>CM073574.1:165467191-167867191 GCA_037074715.1 Magnolia kwangsiensis | reverse complement strand
GATACAAATCCTAATTTAATGATAACAAAGTTATTCATAGGAAGATTAGCAAACCAAGGAAACATTAGATATACTCTTAAAGTAGATGATACCTTAGCAATTCTAGGAAGTGAAAATATTAGAGCATTACCAGGACAAAGATATGATAGTTCAAGACTAGAAAATAAAGAATGGGTAATTAAAGCTGTAGAAAGTAGTAAAACACCCAGAAAGGTAGATTATTATGAACACAGTAATGGAGATTGTAGTATTAGATTTTCAGACTATAAAGGAAAAGCAGTAATTAGAGAAGAAGAAGACGAAGAGGATTAAAATGTTTATAGGATTAATCATTTATCTTATTAGTTTACTTTTATCAGTAACGGCTACAATAGGATTCCTGATAATGTTATTAATAGCAGCAGATCTAATACTTAGAGCAAATATGTATTTAGCAAATTTAGAATGAACTCTAAAGATAAGCTTGTAGCTAAGTATTGTAAGAACTCTAGTAAAGACCATACTTATGAACATCGTTATCACATTAATGAGGAAATTAAAGATAAACAGATATTAATCCCTAGTAGTTTAAATTATTTACATGATAAACTGAATAAGACATTAGCAAAGCTTAAAAAGATTATAGGATTAGTAAAAGAGGTTCGAAAACAAACTAAAGACAGTTTAGATAAGATAATCAGAAAACAACAACAATTAGTAACCAAAGAAGAAGAAAAAGAGTTATTAGTTAGTGCTAATAAGGATTTACCAACAGTAGAAGAAATTATAGAATTAATGAATAGACAGTCACAACAAGAAGTTAGCATGTATAAAGAATACAGTAAAGGATTACAAATAGAATATAAGAAAGATATAGAAATAATTAAAGATAAATTAATTCATCTTAAAAACATTCTAGCACCAGAAGTATAGATATGGCACTCAGAGTCAGTTGGAAGTATCCCAACTATAGATGGCACGAGGACTTTAGTGAAGAACCCTTAGCAATAGAAATAGATTTCCTTAGAGAAATAGGAAGAAAATTCCATGACAAAGCTTTTGACTCATCAGAGTTGGCAGCGAGCGTGGTGGAACCCTTAGTTTCAGATTTCGAAAACCAAAATAGTTCTAGTTCCAGTAAAGATGAAGTTCATATTAGTACAGAAGAAGAATATAATAAGATCTTAGCTCAGATAGACCAATTAGAAATAGAAAAATTTGGTACAGAAGAAGTTAGAATGGAAGCAAGTAGTAGTTACAACCCTAGTGTTCCAAATAGACAACCTACTAGAAGCAGTGGAAGTACAGCACCATTTAGAGCACCCTCAATAATTGACCCTAGAATAAATGAACAGCCAATAGTAACATATCAACCTAGAGGTTCAGGATTTAGAAGAAGAGGATTACCAGATACAGGTGAGGTAATAGACCATTTGCCTGCACAACATGGTAAAGGTAGTATTTTAGTCTTAGCAAAAGTACACCCACAAAAATGGCCAGAGTTAGTAGATAGATGGGAAGCAGATGCTATAAATAGCATAGATCAATATAGAATGTATTGAGGGTCAAATATTGCATATTAGACCCCAGATATTGTCTGGATTTACGAATATAATGCTGTCTAATGGCTCGTTTTCTCATTCTTATGTGGCAAAGTGATTTTATGAGCATGGATGGAAAAAGAACGTTAAAAGTTGAGATTTAACGATCTGATGACACCAAAGTCAAGGGACACACTCCAGGGAACCAAGATTGACAAATATACACGGTCAGAAATCCGAGAAAAGTTAGAAATTGAAGCTCAAGTGGCCTGAAGGACGTCCAGAATGCAAGATCACGAGGTTCCCACCATCCGTTCGGCTCGAAACTTCATACGTCGCCTGAGGACCATAAATTAACTGTACATATAAAATTTCAGCCATTGAAGATCTCGGAAAGTGCCCCAACTGACAGATCAGCCCATAAACCGTTGATTCTGGGCCCACCTGATATCTGGAACTGCCTCAAAATTATTATTGACGCCTTAAATGAGGAGTCAAAACAGATGAACGGTGCATATTTCTCCAAAACAGTGCAATGGACCTCATATGAGATGAGCGTGTACAGTGCACATGTGCACTCACCGTGCATGGCAAGTGTCAGAGATGGCTTGACCGTCTCTGACCGAAAGAAAGAAAAAAAAAAAAAAAAAAATTTTCGCAGCTGATGCACGGCCGCGGCCATTTTTGCGAACGGTAGTGGGCCCCACCCATTGCTCATATGGCCAATCTGATCCGTTCACCGTGTAGAGGGGCTCGAATACTACAAAAACATGCTGAATTTTTGTACCCATGCGTGCACACGTGTGAGATACAGAGGCCACAAAAGGGCTGCTCGGTAGCGTTCAAAACTGATTCTTTTGTTGTTTCTTCTCTGGGACACGTCAATAGACGTTCAAAATCACCCATTCTTGACTGAAATTTCGTTCTGAATCCAATGGACGGGGTGGATTTTCCAGAAAATGCTTCTGTGGGGCCCACCGACCACAACAGCGAAATGGTGCGAAAGGTTTCGCACATCCGCGAAAACCAACTTTTCCGGACGGTTTTGGCCCACCATCTTTGATCATATGGCAGATCTGAACCGTCTATCATGTAGAGGACCCAAGAAAGTACTAAGGGATGGTGTTTTTTTGAAATTTGAGCAAGGAAAGTGGCGTGTTTCGAGGCACCGAACTTGGCTGCGAAAATTGCACTCCGTGTCCTGCTACAACTCTGTCACTGACTCTAGCCTTCCAGCAGCTATAAAAAGAGGTTTTTGGACGTGGGGAGCATTCATTCAAGGTCTTGGGAGGAAGAACAGAGGGCTCGAGCTTGGGTTTCAACGTGGGCAGAGGAGAGAGAGAGGAGCTTGGTTTTTTCTTTCCCTTTTCTTTTCCTTTTCTTTTTCTCTTTCTTTATTTGGATTGAGCCCATCCACGGCAGGCTAAATCCTCCTAGCTAGGGCTAGGAGGTGAAGCTTGTAGTGAGATGAGAGATTATATGCTTTTAATTTAATTTTAATTTTTGAATTGAAGTTGGTTTTAGTTTGATTTTAATGGAAATATTTTTGGTCTTTAATGGTCTGTTGTGACTGAAATTACAATGGGTCTGCAATGCTTTGAATATTTTCTTATCCCTTTTTTGTTTATGACGTTAGGACGCCCTGTTGTTCACCATAGTCTCCTGGGCATGGTTGGATGACGGTACCCTTCTTAACCTTCATACATATGATTGGTTGGTAATTAGTTTAATTCTGTTGTTTGCCATGGTCTGTGGGCATGGTTTGGTGATGGAATTCATTCTAATTCATACACCTTTCATCTCTTTGAAAACTAGATCAACGGCAGTTCAGTAATTTCCATGATTTTTGATGCAAGCATAAGTTCTCCCTGATCTCTACAAGTGGATCCTCTGAATCCCTAGTTTCCTATCTCTGATATCTCCCAAGTTTTAGATTAATTAACCTACAATTATTCATCAAATTACATTTAATTTAGATTCCATCTTATTCTAGTTCTAGTTCCAGTTAATTTTAGATAACGTACAAGTTTCAGTCCCTTGGGATTCGACCTCGGTCTTACCGAGTTATTACTACATCACAACCCTGCACTTGGGGAGTGAACAAGTTTTTGGCGCCGTTGCCGAGGACTGTCGGCTACGATTTTCTGAAATTAATTAGTTTTGGGATTAGTTTAAGATTAGATTTTCTTTAGAATTTTTAATTCTAGGTTTAGAAGTAGTTATTTTCCTTGTTAGAAATTTTTTCTAACGTTAGAAACTTACTATTCTTCATTCTATCTGATTTTTAGAACTAACCTAATTTTTTTCTGTTTTGTAGGAAACTTCTAATTTAGTAAGCTCTTTCTAATTTCTCTTTCTTTAGAATTTCTTCTTTTTTTTCTAGAAATTAGTTTACTCTTAATTAGGACTTTCTATTCTTAGAAACTAACTTATTTTGTTTTGTTTTGCAGATTCTTAACCTAAGACTCCAAATTTGGTAACTTCTTTCCATCTTTCCCTTTTATTTTCTAGATTTCTTCTTCCTCTTTTTTAGGTTTAAATTAGAATTTGAGGGCTGAGTGTGTTTTATGCCCCATTGGGCACGCGACAACACTCGACGTCTCGTGACTGAAGGAGGATTAGTTGAGGGGTTGACTGTCCATCGCAGGACTAGACACCACTTGAATTCTCCTGAGTTAGAGGACGTTATGGCTGAAAATCAACCTCAAGCACTACCCCAACCAGGGGTTGAGGAAGTACATGATGAGAATGAGGTGCATCAGGCACCCCCGCCTCGTACTTTACGAGATTATTTACAACCGGCGGGGGTGAGTACGCCCCCATGCATGATTTTTCCTGAGAATACAGGACATATGGACATCAAGCCAGGGGTTATCCAACTCCTTCCTAAGTTCCATGGGCTTGAGTCTGAAGAACCATATTTGCATCTGAAAGAGTTCGATGAAATCATAGGCACCTTATACTTTCCTAATGTATCTGAGGATACTATTAGGCTGAAACTCTTTTCATTTTCCTTGAAAGAAAAAGCCAAGACGTGGTTACATTCACTGCGTCCTAGGTCCATTGGCACATGGAATGATTTGCAGAGGGAATTTATAAAGAAATTTTTCCCACATCATAAGACAATTACCCTCAGGAGAGCAATCATGAACTTTGCCCAAAAGGAAGATGAAACATTCTTCCAATGTTGGGAAAGGTTCAAGGATCTGGTTAATGCATGCCCACAACATGGCTTTGAAATATGGCGCATTACGAATTTTTTCTATGATGGGCTAACATCTTCCATGCGCCAAATGGTCGAGACAATGTGTAACGGAGATTTTATTAATAAAAATGTCGACGAGGTATGGGATTACCTCGATAGTCTCGCGGAAAAAATACAATCATGGGACTATTATCTAAGAACGAACACCACGTCTAGGCCGACTCATTCAAGGGAAAAAGGAGGAATATATCTCCTGAAAGAGGATAATGATCTTAACGCTAAGGTGGCCAATCTCACCAGAAAATTTGAGGCCATGGAAGGAAGGAAGGAAAAGGTTAATGAAAGTGTTTGCGGCATCTGTGATTGCAACATTCATACTACTGAAAATTGTCCTTCAATACCTGCCTTTCGAGATGTATTGAATGAACAATCTAATGCCGTAAATAACTATCAAAGACCTTTCAATGGACCACCCTCTAATACATACAATCCTGGCTGGAAAAATCATCCGAATTTTAGTTGGAGGAACGGACAAACTGCTACCCCTCAAGGTTTCTTCAATCAAAATCCAAATCAGGGAAAACCTCAAGAAGAATCGGTTCAATTCTCCATACAAGAGCTGGCTCGGACAATGCAAGGAATTTCAGATTTTATGCAAAAAATAGATTCACGTATGACGACTATGGAAAAAGGGATGCTCCCTGCACAATCACTCCCTAATCCGAAACCTCAATACGAGACAGGTGATCCCAGCTCTTCAAATCAAATGGGGCACGCTAAATCCATCACCACTCTTAGGAGTGGGAAGGTTATTGATAAAACCCTTCCGGTTAGGCCCGAAAAGCCTCAAGAACCAGAAGAGGACAACAATGATGGATCTAGTGGCGCCCTACAAAAATTTGAACCAGAACCTCTAGAAAAGCCAGTTGCTCCGTTTCCCCAACGGTTGGTTGAACCAAAACGTCTATCTAACTCTCAGGATATCCTAGAGGTGTTGAAACAAGTGAAAGTCAACATTCCTCTGCTTGACGTTGTAAAACAGATTCCTTTGTATGCTAAATTTCTAAAGGACTTATGTACTACCAAACGACGGAAAAGTGTTCAAAAGAAAATCTCCTTGACTGAGAAAGTGAGTGCCGTCCTAAAACAAGATGTGCCACAAAAATTCAAAGATCCCGGTTGCCCAACTATATCATGTGTAATCGGAAACTATCGAATTGATCACGCACTTCTTGACTTAGGAGCGAGCGTCAATCTGATTCCCTATTCGGTATACCAACAGTTAGGGTTGGGTGAATTAAAACCCACTCGAACCACACTACAACTTGCTGATCGTTCTGTTCGTATACCAAGAGGGATCATCGAGGATGTGTTGGTCCAGGTGGATAGATTCTACTACCCTGTTGATTTTATCATCTTGGACACCGAACCCATCAATGACACGAGCACTCAGATTCCCGTCATTCTTGGTCGCCCATTCCTGTCCACTTCAAATGCAATTATCAATTGCAGGAATGGTGTCATGACTATGTCCTTTGGAAATTTGACATTGGAATCGAATATCTTTTTTAATAATGGCAGCAACTCAGAGGATGATGACGATTTCCATGATGTTAACATGATTGATTCTTTTGTGGAAGATAGAACATCTCTCACCTTATCCTCCTCTAGAGACGTGTCTGGCCCACTCCCATGATCTTGATGATGATATAATTAGGGAGACGTGTGCCATGCTTGATACTGCACCGGTACTTGAAGTTAACCGGTGGAGGCCACACATTGAAGAATTGTCCCAAACTTATGTAGTGCCTCTACCGTCTAACCTCAAGCCACCGAAGCTTGACCTAAAACCTTTGTCCTCTGATTTAAAATATGTCTATTTAGGTCAAGATGAGACATATCCGGTGGTGATTTCTGTCCACCTGGAGAAAGAACAGGAGAGTATGCTGATATCTACTCTCATTGAGCATAAGGGAGCTCTTGGATGGACGATAGCGGACCTCAAGGGAATTAACCCATCGATTTGTACTCACCGTATATATCTTGAGGACAATGCAAAGGCTGTTCGGCAATCACAACGTAGATTAAATCCAAACATGAAGGAAGTGGTTAAGGCCGAGGTTCTCAAACTATTGGAAGTGGGGATCATTTACCCCATATCCGATAGTCAATGGGTGAGTCCAACTCAGGTAGTTCCTAAGAAGTCCGGGATCACCATCGTAGCCAATGCCAATAATGAACTCGTGCCGACTAGAGTTACCACTGGTTGGAGAATGTGCATTGACTACAGAAAGCTGAATACTGTCACAAGGAAAGACCACTTTCCTGTGCCCTTCATTGATCAAATCCTAGAAAGGCTAGCTGGTCATTCCTATTATTGTTTCCTTGACGGGTATTCAGGTTATAATCAGATTGAAATCGCCCTTGAAGATCAGGAAAAGACCACATTTACATGTCCCTATGGCACCTTTGCTTACAGAAGGATGCCATTCGGGTTATGTAATGCCCCTGCCACCTTTCAGCGATGCATGACGAGTATCTTTTCTAACATGGTGGGGAAATATCTAGAGGTCTTCATGGACGATTTCTCTGTTTTTGGTTCATCTTTCAGCGAATGCTTAGCAAGTCTTAAATGTGTGCTGAAAAGATGTGAAGAAAAAAATTTGGTACTTAACTGGGAGAAGTGCCATTTTATGGTTCAAAAGGGAATTGTCCTTGGGCATATCATCTCGTCCAAAGGAATCGAGGTAGATAAGGCAAAAATCGATCTTATCTCTAACCTACCTCCACCCAAGAACATCAGAGATGTGCGATCCTTCTTAGGACACGCAGGCTTTTACAGACGATTCATAAAGGATTTTAGTCTCCTCTCTCGTCCTTTATGTAATCTTCTTCAAAAGGATACACCATACGAGTGGATTGAGCAGTGCCAAGAAGCTTTCACTAAGCTTAAAGGCATGTTAACCACTGCACCTATCATGCAGTCACCTGACTGGAGTCTTCCTTTTGAACTTATGTGCGACGCTTCTGATTATGCTTTTGGAGCGGTTCTAGGCCAGAGAAAAGATAAGCGGCCTTACGTTATTCACTACGCAAGTAGGACTCTAAATCCTGCCCAAGTGAACTACTCGACTACGGAAAAGGAACTCTTAGCCGTAGTGTTCGCTTTGGATAAATTTAGGTCCTACCTAATCGGATCCAAGATCATCATCTACACAGATCACGCGGCACTTAAGTATCTTCTTTCTAAGAATGATTCTAAGCCCCGCCTGATACGATGGATCTTTCTACTCCAAGAATTTGATTTAGAAATTAAAGATAAAGGGAGTAGAGAACGTAGTGGCCAATCATCTTTCTCGCCTTAATACCTCTGATTCCCTTGAGGCAACCCATATCAATGACATGTTCCCTGATGAACAACTGTTTAGAGTCTCCCATTCACCTTGGTTCGCTGATATTGGTAATTATCTTGCTAGAGGTGCCATACCGACACACTGGACGTCACAAGATAAGAAGAAATTCTTTACCAAGGTGCATAACTTTTTCTGGGACGATCCATATTTGTTTAAATATTGCCCAGACCAAATCTTAAGGAGATGTGTACCAGACGATGAGCATCAGAGTGTAATCTCCTTCTGTCATTCACAGGCCTGTGGTGGTCACTTTTCTGCTAAAAAGACCACGGCCAAGATTTTACAGTGTGGCTTCTACTGGTCCACTATGTTCAGGGACACTCATGAGTTTTGCAAGGCTTGTGAGCGTTGTCAGAAATTGGGAGCATTGTCCCGTCGAAATATGATGCCCTTGAATCTCATCCTTATTATAGAAGCATTTGATTGTTGGGGTATTGATTTCATGGGACCATTCCTCCAATCATTTGGAAATCTGTATATTTTGCTCGCCGTAGACTATGTCACTAAATGGGTCGAAGCAATTCCGTGCTGCAAAAATGACCATCGCACGGTCATTAAATTTTTGAAAGAAAATATCCTATCGCGGTTCGGAACACCTCGAGCCATCATTAGTGACGGGGGCTCACACTTCTGCAATAGACCATTTGAGAGCTTAATGAAGAAATACGGTATCTCTCATAAGGTGAGCACTCCATACCATCCAAAGACAAGTGGACAAGCTGAGATTTTCAATAGAGAGATCAAACATATCCTAGAGAAAACGGTTAACCCTGATCGTAAGGACTGGTCAATCCGATTGACCGATGCCTTATGGGCGTACCGTACTGCTTTCAAAACTCCTATTGGAACATCTCCCTTTAGACTTGTTTATGGGAAAGCCTGTCACTTGCCTGTGGAATTGGAACATAAAGCATACTGAGCGATCAAAAATCTGAATTTCAATCTGGACAACGCTGGCTCGCTACGCAAACTTCAGTTAAATGAACTTGAAGAAATCCGGAACGATGTGTATGAGAACTCAAGAATTTACAAGGACAGGATGAAGGCATTTCATGATCAACATATTCTACGAAAATCATTCACGCCAGGTCAGAAAGTCCTTTTGTATGATTCTCGACTCTACCTCTTTCCGGGTAAGCTTCGATCTCGTTGGACCGGCCCTTACATTGTTATTACTGCTTATCCTCCTGGGGCCGTCGATATAAGAGATCCCGACAATGGCAAGGAGTTTAAAGTAAATGGACATCGATTAAAGCCATTTGTTGAGACATTTGATTCAGAGGACATGTCCATGCCTCTGATTGCTCCTGTTTATCAGGACTGATCTCCTAGTCTGATGGAGGTATAGGTACGTTTATCGCTTTCATAGGTTTAGGATAGTCGTTTTCATAGGTTAGTTAGTTCAATGTTTGTGGGTGACATTACTGCAAACCCTCACGAGACTACAACTCGTCCACTAGGGGTAACCTAGGGGTTTAAAGGCTTGTTGCATACGCTAAATGCAATCGAGAGCACCTGCGAAAGTGGTATAGGTAGGATTTTATTTATTTTTTTTATTTTTGTTCTGCTCTCTCTCATGCTGACAAGCTTCCATGCCGTGATCTATTGGAAACTCTCTTGCTTCGTTATTCAGGTACTATCTTCCCATCACTTCTCATTTACTTTCATTGTCCCATGTGCATTGCATGCTCATATCTTTTACATTGAGGACAATGTAGACTTTAGGTTGGGGGTGGGGGATTAGGTAACCTAATCAGTATTTTCTTGGTCTTGAGCAACAATTGTGAAAAAATTTTGAATTTTTCTGAAAATTTTTATGAATTCGAAGTGATTTTTGACAGATATCCCTAATTTAAATTTTCAAGGTACATAATGGTGGATTTATGACTCTTGGATTCCGTATCTGTTAGATTTCATAGTTAAGTGAATTATTAATCCATGATTCGAAGTTGTAAACATTGATTGAATCATGATTTCAGGACACGTCTTGCTTACACATTAAGATTTCAGTTCCATATCGAAGGATTAACTTGGTAATCACTAAGCACGAAGGGAACCAGTCTGAAATATCTTGCCATCAGGGTATAAAAATTGAACAGGTTGGGCAATTAATCTTCACCATGGGTTTGCTCCCTACAGGTGAAGGTTTGATTCCCCAAGGTTAAACATTCAAAAAAAAAAAAAAAAAAAAAAAAAATTTTTTAGGTAATTGGTCTTTTGCCATAGGTTTGCTCCCTATTGGTAAGGATTTGATTCCTCTTTTTGGCATGACTATTAATGAAAAAATAAAAAGTTGAAAAGATCAAAAGATGAAATTTATGAGGCAAGTTTGGTTATCATGAATTCTCTTGCTGGTTACCAATGAGATCCTGAAATAACAAATTCAGTCTTAATATGATTAGCTGAGATTACACTATACATCCATGGATCTCAATGTTTAAAATTTTTCTAATTAAAGGATTAATGCTTTACACTTGATTATGAAGTCTACGGTGCGCTTGAGCTCAAGAGAATACAATTTCTAACATTCATGAATATTAAATTTCTCGTATTTTGTTCAAAATCTCACTCGATTTCATAGAAAGTTCTCCTATAATTCTCAACTTATTTTTCGCATACTTTGCTCGAGACTAGCAAAATGCTGGTTGGGGGTTGTGTTGAGGGTCAAATATTGCATATTAGACCCCAGATATTATCTGGATTTACGAATATAATGCTGTCTAATGGCTCGTTTTCTCATTCTTATGTGGCAAAGTGATTTTATGAGCATGGATGGAAAAAGAACGTTAAAAGTTGAGATTTAACGATCTGATGACGCCAAAGTCAAGGGACACACTCCAGGGGACCAAGATTGACAAATATACACGGTCAGAAATCCGAGAAAAGTTAGAAATTGAAGCTCAAGTGGCCTGAAGGACGTCCAGAATGCAAGATCACGAGGTTCCCACCATCCGTTCGGCTCGAACCTCAAAACAAGAGTAATTTAGAAAAATGAAATCTTTTAGAAATACAGTTTATGAAAATCTTACAGAATATAAAAACTTAAACAGAAGCAATAGAAACAGAAGTAATATTTGAAAATAAACTTTCACTAAATGTCAAACTAAAAATACAAACTTGGCTCTGATACCATTTAACAAATCAAAGCAAAAGAAGAGGGCAGAGGATGCTTACAAAGAGCTGTCTTGCTTCTAAAGCACTGTCTAGGACTAAATTAAAGTTCGCTAGCCGAACTCCTCCTCCTCAACTCGAAAACAAAATGACCTATTTATAGAAAAATTTACAAACACTGTACAGGAACTGTTACAAAAGCATGGGCCTAAACCGCGGCGGAATAGTACCCTGGTTTGGGCACTATGCAGATTTACTATGCTGTTTTACTGTTGAAATAGTAAAAAGTGCACAGTAAAAGTGCTATAGTGTTACTGTATTGTCGGCAGCTTACTGTAGAGTATTGTAGCTGCGCCTTATCTTGAATGATGTCATGCTAATGACTTGCTGGAGTAAGCAGATTCTTCGTTATCTTCTTCTGTTGTGCTGGCGAGTTTATCTGGTTGACGAAGGAAGAGCATCTTGCTTGCATCATGAAGCAGATGCATTCTTGAATTTTAATGGCTAGCATCGTGTAGCTCATTAAAAATAAATTTCTTGTTCTTCATCGGTTTCTAGATCAGCTGCGTTGGAACCTACAGATCCTTGCTGACTAGAAAGAAGTTGAGATTGGAAAATCATCATTGTTTTCTTTAACTCATCAATTTCTTTCTTGAGACGAGCATTTTCTTCATCTTGTTTCGAAGGTTCGAGGCTTCCTTGTCGTAATACCCTGTTTGCCGTTTAGCCGGGTAGGCGTTAGGCGTTTTTTAGGGAATCCTATTATTGACAAGCCACTCAATTTAAGTTTAATTTAAATAAATGGAATCTGGAAGAAATTCATTTTCTGAAAATTCTACAAAATATAAAAAATTAAATAGATCTAATAGTTCTGAAAGTAATAAATCAAATAAACCTTCTAAAAGTGTAATTTCTAAAGTTACAAAATGGTTTTCTACCCAAACCAATTTCGATAATAAATCCGAAAAATCTTCTCATACAATAAAAGACACCAGTCTTTCTGATATACCTGCAAATGCTGGTTCTATATCAATAAAGAATTTAGAAGAAGTCAAATATTCTGATATTGAACAAAATCTTCAAAATTGGAATTTGCCTGAAATACAAGAAGCTGAAATATATAAAAAAGGATCTTTTGATCATAATACAACTGATTTTCTCGTAAAAACAGTTGAACAAACAATACCTATATCTCAAAATAATCAAGATATAACTTTATTATCAGCCAATATGCTTCGACAAACATCAAGTAAATACAATTTTGTCCATATAGGGTTCATACAAGTTGCTATTAAACCTTTAACTAGAATCGGGTTAAATACATCTTGTCTTGCAACCTTAAGAGATAAAAGATTTTTAAAATTTCAAGATTCATTAGTAGGGTTAGTTGAAGCAACCTTAACTGATGGTCCAATATTCTTTATATGTATTCCAAATTATTCAGTTTCCTTAACAGACCAACATCTTGGTAGGTTTTTGAGACTAGGAATATATACTCAGGGATTTCATATGCTTGATGGCTGTGAAAATATTGCTGTCACTTACCGTATATATTACAAATTCATGCATACGGTAGCTCCAGGTACGACATACGAAAACCGTACAAAGGGAATGACAACACTATTTATGACAGACATTAGACATAATGTCATTACTCCTAAGAAAATAAAATGGGAGGACATTCCTATTACACAATGGCATATTGAAGATGCTCAAGAAGTTGATAAACAAGAAAAAACTGAACCTGATAAAATACAAGTCAATTCAGATGGATCAGTTGATCTGTTATTTCAAAGATACTCCCAAAAAAGACCTTTAATTACTCCAGAAATTCCAATAAAACCATCCACATCTTCATATCAATTCCCCTCTCATATATATAGTCCACGCTATAATAATGAAAAGGATAATTCAGACGAAGATTATAATCCTACTGAAGGAGATTTTAGACCTCAGGTAAATATGATCAGTGATTCTTCATCTCCTTTCCAAATTAATACTGACTATTTAAAAAAGGATTTTAAATCCCATCCTTTAACCAAATGGTATTTTGCCAACATTCCTTTACCAATTCGTGATCAATTTAAATCTGAATGGCATCAATATATGCATACAAATCAGCTTACCATTTCCTTCTTTAACTGGTTTGCTTCTTTTAGCCGCGGGGAATATCCAGATCATACTTCTCCTCAGGTGTTAATGCTGCACCAATTATCCAAAAAATGGGAAACTCAAAATGGCCAAACCACAACCAGTTCTTTCCCACCAAATCAGCCAATAAAAATATCTGGTACTACAGCGGCTCCAATAAAAATTTCAGAAAAATTACCTGACAATAGACCAATAACTCCTAAAGATTTAGCCCTAATAATTGAACAAAATAATTATACAAATACATATCTTCAAGCTATAGGTGAAAATATAGGAATAAAACTACAAACATCACAAACATTAGCATCCTCATCTGCAGTAGGTCCTTCAAATCAAAGAAAAACATCTGCCTCTTTCTTTCCTCAGGAACCTTTTAAACCTGCATTTGAAAATATACCTTCCAATGTAAACTCTGAATTTATTTCTCAACTTGCAAATGAACTTGCAAAACTAAAAAACCCCTCTGTAAATGTTTTAACAGATCAAGCAGCTGCAACTGCCGCATCTGAATCAGATAGTGAGAAACTAACATCTGAATCAGAAGAAAGCAGTGAAGCTTCTACAATTGCTAATAACATACATGAGCTTGAAACTCAATTTCAAAATTTCAATATAAACCAACCCTCTACACAAATACAAAGTGTAGTTAGACCTACAAAAAATTATTACAAACGACCAACGCCAGTTGATCTTCAAATAGAAGAACAACAACCATTTTCAAGACTTCATTTTGACGGAAATCATATATATGAATGGACTTTGGATGGTATGACTGAATATCAAATTCTTCAATTTTGTAATCAAATACTTATATATCATAATGCATGCAAAATCAATAAACATACAACTGCTAATATTGCTGCTGCTATTATCCAAGGATTTTCAGGCCAATTATATGGATGGTGGCATTACCAACTTTCAGAAAATCAAAGAAATGAAATACAAAATGCAATTAAATTAGATTCAAAAGGTGAACCTATATTAGATGATAACGGCAATCCTATTGATGACCAGGTAGTAACTTTAATAGTTAACATAATTCAACATTTTGCTGGTTCAATCGATGATATTTCTGAAAAGAATAAAGAACAATTAATGAATCTCAGATGTGTCACCCTATCCGATTTTAGATGGTACAAAGATGTATATCTTTCTAAATTATATAAAATTACATCCTGCAGTGATGCTATTTGGAAAGAAAAATTTATTTTAGGACTTCCACCTTTATTTGCTGAAAAGGTAAAAACCAAATTAAAAGATATTAATTATGGTATTCTAAATTATAACAGATATACCTATGGTGAATTAATTCAAATCATCTGCCAAGTTGGTTTAGGAATATGTAATGAAATGAAACTTCAAAAACATCTTTTAAGAGAAAAAATGTCTGGCCGAAAAGAATTAGGCAATTTTTGTTATCAATTCGGATATGACCCTATAGTTTCTCCTTCAAAATTACACAAAAATAAAAATCCCAGAAGATATAAAAAATTTCTCTCTCGTTATAAAATAAATAATAATCCTTCTTCGTATTATAATTCTACATCTAAAAAACATAATAAAAAATCTCGTAAACTATATCATAAGCGATCTAAAAATTTAAATCAACAATCCAAATGTTATAAATGTGGGCAAACTGGTCATTATGCAAATAAATGTTTCTCCAAAAATCCTAAAAGAAAAATAAGAGAAATCCAAGCCGAAGAAAATACAGAATCCTCATCATCATGTCATTGTAAGTTTTCTTCTCCTGAGTCATCAGACACTGAAAAATCTGCTGTCATGGTCATAACTGCAAATGATCAATTAATAATAGAATTAATAAATCAAATACAAAATCCGGAAGAAAAAACAAAATATATAACTCAGGCGTTAAATAATGCTTTAAGCCAAGCCAGTCAGGCTTCAAGTTCTAAATCAATTGAAGAAATTAAAGACAATCCTTTATTAAAAAATATTTCACCATACTCCATATCAATGACTGATGTTTATAATAAATTAAAAACCAATAAGTCCAGGCAATCTAATATTTCTTTAAATGATTTATACAAAGAAATTAATATTCTTAAAAAAGAAATTAATATTTTAAAACATGAGATTGAATTATTAAAAACATCCTCCTCATTAGAATCTGACAATAATATCACAGACTATCTTAATAATAATGAAACACAAAACATTAATGCTGTAACCTATTACCATTTTCAAAAATGGTTTACTCCTATAACATTAACTACCCCTCAATTCAATAAAGAAATAATCGCTCTTATAGATACAGGAGCTGATCTAAATTGCCTCCGTGAAGGCTTAATTCCAACAAAATTCTGTGAAAAAACCAATAGCACAATATATACTGCTAATGGGCAAGAATCTCATATTGAATATAAACTTCCTAATGTTCATGTTTGCAAAAATGGTGAATGTATTCCATTATCATTCATCATTGTAAAAAATTTGCCACATGATGCAATTTTAGGAACCCCAAAGGGAATACAAACTTCTATCAATTCTAAATCAATTCATTTTGATTTTATTAAACCTCCACAAAAAGGTTTACTTTCAGAAGTAATAAATTGCATACATAATAAAGAACAACAAATTATTTATATCAGACATGATATATTCCATATGCAAATTCAAAAACAATTAAATCATCCTCAATTTCAACAATTAGTAAAATTATATATGACTAAATTAAAAGTTCTATGTTCAGAAGTGCCTAATGCTTTCTGGCATCGTAAAATTCATCAAGTTACTCTTCCATATATAGATAATTTTGATGAAAGACAAATACCAACTAAAGCTCGCCCATCACAAATGGATTCTAGACTTCTTCACCTTTGTGATGAAGAAATAAAATCTTTATTACAGAAAAAATTACCATTTACAGGAGAATCGATAGAAAAATAAACAGAAATACAGGATCGAAAATAAAACAACAAAAACAGAAAAGATAGAGAAAGAGGGGCTGAGGATGCTTACAAGGAGCTTTCTTGTATTTCGGGCAAATTCCAATTTTGAAGATTCTGTTCTATATCAGAATATTTGACTTCTTCGAGATTCTTTATTGATAGAGAACCAGCATTTGCAGGTATGTCTGAAAGACTGGTATCTTTTATGGTATGTGAAGATTTTTCTGATTTATTATCAAAATTGGTTTGGGTAGAAAACCATTTTGTAACTTTAGATATTACACTTTTAGAAGGTTTATTCGATTTATTACTTTCAGAACTATTAGATCTATTTAATTTTTTATATTTTGTAGAATTTTCAGAAAATGAATTTCTTCCAGATTCCATTAAAATAAATTAAACTTAAATTGAGTGGCTTGTCAATAATAGGATTCCCTAAAAACGCCTAAAGCCTACCCGGCAAAACGGCAAACAGGGTATTACGACAAGGGAGCCTCGGACCTCAAAGCAAGAGTAATTTAAGAAAAGGAAATCTTTTCGAAAGACAATTTATGAAAATTATACAGAATATAAAATTTTAAACAGAACTAATTGAAACAAAAGTAATACTTTGAAATAAACTTTCGCTAAGGGTAACCTTCGATTACAAACTTGGCTCTGATACCATTTACATGATCGAAAATAAAACAACAAAAACAGAAAAGATAGAGAAAGAGGGGCTGAGGATGCTTACAAGGAGCTTTCTTGCTTCTAGAGCACTCTCAAGGACGAAACTAAAGTTCGCTAATCGAACTCCTTCCCTCCACTCAAACAAGAATGGCCTATTTAAAGAAAAATTTACAAACACTGTACATGTACTGTTACAAAACCATGGGCCTAAACCGCGGCGGAATAGTACCCAGGTTTAGGCACTATGCAGATTTACTATGCTGTTTTACTGTTGAAATAGTAAAAAGTGCACAGTAAAAATGCAATAGTGATACTGTATTGTCGGCAGACTACTGTAGATTACTGTAGCTATGTCGGTAGCCTACTGTAGAGTACTGTAGCTGCGCTTATCTTGAATGACGTCATGCTGAGGTCTTGCTGGCGTAAGCAGATTCATCGAAATCTTCTTCTGCTGTGCTGGCGAGCTTATCTGGCTGACGTATGAATAACATCTGGCTTGCGTCATGAAGCAGATGAATATGGATTTTAATGGCTAGCATCGTGTAGCTCATTAAAAATAAATTTCTTGTTCATCATCTGTTTCTAGATCAGCGGCGTTGGCAGATTCATTAGAGCCGACAGATCCTTGCTGACTAGAAAGGAGTTGGGATTGAAATATCATCATTGTTTTCTTTAATTCATCAATCTCTTTCTTGAGACGAGCATTTTCTTGATCTTGTTTTGAAGGTGTGACAGCCACATCCTTGAAGGATTTTGCAATAGCTTTTGTATATGATTGTCTTGATGATGTTGCTTCGATGACATTTTTGCCATCAAAAACGAGTTTGGTATTAAATTTGGTCCACCATTTGATATAAGTACATTGGAATAATGTCTTGGATGGTGTATATTCTGACGGATGCAATTCATAATTCCATCGGAGAATCCAAGGAATACCATGAAGAGCAAAATATTTCATACAGAAAACCGCAGGATATTCTGGATTATGGGTTTTCTCATATTTCGTATAATGCACCAATAATTCTTCAGGAAGAAGAGAAGATTGGGCACCAAATAAAAGCCACCACTGGGAATAAAACCAGTGAGGGATTTCTTTGATATAATTCCTAGTAAATTGGATAAACCAGGAATGAGATTTGTCTGTATTTTGAAATAACATTGTATTTTTCCAAGCACTCATATAATCCCAATAGGAAAATGGGTGCGAAGAACCTTCAGGGCCAGAAATGGATTTGGTTTCAGCTAGGGATAAACCCCATTCTTTCTGGCTGATAATATTGATGATTTTGATTTTGGAATAGGAATAAGTATTCTGATTGGGATTGGTTGTATGGTTGATTATGGCGCTTTTGGTTTGGATGAGGATGGCTTCATAAAAATTGCGGGATATTTTTGGGGACTTTGGTATGAAATGGCAATTTGGAGGCATGATAAAGGCTATGAATTTGTCTTCTGGTAATTTGGATATGGTATTATCTAGAGAGAGGATTCTATTTTTTCCTCTGGGTTGATATTCGGAGAGGTTTGGAGAATATTGTATTGGAAGAGGTTTCTTGTTGGTTTCTTCTTGTAGAAGGGGAAAAAATGTATTTGATAATTTGAACTCTTCTTCTCTTTTTTCTTTTCCTTTTCGTGAGCGAGGCATTTTCAGAAAGGGGGTATTGAGGATCACACTTGCCCTGAAGAAATTCACGAGAAAGGAAATCAGGAAGAAAATTCTTTTTTCCTGGAATAAATTCGATATCAAATTCGAAGACAGATAAAATCGATTGCCATCTAGCGAAAATCTGTTTTGAAACAATGTTTTTAACATCCTTTTGTAAAACTTCTTTGGCGGCTTTGCAATCAATGCGAAGGATAAATTTTTGATTTAAAATATCGCTTTGAAATTTTTGTATACAAGAAACTATGGATAAAATTTCTTTTTTGATTGTAGAATAATTTTGTTGTGTAGAATTCCAAGTTCCTGAAGTAAAGAGCACAAGTTGTTCTTTACCTGCAGGGGTAATTTGTAAAAGAATTCCACCATAACCTATGTCTGAAGCATCAGTTTGGATAATTTTTTGTAAATCTGGATTGGATAAATTAAGACAAGGTAAATTCTTCA
The DNA here is from genome assembly GCA_037074715.1 of Magnolia kwangsiensis. Taxonomy (NCBI): domain Eukaryota; kingdom Viridiplantae; phylum Streptophyta; class Magnoliopsida; order Magnoliales; family Magnoliaceae; genus Magnolia; species Magnolia kwangsiensis. The sequence continues at coordinate 167,848,103 of CM073574.1, read as the reverse complement.
CCTTAGCCTTAATTTGTTGAACTGCTTTTGTATGTTCAGTTGTCCATAAGGACTTGGGTTTATTGGTCAAAAGATTTTGTAAAAGAGCTCTTTCTTTTGCTAAATCTTTATAAAAACTTGATATGTAATTTAAACATCTAAGAAATCTTTGTAATTGTTTTTTATCGGAAATTTGATCAGGGAATTTATTTGCAAATTCGATGACTCTTTGAATGGGATATATTGTATTTTGAATGATTTTAAATCCAAGAAATTGAATTTCTGTCTGAAATAGTTTTATCTTTCTTAATGACAAAACTAAACCATTTTTTGTAATGATGGATTTAAAAATATGTAAATGTTTCCAATGTTGATCAATATTATTTGAATATATTAAAATATCATCTATATAAGAGAGAATAAATTCTTTATATGGATGAAAAATATCATTCATTATTTTTTGAAATTCGGAGGGAGCATTTTTAAGCCCAAAAGGCATTACATTCCACTCATACTGTCCAAAGGGTACAGTAAATGCTGTTTTATATCTATCTTTGGGATGAATTTGTATTTGCCAAAATCCTGATTTTAAATCGAATTTTGAAAATATATTTGCTTGATATAATCTGTTTAAAAGATCTTGTTTATTGGGAATTGGATATCTTATTTGTTTTAATACGGCATTTAAAGGTTTATAATTTATTACAAGTCGTGGAACACCACGTTCGATTTCAGGTGCTTTTTCAACATAGAAAGCAGCACAGCTCCAAGGAGATTTTGATGGATTTATTAATTTTTTCTGTAATAAAGATTTTATTTCTTCATCACAAAGGTTAAGAAGTCTAGAATCCATTTGTGATGGTCGAGCTTTTGTTGGTATTTGCCTTTCATCAAAATCAGCTATATATGGGAGAGTGACTTGATGAATTTTACGATGCCAGAAAGCATTGGGCACTTCTGAGCAGAGTGTTTTTAATTTGGTCATATATAATTGTATTAATTGTTGAAATTGAGGATGATTTAATTGTTTTTGGATTTGCATATGGAATATGTCTTGACGGATATAAATCATTTGTTGTTCTTTATTATGTATGCAATTTATTACTTCTGAGAGTAAACCTTTTTGTGGAGGTTTGATGAAATCAAAATGAATTGATTTATTATTGATGGAAGTTTGGATTCCCTTGGTTGTTGTAGTGAAGGGTTGAATTTTTAATATAAATGGAGTTCCGAGAATTGCATCATGTGGTAAATTTTTTACAATGATAAATGATAGTGGAATACATTCACCATTTTTACAAACATGAACATTTGGAAGTTTATATTCTATATGAGATTCTTGCCCATTGGCAGTATATATTGTACTATTGGTTTTGTCACAGAATTTTGTTGGAATTAAGCCTTCACGGAGACAGTTTAAATCTGCTCCTGTATCTATAAGAGCAATTATTTCCTTATTGAATTGGGGATTTGTTATGGTTATAGGGGTAAACCATTTTTGAAAATGATAATGAGTTACAGCATTAATATTTTGTGTTTCATTATTTATAAGATATTCTGTGATATTATTGTCAGATTCCAAGGAAGATGAATTTTTTAATAATTCAACCTCATGTTTTAAAATATTAATTTCTTTTTTAAGAATATTTATTTCTTTGTATAAATCATTTAAAGAGATATTAGATTGCCTGGACTTATTGGTGTTTAATTTATTATAAACATCAGTCATTGATATAGAGTAGGGTGAAATATTTTTTAATAAGGGATTTTCTTCAATTGGCTTAGAACTAGAAGCCTGATTAGATTGGCTTAAAGCATTATTTAGAGCTTGAGTTATATATTTTGTTTTTTCTTCTGGATCTTGTAGTTGATTTATTAATTCGATTATTAATTGATCATTTGCAGTTATGACCATTACAGCAGATTTTTCAATGTCAGAAGATTCAGGAGAAGAAAACTTACAATGACATGATGGTGAGGTTTCTGTATTTTCTTCGGCTTGGATTTCTCGTATTTTTCTTTTAGGGGTTTTTGAGAAACATTTATTAGCATAATGACCAGTTTGGCCACATTTATAACATTTAGGTTGTTTATTGGAATTTTTTGACCGCTTGGAATAAGGTTTACGAGATGTTTTAATATGTTTTTTAGATGTAGAATTATAATATGAAGAAGGATTATTAGTTAGTTTATAACGAGAAAGATTTTTTCTATGTCTTCTTGAATTTTTATTTTGATTTAATTTGGAAGGAGAAACAATAGGGTCATATCCGAATTGATAACAAAAATTGCCTAATTCTTTTCTACCAGACATTTTTTCTCTTAATAGATGTTTTTGAAGTTTCATTTCATTACATATACCTAAACCAACTTGGCAGATGATTTGGATTAATTCACCATAAGTATATCGATTATAATTTAGAATACCAAAATTTATGTCTTTTAGTTTAGTTTTTACCTTTTCAGCAAATAGAGGTGGAAGTCCTAAAATGAATTTTTCTTTCCAAATTGCATCACTGCAAGTGGAAATTTTATATAATTTGGATAAATAGACATCTTTATACCATCTAAAGTCTGATAAGGTAACACATCTGAGATTCATTAATTGTTCTTTATTCTTTTCAGAAATATCATCTATTGAACCAGCAAAATTTTGAATTATATTAACTATTAAAGTTACTACCTGATCATCTATTGGATTGCCTTTGTTATCTAATATAGGTTCACCTTTAGAATCTAATTTAACTGCATTCAATATTTCATTCTTTTGATTTTCGGATAGTTGGTAATGCCACCAACCATATAATTGTCCGGAAAATCCTTGGATGATAGCAGCGGCTATATTTGGAGTTGTATGTTTATTGATTGTGCATGCATTATGATATATAAGTATTTGATTGCAAAATTGAAGAATTTGATATTCAGTCATACCATCTAAATTCCATTCGTAAAGATGATGTCCATCAAAATGTAATCTGGAAAATGGTTGTTGTTCTTCGATTTGAAGATCAACTGGCGTAGGTCTTTTATAATAATTTTTTGTAGGTCTGACGATACTTTGGATTTGTGTTGAGGGTTGATTTATATTAAAATTTTGAAATTGAGTTTCAAGCTCATTTATGTTATTATCAATTGTAGAATCTTCACTGCTTTTTTCTGATTCAGATGTAATTTTATCATTATCTGAGTCAGATAGTGAAGTTTCAGCTGCTTGTTCGGTCAAAACATTGACAGATGGATTTTTTATTTTTGCAAGTTCATTTGCTAATTGAGTAATAAATTCAGAATTGATATTGGAAGGTATAGTTTCAAAAGCAGGTTTAAATGGTTCCTTTGGAAAGAAAGAGGCAGATGTTTTTCTTTGAATAGAGGGACCTGCTGCAGAGGAGGATGCAGATGATTGTATTTTTATTCCTATATTTTCACCTATAGCTTGAAGATATGTATTTGTGTAATTATTTTGTTCAATTATTGGAGCTAAATCTTTAGGAGTTATTGGTCTATTATCAGGTAATTTTTCGGAAAGTTTTATTGGAGCTGCAGTAGTTCCAGATATTTTTATTGGCTGATGTGGTGGAAAAGAACTGGTTATGGTTTGGCCAGTTTGAGTTTCCCATTTTTTGGATAATTGATGAAGCATTAATACCTGAGGAGAATTTTCAGTATGTTCCGCAGGGCGAAAAGAAGCGAACCATTGAAAGAAAGGAATGGTAAGCTGATGTGAATTCATATATTGATGCCATTCGGATTTAAATTGATTTCTAAGGGGTAAAGGCATATTTGCGAAATACCATTTGGTTAAAGGATGGGTTTGAAAATCCTTTTTTAAATATTCATTATCAATTTGGAAAGAGGGAGTTGTATTACTGATCATATTGACCTGTGGTCTAAAATCTCCTTCAGTAGGATTATAATCTTCTTCAGAATTATCCTTTTCATTAGTATATCTTGGACTATAAATATGAGAAGGAAATTGATATGAAGATGCAGATGGTTTGATTGGAATTTCAGGAGTTATATATGGATTTTTTAATGAATATCTTTGAAATATCAGATCTACTGATCCATCCGAATTAATTTGTATTTTATCTGGTTCTGTTTTTTCTTTTTTATCAATTTCTTGTGCTTCTTCAAGATGCCATTTTGTAATAGAAATTTCTTCCCATTTTATTTTCTTAGGGGTAATGACATTATGTCTAATGTCTGTCATAAATAATGTTGTCATTCCCTTTATACGGTTTTCATATGCCGTACCTGGGGCTACCGTATGCATAAATTTATAATATATACGGTATGTGACAGCAATATTTTCACAGCCATCAAGCATATGAAATCCTTGAGTATAAATTCCTAGTCTCAAAAACCTACCAAGGTGTTGGTCTGTTAAAGAAACTGAATAATTTGGAATGCATATAAAGAATATTGGACCATCAGTTAGGGTTGCTTCTACTAACCCTACTAAGGAATCTTGAAATTTTAAAAATCTTTTATCTCTTAAGGTTGCAAGACAAGATGTGTTTAGCCCTATTCGGGTTAAAGGTTTAACAGCAACTTGTATGAACCCAATATGGACAAAATTGTATTGACTCGATGTTTGTCGAAGCATATTTGCTGATAATAAAGTGATATCTTGATTATTTTGAGAGATGGGTATCGTTTGTTCAACTGTTTTTACGAGAAAATCAGTTGTATTTTGATTAAAAGATCCCTTTTTGTATATTTCAGCTTCTTGTATTTCGGGCAAATTCCAATTTTGAAGATTCTGTTCTATATCAGAATATTTGACTTCTTCGAGATTCTTTATTGATAGAGAACCAGCATTTGCAGGTATGTCTGAAAGACTGGTATCTTTTATGGTATGTGAAGATTTTTCTGATTTATTATCAAAATTGGTTTGGGTAGAAAACCATAGTGTAACTTTAGATATTACACTAAACTCGTGTTTGATGGCAAAAATGTCATCGAAGCAACATCATCAAGACAATCATATACAAAAGGTATTACAAAATCTTTCAAGGATGTGGCTGCCACACCTTCAAAACAAGATCAAGAAAATGCTCGTCTCAAGAAAGAGATTGATGAATTAAAGAAAACAATGATGATATTTCAATCCCAACTCCTTTCTAGTCAGCAAGGATCTGTCGGCTCTAATGAATCTGCCAACGCCGCTGATCTAGAAACAGATGATGAACAAGAAATTTATTTTTAATGAGCTACACGATGCTAGCCATTAAAATCCATATTCATCTGCTTCATGACGCAAGCCAGATGTTATTCATACGTCAGCCAGATAAGCTCGCCAGCACAGCAGAAGAAGATTTCGATGAATCTGCTTACGCCAGCAAGACCTCAGCATGACGTCATTCAAGATAAGCGCAGCTACAGTACTCTACAGTAGGCTACCGACATAGCTACAGTAATCTACAGTAGTCTGCCGACAATACAGTATCACTATTGCATTTTTACTGTGCACTTTTTACTATTTCAACAGTAAAACAGCATAGTAAATCTGCATAGTGCCCAAACCTGGATACTATTCCGCCGCGGTTTAGGCCCATAGTTTTGTAACAGTACATGTACAGTGTTTGTAAATTTTTCTTTAAATAGGCCATTCTTGTTTGAGTGGAGGGAAGGAGTTCGATTAGCGAACTTTAGTTTTGTCCTTGAGAGTGCTCTAGAAGCAAGAAAGCTCCTTGTAAGCATCCTCAGCCCGAATATCCTGCGGTTTTCTGTATGCACTATTTTGCTCTTCATGGTCTTCCTTGGATTCTCCGATGGAAGTATGAAGTGCATCCTTCAGAATATACTCCATCCAAGACATTATTTCAATGTACTTATATAAAATGGGGGAGCAAATTTAATACCCAACTCGTGTTTGATGGCAAAAATGTCATCGAAGCGACATCATCCAAACAATCATATACAAAAGGTGTTGCGAAATCCTTCAAAGAAGTGGCAGCCACACCTTCGAAACAAGATGAAGAAAATGCTCGTCTCAAGAAAGAAATTGATGAGTTAAAGAAAACAATGATGATTTTCCAATCTCAACTTCTTTCTAGTCAGCAAGGATCTGTAGGTTCCAATGAATCTGCCAACGCAGCTGATCTAGAAACCGATGAAGAACAAGAAATTTATTTTTAATGAGCTACACGATGCTAGCCATTAAAATTCAAGAATGCATCTGCTTCATGATGCAAGCAAGATGCTCTTCCATCGTCAACCAGATAAACTCGCCAGCACAGCAGAAGAAGATAACGAAGAATCTGCTTACGCCAGGAAGTCATCAGCATGACATCATTCAAGATAAGGCGCAGCTACAGTACTCTACAGTAAACTGCCGACAATACAGTAACACTATAGCACTTTTACTGTGCACTTTTTACTATTTCAACAGTAAAACAGCATAGTAAATCTGCATAGTGCCCAAACCAGGGTACTATTCCGCCGCGGTTTAGGCCCATGATTTTGTAACAGTTCCTGTACAGTGTTTGTAAATTTTTCTATAAATAGGTCATTTTGTTTTCGGTTTGAGGGAGAGGAGTTCGGCTAGCGAACTTTAATTTAGTCCTAGAGAGTGCTTTAGAAGCAAGACAGCTCTTTGTAAGCATCCTCTGCCCTCTTCTTTTGCTTTGATTTGTTAAATGGTATCAGAGCCAAGTTTGTATTTTTAGTTTTACATTTAGTGAAAGTTTATTTCCAAATATTACTTCTGTTTCTATTGCTTCTGTTTAAGTTTTTATATTCTGTAAGATTTTCATAAACTGTATTTCTAAAAGATTTCATTTTTCTAAATTACTCTTGTTTTGAGGTTCGAGGCTTCCTTGTCGTAATACCCTGTTTGCCGTTTAGCCGGGTAGGCGTTAGGCATTTTTTAGGGAATCCTATTATTGACAAGCCACTCAATTTAAGTTTAATTTAAATAAATGGAATCTGGAAGAAATTCATTTTCTGAAAATTCTACAAAATATAAAAAATTAAATAGATCTAATAGTTCTGAAAGTAATAAATCAAATAAACCTTCTAAAAGTGTAATTTCTAAAGTTACAAAATGGTTTTCTACCCAAACCAATTTCGATAATAAATCCGAAAAATCTTCTCATACAATAAAAGACACCAGTCTTTCTGATATACCTGCAAATGCTGGTTCTATATCAATAAAGAATTTAGAAGAAGTCAAATATTCCGATATTAAACAAAATCTTCAAAATTGAAATTTGCCTGAAATACAAGAAGCTGAAATATATAAAAAAGGATCTTTTGATCATAATACAACTGATTTTCTCGTAAAAACAGTTGAACAAACAATACCTATATCTCAAAATAATCAAGATATAACTTTATTATCAGCCAATATGCTTCGACAAATATCAAGTAAATACAATTTTGTCCATATAGGGTTCATACAAGTTGCTATTAAACCTTTAACTAGAATCGGGTTAAATACATCTTGTCTTGTAACCTTAAGAGATAAAAGATTTTTAAAATTTCAAGATTCATTAGTAGGGTTAGTTGAAGCAACCTTAACTGATGGTCCAATATTCTTTATATGTATTCCAAATTATTCAGTTTCCTTAACAGACCAACATCTTGGTAGGTTTTTGAGACTAGGAATATATACTCAGGGATTTCATATGCTTGATGGCTGTGAAAATATTGTTGTCACTTACCGTATATATTACAAATTCATGCATACGGTAGCTCCAGGTACGGCATACGAAAACCGTATAAAGGGAATGACAACACTATTTATGACAGACATTAGACATAATGTCATTACTCCTAAGAAAATAAAATGGGAGGACATTCCTGTTACACAATGGCATATTGAAGATGCTCAAGAAGTTGATAAACAAGAAAAAACTGAACCTGATAAAATACAAGTCAATTCAGATGGATCAATTGATCTGTTATTTCAAAGATACTCCCAAAAAAGACCTTTAATTACTTTTACAGGTCGATTATAAGCAGAAAAAATAAAAACTTACAATAAAAGCCAAAAATAGAAAGACAAGGAGGGCTGAGGATGCTTACAAGTAGCTTTCTTGCTTCTAAAGCACTCTCAAGGACGAAACTAAAGTTCGCTAATCGAACTCCTTCCTCAACTGAAGGGAAAATGACCTATTTATAAAAAAAATTACAAACACTGTACAAGTACTGTTACAAAACCATGGGCCTAAACCGCGGCGGAATAGTACCCAGGTTTGGGCACTATGCAGATTTACTATGCTGTTTTACTGTTGAAATAGTAAAAAGTGCACAGTAAAATTGCAATAGTGATACTGTATTGTCGGCAGACTACTGTAGATTACTGTAGCTATGTCGGTAGCCTACTGTAGAGTACTGTAGCTGCACTTATCTTGAATGACGTCATGCTGATGACTTGCTGGCGAGAGCAGATTCTTCGTTATCTTCTTCTGCTGAGCTGGCAAGAATATCTGGCTGACGAAGGAGGAGCATCATGCTTGCATCATGAAGCAAATGCATTTTTGAATTTTAATGGCTAGCATCGTGTAGCTCATTAAAAATATATTTCTTGTTCATCATCTGTTTCTAGATCAGCGGCGTTGGCAGATTCATTTGAGCCTACAGATCCTTGCTGACTAGAAAGGAGTTGGGATTGAAATATCATCATTGTTTTCTTTAATTCATCAATCTCTTTTTTGAGACGAGTATTTTCTTCATCTTGTTTTGAAGGTGTGGCAGCCACATCCTTGAAGGATTTTGCAATTCCTTTTGTATATGATTGTCTTGATGAAGTTGCTTCGATGACAGTTTTGCCATCAAACACGAGTTTGGTATTAAATTTGGTCCACCATTTGATATAAGTACATTGAAATAATGTCTTAGATGGTGTATATTCTGAAGGGTGCAATTCATAATTCCATCTGAGAATCCAAGGAATACCATGAAGAGCAAAATATTGCATACAGAAAACCGCAGGATATTCAGGATTATGGGTTTTCTCATATTTTGTATAATGCACCAATAATTCTTCAGGTAGAAGAGAAGATTGGGCACCAAATAAAAGCCACCACTGGGAATAAAACCAGTAAGGAATTTCTTTGATATAGTTCCTGGTAAATTGAATAAACCAGGAATGAGATTTGTCTGCATTTTGAAATAAGATTGTATTTTTCCAAGCACTCATATAATCTCAATAGGAAAATGGGTGCGAAGAACCTTCAGGGCCAGAAATGGATTTGGTTTCAGTTAGGGATAAACCCCATTCTTTCTGGCTGATGATATTGATGATTTTGATTTTTGAATAGGAATAAGTATTTTGATTGGGATTGGTTGTATGGTTGATTATGGCACTTTTGGTTTGGATGAGGATGGCTTCATAATAATTGCGAGATATTTTTGAGGATTTTTGTATGAAATGGCAATTGGGAGACATGATAAAGGATATTAATTTGTCTTCTGGTAATTTGGATATGGTATTATCAAGAGGGAGGATTCTATTTTTTCCTCTGGGTTGATATTCGGAGAGGTTTGGAGAATATTGTATTGGAGGAGGTTTCTTGTTGATTTCTTCTTGAAGAAGGGGGAAAAATGTATTTGATAATTTGAATTCTTCTTCCCTTTTTTCTTTTCCTTTTCGAGAGCGAGGCATTTTCAGAAAGGGGGTGTTGAGGATCACACTTGCCCTGAAGAAATTCACGAGAAAGGAAATCAGGAAGAAAATTCTTTTTTCCTGGTATAAATTCGATATCAAATTCGAATATAGATAAAATCGATTGCCATCTTGTGAAAATCTGTTTTGAAACAATGTTTTTAACATCTTTTTGTAAAACTTCTTTGGCAGCTTTGCAATCAATACGAAGGATAAATTTTTTATTTAAAATATCACTTTGAAATTTTTGTATACAAGAGACTATCGATAAAATTTCTTTTTTAATTGTAGAATAATTCTGTTGTGTAGAATTCCAAGTGCCTGAAGTAAAGAGCACAAGTTGTTCTTTACCTACAGGGGTAATTTGCAAAAGAATTCCACCGTAACCTATATCTGAAGCATCTGTTTGAATATTTTTTTGTAAATCTGGATTGGATAAATTAAGGCAAGGTAAATTTTTTACTTTAGCCTTAATGTGTTGAACAGCTTTCGTATGTTCATTAGTCCATGATGACTTGGATTTATTAGTCAAAAGATTTTGTAAAAGAGTTCTTTCTTTTGCTAAATTTTTATAAAAACTTGATATGTAATTTAAACATCCAAGAAATCTTTGCAATTGTTTTTTATCAGAAATTTGATCAGGGAATTTATTTGCAAATTCGAGGACTCTTTGAATGGGATATATTGTATTTTGAACAATTTTAAATCCAAGAAATTGAATTTCTGTTTGAAATAGTGTTATCTTTCTTAATGACAAAACTAAACCATTTTTGGTAATAATGGATTTAAAAATGTGTAAATGTTTCCAATGTTGATCAATATTATTTGAGTATATTAAAATATCATCTATATAAGAGAGAATAAATTCTTTATATGGATGAAAAATATCATTCATTATTTTTTGAAATTCTGAGGGAGCATTCTTAAGCCCAAAAGGCATTACATTCCACTCATACTGTCCAAAGGGTACAGTAAATGCTGTTTTATATCTATCTTTAGGATGGATTTGTATTTGCCAAAATCCTGATTTTAAATCGAATTTTGAAAAGATATTAGCTTGATATAACCGATTTAAAAGATCTTGTTTATTGGGAATTGGATATCTTATTTGTTTTAATACTGCATTTAAGGGTTTATAATTTATTACGAGCCATGGAACACCACGTTCTATTTCTGGTGCTTTTTCAACATAGAAAGCAGCACAACTCCAGGGAGATTTTGATGGATTTATTAATTTTTTCTGTAATAAAGATTTTATTTCTTCATCACAAAGGTTAAGAAGTCTAGAATCCATTTGTGATGGTCTAGCTTTTGTTGGTATTTGTCTTTCATCAAAATTGTCGATATATGGGAGAGTGACTTGATGAATTTTACGATGCCAGAAAGCATTGGGTACTTCTGAGCAGAGTGTTTTTAATTTAGTCATATATAATTGTATTAATTGTTGAAATTGAGGATGATTTAATTGTTTTTGAATTTGCATATGGAGTATATCATGACGGATATAAATCATTTGTTGTTCTTTATTATGTATGCAATGTATTACTTCAGAAAGTAAACCTTTTTGTGGAGGTTTAATGAAATCAAAATGAATTGATTTATTAGTGATGGAAGTTTGTATTCCCTTTGTTGTTGTAGTGAAAGGTTGAATTTTTAATATAAATGGAGTTCCTAGAATTGCGTCATGTGGCAAATTTTTGACGATGATGAATGATAATGGAATACATTCACCATGTTTGCAAACATGAACATTTGGAAGTTTATATTCTATATGAGATTCTTACCCATTAGCAGTATATATTGTGCTATTGTTTTTTTCACAAAATTTTGTTGGAATTAAGCCTTCACGGAGGCAATTTAGATCTGCTCCTGTGTCTATAAGAGCGATTATTTCTTTATTGAATTGAGGGGTGGTTAAGGTTATAGGTGTAAACCATTTTTGAAAATGATAATGGGTTACAGCATTTATGTTTTGTGTCTCATTATTTATAAGATATTCTGTAATATTATTGTCAGATTCTAAGGAAGATGAATTTTTTAATAATTCAATCTCATGTTTTAAAATATTAATTTCTTTTTTAAGAATATTTATTTCTTTATATAAATCATTTAAAGAAATATTAGATTGTCTAGATCTATTAGTTTTTAATTTGTTATATACATCAGTCATTGATATAGAATAGGGTGAAATATTTTTTAATAAAGGATTGTTTTTATTTTCTTCAATTGTTTTAGAACTGGAAGCCTGATTATCATGGCTTAAAGCATTATTTAAAGCTTGAGTTAGATATTTTGTTTTTTCTTCTGGATTTTGTAATTGATTTATTAATTCGAGTATTAATTGATCATTTGCAGTTATGACCATTATAGCAGATTTTTCAATGTCAGAAGACTCTGGTATTGTAAAATTACAATGACATGATTGTGAAGATTCAGTATTTTCTTCTACTTGGATTTCTCTTATTTTTCTTTTAGGATTTTTGGAAAAACATTTATTAGCATAATGACCATTTTGGCCACATTTATAACATTTAGGTTGTTTATTTAAAGTTTTAGATCTCTTGGGATAAGATTTACGAGATGTTTTATTATGTTTTTTAGATGTAGAATTATAATATGAAGAAGGATTATTTTTTATTTTATAACGAGGGAGAAATTTTCTATATCGTCTGGATTTTTTATTTTGATTTAATTTTGAAGGAGAAACAATAGGGTCATATCCGAATTGATAACAAAAATTGCCTAATTCTTTTCGACCAGACATTTTTTCTCTTAATAGATGTTTTTGAAGTTTCATTTCATTACATATACCTAAACCAACTTGGCAGATGATTTGGATTAATTCACCATAAGTATATCTATTATAATTTAGAATACCAAAGTTTATGTCTTTTAATTTGGTTTTTACCTTTTCAGCAAATAAAGGTGGAAGACCTAAAATAAATTTTTCTTTCCAAATAGCATCACTGCAAGTGGAAATTTTATATAATTTAGATAAATATACATCTTTGTACCATCTAAAATCTGATAAGGTGACACATCTGAGATTCATCAATTGTTCTTTATTCTTTTCAGAAATATCATCAATTGAGCCAGCAAAATTTTGAATTATATTAACTATTAAAGTTACTACCTGATCATCTATAGGATCGCCTTTGTTATCTAATATAGGTTCACCTTTAGAATCTAATTTAACTGCATTCAATATTTCATTTTTTTGATTTTCTGAAAGTTGGTAATGCCACCAACCATATAGTTGACCGGAAAAACCTTGGATTATGGCCGCAGCAATGTTTGGAGTTGTATGTTTATTTATTGTGCATGCATTATGATATATAAGTATTTGATTGCAAAATTGAAGAATTTGATATTCAGTCATACCATCTAAATTCCATTCATATAGATGATGTCCGTCAAAATGTAGTCTTGAAAATGGTTGTTGTTCTTCGATTTGAAGATCAACTGGCGTGGGTCTTTTATAATAATTTTTTGTAGGTTGGACTATACTTTGTATTTGTGTAGGAGATTGATTTTGAAATTGAGATTCAAGCTTATTTATGTTTTTATTAATTGTAGAAGCTTCACTGCTTTCTTCTGATTCAGATGTTAGTTTATCATTGTCTGTATCACTATCTGATTCATTATCATTATCTGATTCAGATATTGCAAGTTCAGCTGTTTGTTTTGTCAAAACATTGACAGAAGGATTTTTTATTTTTGCAAGTTCATTTGCTAATTGAGTAATAAATCCAGAATTTATATGGGAAGGTATAGTTTCAAAAGCAGGTTTAAATGGTTCCTTTGAAAAGAAAGAGGCAGATGTTTTCCTTTGAATAGAGGGACCTTGTGCAGATGAAGATGCAGATGTTGGTATTTTTATTCCTATATTTTCACCTATAGCTTGAAGATATGTATTAGTATAATTATTTTGTTCAATTATTGGGGCTAAATCTTTAGGAGTTATTGATCTATTGTCTGGTAATTTTTCTGAAATTTTTATTGGAGCTGCTGTAGTACCGGCTATTTTTATTGGTTGATTTGGTGGGAAGGAACTGGTTATGTTTTGGCCATTTGGAGTTTCCCATTTTTTGGATAATTGATGAAGCATTAATACCTGTGGAGAAGTATTTTCAGTATATTCCTCGTGGCGAAAAGAAGCGAACCATTGAAAGAAAGGAATGGTAAGCTGATGTGAATTCATATATTGATGCCATTCAGATTTAAATTGATTTCGAATTGGTAAAGGCATATTGGCGAAATACCATTTGGTTAAAGGATGGGATTTAAAAGCCTTTTTTAAATATTCATAATCAATTTGAAAAGGAGATGAATAACTGATCATATTGACCTGAGGTCTAAAATCGCCTTCAGTAGGATTATAATCTTCTTCAGAATTATCCTTATCATTATGATATCTTGGACTATATATGTGGGATGGAAATTGATATGATGATGTGGATGGTTTTATTGGAATTTCTGGGGTAATAGAAGGTCTATTTATGGAGTATCTTTGAAATAACAAATCAACTGATCCATCTAAATTAACTTGTATTTTATCTGGTTCAGTTTTTTCTTTTTTGTCTACTTCTTGGGCGTCTTCTATATGCCATTTGGTAACAGAAATGTCATTCCAATTTATTTTCTTAGGTGTAATGACATTATGTCTAATGTCTGTCATAAATAGTGTTGTCATTCCCTTTATACGGTTTTCATATGCCGTACCTGGGGCTACCGTATGCATAAATTTATAATATATACGGTAAGTGACAGCAATATTTTCACAGCCATCAAGCATATGAAATCCTTGAGTATAAATTCCTAGCCTCAAAAACCTACCAAGATGTTAGTCAGTTAAGGAAACTGAATAATTTGGAATACATATAAAGAATATTGGACCATCTGTTAAGGTTGCTTCCACTAATCCAACTAGTGAATCTTGAAATTTTAAAAATCTTTTATCTCTTAAAGTTGCAAGACAAGATGTATTTAACCCAATTCTGGTTAAAGGTTTAACAGCAACTTGTATGAACCCAATATGGATAAAATTGTATTTACTTGATGTTTATAAGCGGTAAGAGAAGTCGGAAGCCCAACACCCACCTGCTTACCATTAAGCAGGCACCGAAAGAATCGCTGAAGGATTACATCGCTCGCTTCAACGAAGAAGCGTTACATGTCGAGGATTACGATGATAAAATGGCCCTCGCCGCCATCTTGAACGGACTGAAGGAAGGAAAGTTCGCCTTCTCCATCGGCAAAAATCCTCCGAAAACGCTAGCAGACTTCATGGCGAAGGCCCAGAAGTACACCAATACCGAGGAGTTCACTAATGCTCGAAAAGGCGCATAAGTGTCCGACTTGACGAATAAAGGGAAGAGGCCTCGAAACGAAGACTCTCAGCCGACTGACAAAGGGACCGATGACCGCGCTTCTCACGATCGTCGACCAAGCCGTAGGTCGGAGGAAAAATTCCGTTCCTATACCCCACTCAACACATTCGCCGAACAAATTCTGCTGGATATTCGAGGAGACAAACTGCTCAATTGGTCGGTTTGTATGAGAGCTAATCCGGAGCACCGGGACAAACGAAAATATTGCCGTTTCCATCGGTACCACGGTCACAACATGGATGATTGCGTAGATCTGAAGGACGAGATCGAGTCCCTCATTCTCAAGGGGCATCTACGACGTTACACCAAAAAGGAGAAATCCGTTCAGAGAGAGGAACGACACCGAGAGTAGCCGAATAACCCCCTAGAGGAGCCCGCAGAAATTCGCACCATTTTCGGGGGTTCAGCTGGGGGAGGGGATTCAAACAGGGCCCGAAAAGCCCATTTCAGGAGATTCGAGTCGAAACACCATGTCCACCTGGCGGAACGTCCCAGCAAGGAACTCCGAGTTACCCCGTGCAGTCTAACTTTCACAAAAGATGACGCACGCGGAATCCAACATCCGCACGATGACGCACTAGTGGTTACCATGACCATAGCAAATCACAAAGTATACCGCATCTTAGTCGACACTGGAAGTTCGGCAGACGTCATGTATTCCGAGGCGTTCGAGAAGATGGGAATTTCACGGTCCAAGCTTCAGCCCGTGAAGACTCCCTTGCATGGCTTTGCCGGAGAGAGTTATCTCAGAAGGAGCCATCTCCCTCCTAGTGACAGCGGGAGAAGGGCAACATCAAGTCACACTCTTGGTTGACTTTTTAGTTGTCAATGTTCCATCAGTTTACAACGTGATCCTGGGCCGACCCTCCCTCAACGCAATGAGGGCGGTTGTCTCAACTTATCACCTGATAATGAAGTTCCCGGCTAAAGACGAGATTGGTTATCTCCGAGGCGATCAACACGAGGCCCGGAGATGCTATGCGATAGCCGTGAGAAAAGGGGCCGCTAAACAAATGCTCGTAGTCGACGCCTTGGACCCTCGCGGAGCGACGGAGAGCTCCCCCGTCGAAGATCTGGCAAGAATACCGCTCGATGAATTAGACCCGAGCAAAACTGTTCAGCTCGAAGCATCCCTGAATTCCGAGCGGAAGGACGAGTTACTGGCCTTCTTGAGGCAACACCGAGATATCTTTGCATGGTCGCACGCAGATATGTCGGGGATCTCACCCGATGTGCTAGTCCGCAGACTGAACGTGGACCCAGACCACCGGCCAGTTGTTGAGGGTCAAATATTGCATATTAGACCGCAGATATTATCTGGATTTATGAATATAATGCTATCTAATGGCTTGTTTTCTCATTCTTGTGTTGCAAGGTGATTTTATGAGCATGGATGGAAAAAGGACGTTAAAAGTTGAGATTTAACGATCTGATGACGCCAAAGGCAAGGGATACACTCCAGGGGACCAAGATTGACAAATATACACGGTCAGAAATCCGAGAAAAGTAAGAAATTGAAGCTCAAGTGGCCTGAAGGACGTCCAGAATGCAAGATCACGAGGTTCCCACCATCCGTTCGGCTCGAAACTTCATACGTCGCATGAGGACCATAAATTAACCGTATACGTCAAATTTCAGCCGTTAGATCTCTCTAGAAGTTGCCCAACAGTCAAATCAGCCCATAAATTCTCAAATTTGGGGCCCACCTGCTATTCGGATATGCTTTAAAATCGGTCTGGACGACTTAAATGAGATGAGAAAAGAGATGGACGGAGCAGATTTCTCATGTACATCACTGTTGGACCCACCTGTGCATTGCATGTGTACAGCGAGGGTACTCTAGCCGTGCATGACAAGTGTCAGAGACGGCTTGACCGTCTCTGACCGAAAGAAAGAAAAAAAAAAAAAATACGCATTGGCAGCGGACGCACGGCCGCTGGCCGTTTTCACGGACGTTATTGGGCCCCACACAAGCTCCGTACGTCTGATCCAAGCCGTCCATCTTGTAGAGGGCTTCGAGAACTATAAAACTATGTTGTCACTTTTCACCCATGCGTGCACACGTGTGAGATACAAAGGCCACAAAAGGGCTGCCCGATAGCGTTCAAAACTAATCTTTTTGTGATTTCTTCTTTGGGCCACGTCAATAGACGTTCAAAACCACTCATTCTTAACTGAAATTTCGTTCTGAATCCAATGGACGGGGTGGATTTTCTAAAAAATTCTTCTGTGGGGTCCACCGATCACAACAGCGAAATGGTGTGGAAGGTTTCGCACATCCGCGAAAATCGACTTTTTCAGGCGGTTTTGGCCCACCATCTTTGATCATATGGCAGATCTGAACCGTCTATCATGTAGAGAACCTAATAAAATCCTAAGGGACAGTGTTTATTTGGAATTTGAGCGATAAAAGTGGCGTGTTTCGAGGCACCAAACTTGGCTGCGAAAAAGCTTTCACTAGGCATGCATAGCTTTCCAAATCCGATTCAAATTCGATTTTCACCACTCCAGCAGCTATATAAGGAGGTTTTGGACATGTGGAGCATTCATTCAGGTCTTAGGAAGGAAGAAAAAGAGAGACGTGGAGGCTCGGGCAGGGACGTGAAGCAGAAGAAAAAAAAAAGAGTATTTTCTTTTTTTAGTTTATTTCAATTGTGGAGATTTAGCCCATCCATGTCTGGCAAAACCTCTTAGCTAGGGCTAAGAGGTGAAGCTTGTAGTGAGATGGGAGATTTGATTTTATTTTAATTTTAATGCATGAATTGACTTTGATTTTAGTTAATTATTATGGGAATATTTTTAGTTCTTAATGGTCTGATGTGACTGAAATTACAATGGGTCTGCGATGCTTTGAATATTTCTATTTTCTTTTCATGTTTATGACGTCAGGACGTCCTGTTGTTCACCATAGTCTCCTGGGCATGGTTGGATGACGGTACCCTTCCTAACTTTCATACATGTGATTGGGTGGTAATTAGTTTAATTCTGTTGTTTGTCAGTCTTTTGGGCATGGTTTGGTGATGGAATCCATTCTAATTCATACACCTTTCATCTCTTTGAAAACTAGATCAATGTTAGTTCAGTTAATTTCCATGAAACATGCATAAGATCTCCCTGATCTCTACAAGTGGATCCTCTGAATCCCTAGTTCCCTTCTCCTGATTTCTCTCAAGTTTAGATAATTATTTCACCATTATTTCTCAAATTACATTCAGTTTAGATTTCATCTTAATCTAGTTCTAGTTCTGGTTAGTTTTAGATAACGTACAAGTTTCAGTCCCTTGGGATTCGACCTCGGTCTTATTTCCTAACTTTAGAAACTTTCTATTCTTCTTTCTATCTGATTTTTAGAACTAACTCAATTTTTCTGTTTTGTAGGAAGCTTCTAATTTAGTAAGCTCTTTCTAATTCTTCTTTCTTTGAAATTTCTTCTTTTCCTTTGAAATTAATTTACTTTTAATTAGGACTTTCTATTCTTAGAAACTAACTTATTTTGTTTTGTTTTGCAGATTCTTAACCTAGGACTCCAAATTTGGTAACTTCTTTCCATCTTTCCCCTTTATTTTCTAGATTTCTTCTTCCTTTTTTTTAGGTTTAAGTTAGAATTTGAGGGCTGAGTGTGTTTTATGCCCCAGTGGGCACGCGATAACACTCGACGTCTCGTGACTGAAGGAGGATTAGTTGAGGAGTTAACTGTCCATCGCAGGACTAGACACCACTTGAATTCTCCTGAGTTAGAGTACGTTATGGCTGAAAATCAACCTCAAGCACTACCCCAACCAAGGGTTGAGGAAGTACATGATGAGAATGAGGTGCATCAGGCACCCCCGCCTCGTACTTTACGAGATTATTTACAACCGGCGGGGGTGAGTACGCCCTCATGCATGATTTTTTCTGAGAATACAGGACATATGGACATCAAGCCAGGGGTTATCCAACTCCTTCCTAAGTTCCATGCGCTTGAATCTGAAGAACCATACTTGCATCTGAAAGAATTCGATGAAATCATAAGCACCTTATACTTTCCTAATGTATCTGAGGATACTATTAGGCTGAAACTCTTTCCATTTTCCTTGAAAGAAAAAGCCAAGACGTGGTTACATTCACTTCGTCCTAGATCCATTGGCACATGGAATGATATGCAGAGGGAATTTATAAAGAAATTTTTTTCACATCATAAGACAATTACCCTCAGGAGAGCAATCATGAACTTTGCCCAAAAGGAAGATGAAACATTCTTCCAATGTTGGGAAAGGCTCAAGGATCTGGTTAATGCATGCCCACAACATGGCTTTGAAATATGGCGCATTACAAATTTTTTCTATGATGGGCTAACATCTTCCATGCGCCAAATGGTCGAGACAATGTGTAACGGAGAATTCATAAATAAAAATGTCGACGAGGTATGGGATTACCTCGATAGTCTCGCTGAAAAAACACAATCATGAGACTATTACCCAAGGACGAACACTACGTCTAGGCTGACTCATTCAAGGGAAAAAGGAGGAATATATCTCTTGAAAGAGGATAATGATCTTAACGCTAGGGTGGCCAATCTCACCCGAAAATTGGAGGCCATGGAAGGAAGGAAGGAAAAGGTTAATGAAAGTGTTTGCGGCATCTGTGATTGCAACATTCATACTATTGAAAATTGTCCTTCAATACCTGCCTTTCGAGAAGTATTGAATGAACAATCTAATGTCATAAATAACTATCAAAGACCTTTCAGTGGACCACTCTCTAATACATACAATCCTGGCTGGAAAAATCATCCGAATTTTAGTTGGAGGAACGGACAAACTGCTACCCCTCAAGGTTTCTTCAATCAAAATCCAAATCAGGGGAAACCTCAAGAAGAATCAGTTCAAATTTTCATACAAGAGCTGGCGCGGACAATGCAAGGAATTTTAGATTTTATGCAAAAAATAGATTCACGTATGACGGCTATGGAAAAAGGGATGCTCCCTGCACAATCACTCCCTAATCCGAAACCGCAATACGAGACAGGTGATCCCAGCTCTTCAAATCAAATGGGGCACGCTAAATCCATCACCACTCTTAGAAGTGGGAAGGTTATTGATAAAACCCTTCCGGTTAGGCCCGAAAAGCCTCAAGAATCAGAAGAGGACAACAATGATGGATCTAGTGGTGCCCCACAAAAATTTGAATCGGAACCTCTAGAAAAGCCAATTGCTCCGTTTCCCCAACGGTTGGTTGAACCAAAACGTCTATCTAACTCTCAGGATATCCTAGAGGTGTTGAAACAAGTGAAAGTCAACATTCCTCTGCTTGACGTTGTAAAACAGATTCCTTCATATGCTAAATTTCTAAAGGACTTATGCACTACCAAACAACGGAAGAGTACTCAAAAGAAGATCTCTTTGACTAAGAAAGTGAGTGCCATCCTGAAACAAGATATGCCGTAAAAATTCAAAAATCCCGGTTGCCCAACCATATCATGTGTAATCGGAAACTATCGAATTGACCACGCACTTCTTGACTTAAGAGCGAGAGTCAATCTGATTCCTTATTCGGTATACCAACATTTATGTTTGGGTGAATTAAAACCCACTCGAACCACACTACAACTTGCTGATCGTTCTGTTCGTATACCAAGAGGGATCATCGAGGATGTGTTGGTCCAGGTAGATAGATTCTACTATCCTGTTGATTTTATCATCTTGGACACCGAACCCATCAATGACACGAGCACTCAGATTCCCGTCATTCTTGGTCGCCCATTCCTGTCTACTTCAAATGCAATTATCAATTGTAGGAATGGTGTCATGACTATGTCCTTTGAAAATTTAACATTGGAATCGAATATCTTTTTCAATAACGGTAGCAACTCAGAGGATGATGACGATTTTCACGATATTAACATGATTGATTCTTTTATGGAAGATAGAACACCTCTCACATTATCCTCTGATCCTCTAGAGACGTGTCTGGCCCACTCCCATGATCTTGATGATGATATAATTAGGGAGATGTGTGCCATGCTTGATACTGCACCGGTACTTGAAGTTAACCGGTGGAGGCCACACATTGAAGAATTGCCCCAAACTGATGTAGTGCCTCTACCGTCTAACCTCAAGCCACCGAAGCTTGACCTAAAACCTTTGCCCTCTGATTTAAAATATGTCTATTTAGGTCAAGATGAGACATACCCAGTGGTGATCTCTGCACACCTGGAGAAAGAACAAGATAGTATGCTGATATCTACTCTCATTGAGCATAAGGGAGCTCTTGGATGGACGATAGCGGACCTCAAGGGAATTAACCCATCGATTTGTACTCACCGTATATATCTTGAGAACAATGCAAAGGCTGTTCGGCAATCACAACGTAGATTAAATCCAAACATGAAGGAAGTGGTTAAGGCCGAGGTTCTCAAACTATTGGATGTGGGGATCATATACCCCATATCCGATAGTCAATGGGTGAGTCCAACTCAGGTAGTTCCTAAGAAGTCCGGGATCACCATCGTAGCCAATGCCAATAATGAACTCGTGCCGACCAGAGTTACCACTGGTTGGAGAATGTGCATTGACTACAGAAAGCTGAATACCGTCACACGGAAAGACCACTTTCCTTTGCCCTTCATTGATCAAATCCTGAAAAGGCTAGCTGGTCATTCCTATTATTGTTTCCTCGACGGGTATTCAGGTTATAATCAGATTGAAATCGCCCCTGAGGATCAGGAAAAGATCACATTTACATGTCCCTATGGCACCTTTGCTTACAGAAGGATGCCATTCGGGTTATGTAATGCCCCTGCCACCTTTCAGCGATGCATGACGAGTATCTTTTCTGACATGGTGGGGAAATATCTAGAGGTCTTCGTGGACGATTTCTTTATTTTTGGTTCATCTTTCAGCGAATGCTTAGCAAGTCTTAAATGTGTACTGAAAAGATGTGAAGAAAAGAATTTGGTACTTAACTGGGAGAAGTGCCATTTTATGGTTCAAAAGGGAATTGTCCTTGGGCATATCATCTCGTCCAAAGGAATCGAGGTAGATAAGGCAAAAATCGATCTTATCTCTAACCTACCTCCACCCAAGAACATCAGAGATGTGCGATCGTTCTTAGGACACGCAGGCTTTTACAGACGATTCATAAAGGATTTTAGTCTCCTCTTTCGTCCTTTATGTAATCTTCTTCAAAAGGATACACCATACGAGTGGACTGAGCAGTGCCAAGAAGCTTTCACTAAGCTTAAGGGCATGTTAACCACTGCACCTATCATGCAGCCACCCGACTGGAGTCTTCCTTTTGAACTTATGTGCGACGCTTCTGATTATGCTCTTGGAGCGGTTCTAGGCCAGAGAAAAGATAAGTGGCCTTATGTTATTCACTACGCAAGTAGGACTCTAAATCCTGCCCAAGTGAACTACTCGACTACGGAAAAGGAACTCTTAGCCTTAGTGTTCGCTTTGGACAAATTTAGATCTTACCTGATCGGATCTAAGATCATCATTTACACAGACCATGCGGCACTTAAGTATCTTCTTTCTAAGAATGATTCTAAGTCCCGCTTGATACGATGGATCCTTCTACTCCAAGAATTTGATTTGGAAATCAAAGATAAAAAGGGAGTAGAGAACGAAGTGGCTGATCATATTTCTCGCCTTAATACCTCTGATTCCCTTGAGGCGACCCATATCAATGACATGTTCCCTGATGAACAACTGTTTAGAGTCTCCCATTCACCTTGGTTCGCTGATATTGTTAATTATCTTGCTACAGGTGTCATACCGACACACTGGACGTCACAAGATAAGAAGAAATTCTTTACCAAGGTGCGTAACTTTTTCTGGGATGATCCATATTTATTTAAATATTGCCCAGACCAAATCTTAAGGAGATGTGCCAGACGATGAGCATCAGAGTGTCATCTCCTTCTGTCACTCACAGGCCTGTGGTGGTCACTTTTCTGCTAAAAAGACCACGGCCAAGATTCTACAGTGTGGCTTTTACTGGCCCACTATGTTCAGGGACACTCATGAGTATTGCAAAGCTTGTGAGCGTTGTCAAAAATTAGGAGTATTGTCCCGTCGAAATATGATGCCTTTGAATCTCATCCTTATTAAGAAGCATTTGATTGTTGGGGCATCGATTTCATGGGACCATTCCCCCAATCATTTGAAAATTTGTATATTTTGCTCGCCGTAGACTATGTCACTAAATGGGTCGAAGCAATTCTGTGCCGCAAAAATGACCATCGCACGGTCATTAAATTTTTGAAAAAAAATATCCTGTCGCGGTTCGGAATGCCTCGAGCCATCATTAGTGACGGGGGCTCACACTTCTGCAATAGACCATTTGAGAGTTTAATGAAGAAATACGGTATCTCGCATAAGATGAGCACCCCATACCATCCACAAACAAGTGGACAAGCTGAAATTTTTAATAGGGAGATCAAACATATCCTAGAGAAAACGGTTAACCCTGATCGTAAGGACTGGTCAATCCGATTGACCGATGCCTTATGGGCGTACCGTACTGCTTTTAAAACTCCTATTGGAACATCTCCCTTTAGACTTGTCTATGGAAAGGCTTGTCACTTGCCGGTGGAATTGGAACATAAAGCATACTGGGCGATCAAAAATCTAAATTTCAATCTGGATAACGCTAGTTCGCTTCCCAAACTTCAATTAAATGAACTGGAAGAAATCCGGAACGATGCATATGAAAACTTGAGAATTTACAAGGACAAGATGAAGACGTTTCATGATCATCATATTCTACGAAAATCATTCACACTAGGTCAGAAAGTCCTCTTGTATGACTCTCGACTACATCTCTTTCCGGGTAAGCTTCGATCTCGTTGGACCGGCCCTTACATTGTTGTTACTACTTATCCTCATGGGGCCGTCGAGATAAGAGATCCCGACAATGGCTAGGAGTTTAAAGTAAATGGACATCGATTAAAGCCATTTGTTGAGACATTGGATTCAGAGGACATGTCCATGCCTCTGATTGCTTCTGTTTACTAGGACTGATCTCCTAGTCTGATGGAGGTATAGGTAGGTTTATCGCTTTCATAGGTCTAGGATAGTTGTTTTATTTGTGTGGCTGAAGACGGTAAATTTAGCGCTCCTGGGAGGCAACCCAGCTTTTCATTTCATTTTTCTAGTAGATGATTCAATATTTGTGGGTAACATCACTGCAAACCCTCACGAGACTACAACTCGTCCGCTAGGGGTAATTTAGGGGTTTAAAGGCTTGTTGCATACGCTAAATGCAATCGAGAGCACCTGCGAAAGTGGTATAGGTAGGATTTTATTTTTGTTATTTTTGTTCTGCTTTCTCTCTCATGCTGACAAGCTTCCATGCCGTGATCTATTGAAAACTCTCTTGATTCGTTATTCAGGTACTATCTTCCCATCACTTCTCATTTACTTTCGTTGTCCCATGTGCATTGCATGCTCATATCTTTTACATTGAGGACAATGTAGATTTTAGGTTGGGGGTGGGAGATTAGGTTTTCTAATCAGTATTTTCTTGGTCTTGAGCAAAAATTGTGAAATTTTTTAAAAATTTTTTCTGAAAATTCCTACAAATTCGAAGTGATTTTGACAGATATCCCTAATTTAGATTTCCAAGATACATAATGGTGGATTTATGACTCTTGGATTCCGTATCTGTTAGATTTCATAATTAAGTGAATTATTAATCCATGATTAGAAGTTGTAAACATTGATTGAATTATGATTTCAGGACACGTCTTGCTTACACATTAAGATTTCAGTCTGACATTGAAGGGTTAATTTGGTAATCACTAAGCACGAAAGGAACCAGTCTGAAATATCTTGCCATCATGGTATAAAAATTGAAAAGGTTGGATAATTAATCTTCACCATAGGTTTGCTCTCTATAGGTGTAGAGTTAATTCCCCATGAATGATATGTGAAAAAGAGTCAGGTGTACGATCTTCACCATAGGTTTGCTCCCTATAGGTAAGGATTTGATTCTCCTTTCTTGGCATTACTTTGAATAGAAAAATCACAAGTTAATAGGTTAATCTATGAGGCAAGTTTTGGATTAGGTTTTGGTTGTCATGAATTTTCTTGTTGGTTACCAATGATATCATGAAATTGACGATTGGATCTCTTAATGATGATAAGCCGAGATTAGACTATACATCCATGGATCTCAATGTTTAAAATTTTTCTAATTGATGGATTAATACTTTACACTTGATTATGAAGTCTACCGTGCGCTTGAGCTCAGGAGAAAATAATTTCTAACATTCATGGATATTAAATTTCTCATATTTTGTTCAAAATCTCACTCGATTTCATAGAAAGTTCTCCTATAATTCTCAACTTATTTTTCGCATATTTTGCTCGGGACTAGCAAAATGCTGGTTGGGGGTTGTGTTGAGGGTCAAATATTGCATATTAGACCCCAGATATTATCTAGATTTATGAATATAATGCTATCTAATGACTTGTTTTCTCATTCTTGTGTTGTAAGGTGATTTTATGAGCATGGATGGAAAAAGGACGTTAAAAGTTGAGATTTAACGATCTGATGACGCCAAAGGCAAGGGACACACTCCAGGGGACCAAGATTGACAAATATACACGGTCAAAAATCTGAGAAAAGTAAGAAATTGAAGCTCAAGTGGCCTGAAGGACGTCCAAAATGCAAGATCACGAGGTTCCCACCATCCGTTCGGCTCGAAACTTCATACGTCGCCTGAGGACCATAAATTAACCGTACACGTCAAATTTCAGCCGTTATATCTCTCTAGAAGTTGCCCAACAGTCAAATCAGCCCATAAATTCTCAAATTTGGGGCCCACATGCTATTCGGATATGCTTTAAAATCGGTCTGGACGACTTAAATGAGATGAGAAAAGAGATGGACGGAGCAGATTTCTCATATACATCACTGTTGGACCCAACTGTGCATTGCACGTGTACAGCGAGGGTACTCTAGCTGTGCATGGCAAGTGTCAGAGACGCTTGACCGTCTCTGACCGAAAGAAAGAAAAAAAAATAAAATAAAATAAAAATAAAAATAAAAAATTACGCATTGGCAGCGGACGCACGGCCGCTGGCCGTTTTCACGGACGTTATTGGGCCCCACACAAGCTCCGTACGTCTGATCCAAGCCGTCCATCTTGTAGAGGGCTTCGAGAGCTATAAAATCATGTTGTCACTTTTCACCCATGCGTGCACACGTGTGAGATACAAAGGCCACAAAAGGGCTGCCTGGTAGCGTTCAAATCTGATCTTTTTGTGATTTCTTCTTTGGGCCACGTCAATAGACGTTCAAAACCACCCATTCTTGACTGAAATTTCATTTTGAATCCAATGGATGGGGTGGATTTTCCAGAAAATGCTTCTGTGGGGCCCACCGATCACAACAGCGAAATGGTGCGGAAGGTTTTGCACATCCGCGAAAATCGACTTTTTCAGGCAGTTTTGGCCCACCATCTTTGATCATATGGCAGATCTGAACCGTCTATCATGTAGAGGACCCAATAAAATCCTAAGGGACAGTGTTTATTTGGAATTTGAACGAGAAAAGTGGCGTGTTTCGAGGCTCCAAACTTGGCTGCGAAAAAGCTTTCACTAGGCATGCATAGCTTTCCAAATCCGATTCAAATTCGATTTTCACCACTCCAGCAGCTATATAAGGAGGTTTTGGACGTGTGGAGCATTCATTCAGGTCTTAGGAAGAAAGAAAAAGAGAGACGTGGAGGCTCGGGAAGGGACGTGAAGCAGAAGAAAAAAAAAAGAGTATTTTCTTTTTTTAGTTTATTTCAATTGTGGAGATTTAGCCCATCGATGTCTGGCTAAACCTCTTAGCTAGGGCTAAGAGGTGAAGCTTGTAGTGAGATGGGAGATTTGATTTTCTTTTAATTTTAATGCATGAATTGACTTTGATTTTAGTTAATTATTATGAGAATATTTTTAGTTCTTAATGGTCTGTTGTGACTGAAATTACAATGGGTCTGCGATGCTTTGAATATTTCTATTTTCTTTTCATGTTTATGACGTCAGGACGTCCTGTTGTTCACCATAGTCTCCTGGGCATGGTTGGATGACGGTACCCTTCCTAACTTTCATACATGTGATTGGGTGGTAATTAGTTTAATTCTGTTGTTTGCCATAGTCTTTTGGGCATGGTTTGGTGATGGAATCCATTCTAATTCATACACCTTTCATCTCTTTAAAAACTAGATCAATGTCAGTTCAGTTAATTTCCATGAAACATGCATAAGATCTCCCTGATCTCTACAAGTGGATCCTCTGAATCCCTAGTTCCCTTCTCCTGATTTTTCTCAAGTTTAGATAATTATTTCACCATTATTTCTCAAATTACATTCAGTTTAGATTTCATCTTAATCTAGTTCTAGTTCTGGTTAGTTTTAGATAACGTACAAGTTTCAGTCCCTTGGGATTCGACCTCGGTCTTACCGAGTTATTACTACATCACAACCCTGCACTTGGGGAGTGAACACCAGTGAAGCAAAAAAGAAGACCGTTCGATGCCGAACGATATGAAGCCATTGTCGAGGAGGTCTCAATCCTGCTCGATGCGGGCTTCATAGAAGAAGTATACCACCCTGATTGAATAGCAAATATGATGCTCGTCAGGAAGTCCAACAGGAAGTGGAGGGTATGTGTAGACTACTCCGATCTGAATAAGGCATGTCCTAAAGACAGCTTCCTACTACCTCGAATCGATCAACTGGTGGATAGCACAGCCGGGCATGAGCTACTCTCGTTCCTGGACGCTTATTCCGGATACAACCAGATCGCAATGTATCCCCCAGACATGCAGAAGACGACCTTTGTCACAGACAGGGGACTCTACTGTTACCGGGTCATGCCGTTCGGTCTGAAAAATGCTGGGGCAACACATCAGAGGTTGGTGAATCAAATGTTCACCAAGAAGATTGGACACAGCATGGAGGTGTATGTGGACGACATGCTGGTGAAAAGTATCAAAGCCTCCGACCACCTTGCTGATCTCGAAGAAACATTCAACGTCCTCTGTGAATATCAGATGAAGCTTAACCCCGCCAAGTGTGTGTTCAGAGTTGAGTCAGGGAAGTTCCTGGGCTTCCAGGTCAGCCAGCGAGGGATTGAGGCCAACCCAGACAAAATCAAGGCTCTCCTCGACATGAATTCACCTCGAACTTTAAAGGAGATACAGTGTCTCACGAGAAGAGTTGCCGCCCTCAGACGCTTCATATCTAGGGATACAGATAAATTTCTTCCTTTCTTCCAGTAACTGAAGGGCCACAAGAGGGCGGAGTAGACGCCAAGTGCGAGCAAGCCTTCCATCAGTTAAAACAGTACTTGAGATCGCCGCCTCTCTTGTCCAAGCCAGAAGAAGGAGAGCTCTTGTTCCTTTACCTCGCCGTTTCAACTTCAGCTGTCAGCTCGGCTTTGATCAGAGAAGTTGGAGCCAAGCAGTACCCCGTGTACTATGTAAGTAAAGCCATGGTACCGGCCGAGACGAGGTACTAGTCCTTGGAAAAGTTGGCACTCTGCCTCGTTGTCTCGGCCAGAAGGTTACGGCCGTATTTCTAGGCCCACTCTATCATCGTGCTAACCGACTCACCGCTGAGGCAAGTCCTCCAGAGACCCGAAGTGTCTGGTCGGATCACTAAGTGGGTTGTAGAGCTCGGAGAGTTTGACATTCATTTTCGCCCCAGGACAGCACTCAAGGGTCAACTTGTGGCCAATTTCATCGCCTAGTTCATAACTCCAGATGAGGGGCAAGTCAGTAAGGAAGTCGAGATGACATCACCCGTCTCATCGAGCGTCCAAGGGGCAGCGTCGGGTCTTGGATGGGTCCTTTATGTTGATGGATCTTCCAACATTAAAGGGGCTGGAGCCGTTATCGTCCTGGTCGCACCTGATTCCACTACAATCCAATACGCAATTAGGCTTGGATTTAAAGCTTCAAACAACGAGGCCGAATACGAAGCATTGTTAGCTGGGCTCAGGCTGGCAGTGAGCTTAGGCGTTCAGACTCTTCAAGTCCGCTGCGACTCGCAGCTGGTAGTGAACCACATCTCCTCGGAGTACGAAGCTAAGGAAGCCAGAATGATCGCCTACCTCGAGGAAGCGAGGAAACTGATCGAAAAATTTTGGAGCTGCACCATCCAGCAGATCCCCAGAGCCGAGAACTCATGGGCCGACGCGTTATCAAAACTCGCCTCGTCCTTCGAGGGAAAGATCTCGCATTTCGTCCCGGTCGAGTTTGTCAAACACCCAAGTATTAGTCAGTCGGAGAAAATCAATCCTGTCCAGTCCATTCCTAACTGGATGGACCCAATCTTCAATTATTTAGCGTCCGGTGAAACTCCCACGGACAAACTAGAGGAAAGGCGACTTAGGGTCAGAGCGGCCCGATACGCTATACTGAACCGGGTGCTGTACAAGAAGGGGCATTCTCAGCTTTACCTTAGATGTCTCCGACCAGACGAGGCCGACTACGTGATTCGGGAGATTCACGAAGGAATCTTCGAAAATCATTCTGGCAGTCGCGCCTTAGCCATGAAGATACTTTGTCAAGGGTATTGCTGGCCGACTCTTAAGCAAGTCTCCAAGAATTTTATTCAGAAGTGTGACAAGTGTCAGCATTTCACTGCCGTGCAAAGGCAACCAGCCGAAGAAATGACCCCCATGAGTGGATCATGGCCGTTCGCCCAGTGGGGGATCGACATCATCGGTCCCTTGCCCACTGGGAAGGGATAAGTCAAGTTCACCATAGTCGTGGTCGACTACTTTACCAAGTGGGTCGAGGCCGAGTCAGTTGCAAAGATCACCGAGCAGAAAGTGATCGATTTTGTGTGGAAAAAACATCATCTGTCGGTTCAGGATCCCGAGAACAATCGGTTCTGATAACGGCCGCCAATTCGATAATGACAAGGTCCGTAACATGTGTCAAGGACTTGGCATTGTGAACGCTTGCTCATCGCCTCGGCACCCACAGTCAAATGGACAGGTAGAGGCAGTCAACAAGATCATCAAGCACCATCTCAAGACAAAGCTGTAAAAAGCTAAGGGAAGTTGGGCTGAGGAGCTCCCCTTCGTCCTTTGGGCTTACAAGACCACAACCCAAACTTCGACGGGCGAAACTCCATTTTCGTTATCTTATGGTTCAGAGGCTATAGTGCCAGTAAAGATCGGACTCCCTACGGCGCGAGTAAGGAGTTTCGAAGAAAGTCATAACTCCAAGCAGATCGCTACCAATCTGGATCTTCTCGAAGAACTCAGAGAGGTTTTCAAGCTCCGAACAGCGGCTCGGCACCAGCAGGTAGCGCGATTCTACAATTAAAAGGTCAAAGTCAGGTGTTTTCGACCACGGGACCTAGTCCTCCGACGGGTCTTCCAGAACACGGCTGAGCCAGGAGCAGGAGCGCTCAGACCCAATCGAGAAGGCTCATATCGTGTGGTTAGATCTGTAAAACCAGGCTCGTACCACTTGGAAGACCTTGAAGGCCACCACCTCCCCCATCCTTGGAACGCCGAGCACTTGAAGATCTACTACCCATGAGGAATGAGCCTTCAAGGCTCATAATAAAGTGTATGCCTCCGAGCGACTAACCTTTAAGGCTCTTAATAAAAAGTTCAATTCTACTTTGGATTCGACCTTGCTCGATTATCTTATCAACATAAGCACAAATTAAATGGCCCGACCCTTTAAGGGATCGGAGCTTAATCTAGCGAAAAATCGATGAGGCATCCCCTCGAGAGAGAGAGCTTAATAATGACCCGACCCTTCGCTGAAGCGTTCGGTTCGGCACATAACGAAACAAAGGCGACGAGCCGAGTATCCCAAGAGAGCGGACCCAACTAAGACTTGGGCCGTGGGAGCTCGGAGAGCCGGTCCTAAGGAACCAACTAGACGACAACATCCCACAGCAAGTTGACACAATGTGAAAAGATTATTTTTCATTGAATCCCCTCGGAGGGACAAAAATACATTGATTAAGATACATCAATGATTTCAAAAAAAATAAAAATGATAAAATTCAGGCCGGAGGAGGAGCTTGGGCGTCGGGAGCTTGATCCGATTGGATGACTTCGGCCGGGGCATCTTCGGAGTCGTCAGGCAGGAGGGAATTAAGATCGAGGTCTGGGTACAAATCCAGAATTGCCTCGAGACAAGCGTCGAAGCCGCGGTTGTAGAACGTCGCAGCTTTAACGTCCCTCTCTTTAGAGGTTTTGAAACTTTTAACTGCCGCAGTCAAAGAAGCTTCGTCCTTAGCTCGCTGAGTTTCCATGGCCTGATTCACGGCTCGTGTCCGTTCTTCAGCCACCTCGGCCTTAGCGCGATTCAGGGCCTCACCGAGCCGAGCGGTCTCCATGGACAAAGAGTCCGCGTGGGCCCTGGCACGGGTCAACATAGCGATCGTTGCGTCGCCGCTCTTCTTAAAGTCATCTGTCTTGCACTGCAGATGTAGTTCTCTGATTTTCAAGTCGACGACGACTCCTTTCAGTCGCCTAACCCTGGCCCTCTCACCCACGAGCTGTTGGCGCAGATTAGTCTGCTCTGACCTCAAGGGCGCTGCCTCGGCCTGAAGAGCCTCCAACTCTTCCTCCCTCTTGTGCTCCTGCACACTCTGCTGAATCGAGAGCAGTACCGGGACGGCCTAAACAGAAAACAAAGGTTAGAATCTGTGAAACATATACAACGGTATGAAAGAAAGGGAGTCTTCTCAGAGATATATCATGTAGCATATGGAGGCAAAATCATTCAGGAAGCCGTCCTCCGATCGCTCAAGGGTTCGAGCGATATCCTCCTCCTTGGCATGCTTAGCGGCCCACGGAGTCAAGCACGCCATATGGTAACCGGGCTCAAACCTCCCACCGCTTGTGCCCGCCTGGGGAGAGGCCTCAGCCCCTACCCTACTGCCGGCCGAGTTTTGACCCTTGGCGTGGACCTCTCCCTCTCCCTCGGGGGGGGGGGGGGGGAGAGAGGGAAAGTATATTATCAGCCACTTTATTGGCCTCCTCCCGTTCGGAGGATGAGGGAACAGCGATGGGGAGCACGAGGGCTGTGGTAGGAGCTCCGGTGGGAGGAACAGCGATGGCGGGGGCGCGAGCAACAATGCTCGGCACGGCTAGGGTGTCAGCCTCGGTCACTCGGACGACCCCCGGAGGAGGACGTACCACTGGGTGCAAGACTACTGGGGGAACTGCGGCAGTGCTAGGACGCGACGGAGTCGGTAGCACGGAGGACGAGCCAACTGGCTTCAGTGTTGGGGCTGATGGAGTTGGTGCAGTAGAAGATTTCTCCACGGTTGTGGCTGATGGAGTTAGTGCAGCAGAAGATTTTCCCATGTGAGGGAGAGTCGGCTTCTTTCGGGTGATCTTCACTCGGGGGGCTTCTTTAAACAACTTCGCCGCGGTCGGAGCTGTTTTCCTCTTTCGAGCCTCGGACGCCTCGGCCATACCTGCAAAAAAGAAGATCATGTCAACTACTATACCGAAGGAAAGATCATCGAAAAGGTCAAGGCAGCTTACTGAGGGATGAGAGAAGAGGCTGAGATTTGCAGAGCCCGGACTAGTGAAGGTTGGCCGCAGTGATCAGATCCGTCTAGGAACGAAGTGTCTCTGACCTCTCTCTTACCTTTGCAATTTGATTCCTCTGGTCTGAGTCGATGAGCGGCAACCGCTTTGCGAAAGCTACAAAGAAAAGAAGTCATTTCAACGGAAACATATGAAAACTAAAGTAGCAACCCGGATGCCAGATGAAGTCCTACCTGGTTTCGTAAAGTGAGTCGGAATACGAGCCGTTGAGGCCCTAAGCTCAGCCGCTGGTGCCTCCCAGTCACCCGCCGCCCAGAAGCACTTATTCTTCCAGTCCTTATTGGAGGACGGCAGAAGCATTACTAACCCCAACCCCTTGCTCCCCCGAGTCGTAAAATAGTATCATAGATCGTTGCTATCATGCTTGACCAGGTATAAG
This sequence comes from Magnolia kwangsiensis, assembly GCA_037074715.1. Lineage (NCBI taxonomy): Eukaryota > Viridiplantae > Streptophyta > Magnoliopsida > Magnoliales > Magnoliaceae > Magnolia > Magnolia kwangsiensis. The sequence continues at coordinate 167,815,169 of CM073574.1, read as the reverse complement.
TTTAGCAGCTCCTCTGTGGTCAGCTCGGAGTTGCCGACTTGTTTCCAAATGATGAAGGCGAAAATCATCACTCTCCAGGCATTCAGAGTAAACTGCCCGGGAACCAATCCGAGGTGAGCTGCGACTTTCCCGATGAAGGGATGTAGGGGGAGCCGAACTCCGTACTGCAGCGCATAAAGGAAGATGGCTACTTCTCCCTCGGCAGGAGCGCCAGCAGCGTCCAAAGGACCGGGAGCCCTTAGCCGAACAGAGTCGCGGATTTGGAACTCCGAACGGATCCACTCCATCTAAGACTCCGACATGACGGAGCTTCCTGGAACTACCTCTGCGGTGCGCAAACTCGCAGGCATTTCAGTGGTGGTAGTGGTCTCGACTCGGCGGGCTCGGGTGGCAATCTTTTTACTGGGTTGTTTAGTCCTAGAGCTCAGCGTCTTTTGCTTCTGAGGCGGGGGGTATAGGGGCGTGGTTTCGAAAGGGGCTTCAGAAGACCCACTCTCGCTTTCAGTACTCCCCGGCTCGGAGTCATCGCCGTATTCGCGGACCATCTCAAGGTCAGAAGACATGGCAGAAAGAAGAGCGAAGGTCAGCGAGACTCACCGGGTGATCGCCGGAAATCGCCTACAGACGAAAACTTTGAAGTCGGCCAGAATCTCCTCTCGTCGGAAATCGCCTCACCAGTGTACTCTTATAAAATAAAATGTAAAATGGTGTGCGAATGTATGGGGCGCCCTTATATAGGCAGCGAAGGATTTTCGCATTGATGGCCAGCCTTAATGGCAGCAGCCGAATCGGCGCGAGCCGATCTCTGAGCACACATGACAACACTGTATTGGCTGAATACCGAACTGTCGGTACGACTCTGACATCAGATAGTGCGCTTCGACATACGAAGCGACGTCCCAACAGTCAGAGCAATCATAAATACGCTATCTCAAGCCTGCGTGGCAGCATCTCATAGGCTGGGAGAAGATCCGGGATCCTAACCGTCGCCACGCGTTAACCAAAGCGACCAACGCGTGTGATTCGAGACCCGTCATCATTGCGACAAGGGCATGAGACTTTCTGTTTAAGTACTCTCCGAGCCCGCAAGCAAGCTCGAAGAGTAGGGGGCTTCTGTTATGGGAAGATCCGAGTCAACTATTCCGAGCCGACCCAGCGTCATTACATCTGAGGCATGGCCCATCCAATCCGGACTCGGCGTTGATACCACGTGAGTTCCAGAGCAAAGCTCAGTTCGAAGGGCAGTAACATCCGATCGGACCATAATATACCTCCAGCCAACCACATGGGCTCAGACTTGACAAATCGGGTCGGATGCCGAGGCTATAGTCGGACTAGCTGAGCCGAGGTGATGATCAGAGGCGCATGCCCCACTCGCTCGATATGAAAACTGCCATATCGAGACGTGGCCGATAACTTTGCCCGCAGATGCGTATGATCTACAGATACGCTGCGCAATCAGTAGATTACGGGCAATATCTCCATGATCCTAGAATCCCTCTGATCGTGCCGAGATCATCGGACTCAGACCGCCTCACAGACAGGTATAAATAGTAAGCATCGCCATATCTACAGGTACGCGAAATCGAGCTCTCCTCTACTACCTACCCAGACCTTGATTCTCTTGTCCTGACTTAGGCATCGGAGGGTCCCCCGGCTTAGCCAGGTCACCTTTGCTTGCTTTTCTGGTGCAGGTTACAGGGATAGTACGTGGTGGTAGACGTGGAGAGAGGGCCGACCAGATTTTGGCATCAACAAGATTAATTACGATTATTCAGTGATTGAAGCTTGGTTTTGCCCCTTAATCACGATTAGCAATAGTGGAGTGTTTATGCAAATCGGAGCTTTTGCTTTAATATGTTTACTGCAATTTTGTAATTTCTTACTGATTGTTAGAGCATTGATTTGATGGTTCCAATGGTGGCATAAGAACATCTTGGATTGGAACATCCTTATCAGTGATCTTTGCTCTTTTTAATCTGTCTATTAAGAACCTAACCAACACATCGAAAGCCCACAAGCTAGGCTCTTTATACTATTGGGATAGTAACATTTCACCACGTTCCGCAGCCGATGTCCGTGGCGGCTCACTCTCACTCTGGCCTCTTTTCCAGGGTGTGGTGGCTGCACTCTAGTTACCCAGATAGCTCTTTCCACTTGGCGGCTGCACTTTGATTGTCCATGTAGCCCTTTTTATGCTGTGGCAGCTTTCGCTGTTTTCCAAGTTGCCCTTTCCACAGCTCACCCCTTCTATGACTTGAATACAGGACGTGGTGTTATCTTTATTACAAATGGTTATGGCATGTTTGTTTTTTCAAAGAGACGGTAAACACACGGTAAATGGTAATTCCTGAAAATTCATAGGAGTTCGTGTCTTTAAAATTGGTTTAAAAGAGGAAACTTTAATTTTTGAACCGCATGATAATGCATATGATATATCCATTCCGTCCACCTATTTTACTACAATATTTTGAAGCATGAGATAAAAAAGAAAGTAGATCCAATACTCCAGTGGCCCATGCCAAAAGAAATAGTGGCCCCTCAAAGTTTTTAATGGTCAATATTCAATTTCCTTTTTCGTATGACGTGGTCCACTTGAGTTAGGATATGCCTTATTTTTTTACTCATGCTATAAATTCAATTGGAATAATGGATGAATGGTGTGGATAAGCAAAATGCATCACAATAGGACCCATGGATATTTTGTAATATTTTTGGTTCTTGGTGTCAAAAAGTAAGCAATCAAACTAGGTATGATATAAAAGAGAAAATAATTTTTATTTTATTTTATTTTTTTTTACAGTGTTTACCATTTGATCCGAAAATCAAATACGCCCTTAGGAACCTAACCAATACGCCAAAAGCCCCATGACTAATGGAACACGTCAAGCTATGCTCTTTAAACTGTTGGGATTATAACATTGTCAAATGTGGATATTTCCTTGTCTCGTTTTTTTTTTTTTTTTTTTTTTCGAACTGTTACTTTGCTGGCGATTGATCAAAGGGTTTTGGTCTTATGATTCAGAAGATTTCGGAGTTATTACACATTCATGGTGGGACCCAACTTAGCGATGGCCTGGATTGGTAAACCGTGGGCCTAACTTATACAAACTGAAAAAAAAATCCAGCAGAAATGTGGGAGATCAGGACAATCTTCCAATTGCATTTCTTAAATATTTCTCTTTGGTTTTCAGCATCTACATGTTCTATTTCCTTTTCGCAATTTGCTTAATGTTATTGTGTCGATATGAATTAGATCAGTCAATCACCCTTGGATCATCATAGTTTGTATTTAGTGGCTGAGATCTTTTCCCGCATATTAGAACTGCAATCAGGGATATAGCGAATTAAGCTAGTAGTCTGAAGTTCAGCTTGTTCCATAAATTGGAACTTATATGAGTTGCTTGATACTTGAGAATTTCAGATAGCTAATCAGTAGCAGTGCACCCTGGTGGTTTCATAGAAAATATGCTATTTGTTGATTTTGTAGGCGAGAATATACGAAGGGGTAAGGAAAATGGAGTTTCCGCATGAGCAGATGAGGCATGCCATTTGAAGAATGGAAACAGTGGTATTCTTCCCATTTAGTGGATGTTTTAAGAATGGAAACAGTGCTATTCTTCCCAACAGAGTACGATTTTTTTATTTTTTATTTTTAAAAAAAGAACTTCCAAAGCAATAAGACACTAATTAGAAACAGGGAAGGAAGCCTTGTGTGTCTAAGTAGAACCTCATCTGGGCCTCTTCTTGTGCACGTGTGGAGTGTGTCTGCTTTGATGGTGTGTGATTGCATCTATTGTCTCAGCTTGAAAAAACAGGGCTCCATGACTTGATAATTTCCTCATAGTGCTCTAGTTCATTATCATCATTTAAGCCTTATCCCAACAAATCGGAGCTGATTACATGAATCTTGTTCCACCATTTCATTCTATCAAGGATATGTCTTTAGTTAGACCATAGGTCATTAATTCTTTTCTTACTACATCCACCCATGTCGTCTTAAGCATTTCCTTGACCTGCTAGAGTGTTTAACCTACACTGGATCAGTCCCAACTAGAGCAGTTCTCGATCCCCATTACACATGACCAAACGATCTAAATCTACTTTCCCTCATCTTATTATCGACCTAAGATATCAAAAGTGGCCATTTTGAGACACTTCTTGGTTAATCATCTTAATTAATTCCTTGTTACCCTCCTATTGTTGCTAACATTGCACTCCATACATTTCTTTACTTCAACTAACTTAAAATCCTTTAGATTCGATAGGACCCCTCTATAAATTGGGCTTTGTGTTTACATTGTCTCACATCTTGTCAATTAAAACAATGTTATTTCACAAATAACATAAACCATGAGATCTCTTCTTGCAAATGTCTCATTGCTATCCCCAATGTTTTCTTTGGTTGGGGTCTACTTGAGCTTTGGATCAACACCATTCTTTGGCTCATCCTCTAAAATGATCTCTCCAAATGGATGGATGGTGTGGATACAACACAAACATCATGGTGGGGCCCACAAAACTTGGTAAAGTCGTTAGTAGCCAATCCCCGTCTAGCCCTTAGGGAACTTCTCTGCACTGACAATGTGGCCAAACTTCTAATTTGTCAACATATTGTATGTCGGTACGTATAAAATGCGTTTTGATTTTTTTTTTTTTTTTTTTTTGTGTATTATGCGTCGACACATGTGAGACAAGTACACACAGAGTCCGTTCTAATTAATATGCGTATCAAACACTACTATGCCAATACATGTAAAATTCATATTCTATGACAATATGTATAAAACAATGTTTTAAATAGCATGTAGCATAGTGTTTGACCCTCTATAACATTTAGAGTATATACAGGATACTTAATATTTTTAATTAAAATAATAGATAAATTTGACAAAATGTATAATTTCTACTTGTTCTTAATTATAAATCTGAATCGTCAACCACATATTTGCATGCAAAATCCTTATTTCTTTGCCTTTAGATTACTCTAACTGTGCATGACATCTTTTTTTAACTATCGGAACATCAAAAATTCATGATATGGACCACAATTTGGATGGTTTGGATTGATCTAAGTGCTCTATCCATGATATGAACTACAATTTGGATGGTTTAAATTAATTTAATGGTAGTGCCACGTTTGATAGAGATGAGTCACCACCATTTTAAAATAGATGTTGAATTAACATATAAGAAACACTTACAAAAAGAAGATTTCAAATGGCATATGCTACTTAATTACGCTTACACTTCATAACATTTTAGCTTTGCTAATTATGAGCAGGTTTTGTTATTTAACTTGATCGTTCCGTGCAATTAGATCAGAAATGGAGTACAAAGATAACAGAATCACCAGAACTTGTGATTGTATTATGAATCTTCATTTAGTTAAATGCTACATATTTACAATTCTCCATTTATTTAAATACTGCATATTACCAATCGCGTAGACAAGTTGATGAAGAAAATGACACTTCCTCATCTAATTCCTTACCCCGAATATGAAGAAGAGGAGGACTTGCTGTTTCTTATGTGAAGACATTCTAGAAAACATCCTCTCAGGCCTGAAATCTCTTGCCAGATTGATGTGTGTTTCTAAGGTTTGGCCTATTTTAATTTCCGATGGCGTACAAACCAAGCCACCCAATTTCAGATTGCTATGCATTTTTCGTGATAAAGTGAAACTCCTTCGAATAGTTGAGAATGGAGATGAAGCTATTGGAGACGATCTCGTCTCCATTCCAAAAAATAGTTGGGGAATCCTTGATTCATGCAATGACATGATTCTTTGCGGCAAATGGATCACACGAAGCCGGATAGGGTTGTCTGCTTGGAAGCCGATGACAAACCAATGGGCAGATATACCTGAGCCTTCTGATTGGGGGTTCCAGATTCCACGTTATTCCGACAGAGAATTTGTCACAAATCAGTCATTTTCATTGGCTGTTTACGATGAATGTCATTTTAAAGTTATACGCTTCATATATGCATTCGGCCATGCTACATTTGAGATGTTCTCTTCCGACACCGGCAAATGGAGTGAATGTAAAGCTGTGGTTTCAGTACCTTCAACTCGCATATTTTACTCGCTTAACAAGTCCCTTTTCTTAAAGGGAGCTCTGCATTTGATATGTTGTAATTACATACTTGTCTACCATATCGACACTGACCTTTGTAACTTCATTGAAATGCCCAAGTTGAAGGGGCCGAGGCACCGTGGAAATTTGTGGGAGTTGAGAGGGAGTCTAATCTGCTGCCTCTATGATAATGATGGGTTCCAGATATGGAGTATAAGGATGATGATCAATCCTCAAAGTGGGAGCTGAAGCTTGATGTGGAGTTCGCAATGTTGATTGAGCAGTATGCTGAAATCTTTGTTGGAATCAATGAATTGAGAAAGAGATGGGCATATTTGCTTCTGCCTTCTGCCTTTAACCAACATTTGCAGTGCCTGTACCTGAGACTATATCCAGGAAGGGTGGGTTCCTACAATCTTGAGACTAGAACATTCGAAGTGATTTACAGTTTTCCTGGCAAAAACCTTGAATATTTTCCAATATACCCCTGGTGTGTCATGATTTTTAAATGAAGATTAAAGGGTTGTGATTGGATTTTCTGGAGACACTAAACTCTGATGTCTGATTAACGGATGTTTGTTTTTTACAATCCATTGGATTAGATTTCCAAAATAAATTGGCTAAATTAATAAGAAGTTGAAAGTGTTGTGATGGGCCTATGGTTTACATCTTATCTTTAGTCCTTTTTATGTTCAGATGCTGTATTTTTTTTTTTTTTATTTATCTACTAATCAGCATGAAAGGTGTAATATCCTCCCTCTTGAATATTTCTTTTTGTTTCTTATTTTAAAGCAGAATCTCCCAAACGTATACCCTCTTACAGAACATAAGGCTACATCGTCTGTCCCACTTATAAAAAGTGGGATCTATCCCTTTAATCTGATGGGCCACGTGCAGGTGAAAAGTTTGTATAAACTGCCCGTTTGGCCCACTTGATGATTAGTGGACTTGCCTGATAAAAGGTCCGGATGTTCTCATGTCCAGTGCTTTGTGTCTGAATGCTGGTTGCTTTGCAGATTCTGCCTAAAACCTAGGCTGGGAATATTTACTGTCATGGTACATGCGTCCAAGATTTAAGGCCATCTATCTGATGTTGGACTTGCGATGTTGATGATGTGGTGTCCCAAAATGTTTGTTGGATTCAATGAGTGTAGATGTGGATGGCTGATATTACTTGGCCTTGGGCTTTCAACAATGAATGACAATATTGTGGGTTACCTAAATCTACCTTTGGGAATGGATTGCTTCCTACTATCTTAAGATTCAAATGCTCAAAGTGATTTTAATTAGTTTTAGAGGTGAAAACTTCTACATGAGAATTGATGGCCTAATATAGCTCTTACATTTGATTAAAGGATGTTTGTTCCTTTCACGGTGTTCTACCAATATTCTATGAAATTCAGTGTAACTTCCCGTGAAGGAGATCCATTAATTCACCTCATCCATCCATGTACTCATAATGTAATCCTTGTATTGTCATGGCCATCCACTGAAAATTTATATTTCATGCTAACAAATAGTGGACTCCTAGAATTGTACTGTCAGATCATTATTAAATGTGGTCAAAGTAGTCTTAATAGTTAAAACAAAACCTCAGTGGTTAAAACTTTTGAAAAATCGATTAGAACATTTCAAGTGTTGAGATTAATGGAAAAATCACTTAATGAGCCTTTGATCTAATAAATTTAACCGTATATAAGCTGCTAAGTAAAATTAAGTTGATCCCATGTTGGCCCATGAAAGAATCAACAATTCCTAATAGAATTACCTAGCCATATTCACTTTATATGGCCATGTGTAGCTTCGCAGGAGTAGCCAAAGCCAACTCAACTAAGGTCGTGACTTTTACATTTCCTTGGGTTTGAGGATTAATCAATTTCATGCAATATAAATTCATGATCATCTAATTTACCTAATAAATTTTAAATCAGTTATTTAAACTCAATCTAACCAATGTAAGTGACCAAAGGCCTTATCTTGAAATCTTGTATCTATAGCATACTCCTGTGTGAGTAAAGCATGAAGGCACACCAACACTAAGTTAGTTCTCTAATGGTGGAGATTGTTCATCTTGCCCAAGTCAGTCAACTTATAGAGGATGACCATATGATTTCATTATAGAGTGTCCACATGTGTCCCATGTGCCCGTGATTGTTATGGTCCAAATTAGGTTTTGAGATTAGCATATCACGACTCTTTCTAATTAATGACCATAGTGCTCAATCTCAAGTTCCAAAAGACTGCTAGAGAACTCACTCCTTAACTAACTCATATCCATGTAAGTTTAAGGTAACATAAACCCTAAGGTATATTATGATATCCACGTGGGACTTATGGTCATTATAATTTACGGCTGAGATCAATCGTATACCATCCACATGGCTAGTGGATTAAGACCCAAATTGGTTTTTCATGACAAATACTCAAATAATTGTGGCCCATCTAAGTTGTTGATCTTGAGATCTTTCACCCCAATGTGGGCCATACCAAGCAAAAAAATTTGTAGGGTCCATGTCGCATTTACATTGTTTCCAATCATATGGTCCACCTAAATCACAAATGAGGCTGGTTTTTTAGCACTTGGCCTAACATAGGGTGAAGCACCTATTGATCAGAGTTGATTTTATATCAACATCTTAGTAGGCCACACGTGCGCCTCAAGCCGCTTTTAGATTAAATTCAGTTCCCTGGATGGAGCAAACTCGCCATCCTTTAAGTAGCTACATAAATCCTATTCGCCATCCACCCGCTTTTCTCACAAAAGTCTGTGCTAGTTTGTTTTTTGTCCATGGCATATTGAGTGCGTACCTTATTGGATGAACGGTCTGGCTTCTGACACGTGTTCCAGACCTTCAAATGAGCCGCTGTTCATGGAATCAGGACCGTTAGATTATTAGGTGGTGACATTACCTGGCGTTTCTGTGTCGAGTTTGTTGGACATGACTGTATCGGAAGTAACATCCTGTCGAGGACCCCAATCTGTCCACGCGTTCTCTCCGTAGTGTAGATCGGCGAACAATGCAAGTTTGAATGGAGAATCGGAAGATAATCTGAGGGATTGGTCCGAAGATGCCATGCGAAGAAAGATGTTGTGGCCATGAGAGAGAGAGAGAGAGAGAGAGAGAGAGAGAGAGAGAGAGACTGGGGACTTTTTATATTACTAGGCAAGTTGGGAGGCTTAGGTGTAAATTGGTCGGAGTTTTTTGGCGCCAAATGAAAAGCCTGGTTTATTGAAAAGATGCGTGGGCGGTAAAACTGTACTGAGAGAGATATTTACATCCAGGGTCTTGGACTCTTTCAGTCCAAGTTTTCAGATTGGTTCTGTCTGGATACACCACTATCCGAACCTGATCTGAAAAATGATCAGTCGATCAAGGCCGATATAGGCTGTCGGTTCTGTTCGGAACGGTACCGAGTCGGGTCAGATCGGGTTGGATCCACCGGATCGAGTCCAACATGCCCACCTCTACAGATATCACTGTCTGACTGACCGACCTACATCCCATGCTCTATAAACCCGCGTCCCCAATAGGTTCTGCGGTAAGTTCATGCACTACATGCTAGTTTGTGGTATGTTTGTGAGAAATCTATTCCATCCATTCGTTTTGTGGGCTCATTTCAAGCCATGAGACAAAAAAAAGGAAGTGAGGGGACGCAGATTTCCTGCGATAGTCTTTCACAAGAAGTTCCTGTGCAAGGATTTTGGGTGGGGCCCACTGTGATGTTTGTTAGAAATCCAACCTGTCCATCCATTTTTTGAGCTCATTTTAGGACATGAGACCTAAAATGATTAGGATCCAAAACTCAAGTGGGCCATACTAGATGAAACAGTGCGGAAAGGAATTCCTACCATTGAAACCTTCCCAGGATCCACCGTGATGTTTATATTCCATCCAAAATGTTTATAAGGTCATTTTCACTGAGGTTTTTGCAGGAAATCCACATCCGAAGTGAGGTAGATCTAAACCTAAGGGTAACACTAGAAGAAAATTGGGAAAGAAATGCCTCCTGTAGAAACCTTTTTTAGCTCTAGTGCTCCACATTGATATTTATGTGTCATCCAAGCCACGTTTGTGGCCATTATGAATGTTTTAACGGTGATCATTAAATTTCTACTATTTCCTCTAATGTAGCCCACTTGAGTTTTGGCTCTTCCACATTTTCCATGGCATCTCCTAAAATAAGCTCGCAAAATAGATGAATCAAGTGGATTCCTCACAAACATGACGGTGGGCCCCAACTACATCCCGGCTTGGGAACTTAGTGCAAAAGGCTTTTGCAGGAAATCGCATCCCAAACGGTTCCCCTTCGTATGGCTACATGTAATTAGGGTTGTTCACGAGTTGAGCTAGCTCGAAAAAGTCGCTCAACTCGGATCGAGTCAGCTCAGATTGACTCGGCTTGAATGGCCAATTCGGGCCGAGTCAAGCTAATTATTTGAAGCTCGAGTTGAGTTCGAGCCGAGTTCAACTAGGGGGCATTTCAACTCGACTCGACTTAAAGCTCGAACTCGAGCTCGACTCAGCTCGATTAATAAATATATTAAATATATATATTATATATTATATTAATATAAGTTTTAACTTTTAACTTTAAAAAAAAAAAAAAAAAAAATCCTAGAGTCTCTACCCAACTGCATGCACCCTCTTTCCCTTTCTTCTCTTTCTTTACCTAGTGTCAGCCGCACGCCCGCCCGGACCACCACCACCTGTTTTCATTTCAGCTTCACAATAATATGATTTTAATCTCTTTAGATCTATTTCTTAGGCAAGAAATCCAAGAAATCTGAGATGGGTTCTTCTTAGATTTGTTAGAGCTTTAAGGAAATCTAATTATCTGATCGGCTAGAGCTCTTTACTTGGATTTCTAATCTGTGTTCTACTCTATTTCTTTTTTAGTACTTGAATTTATGCTGGTGAAAGAAGATCTAGAACAAATCGGTTCTTACAGTTTCCTTATCCGATTCGAAGCTCTGTTTGGTTTTTTCATCAAGTTTTGCTTTGATTCTCCTAAGATTTTTGAATTTTTCATCATTGGAGGTGGATCAAGAACAGAATTCATTACTCTCTCACCCAACAAGCTTAACTAGAGGTAAACTCGACTTGACTTGAACCACTAGCTTGACTCGAAGTAAACACGACTTGACTCGAACCACTAGCTTGACTCGAACTCGACTCGACAGCTTTGGCAAACAAGCCAAGCTTCAATGTTGAGCTCGAGCTCGAACTCGAGTACAATATGGACAAGTCGAGCAGAGCTTGGCCCACCTCGACTCAACTCGGCTCGATGCCCACCTCTACACGTAATGGGAGATGGAAGCGGATAGCATACCGAGTAACTCAGTACCCTAAGCGTACTGAGTAAATTCTATGGGGTCCATAGTGATTTATGTATTTTATCCACTCCATCCAACAATTTTACAAGATAATTTTAGGTCTTGATCATAAAAATGAAGTATATATAAACCTCAAGTGGACTACACCACAGGAAACAGTGTGAATTAAATATCGACCGTTGAAAATTTCTTGTGGGCCACAAAAGTGTCGGATCAAGTTTGTATTTATTTTTTCCCCTTCATCCATGTCTGTGTGATCGTATGAACAAGTTTGATGAGAAATAAACATTACTATGGGCCCTAAAGAGGTTTCAACGGTGGAAATCATTATTCCAACTGTTTCCTAGGGTATGGTCCATTTGATCTTTGGGTATGATTAAATTTTGGGCTCAACCATTAAAATAATATGAAAAAATGGATGGACGGCGTAGATAGATCAAATACATTCACGGTGGGCCCAACAAAGTTTACTTAGTACGATAAGAGGGCACTGAGTTACTCAGTACGCAATCCGATTTCATGGGAGATAATCCATCTATCTCTATCATCATCTCATTCTTCTCCCTCGTGGAAATCCCTTTCGATTGCTGAAATTCACAGACTCGAAAGTTTGTTGCTTTAAAAATAATAATAAATTATGTTCCTACTATTTTGTGATCCAATCCACTTGCATGGATTCAGTCGGATAGATTATGGTATGTATAAATTACATTCTAACAACACTCATCAAAAAACTATATAAATGTGCTACAGTGCAAGCAAAATAATATATTAGCTATCTTCTCACAGAAAACCAAGAAGTGGAAAGATTGCCTTTTTCATGTCCAGCTAGCACTATCCCGTCTACGGGTACAGGTGTTATAAATACCTTATTAAAAACAGAATTAGGATTAATCATTTGTAATCACATTGTGTTAGAGAGACTTAGGATTTTGAAAGGAAAATTCATGTGAAGAAATGTGGATTTCAAATATGTAAGTAGTCTATTTCTTATAATTGAACTCTTGTAATATTCAATTATAAGTGATTGATTGTGGTTTGGTAATATAATATTTTCCTTCAAGAATTGTTATTATTTTTTTCACATAAAATTGTTGCGTTCTTTATAATTGCTTGTTATTTTCATTTTTACTTTACATGTTTGAATTGTTCTATACCAGTACTCATGTTTTATGCGCCTAAGACAATAGACATGAATCTTGTTCCTAAAATCCCACTCATTCAATGTAAGTGTTTCCATCCCCTATAAACATGACAGTGATCCCCACCTAGCCTCCCAGTGCATTAACTTGATGCAAAAGGCTGTAGGAGCAAATCCGCCTCCAAAAGGGTGGATGCGGTTTTGCTGTTAAAGCCCTTTGCAGAAACTTCCTACACTGAAAAGCTAGGACAGACACTGATTTCCTGCTAAAGCTTTTATGAGGAGAAGATAGATGAGGCCCACTGTATTGTTTGTGAGATCTCTGTTTTTCCCAATCATGTTAGGACATGTTCCCAAAATTGAAACAAATCCAAAACTCAAATGGGCTTAAACAGACAAAGGATTGCACTTCCACTATTGAAACATGCATGGGGCCATAGAAGTTTTGAATCAGGATAGGTTTTTTTTTTTTTTTGAGCGGGTTGCTGACAATTTCATGGCCAAGATGGATTGGAAAAGGCCTGATCGGAGATGGAGATGATCTGGACCATCAGAACTTAAAACGGATGTATCTCGCAAACCAGAATGAACTATCGGACGTACCATATATGATTTTGGGATAGGACGAACTAATTTAGCCACCCAACCCTGCTACGCCGGGTTACACAAGCTGAAGTTACGAAATGCCATCAAATCGACAGTCGAATTCTTGTTTTAATTTCATTTTTACTATTTATAATAAGTTTTAGTTTCATGATAACTGTTCAAACCATGAGGTCTAGTGGAAATCACGACTGTCTATAAATAATAAGTTTACTAACTTACTATTTATAGTAAGTCACGGAGTTTTAGTTATGAGTCCCGAACTTCTTCCTAGGGTTTATCTTATTATTTAAGAGGTTGTAAGCTCGTTTTTCATCATCAATCAATTTATTACAAATTTTCTAGAATTATTCTATTTTGTTATTTTCCTCGTGGATTCGAGGCATCTCAGTGAGTAGTCCAGAGAAGTTCGGTGGATTCGGAATAGTTATCCCCCTGAGGAAGATGGTGCTCGACCTCACGTCCTTCCAAGCATCAGTTTTCAGTTAATCCTAAGGTCATCAACGATAGAAATTTAACTACACGCAGTTTCATTGTGTATAGACCATTTGAGTATAGGATTTAGATAATTTTGGGTCCATCTCCTAGAATGATCTTGCAAAACTGATGGACGTGGTAAATTTCCCATAAACATCATGGTGGGCCTTATCTAGCTTTCCATGGCAAAAGGCTTTCGCTGAGAATTTGCGTCCAAAGGGGTCCTCTTCCTGGAAGTCAGGGTGTCATATAAATAATCCATCTTCCTGTATCATCATCTCATTCTTCTCCCTTTGGCTTAGGAATTCCCTTTCGAGAGCTGCTCAGATTGTTCCTACTTGAAAGTATGTTACTGCTGCTTTTTTTTTTTTTTTTGATAATTTTGTTCCTACTCTTTTTCAATTGCTATTTAGTGTATATGGAATGTGATCCAATCTGCGAAATACTGTTTATGGTTTGTGATCCAATCCACCTGGGTGGATGACACTTTTTCTTAAGTAAGCAAAAATAATATATTAGCCATCTTCTCAAAGAAAACGAAGCCGAAAAAATGAGTGGATTGTGTGATTTTCCTACATACTTCATTTTGGATGATTAGGATTGTCCAATATCATTATAATTTTTTATCCATGCTCGAGGTATGGTGGTTAGCATCATCATACAAACTGCTATATGAATTTTATTTTATTTTAAAGACTAGTAAAACTCAATAGCCCTCTAGCCATATGTTCTCACCTCCTTCCAATAGCTTCTCTCATAAAGAAAACAATCAGCGTCAACTTTTATTCTAATTTCATTGAGAGAGAGTCTGCTACTCACATAAAGAAAACAATCAACAGCTACTTATATTCAAATATCAGAGAGAGGGAGTCTGTACATATGGCCTGTAGCCTTATTTATAGAGTAACGATTACAAGGTTTTCTTACTCAGTCCAATCCCTAATAAGGAAACAAATCCTAAGCAGATAACTTCCCAACAGAGTAACGATTGAAAAAAAAAAAGGAACTTCCAAAGCAATAAGACAGTAATTAGAAACAGGGAAGGAAGACTTGTGTGTTTAAGTAGAACATCATCTAGGCCTCTTCTTGTGCACGTGTGAAGTGTGTGTGTTTTAATGGTGTGTGATTGCATCAATTGTCTCAGCTTGGAAAAACAGGGCTCCATGACTTGATAATTTCCTCATAGTGCACTAGTTCATTATCATCATTTAAGCCTTATCCCAACTAATTGGAGCTGATTACATGAATCTTGTTCCACCATTTCATTCTATCAAGGATATGTCTTTAGTTAGAACATAGGTCATTAATTCTTTTCTTACTACATCCACCCATGTCCTCTTAAGCATTTCCTTGACTTGCTAGAGTGTTTAACCTACACTCGATCAGTCCTAACTGGTGCAGTTCTCGATCTCCATTACACATGACTAAACGGTCTAACTCTAATTTCCCTCATCTTATTATCAACCTAAGATATCGAAAGTGGCCATTTCGAGACACTTCTTGATTAATCGTCTTAATTAATTCCTTGTTACCCTCCTATTGCTGCTAACATTAATGCACTCCATACATTTCTTTAGTTCAACTAACTTAAAATCCTTTAGATGCTAAAGGACCCCTCTATAAATTTGGCCTTGCGTTTACATTGTCCCACATCTTGTCAATTAAAACAATGCCATTTACAATTTACAAATAACATATACCATGAGATCAAATGTCCGGTTACTCTCCCCAATGTTTTCTTTGATTGGGGTCTACTTGAGCTTTGGATCTTCCCCATTCTTTGGCTCATCCCCTAAGATGATCTCTACAAATGGTTGGATGGTGTGGATACAACACATACATCATGGTGGGCCCCACAAAACTTGTTTAAGTCGTTAGTAGCTAATCCGCATCTAGCCCTTAGGGAACTTCTCTGCACGGACAATGCTGCCAAACTTCTATTTCATCAACATATTGTATGTCGGTATGTATAAACTGTGTATTGAGTTTTTTTTTTTTTAATGTGTATTATATGTTGACACATATACACACAAGTCCGCTATAATTAGTATGCGTATCAAACACTACTATGCCAATACACGTAAAATTCGTGTTCTATGACAATATGTATAAAACAATGTTTTAAATAGAGCTGTACACGAGTAGAGTTAGCTCAGTAACTCGCTCGACTCGACTTAGCTCAAAATGAGTTCGAGTCGAGCACGAGTTTGACCTTGCTCGACTCGGCTCGACTCGAATAGTACTTGAAATCGACTCGACTTGACTCGACTTGGACTCGACTCGATACATGACCGGGGGTATATATAGCCCAAAACAAAAAACCCTATGCTACCCTCTCTCAGTGCCCGTTCAAAAAACCGTAAGCCCTTCCTTCCCAACGCCTATTCAAAACAAAAAAACCCCAACGCTTTAAAAATAATAATAAAAAAAAACCCTAAGCCCATATTCTCTCTCAGCCATGCCATCAGCCATCCGGCCCATCCCAGCACTCGTTCAGCGTCCAATGCTCGTTCCCCTCTCTCCCATTGGTCGTCCCGGTTGCTCGACCATCCTGTCCGGCTATCACTCCTCTTCCCTCACCTGTCCGGCGACCTTTCTGGTGGCCTCAACGACCGTCCGGTGCTCCCTTTTCTTCCTTCTCTCTCTCACATTGCCCTGTTCGGTGTTGATCGTCCCTGCCCTGCTCGGTGCCCCTGTCCAGTGCCGCAACTCATCCCTACCCTGCATGGTGCCGGTCATTCCTGCCACAGCTCGCTTGGTAAGTACCTTTGATTACTCGAACTTGACTCGAAAACTCTGCTCAAACTCAGCTCGAACTTGGACAAGATGAGCACGAGCTGGGCATCCAAGCTCGAAGGCCGTGCCGAGCCAAGTACAAGCTGGGACTCGGGCAATGCGAGCCAAGCACGAGTTGGTGGGCAATACTCGGCTCGACTCGTGTACAACTAGTTTTAAATAGCATGTAGCGTAGTGTTTGGCCCTCCATAACATGTAGTGCATATACAGGATACTTAATATTTTTAATTGAAATAATGGAAAATATGATAAATTTGACAAAATGTATAATTTCTACGTGTTCTTAACTGTAAGTCTGAATCGTCGACCACATATTTGCATGCCAAATCCTTATTTCTTTGCCTTTAGATATCTTTAACTGTGCATGACATATTTTTTTTAACTATCGGAACAACACAAATTCATGATATGGACCACAATTTGGATGGTTTGGATTGATCTAAGTGCTCTATCCATGATATGAACTACAATTTGGATGGTTTAAATTGACTTAATGGTAGTGCCACGTTTGATAGAGATGAGTCACCACCATTTTAAAATAGATGTTGAATTAACATATACGAAACACTCACCAAAAGGAGATTTCAAATAGCATATGCTACTTACCCTTACACTTCATAGCATTTTAGCTTTGCTAATTATGAGTAGGTTTTGTTATTTAACTTGATCGTTCCACGCAATTAGATAAGAAACGGAGAAGAAAGATAACAGAATCGCCAGAACTTGTGATTGTATTAAGAATCTTCATTTAGTTAAATGCTACATATTTACAATTCTCCATTTATTTAAATACTGCATATTACCAATCTCATAGACTAGTTGATGAAGAAAATGAAACTTCATAATTCCTTACTCAGAATATGAAGAAGAGGAGGACTTGCCGTTTCTTATGTGAAGACACTGTAGAAAACATCCTCTCAGGCCTGAAATCTCTTGCCATATTGATGTGTGTTTCTAAGGTTTGGCCTATTTTAATTTCCAATGGCATACGAACCAAGCCACCCAATTTCAGATTGCTATGCAAATTTTATGAGGAAATGAAACTCCTTCGAATAGATGAGAATGGAGAAGCTATTGGAGATGATCTCGGCCCCATTCCAAAAAAGACTTGGGCAATCGTTGATTCATGCAACGACATGATTCCTTGCAGCAAAAGGATCACACCAAGCCGGAGAGGGTTGTCTGTTTGGAAGCCGATCACAAAGCAATGGGCAGATATACCTGATCCTCATGATTGGGGGTTCAAAGTTCCAGATTTTTCTGACAGAAAATTTGTCAAAACTCAGTCATTCTCATTGGCTGCTTATGATGAATGCCATTTTAAAGTTATACGCTTCATATTTGCATTCGGCCATGCTACATTTGAGATGTTCTCTTCCGACACTGGCAAATCGAGCGAATGCAAAGCTGTGATTTCAGTACCTTCACCTCGCATATTTTGGTGACTCCGTAAAGTCCTTTTTCTTAAAGGGAGCTTTGCATTTGATATGTCGTAATTACATACTTGTCTACCATATGGACACTGACCTTTGTAACTTCATTGAATTGCCCAAGTCGATGGGGGGGGGGGGGGGGGGGGGGGGGGGGGGGGGCCACACTGTAAAATTGTGGGAGGTGAGAGGGAGTCTAATCTGCTTCCTCTATGATAGTAATGGGTTCCAGATATGGGAGTATAAGGATGATGATCAATCCTCAAAGTGGGAGCTGAAGCTTGATGTGGAGCTCGCAATGTTGATTGAGCAGTATCCTGAAATCTTTGTTGGAATCAATGAATTGAGCAAGAGATGGGCATATATGCTTCTGCCTTTTGCCTTTAACCAACATTTGCAGTGCCTGTACCTGGTACTACCTCCAAGAAGGGTGGCTTCCTACAAATCTTGAGACTGGAACATTCAAAGTGATTTACAGTTTTCCTGGCAATAACCTCCAATCTTTTTCAATATACCCTCTGGTATGTCATGATTTTTAAATGAAGATTAAAGGGTTGTGATTGGATTTTCAGGAGACACTAAACTCTGTTGTCTGATTAACAGACGTTTGTTTGTAACCATCCATTGGATTAGATTTCCAAAATAAATTGGCTAAGTTAATAAGAAGTTGAAAGTGTTGTGATGGGGCCATGGTTTACATCTTATCTTTAGTCCGTTTTATGTTCAGCTGCTGTATTTTTTTATTTATTTATCTACTAATCAGCATGAAAGGTGTAATTTCCTCCCTCTCGAATATTTCGTTTTGTTTCTTATTTTAAAGCAGAATCTCCCAACTGTATACCCTCTTACAGAACATAAGACTACATCGTCTGTCCCACTTATAAAAAGTGGGATCTGTCCCTTTAATCTGATGTGCCACGTGCAGGAGAAAGTTTGTATAAACTGCCTGTTTGGCCCACTTGATGACTAGTGGACTTGCCTGATAAAAGGCCTCGATATTCTCATGTCCAGTGCTTTGTGTCTGAATGGCAATGTTGTGGGTACCTAAATTTACCCTTGGGAATGGATTGCTTCCTACTATCTTAAGATTCAAATGCTCAAAGTGATTTTAGTTTTAGAGGTGAAAACTTCTACCTTTCCACAATTTCATTACATGAGAATTGATGGCCTAATATAGCTCTTGATGGGTTTTTTGACCCGTCTTCGACCTTGTGTTCGACTGGTCGTGGGTTACACGATTTAAACTCTAACGAGTTTGGGATATTTCTTTTCAGAGGCGCTCAACCGGTCTTAGGTGGTCCACGACCGGTCGAAGAAGGTGCTCAACCGGTCATACGAGCTCCATGACGCAGATTCGTTCCGTGATTTTGCGCGGATTTCGTGTCGCAAGTCCTTTCGCAACTGGAATGTGGAAGGGAGTTTCCAAAAACTATAAATTGGAGTTTTCTAAGGTTTTTCATGTACAGAAAAATCACAAGAGAGTTTTCTAAAGGATTTGCAAGGGTTTTGCTAAAGGGTTTAGGGTGAGAGAGTGAGAGAAATGAGAGAGATGAAGCTTGTGGAAGGGAGCCATTGTCTCAGCGCTTCTACGTCCTCGTGATCGGTGAGATCTCTCTGTTTTTCCTTTATTCTCTTATTGTTTATCCGCTCCTGCGTGAGTGACGAAGGTTGTAAACGTTCTACTTCATAGTGGATTGTTGATCTGGACGACGTCCCGTGGATTTTACCTCTTTGAGGGTTTTCCACGTACAAATCTCTTGTGTGGTGTGTGATTGTTGCTTTGATTTATTTCATTGCTATTATTATCGCATAATTCTGGTTTGTTCGGGAGGCTAGATCCTAAGGTTTTGTGCAAGGCGCCCAACAAAGTAGTATCAGAGCACTAAGTTCATTGAATAGGTAGGATCGGTTTAGAATTATGGAAGGTGGCTCATCAAGGATGATCAGCCTTAATGGTTCTAACTGTACTATATGGAAGACTAAGATGGAGGACTTGCTTTATTGCAAGGATCTATATTCTTCAATTTTAGGCATATCAGCAAAATCCAAGGATATGACTGATGAAGATTGGAATAAGTTGGACCGGAAGGCGGTGCGGTTTATTAGACAATGGCTGCATGATTCTGTATTCCACCATGTGTCTACGGAAACCTCAGCCGCTAGCCTATGGCTGAAACTACAAGGACTTAATGAGAGGAAGACAGCCGGTAATAAAATTTTTCTGATAAGACGACTTGTGAATCTCAAGTTCAAGGATGGTGGTTCCGTGGCCGAGCACATGAATGAGGTCAGCAATATAGTGAACCAACTCTCTTCTATGAAGATGGTCCTGGATGATAAATTGCAAGCTTTACTATTGCTTAGTTCGTTGCCTGACAGTTGGGAGACATTGGTGGTGTCTCTAAGTAACTCCACGCCAGACGGAAAGATATCCATGGAACAGGTAACTAGCTGTCTCTTCAATGAAGAGACAAGGAGGAAGTCTCAGGGGTCTACTCAGCAAGAGGCACTTGTGACACAGGAACGGGGGAAAGAAAAGAACAGGAAGGGCGGGAAGGCCCGAGATAAATCAAGAGACAAGTCGAGTAAAAGAAAAGATGTTAAATGCTAGAATTGTGGCAAGAAGGGCCACAATAAGCGTGAATGTCGTAAGGCTAAAAATGACAAGAAAGGAAAGGAAAAAGAGAAGGAAGATGAATCTGATTCTACTACGGTCGCTTCAAATGGCGACATTGTTATTATTCTTTCCACAGATCATGATATTTTTCTCACGGCTACTGGTCAGGACACCGACTGGGTGATTGACTCAGGAGCTTCTTTTCACGCGACTCCACGCAGGGACTTCTTCACAAGCTACAAGTCAGGTGACTATGGGACCGTGAAGATGGAAATTCTGGCGTATCAAAGATCGTAGGGGTCGGTGATATTTGTGTGAAGACCGATGTGGGCTGCACATTGGTTCTTAGGGATGTGAGGCATATCCTAGACCTTCGCCTCAACTTAATGTCGACGGGAAGGTTGTATGATGATGACTATGTGTAACATCTCAAAAATCGGAGGTCGAGTAGAAACCCAACTCCCGAGTTCCAAAACGTCACTTATGGAACATAGATAATGATGAATGCATGTTGTCTGTAGAATGACATTAAACAAGATTGAGACTAAGCCAAAACAGCATATCATACTCTAGAGACAGTTAAATTTAGCAAGCAGAAGACTGTGATAAATGCATAAAATATATAATTGATTATAAGTCTCCAGAGTGTGAACATGTTACCAGGTTAACTATATACATGTATACTTCAAAGATGAGCAAAAGAATATACATGGGAGTTTAAATAAAAAGGCAAAATACCAAGTGTATTGGCATCTAATCATTAACCCTATAACCCCGTCGATTAGAACCTGCATATAGGAGAAATCCTCCTCAACATCATCAAGTCCGGCTCTGCTTCGCAAGCATCGCCATCATCCGAAACTAAAAAAAACAGGGACTAATTGGTGTTGCAAACACCGTCCCGTAACGTGGGAGTGAGTAACTAACTCAGTGGAAACTATACAGCAAAGGTTAACATGTTATCAATTCAATCAAGCAGTAATGATAAAGTAGTACAATCAAACATTCTTAAATACTGTAATTAATGCAAGGATGAAATGACATGATGTATGTCATCGCCAACATACTCCCTCATGCAACACCATCTTACGTCCGCGGCATGCTTTCTTCCCTCAGTGTTCCACATCTTCCAGGCACATGCAGTGCGATATGAACATGATTACCGAGTTATTATTAGTCCTTTTCATACTGCAGGATTGGGAAGCTAAAGTACCTCCCTTATATCAATACCCAAACAATGATCCATTCTAGGGTCGTCAGTCTTAGCATATCTCATACGAAGTAGGTTCTAGGTCGCTGCAAGGGCTGTCAGGGCTGTTGCACGCACTCGTTGCACCGCTCCCCCATCACCTTATCAATACAGGCCTAGTTTATACTCTGTTTACTGCGGGAAGGCTCGTCGCCTCTCCGCAGATTCAAAATATGCTCGAGGTCACTACAAAGGGTTGTCAGGGCTGTTGCTCGCACTCATTGCACCGCTCCCCCATCACCTTATCAGTGTAGGCCGACAGCAAGAATATAGTGTCCCATACCACCATAATCTGCTCACGAGTCTGGGTTGCTCACTGGTCACTACGGGGAGGTTTGTGGCCCCAGCGTAGGCCGACAGCTCGACCACGGTGTCCCATACCACCATGCTCGGCTCATGAGTCTTAGGGGATCGAGGTACTAAAGTTAGAGGGGCTTTCCAATGGTAAGTTTAGTACCTTATGTTCAAACAGTAGCGTCCAAACATGGCGAACAAACATTAGGCCAATCGGGTTACTTGACAAGCTCGACTAGTACGAGCGCACGTTGAGTTAATCGACATGAATGTGCAAGCACTCGACGTGGCCTAACCACTGTCGATAAGCAACGTACGGCTCATGTTCATCGAGACATGTCCTAAGTGGCAAGACAATCTCAGCCACCAAGCAGAGTCTATTACCGATTGCCTGAACTATTTCATAGTCCCAAACACGTATAATTACAACAAATAAGCATATGAGATTATCAAGGCAGTAATGAATAAATAAATCTATCCTACAGCCATTTGAACATACTATGAAAACATAGATATACAGTATATAAAGGAAATCATACATACAGCTAAACATGAATCATGTACAATCCATGGATGTAAACATGCACACAGCTAAGGCAGTTGGGATTCATATCTCAACTCTCTTATAAATCACAATTTACCAACTACTAACACATTCAGACATTTTATACAAGCACTTAGACTACACTTATTACAAAATACATATTATGTATTAATTGGCATACGTATTAGGGCAAAACCTTTCGTCAAAGGGTTATCGCCTATACAACAATCATATATCCACGACAGCCTGTCATGGCGAGTACACTTACAAAGTTTATGCTCATTCGGTCATTTTCACAAACACTTAGGCTACACATACTAACTACATATCGTATACTGGTATATCATGTATTTAGACTAAACCTTTAGCTCAGAAGTTGTTACACATACATCTAGCATACATAAACAACAGTTAATCATGGCAAGCACAAATTTGAATTTTATACGTATACGGTATTTTCTACAAATACGAGGAATACATTATAATTAACATAATTAATGTATAACTGAAAATCGAAACGGACAACACTTTGTACATGTGAAATAGCATCCTAAGCAAGAATAAATCATTGCTTAACATTGAAAGTCTTGAAAACCATAATCTAAACGTATATAGTCTGCACCTTAAACCAGAAATTGCGAAACGGAGTTGATTCAGACGATAAGTCTTCGTCAATGGCTCAACGGCAACCTATACCATAAAATAGGTTAACTACATCATCACTTATGCTATTTGGAACTCTAGAACAAGTTAGGGTTATGATTTTTTACGTAAGAGCGGAGCTGGAAGCACCGGAATGGCGATGCAGAAGCGGCGTTGAAGCACAAGGAGTAGCAGGGAAGAATCCATGGAAGAAAAACTCCATCTTCTCCCCCACTTTCTCTCTCTTTCTTTCTCTTTTCTAAGGCTTAGGAAATTCGTATGGAATGAGAGAGTAAGGGTTTAAGCCCTTTTTATAAGTCCAAAAACGACGAAAATGGCCTTATGGCCAAGGTATACTTATTTTATAACCAAAGTGGGCTTATTCTGATCCAACGGAGCACTTTTAGAAGTCCCTTTTCTGCGTGCGGTCAGACTTACGCTTCCTAACGTTAAATCTAAGTCAGACGAAGTTTTTTAGTCCGATCGAATTTCCAGATCGCCCGTGGCAGACCAGTTTCAGTTCAACGGTCACCGGTACTCGATCAGGGTCGCAAGTGCGTTGACATGAGTGGGCCATTTCTCCTGATCCGAGGGTGAATTTGGATCAGATTCTGACGGTCAGAATGCTTAGAAAAGGTGCGCAAGCGACACGAGCCAAATTTCATAAATTTTATTTAATTTCTAACATTTCTCACACTCTTCACTCAGGACTCAAGAAAATCGTCGTGGGACATCATCTGGACTTAATTTTTGGGGTGATTGTCAAGTCCAACTAGGCGGTCATATTCGTCTAAGTTTGAGGTAATCGGACTTCTGATGTACGGTCCAGATCCGTTACGGAGTTTCTGAATGCTCCCGTGAGCAACCGGGTTTAGAGTTTGATCCTAGGTTTTAGGATATTGTAGCGTCAACTATTCTACATGTTTTAGCTCTAGCAGATTGTATTTAAAGTGATTGGTGACAATTTCACAGCTCGTATAATCTAACACTTAGTTTCATCTAATTTCTAAAGGAAGTAGCCTATAATGATTTCTTTTTGAGATGAGATTTGAAGGGTGGAGTGAGGGTACTTGGAAACAAAAAAAGGAAGAGTTTGGAGAGGGACTTTTGGAGAGATTTGAGAGATTTTTTAAGAAAAGGAAAGCTTGGAGGGGTGGTTTGTGAAGGAAGTAGTAAATTAGAGGGGTTTGGTCGACGACCCATACATCAGGGGGTTTCCCTAGCCCCCAAACACGATCGGCCCGAAGCCCAGTCCCATCTAGGCCCGTTTACCGGTGAGGTCCTCGCCGACCACTGGGCCAACTGGCGAGGGTTAGCCCCTTGGGCGAGGTCCTCCTACCCCCCAAGTCCTAAAAAGGTGTGGGGCCCACTCTGGATCCCTCTGGATTGGCGTGAGTAGGCCCCCGACTCCATTTGAGGCATTTTTGGGGCCAATTTACAAATCGGAATGATTTTATATGATGTGTAGCCTATGATTTTGGGGTAGGAGACGTTAATCCATCCAACTTACCTATTTATTTTGTTATATTCCAAAAGGTTAAGGGTCAAAACACATTTTATCCATTTATTTACTATTTATGGTAATTTTTAGTTTCGGTTTTGTTCTTCCTCATTTATACCCTATGATTGGTGTGTATTATGAATGTACTTTAAAAAAATAAAGAATAAAGTGGTGGAGGGTGAGATTTTGAAGGAATTAGATAAAAAGAGGTTTTAGCCTTTGAAATTGAGTGTAAGATGTTGGGGTTGACTTACCACCTAAGGACATTCATCTCTAGGTTTGGAATGGAATGAAACATAGTCTAAACCCTTCGATTGACGGTCTAGAAGTGATTTGGGGTCGTTGTGTGTGATCAGGAGTGTGTACGGACTCAATCTCGGCGACCGTTTACAGTGAGTTTTAGTTTAAGTATAGTTCTTTACTATTTAAACTTGAGGATTCATGTCTAATATGAA
Source organism: Magnolia kwangsiensis (assembly GCA_037074715.1). NCBI lineage: Eukaryota > Viridiplantae > Streptophyta > Magnoliopsida > Magnoliales > Magnoliaceae > Magnolia > Magnolia kwangsiensis. The sequence continues at coordinate 167,790,008 of CM073574.1, read as the reverse complement.
AGTACTTGGAGAAGTTTGAAGAATGAGGTGGTGAAAGGTGAGTTTTGAAGGAAATGAGTTGAAAAGTAATTTCTCTAGCTTTGAAATTGAGTTTTGAAAGTGATAAGGTTATAAGGACGTCTAATTCCAGGTTGGCAAAAATTCGGGGTGTTACACTATGAAAGTCGATTTACTGATGGGCATTGGAAGCTCATCAAGGGTTCGTTGATCGCAGCCAGAGGAAAGAAGTGTTGCACCCTGTACAAGGTAAATGTCAGTGTATGCAAGGGTGGGTTGAACGCAGTGGAAGATTCAGCTATTGACATGTGGCACAGGCATCTAGTCCACATGAGTGAAAAAGGACTTCATCTACTATCGAGGAAGCGGCTCCTTCTAAACGTGACAGGTATACCTCTCAAAACCTATCTTGATTGTTTATCAGGAAAACAACATAAAGTTTCATTTGTTAAAACTGCTTCTCATGTTAATAAAGTACATGTATTAGATTTGGTTTATTCTGATGTGTGTGGTCCTATGAGGATAAAAACCTTGGGTGGGGGATTGTATTTTGTTACTTTTATAGATGATGCATCTAGGAGGGTTTGGGCTTATGCTTTGAAATTCAAGGACGAGGTCTTTGTTGTGTTTAAGTTGTTTCATGCTATGGTTGAGAGAGAGACAGGTAGATCATTGAAGTGCATCCGCACTAATAATGGTGGTGAATACATCGGCGACTTTCATGAGTATTGCAAGTCCCTGGGTATAAGCATGAATAGACGGTTCCCAAGACCCCCCAGCATAATGGTGTAGCTGAGCGAATGAATCGCACCATTGTTGATAGAATCAGATGCATGTTATCCCATGCGAAGTTGCCTAAGACGTTCTGGGGAGAAGCAATGCACACGGCGGTGTATCTGATAAACAGGTCTCCATCAGCCCCATTAAATGGAGAAGTACTGAGAAGGTGTGGACTGGACAGGATCCATCACACGATCATTTTAGGGTGTTTGGATGCAGGGCATCCGTTCACATACTAAAGGACGAGAGGTCCAAGCTCGATATGAAGATCAGGCAGTGCGTGTTCTTAGGGTACGGTGATGAAAAGTTCAGTTATAAATTATGGGATCCAATCGAGAAGAAGCTCGTTAGGAGCAGAGATATGGTTTTCTTTGAAGATCAGTGTATTGAAGACATTGGTAAGCCAGAGAAGAATCAGCCTAGTTCAGGTGAGCTAGAGGACATGGATCTGGTTATTCCTCCTGTGGTTCCTGATAACGGGGGAGTACGGCAACGCGTAGAGGACGAGAGAGTTCCTACAGAAGATGGACAGAGGGAGCAGGCCCTACCTGATCCACCTGTTGAGCCACAGGTGAGGAGGTCATCTAGGGACAGACAGCCGTCCAAGAGGTACTCACCGCATGAGTATATTATGTTGGCTAATAGGGGAGAGCCAAAAGATTATTTTGAGGCCCTAGCCGATAAACATAAGGAGTGGTTAAAAGCTATGTAAGAGGAGATGAAATCCTTATATAAGAACCACACCTATGACATGGTGAAACTGCCTAAGGGCAAGAAAGCTCTGAGCAACAAGTGGGTGTTCAGAAAGAAGATTGAGCAGAAGAATTCACAGACGAGGTTCAACGCCAGACTTGTGGTAAAAGGGTTCGGTCAGAGGAAAGGCATAGACCTCGAGGAGATATTCTCACCAGTGGTGAAGATGACATCTATACGGGTGTTGCTTGGGTTGGCGGCTAGCATGGATCTAGAGATAGAGCAGTTGGACGTTAAAACTGCTTTCCTCCACGGTGACCTAAAAGAAGAGATTTACATGCACCAACCAGAAGGGTTCGAAGTCAAGGGCAAGGAGCATATGGTGTGTAGGTTGACGAAGAGCTTGTATGGGCTGAAACAAACTCCACGACAATGATACAAGAAGTTCTATTCGTTCATGTTATAGCATGGGTATGACAGAACGGAGTCGAACCACTGTGTGTTCAAGCGTAAGTTCTCAGATGGTGATTTCATAATTCCGCTCTTATACGTTGATGACATGCTCATCATGGAAAAAAATGTTAAAAAGATCGACAGGCTGAAACAGGAGTTGGACAAGTCTTTTTCCATGAAAGACTTAGGCCCGGCTAAACAGATCCTAGGAATGGAGATAACCCATGACAGAAGTAGCAGGAAGCTTTGGCTGTCACAAGAGCGGTATATTGAGAAAGTCCTAGAGCGGTTCAATATGAATGCAGCGAAGCCGGTCAGTACTCCACTGGATGGTCACTTCAGATTGAGCGACAAGTAGTGTGCCAAGACGAAAGCAGAGGTGGAAGAGATGCAGAAGATACCCTACGCGTCAGCTATACGAAGTTTGATGTATGTTATGATGTGTACACGTCCAGACATAGCATATACGGTTGGTGTTGTCAGCCGGTATCTTGCCAATCCTGACAAAGAACATTGGACAGCGATAAAATAGATATTGCGGTATCTAAGAGGCTCATCTAGGTTGAGCGTATGCTATGGTGACGATAAACCTGTGCTAGAGGGCTACACAGGTGCAGATATGGCAGGCGACATAGACTCCACGAAGTCTACATCGGGGTTCATGTTTACGTTTACAGGGGGAGCGATTTCTTGGCAGAGCAAGCTATAGAAGGTCGTAGCATTATCGACAATAGACGCCGAGTACATTTCAGTCACAGAAGCATGTAAAGAGATGCTTTGGATGAAGAGGTTCCTACAGGAACTTAGCCTGAAGCAGGAGGAGCACGTGATCTATTGCGATAGTCAGAGTGCTATATACTTGAGCAAGAATCCAAGTCAGTATTCCAAGTCGAAGCACATAGAGATTCGGTATTACTGGATCAGGGATACTTTGGAACAGAAAGTGTTACAGCTTGAGAAAGTCCACATGGACGATAATGGGTGAGACATGATGACCAAGGCTTTGCTCAAGGGTAAATTTGAGGTTTGTAGAAACCTGGCTGGCTTGAAGAAGGTGGATCCCTCTTGGGTCAAAAAGGGAGAGATTTGATGGGTTTTTTGACCCGTCTTCTACCAGTCGAGAGCCCTGCTCGACCGGTCGTGGGTCGTGTTCGACTAGTCGTGGGTTACACGACTCAAACTCCAGCGAGTTTAGGATATTTCTTTTCAGGGGTGCTTGACTGGTCGTAGGTGGTCCACGACTGGTCAAAGGAGGTGCTCGACCGATCGGAGGAGCTCCACGACCGGTCGAACCTACACAGATTCGTTCCGCGATTTTACACGGATTTCGTGTCGCAAGTCCTTTCGCAACCGGGATGCGGAAGGGAGTTTCCAAAAACTATAAATTGGAGTTTTCTAGGGTTTTTCATGTACAAAAAAATCATAAGAGGGTTTTCTAAAGGCTTTGCAAGGGTTTTGCTAAAGGGTTTAGGGTGAAAGAGTGAGAGAAAAGAGAGAGAGGAAGCTTATGGAAGGGAGCCGTCATCTCAGCGCTTTTACGTCCTCGTGATCGATGAGATCTCTGTTTTTCCTTTATTCTCTTATTATTTATACGCTCCAGCGTGAGTGACGAAGGTTGTTAACATTCTACTTCATAGTGGATTGTTGATCTGGACGAGATCCCGTGGTTTTTACCTCTTTGAGGGTTTTCCACATAAAAATCTCTTGTGTGGTGTGTGATTGTTGCTTTGATTTATTTCATTGTTATTATTATCCCATAATTCTGGTTTGTTCGGGAAGCTAGATCCTAAGGTTTTGTGTAAGGCCCCCAGCAGCTCTTACATTTGATTAAAGGATGTTTGTTCCTTTCATGGTGTTCTACCAATATTCTATGAAATTCAGTGTAACTTACTATGAAGGAGATCCATTAATTCACCTCATCTATCCATGTACTCATAATGTAATCCTTGTATTGTCATAGCCATCCACAGAAAATTTATATTTCATGCTAATAAATAGTGGACTCCTAGATTTGTACTGTCAGATCATCATCAAATGCGGTCAAAGTAGTCTTAATAGTTAAAACAAAACTTCAATGGTTAAAACTTTTGAAAAATCGATTAGAACATTTCAAGTGTTGAGCTTAATGGAAAAATCACTTAATGAGTCTTTGATCTAATAAATTTAACCATATATCAGCTATTAAGTAAAATTCGGTTGATCCCAGTTGGCCCATGAAAGAATCAACAATTCCTAATAGAATTACCTATCCATATTAACTTATAATGGCCACATGTAGCTTCACAAGAGTAGTCAAAGCCAACTCAGCCAAAGTCATGACTTTTACATTTCCTTGGGTTTCAGGATTAATCAATTTCATGCAATATAAAGTCATGATCATCTACTTTAGCTAATAAGTCCTAAATCAGTTATTTAAACTCAATCTAACCAATGTAAGTGACCAAAGGCCTTAGCTTGAAATCTTGTATCTATGGCACACTCCTATGTGAGTGAAGCACAAAGGCACACCAACACCAAGTTGGTTCTCTAATAGTGGAGACTGCTCATCTTGACCAAGTCAATCACCTTATAGAGGATGACTATACGTTTCATTATAGAGTGTCCACATGTGTCCTATGTGCCCATGACCCTTATGGTCCAAATAAGGTATTGAGATTAGCATATCACAACTCTCTCTAATTAATGACCATAGTGCTCAATCTCAAGTTCCAAAAGAATGCTAGAGAACTCACTCCTCAACTAACTCATATCCATGTAAGTTTAAGGTGACATAAACCCTAAGGTATATTATGATATCCGGCGCGGGACTTATGGTCATCATAATTTACGGCTGAGATCAATCCTATACCATCCACATGGCTAGTGGATTAAGACCCACATTGGTTTTTAATGACAAATAATCAAATAATTTTGGCCCATCTAACTTGTTGATCTTGAGATCTTTCACCTTGTGGGCCATACCAAGCAAAAAAAATTGTAGGGTCCATGTCGCACTTACACTATTTCCCATCATATGGTTCACCTAAATGACAAATGAAATTGGTTTTTTAGCCTCTGGCCTAACATAGGGTGAAGCACCTAATGATCAGAGTTGATTTTACATCGACATCTTAGTAGGCCACACCTGCACCTCAAACCACTTCTAGAATATTAAATTCAATTCCCTGGATGGAGCAAACTTGTCATCATTTAAGTAAATACATGATGTCTAAGATCTCATTTAAATATGTGATCCATGTTGGGATTTTGGCTTGCGGAATTACACAGATCTAGTTCTAGGATAGCAATCCAAGAGTACCGAGCAAACACAAGAGAGCACCAAAATTTAATGTGGAAAACCCTTTCAGGAAAAAACCATGACACGAAGTGATAAAATTCCACTATGAAAGCATTAATTACAAAGAGAGAGGACTTACTCGATTTGAACAACCTCGAATCTCACCCTTGTTACATCTATTGATAACACTAGAACCCTTTAGAATACATTTAGGAATCCTTAGAATATCTTAGAATAGTCCTAAGGACCCCTATTTATAGTTTATGAAACTCCACTTACGCACCTCATTTGGAAAAGTCCAAAAACCACCTCAAATTTATGCAGTCCGCGCAGGATCTGCGTAACCTCGACTGGTCGAAGGAGGCCCTCGACTGGTCGAGCCATCCCCTTGATTGGTCGAGCATCCCGGACACCAAAAACACGTGCTTGTGGACTTTGAGTCGAGCAGGCCTCGACTAGTCGAGCAGCTCCCTCGACCGGTTGAGCCTGGCCCTCGATCGGTCGAGCAGCCCAAAAAACCTATCAGATTTAAGACATCTGACAACAATTTTCACCATGCCTTCAATTTTCAACCGTGTAGCTTCTTGACCTCTTCTCTTATTTCTGCATCACATCATAGTTTCTCGTGCACACTCCATCATTCTTTTCCGCTATCGTCAAGCCCAGAGAAGTTGCATAGAACTTGAACTTCTCTATAGAAACGACCTTGGTGATCATGTCTGCTCGATCTAAATCCACATGTTAACCACATTTTCTCCTGTCTTCCGACATAGTCTTCTTACCATCTCACTACTACCAAATATTGCTTGCCGGGTACTTGCTCACAACATTGATAGCCTGTGAAATATCCGATCTAATCTAGACCATGGCATATACTGTCAACCACATTTGAATAAGGCTCATGAGATATTCTGCTTTTTCTCATCTGTTTTGGGACATGTCCTGAGGAAAACTTGAGGAGAGACGCGTAGGGAACACTCTCCGGCTTTACCTGGCTCATCACATCCTTGATCAATACCTACACAAGGTATTCTACCTGAGATAATCAAAGCCTACTCCTCTTTCAGTCTCAACGTCGAAAACTATCTTTGAAGCCCCTCGATCTTTCATCCTGAATGTCCCACTTAATCAGGTCTTTAGTACATTGATTTCATATATGTTATAATTGGCGATCTACATGTCATCAATTCCTGACTCACCATGAAGGAATCAAACCGCTACTTAGGCGACAGGTCGAACCACGAGCTCCTGCAAAGTCTTTTCTTAACCCCTTTAACTTCGAACCGCTCTGGTTGTTTCATGTAGATCTGCTCTTCACTTTTCCTTGCATAAGTGCAGACTCCACATCCATCCTTCTAGCTCAAGATTACATTGGCTAACCAGCGCCAATCACGGATCTAATAGACACATGTTATACTATCGGCGCGAATATCTCTGAGAAGTCGATCTCTTCTCTCTAAGCAGAATCCTTCACTACCAACCTCGCCCTGTATCTATTCTGTATATATCCTCCTGAAGATTCACCTGCATCCAACCACTTTTTTGCTCACTGGAAGCTCCACCCGCTCCCACATGTCAGTCTGGTACAACGAATTCATCACATCGCCCATAGTCACCTTTCACTTCTCAGCATCAGGCTCACTTAGAGTCATCTGAATAGAAAATAAATTCCTTGTAATATCGAAGTCGTCCATGTACCTCGCCGATATCCTGCGATCATGCCGTGTGATTCTTCTCATAGATAGTTACTTCACCTGCTTTGTATCCCTGTCCACACATCTCAGCCTTTCTGCCCTGCCCGATCATGTCGTCATGCCCAACATGTTGCACATGTGTAGAGGTGAAATCTGCTATATCCAATGTAGCTCCACCTTTTGAAGTGCTTCTGATCAACCTGTACAAGTTACCGAGTCGTTGCGCTTTCATGATTACCCATGCCCCCTTAGATACCTTAAGAGCACCGTCAATACCTGTGTACTTGCATCCTTTTACCTCAAACACACCAAGAGAAATTAGATTTTACTTCAAATCAGGAACATGCCTGACATCAGTCAAGTTACGCACCACCCCATCAAACATTTTGATACGCACCATACCAACAGCCACAACATTACAGGCACTGTCATTGCCTATAAATACATGTCCGCTATTGCACTCCCTATAGCTAGTGAACCAACTCTGATGAGGAGTCATGTGAAAAGATGCTCCTGTGTCTAGCATCCACTCATCCTTACGATCATTGTATAGCCACCTGATAGTAGACACAGACAAAACATTATCATCACATCCACTCGATCCATCAAACGTGGCAGCATTGGCCTCCCTATATAAAGCCTCGAAATCTTTTCTCTTCGATTTAGGATTTTCACAATCCTTCTTCACATGTCTTTCCTTTCCACAATTCCAGCACTTTAACTTCCCTTTGCCCTTACCTTTGGATTTGGATCTAGAACCCGAAGAACATGTACCTTATTCAAAATTCCTACCTCCTATAAATAGTGCCTCAAAAGATATCCTCATATCGACGTTATGCTTTCTCATAGCCTTCCGAAAGGGCTGAGATATCGATGTCGACACTCAGGGTTTTATTTGGTGAGCACATTGTGTCTTTGAATGACTCTTAAGTCGCCGAAAGAGAATTCAACAACATACATGTTTGTTCTTCATCTTTCATCACTTCCTCCATATCCAGCAATTTGTAAACTAATTTATTAAAGTTGCTAATATGAGACTCCAGATCTCCACCCTCTGCCATCTTGAAGTTATACCACTACCGTTTCAAGTATAGGCGATTTTCAAAGGATTTTTTCACATAAACATCCTCTAACTTCGTCCATAACTTAGCCGCAGTTTTCTCTCTCATGACGTTGTAGAGAACCCCATCCGTGAGACATAAATAAATTGATGATAAAGCCTTTTTATTAAAAGTATTCCAATGATCATCAGTCATATATAGTAGACTTTCGCTCCTCAAGAGCACCATCTTCACCTTGCTTGAATAAGGAACTCATCATCTTGATCTTTCATAACTCAAAATTATTTTTCACTGAATACTTCTCAATCTTATACCTAGTGCTTCTTATTATTACTAATCCTTCAGATTGAGATCTGTGCCCCAACGATTGCTCTGATACCACTTGTTGGGATTTTGGCTTGCATAATCACACAGATCTAGTTATATGATAGCAATCCAAGAGCATCAAGAAAACACAAGAGAGCACAAGGATTTAACGTGGAAATCCCTTTTGGAAAAAAATCACAGTACAAAGCGACATAATTTCACTATGAAAGCATCAATTACAAAGAGAGAGAACTTACCTAATTCGAACAACCTCGAATCTCACCATTGTTACACCTTTTAAAAATTCTAAAACCTTTTTAGGAACCCTTGGAAAACTTTTAGAAAGCCTTAGAATCCTTTAGAATAGGCCTAGGGACCCTTATTTATAGTTTAGGAAACTCCACTTACACACGTAGTCCGGAAAAGTCCAGAAACTACCTCAAATTTACGTAGTCCGCGCACCGCCTGCATAACACTCGACTGGTCAAAGGACCCCCTCGACAAGTTGAGTCATCCCCTCGACTAGTTGACCCATCCCCTCGACTGGTCGAGCAGACTGGACACCAAAAAACATAAGTCGCTGGACTTTGAGTCAAATAATCCTTGACTAGTCAAGCGGCCCACTCGACCGATCGAGCAGTGCATAAATAGACAGATTTAAAGCATCTGTCAACAATACGTGTATAATTACTTCAATTTCCATCCCCATTTAAGTAGCTTTCTTTCTAGTGTTGGTTCTTCTTTTGTGTTACTTTTTATTGTCCATAACAATTGGTTCCATAGAACCAAATCACTAGACTAACCATCCATGGCAGCAATTAAGAACTTGTCTTTAAAGTTTTATTAGGAATGAGATAAAGAATACACGCATGTTCACATTTTACATGAATGGGAATGCATTCAATCTTGAATAGTAAAACAAGAAAGACCTCCCGCCTTCCATCTGTTCCAATTCTTACAGGAAATTTTGAGAAAATCAGTACCCATCATTAGTTCATCCAAAAGGATCGTGATCTGTCCATGATAAGACTAGGCCTCTCATCAAAACCATCAATTATCGTCGCATCATCCCACTTCCCACTCAACGCATTGATGTCGCCGTCGACCTAGACTGTGGCCAACACCTCCTATCGAGGGTTCAAGCTCAGCAATGAGTTTGTATGTGCCTTCCTGGAACTTGATATTACCATGTGCTTCACAAGCTCTTAAGAATGCCCTCCATACATTGACATCAGCCTCCATTGGCATTTGCTTCAAAAGCTCATGCACTTCATCTAACATGCCTGCACGACCCAAAAGCTCGACCATGCACCTGTAATGCTCGAGGGTAGGAATGATGCCATAACGTTTGATCATGTTTTCAAAGATCTCAAAACCCTCATCCACCATACAAGCATTAACGCATGCACAGAGAACGCCTATGAAGGTCACCTCATCCGGCCTTACGTTCCTCTTCTCCATCTCACTGTATAGAGCAATGACTTCATTTCCCCGCCCATGCACACCCAACCCCGTGATCATCGAATTCCATGTTGCCACACTCCTACTAGTCATTTTATCGAACACTTTCATCGCATCCTGTATACTACCACATTTACTATACATATCTATGAGTGCTGTGCCAAGATAAACACCCAACTCAAACCCATTCTTGTGTGCAAACTCATGAATCCAACTACCCAGCTTCAAGCTCCCCAACTCGGTGCAAGCCAACAACAAGCTCACCAACGTAAACTCATTCGGCCGGACATTTTCCACCTGCATTTGGTGGAAAAGCTCGAATGCTTCTTGAGGCCGCCCATGTCTAACATAACCATTAATCATCGCTGTCCAGGACACCACATTCCTAACCGGCATTTTCTCAAATACATCACGCGCGGCCTCTAATTCCCCGCAGACAACAAGCCCCGAGACCACAGTCGTCCACGAAACAACATTCCTAACACGCATTTTATCAAACACTTTACGACCGCAATTCATAACCCCATGTTTAAGGTACAGATCCATGAGGGTATTTTGCACGAACAGGTCCGTCGAAAACCCAGCCTTGACGGCGTGGGCGTGTACTGGTCTCCCGCTCTTGACAGCAGCGTGGGAATCGAGACTCGAGCAGGCTTTGATGATGAAAGGGAAGGTGAATTTATCGGGCGGTATGCGGCGGAAAAGCATGAGGCGGTAGACGAGGAGCGCATCATTGGGAGCGCCGTTTCGGTTGTGGATGCGGATCATGATATTGCAAGTGAAGGTGAGAGGGGTTTGGATGTGGTTGAAAAGGAGAGTGGCGGAGTCAAGGTTTTTGTGGGAGGAATAGAGGGAGAGGAGTTTCGTTATGAGTATTTGGTTGTGGGCGATATTGGTTTTTAGGATGTGGGCGTGGATTTGTTGTAGTTGTTTGAGATTGCGAGATTTCTGCAAGAGAGAGAGAGTTTGTTGTGACTCGAACCTTCGTTTGTGGAATGGGTTCTGAGGGAGAGACTCGAGAGCGCAGGCATGGCAAGATGATAGCATGGTATTTGGGAGACAAGGGTAGAAAGGGAATGTGAGAATTCAGGAAATGAAACGGATGGCGGGAAGAATAACGTTTGTTGGCTATACGGATGATGATAGTTATTAGAGAAATTTACCACTGTAGATAATACCTTTTATCCAGCGGTTTTTATGGAGGAATACAAACTCAAGTTACCAACTTAGACCATTACGTACGGACAGCCATTTTTAGGACGAAAAACCCCTCCTTTTTACCCCGCCATTCCCCGCCTTTCCCTCCCTTTCCTCGGTCCATGTCTGGAAAAAAAAAAAAAAAAAAAAATGAGAGACGAAAAATCCTTTTCAAGGATGTGAAGAATGAATATGAGTATAAGGAGAATGATTCTGAGCGTATGTCCTTTTCAATGCATTTCAACTCTACTTGTGCCAAAAATTATAAATATGAGGATGAAGAGAATGATTGGGAGCGTATGTCCGCTGCAAGCATTGAAAGTGATCATTTAAGGATGGATAAGAGGGTGCAGCACTCTCTAACTGATTCCTTTAACGGATATGAAGTATTGGCGAGTCCACAAGTAGTGATGATGAGTTTGTCAGCGAATTGGGACGTAGGTGACCGAGTCAGTGGACCGAGTCCCAACGAGTCAGTGGGCCAGTGCGTCGTGGTCGACTGGGTTGAGACCCGGCTGACCATGTGTATACAGGGTCCACGTGAAAATTGGGGTAACCGCATGCTCCACCTGATGATCGGACTGACTTGATTTTCATTCCACGTCATAGAAGGTGGGCCCACCACCCAACCGCATGCTCCAATGAATTTTTTGTTTGGGTTCTATGTATGCCTAAACATCCAATCACTACAGCCGGAGAGAGGATTTGTAGAAGTTGGGTTATGTTGTGATCATGAGGCTGTACCTACCACTTTTCTTGCATGAAGGATAACTGAAAGAAATGCAAGAATCAAGGAGACTGTTATGGAGAAATGTGGGCAAGAAAGGATGAAGTTCAATAACAAGTTATCTGGGTTGAAGAGAGAATTCGGGAGAATTGGGTTTTCCTTCTTAGGTGAAGAAGTATGATACTGGTTCTTAGTGTAGAACAAAATGGAAAAGAAAGCAGACACTGGTGTGTAGTTAAATTAGTTAGTGTTTATTGTATTCAACTACAAAAAAAAAAAAAAAAAAAAAAAATGTATTGATATATATCTATAAAACAAAGTAATCTTGATTATTTAGTGATTAGTTGGATTGCCGACTAATTGCCTTTTCAAATAGAAATTCAACGGGGCAAAATAAAAATTCAGTTGGGACAAACCAGAAATTTAGTAGGGCGAATTAGGAATTGAGCGAGGGAACCTAGTAATCGAGCGAGGCAACCTAAAATTGAGCAAGAAAACCTAGAAATTCAGCGAGGCAACGTAGGAATTGAGTGAGGCAAGCTCAAAATTTAGCAAGGGAATCTAGGAATTGAGAGAGGGAACCAAGTAAGTGAGTGAGACAACCTACGAATTGAATGAAGGAACCCAGGAATTGAGCGAGGCAGCTCAGGAATTGACTGAGGCAACGTAGAAATTGAGCAACTGAACCTAGCAATTGAGCGAGAGAACCTTGAAATTCAGCGAGACAGCCTAGAGCTTGCACGAGGCAACGTAGAAATTGAGCGAGGCATCCTATAAATTCATCGAGACAACCTAGAATTTCAGCGAGGCAGCCTAGGAATTGAGCAAGGCAAGCTCAAAATTAAGCGAGAGAACCTACGAATTAAGCGAGGGAACCGAGGAAGTGAGCGAGGCAATTTAGGAATTGAGCGAGTTACTAGTGGTTGTCATTACCTTCTTCTTCTAGAGAAATACTTGTGCTAGTTATTTTCTCCTACATGTGTGTGTGTGTGTGTGTGTGTGTGTGTGTGTGTGTGCTGTGGCCACTCCAACAATTCTTGGTATCAGAGATACTAGTGGTTGTCATAAAGATAAGGTTCTGAGATCTTTAGAGTCCTTTAGTGTGTGTGTGTGTGTGTGTGTGTGTGTGTGTGTGTGTGTGTGTGTGTTGTGGCCACTCTAATAAATGTGTTTTTCTTTACTAATGAACTCATAAGAGTAGTTCCTTTAGTTTATAATTTTTGGTGTTTATTGAATAAAAAGCAGGTTGCATGAGAGAGGGTAGTTGTTAGGGAATCTATTCATTTGTTTGGAGGTGTCCTCCTTGAAGTGGCTAGTTTGATTATTTCCTTCTTCCATTTTCTTTCTTCTAGTATTATTTCAAATTTTTTTTTCTTTGAAATTTTCACTTGTTATTCCACTTTGTACCTAGATTAACAAGAGAACTTCTATTGAAATTGAGCTTGAGAAAGCCCACAAAAGTCATTCATCTCTCATTGCAGTGTCTTATCTTGGATCCAACTTCTCGCTACTTCCCCTTATTCATCTTTCCTTAGATCTCTCTTTCCATACATCTTATTGATAAGAATCTTGTTGTTTTTCTCTTTCCATACTTCCATCTTATTTATAAGAATCTTATTGTTTCTCTCCTTTCATAAAGAATCATGTGTTTCTCTCACGATTCATAAAAATCATGGGAATTCTAGTTTCAAATCTTGATTGGTGAGAACAAGATTGAGGATTCATAAAGCCTATGATTCATAAAAATCATGGGAATTCTAGTTTCAAATCTTGATTGCTGAAAACAAGATTGAGGATTCGTAAAGCCAATTCCAATAGTTGGGACAAGTATATGATGATGATATTGATGATGACGACAACGGCAACGAGAACAAGAATGAAGCACATGGGAACTTGGATTTGGCGAAAGCACATGGGAACGAGGCAACCTAGGAATTCAGCGAGGCGACATAGAAATTGTGTGAGGGAGCCTAGAAATTGAGTGAGGTAACCTAGAAATTCAGCAAGGCAAAGCGAGGCAAGCTAGAAAATGAGCGAGGCAAGCTCAAAATTGAGCGAGCCAAACTAGAAGTTGAGCGAAGCAAGATGATAATTGAGTGAGGAAACCTAAAAAATTGAGCGAGGCAAGGTGAAATTGAGCGAAGGAACCTAGAAATTGAGCGAGAGAACCTAGGAATTGAGCGAGGCAACATAGAAAGTGAGCGAGGGAACCTACAAAGTTGAGTGGGGATGCATAAAATTTGCACAAGAAAACTTAAAAATTGAGCGAGGCAACCTAGAAATTCAGCGATGCGGCTTAGAAATTGAGCGAGGCTACATAGAAATTAAGCGAGGCGACCTAGAAATTCAGCGAGACGACCTAGAAATTTAGTCAAGCTAGCTGAAAATTCAGCAAGGCAACATAAAAATTGAGTGAGGCAAACTAAAAATTTAGCGAGGCAACCTACAAATTCAGCGAGGTAACCTAGCAATCGAACGAAGAAACTTACCAATTGAGCGAGGCAAATAAGAAATTGAGCGAGGCGACCTAGAATTTCAGCGAGGCAACCTAGCAATTGAGCGAGGCAAACTAGAAATTGAGTGAGGCAAGGTGAAAATTACCGAGAAGTAGGTCAAATGGACCAAAAATTCTCATAAATTGGAAACCAATTTCCTCATTATGATCTTATCACCAATATTGTTGGATGCAACTCTACATGCAATTGTTGAGGAGCATGTAAGAGACATTGATCTCACTAACTTGATATCTTGCTCAATTTTTAGGTTTCCTCGCTCAATTCCTAACTTCCCTTGGTCAATTCCTAGGTTGCCTCGCTTAATTTCTAGGTTGCCTCGCATAATTTCTAGGTTGCCTCATTCAATTTATAGGTCACCTCGCTGAATTTCTAGGTTCCCTTGTGCAATTTCTAGCTTCACTTGCTCAATTCCTAGGTTCCCTCGCTCAAATCTTAGGTTGCCTTGCTCAAATCCTAAGTTGCCTTGCTCAATTTCTACGTTGCCTCGCTCAATTTCTAAGTTTCCTCACTCAATTTATAGGTTCCCTTACTCAATTTCTAGCTTCTTTTGCTCAAATCTTAAGTTGCCTAGCTGAATTTTTAGGTTCCTTCGCTCAATTTCTAGCTTCCCTCACTCAATTCCTAGGATGCCTCGTTGAATTTCTACGTTGCCTCGCTCAATTCCTAGGCTGCCTCGCTCAACTACATGTCAACATTGCTTATGTACTCATGGGTTATTAGGGATGTAGAATTTTCAATATAACCACTCCAAAATGAGACAACCAACATAGGAATTTGATAGCTACATAATACATGTACAATTGCTGATGAAGCATAACCCAAATATCGCATTGAGATGGTGATATTAATAGTCGGATTTTAGACCATCGGTTATTTTACTATAACCCTTCATTTGATGTCTATTAATTGGATGGTTAGGATTATATGATCAATCTGAATTTAGATATATGGAACCAAACTAGTTTTCTCATTCCAAAATCAAAGAAAATGGCTAATTAAAATTAAAATAAAATAAAAAAAAATATGAGTAGTGCATGGATAATTGATTATGGAGAATAACTTAAAAATTACATTGATAAGATGATGTTAATCATCTGACTTTGCCTTGAAATGCCACATCCCACTGACCCGGTCAACCAGCTTACTTAAAAAGCAGGGGTAGTTTCATCCTCAAATTCGTTGTCCGCACGTGATGGGCTAAGTTGGTAACTTAAGTTTGTATTGCTTCATGTTAGCCTTGCTTAATTTCATGTTCGCCTCGTTGAATTTTAAGTTAGCCTCACCCAATTTCAAGCTTGCCTCGCTCAAATTCATATTTCCCTTGCTTAATTTCTAGGTTGCCTTGCTCAATTTTCAACTTACCTCACTCAATTTTTATCTTGCCTTAGTCAATTTTCACCTTGTCTCATCCAATTTCTTATTTGCCTCACTTAATTTCTAGTTTTCCTTCCTTAATTGCTAGGTAACCTAGCTGAATTTTTAGGTCGTCTCGCTGAATTCTTAGGTTCCCTCGCTCAATTTCTAGGTTGTCTCGCTCAATTTCTAGTTTCCCTCGCTCAAATTCTAGATTGCCTCCCTCAATTTCTACATTGTCTCGCTGAATTTCTAGGTTCTGTCGCTCAATTTCTAGGTTACCTCATTCAATTTTTACATTGCCTCACGTAATTTCTATGCTGCCTCACTGAATTTCTAGGCTACCTTGCTCGATTTCTAGGTTACCTCGTTGAATTTCTAGGTTGCCTCGCTGAATTTCTATAGGTTTCCTCGCTTAATTTTTACGTTGTCTCGAGCAATTTCTAGGTTGCCTTGCTCAATTTCTAAGTTCCGTCATGCAATTTATAAATTACCTAGCTCAATTTCTAAGTTCGTTCACTCAATTTCATAGTTTCCTTGCTCAATTTCTACGTTGCCTTGTGCAATTCCTAGGTTGCCTCGCTAAATTTCTACGTTACCTCGCTGAATTTCTAGATTCCCTCGCTCAATTTCTAGCTTCCCTTGCTCAATTCCTAGGTCGCCTCGCTCAAATTGTAAGTTGTCTCGCTAAATTTTTAGGCTCTCTCGCTGAATTTCTACGTTGCCTCGTTGAATTTCTAGGTTGTCTCGCTCAATTTCTAGCTTCCCTCATTCAATTCCTAGGTTGTCTCGTTCAATTTATAGTTTGCCTCGCTGAATTTCTGGGTTCCTTCACTTAATTTCTTCCCTCACTCAATTTCTAGCTTCCCTCGCTCAATTCCTAGGTTGCCTCCCTAAATCTCTAGGTTGCCTCGTTGAATTTCTATAGGTTACCTCGCTCAATTTCTACGTTACCTCGCTCAATTTCTAGGTTGCCTCGCTCAATTTTTAGCTTCCCTCCCTCAATTCGTAGTTTGTCCTGCTGAATTTCATGTTTGCCCCGCTTAATTTCATATTTTTCCCGCTCAATTTTATTCTTACCTCGCTCAATTTCATGTTTGTCCTGCTGAATTTCATGCTTGTCTTAAGGAATTTGTAGGTTCCCTTGCTCAATTTTTAGGTTCCCTCGCTCAATTCCTAGCTTCCGGTTGCCTCGCTGAATTTATACATTGCCTCACTCAATTCCCACCTTGCCTCGCTCAATTTCTAAGTTGCCTCGCTCAATTCCTAGGTTCCCTCGCTCAATTTATAGGTTCCCTTACTGAATTTCTAAGTTTATTCGCTCAATTTCTAGCTTCCCTCACTCAATTTCTAAGTTGTCTCGCTGAATTTTTACGTTGCCTCACTCAATTCCTAGGTTCCCTCTCTTAAATTGTAGTTTGCCCCGTGAGTAGAAATGCAACAGTTGAGATAGGTAGCACAGGCTGTGATGAGAGGCAAGCAGGCAAGCGAGTAGTAGAAGTGACGAGAAAATGAATAACTTCAGGTGAATAGGCACTAATGTAAATTAAGCGATATGAACAATTAGACTAACTATCTTGCAAAAACGAGTCTGGATCAACCATCAAGCTCAAACACGGCTTGGTCAACAACTTCTCCGATACCATGTTGACGGCTACATTGTACCGTTGTTAGGGGGTGATGATGAGTAGCAAGCATAAAGAGAGAAGGGAGAAGATAATATCATTATAAAAGGACTCGGTCATTGTGGCCCAAGCCCATATAATATTTGATTGTAAAAGGACTGGGTCCACTGACCCTAATCCTGCCTCCCTGTCCACTGACCCGGTCGACCCTGACTATCTGTCCACTGACCCAGTCGACCCTGACTATCTATCCACTGACCCGGTCGACCCCGACTCCACTACCAGAAAAAGGGGCAGTTATAGATAAAATCTGTAGTGAAATAGCTATGGCTACGGTTATCGCCCGTGAATTATGCAAACTTTCGTCATTAAATATAAAGATTATGTTTGATATTAATCAACAATGGCCAGACATACAACTAATCATTAATCACGGGATTGAAGAAAGGGATTCTATCACAGTAGTTGGAATTGAGCAAGGTATGTCATTTTCGGGAAAGACGGTGAGATGAGTCACTATGGTTCTGCCTGAGTTTTGGAAAGATGGAAGGCTACACTACTGGACCTAGGACACCTCAAGATCAATGACAGTAGATGGTAAACAAAAACATGCATCATAGATAACAAGTATTTCAACTGTTAATTTGCTCTCACATCCATCTTGTTCCAAATCAACACAACAGTGTCAAACTAGTATATGTTCAGTTCATAACTGAAGCAGGAATCACCAAACTATAATAATTGCAGCAGCAAGTAGCATCCATTACTACTGGAACATGAACATGCTTATCTAACAGGAACAAGGAGAAAAAGCCTTGAAGAGTTGAATGTAGTTACAAAAAAAACTTCCAATGTAAGAGGGAAAAATAGGAAACTCACTATCTGTGCGATGATTACAGCCTCATTGCCTTTAAATGAGATGGCAACTTCATCTAAGAGTGTTACTATCTTTGCAATGATTAAACCCTCACCACAAATACTCCACTGACACACATGCATTCTCATGCATGAGGACTCGAGCCAGCAGGGGGTTGATGCCATTGCCTAAGCAACCCTGCCTAAGGAAATGCCACTGAAACATTCTAGTCCCATGGATCTTAGACTGTCATTGGCTCCACCCCTTTGTGGCCATTCCTCAATGTTCTTGTCAGGCTCCACCCCTTTGTGGCCATTCCTCAATGTTCTTGTCATGCATAGGTACCAGCATCATGCCATCTTAGATGAACCTAGAGGCATACAAAAACCTTTTTAAATGAACAATCTTTAAATTATGATCACTATCTCTGTTTAGTATTCTCACTATCTCATTTAAAATAAAAAGTTTAAACCTATAAAAAAAATTATTAAAAATAAAATAAATAAATAAAAAATCAGTCTTTTTCTTTTAAGAAGTAAAAACAAGTTGTTTTTTCAAAGGATAAAGGATACATCAAGTGGTGGGGAGCATGTTCTCAATTACATGAGTAGGGAGACCATCACTCCTCTGGCTAAAGCCACATCCCACTGATCCAGTCGACCTGGATTCAATGTCCTATCCCATAATCGGGGTCAGCAGCCAGATCGACTATAGTACCTATGGCTACGGTTATAATCCGTAGCCATAGAGGACCGCCTGGCTTGCTTAGAAAGCAAGGGTATTTCCGTCATCAAATTCACTGTCCGCACGTGCTAGTCTAAGTTGGTATGTTAAGTTTGTATTCCTTCAGAAAAATCGCTGGATAAAAGGTATTGTTTACGGTGGTAAATTTCTCTTATACAACACCTGCCGTAGTGGGGCACACAATGTCGTGGTGGAACAATGGTTTGCAGGGGCCCACCTTGATGTATTTGACTTAGATCCACACCGTCCATCCATTTTGATAGCTCATCTTACAATATGATATAAAAAATGAAGAAGATCAAAATCTTAGGTAGACCACACTACAGGAATGGTGATTGAATACCCACCATTTAAAACTTATTGAGCGCAGTAGAACGATTATTTGCCATACAACCTGTTGAGAAGGTCACAAATACCTAAATGAATATTATATAAATAGTAAGTTTAATATTTATAGTAGGTCATGTTTTTAGTGTGTTTGATTTGGAGTAGGGGTGTATATGAACTAAGTTAGCTTGGTTACCAAGCTCAACTCAACTCGAAAAATCTCAATTCAACTCGATTTGAAGCTGGGTTTGAGTTGAGTCGGGCTAATTTTTTGAGCTCGAAAAAATTTCGAACCAAGTTCAAGCTTGCCCTAGCTTGACTCAACTCAAATCGAACTAATTTGGTGACTTGGCTACTTTAATATTGATGTTGCTCACCAAATGTGTGATAAAATGCCTCAACAAAGTGTCGGATAGTGGCAAGGAAGGTATGTATATGAAATAAATACCATTTTTCTTGATTCTGATGTTGCCTATAAAGCTGGGCAAAATGGATTTGATCCGGTGGATCCGACCCGATCCTAATCGAACTGACGGCCTAGATCGGTGAGGATCGGGTTAATCATCTCAAATCCGAATGGTTTTTGGATCTGGCTCGGATCGTGGTCAATTCGGACAGATCCGATCTGCAACCCGATCCGGATGGACCCGATCCGATCAGATCCGACTCGATCCAGAGCCTGGGGAGGATTTTAATAGAGGATATCCAATCATTATTGTTTTCCTATGGTGTGGTCCACCTGAGATTTTTACCCCTCTAATATTTTTTATGAAACCTTAAAATGATCCATAAAAATGGATGAACGACATTGATGAAAGACATACATCATGGTGGGGCTCACATATCACGAACACAGCAAGTAGCCCATCCATTTCCATCAGCACCACTAACGTTGTTTTATGGCACAGATGATGTATTCAGTATGCTTTTATGTCATTGAGTAAACTCAGTGGGGCCTACCATGAATGTGTGTGGGTTATTCACATTGTACATCCATTTTTCCAGCTAATTTTAGTGATTGAACCGAAAATTGAAGAATGGAAAAAGCTCAAGTGGACCACACCACAGGAAAGGAAACAGTGGGAATAATGACTTCCACCGTTGAAGCCTTGGTAGGCTCCACGGTGATGTTTATTTGTCATCCAACCTGTTCATAAGATCACAAAGGCATGGATGAAAGGATAACACAAATAAAAGATTGACCCAAAACTATTGTGGTCCTTAAGAAATTTTCAACGGTATAATTTCAATTCACACTGTTTTTAGTGGTGTGGCCCACTTGAAATTTGCATATATTTTGTTTTTGTTCTAGGGTACTCAAATTATCTTTTAAAATGGATGGACGGAGTGGATAAAATAATTAAATCATGGTGGACCCCACAGAGGCTAGCGTTACTCGGTAAGCAGTCCGCGTCCTAGACTACCAGTACAAGCACTGCTGCACTAGCCACCAGCTGTGCCGTAGGCTGTAGCCTAGGCCAGCTGTAACACCCTGAAAATCGGGGGTCGTGTATAAACTCAACTCCCGAGTTCCAGACTGTCACTTATGCAATAAAAATGATTATGATTCAATGTTGTCTGATTTAAAGCATTCACATGAGTAAAAGTATACCAAAACTGCAATTCATACTTCAGATCCAGTGATAAAAGCAAGCGGAAGACTAAACAATATATATATCACTGTATGGAAAAACAAAGTAAATCTCATCTGTCTCCAAAGTATGACTACATCTCTGAGTCTCATATAATATACATGAACAAAATAAATATCCAAAATGGTCCCACTAAAATTCCATCGATCCAGGTCGCCTACGCGAAGCCATCGTGATACTGCATGTACGAGAACTCATCCTGGTCCTCGTCAAAGTCTGGCTCCACCTCCTAGATCTCAGCCTCACCTGCATCTACAACAGGGTCTGGTGGGTGTTACAAACACCATCCCGTAACGTGGGAGTGAGTGATCAACTCAGTGGAATCATAGAGCAAAGATTAACATGTTCATAATTCAATCATGCGATAATAGTAAAGCAGTAAATCAGACAATCCTAATACTGTTGTTAATGCAAGATGACATGACGTGATGTATGCCCTCACCGACGATCTCCCTCATACGACAACATCTTACGACTGCGGCATGCCACACTCCCTAAAGTGCTCCACATCTTCCAGGCACATGCAATGCTATGGTGATATGATTTTCAAGTTGTTATTAGTCCATTCAAACAGCAGGATTGGGAAACTAAGGTACTTCCCTTATATCAATCCCAACACAGATCCTGTCTAGGGTCGTCACTCCTAGTAATTTCATACGAGGTATATTTATGTAGGTCGCTGCAAGGGCTGTCAGGGCTGTTGCTCGCACTCGTTGCACCGCTCCCCCATCACCTTATCAATACAGGCCTACTGTACTCTACTGCAACGGAAGGGTCGTCGCCTCCCATGGACTCAGAATACGCTCGCGGTCACTACAAAGGACCCGTCGCCTGATCAGTGTAGGCCGACAGCTAGAATATAGTGTCTCATACCACCATAATCTGCTCACGAGTCTAGGTGCTCACTGGTCACTACGGGGAGGTTTGTGGCCCCAGCGTAGGTCGACAGCTCGACCACGGTGTCCCATACCACCATGCCCGGCTCATGAGTCTTCATGGATCAAGGTACCATGGTTAACAGGGTTTACAATGGTAAGTTCAGTACCTTAGGTTCAAGCAGTTATGACTCATACAAGGTGAACATACATCGGCCAGTCGGGTTGCTTGACGTGCTCGACTAGCGCGATCGCATCTCAAGTCGAACGACATGAAGTGCGTAAAATACTTCGCATGGCCTAACCACTGCCGCCAACTCTAAACACGAATCGCGTTCATCGACGCGTCGTTCGTGGCTACGACCAGTCAGCCACGAATTCGCTCGGTTACCGACTGCCTGGACTAATTCTAGTCCCAAACACTTATGGAATCACATCAGCAATATATGTAAAAGTATTAAAATTGAAATACAATCATATGAGCATGTTAACACATGTTATAACATTCAACTTAAGTAAATCTTCAAACACATATATTTCATGCACGTAATGAAATCCTACATATGGTCAACATGTGGGAAATCATTTAGGTCAGCATATTAATAGAGAAATCCATCTCAAACTAATTCATAACATCATTTAGTTCAATACATACTAATACAAACATTTATACAAACACATACACTACACACTTAAGTCTACATATAGCATGTCGACCCGAAGTGTGCAATTAGGCGAATCTCTTCACCAAACTAATTATGCACGTATTCCTAACTTCCTAATGCGACAATAAACCATGTCAATCACATCAGCAAATATGAATGTAAACAGTACTTCCTACAAATGACTAAAATGCCCTAAATCTCATATTCTTCGTTAATTTACGAAACGGAAAACGGAGAGCATTTTGTACATGTCAAACGGCGATACCGTCAAGAATCTACTATTAAACGACATTGAAAGCGTTGAGAACCGTCAATCAAAGCGTTTAAAATCCTCACCTTATGTCTTGTAGACTAGTGAATTGAAGCGGAGCATATACGCTTCGTCTACGGCGAATAAGGAACCTAATACACGAGATCCATAAGCTACATCACTATGGAAACAAAGGAAACTCAAATCAGCAACTATTTGGGGTATTTGCTTACCTAGAATCACGGTGAAATCGTCGGAAAAACGGTAGAGGTGTGTTGCTTGAGCACGTGCAACACGTAGCACAAGTGGCAAGAAGAACTCTCCCACTCTCTCACAATCTCTCACCGTTTTCTCTCTCCCAAGTTAGGGTTTCTCTCAAATTCGGATAGGAGAGAGGAGTGAGGGTTTCAACCCCTTTTATAGCCTAAAACATGCCCAAAATAGGCTTGGGAACAATGTTTACTTGGTGCCTAACCAAATCGGGCCGTTTCGGTCCAAAAGTGCATTTCTGATGGTCCCCTAGCCAAATGTGGTCAGACTTAAGCTCATGCATACTGGATCTAGCACACATCCAGTTTTCGGACCGGTAGGGTTCCCAGATCGCACGTGGCGGTCCAGTTTCAGTTTAACGGTCACCGCACCAAGATCAGGCCTATAAGTCTCGTGATATGTAATAGAAATTTTTCCTGATCCAAGGGTGTAATTTGGCTGTATTCTGACGATTAGAACGCTTAATACTGATGCATCAAATTTGTGTGCCAGATTTGAATTTCAAATTCCAATTCTAACCCTATTCTCACTCTCTTCACTCCAGGCTCAATGAAATAGCCTTTGAACGTCAGTTGGACTTGATTTTCGAAACGATTGCCAAGCCCAGCTAAGTGGTCATAACGGTCTAAGATGGTAGGTATCTGACTTTCGACGCGCGGTCTAGATCCAATACAAAGTTTCAAAGAGGTCCCGAGAACAAACCGGTTTAGAGTTTGATCCGAGGCTTTAGAGCATTATAGCACCCTTAGTTCCACTCGCTTTGGGCCTTGTAGAACGTATTTAAAGTGATCAGGGACCATTCCCCAGCTATTCTAACGTTGCACTAGCTAACCTAGTCATATTTTCTAAAGGAATAAATTCTACATAATTTCGGGTCGAGTTGGTACTCGAGCCCAAGTATGGATTTTTCACGGGCGTTACACCAGCTGGCTGGGGCGTGCGAAGACGAGCGGACGCTCCTCAAGCTCCGAGTTGTACGAACGGTTCAAAGGAGATTAAGTTATATGGGCCCACGGTGATGTATTTATTACATCTACACCGTTCATGTATTTTTAGAGATCATGTTAGAGCATATTCAAAAAATAAATAATATCCAAAGATCATCTGGACCACACCACAAATAGCAGCAAAGAATGATTTTCACTGTTAAATCATTCGTGTGGTCCACTTAATAGTTAGATCTACCTTATTTTTCGTCTCAGGCCTTAAGACAAGCATTCCAAATGGATGAACGGTTTGGATATAACACCTACCCCAACATCAGATGTACAAACCTCGCTAACGTGAATACATAATTCACCCGGGCGTGCTTGCGTGAAAAGCAAGCAAACAGTTTAACTTTAAAAGTTAAATAAAACCCAATACACGGATATTAGAAGCTCTTTCAACGCTACGTGGGGCCCACCTTGATGTATATATTTCATCTAAGCCGTTTATCCATTTTGAAATATTATTTTAGTCATTGAGCACAAAAATGAGATATATTAAACGTTAAATTAGACTACACTATATGAAATAATTTGATTTAATTTATACTGTTCGATTCGTACCTAATCCGATCCGCCTTGGTTTTTCTGACTGAGGCGGACTTGGTTCGGATAAAGTCAATCAAGAATTGGGTCTGTCCGAATTAGGTGGCCCGAATCCGGTCTTGGATCGGATCGAGTTCGGATCCGACCATTAAAAATTTGGATCTGATCGGGTTATACCTAATCCGAACTGATCAGGACCGATGCCCAACTCTAGTTGCCTATAAGGTGTTTGATAAAATACTTGTACATAGTTGTTGTTGTTTTACATATAGTGAGGAATTAAAAGTACACAACATGTGTTTGTGAAAATGCCGTGGATGCTCAATTTTGGCTCGAACTGACCCGAGCTATTGACCGAACCAAACCGAGCTGGCCAGTCAGGCTCAAGGACTAAGCCGAGCCGAGTTTGAGCTAGGGTCAGCTAGTGGCCAAGTTGAGTCGAGCTGAGCCCAGCTCAACTCGGTGTACACCCCTAATTTGGAGTCCAAGTCTAAAACTCTATCCCTAGTTTGCAAAGATATGTTATTTTGGTTTATATAATCAATTAAATTATTTCAAATTTATTAAGAATTATGCTTTTATACCCTCATGAGGGATAGTTATTCCAGGAGAAAGATGGTGATCAGCCTCATCACGTCCCTCCTTGTGCCAACCAGGCTTTCCCCTTAGCCTCATGTCCATTATATGGAACAAGACCTAAGTTTTATGCCCGCGAACTACTCAGGCTAGGCTTGTGTTCATAGATGCCTAAAAATCCAGACGAATAGGACCCGAACCACTCAACTTTGGTGGGTTGAGTGGGTGTAGGCACTTCATGCTTCTTGGTTCCTTGGTTCATGGGCTGGGCTGAGCATGAACATGGAAATGGACTTAGGTCCTGGCCCATGGGTTCGACTTGGACATTCAGTATACCCAATTGCACTCTTTTGAAAAGATGGTTTTGAGACTTACCTGGTCAGGTGTGACTCGGAGGAGTCAACTCGGACTCAGTCGGGCTGAACCAGCTTCACATAATCGGAGTCCTTTTCTTTTAATCACACCTGCAAAGGCGTTTGCTCTGCCGTATAAGCATCTCTCCAAAGCCCATATGGCAGGTTAACTTATCATCAGGACGGTCCATCTAGTTTCCCCTACTGCAGGTTAACCATATTTTATATATTTATATTTATATTTTATTCGTTTTCCATTTATTATGTGAAACAATTCTTAAGATAGTATGGTTAAAAATTCATATGAGTTATGTACACTGATGAGAACAGTGTAAATTAAATTACTTCAAAAACTCTACAATTCACTTCGTATTTTGTATGAGTTACATACACTAATGGGAGCATTACAACGTTGCTGAGGTTTGTATCTTATTCTCATCTTAGTGAGTTACACTTGATTAATCGTTTCCAAGAGGGGTTGGAAAGAGAAGTCAAAGACTCTCCAGTGGAAACATAAAAATAAAAAGGTGGGAGTAAGATAAGGAATTATCTGCACCACCCTTTTTTATGTGGTGCGTGAAACCAGCTAATCAGCTTCTATATTCAAAGTCAGATCTTGAGGTCAAAAATCTAGCAGGGGCAACTTTGGATGGGGCATATTAATGTAGAGTGGGTCGCGGATAATTTCATGACTAAGATGGACCAGTGATGTAGAGTGGGTCGTGGACAATTTTATGACCAAGTGGATCAAAAAAGGCATGGACGGCGACAGAAGTGATCCGGACCATCAGACCTTAGATCGGGCGTATCTCGCAATCCGGAATGAGTTATCTAGCGTAAAATATATGAATTTGGGGTAGAACGAGCTACTTTAGCCAATCAACCCCGCAGCCCGGATTTGTGAAAAACCCCTTGATCAATGGTCATTTTCCTGTTTTATTTTTGTTTTTACTATAAATAGTAAGTTTTAGTTTGAGTATAACTCTTCATCCGTGGGGCTTTAGGAGTTGTGTCCAACATAAAAAGTGCTTAAGATAATTAGGAGAACGGTTTGGTGAAGCCAAATAGGATACTTACTATTTTTGGCCGAAAACCTTGCGCACTAGTAGACATCACGAACAACCGTCTATAAATAGTAAGTTTTCTATTTATAATAAGTTGCGAATTCTAGGAGTTTTAGTTGTAGTTTGAGTCTGATTTCTTTCTTATTGCTTGGTTCCCTTATTTAAAGGGATGTGAACTCGTTTTATTTCATTCATTAATTAATTTTGAATTTATTAAAAATTATTTTTATTTTCTATTTTCTTTCTGGATTCGAGAAGTCTCTGTGAGGAGTCCAGAGAAGTTTCGTGGATTCAGAATAGTTATCCTCTCGAGGAAGACGGTGCTCGACCTCACGTCCTTCCCTGTGTCAACCAGAAAAGGTCGGATCAAAGACGGAGATGATCGAACCATCAAAACTTAAAACGGACATATCTCGCAAATTGAAATAAATTATCAGGCGTAAAATATATGATTTTGGATCAAGGTGAGGTACTTTAGCCACCCAACCCTGCTAAGTCAAGTTGCGAAAGTCAGATTTGCAAAATACCATCAAATCAACGGTTGAGTTGCACCCAATAATTATGAGAACAACATGGTGAAGTTATATAGGACACTTATTATTTTTGGCCAAAAAGCTTGCGTGAAAAGCTTGCGTACTAGTAGACCCCACGATAGTCTATAGATAATTAGTTCAAGGATTGTAAACTTGTTTATTTCATTCATCAGGATTGGGAACAGTTATCCCCGAGAGGAAGACTGTGCTCGAGTTCACGTGCCGCATATCATATGAAATAATTGGGATGAAATGCCAATCATAAATTTGTATGTGAGCCACCATGTAGTGTATCTTTAATAAAAACTTATTTATCAGGTCTAAAAACAATAGGATAGTTGAAAGGAAAATACAAAAATCAACTTGATAAAAAATTCAGTTGGGAGTAATTTTTCATTGTTCGCATTGTTATCGTTCATATCCATTTTTTTTTATAAGTTTGATGTAGATAGAGTGGATTTCAAATTTACAACATAATGAATCCAATGGAACGTAGCACGGCTACGTGCAGATAAGATTACAAGTGAAGGAAGCCGGTTGAATTTAGGCCATTCATCAAGCCATGAAATGTGAACCATTCATTACCAAGCAACTACATTTTCATGTCAAATTTACCCTCTCTCAACCAATGGCGTGAAGAGATAATGCGAGGGCAAAATCGTCCAAAGCTGCTACAATTATTTATAGTAGAGAGTGGAGCAAGATGGAGATGAATCTCTTCTTGTTAACTAAAGCCACTGTGGCAGACATCCTATCACGCACGTCCACGAAATCTCTTTCCAGATCCAATCTGCGTTTTCAAGGTTTGGCTCGATACAATTTCCATCCAGATGAGATGGGAGATGTAGCCATTGCTTGTATCTACTGTCCTCAATGGGTTGGGCAGCCTATCTGTCTATGGGCCTGGACTTGAGCTGGGACCTGATGACCGGTTTACTAAACAGGCTAAGTCCGAAGCAGACTGTTTAGGGTTTGAAGGGAATTTTCGTCGTACATCATGCTTGATAGACAACACCTAATGAACAGCAGCTCGGATCTTGCAAAAGAAGTTGGCAGTCGGGATCAAGCTCAGGCTCTGGATAATGGTCATGGGCTGGGCTTGGGCCAGCCTCAAGCTGTGGATAATCATCATGGGTTGGGCTCCGGCCTAGTCTTAGACAGACCTCAGCAGTGGCCGGCTGACAGCATGCCTACTTGTGGCCGGCAGGTCCACCGCAATGGAATGAATGAACGTATAAAATAAAATAAAATAATCAAATGAACAAACATGAACCATGGTCGTCCAAAAAAGTTAATTTAAAAAGAAAAAATAAAAAATAAAAAAGAAGAAAAAGCTCCAATGTCCTTTTGCTTTTGAATATGGGTTCATTTCATCATTAGAAGTTAAATAATAATAGAGGGTTAGGAAGCTTAGGGCCGCAAGATCACACCATCCGATGGCCTGCTTTGACTTGTCGTTGCATCCCACTACAGACTAGTGGATGGGAAGAAAAAAAAAAATTGGTGGTTCTAGTCGCTGCTCGCTCCAAGAAATCCACCAATCACTGTCGTCCAAAAGGACAAGTACCAAGTCAGAGCAGGACGATCTATGCACATGCAGATGTCTACCTCAATCCAATGGTCCAAATCGTGGGTCCCACATAGATTGGACTGATTAGATGCTATCTATCTTAGAATTAGTGGACATGGGCTTGTCGTAATTAAGTATCTTGACCAGTGGCTGTTTTTGTTTAAGTGAAGAAGGTTTATACTCTGGAAGAGTTGAGATGGTTTATATGCACGCGCTTGGAAATCGTGTGTGGCGCACGTGTAATTAAAATCACACCGCACAAATGATGTAGGGCGGGTCACGGACAGTTTCATGGCCAAGATGGATCATAAAAGGCTTGGTCGATGACAAAAGTGATCTGAACCGTTGGATGTTAAATCGAGCTTATCTTGCGATTCAGAACGAGTTATGGACGTAAAATATATGATTTTGGGTAGAACTAGCTACTTAACCTGCTACTTTCAGTTGCACAAGATGGATTTGTGAAATACCATTCGATTGACGGTCGTTTTCTTATTTTAATTCCCTTTTTACTATAAATAGTAATTTTAGTTTGATTATAACTCTTTGATGTTACGGGATGTCCCAAAAATCATCTATATATTCATCTGGGCCGCACAATCTGAAACCACATGAAAGCGTGCCTAAAACATTTAAAAAGACTTGGTGGGGCTATCGTGAGTTTTGGAATACCCTGAAATTTGGTATGATCCCTCGTCCAAATGGGACACAGACAATGGATGGGTTGGATGTCTAAACTACATCTATGTAGGCCGTATGAGTAATTAGGAAGGTTTCAATACATGTGGATACACTCTGAACTGATGTTTATGGTGTGGCCCACTTAAGGTAATGGATTGGCCTGATCTTTAGGCCCATGGCTCACCATGTAAGGGTGCACCTAATTGAAGGTGTGAATGTCCAACATGCATAACAGTGGGACCCACAGAACTAAACCTATTCCAAACATTCCCAAATAACTTCCTTTCATTTTAACCGTTCAATCAAACTAAAAGGAGGTGTGGCCCACCAGCATATCCTTCCAGCATAGGGAATGACTCGAGAAAAACGTATCTTCCACTCTCATGTGACAAAAAGAGAGAAAAAAAAGGAAGGTGTGGCCCACCAGCTTTACGGCTCAAATACGCAGCACATGCAGCCCGAGATGGTGTCAGTACTAAGAACAAAAAAATATCTCTGGCCATTGCCACATCAGAAGAAGAATACCATTTTTCATACCTTGACCCTTCGTGATCGGTTAAGGCCACCTACCTTATGTCTCACAAAATAGAAATTGTCAAAAAAACAAAGAACTTATAGTAATCCAATTTTCAAGTAATCTGTTCTTTCAAGCTTTGAAGAAGTAAGATATATCACACCCTGGTAGATTTGTAGGATGTGACTCCTGTTTTTAATTTAGGAATTGAAATGGTATACATTTTCTATTGCGCTTTGAAAATTGGAACATGGGTGCATGCAAATAATTCAGAGTTGTTGTACATAAGACTAAAAATCATGTCACATCAGTGCTGATGGAAATGACAATATGTTCTGTATTTGTAGTATCTTAATGGACGGCACTTTTTTTTTTTCTATTTTGTGGGCCACTCACTTCCTGACAGTCACTGAACACATATCTCACACCATACATAATTGATGGATGGAAATTTTAAAGGAGGCTTGTCCAATCATTAAATGGAGCCTACCATTGAAAATAATAGAGACATGCATAAAAAGTTCTTAGTTCAAGTGGGGTCTATATGATGGTTGGATTGACCTGATTTTCAGCACCCATGCAAATTTAGTTGGTAGGTTAGATGTTGTACTGTGATTTTTGGCATCTAGGTAAGTATGTTGCACTTTTGTAATAAAAATAAAAATTATTTTTAATAAGTAAATAAATATATTATAAATTCAGAAAAGTATTCTCTCTCCATAGTATTCTCGCATTTGATTTCATATTGAAATTTTTCAGAGAGTTCATTATATCCTAAAGATAATTTATAAATTTTAACTTATCTTGAAAAATTAATTATTCAAGTCAAGCCTTAAACTTGATAGATCTAATTATCTTATTATATTTTTCCTCTATTATCCATGTGTTCTAGATTGTTATTTATCTAAAACAACTTATCTCTACCAATTATAATAAGATACATCTAAAATCTATATCTTGCGTTAGTGTCATTTTCAATTATCTAAATCATTCATACGATGGGCATGGCCCACTAATAGATGAGTCTCATACAAGTTTTCCTTTGAATCTATATTTTTATTGAGAATTATCTTTTAGAATTAAATTAATTAAAATTTAAATTTAAATTTAAGTATGAAACTTGAATCCAATTTTAAATTAGATGAAGAAGAAATATCAGAAACTATCCAATTGAAATACCCAACCCTTCGAATATCGAAAGGTTAGGAAGACTGTAGATGTTCAAAAGGTTCAAATATCCAATGTAAGAGTATCTATTTTCTAAATATCTCCCATCCTAGGTGAGGTCACCATATTAACAGTTTTGGTAATTGAAATATGACCCCACAACCAAAGATTCGAACGTATTTTAGCAAACCTCTCTAAGGTAAAGACAAACGAAATATTAAAAGAAATATAATCTTGGTTTCATCAAATAAATGATGGTGGTGTCTCATTCATAGCATAAATCAAGAACAGATGGATATTAGTCGGGGCTATTAATGGCTGGTTATCCAAATACTTTGAAGTTTGTACCGGCATTGCTCCATCCTAGCCACTGAGCCTTTACTCGCACACTTACAATAGTATTATAAATGGCTAGGATTCTACGATTGGTTTGATTTGTTAGACATAGGCCATCTATGAAAGGGTCCACTTGATGGTTCGTCCCGATTGATATAACACATTACCATGACTAAGGAGATGGAGACGGCCCTACTGTTTAATCATTATTGCATGATGATTGCATGTTGGGAAACACCATGGTAATTTAGCCATCCAATCCGTGTTTGGAATAAAATTATTGGTAAGAGCAAACACTAGATTAAGTAAAATCCTATTTAATGGATCATAAAATTGTAATTAACAAACCAAATTCACAACGGATGTCACTCACTTGTATATATATATATATATATATATATATATATATATATATATATATATATATATATATATATATATATATATATATATATATATATAACCAGAATGTCAGTGTAAACGATGTATATAGATGGACAACATAAATAAATGCAAGCATCAATATGTAGTAGATTTTAAAATCCACAAAAATCTTATATGGGACCCAATGCAATTCCATCCCACCCAATTCCAACCTTTCTCATCCTCTTCAAATGTTGATAGAATTTTTGGGGACCAAATGCAATTATATCAAGTACTGAGTAAACTATGTGGGACCCACTATGATGTATTTATTTTATCCACTCCATCCATTCATTTTATAATTTAATTTCAATTTATGGCAGTAAAAATCAAGTGTATAAAAAGCTCAAATGGGCCACACCACATGAAACAATGTGAATTGAGCATCTACCATTGAAAAATTCTTTGAGATTACAGAAGTTTTGGATCAATCTGATATTTGTGTTTTCCCTTCATCCATGTCCTTTTATATGTTATAAATAGGTCGGATGACAAATAAACATCACTATGGGCCATGAAAAGGTTTCAACAGTGAAAATCATCATTCCCACTGTTTCTTGTGGCATGGACCACTTGAGCTTTGGATATGTTTCAATTTTGGGCTCATCCGCTAAAATGAGATAGAAAAGAGGATGGACGGTGTGGATAAAAAACATGAGTTCACAATGGGCCCAACAAAATTTACTTTGTATATAAAAGCATATTGACCCAATACGCAATACAATTCCATTATATCCCTCCTTATCCCAACCTTTCTCATCCTTCCCAAATGTTGATGGAATTCGTAGGCATTCAATCTAAATTGCTTTTATGTGATGTGGTCCATGTAAGCTTTCAATTTACCTTATTTTAGAGCTCATGTTCTAAAATGATCTTAAAAAATGGCTAGATGGTCTGAATATATTTTATACGTTATGATGAGACCCAAAGAACTTGGTAACTAACCTAGGATTACTACATTTTAAAATTCAAATGGATTTGCAAAGCATTAGCTACAAATCTCATATTTAAATTGGATTCTTTGTAATCCAAATTTTGAAAAACTATCCAATTCCATCCCAATTAATCCTATCTAATTCCATGCGCCAAATGTGCCCTTAGCATACTTATTAAACTCTGTGAGGTCCATCCATTTTACTATAAAAAAGTTTACAGGTTGAGATAGAGTTTGAAGCATATACGAAGGTCAAATGGACCACAACAAAAGAAAGAGTCACATGACTTATATTTTGGTTTTCCCTTCATCCATGTCCGAGTGATCGTATGAACAGTTTGGATGACAAATAAACATTACTGTGGGGCCTAAAAAGGTTTCAACGGTGTAAATCATTATTCCTACTGTTTCCCGTGGTATGATCCACTTAAGATTCGGATATGCTTTAATTTGGGTATACCTGCTAAAATGAGCTTTAAAAACGGATGGACGGCGTGGATAAACTACATAAATTCATGATGGGCCCAACAAACAGAGTTAAGTTAGTGGGATAATAGCCTACCGGAAGCAACTCAGTACGCAGTCCGATTTGCCCACCGGAAGCAAAGCCGTTTTTGTCCACCAGAGGGATTAGGTGCTACGGTGGTGTACGATGCTTGATACGCGGGCATTTAGAAATGGTACATGGGGCATATATTAATTCAAATAAACAACTAAATTACAATCCTGACCCTTGATTCATGGACACTTGTCTATTGGAATCAGACCTTTGGATATTTTTCATTTCTAACCCTCCAATAAATGTTATTCATATATGAAATAAGTGTAACTTTCAATTCATGATACATTTGAACTGGGACCCAAGATTTGGACAGTTTAATGTGAATTAATTGCATGCCACGTATGCAATTTTCAAGTGAGTTTTAAGCCCAAGGGCTAAATGGGCCTCATGGGCTTCTGTTTACTCGTAGAAAAGTTCATATCAGAGTTGCCAGTTGGTCTAGATTAGGGGTGTACACTACACCAACCGAGCTAGCTGGGTTAGCTCACCCGGCTTAACTCTTAAAATTCTATTCAACTCCGTTCGGAGCTAAGTTCAAGCTAAGTCAAGCTAATTTTTTGAGGTTGAAAATGAGTTTAGGACGAGTTTGAGCAGCCCCCAAGTTGACTTGGCTTGAATCTAGCTTGAATCGAATTAGTCCAGTGACTCCGTTACTTTGCCATTAATGTTGTTTACCGAGTGTTTGATAAAATGACTCAACAAAATATGGCTGATGGTAAGGTAGGTATGTACATGAAATAAATATCAATTTTTTTCCTTGATTTTTCTTGATTTTTGTTGCTTAAAAAATGTTCGATAAAACACCTACAAAATTATTGATTCTGCTCCATATATAGATGGATTTTGTAGTTGTAATCTAAGTGTGTAGACCAAATCGAGTTGAGTTGGCTAGCCAGGCTCAAGGACTGAGCTGAGCCAAGTTTGAGTTGAGCTCGTGGCCCAGCTGAGGCCGGGTCGACTCGATGTGTACCTCTAGTCTAGATGGAGTCTTTTATGTTTACCACAGGATATTTGTAAAGACGCTCCACAAAAACTTTTGTAATAGGGAGTGCACGCAAGCCAATTACTTTTAGGTGGGACCCATGGCTGACTTAAATGGAAGCCACGAGACCGTAGATTTGATTACGTCATTTGAAGTGACATTTTAAGCGAGAATAAGTTCACCACCATTTTCATCCACTGACAAATGACATGATGGTTTAGCAATTTGGACCGTCTAAATTGCGGATCATTGGGAATGGAGCAGTGAAAAAAAAAAGAAATCAGGGCCTTTAAATTTGGACTACTGATAATTGTTTGACCATCCATTTGATGGGTACAAAATGGATGGCTAGGATCACTCAACTAACATGCTTATTTTGGTTGTGCTCCATCTGCAGTGCAACGTATAAATTGAATGGTCTGGATTGAGGAAATTGCATGCCAAATCAACAGGGGCAGAGACACCACAACTTAAAGCTGTGAACTATTACCTGACCTTTGTTGGCGCATACGTTTGTTAAAAACGGAGGAAAAGAATCAACAGTACACGTGCTTCAATGTAAGCCATCCAAATTTGATTGTCTAAATCAATCTGATTTTCTGTGAATAACGAATCTAAGTGGGCCCCACTATTTCAGCGGTGTGGATTTCTGCATGTGCTTCGTAGATTGAGACAGCTCATCAATACACCCCTCTTTTTTAAACGAAGTAAATAACACGACGTACGGGCATCGCGGCGTCGTGTCAGAACAAGGAAGAGGAATCCTACACGCCAGCTCCTCGCGTGGCAGCAGCCCAGTTCCCAGACGCCACGTGTTGTCGCGACTCCCCCTTTGCGGGACCGGCGTTTGTGTGGAAGACCTGCGCTCGTTGGCGTCTTTCACAACGCCAGAATCGCGTCGAGTCGCCTCATAAATCGCCGATCTTTTCTCTCACTATTTCAACTCCCTCGTTCTCTTGCTTTGAGGAGGTCAACTGTTTTTTTTTTTTTTTCCTCCCAACCCAAAAAAAAACCGGCTCTCGATCTCAAAACGCCATTAAAAAAACTCCGATTCCACAAACCCTAAACCACGTTCACATCTCCCTATGGTCGATTTCTGTAAGTAAATCAAGCATTAAGATTCTCTGATTTGGAGAAAGACTTGCTGTATTGGTTCGTCGTTGTGGTAGAGTTTGAAATCTGTGTTTTTTTCTCTTCGCCTTTTTCGCAAGTTCTCTTCATCTTGTAGTTTTGATTATGAGATTAATTACGATTACTCAGTGATTGAAGCTTGGTTTTGCCCCTTAATCACGATTAGCAATAGTGGAGTGTTTCTGCAAATCGGAGCTTTTGCTTTAATATGTTTACTGCAATTTTGTAATTTCTTACTGATTGCTAGAACATCGATCTGATGGTTCCAATGGTGGCACAAGAACATCCTGGATTGGAACATCCTTATCAGTGATCTTTGCTCTTTTTAATCTGTCTGTTAAGAACCTAACCAATACACCCAAAGCCCCAGGACTGATGGAACACGTCAAGCTAGGCTCTTTAAACTGTTGGGATAGTAACCTTTCACCACGCTCGGAAGCCGATGTCTGTGGCGGCTCACTCTCACTCTGGCATCCTTTCCGGGGCATGGTGGCTGCACTCTGGTTGTCCTGGTAGCCCTTTCTATGCCGTGGCAGCTTTCGATCCTGTCCAGATTGCCCTTTCCACAGATCACCCCTTCCATGATTCAAACGCAGGACGTGGTGTTGGCTCATATACAAATTGTTAAGAACCTGACCAATACTCTAAAAGCCTTAGGACTGATAGAACACGACAAGCTAGGCTCTTTAAACTGTTGGGATTGTAACACCGTCGTCTCGTTTTTTTCAAACTGTCACTTTGGTGATGATTGATCAAAGGGTTTTGGTCTTATGATTTGGAAGATTTTGGAGGTATTGCACATTCATGGTGGGACCCATCGTAGCAATGGCCTGGATTGGTAAATCGTGGGCCCAACTTATACAAACTGAAAAAAAATATGCTATTTCCTTTTCTCAATTTGCTTCATGTTATTGTGTCGATATGGATTAGATCAGTCAACCACCCTTGGATCTTCAGAGTTTGTGTTTAGTGGCTGATATCTTTTCTCGCATATTAGAACTGCAATCAGGGATACGGCGAATTAAGCTCATAGTCTGAAGTTGATCTTTTTCCATAAATTGGAACTTATATGTGTTGCTTGATACTCGAGAATTTCAGATAGCTAATCAGTAGCACTGCACCCTGGTGGTTTCATAGAAAATATGCTATTTGTTGATTTTGTAGGAGAGAATATTCAAAGGGGTGAGGAAAATGGAGTTTCCACATGAGCAGATGAGGCATGTGATTTGAAGAATGGAAACAGTGGTATTCTTCCCATTTGATGGATGCTTTAATAAGTTTTGATTCGACTTCCTTTTGTTTCTTCTTCATGCTTCCTTTATTTCTGAAAGATTGTCTTCTCGGCAGGTGATGACTTTCATGCTTTCTTTTGTCTGATCGATTGTCTTCTTAACATGTGATGACAGAATAGTGTGTCTAACCAACAAAGTTTTCAAACTGCCCTAGTTGCGTCTTGCTCATGGGTTCATTTGTTAAGGAGAAGACCGCCTTTTTCATGGCAGCTGTCCATTGCTCCTGATGGTTTTAATTTAGTCACCATGTCGACAATTTTCTTCACGGTAATCATGAAGATTTTTGTAACCATGCCTCAATTTCCTTCATATTAAAACATCAATCGTGGCAATAATATCTAGTTGTAGTAACTTCTATGGGGAAACAATGTATCTGAACCTCGATATGACTGGATTTGTCTCCCTGTGATGTTTTTAGTCCTTTGAACTATGGTTTTATTTCAATTTTAAGAGTGCAAGAGGATTGTAGGATATGCCTTTTGGGTACTGGCCAACTTGATGAATCTATCATGATTCTAAATAAAAAATGCATTGTATATTTTGAGGTATTGTTCAGAAACTTTATTTGGAGAAGGCACATTGCTAACTACAATGATTAAATGCCCCTTATTATTCTCTGTGCGGTAGTGATGCAATTTTGGAACAAAATGATCACGATGAGCATCTGTATCCATCTGGCTAATCCTGTAGTTTGTTAAACTTGATCAAGATGAGCTCTATTTTCTTTCTCAGTTAAAGGTGCTTCTGTGTTGGTTTCTCCTATTTTTGTTTGTGGTTCCTCTTCGCCTTGATTGCTCATAGAGACATGCAGTCTTCCTGATGACATAAATTTCAAATCAATCTTGCTAATTAGAAATGTCTTGGTTAAGTTTCTAATGATGAGATGGAATTTCAAGTAACATGCTATGATGTATTAATGGATGTAAAAAGTATATCAAAACACTGCAATTGACTTCTGAATAATATTTATAGGTCTGAAAGCTCTATATGCAGTTTGTCTTCTAAGTGACTAAGTTATTGCCAAAACAGGAAGTGGCAACAATTGACTAAACAAGGGGCAAAGATTTCCCAATACATACAGATGATATATTAGAAGTACTCTGTCAGGTACTTGTCCATTAAATCAAGGGGGGCAAGTGTACGGCTGAAGAAAACCTGGCTGATGTTTTCTAAGTTGTTAAAACCTGGCTGATGTTTTCTAAGTTGTTCCATCTATTTTTAAGATCGCAGTCCACCTGATTAGTCAGCCAACTCCATTCCTAATGAGCGATTGGGTCCCAATTGTGATTCAAATAATTTCAAGTCAGACAAAGGACTTGAAATGTAGGAAATTGCAATTTGGGTTTTCATTTTAAAATGCAGACTTCATAATGACATAAATCTCAAATCAATCTTGCTAATTAGAAATGTCTTGGTTAAGTTTCTAATGCAAAACAGCTCTGATCAACACCTACTCAAAAGGCAAGTTAGTCTATCCCTTCTCGCTAGCTCAAGGTATTGGCTTTGGTTGCCATGAAACCATGGCAATTTTAGCCTGTAGCAGCCACAGGGGCGTTTCCTGTGCTCATAATTTATAGATAGAATTCTAATTGTAGTTACTCTCATGGTTGGGGTGGATGGAGATTGTGTTCTCTACTACCTTCCTACTTGCTCTAGCAGTAACCAGCTTTTTCGTGCTCTTTATTGCAATGGAATCTGAGAATTCTTCTCAATTCTGGTTAACATAAACTAAAATTTGGAGATCTTTTGTGAAACGTAGAGAAGGCCTTTTGAAATGTAGTGTATAGAGAGTATTGTATTGAGGTTGAACTTGGTTAGGACTTTGGGTCATCAGCATGGAGAATGATGTCAGTCATTTGTAATGGATAATATGTTTGTGTATGTTGCTTTCTATTATTTGCAGTATCTTAGATGGCTATCTGTGCTCCGGTTGACTCATATTGTGTTTGATGTGTTCCAACATCTCTAAAGGGCATCATTGACTGTTTTCCTTCCCTATTGAAGATTTAAAATCAATTTCCAATAGCAAATTGTTATCTTGAGCCAATTGGCTCCGGTATTTACTTGTGATGCTTGTGCGTCCCTTCTAAGCATGGTTCCTTGGTCCACAATGACCACTCAGCTACAGAAACTGAGACCATTTGAACGGATGTACATGCCACACATGTGCTAGCATGGCACTTAGGTGTGAGATCCAATCCATCCATCAGGTTGGTCCAAACTTTTACATGTTTTCCCAAAACTAAATCTGATACACTCAGCATGTGGGCCCAGATATTAGAAACAGGTGGATGGGTTAGAAAACTTCTGCCAAGTTTTTCAAAGCCGTTCATTTGTTTTGCTAACTGTGCCCCACCCAACCAGTGTATCAACCTGATAATATAGTGGTGCCATTCTTATGGGTGGATTGGATCTCGGCCCTATTGTGCCATGGAATAAGGAATTTCTGCTCTAACCTTAGTTGCAGGATCCTTTTAACTGCCAATTTGGGCTTGTGCTAACTGCTTCCACCTGCTTCAGGAGGAAGAAGCATATGTAACATGGCATGAGCGACAACCACAAAGTTTTATTAAGTGGACCATAGCCAGAAACATGAACAGAAGAGGCTGGTAGTGGCTGTTAGAATGCTAGCAAGATACAGCTGCACTGATAGATCTATTATCTATGAGAACTTGATGATAGATAGTCCTTATCAATTTTTTTTTGGGGATTGCTTACTTTTCTGTGACTCCCACGGGAAGGGCTGGCCATACTATCAGTGAATTCTTAATAACACAATCTTGAATTCTGAGACACATGAATAGCTTTTGAGAAGGAAGGGAAAGGTCTTTTAGTGAGCGAATAGTTATCGATTCTCTTGCACCGTGTTCGGCATAAAATGTCATATATATTTGTTTTCTTTTTTCCCTCTATATTTAGTTGCAAATGAACTATTGATTAGGCATATAAGCTCCAAAAATGTTGAAGAGTTTCTTTATATTATGAAGTATCAATGACCATCATAGTATCTGAACTTTTACAGGCTCTGCGTGTCTCTAAATGGTTGAAACTCTGTCTTTTGCACCTATGCGGGATCTAAACATTCTGTTGAAGAACGGACATCCCTGAAGAAATTGGTTATCTCAAAGTCAAAAGATCCACCATCCCTTCCAGAAGCGATGCAAGGATCTAAAGAAATCATTGAGTCTTCTGGTGAGCTTAGTGTTAGTTTTGGCTATCAGTGCAATATGAACCAGAACATCTCTTTTGAGGTACCCCATGAGTTTGACTTTCCAATGGGGATTCCGATCCCAAACCTGAACATCAGGTCGAGGAGCAGTTCATTTTCTTGTCTGTCTGGTGCTGCCCTCAGTGCTAATGCTACTTTGGCAAACACCAACATTTGTAAAGGTCTCATTGGAGAAGAAATCCTGCCCGGTCTCGATTCTCCAAGGTCATTTAGAAGGATGGCATCTTCTCCCTCTCTTTCTAGGTTAGATCTTGTATCATCATCTTCCCATAGCAGCATGTCTACCTTGGGTGGCAGCATATCAACAGAGAATGATGTGCTCGAAAGCGGTCGAATCTTATTGAAACCCATGAGCGCTCCTACAAGGATTGAATCATCAAGCTTTCTTAATGCTGTGGATGTCCAAATGGCTGGTGGAGCTGCAGGGGAAGATCGAGTCCAAGCTGTATGTTCTGAAGAAAATGGATGGCTATTTTGTGGGGTCTATGATGGATTTAATGGGCGGGATGCAGCTGACTTTCTGGCAGGAACCCTGTATGAGAACATTGGGTTTTACCTGCATTTGTTGGAGTGGCGTACCAAGCAGCAAGCCGGTTCATTTAAAAGTTCTCTCGAAGGTTCATTAAAAGGCAACACTGTCAAAAGTGGTTTATCCAATGAATTTGGGACTTCAGACAATGAAAGCAAATCAACCATGCTTCGCCATTATCTGGATGAGGAGTTCTCATGTGAATCTTTCCGTCTTGGAGTGATCGATTGCCTTTGTCGTGCCCTTGCCCAAGCTGAGAATGATTTCATGTGTATGGTTGAACAGGAAATGGAAGATCGACCTGATTTAGTCTGTGTTGGCTCCTGTGTCCTTGTTGTGCTTCTTCATGGGAAGGACCTGTACATTCTAAATTTGGGTGATAGCCGAGCTGTACTGGCGACTTGTAATTCTTGTGAAAATGGTTTATTGAAAGCCATCCAACTCACAGAAACTCATTCTGTTGATAATGAGATAGAGTGCAGGCAAGTTTTGGCTGACCATCCTGATGATCCTTCAGTCATCGTCAGTGGAAGATTGAAAGGAAAGCTGAAACTAACTCGTGCATTTGGAGTTGGTTACCTGAAAAAGGTAATATCAGAGAGTATATGATCCCTGACACAAGGACATCTATATTATTTGCAGCCTTGGGATCCTTTGTTTGCACAAGTGGGACCCATGGTCCAATGATGCATACTGTTGATGGAATGGTCACCATGGTAGTTGGGGTATGTCCCACAGATTTCCTCAACGGATCAATCTTAACCCTTTGGCTGTATGCCTGATATAGTGGTTTAGAAAAGAAATACAGCGTAGATCCACATTCAACTAAAAAC
The DNA here is from genome assembly GCA_037074715.1 of Magnolia kwangsiensis. Classification (NCBI taxonomy): domain Eukaryota; kingdom Viridiplantae; phylum Streptophyta; class Magnoliopsida; order Magnoliales; family Magnoliaceae; genus Magnolia; species Magnolia kwangsiensis. The sequence continues at coordinate 167,748,988 of CM073574.1, read as the reverse complement.
AAAAAAAAAAAAAGAAAGGCCAAAGGCTTGGATCTTCCAATCTGGGAGATCTTTCGGTCATGGACCATTCGAGATCAAAAGCATCGGACAAATGGTTTTTATAACCAACCCATTGGCCCCAAAATCTGTAAACATGGTGTATTATTATTATTCTTGGGGCGAGGATCATATAATAGCAAATCATTTTCATTACTGCACATTGCATGGGGGAGTCCCCACCCATCTGATATTCTTTTAATTTTTGTTTGAGCAGAGCAAAATGAACGATGCACTAATGGGCATTCTTCGAGTTCGCAATTTGTGCAGTCCACCATATGTTTACACCCATCCATTCACCACAAGTCACGGAATATCAGAGAATGACCTGTTTGTTGTTCTTGGGAGTGATGGATTATTCGATTTCTTTAGCAATGATGAAGTTGTGGAGCTCGTTCATCTGTTTATCCGAGATAACCCATTTGGTGATCCCGCAAAGCATCTGGTTGAGCAGCTTGTGATGAGAGCTGCTGAAAGTGCAGGTATGTCGCAGGAACTAGTGCAAATTGCATTTTTCATACAATTTTCCCCATTGTCAATTTCAACCACATCATTTTTCTAGCAATTTGGGAATCGATCCATCATATGGCTAGTTGCTAGTATCCATATGGAAACTACTCCTGAAATGCAATGTGGCAAGTCTGCAAGATCTGGGCCGTTCGTTTGGTGAGGTCATCTGTCAAAATGCCCCACCCCAAACATCAGGTGGGCACGCTTGTATAAGAAAAAATAACAGTCAGAGAAAACAAATGAGGGTCCCCATTCAATGTAGATGCTTCCCCGAGACCAACTGATGAGTTGGCAGCCTGATTTTTTCGGTCAGCGCATGTTTGCTATTGTTCCTCTCTGATGAATAGCGTGGACCTCGCACGTGCCACATTCGCACGTGCACTGTGAAGAAGACCCTCAACTTTGCATGAGGGAGTGGCTGTAGCATTTCTGTTGGGAATCGGGATGGGTTCATGCTGCTGCGTGGTGATTGCATACATGCTAGTTTGTTTTGTTGCATGATCTGACCTCCACACTGTTCTTCTAGGTTTTAGTACAGAAGAGTTGATGAGAATACCTGCTGGGAGGAGGAGAAAGTATCATGATGATGTGACTGTCATTGTAATCATTCTCGGAAATAAGCAGCGGACATCAACGGCATCGACATCGACATCATTGTAGGTAGATTGCATGCATTTTACTTTGTCAATTTTATTTTATTTTTAAATCTGAACTTAGTTTCTATTGCTTGCTTAGTGAATGTACGTGTTTGCATCTGTTGATTTTTCACAATTTACAAAAACATCTGATTTAAATTGAATGTATAGTGCTTTAATTTCATGATATAAGAGCTCTGATTGGTTGGTGGGTGAAGCTAAGACTCCAGACATCAGTTTTGTCTGATGTTTGTTGAATTCGCCATAGCTTTCTATAGGAAGACTTGCATGGTAGCAAGTAGAGAAGTTATGGTTGCGTTTGGGTGCTATTGAATTGAATTACAGTTATCTATTCAAATAAGTGGGAGTGAAGAAATTGCACTTGGGAGTCCCTATCCAAAACACATGTTTGAACAGGAAAGAAAGAGAGAAAAACCCCTACTTAATTCAACCGAGTCGACTAAAGTCGATTTGTTCACAACTCAATCAAGACTCAGTCGACTTATCATCTTGAAACTTGGAGAACCTGACATAGCTTGACCCGTAGGGACTACAATATTTATGATTCTAAATATTAAATATTACTGGGTATCAGTGTATATGATGTTTGAGGTAAAAAAGAAAAAGAAAAGAAGAAACAAACCAAAATACAAAAGGGGGAAAAAAAAGAGAGACCCACTTGACTGAGCATTCTCTTCTGTCGAGTTTTGAAGTTTGCAAGCTATGATCTAAACCCACCCAGATTGATACTGGCATTCATTCTTACAACTTTGTGCCATGGTATTAATGAAAGTAGGGAGAATGTGTGCCACTCTAATGGTGGGTGTAGATGGTGGGCTCCTATAGCGATTTCCTTCCTTGCAGTTGTGCTACTTTCGAGTTGAGTCTAAATGCTGCTTCCTCATCATGAATACTAGAAACATCACTACCATTTGATATAAACTGAATCAATGCAATTCAATTAAACTGTAAACTGTGATCACTCTTTAGGGCTTTCTAATATTACTTGAGCCAAACTGTACCAATGAACAAAGATTTCATGTTTACTCAAACAATTATATCTTTGCCCATTTAAATCTGTAGATTGCCCTTTTTCATCCATTCCTTGTAAAGATTGTAGTTTGGGTCAGCTTCATTTGCTGAAACAAGTAATTACTTGTACAATTCTTTTGTACACATGGCAAATGTGTGGTGATCAGGACTGTTGATCCAATAGACACTGCGTGAATAGTCAAAAGGAAGGATATTTTGATAATTTTGTTAGCCATAGTGCAGGTGACCATCTGGCTATCCTTCTAGAATGGAAAAACTGTGATACTGACCATCTTGTGGATTAAGTTCTTGCGTCTAGAAAACATTGTGATACTTTCTGGCAGAGTAACATGGTTTGATATGCAGTGCTAAGAAAGTATACAAATTGTAGAATTTTATTCAGATGGATCATAAATGGGCATCGATTTGATTTCTTAGCTGGCTGAGTGAAAACAGTCACTAGTTCAGATTCAACAAACAAATGCTTACTAATCAGAGAGATTAGGAACTGGAGATCAATTTGAAGGTGGAAACTAACCTATCTATCATGTCCGGCAGTTTAATTAAACTAATGCCTGCCATGTGTACAATTTCAAAGAGACTTATAAAGTATCAACCATCACAATCTGCCAGGGTATCAAATGATTCTCTTTTAAAACTGCTACTCCTCCACTCTGTCTTGTCAACTACTTTTGTCTCTCCCACCGAGTAGTCATTTGGTGCTTTCTGATTGACACTAGACAAAAGAACCTACCCAAATCCAACTAATGAACTAACTGGCAGCTAGCATGCTAGATACTAAACTGTAAAAGCCTTCCCCTTCCAAGACACAGAGAAGATGACCACCAACTGAACATTTTCCATGGACCCATTCTCTCAAGAACATCCAATGATTGAAAAGTTTATCTATGAAATCGAATTAAAAGAATCAAGAACCCAGTGGTGGGTCAGACAGTTCAATCCCACCTCTCGGAAAGGACAAGTTGTGATGATATCTAAAGACCCACTTGGGTGTCTGGTTGTTCTGCTTTTCTGCCTCAGCATTTGGGGCAGCTTGTGAAACAGGAACTGCATTAGCGGTATAAGCATGTTTGGATACACTATCAAATTACATTGCAGTAATGAGCCTTCAGATTGAATCATAACCTGCAATTCCCATGGCGCAAGTGCAGCCCATGGTCACTGACCTTGTGTAGATGGCCTGTGCACCTAGAACTCTCCCAACTGGAAGAATCTGCACTTCAATAGATGGCCAACAACCAGAAAATCAAGAAGGAAAATATAATATGGATGCCCATCATGTGGACTTTCATAAACTAAAAGCCTGAACTGAAAAGGTAAGCCACAACCTCTTGGCCTGAGAAATGTACAATACCTATTGTATGATTCTGTCATTTCCTCTGGTCTAAAATGAAACATCTGCAATTCGGTTCACTGATGCATCTAAATGCAGCACGTAGTTTTAGCCATATGGTTCCATGCAGTTTGCATTTGCAGCCGGTCGGTCTGCTGTCAAACCATCGACTGCACTCATGGTCTGCTTGTTAGAAATTATTGTGACATTAGTCTATAAAGACTAATCAAAGTGCTCAGTTAGGCGTTGTTTATTTCTTGGTGATTTGATTAGCAAGTTATGTAGGATATTCAACTAACAAAGTATAACTAAGATTATAGATTGTTGAAGGGTTGTTTTAGGTCAGTGGAGCCATGAATGTGGGGCCCACGGTGATGTATATGTTTTGTATCCATGCTGTCTCATTTTGCCAGCTCATTTTAAGGCATGAACCAAAAAAATGAAGTAGATCCAAATCTCGGGTGGACTACACCACCCTAAAAACTTCTTAGGGCCCACCCTAATATTTATTTGCCATCTTATCTATTGATAAGGTTACAAAGACCTGGATGAAAGGGAAAACATAAATATCACCTTGATCCACAACTTCTATGGCTCCCAAGAAGTTCTTATTGGTGACCGTTCAATCTCCAATATCTCCTATGGTGTGGTCTACTTACTTCACTTTTGGGTTCATGCCTCAAGTAAGATAGAAAAATGGATAGATTACATGGATTTAAAACACATGCATGGTTAGAAAAATGGATGGGCTACGTGGATTTAAAAACACATGCATGGTAGGTAAAACACATACATGGTAGGCCCACAGTCATGAATCCACTGACCTCCTTGGTTCCGGGATGCCCGAATCCAACTCCTATCTGACGAGTCACCGAGTCAAAAGAAAACCTTGGTGTTGATTCGATCCTTAAACCAGGGAACTCCCTAACCGTATAGGGTCCGCCTTGATGTATTTTTTGTATATCCACGCTGTCCGTATGCTTTTCCATCTTAATTTAGTACACGATCCCAAACCTGAAGAGGATCCAAATCTCAGGTGGACCACACCGTTAGAAACAGTGATGAATGACCATTAAAAAGGGGCTAAAAAAGCTTTGGATCAAGCTGATCTTTGTATTTTCTCTTCATCCATCCAGGTCTTCTTGATATTATCAACAGGTTGGATGGCAAATAAACATCATTGAAACCTTACAATAGGTCCTTTGGAAATTTTAATGGTGAGGCACTTAATCGCCACTCTTTCCTGTGATGTGGTCCACCTCAAATTTGGATCTGCTTTTGGACCATGTACTAAAATGATCTGGAGAAACTGATGGATGGCATGGATATATAACATATATCAAGGTAGGCCCCACCTTATGGGTAACCTAATCTGCTCCCCTTAAACCAAAGCCACGTTAGAAGAGCATTGGCTTAAACTAGGGCCCATCACACCTACAAGGTAGGTGCCAAATCTGCTTTCCACCAGCCGTGTACGTGTCAGGCATGTGCCATATCCTAGCCATAGATCGAGTAGGGTTCGACCATGCAACGCCTACAAATAAAGCCAATCCACTGGGCAAGTGGGCCTCGATCTTAGAAACAGTTCCACATATTAGCAAAATTTGGTAGATTTTTCTTTTTCTTTTCTGACAATACATCTCTTTCAGAAACTATGGCCCACCTGGTTGTTAGATAGATGGATGGATGGATAGGATGGAGTATACACCCCATCTGTGTCATCAGCAAACCAAGTCGAGACAGAAACCAACACGTACCGAAAACGAATGCGTTTTGCACTTTCGACGGTGATAATACGTGGCATTTATTAATTTAGTGAGAAACAATCACCTACATCCGGATGTATGCTAACGTGTCATGGAGGCACATCTTTCCTACCAACAAAATGTTTCTTTTTAGGATATCCGTACCATTAAAACGATATCTAATACCATGAAGATCACTCCCATATCTAACTATAGGCAGATCCATCATCATCTGGGCCGTTACAGTACATTGAATCATACCATCGGTCGTTCATAGTTCCGGTTATGCGGCCTTCCTGATAAGCAGACCAACCATTCTAATTTTTCTATTCTATTGATCTTAATGGTGGGTCCTACCATTTTCATTGTACGGATTTTCTATAAAAATGGGAGGCTTGACTCAAGGATGAGGCTGCATGGGAATGTAGCATACATCCATATGTAGGTGAAGAGATATCAAGTTTAATATCCAATAGAATGTGACTCCTATGGCCCTTTGCCAAATGTCCTTATCTCTCTTTCACTAGCATGCAATCTTCACACGTTCCCATGAGCCCCCTAATTACCATAATATCCTCGACTCTCGCAGGAATTTCGTTTTTGCATTTTTCATAGTATGTGAAGTATACTCAGGTCTTCAGTTTGTACCACTTGCTCCCATGTTTGAGTGATTCAAGCCATTGGTAAGCAGAAATCCACCGTGGATGGATCATGATCCACTGTGGATTGGACAATCGTGACCTTTCAATCGTGGCTTGAAATAGAGTATCAAGAACATGAATACAGCGAAGGGTCACTTGGTTGGGTCTATCCATGTTAGTCCCAACATACCGTGAACCGTGTATGTACTCACCCTAGATCATGTATTGCTCTTCTAGGATTTTCCTCAGCAATGGTGGGCCAATAGCTGTTTCATCTCCCACCGTTGCTTTGAAGACTCCTTGCAGATGGATAGGCTTGTCAACGTGTCACATATATAGAATATCTTATCCGTGCAAAAGGTGGGGCATGCCGTGATGATCACCAGGGACAAAATTTAGGTTGATCCACTGATTTTGTGGGCCACACCAGTACAATGAGTTATACCATCGGCTGTCTGATGATTTTGATGCTCTGCCCCGTTTGATGAGTGCATCGGCTTGATTTGATGATCAGGTGATCATCGTCGTATGTCCACCTTTTGTAGGGATTGGATATTCCGCAACATGAGACACATTGGCGGGAAAGAGAGAGAAAAAAAGTTAACGGTGACAATTCAAGGGAGGATGGTGAGAGAAAAAAGGATGGATTGGATTGTACTATTATTGCGTTGGTCATCGAACTATTGGCTCTCTAAGAGAGAACCCACTAGATGAACGGTCCCGATCCACCGTCTACCCTTCCGTGTGGACGGTGGAAAGTGGCTCTCTATGACACCTCTGTGCTCTCACGTTTGGGGTCATGGAACTTGGATGGGAATCCTCCACTGGTGTAGGAAGAGGACGGAACACCCGAGCTCTATGGGCCCATAAAGCTGTCTGTGTCAAATCCATACCGTCCATAAATTCCTAAACCTCATCATAAAACCTGAGTCAAAATAGGATGATGATCCAAAAATCAGTTGGGTCACACCACAGGGAAAAGCGGGAATGGAGACGACCAGTACCCCTGCTATTTGTATTCCAACAAAGCCTTTCATCGGATCAGATCTTGCATGATGAAGTACAATTCCCAAAAGAATCCTGATAAAAAACCTTATGTGGGCCACACAACAAATTCAGATGCTTTAGACATGGTTTTACATTCTTCCAGTGGTAGGACCTACATGACTTTTGGGTACATATGAATTTAGTGATCTACGGTGAACATGAGGTCTAGAAGCCAATGGATGGATCGGATTTCACACATAGATCATGGTGGGCTCCACAGAGCTCGAGTGTTGCACTAGCTTCTCCCGGGTTTCCATGGCCCCTCTACAACGTAAAAATTCATAGGGCTGATGGTAAAATATCTTGAAAGAAAAGGGCAATTTTGTAATTGAAAAAGCGGGTAAGATAAAACAGAAGACTGGCGTGGGGTTTTACGAATCTTGCCGATTAAGTCAATGATTCAACCTCCCCTTCATTTCCTCACTGTCTTCTCTCTTTCATTTCTCTCTTTTCTTCTCTTCTCTTCTATCGGAAGCCAGAAGAAAAGTCCCGCGAGACATGGATATATTCATTCCCGAGGACTACGTTATTAGACGACAGGAGATGAAGAAGATGAAGAAGAAGAAGCAGCTGCAGACAGATCAGAGAAGGCCAGAAGCCGTTGTTTCAAACGATTTTGAAGGGAGAACCACCGAAGAGAATCATAGCGTCGTTGCTTCTCCAGCTGCGAAATCTCCAGAAACTTCTATTGATTTCGTGTTTGGATGCTTCACGCCTTAAACAATGGATTTTTCTTTTTTTCTTTTTTTGATAATTAGTAAGTTTTTGTTGCATGAATCTCTTATATACATGAATTCGGTGTGTGAGTTTCCAAGAAAGAAAAAAGAAAGCTGGAGCCGCTCTCTCTCTCTCTCTCTCTCTCGACATGGAACCCTGTCGGGTAGGGTCGGGTCGGGTCAGCCAAGACCAACCCGTTTACTAACGGCCCAGGAATTACGGTCCGAACCGATCTACAGACTAACCAACCCAATCCACGATGACCGCGATTGGGTTTATGAACAGGGGTGTCAATGGGTGTGGTGTGCCTAATGGTACCCGAATTTGGCCCAACATGGTTTAGTGTGGGTGTCCTACTGGGTACCCGAATTTGGCCCGACATGGCTAAGTATGGTGTAGCTAAACGGGTACGGGTTTGGATTTGAGTTTTTGCAAACTAAGTAATAATGGAGCTAGGCATGGGTATAATCGGGCCCATACCTAAACCCCACCCAAACCCTTTTATTTGCATATTATATGCATGCACATACACATACATGCTATACCACAAGTATTCACTAGCCACACGATCGTGCAAACGGTCTGTGGGTCCCATCATGATTTATGTTTTTTATCCCGACCGTCCATCCATTTTTACAAAAGAATTCCTAGACATGAGCCCAAAAAATGAGGTTAATCAAAATCTCAGGTGCACCACACCACAGAAAGCAGTGGTGATTAAAAACCAACCATTAAAGACTTCTTAGCAGCTACAAAAGTTTTGAATCAAGCTCATATTTGTGTTTTCCCTTCATCTGGGTCTTTTTGACCTAATCAATATGTTAGATGACAAATAAACCTTACATTGGGCCCTTTAAAATTGTCAATAATAAGTGTTTAATTACTACTATTTTCCTGTCGTGTGGTCCATCGGAGATTTATATCTGCTTTAGTTTTGTGCCATGCCCAAAAGTAATTATCCAAAATGGATGAATGGCATAAATAAAACACATACATAATCATGAGGCCCATAAAAAACCCTCCAATAGTCACCTATCATTAATAGTATCAGTATGCAATCCACCTCTCACGACTATAAATAATATTAATATAGATCATGCAACTATTTGCATTCATCGTCAATTACTATGTGAAATGTTTAGTACGTAAAATTCATTCAAGTTATGAGTGGGCCGGTGAGATATTTTGGCCCAATTTGGTAAAAATGGTTCATTTACATGTATATTGCGTGAGGGTTCATTATGGATGGATCATGTTAGTAAAGTCACACTAACAAGTTTGTGTCCAATAATAACTAGTGTATATGTCTAATTTATAGCTATATAGTTGTTTTATATGGTGTGAATCTATAATATTTTAGCACATTGGTTTGATTGGCACACATAATAATTGGTCAAAATATTTTTTCCCTTCAAATTCTAAATATACATGCATGAGTACACCAACACTTCTACACTTCACACCCAGTGCATATATATGAAGAGGAATGCTCACTTGCGGGCCAAAACTTTTTGAGAACTCATTTCGATGAGTACAAAATTTGTACCTCCTAACACCTTGATCTATAGCTCAAGTGGTAGGTTAGGTAGGGATACTTTGTTTCAACGTTGAGGACTTGATATCAATTCCCTAATGGGGTGGGTAACAGAGGAGTGTGTACTGGCCGTGGCTTGTACTCACAAGTTAACCAAAAAAAAAAAAGGATTTGAACAGTCTACTTGATACAAAAACAATTTTCTCTTGTTTTGCCTTTCTCTGTTGCTATGGCTTACCAAAGTATTGGATCATAATAAAAGTTAAGCCATAGAGGTTTTGTGGGGTGCTGAATCACGTGAATAGTACGGATCTTGAACTCATATTACAGGAGATAAGTTATCAAAAAGTTTTCACAGTTATCATGAGAACTGGTGTGCAGGCGAGCATCCCTCTCTACACGTGCACACACTGTGTGTGTGTGGAAATGATATTTTGAGGTCTACCTCACGCAAGCTTCTTACTAGGTTAAGTTGTTTGGACCCCACTATGATGTATGACAAACATCAGCCCCATTAAAAAAGAAAAAAAAAAAAAAAAACATCAGCCCCATTAATCAAATGCACCTTTCCATGGTGGCCCACATGCCTAAAAATTAGGCCAATCCATGACTTAGGTGGGCCACACCATAGACAACAATTGAGAATGGATATCGATCCATTGAAATCTTTATAATCATTTATAGGGCTCATCGAGATGTGCTTTAGAAATTCCGTCCATCTATTGTGTGTGTCCCACTTGGATGAGGGGTCACACCAAGTTTCAATTGTATCCAAGACATAGGTAGGCCCCAACAAATGCTTTTAAATGTTCTAGGCATGATTTCACACTATTTTAGACAGTGTGGCTCATTTGAATTCTATATATATATGGCTAATTTTTGAGATATCCCCTACCTAATTAGGCATGGTGTGGATGTCAAGTACACATTACAGTAGGGCCCACAAAACTTGATCTCATAAAAAGCTCCCTGAGGTAGACCTCAGGATACAATATCCAAGATGTACGTGTGAACACACTACACTACACACAAATATGCGTCGTACTTATTTGAGTATCGATATTTTAACATGATCCATTAACACCTTTGTAAAAAAAAATAAAATTAGGAAGCTAAATCTTTTGTTGTTGAAAAATATAAAAATTTCATTTTTTTATATTTTTATTGGGCTAAGTCATCACTAATGACATTAGCATTTTTGTAATATGCATTTAATAAAATTTAAGAAACTAGAAAATTAAGAAACCAGACAATTCCTGTTCTTTGACAATCAGGAAGTTCTGCCAATTGGACCGTAAGTTGTCAAACCATTGGATAACTTCTAACCAGGCAAGTTTGGACCATATGTTATTGTCTAGCGTGGACAACTTCTAACCTGTCATGTGCCTACCACGAGGAGCACCTTGTGCAAAAATCAGCACAATCCACTTCATCAAGGGGGCCATACCATGGAAACGATTTGTATTCACTAATGAGTAACAAAATACAAGTGTGGTGGTGAGTGCGTGTGTTGCTGATCTTTGAACATAATGGGTTTGAAGTTATCTGTGATCCGTGGACAACAACTTATGGTATAACCGATAGAACTCGAAACTTTTCTCCGGAATGGAAAATGGATTGAAAGGTATGCCGGCCCTATCCTAAACATATATATGAACTTATCTTCTCTTACTTTATTTGGGGTTTTGGGCCAGGGCTGGGTGGGATCATCCGGCCCAGCCATGATAAGCTATACAGATGGTTGGATTGTGTAGTTGTCAACTGAACCCAACCCATTTACTTAAATAAGCTACATTTTCTAACCCATGCCTGATGCCACAAACCCACCTGAGATGGGGGTCAGGCGATCAATTGACCTGCAGGCTGACCCAACTGATTACTACCTCAAGATTGCCATTGCATTCTGTATTAATTATAGCAGCGACACTGTTGATGTAGAACATGGATACTTTCATGTCCAAGATGGATGAGAGAAGGCCTGGTTAGAGATAGAAATCATCAAAACTGTCCAAACTTTAAAACAAATATATTTTACAAAACGGAATGAGTTACTCGACATATCATATATATATATATATATGATTTTGGATAGGACAAGTTACTTTCGCCAATTAACTCGGCTGTACCAGGTTACTAACGCCGAATTTACGAGATTCCATCATATTGACAAGGTCAAGTTCCATATTTAATTTTATTTTTACTATAAATAATAAATTTTAATTTGATTCTATATAACTCCTCATCCGTTAGGCCTTAAGAGTTGTGTTCAAGTGTTTAGAAAAATTCAGAAAATAACTTGGTTAAGCTAATTAGGGCACTTAATATAAATAGAAATTTTATAGTAAGTTATGAATTTTAAGGAGTTTTAGTTATAGTTTAATTCTTAAAGTTATTGATATCATTATTTAAAGGGTTGTAAGCTTATTTATTTCAAATTTATTTCGACTTTCTAAAATCATTTTAGTTTATATTTTTCCTTGTGGATTTGAGAAATCTCTTTATTAGAAGTGTCGTGGATTCAAATGTTCATCCTTGTGTCACCTGCATACCCCAAGATGGAAAGTAGGCTGGGCCATCTGAGACTTATGCGTTGGGCCTGGTTTTAAAAGGGCCAACTTGATCTTTCTAGCCTAATAGGTTCATCTATCTTACCACATTCATTTAATTTGGGGAGTGGGCCCCCATCAGACATTGCAGAATTCCTTAGTTTGTTGGTCTTGGCTTGGCTGAGTCATGATGGAATGTTTGTGATGCGGGCCCTCAATGGCCCATTTTTCCTGTGCACCTGGGCTGCATGCATGTCATTAGTACAATGGTTTTGCGACCACACATTACAGGATCCGTTTGTGTTACAGCTGTTGGATCTGGGGTCAATTTAAGCGATCCAAACCGTTGAGTTAATGAGATATAAAACTTAACTGATAATGACGCCTCACATATGGAAATAGAAAAAAGAGTTAATGATGGAAACGTTGAATTCAATATGAACTTTTTAAATTGGGTCAACGGTTAATTCACACCAGTGGAAAACAGTGTAAAATCATGTATAAAATCTCTAAATTCCACCTTAGGTTAGTCTGTCCTAATTTTCCAGGTCGTATCAGAACAGCATGCATACACTACGGTGGACCCCACTCACTATTTAGATGAGTTTAATGATGGGTCCCACTTAAAGTTTTCAATGGCTCTAGTTTTTGTGCATGCAAATAATTCAATGACAAGGGTTAAATGATCCAAAGGTTGAAATATTCTCATATAAACTTTTTATAAAGTCAACAGCGAATCCACACCGTTGAAAACAGTGTAAAATCATGTCTTAGAATCTCTTTTGTGGTGTTGCTTAAGTTTTTGTGGTATTGCTTTAAGATGAGATATCCTGATTTTTGGGGAAACGGATTGGCTACTCCCCCAGATGTATGTGTTTCATCAATTCCGTTCATCCATTTTTAAAGATCATTTTAGTCTTAATACAAAATATGAGAGGTATATAAATATCAAGTGGACCACACCGCATGAAAACAATAGTGATTGGATATCCACCATTAAAATACTCCTAAGGTCCAATGTACTATTTATTTGACATCCCATCTATCGATTAGGTCAAACAGACCCAAATGAAGTGAAAAAACAAAAATCAGCTTGATCAAATACTTTTATGGCCCCTAAAATATTTTTAATGGTCACCGCTTATTCAACACTATTTCTCATAATGTGATCCAATTGGGATTGAGATATAGCTTAGTTTTTGTCTCATGCTGTAAACTTAGTCTCATGCTATAAAATTACCTTTAAATATAGTTTGAGAACATGGATGAAACACATACATCATGTTTGGCTCTCCGGATAACCCACCATCAGCCATTGAATGATGCCAGGAGAGTCGCCAATCCGTTTCCCATCTTTGGGGCAATATATTCTTTTGCGGGTCGCATCAGGTGAATAGACCGGATGCCATGCCTATACTGGAAGCGGATTGGTGGGTGTGCAGGTATATAGCTGATATATTGACATCAGCAAATTCTAGAGGTTCCATTGTGAGATATGTTTAGATAATATGTGTTATATCTAAACGGTACATTCATTTAGTAAGCTAGTCTCAAGGCTTGAGCTGAAAAATAAGGCAGTGGAGGATTGGTCGTCTATCATTTAAATTCTTTTGAAGATCATAAAAGTTTTAGATTAATATGAAATTTATTTTTCCTCTTCATTTATATATTTGTAATCTTATTAACATAATTGGAAGGAAAACAAACGTTATGGGCCTATGAATTTTTTAACAATGAAAATAATTAACCTTTTTACTATTTTTGTTGTAGTACTATTTAGCTTTGGATATGATTCATTATTTTCCTTAAGGTTTAAAACGTTCTCAAAAAATGAAAGAATGATGTAAATATAATAAATATATCATTGTGGGCCATGTAACTTTGATCTCCTTTGGACCGTTTGTACATCTCAAAGCTCAAGGAGTTTTGCGCTCACCTTCGCGCAACACGTACCTATATCAGCTATATAGCTGATATGCTGTACACCAGCCAATCCGCTTCCTGCGTGCACCATGTGGGACCCCACCAGCTATGGAGGCAGATTGGCTACTCCCTTGACACCAGCCCCAGGCTGGTAGTCGGTCATATGTGACCCTACATTGATGTATGTGTTTCATCCATCTATTCATTCATTTTTAGATCATTTCATGTCTTGATACAAAAGATTTTTAGATCATTTCAGGTCTTGATACAAAAGATGATGAGGATAAAAGTCTTAGATGGGCTATACTACAAGAAAAAATTATTGTTTAAATATTCACCATTAAAATTTTCCTAAGGTATACTATACTGTTTATTTGACATCCAACTTATTGCTGATTAGGTAATATAAAGGCCCGCACGAAGGAAATAATAAATATCAATTTAATCCAAAACTTTTATGGCTTCCAAAATGTTTTTAGTGGCCCACGTTCATTCAACACTCTTTCCTAAAATGTGGTCCACTTGAGATTCAGATATACTTCATTTTTGATTCTTTCATACAATAAAATAATTTATAAAAATAAATGGACCAAAATGGATGAAACACATAAATCATGGTGGGCCCACAGAGCACCGATCACGCTGGAGGCAGGGGGAGTAGCGAATCCGTTTCCACTAGCTATTTAGATGAGTTTAATGATGGTGGCCGTTTCAATGGCCTACCTAAGTTTTCATCTTAAGCAGGGTGACACACCTGGTGTTTGGGTTGGATCTCATCCGCACGGATTGTTTCATGCACGTCATTGAATGAGACATCCAAGCGGGCCACACCACCAGAAACAAAATCAAGAATCAGGGAATTGGACGCCCACCGTTGAAACCTTCTTGGGCCGCAGTGAAGTTTATATGCCGTCCAACCCGTTGGTAAGGTGATTCGGAGAAGGATGAAGGAAGACCCCAAGTTTCAGCAGAATCCATACCTTTTGTCGGCCTGAAGAAGGTTTCAATTTTTGTGTGGCCCACATGTGCGTTGGATATGTCTCGTTTTTTATAAGAGTACTTAAAATGATATGGCTAAACTGATTGACGGAGTGGATTTAGCACGAACATCGCGGTGGGCCCATAGGAAATCTCTCTAACAGGCGTGGCAGGAAACACGCGTCCAGTCAATCCTCCCACACGTGGCGCTGCAGGAGCGAAAGTCACGCTCTCCATCTAACTACGCGAGGTACGCTCGCGCCGTCGGAAAGAAAACCCTCTCCCATCTGACTGTCTTTCTCTATCTTTCTGCCTTCTCTGTCTCCCGATCCCTCTTCTACCTGTCTTTCCCTCTCTCAGGCTGACTCTCCTCACGCGCAAGACAGCAGGTATAAATATAGATATTTTATTTTAAAAAATTTAATCTGCGTTTGGTTACACCAAATATCATGATATTTCATGATCAGTCAGTGCAAAATTCCATGACATTTGATGAAATCTAGTGCAACCAAACAAACCTTTTTTCAAGGTTTTTATCTGTAAAACCTTGCTGGGAGGAGTTGGGTGGCACTAATTCCAAACATGAAATAGGGCTTAGTTATCAGAAAATCGGAAAATTGGATTATCTTACGTCCATTTACAATCGTTTCAAATGATGCTATTCGCTTGCGAAACAATGAAAAATAAGACATGATAGACGTGTTTAAAGTAATGTGATGCTTTTGCCAAAAGAAAAGAAATCTCTCTTTCATGAAGAATAGCGATTCTTTCGAATCTCCCAATAACAGGGATGCTGTTTAAAATGCCACCCAATATCAAGTATACATGGCAGATGGGAAGATCGGATGGCCTGATTCCGATTCAGAAAAGAGGGTGGGGGCCTGACCCAAATTGGATGATCCCGCTCATAACTTGTTCCTACCGGTCGAGTCAACTCAGGGCTTGCCTGAGTCATGTGGGTTTCAGGAATGAAAATTTGACCGAGCTGGAATTTTGAATCTCGATGTCCAAGTTAGGTCTCTTGCCTTTACAATGAACATTTCAATTTACTCGTGCGAGGAGGGAGTTTAATTATGTAGCTGATGTTCTAGTGAAGTGTCTGTTTGGTTGCTCCAAATTTAATGAAATATCATGAAATTTGCATCAAATTAGTCTGACTATAAAGAAATATCATGATATTTAATTCAACCAAATGCACCCAAAAGAAGAAATTAGTCGTTTCGTTCTATGTTTTTGGAATTCGATTCCGTTAGGTTGAGTTCATTTATACTTCCGTTGGTTGTCCCCTGCCAAACAAAAATAAAAATAAAAATGCAACGTAGGTCAATAAAATAGAAGCCTGTTCTATGACCAATATTGTTTGCAAAGGCCTCAAGAGCATGAGTCTTGATTCTGGCTCCGGCAATTTGTTTTTCATTTATTAATTTTGTCCCAATGCTGTCTTGTTGCGCCTCATCATACTTTCAGATGAACCACCAAGATCTCTAATGGACCCAAAGACTTAATTTTTTTTTTCTTCGATGACTCACTCTAAGACAGTAAAATGCCATCTGGATGTCAGAAATGTGTAATCTGAAGTGTTGTTGCATCGTCTGCCATTAAACATTTAATATGGAAAATACCTCTTGACCTACCAACCAACTTAGAAAGGGTCTCATTGCCTTTGATCACTACCTATTTTGAAGAGCCTTTAGGGGCACCATTACTAAGGCCAAGAATCATGTCGCTGGTTTTTGGACTACATTCCATCTTCTCAAAATGATGCCAAAGTCCATGTTATCTTCAATGGTCTAAGTGTTCTCAATTAACTTAATCATATGTTATCTAACCTTTTTCTTAGGGCCTGTTTGGACACAACTTCCACAAAAGGGGTTTTCTCGCAAGAGCAAGTCTGTATTACTTTATCAGTCTATTTTCTGATAATCAATCTGATTGATTTTCGGTGAGTGGACTATTTAATGCCCATTTTGGTGGATGGGGGATCAACTAGGGTTTGTGGAAGTGCACCCAAACACACTACAATAGAAGGGGTTTGTCTCAAAACATCGTTAGGCATCAAATGATCCTTTTGATGGTGTGTCCAATGAGCCTTTAACTTCTTCAAATTTCTTTGAAGAGGTTAATTTGATTGTGTTATGCTTTGGACTATTTAACGTCTGTTTTGGTGGGTGGGGGATCAACTAGGGTTTGCGGAAGTGCACCCAAACACACTACAATAGAAGGGGTTTGGCTCAAAACATCATTCGGGCATCAAATACCCCTTCTGATGGTGTGTCCAACAGGCCCTTAACTTCTTCAAATTTCTGTTAAGAGGTTAATTTGATTGTGTTATGCTTTGGAACGTTTGTTAGTATTTGAGCTCTGCTCTATTTATTTGGAACGGATGAATTGCCTTGGGTTTTTGCACGTTGAAGCTGTAAGGTTTTGATTTCTTATTTTTCTTGGCCTTTTAGGATAAGAAACTATAAAATGGTAAAATAGGTGGAAAGCCACGGCCTTTAGACAAATGGATGTATCCGCTTTATAAACATGATATTTATGTAATTTTGTGGTCAACCACAGATTTTATTAAGAAAGAAGAAAAACAAGGGAAATAGAGATAAAGAGAGATGATATTTGTGTAATTACTCACTAGAATTTTATGTAAATGAGGAAGGCTGTTTTGTTTCTAAAATTAGAAATACTTCAAAGACGTAACATAACATGACCATCTCTATTTGCCTATCACACAAAGCTAATGGAAAGCATAAGTAGACAAATATTATTATGGAATAGTTGTTTCACTCACCTTTTGGAACAAAAAAATGTTTTGCCACCTTTATGAACAGTTCCTTCTCCAATTTCATTGATTGTGTTCTCCATTGTGCAGAAAAAGTCATTAAAAATAAAATAAAATCTTGCACATAAGTATTTGTATGGATTATTAGAATGATTTAGAACTCTCAATCAAGATGTCTCAAGAGGCGTCATTGTGGGGTCATTTCAACTTTTATTGAATGGGATTATTATATTTTTCTTGTGCCATTTCATGCTTTTTTTTCATGGACAGTTTGGGCTTGGGAAGTGCTGAGGTGAGATAATCAAACTAGACTTAAACAGATCAGACTATGACGCATACTTCTCATATGATCAGCTACTCGAGAAAGGTATTTAATTCTTAAAACCCTTTGTACTTTTCTTTTGTGTTTATTCTTTATCATGGATAATTTGTTTAAAGAAAGAAAAGAGGAAAAAAAAGGCATTTTTTTTTTTTTAAATTTTAAATTTTTATTTTTAATACCCCCCCCCCCCCCACACACACACACACTCACGCCGTAGGAAAAAAAAAGGCATGCTTTCCTATTACAAAGAGCTTTTCCTTGACCCTCCTTAGCCAGAACTTTGGCTGCCTTGTTAGCCTCATGCAAAATTGAGAAAAACCTCTTAACTACCAAGAAGTATTTCACATCCTGTCAGTGCACATGCTATTTTCCACAGGCGCAGACTTTTTTTTTGGAAGCTGTGATGTGGCTTTGGTGGAATTGCTTTCCGCCAAGAGTTGCCTCTACAAGTTCTTCAATATTACCAAAGGCATTCTAGCCTCCATTTTGTTTGAATCCATTACTCCTACCGTTTGTTTGAAAACAGCTACTCTAGTTGTTCTGTTAAAAGCCCCATTTGAACTCACTGAGTTTAGGGTATTTAAAAAAGTTTTGATGCCACGGAGTTTCCTTTATTATTATTATTGTTTAAATACCTTGAGCAGATATGTGCTACTATTGTAGCTTTTGCAAGCCATCAGTTGATTTGGGTATGCCATTTTATGTTAATGTCATCAGCTCTCTAAGCTGTACGTTGCCACAGTTTGATGGTTGCAAATGATGCTTTCCCAGATTTTGTTAGTTAAGAGTCATCAATATTAGGATATCAAAATTGGAGAATTTGGGCCGGCATAGGTTAGAGATATGATAAGGTGTTACCTGCGCAGGTGAAGTGTTGTTGTTGTTTTCGGCTTTGTAGGCTATTACTATGGATACAAAGGGCGGTCAAGTTCATGTGCTCCTTCAATATATAGGATTTTTCTTTCTTGCTTCTCATGCTCTCTAATGGTGGAGCGGGATTACCTCAATGCAAGGGGAGAAAACATCCTCAGAGTTTTGCAGATGCAATTGAAGAGTTTTTAGAGAT
Organism: Magnolia kwangsiensis; assembly: GCA_037074715.1. NCBI lineage: Eukaryota > Viridiplantae > Streptophyta > Magnoliopsida > Magnoliales > Magnoliaceae > Magnolia > Magnolia kwangsiensis. The sequence continues at coordinate 167,730,123 of CM073574.1, read as the reverse complement.
CTTCTGTAATTTCCTTTGAGAGTTCGAGGATGGCATCTTAGCTAATGGTCAATGAACCTCATCGTTTCATGGGATCTCAGTTTCCTTTCATGTGCACATCTCTAGTGCTTTGTTTTTGGAGGAGCATGTGATTTATTTATTTATTTTTAATTATGAGAAAGCAGTTGGAGTTTGTGATGATCCAGAATTGGGCTCTGAAGGGCCAAAAGGACTTGATGACCATTAGTAAGGCTATGGTCCTTGATAGAGGTGGGCCTGTTTTTAGGTATCTAGGTTGTTGATGTGGTCTCCACACCATGGAATGGGCCATATGCTAATTTCTCCTTATCAAGTGAGCCATGGAAATGGATAGTTACTAACAATGATCGTACATTAAGGGCCATTTGATGAAGGAGCGTTTTATGATATCTCCCATCCAGCATGGGCCTACCATATAAAGTAATTCAGATCACTGACCTTTTCAATCCATCTCACTTTACAGCTTTCTTATGTACATAAATTACATCTTTCCATGCTATTGGCTTCACCGAACTTCATGTTTTCATTTACATTTATAGTTTCATTTCTTCTAAACTTGCATTTCCAGTTACGGAATGCTCAGAACATTCTGCGGCACGAGCCTGCGATTTTGTTCCGTTGCTTTTCTAAAGATGCTGGTGCCTGTGGCGATAAAGGAGATGGTGAGTAGTTTGCTAGATTTCTTGACATCTACATTCTTTTTTGAATTTCTATGCAGTTGGAGTTTTGTCATCATAGCCAATTAATGTATTCCACCGTGATACATCACATAAACCATAAAGGAGACTCTTTGAATGAAATCAAGCAGGATCTAGAATGAACTGAAATGTTTTATATTGAATAAAAAAAGAAGCTATAACACCATACAGCTTCTAAATACACACGATACTACATCTTAACTAACTCCAAGAATAAACAAGAGGACTCAAGCTCATACGTGCAGATTGAAACTTGCATAACTTTCTATCAGCAACTAATGCATGTCTAATAGACAGCATAATAGCAATGTATAAATTCATGTGATGGGCAACTTTAGAAATGCTTCGAGTTTGTGCATATAGAGGTGAACTGAACACAAAATTGAGTTAGAGAAATAGATATAGTGAATTAATATGTAGCTAGACCACCTAACTCTGGTACAAGCTTCAGTGAAAGTTAACGCTGCAATAAAATTGTAGACATTCTCTACACACAATGTGGGCCCCACATTTGCCTGGCACGGTGGTACCACCATAAGCTTTTGGTGGTATCACATCTGCCTGGTACCACCATAAGCTTTTGGTGGTATCAAGGTAGTCCATATTGGTAATGGTGGCTATAACAGTCACCACCATTACTGATACAGGCATTGGCCGTAATGGCCGATGCAGGGGTGTAACGACCGTTATGACCCTTGTAACGGTTGAAAAAAATTGCCCAAAAAATTCTGTAAAAATACCTAGAAAATCCAGAATAATGTAAATATTTCAAATATGTATTTATTTATTTTTTGAACTTCGTTTATGGTAGCTTACCAGTCCACTCTTTGGTGGGACTATCTAGTAAATTTATGAACATGGATATGTATCTCTAATGTTTACACATCATAGTCGAGCATTAGAATTAGAAATCAGAAAAAAAAAAAGCATGTATACCATTTTATTTTTATTTTTATTTTTTTAAATGGTCCTTGGAATCTACTGTTTTAATCCTCAAAAACATGAGTGGTTGAAAGCTGCTGTAAAATGATTTTGGAATGAGAAAAATGAAAAAAAAAAGGGAGAAAAAAATGGATTTCCATATAAAAAATGTGGTCATTTTTCAACCATTACAGGGGTAACAGTCATTATGCCCTATAACGGCCGTTACGGGGGGTTGTAACAGCCGATATGATCCCAACAAACCAACTGCCTTGTTTCACCCCTTTATCGCATAACGGTCACAGCCATTACCTATATGTATTGGCCTTTACAGCCGTATCATAACGGATACAGAACACCTTGGGTGGTATTGGTACCAATGAGTGCACCTCTTCTATAATTCTAATCGATGTTCAAGTACAACTTGAAGATTGGCATTCTAATTACTATTTCCTATTGCGGAGTCCGTTTTGTCAATGAAAGAAAAAAATGTTGGAGTTTTACAGAGTATCAAATTTCCAAATGCATTATGAGAAGTTGTCCAATTGTGTTCTATTAGTTTGAAGTGTTCTTAACTTTACTGTTTCGAGTGCATTAAGCAGCTCTGGTTATTTCACAGGTCTTGTAAGCACTCACTGCCATGGTCCCATACCTGGTAAGAGTGAGGGTGTTTACAACTTTCCCGTTGGCAGCACTTTGAGTACAATCAAGAGCTTCAGCTACTGTACTCGAGCAAAAGATTTTAGCCCCTTCAAGGTGACTGGCTACTCTTCATGCTTGCCTTTAACTTCTCATTTTTTTTTTCAAGTCCGACGAACCTATTTGAAATTGAATTACCTCTTTTCAATGATGTTTATTGGGATGTACATGATTATAACTCCTATGCATCAACTTTCCAGATGCCACTTGGGGGGTTTGAGGGTAGTTTTTCAAGAACAGTAACCAAAATGGGCATCCCAATGGCTGGCATGGAGTTAAACAGGGCATCTTCATGGTTTGTTGTTTTCAACCTCCTCTCTATGATTGTATCAGTATTATTTTTATAGTTAGTGACCATAAATAACAGGTTTCTTTTTTCTTCATTAGTCTACAGGCATCTGCTAGAAGAGGTTTTTCTTCTGATTCTGGTAACTTTCATTTCTCTCAAAGCTCAATTCAGTCAATGTAAATTCACCCAAGTTTTTACAGACAATACTGAACTCTCCCGATCTTTAAAACTCTGCTGGGCCAATTCTAAACTAAGCCATGTTACTGACAATTGTTTGCAACATGTGGTTCAGGTCTTCCTCCACACCAAGACATTGGAATGCCGTCTCTCTCTCCAACGATGACGGAGGTATGTGCATATCCCATCCAGACGCAGACATTCAGGTTGCATCCTCTGAACTTTTATTTTATTTATTATTTCATTAAATGATGCGTGTTGTTATGATCTGGGTTTTTCAGGGAAACATTGCACGGTGGTTGAAGAAAGAGGGAGATAAGATTTCTCCTGGTGAAGTACTATGTGAAATTGAAACTGTAGGACTTTTTCTGCGAGAATCATTCTTAAAATCTAGTGTTTCGTAAAAAATCTGGATAACTCCTTATGCTGGTCTGAAAGACATCTATTTGTTTCTCCTTAGGATAAAGCAACTGTGGAGATGGAATGCATGGAGGAAGGCTATCTTGCTAAGATAATACAGGGTGATGGTGCAAAAGACATAAAAGTTGGTGAGGTATGTATTTTTCTTTTCTATAAGAAATTCGCCACAATTATATTTAGTTTTTATCTTCTTTGTTGATTCTAGGGTGGCAACTCAGCAAGTTGGGTCACAAAACTCAGCAAGATTGGTCTCACCAAGACTCAGCAATAATATATTTTTAAAGATTTGTCAAGGCTTGAAATTCAAGATTCAATAAAGGCTTGACTGAGTCTCCAACTCAGTTCGTCTCCCTTTCGGATCAAGTTGATTTACAAAACACTCCTAAAGGGGGTCTGGACTAACCTTTTCTTACATTGAAACGGATCACCTGCAATTCTTTTAGTGGACTCTTTACATCGTTCCCTTTTTAGGTGATTGCTGTAACTGTGGAAGAAGAGGAGGATATTGCGAAATTCACGGATTACAAACCTTCGGCATCGGGTGATGCTGGAGCTAAAGAGACATCCACTTCTACCCCACCCAAAAAAGAGGAGTCTGAGCCTGTTAGTTCTCCTACACCAAAGACTCCAAAGCCAGATGAAAGTCCTAAAGCAGAAGATCGCATTTTCGTGAGCCCTCTTGCAAGAAAATTGGCACAAGACCACAATGTAAGACATTTGCTGCAGTAGGAACAGAAGTCATGTTTCTTACTGGATATTTTTACACACCAAATCCGAATGCATGTGGATGATACTTTGTTGGAAAATTTATTTATTTTAGGTACCACTTTCAAGCATTAAAGGTACTGGTCCCAATGGGCGCATCGTCAAGGCTGATATTGAAGATTACTTGGGTATTTTTTTCCTTGTGCATCTTTTGCAATCATCTAGAATCGAACATTTCTTTTCCATTGGATGCTTCTTTGTATGTGTTAGCTATGCTTCCGATAGTTGGATAATGTTAAAAACTTAAAGCAGTTGTGTAATGGATTAATTGAATAATCTATTTTTGTTGATTTTCGTACCTTGATTCTGTTGGTAGTACATAATCTGATTTGTTTATTCTGCTTTTCTAATTAATGCAGCTTCTAGTGTGAAGGGTGCCCCCACGCCAGCATCCAAGGGAACAACAACTCAAACATTAGATTACTTAGATATTCCAGTTTCTCAGATAAGAAAAGTAATTATTTCCAAGATATCACCAGTGTATTTGCTATCTCTAGTTTAGCTATATCATGCTGAAATGCGAGTTTGTAATATCTGAAAATAGCCATCCATCTTGACAGGTCACAGCTTCTCGATTGCTGCTATCGAAACAAACTATTCCTCATTACTATTTAACGGTAGACTCTTGTGTCGACAAACTTATGGAGTGAGTATTGATTTCTCCAATTTTCTTTTATTAATCGATAAACTCTCAATATATTCTCATTGCATTGACATTTATTCGCATTTTGTTTTGTATTATTCAGTTTACGGAGCCAACTAAATTCCCTACAAGAAGCCTCTGGTGGGAAGCGGATTTCTATCAATGATCTTGTAATAAAGGTTTGCCATCTTACTCACTCATCTATACTATTATTATTTTGGTCTTGTTATGTTCTCATTAAAGAAGTTGATGGGAAGAAATAGTACTTACAAGCATCCATCGTATGCAAATACCAAATGCTAGTGCCATTGTGGCACTTTTCTATAACGTCCTGGGTCTCTTAGGTGGACCCGTGGTGAATGTGCTGTTGCCCAAAAAACCACAAAGGTACACTCATCAGTTGGGCACGCATGAATGTGGATAATTGGTTATCCTCTTTTAATCATCCATGATCATGCACATGTGGCCCTCCTGAAGAGTGGATTGGCCTGATCTTTGGATAGAACATTCACCGTGTGTCTGACCTGACGAATGGCCCTGATCTTGTACACGTCTTCTGTTTTGGCACGTGTGGGGTGATGTGTTTGGCATTTTAGATTGCCTTGCAAGTAGCATTCCTTGGAGAAGTTGGCTTTTGCATTGCACTGTTACTACTTTATTTGAGTTTGCCAGTTTCATTACCCCATTTCAGCGGATGCTTTGTTACTCACCATGTGTCAACAGATTGAGCTAGAAATTCAGTTATTTTTTTTTTAGGATTCAGAATTCAGAAGTACATTTTTTGAGAATGTTCATGATAGATTAACTTCAATGGAACTATAATCACAGGCTGCTGCTTTGGCTCTTCGCAAAGTTCCTCAGTGCAACAGTTCTTGGACGAACGACTACATTCGACAGTGAGTATTAAAATAGAGATGTTATATAGTGTTTGCTCCAAAGAAATAGCTCTCTTTTTTCTGATTGAACTGCAGTGGTACAAGTGGGGCCCACTTTTGAGTAAGCCTTGGCTGTTGATTTGGTGGGATGATCATGGGATGGTTCTCACCCTAATATCTTTCCTATGAGATGATCCTAGCCGCACATGAAAATGGACGCTTTCTACCAATGTTTCACATTAATATGACCCCAATCAGGTGAGATTATCAAATGGGATATATTCTTGGGGCATCTCACATACACCATGGTGCCTGTCATATAATGTTTTGGACCACCAAAAGGTGGGGCCACATGTACATTTTGAGTTGAGCAAATGCTTAGTCGAGTGTTTGTATATTTTTATATTTCCTCAAACATAATATATGATGCCTTTTTACCTTATTATGTACAACATTTTGTCCTTACTAATGCAGGTTCCACAATGTGAATATCAATGTAGCTGTACAAACCGAAAATGGACTCTTCGTCCCTGTAATCAGGGTAATGGGAATGACCTAAAGAGTCTCAGATTCCATGCTTTTTGAGGGACCACTTTTATGTATTAGTATTTGAGACATGAGATCGGATGCATTTGCAGGATGCAGATAAGAAAGGGCTATCTAAAATTGCCGAAGAGGTTAGGCATTTGGCCCAAAAAGCCAAAGATAACAGCCTAAAACCTGAAGATTATGAGGTGGGTACTTTTGGATCTAACCTTAAGCAACTGACATGAGTGCACCGTAGACTCTCTCTCTCTCTCTCTCTCTCTCTCTCTCTCTTATTTATTTTCACTTGGCAACTCTTTTGTTTGGATTTTAGTCGAGTTGGGGGACGACTCATGAAACCTGAAGCCTAGTATCATTAATTGAATTCATTCTGCAGGGAGGCACATTCACGGTGTCAAATTTGGGAGGCCCCTTCGGAATTAAGCAGTTCTGTGCCATTATCAATCCTCCTCAAGCTGCTATTCTGGCCATTGGATCTGGTGAGTTTCAGGATCTGTCATTGCACTAATTTCACTGATTAGATATTTCTACAGTGATCCAGATTGCTCATCTGGTGGGCTCCACTGTGGATCGGATTTGTTGCTTAAAGGTCTGACCTGTCAGACAATTCTAATAAGTGATTGAGGACATGCACCTTGTGTGACTTTTGGGCTGCGGCCCATGAAGATGGAGCTTGTCAGATGAGCTGTCTGTGTGATTGCCTGGGTTAGGAGATACACATGTACAAACCCTAGATTGCTCATCTGGTGCACTCTACCCTGGACGTGCTGTGTTGTTTAATAAACTAGCTTGTCGGGCAAACCTATTGCTCAGATTGAGGACTTGTTCTCAAACCATACCTCCCCTCTTCCCCTTCAAAATTCCATTCAAATGGTTATGATTACACCATGTCTATTATAGCATCACCTAATCCACAGGCCTCTCTCTAACATGCACATCTGCTATGTCTTTTGTCGACTATTGGAGCAGCTGAAAAGAGGGTGATCCCTGGTGTGGGCCCTGATCAATTCGAGTTTGGTTCCTTCATGTCTGCCACATTAAGCTGTGACCACCGCGTAATTGATGGTATGTGCCCCATAAAGAATACCATAGCCAGTTTATTAAGGCAGAGTATACCGATTTTAGATTGTTATGCATAGGTTTGACACTTTGTTGGCGTGTTATTGCATTTTTAGGTGCTATTGGCGCAGAGTATTTGAAGGCATTTAAAGGCTACATCGAGAATCCACATTCCATGTTGCTCTAAATCATTGAGAGGTGTACCTGTATCAGCATTTTTGTAGCATTTAATTCAAATAAGGGGCTCTCGATGCGATTCATTTCCGTGTTTTTTCTCCCTGCCCCCGCAGCTTGTCATTTATTTTGAGGCTTTTGCTATAATCCCCTCTATTCTGCTTGAGAGTAGAAAGTGTCTACTTAAGAATATGATCTGATATGATTGATGGTTAATTGAGTCCCCACCCTGAAATCCGAAGAGCAGAATTGTTTGTGTTGAGATTTTAAAGCCTTTGTTGAAAGGAAAACGGTTTTCTCTATTTGGGATTTTCTGATTATGTGCGAGAGACCCATCCCTTTTGTGACTGAAATTCTGGACAACTCTGTGGAGCCCATCAAATGAAAAAAATAAAAATAAAAAACCCATTTAAAGAGACAGCAGATGTCCACGATTCAGTGGTTAGGATTCAGGGCCCACATGTGAGTGCAAACACAAGACATTCATCATATCTTGTCCTCAAACCCACTCATAAGTCAAGCAACACATGCACGTCTAGGGGTGCAACTCAGTTTCGGTTGACTCGGGTTAGGGTCGAACAAGAACAAAGAACATTACCAGACCTGATTTTCATCCCAAACTCCAGCCATTTTCATGTTAACCAGACCTCAATTTCTGGATCAAAGTACTGAAACTTGATCCAGGCCGTTGATGACCCAACCTCCAAAGAATCACCTAGATTGAATTATCTACATCAGTCCAAGTTGAGCCCAACCCAAGTTGCACCTTTGCTTTCAACCGTCCAATCGTTTCAACTTAGACTTCCGTTCGTGGTCCTGCCCACATCCATTAAGTATCCTTAACACTTGTATGCAGCCGTTGTATCATAAGCAACGATACATCCTTTTGTTTGTTTCCCCGTTAATGTAAAAAGACACGTTGGAGACTATATTACGATACTGATTTGTCCAAATCATACGTTCCATTGTCCTCAGAGCATTGCATTGCCAAAAAATTAGGCTGATAAAACTTTCTTAACCATCAAATGATGGCTGAAATCGATATGTTCAGTGGCTAAAAATCAATAGGCAAAATCAGGTGGTTAAGATATTCAACGGAGTGGGTCCATGAATAGAATGAGGAGATTTAACATCTTATTTTCATAAATAGCCTTTGAATTTAGAAGGAGAGAAAAATATCTTTAAATTATAAATAAAATTGGTATTATTGATGGATACAGCTTATTTGATTTCCCTACTCAGATTTAGAAACAAAATACTTTATTGAAATAATAAAAATTACTAAAAAAATAGTAAAAATGTCCAAATTTACCAATACTCGTAGCTAGCTGTTAGATGACTAAATTAAGACCATGGAGCACAATCTCACTCTTAAGGGCCCGTTGGATACCACCCAATAAGTTACTTTTTCTACTTATAGTGGTAGATAAGTAACTTATTGGAGATAAGTTTGGTTTATGATTACTTAATAAGGAACTTTTATTTATTTATTTAAAGTTACTTAATCACTTTAGTTTAATAAGTAGAAACCAAGATAAGCTAAAATAGGTGTTTTACATATACAACTGGTGGACCCCACAGAACTTTCATTTTGGGGCGCTGCGTAAAATAGGTGTTGTTGACGATTGTGGTCCGTTAAAATAGCTCTTCTGTGGGCCTGTTACTTTGTTTGAACGGTCCATCTCAAACATCACAAAGCATTAAAGATACATTCACTAATTTGTGGTAAAGCAAACATAGGTAATGCTAGGTGGTTTCCTTCACCAACGTGAAAAGCCAATCGTAGCAGTTGATTCAAAGCTCTGGTGGCCAGTGACTAGGACCCGAATTATCTACAAAAGGTGTTGTAGCCAACCGCTATGGTACACAGGATCCGTGGGACCCAATGTTTTGTTTGTAAGGCATCCACTCCGACCATTAGGCATACCTGTTGTTCGCTGTACAAATAGTGCAGTCCAAAACTCGTGTGGGCCACACCAAGGAAAACGATGTAAAATCACTATAGGAACCCCCTAAATTCAATTGGTGTGGTCCACTTGAGTTTTGGGTTAGGCTGATTTTTACGGTATCCTTTGATCCTAGTGAGGCACACCTAATGAATGGGTTGGATGACTCAATACACCCTACGGTGGTCCCCACATAGCATCCTGAATGTTTCCATGGTGGGTGTTCCTATCCTCATAGTTTTCTGTGGCGTGGCCCTCATGATTTGTGGATGGAGCTGAATTTTGGCTCCAACCCTAACATAGAGGGAAACAACTGATGGACAGAGTGGATGTCACACACATAACATGGTGGGCCCCACAAAACTCGCGTACTACAGAGTACTGAGGTGCCCAATGATCTCTCTTACGCACATTTCTGAGGTGGTCCAAACCTCAAAAGATGCTTTTATTCTTTTCTACTTTGGATATGTGAGCATGATTATTAACTAATTAAACAAAGAAGTTACACATACACCCTATGTTTTCATGCATACACACCTTATTTCACCTTTGGTATCACAGTAGTACACTTATTTATATCCACTCTATATTATATTTTGACAATTTTGCCAACGAAATTAGCTTTCAGAGGATTTAAACCTTAAGATTCAAAAGGATATAAAAGTGATTTTCAACATTGGTCAATTGTATTTAGGGCATTTTAAAATTGTGTACTTATGACTTCATTTTTTACATTTAAATGCTATCTATGTGAGAAACCCACTCCCACTTTACCACTTTTATGCATAACCTGCATAAACCAAGTCCTGGCAGTGAGAGGTGCAAAAAAAATTGTATTGGGCCCACCATGATGATAATAATGTGAAATCTAGTCCATACATTTCTTGCACTAGCTCATTTTAAGACATTGGAACAAAATGAAACATATCTAAAGCTCGATTGGGCCATGACACAAAAATCAATGGACTTGAATTGCTCAAGGTTGAAATCATTCCATACACTCTTTTTTTCTTTATGCACGTATTGCACCTTTTCTCTCCGATTTTTTTTTTCTCTTTTTTCTTTTTTATTCTTTACTGCTCTCTCCGTGATAACTTTATAGCATTTGTATCAATCTAATAATGAAAGTAGAAAAAGAGTTGAAGGCATCAGTACAAGTACACCCTCCATGTACAAAATCTACTGAATTTCCATGCAATGGTAACTCTATTCACCTAACGAAGAAGGAAGAAAAACCCATTCAAGGGACTACAAAAATCACCCAATTCTTCCCATACAAACTACTGCACATGATACCAAGAAAAACCCATGATGGGGACTACTTCTCTATTGAATTCTACATTAAAACTACAAACCAAAGTACCATGCGGATGGAATGGGACTTTCTCACATTACAGAACATCCAGAGGTGTTCTCATCGTTGAAATACTCAGTGAGCCGTGGCCCTGGTGGCTGCACCATTAATCGGGACACCGGCACTTCAAGATAGTATCGGTCTTGAACCGGGTATGGCAGAGGGGTTGTGTAGGCACTTACAGTATAATATGGTAATGGGACCATAGAAGGCTCGAACGGATAATAATACGGCGGATAAGATGCAATGTTGCCAGCATCGTGCACCATGCCTTCCTGAGGAGGAGGATATACCTTCTTCGTGATCTCCGGTGGTGAACCGTTGGTATGGCTCTCCTCAACCTTTTTGGGATCCTTTTCTCCTCCTTTCTTGTCTCCTCCATTGTTATTTCCACTCTCACTTCCTTTGCTCTTTTCTACATTGCAAGGTGTTGAGCATTTACTGCATTTCTCACCGCCAGATTTCTTTCCATCATCGACCTTGTTGTCCTTGTCTTTAGCACTTGTGGTGACAATTTCTTCCTCGCCATTGCTTCCTGCTTTCTTTTCTTCTTTGTTAGTCCTTTGATTCTCATTAGGCCATATTTCCGCGAACTTCCCTACTCTCCCCAGCTTCTTGATGAGAATTTGAGAATCCACCTTGCCAATGACAGTGACCTTCGGCTGCGACCCATCGATTTGGGTCTCTAGAACCCCTGCAAATACCAAGAATTAGATAAAGACACGTCGATTTGTGTCTTTAAAACCCCTGCAAATACGCATAATTAGAAGAAGAAGAAACATATATCTGTAATCACAAGGATGTCCTCATGGGAAATGTATGGGCATAAGAAGAATCATAAGGCAACCCGAGCCTTTTCACTGTACATTTTTCGGTTCAGACAAGTAGGCCATGGTTAAGTAATCCAGATCGTCGTTCTGTTGCATCCCACTATGGATGGCATGCCATGATAGGAGGATCCCAGTGACCAACATTGAGTGTGGACCATTGTTGTATTATCTTCCTAACCATCTATCTATAGTCCCCAATTTGAAAAGCTGCGATCGTCTCATCAACGATGTCGCAAGAAACCAATGGTCCAGATTATTGAAACATATGCCCTACTTGTCAAAATTGAAAACCCATTAATTCTATAACATTGGTAACACTTATGAAATGAGAATTTAAAAAAGGAAAAAAAGAAGAAGAAAATTTTGTTTACCACTAATGCTTTGCAAGGTTTTCTTCACCTTCCTCTTGCAACCCTCACAGCAGTTAACTGAGACCTTCAACTCAACTCTCTGGAAGAAAGTCAATAAAACTGTTTCTTAGACTCATGAAGTAAGTCAAGAGAAAAATACAGTAGTTCAAGAACCAGGCCAGATCACCCAGTCCCATCTGTTCGACCTCTTTCTTTCTATACTCTGGTTTGGTTTGATTCAAGCTGTTTATGAGCTCAAAAACCGTCCTAACTGCTGAGCCAGTCTTGGAAGTCAATAAAATCAGCTGTTCTGTGAACATGTTACAGTGAGATTTTGAAATAGAGGAAGTTGGTGAGCTGCAAGAATCTGGACCCAACCAGAAGCTTGTTATGGTCAAAACATTAATGGAAATTGAGAGAAGTTAAAATACCTTTAAGTCTCCTTCTTTGGCCATGATTAATTCCTTGATTTGGTTATGGAAATAGATTCCAAGGAAAGGAGTGTTGGGAAGCTAGGGAAGCAGAGGAAGTGGAGCAGAAGAGAAAACGAAGAGAAGAAAGCTAAGGACGCAAGTGTATGGAGAGGCTGTTTAAGGTTTATAAGGTAGGGTCACAGATGAACTTGTTAATTTTTCTTATATTTATAGACCTTTGCTAAGCCAACATTCAAAGCCCCTCGTCACACGTGCCAACCTCGTATACATGTGGAATATACCAGCTGTGCATTATGTGGGCCCCACCATGGTTTAAAATAAGTAAACTAGACTCGACTCGGAACCCAGTTGAGTTGATCGACCCAACTCGAAAAGTTGGATGGGTTTCTGGAAAACTCCTATGAGTTTTTTGAGTTTCTTCATTAATATTTAATAGTTAGTAAGTGTAAATAATGTCTATCTGTACCGAATATGAGTGTATTTTTATCAAGTTTTGTTCAGATCTTTCCTTTTTTGAGTTTTGAATGAGTTCAGATGAGTCAAGTTGACTCGTAAAAATCAAGTAGACTAGTGTTTTTTTTTTTTTTTTTTGTTTAATTTAATTTATTTTTTTAAAAAAATAATATGACCCCACCTTAATTTACTGATTAACAGGTTAGGGTTCTGAGGGTCCCAACTTGATGTACGGGTTTATCAACACCATGCATCCATTTTTATATATCATTTTAGGGCATAAAACCAAAAATGAGATAGTTATACGGCTCAAGTGGACCACACAGTGAGGATTAAACAACTACAGTTGAAAACTTTTTGGGGGCCACGAAAGTTTTGGATCAAGCTGATAATTGTATTTTGCCTTCATCCATGTCTATGTGACCTTGTGAACAGGTTGGATGGCTTGCAATGGGCCCTATGAAAGTTTCAATGGTGGGTATCATTATCACCGTTTCTTCATATGGTGTGGTCCACTTTAGACTTTGATTTTCCATGCAATTGGCAATCTGGCCGTACGTAGAGGTGCGTATAAGCTAAGCAAAACTCTATTTTATTATTATTATTATTATTATTATTATTATTATTATTTTTTCAATGCAACGGTGATTAGCCCAACTGCTTTCATGTGTACTCCACATGAGAAAACCCCTTTTATTTGTGCATGTACACCCATATTCCTCATACAACCATTGTTTTTTCTTAGCAATATGGGTTGTCATGAGTTGTATGTGAATAATGTCTGTATAAAACTGATTCCATTCTCAGAGATTATATATATATATATATATATATATATATATATATATATATATATATATATATATATATATATATAAAATTTAAAGTGAAATTGTTTCATTAGGGGTTATCTAGACCATCCAAATTATGGGGCACATCATGGATTGATCATATATCTAAAATCATATTTATCAAGAAATGCTAACCATCCGATCTACCACTGTCAAATGGGTGGTTCAAATTAAAGTAGGATCCAAGTAGCAAGGGAGAAAGTAAGTGTAATTTTATCCACGCCGTTCAATATTCATGATTGAGTCAGCGACCTCAACGGTCCTGATTGCGTGCATGTAGGGTCATTTTAAAAATGGCGGTGAGCTATTGCAGGAGTCAAGCTAATCCACTCATCAGGTGGGCACCACCATCGAGATCAATGGATGCCCAAGGATCCCATCCCAGACACACTTGTGGCCTATTTGATGAGATCAGCTGATTTTCGCACCATCTGACCTTTGTCTACTTCCACAATTTTCTTGGATGTCCCGCATATGGGCTCGGATTCAGCAGTGGCCCCACAACCACCATGTAGGTATTCTAATGGTCCCCATCATGATGTATGTATTTTATCCACGCCGTCTATCCATTTTCCTATATTAATTTAGGGCATGTCAAAAAATTGAGACAAATCGAAAAATCAGGTAGACCACATTATAGGAAACAATGGTGATTGAACGCCTACCATTATAAACTTCCTCGAACCCACTTCTTTGCCATACTACCTAATGATTGGTTAAGCATACCCAGACGAAGTGCAGACAAAAATATCAGCTTGATTCAAAACTTTTGTAGGTTCGCATAGTTTTTAATGGTGAGCATTCAATCCTTATTGTCTGTTTCACTTAAGATTTAAATCTGTCACATATTTTAGTTCATGCTTTAAAATGGCCTGAAAAATGGATTGACAGCATGTATAAAACACGTATCATGGTGGGCAGCACTTACGTCCGTACTGGTGTGGTCAATGCCGAATCCGAGTCTGCTGCATGCATCTATGGCACGTTGGTGTTGGCGGGAAAAGTTGTGCAGCGTGGAAGCTTGAAGACGCTCAGAGCACTGTAAGTTATAGTGCTCCTTGCTGCATCCGGACAGTTGAACAGTAAATCAATCAATCCATCCTTTTGAATCACGTCTAGCACACATCTTATGTGTCACTATGCAAAATCACATGATTGGACGATCGAATCCATATGTAATCTGGTCTTTAAAAAAAAAAATCATAGCCTTATGACATTCATGCTATAGATGAGATTGTGAGAACTTTTGCACAGAAGCCTATGAATGTGGGATAGACCTGATGAACAGCCCAGATTGATTGTTTGAATTGTCCAAGCTTCCTGATGAAACTAGGATCAATATAACTTGCACTCCTCGAAAGCACTGTATCTTTTCCCTGTATGATTGAGGGATTGGGGTCAGCGGGCTTAAAGGAAGTAAAATAACCAAACTTTAGTGAGAACCATATATAGTAATTAAAACACGGTTCTTTCACGATATCTCCTTTTGTTTTTTTTAATACTGCTTTTGGGATTCCTCCTCTAGTGATATGAGGTGGGCCACTCTTTAGTGGAGTTTACGGTGAGATCAGTTGCTTGTGGTGTAAGGATGGACGGCTGGCCATGGAAGAAAGATACTAGTTGTTGTTCCCTGCATGTAAACATTCTTTCCTCAGAGGACACGCAACTTGAGGGAAGTAACCATTTGATTTTCGGGGCCACCAGCTCCAATTAGTAGGGCCCATCTGATGTACAACGCTTTTGATGCCATGCGGTGGAATGGAATTCCCATTGCTGGTTATAAGGTATCACTTGTGAATTAAAGGTTTACATTGGTTATTGTTCTTTTTCAAGAAGTAAATTTGTAATCTTTGATATCAATGTAAATGAGTTAGTTGGCTATGATAAAAATGTCATTTAAAGAAAAAATTTAAAAAAATTAATTATTTTTTTTATAATACTTATATAGTGAAGTAAAATACTCAGTGTGTAAAGAATAATAGAAAACTTTAAAAATGACTAAGAAGAAAAAAAAAGAAAACTTCTTTAACTCAAATGAGTAGGTTTGCAGACTCTAACATATCTAGAAGATTTGGGACCTTTGGCTAAAGTCGAAGATGAATAGTGTATGTCTAGTGATTCACTTAACCATTATGGGATCATAGAGGATTTGAATACCTTCCTATTTCTATGGTTGAAATTACTCTCAGATTATGATCGGTAACTTAGATTATCCTGAGGCAGGCTAAATAGGCATAAACTAGATTTGATCTCTCTCTCTCTCTCCACCTTTCTTATATCTTCACGAGGGTATGCCTCACCTTTTTAAGAAGGAATGAACAAGAGATATGTGAAGAGTTGGGATAAGGTAAAAGCTTGTCTCTATCTCATTCAATCTCTACTTCCTTTCTTTTTTAAATTTAAGTTGAAATTTAAAAGAGAAATAATAGAGTCCATGAAAAAAAAGGTCGGAGAAAAAATGTGTGGGACTTGGTATTAAAGAATGGTGTAGAATAGCACAGAATGGTCGAATAAGTTCAGCAAGAAAACAGATTTTTTTCGTTTTTGTGTAGTTTAGGATAGGTGGCCCCGGTCTTTTGTATGGGCCCACCTGAATGGATGTATATGTTTGCCTTTAATGAATTTTGGAGGCCGAGCCCTCGTTTTTGAAAAAAAAAGAAAAAAAAGTCTAATAAGTTTCTAAACTGTTCTCGGATACTATGTAATTGTAAATACAAGTGCAACATGCTCAAAGCTCGATAAGCACTTGAACCGTTAAATAATTTGCTTTGTTTTGGCTTACATGTTTGGAGTTTCTGTCTAATTGAGTTTTTAGTTCTTCTAAAAGTAGAATCTCATGGAGTAAAAAGTTTTCCTGAAATCCACCGGTAGCATCGATATTCCAGCTTGAGTCGTATACAAATGGGTTTTGAGCTTTATTATTATTATTTTTTTGTCTGGTTTCCTTTTTTAGTTGTAATTCCTTTTTTAAATCTAATAAATCCAGTCGAACCATACGACTTTCGCATTCTTGCCAACATGTCGCATGTGTAAGACTTTCAAATCATACAAAAGGGGGAGTACTCACACAATAAAAATCACATATATAGAAATTAATTAGACCAATCCATTCATTCGATGAACTACAAATTCCAACAGTAGGGCATGCTCAATCAGTGGACCAGCTTGATTTTCTCCTGAGCTGACAGCCACATGGGGCCCACCTTTTGCTTGGTTCAAATGTTCTATACAAGTGATGAGTTAGTGGGAAAGATGGGGCTGTATTTAAAAATTCACATGCATGCATTGCCTGTATGTGAACAGCTATGTGGGCCATCAACGGCTAATTGGCTTAATGATACATTAAGCACTATCTGTAAAGTGAAGTTGCTTTTTCATTTGAACCCCAGAAGAATTTGACTCTTGAGAAGTGCTTAGAACAATCTGCGATGAGGGATTAAAGATGCCATTTTCTGCACACATGTCAACTTGTCCCACATGTGTGACATCCAGGTCCTTCATCTAGAGGAAGCCACCATGAACTACCCTGGCCCAAAAAATCACTATGGTCTGGTCCACTCCACGGATGGGCTTCACATGGAAATAAATACAGACTATTTAAATCTTCTTTAACTGTCCATTTTAATCCAACAAATGAGTGGACCAACCTGATTTTCGGGCCAAGATATGTTCACCATGGTCCCCATCAAATGAATGGTTCAGATATTGCACACGTATGCACATTTTCAGTGAATTCTCGCTTAAACTATCCTCTCAAGAATTTCCTTGGCACTTCATTCCTTAGCATTTCACCGTTACAAAAGATGAAATTCTACTTTTCTAATCCCATTCTTCCTTTCACGATTAAATTTTCAAAGGGCCTTACAATGACACTCAAACGATCCCATATTCAGTCAGGTTACCATAAAAAGGTCTCAAAACCATATAAAAACTCCACTGATGGATGGTTTACATCCTTTAAGTGCTTATTTATTAGAAAGTAATAGGTTGGAATAAACGCGATTTTTCATAACTACACTGCTTCTAGGACCGTACACGTCGGCAGATTGTCCCAAAATTTTTTAATAGAGAAAAAAGTTCCATACTCTGGAAAAGCGTGATGGATGATACAAAAGCACTTAAAAATTTCTCAGAAATTGCATACATGTTGTTCAAGTAATTCAAATTAAACCATCTTAAATTTTGGCTACTAGTTTAGATGTAACATGAATAAAAAATTATGCTTTGTTGATTATCTGAACATTTGATTGATGGGCATTTACTGAACGGTTAGAAATGAAAAATACCACATGGTCTTATTTCACAAACAAGTGTCAATGAATCAGAGGTCAGGATTGTTCAAAGAATCTGATTTTTGGAATGTAACTTAGCAACAGTAGCTTCCACAATTTAGTCAGTCTAATTTGATTTAATACATGACATGTGTTATATTTCCAAGTGCCTGTGTATCAATCGTCATACACAACCATAGTATCAAATAACTCCCAGTCTTTTAGAGAACAACTTCCATACTCTGGCAGATTGTGATGAATGATGCACATGCATTTACAAATTAATACTAATTAGATATTACGTATCTGACTTATAAGTATTTTGATTTAAACCATTCAGCGTGTATCACAAAAAAAAATAAAAAAAAAATAAAGCTCATGTGGCTATCTTACCATCATATTTGTGGACATTTGTTGGACGGTTAAGATAATAAATATGCAATGGTCTTATTTAAAGAAAAAAGTGTCTAGGATGGTGCAACCAGTCTAACCTTTGGACTGTAACTTGGGGACAGTGGGTTCTACAATTTAGCCTGTTGAACTTGACTTAATACATGATACAAGTGCCATTTCTAATTAAGGACCCGCATATCAAGTATTGTGCACAGCCAAAGTATCAAATAACTTCCTTTTTAAAGAAGATATGCAGTCGTAGTCTAAAACTAAGTACCCTTTGATGATGTGGTTGAGTTTTAATAGGTTTTGATTCCAAGTGGAACGGAAATTTCTCTCGAATGATAGCTTTGAATGAGATCTGTCTTTATTCTTCAAAAGCTATTAGAGGTGACAAAAGGACACATGAGGTTGGAAAATAGCGTCCAACACAAATGCTCTGAGATATGGTTCGATATGTTGGGATTGCATGCTTGGCCAATGTGCCGCATCCATATTTGGAGTAGTTGAACTGAGTTCTTATAGCCTGTTTGAAAGATGGTGCATTTCAATGACTGCTTGGGCTTTAGTTTCTCCTACCTTGCTCCTTTTTGAAAGCGTTGGACCACAGTCCCACACCTCACGCTCTATGTTGGGGTATCCTTTCTCCAGCGCTACGTTGGAGATCCTCTCTCCGTTCCTTTACATGTGCGTGTATGAATTTTTTTGGTTGGGGTTCATTTGAAAGTTTTAAATTTTAGTTCTTCATAAGACACTTGATTTGTAATGATCAATTTTTATTTTATTATTAATTTTAGATTGATTTTTTTTTAAAAAAAATTACTCTACATCAAAAGGTAGGATGTGCTAACTTTGTAGGGCTTCTTTTAGTGCTTCAATTCAAACAGTTTTGATCGTAAAAACACGTTTGACTCATGGTTGACCACCTTTCACTAAAACTCAAGAAAAACTTAATTTGGTCTGGTCAAACTCAAGAAGACTTGACTAAGAAACTTCAGCAAAATTTGGTGAAACACGAGTAGGCACAACTCTACTTTATATGTATATTAATTTTTAAAATATTAAATATTTTTGGAAAAGCTTGAGAAAGCTTGTATTTTTCTATATGCTTGTCAAGTTTTCAGTTAACTAAACTCAACTGGGTTTCAATGCTAAATGAGTTTTTGCATTTTCAATTTTTATATAATGTAAAGTAATGAGCTATATATTATTATATATTATTTCAAGGCATTTGTTTAAATAAGAATTATAGCTCCTAAATTAATAGTTAAAAACACTTTTAAAAGAAACAGGTAAAAATATTATATTCATTATATTTTTACATTATAAAATTATTATTTGTACACTAAATTTTTAGTAAACAAATAATGATAGCAAATTCATTATTGTAGTCAAATGTAGATGATACACTGCACAGTCGCGAGAATAAATAACAATCACCAATCACCAATTTCCAACCATTCACTGATTTAATTGGAAAACCAAACACTCCTGTTTTTTCATTAAATGCGATTAATACATGATCTATTTCTGTCAAACAACTACTTTTTCAAAAAACTTGAGCCGTTAGAAGATGAAGAATGTGTTATGGATGTATATTTATTACTCCAAAATTCAAACATTATTACTTTGTCAAGAGGCTTGAGCTGCTGGAGGATGAAAAATATATCACATAGGCGTATTTGATGTCCGAAAAGATATCATGTCAAACAACCATTTTTTCTACCAACTCGAGCAATTAAATGATGGTGTATATATAAATGGAATTTAATGCATGTTTGACCCTGGCTCATGTCATTTTAACCCCGGCTCATGTCATTTTAACCCCACCTCTACCTAAATGTGCACCTGTTCTCTACCCTGTGAATATCCTATCTACTCAGTAATAATTGCATCAATAGCAAATAACAATTGATTTTCATTTTTCTAAGTCTGTTTCATTAAGCATGTGTGACCCACCTGATCAACATATGGAATAGGGACAAGCTCATCTAAGACCTTGGGCCTTATGTTGAAATGTTGAGTAACATCGGGGCAGCGCCACTTAGGGGCGCACATGGGTCGGTTCGGTCCAATTCTGGGTTGAAACTGGAACCCAACCGTTCCTAACGGTTCTAGGATATTCGGAACCAAAACCAGATCCTTAGCAACCTAGAACCGAACTAAAACCAAACCGTTAAAACCAATTCGGTTCCGAATCGATTCCACAGTTCTGAGCTTTTATAAGTAAGTCCAATTGAACGTTTTATTTTATTATCTAGCCCATGTCCATTCATGTTGTGATCCATTTGATGAATGGTTTAGATATTGTATAGAAAAATATAGAAACAATCAAAGGGTGCATTATAAACCATAAATCATGAGTCAAATATGGAAATAATCAAAGGGTTATTGGTTTGGTTCCAGGTTCAGTTTCGCAGTTCGGTTCTATGGATCGGATCCATAGTTTGGTTCTATGGATCGGTTCACGGTTCGGTTCTAAATACCCCCAAACCAAAAACTAAACCGATGTAATCGGTTCTTTGATTTTTGAAACCGAAACCGGTGCACTTTAGAACCGGACCAAATCGGACCATTTGGTCGGTTCCGGTCCGGTTCCACGGTTCTACTGGTTCAATGTGTACCCCTAGTGCCACTCAACCAGTCGAGTGGGCTGCTCGACCGGTCGAGGGGCCCATCGACCGGTCATGGACTGGCTCGACTTGTTTTCCAGCGAGTTGTGGTTTTAGATTTTCGAGGTGCTCGACCAGTCGTGGGATATGCTTAACTGGTTGAGGGTGTCGCTTGACTGGTCGACGACTCTGCACGACCAGTCGAGCTTACGCAATTTGAGTCTTGATCATGTGCGGACTGCGGATTTTTGAGTCGGTTTTCACAGAAGTGCGAAAGGGAAGTTGCCTAAACTATAAATAAGGGTCTCTAGGGTCTTTTTCAGAGAGATGAGAGTTATTTTAAAGTGTGGGAAAATAATTTTCTCTATACATCCAAGGGAAAAAGTTAGTATATTGCTTGTAATTTTATTTTCTTCATAGTGAAGTTTGCATCCGTGGTTTTTTATCATTGTTTGGAATTTTTTCATGTATATTTTGTCTTATGATTTGTTTGGAATATTTCAATTCTTCTTCTAGTTGATATTTCTTCTTGTTTATCATTTGTGGGTGAGACCAGAAATTGAATCTCAGTTCACTGCGTTGTTGGCGTGCTGCACAACAACTGACATCATAACTATTAGTTTAGTTCTATTGGGAGCGATGACAGAAGAAGGAAATACTATAATTGAGAAGTTTAATGGTTCAAACATTACCTTCTAGAAGATGCAGATGGAGGATTATTTGTATCAGAAGGACATCTATATTCCACTGGGAGGAAAAGAGAAAAAACTAGAGAAGATGACAGATGATGAATGGTTTTTATTAGATCGAAAAACTTTAGGAACGATCCGACTCTTTTTGTTTAAGAGCGCTGCCTTCAATATATCGAAGGTGAAAACCACAAAAGAATTAATGGAAGTCTTAACGATGATGTATGAAAAACGCTCAACGTCTAACAAGGTTTATCTTATGAAACAACTATTCAATATGAAGATGTCAGATGGTGGGAGCGTGGCTGAACACATAAACGAGTTCAATACAGTCACAAGCCAGTTGGAATCCGTTGACATTGTTTTTGAAGACGAGGTCAGGGCGTTTTTGATCTTGTCCAGTTTGCCAAACAGTTGAGATGGTTTGGTGATTACTGTGAACAATTCTTTAGGGTCGATAAAACTAAAATTTGATGATGTGGCCGGTCTAATTCTCAATGAAAAATTTAGAAGAAAGGCATCGGGAGTTTTAGGGAATGCTTTAAACGTTGAAGGAAGAGGAAGATCGTTGAACAAAAGAATCAATAAACACGGACGTTCTAAGTCGATGGAGAAGTCTAAGGGACCGAAAGATAAAAACGGGTGTTGGCATTACGGCAAGAAGGGGCACATGAAACATGATTGCAAGGCGCTTAAGCAATAAGAATGAAGCTCTCAAGGTGGGAAGGATTTAGTGAATCTATTTTAGGAGAGTGGCACAGAGGCGTTAATCTTGTCTATGGATGTGAGGAATGAGTCTTGGGTCATAGACTCAGGTTCGTCGTTTCATACCACTTCATGTAAAGATGTTTTGTGTGATTATGTGTCAGGTGACTTCGGGAGAGTCTACCTGGGTGATGATGAGCCATGCAGTATTGTTGGAAAGGGAGATATTCATATAAATCAGAAAGACGGAACAACTTTGAAATTAAAGGATATCAGACATGTATCTGATATCGAGTTTGAAACGAAACTTGATCTCAGTGGGACAATTGGCTGATATCGGATATGTGACGACCTTCACCAGTGATTATTGAAAGATCACAAAAAGTGCCTTAGTGATATCTCGAGGTAAGAAGGAATGTACTCTGTACGTGACTTCAGAATCGTGTAGTTTACTCGCAGTCGCATCAACTAGAATGAATGAGCAGTTATAACATCAAATGTTATGACATATGAGTGAGAAATGGATGAAAGTGTTATTATCAAAAGGAAAGTTATCAGAGCTGAAGTCTATTGACTTAGAATTCTGTGATGACTACGTATATGGCAAGCAGAAGAGGGTGAGCTTCAAGAAGACAAGACGCGCTCCAAAGACACATCTGTTAGAGCTTGTACACACTAATGTGTGGGTACCTGCACGAGTATTATCTCTTGATGGTTCATATTATTTTGTTTCCTTCATTGATGATGCTAGTAGAAAACTGTGAGTTTATTTTTTAAAGCATAAATCTGATGTATTTTATATATTTAAGAAGTGGAAAGTAATGGTAGAAAACGAAACAGGTAAAATAGTAAAATGTCTCAGATCTAATAATGAGGGAGAGTACTGTGATAAGAGGTTTGAGAATTATTATGTAGTAAATGAAATCAAACATCAGAAAATAATTTCAGGGACACCGCAACAGAATGGTGTAGCTGAACGCATTAATAAGACCATCCTTAAGTGCGACAGGAGCATGAGATTACATGCAGGATTGCCTAAGACGTTTTAGGCAGATGCTGTGAATACTAGCGCATATCTCATTAATAGAAGTCCCTCAACACCATTGGATGTGAGCTATTAGAAGAAATGTGGACTGAGAAATAAGTGTACCTTTCACATTTTAGAGTGTTCAGTTACACTTCATATGTTCACATTGATGCAGAGCACAGAAACAAGCTGGATGCGAAGTCCAGGAGGTGCACATTTATATGCTACGAGCAGCATGATTTTGGCTACATGTTTTGGAATATAGAAAATAGAAAAATCATCAGAAGTAAAGATGTAGTCTTCAATGAAAAAGTGATGCGTAAGGACAGTGTGAAGGAAAATAAAGTCGAGAAGAAAGAATTCGTAAATTTGGAAGAGTTACCGGACACAAGTGTTACAGCACCACAAGATGATCATGCACAGGAACATTATGAGGTAGAGTCACAGACACCGGTTGTGAAGACATACACTAAGGAGAGGAGACCCATGGTCTGATACTTACCTTTCTGACATTATCTACTGCTAATAGATAATGGTGAACCGGAGTGTTTTGAAGATGTATTATAAGCAGATACACGGGTTAAGTAAGAGCATGCCATGGATGATGAGATGGACTCTCTTGAGTCTAATTGTACATAAGAGCTAGTCACCCTACCCAAGGGTAAGAAAGCTTTTCATAATAAGTGACTTTACAGACTGAAGGAGGAGCACGATGATTCGAAACAGTACAAGGCTAGATTGGTTTTGAAAGATTTTCAACGAAAGACAAGTATCGATTTCACTGAATATTTTCACCGGTAGTGAAAATATTTATAATTTGTATGATTTTGAGTATAGTGGCTACAAAGGACTTACATCTAAAGCAACTAGATGTTAAGATAGACTTTCTTCATGAGGACATTAAAGAAGAGATATATGCATCAACCAACAGGATACGTGACACCAGAAAAGGAGAATAAGGTGTGTAGACTGAAGAAGAGTCTATATGGCGTGAAGCAGGTATCGAGGCAGTAATACAAGAAGTTCGACAGTTTCATGTTAGAAAATGGTTTTAGGAGATGTTATGTAGACCATTATTGTTATTTGAAGAAATTTGATACATCGTACATTATTCTTCTTCTATACGTTGATGATATGCTTATGACCGGTTCAAGCCTGAAAGACATCTCAAATCTCAAAAAATAACTATCTAGAGAATTTGCCATGAAGGATTTAAGAGCTGCAAAACAAATCCTAGGCATGAGGATAAAGCGTGACAGGAAAAATAAGAAACTAATTTTGTCATAGATAGAGTACATATCCAAGGTACTTAATCGATTCAATATGGGAGGTGCTAAGCCGGTTAACACTCTATTAGCCAATCATTTCAATCTTTCTAAGGAGCAAGGTACAAAGACGCAAGAGGAACAAGAATACATGGCTAAAGTCTCATACGCGTCAGCTATTGGGAGTCTCGTGTATGTTATGATGAGCACAAGGCAGACATTGCTCAAGTAGTGAGAGTTGTTAGTAGGTTCTTGAACAATCCCGGGAAGGAATATTTAAAAGCTATGGAGTGAATCCTCATATACCTGGTAGGTATTGTGGATATAGGGTTGTGCTATGGTGGATCGAAAATCAAGTTACAAGGCTACATAGATTCAGATTTGGCAGGAGATATCGACAGTAGAAGCAGCACTACAGGTTATGTCTTTACTCTGGGTAGTGTTATAGTCAGTTGGGTCTCTCGGTTATAAAAGATAGTATATATCAGTATAACGGAAGCAGAATATGTTACAGCTATAAAAGGATGCAAGGAGATGGTGTGGATGCAAGTTTCATGGAAGAGTTGGGTAAGAAGCAAGCAGATTGCAAGCTATATAATAACAGTCAGAGTGCAATACCCTTGGCTAAGAATTCAACCTTTCATTCAAGGACCAAGCATATTGACATCAGATATCACTTTATATGTTCATTACTGGAAGATAGATAGATTGCTTTAGAGAAGATTCATATAAGTGAGAATCCTATTGATATACTGACCAAGGCGGTTACACGGGAGAAGTTGAAGCTCTGTTCAGCTTTGATTAGTCTTTAAGCTTGAAGATAGAGAGGTGGTGCAATATGGATGTAGAAGATAAATGTTTATGACGATGTGTCTCTAAGTGGAAGATTGTTGAGATGTGGAGTCATATCTGGGCAGCTCCACTCGACCAGTCGAGTGGGCTGCTCAATCGGTCGAGGGGTCTACTCAACCGATCATGGACTGGCTCAAGTCGTTTTTTAGCGAGTTGTAGTTTTGGATTTCCAATGTGCTCAACCAGTCGTGGGATGTGCTCAACCGGTCGAGGGTGTCGCTTGATTGGTCGAAGACTCTGTACGACTAGTCGAGCTTACGCAGTTTGAGTCTGGATCTTGTGCGGACTGCGAATTTTTGAATTGATTTTCACAGATGTGCGAAAGAAAAATTGTCTAAACTATAAATATGAGTCCCTAGGGTCTTTTCTAGAGAGATGAGAGTTATTTTAAAGTGTGGTCAAAGGGTTTTCTCTATACATTCAAGGAAAAAGGTTAGTACATTGCTTATAATCTTGTTTTCTTCATAGTGAAAGTTTACACCCGTAATTTTTTTTAATCCTTATTTGAGATTTTTTACGTATATTTTATCTTGTAGTTTGTTTGAAATGTTTTAATTCTTTTTGTAGTTTATATTTTTTCTTGTTTATCGTTTGTGGATGAGACCGAATATTGAATCTTGATTTACTGCACTGTTAGCGTGCTGCGCAACACCTTATAGTATAGAGTTGGGCTGCACCTATACCAACATGATGGTCCATTGCCTAACTAGGGGGTTAGCCAGGAGGAATTATATAGGTATGGACCGTAAACTAGTCTCTTATGTAACTTTTCTGAGTTGACTCGAACTTTGTCTATTCAGGTCCGATTTTTGGTACGACAAGTCACCTCTATTGTCCCCAACTCAGCACGACTTTGAATGAGTCACCTCCTACTCACCCGAGTTTGACTCAACACGGGACTAGACAAGTCGGTCTGGTCCCCCGAGTCAAAAACCATGGATGTAGGTCCGCCTCATCAGCAAAGCACAGTACCTTTTTGCCGTCTCAAGAATTATTCAATCGTGAAATCTGCTCATATGATGAGCCTCACCGTAGATGGAGGACACCCAAAAGATCTCCACGTTGAAATATTTTCATTTGAATGTGGACAGTATACATTACCATTTTTTAGGTGGCCCATATCAGTTGTATATGTTGTCAAATCAACGGTTTAGTTCACCTAACCAGTGGCCCCACATCTACGGAATCATGGACGTACCTTTTCTGATGAACAGGACCCTATCATCATCAACAGTAGAAAGTTACCTTAATACGGCAATACTCTTCTACTAATACAAGGAATGTTAAAAAGAGTAAAAGATACGGAGCTTTGATATGTTGGCATTTATGTGGGTTACCCTAGCCATGAAACAGGTGGGCCCTATCATGTGAATGTGGTATTAGCAATACCCTACCCCAAATGCAAAGAAGATCAAAAGCGTCAAGAAAGGGAGCTTTGCCACATCTACACGTATGCGAGGCATCCAACCGGTGAATTAGGTGGGCTCCTCAAATTAGATGGATTCACCTTCAAATTAGGCCAGTCCTACTCATCAGGTGTGCCATACAAACAAGAAAATGATGAATAATTTAGAAAATTGACCATCGTCTATCATGTGACCAGACTGAATTTTAGATCAGATAAGCTAAACGGTAGGGCCTACCTGACACACTGTACAGATGTCTCTTACAAGTCGCACGTGTGCCCTCTTGCATATGTGCACATGGGGAGAGGGGTGTTTCGACCCAAGCATTCGATTCCCAGAAACTATTCAACGAGAGGTAAAACTGTGACAACTTGCCGTCCAACCATGTATTTCCTGCAAGCACGCTACCTATATAAAGAATCTGTACCATGCGAACGGTAGTCCCTACAATCAAGATTGTTTCGAAAAAAATAAATCAATGTGGTCCGTTCGTTATTTTGGCCATAACTGTATATTGAGTCAGACCACTGGTTTTCCTTCGATTACAAAATGTGGCCGGAATTATCATCAGACTGGCAAGATTTTTTCTTTATGGTTATCTTCATGGAGGGTCCCATTTTTTAAATGGTAAGGATTTAACACGTACTTTTCATTTTAGCAGTAATTACCCTGTTGGACGCTATGTTAGCATACTTTCGGCCGTATTGGATAAGTTTATCGAGGGAGAACGGACGCGAGTACCTGTAACACAAAGGTACCGTAGGGCCCACAGAGATGCAGTGAAATCCACTCCGTTCATCAGATTTTCTAGCTTATGTTAGGAAGAAAACCCAAAAATGAAATAGATTCAAGACTCAAGTGGGCCATACCACAGGAAATAGTGGGGATGAAACACCCACCATTGACACCTTCCTGAGGCTTACTGTGTTGTTTATATGCTATCTAACCTGTTCATAAGGTGATTCCCATCAGGATGAAGTGAGAAAGCACAAGTATCAACCTGATCCAGAACTTTTGGAGGGACAGGAAGGTTTCAATGACGGTCGTTGAATCCCCATCGTTTCCCTTTGGTGTTGGTCAGTTGAGTCTTCGATCAGCCTCATTTTTGGGCCACTGTAACATGAGTTGGGGAAACTGATGGACAGAGTAGATTTCACACGAACATGAAAGTGGGCCCACAAAGCCTTGTGTTAGAGGAACTTACAAGTGTTAAGGAAACCCGCGCTGAGGGAGGAGAGCATCAAAATCCCTGGAAAGACCATAAAATTCTTGTGGCTCTTGATTAAAGTAAAGATATCTGGCATTCACGTCCATCTTTTTTATGTGAAAGCCCTATTTTTATCATTATTACAGAAAAATGAAGGAAAATAACAATCCTTTCAGCAGATTGATGCAGTACTCTCATAGCACTGTCTCAGTTACAGTCATCCTAGATTCACCGGGACACTTTTACAGTTCAACTAAGTGATCTAGACCGTCCATTACCTTCAGCAAACATTTTATTGGCCACCATGAAAAATCGATCACAGCGATTATGCATTGATTAGCCTTCCATTTTCCAAGCCATGGAAAGGATGGTTAGAATTGTATTATTTAAAAGTTGTTCTTTGGAACCTAAGAAACAGATATCTCGAATAGCTGTCCAGGCCTAAATTATATGCAAAGGATCTTCACCGTTCTTTTTATAGGATATGGATCGGATGGCTATAATCTCTGTTTCACTTCAATTTTTGCATGGTGGCCCATAAATTATGTGCCAGGCCAAATCAACTGTCTACAAAATTGATCAAATTTGACCGTCCAAAGTATTAGAAGTCAGGTGAAGCTGATTTCTGTCTTAGCACAACTAAAATTAGAATTAGTTATTATTGAATATATTTTTAATAAATTTAATTTTTTTAGAGAGAATAATATTTATTTTTATTTTTATTTTATTCTCTCATTCATCTAATATGGCTCTTTCAATTAAGTTGTCATATTAGCTATAAAGTAGAGTTTTCGTAGCCTATAGAAAGTGCCTAATGCAACAAGATATGTGGCACTGGATCATTTTTTTCACCAAAAATTTGAATAAAACTCCAAATTCTAATCTTACCATATGAGTGGTGCAGGCTGCAGAGATAGAGATTGGTGGGACCCACATAAAATTGTGAAACCCTTTAGAGCTATCAAGATCATGGATCGGCTAAGAGACAATTTCCTTTCATCATTTCTTGGCAAATGGACATCCTATCAGTCCATAGCGTTCCAATGATGGGTAGAAGTTGATTTAGGGAGCCTAATTCAAAACAAATGGGAATGGCTGGTGGACCACACACCACTAACTTAGCTGGTGTGGGTACGTGTCGTGCAAAGACGAGTTGTACGAACGGTTAAAAGGAGATCAAAGTTACATGGCCCCACAATGATGTATTTATCATATCTACACTGTTCATCCATTTGGAGAGATCATTTTAGATCTCTCTCCTAAAAATGAGTAATTTCAAAGTCTCAAGTGGACCACACCACAAATAGAAGTGGATAATGATTCTCACCGTTAAAACATTCGTACGGACCACAGTAACGTTTAATTTCCATCCAATCTGTTCATAAAGTCACACATACCTGGATGAAGAGAAAAAATAAATATCATAAAATTTCTGTGACCCATTGAAACCCAATCCGCCATTGCTTTTTACAGTGTAGTCCGCTTGATTTTTGGATCCGTTTTATTTTTCGGATCAAGCCTTAAGACGAGCTCACCAGGTTGACGGACGGTTTGGATATAGCTCATACCTCATGATGGGACCCACCGAACGTGGTGACGTCAACACACCAGCTAGGTTGGTGGTGTGTGCTACATCAGCCAATCCGCTTCCAGAGAAATGGGCTTCCAAGGGAAGTATTTACGGGAACGGATTGGTTACTCCCCCGACACCAGCCCGTGGCTGGTGGTCGGTTATCTGTGGGCCTTATAATGATGTTTGTATTTCATCCTTTCTGTTTATCCATTTTTAAAGATGATTTCAGGGCTTTATCTCAAAAATAATAAGGATATAAATCTCAGGTGGACCACACCACAGGAAAACAATAGTGATTGGATATCCATCATTTAAATCCTACTAAGGCCCACTGTACTGTTTATTTGACATCCAATCTGTTAATTAGGTCATAAAGACTCATATGAAGGAAAAAAAACAAATATCAGCTTGATCTTTATGGGCCCCAAAAGGATTTTAATGGTTGACGTTCATTCAACACCGTTTCCTATAATGTGGGCCACTTGAGATTGGGATATACCTCATTTTTTGTGTAATACCATAAAATAATCTAGAAAAATATATGAACGGCATTGATGAAACACATACATCACGGTGGGGCCCATAGAGCATCGACCACCAACCATTGGCAGGTGGCAGGGGAGTAGCCAATCCATTTTCAGTATTTACCCCATACATGTGGCACAAAAAGATGGAGAGGGCCATACCTAGGGGTGCACACGGGTCAGTTTGGTCCGATTCTGGAGTAAAATTGGAACCGAACCGTTCCTAACGGTTTTGAGATTTTCGGAACCGGAACCGAACTATTAGCACACCAGAACCGAATCAGAACCGGAATCGGAACCGAACCATGAAAACTGGTTCGGTTTTGAATTTTTAGAAAATTCAACAAAAGAAAAAAGGTGAAAAAAAATTCAACGGTCAAAAACTCTTTAAATCATCAAATTACATCTTAAAACAGAAACTCTACTATTATATTGATTTAAATATTTTTAGAAAATTCTTTCTGATCTCCTTTTAACTAGCTATCAACGGATCTAGGCTATAGTTCAACGAATCAGTTCTAGGCCACGGTTCAATGGATCAGTTTTATGGTTCGTTTCGGTTCTACATGCCCCTAAACCGAAATTGAACCGTATCTAATGGTTCTTGCAATTTTGGAATCGGAACGAAAATCAGTGCTATATAGAATCGGACTAAACTGGACTGATCCAACGGTTCTATTTCGGTTCAACGGTTCTACCAATTAAATGTGCACCCCTAGCCATACCCGTATTAGACTTTCGCTAAGAGATAATTGGGGTAGAAACTTGGAAGTGTGCTAATTTGGGGCGTCCACTAACATATCTTCCTTCACTAATGGGCCAGGTCGGCTTGGCTAGCCTTGCCCAGCCCATCTTACATGGGGGACAACGTGTGGGTATGCCCGACGGGTACTCAAAGCTAGCTAACATGGGCTGGGTATGGATACAGACATATGAGTGCGGGTCATGTTAATGTTGAGCTGGGTTTGAGTACCCTAACCTAGAAGAAGATAAAACACATATATCAGCTCCTTTGTCGCACTAAGAAGCTTTTAATAGTGGGCGCTCAATCATCACTGTTTCCGATGGTGTGGTCCAGTTGAGCTTTGATCTACTTCATTCCAGGGGCTAATACTCTAAAATGAGCTGTTAAAATGGATGGACGGTGTGGATGAAACACGTACATCAGGTTGATCCCACAGAGCCCACCCGATCCGCTTGGCCATGGTAGGAAACAAGGCCTCTAACTCAACGGTGTGTTACTTAAGAAGAATCGGTACATGGAAAGCCCATCGTTGGTTTATCCGAGCTGTTGATTTGATGGCACCATCATCGATGAACCATGCCCCCAACAGTCTATTCAATTAGTCAACTCTAACCTTTCCATTGGTGGAATATAAATACATGATTAAAAAGAAATGTATAGACGGTCCACATTCAACGGAGAAAAGATAAAAATATTCAATGGTTAGGATCTTTCAGTTTGAGATGTTCTTTTGGGACAGTGCATC
This sequence comes from Magnolia kwangsiensis, assembly GCA_037074715.1. Classification (NCBI taxonomy): domain Eukaryota; kingdom Viridiplantae; phylum Streptophyta; class Magnoliopsida; order Magnoliales; family Magnoliaceae; genus Magnolia; species Magnolia kwangsiensis. Next base: position 167,698,607 of record CM073574.1, on the reverse strand, counting down.
CATGATGGACCCATCAGATAAATGGCTCGGATAAACCATCCATGCGTCTGACACCCACAAACTCTGTGCATAACAGGGAAGCACCCTGCAATATCTACTTTTGGTAGGCTAAAAGCAAATGGTGGATGAAACAACTGCAATATCTAATTTTGTTTGGTTCGGTTTGAAAGGAATGCAATTTTTATTCTTCAAATATGGTGCAGGTGAGACCCAACTTGGAAAATTTTCAGCCATTCATTTTGTGAACCTCATCATGGGACTCCAATACTCTATCCTGCGATAGTCCATGCCCCGAGACATTAGATTGGTGGTTGGGATCATCCGATGTTCGACTTTGGATGGGGCACTGCCTATCCAAAAAAGATTCCTTCATACAAACAGTTTGGATCACAGGAAGGTGGGCCCCACAAATAAGATTGTTGGGGCTTGATTAAATCACTCGATCGAGTGTTGGATATTCCCTCAAAATGAAAACGAAGATGCCTGTCAACTCACTAAAACAAAGAAAGCAAGGAAAAGTCCACCCTTTCTCTCTCTCACTCGAATCCATCTCTGTGGGGCCCACCTTAGTTCGGGTCACGTTGATCTTTGGATCGTCCCTTCATCATGGAGGTACCCATCCGATGAACGGTTTGGATGGAATTTATACTTCATGGTGGGCCTCACAGTAACCCATGGTTTTCGTTCCCTCCCCATCGTTCCTTGTGATGTGGCCCACCTGAGTTGTGATCAGCCTGATGTTTTTCTCCAGGGCCTAATAGTCGTAAGGCTTACCTTGTGGACGAAATAGATGCCGTACACACAAACGGTAGACCTTACATAACTCGTGTGTAGTACCCACAAGGTACAGCAGGCGTTGTAGGAACTTCGGGTCCCACACTCTCATCCACACCTTTCCTTGTCCACACGTTGGAAGGAAAAGCCCAGGGAGAGGCCCAGGCCCAATATCATGTGATCAATAGCATCATCATCAGCTATAGTGTCATGAGAGACGATGGATTCACAGCCATTCATTCATTGAGAGGCTATCCATAATCTCATCCTCTCATTCTCTCTCTTTCCTCACTTGAAAAAATAGCCTCATTTTCTCCCTCTCTCCCTTCTTTATTTATCCGATCTTTTTCTTCTCTTCTTCTGCTCTGAATAATTTCAACATGGCTTCTTCGGCTACTCTCTCAGTAGCCAATGCCTCTCTTCAGGTCTCTCCCTCTTTCTCTCTCCTCCACTCTCTTTCTCTCTCATGGTTTGGAATGTAATTTCTATGTGATTTTCAGGCAAATGCTAAGGGATTCTCTGAATTCTCGGGTCTGAGGAACGCAGCCTCTCTTCCTTTTTCCAGAAAAGCTTCTGACGATTTCCTCTCCGTCATCGCCTTCCAGACTTCTGCGGTGAGTTCCTATCTATAGAAATGCTATGTGCACTCGACTCGCACGTGGAGGTGAGGTACACGTGGACGTGATCCGATCCGCTCACACGGCAATCCCTTATCTCTTTCATTGTATCAAACTACCTTCCTGTATGATCATCAGGTGGGCCCCACGTGTACGTAGTTTTTCGATCTTTTGTTTTGTGTCCGGGAGCCACGCAATAGCCATGTCAGCTTCATTTTTCTAAGACGTGGCGATCAATCTGATGAGCGGCTCCGATCTTGCACGCCATGTTCTCGTTGCCACCTACACTCTAGATCAAAATTCTACGGTGTAGATGCCATTAGAGGAACGGTTGATAATACAATGTGGAATTAGCAAATATGCTCCGTCCAAAAAACTGTTACTTGGGTCCACTTTCTGTTGATCCAGACCGTTTATCAAGAGGCCCCATCGTGGATGGTAGATATTCCCCTAATTTTGATCCGTCTATTTGTTAGGGCCATAATGAATTGCTTATGATTCTAAAGAATCACTTCTGTTAGGCTATCGTAACCACCCCATCCATAGATCGGAAAAGGAAGGCTAAAGAAAAAAAGACCAAATCAAGGATGGATTGGATGGTCAGATTAGTGGGAATTTTGCATGATAGTCTGAAATGTGGTATGGACTTAATGGACAGTTCCGATCAACCGTTTGGACTGTCCAAACAGACTGATGCAACTAGGAGAACCATAACTTATAGCCATATGAGAGCTCAGGAGCATTTCCCAAGAGCATGTGTCAGTCGGAAGCGGATTGCGTACTAACTCAGTATGCTAACTAGTACTTACTAAACTATGTGGGGCCTATTGTGGATGTATGTGTCTTATCCACGCCGTTCATCCGTTTTTTCAGCTTATTTTAGGGCATGAGACCAAAGTTGAAGAATATACAAAGCTCAAGCGGACCACACTACAAGAAACAGCATGCACATTGGCGTCCACTGCTGAAACCTTCCCGGGGCCCACAGTGATGTCTATTTGTCATCCAACCTGTTAATAAGGTTACAAAGACATGGATGAAGGGAAAACGCAAATATCAGGTAGATAAAAAAACTTGTGGCCTCTTATAAGTTTTCAACCGTAAGCAGTGTGATTCCTGAGGTGTGGCCCATTTGAGCATTATAATGCTTTAATTTTGGGATCACCACATAAAATGAGCTGATAAAACGGATGAACGGCGTGGATAAGATACACACATCACGTGGGACCCACAGTTTACTCAGTACGTAATCCACTTATGTGTCAGTATGTATGAGGCCAAACTAGATGTGTCGCTAGCCCATTTTAGTAGATGGGTCAAGTTTGGTTTGAATCCGAGCCGACCCAACCAGACGGACCCGACTTGGACTTAATAGTCATCCACGGCCGGCTGAGTCAGATGACCCGACCCGACCTGATCCAGAATGTATTATGTGCATGCATCTATTAATTCGATTGGGCTGTCAGTTAAAGGTCATCGAACAAATGGTTAGGATCGTTTTCTCACTATAAGCTTTGGTCAATGCTTGAAGTGAACATGCAAGCCAGCTCTACCTGAAAATCTGCTTGGAAGAAGGAAAAGTTCTTTTACCTTCTTCAGTCAAACTAATTGTTGTCTTCTCCAAATAAAAGAGGCTGCCTTTCTTTTTTAGTCACACTTTTATCAATGACACTGAAGAACCATTATTTTGGAAGTGGATTGGCTGGTGTGGCACACACCTCCAACCTCCCTAGTGTGTTGACATCACTAAATTATGTGGGCCCACCATGATGTATGTGTTATATCCATACTGTCCATCCATTTTACAACATCATTTTAGGTAATGGCCCAAAAAATGTGGTAGATATAAAGCTTAAGTAAACCATATCATATAAAGTAGTGGGGATTGAATCGTCTACCATTGAAAGCTTTTGGGGTCACAGAAGTTTTGGATCAATATGAGATTTGTTTTTTTCCCTCGATCTACATCAACGTGACCTCATGAACAGATTAGATAACAAATAATAATTATGGTGAGCCCTAGGAAGGTTTCAATGCTAGAAACCATTGTTCCAACTTACCTATGTAGTGTTGTCCACTTGAACTTTGAATCTGCCTCATTTTTGGACTCATGATTTAAAATAATCTCGACAAATGGATTGACAGTGTAGATATATATAGCACATATATCATAGTGGCCCCTTATAACTTGGTGACATCACCGCACCATGGAGGCATTGGTGTGTGGCACACTAGGCAATCACGCTTCCCCATTTTATCCTATTTACTTGTTTTGTAGTGAAGAAAGAAACGGAAGCATATTGGTGGTGTGTTGCTGTCACAAGTTCTGTGGCCCCCACCATGATGTGTGTGTTGTATCCACACTGTCCGTCCATTTGGCAAGATCATTTTATATCTTCAGCCCAAAAATAAGGTGGAGCCAAAGTTCAAGTGAACCACACAACAAAAGGCAGTGGTGACAATGATTCCTACCACATAAACCTCCCAATGGCCTACCAAATTGTTTTTTTGCCATCCAACCTATTAATGAAGTCACACAGGCCGGATGAAAGGGAAAAAAAAAAACCAAATATCAAATCAATCTAAAACTTATACGGTCCTCAAGAAGTTTCAAATGGTAGTTCAATCCTTCTAGTTTTTTTTTATGGTGTGGTTCACTTGAGCTTCCTGTATGTCTATTTTTTTGAGCCCATGTACTAAAGTGATCTTGTAAAATGTATAGACAATGTGAATATAATACATACATCATAATGGGCCCACATAACTTAGTGACGTGAACACACCACTGAGGTGCACACAATCCCCCCAATGAAAGTTGGACCTAAATATCCTATTTTTACCACTTTAGGAGTGGACTGAGCATGTATTTACTCTCACAGATTTGTAACTACCTCTGCCAAGACCTAACTAAAGATGGACAATCCTCTCAGGGGCCACCATGATTGATATGTTTTATCTATGATATCTGTATATTTTGGCATATCATTTTAGGGCATAAACTCACAAGGTAGGCAAATCAAAGATCAAATAGACATGTACGAGAGAAATATGTACAGAAGAAAAATGTAAATACCTGCTTGATCTAGAACTTTTGTGTCCTAATAAGTTTTCAACGCCAGGCTTTCAATTCTCATTGTTATCAGTGATGTGGTCCATTTGTGCCTTAAATCTACTTCTTTTTAATCTCATGCTCTAAAATAATTTTTCAAAATGATAAACATGGATAAAAGACATGCCTTATGGTGCACAGGGCCACTGACAGGGCTGTCGTCTCCAGCTAAGTCCTAATGGGGTATTACCAAATCTGCATTCAAGGGGAACACATCGCGCAAAACGCATGCCTGACTGGTGTTAAGCTGGCCCACCAGGCTGGCTTCATGTGTACATTAGATGTGCACCATTACCCAGTTTTTGAAAACCGTCTTTGGATGGCCCACCTAATAAGTCGATCAGCATGTTTATGTTTTTATTTTTATTTTTGTTTTATTTTGTTTTACATATTGTCATCTCTCTGCAGGGATCACCTTTCACTATATGCCTATGCAAGGGATTTCATTATTGATAGATGTTCGCACACAACGCTGTATGTTAAATTTCACATAGAGCGTTGTTATTTTTTTGCTAACGTATCACTGCAGTGGAACATCCGAGCCGTGAAAAAGGAGGGCCATACCATGAAGATCATCTGAATAAAAAAACTAGAGAAATCCACTTATCAGGTGGGCCACACACGTAAACTGACCCAAACTATTGGCTGGCCATCGATTAAGACACCACAGCGCCTTCTTGATGGATTTCACCTTACCTAATTTTCATGACGTGGGCCACCTTTTCCACGGCTCGGATGTTACATACAAACAACACGCAGTCTCTAAGCTTGTATGTTAGCATGTCTTTTACACATGAAGTTGGTTGTAACTATAGTGCACATCGTGCGCATTGCACCACCCCTCGATTGTATTGATCGAATGTATTGAAGGTCGGAGGGAGTGGTTACAAGAGAGGAGTGGTAGAGGCGAAGCTGAAGGTGGCCATCAACGGGTTTGGAAGGATCGGTCGGAATTTCTTGAGATGCTGGCATGGAAGGAAGGACTCTCCCCTCGATGTGATCGCCATCAACGACACCGGCGGCGTCAAGCAAGCTTCCCACCTCCTCAAATACGACTCAACGCTCGGCATCTTCGATGCCGATGTTAAGACGGCTGGCGACACGGCCATATCCGTCGATGGGAACGTGATCGAGGTCGTCTCCAATCGCAACCCAGTCAACCTTCCATGGAAGTAAGTTCACGTTCATGGCGTGGCCCACCAACCATCTTTATCTCTATATCACATGTATATTTGTGTGGGAAGTAAAAAATAGCTGGCCCAGTTGTGGGTGTTGTTCATTGGGTCCAGCATTCTGTTCTGGAGGGCCCAACTTTCAGTGATCTTGAAGGTGCTTCTAGTGGGCCCAATTATATGGGTGTGATTGTTTGATGGAGGGATATCTAGTTCTATGATCTGGATCACTGAAAGTGGGATCCTTTCAGGCAATCTGGCCCACATGAAGAATGCCCACTCATGTGGGCCTTAGTGTTCTAGGCCCACTTCTTTGGGCTGGATTTGAGAGGATGATTTAGGTATGTGGATTCATACGGTCCATCTAATGGGTTGATGCACAGATGTACGTGATGAGGTCGATCACTGTCTTCCTCAAGGGATGATTACTCCAATTTACGGAGTTGTTTTGGACTCCAGATTCATCGGATCCACAAGGAAAGATAGAAAAATAGAAAAAAATTCTAATAAATTCAAATTAAATTTATATTCCTTTAAATAGTGATATGAAGAAGAAGTTTAAGAATCAAACTCCCTAAAAAACGTGACTTACTATAAATAGTAAACTTACTATTTATAGACAGTCATGATTTCTACTAAATTTATTGGTTTTTGGCCAAAAATAGTGTCCAATTTGGCCTAACAATGCTATTTTCCTAATTTTTCTAAGCCATTTTCATGTTGGGTACCAACTTGAAGCTTAAAGAATCAAGAGTTGTAGAATTAAAACTTACTATAAATAGTAAAACAAAATTAAAATGGAATTTCCATCAATCTGATGGAATCTCACAAATTCAGTGTGGGCAACCCAGCGTAGTGGGGTTGGTTAGCTAAAGTAGCTTCTCCTGTCCAAAATTATATATGGTACATCGCATAACTCATTCTGATGCAATCTTGTAAATTCAGTGTGGGCAACCCGGCGTAGCGGGGTTGGATAGCTAAAGTAGCTTCTCCTACCCAAAATTATATATGATACGTGGAATAACTTGTTCCAGTTTGTGAGATATGACTGTTTTAAAGTTCTGACTATACGGATCACTTCCACCTCCTATTGGACCTCCTCTATTCCATCTTGGACATGAAAGTTTGTGCAACCCGCTCTACATCATGGGTCCTCATCGCTGAAACCAAAAATCAAACCAAAAGGGATGAATACCTGAAATGCAAATGGATTCAACAAGGGAAAGTAATGGTTAGGATCATCCAGATCACTGTAATTTTCAACCAACAGTCTTATATGAATGAGACCCAGTAAAGGACGGATCAGATTTAGGTATATGCAGCAAACGCTTCTTCCCAAAATCTGATCCATCAAGACAAACAAGAGTGGGTCCCATAACTGGCATTCTTTGTATAACTCACGCATGCTATAAAATCCATTGATTTCAGGGCCATGGGGATTGATCTGGTGATCGAAGGTACAGGAGTGTTTGTTGATAGGGAGGGTGCAGGGAAGCACATCCAAGCCGGAGCAAAGAAAGTGCTGATCACAGCCCCCGGCAAGGGCGACATCCCCACCTACGTCGTTGGTGTCAATGCCGACGCTTACAATCCTGACGAACCCATCATCAGCAATGCATCTTGCACCACCAATTGCCTGGCACCGTTCGTTAAGATCCTTGATCAAAAGTTCGGTAAGCTCTCTAATCACAATGAATTATGTGTCATTGGCCACCTCATATTTATAACAGAAACAGTTCATTGATCTGATATGCTCCACTTTTGATTGATCATGTGCTGAACATTTCCCTGATGGACAATCCTAACCATCCAAACAGCCACATGCAAGTAGACCACTGTGGAAGATTATAGTAGCAGTCGTCCAATTTGGTGTCCTCCCATTGAAGAGGTTCTTGATGCAATGTCCATCTAGAGTGTCCACCATCCAATCAATGGTCTGAATAACCAAACCGTGGGTCCCACTTGTAGAAACTTGGGGCTTGGGCATGATATACATACCCTTGGTGGATCATATGATTCCTCTCATTACACCAAAGTATATTTGTATGGATCTTCAAGTTGATATTCTTTGAAGTAGAAGGTCATGAAATGGGAGTTTGTTTTGCATGAGAGGGCCAACATTCAAAAGATGGCTGGATGATCAGGACCTTTCATCTTGTGGGTGCTATCTTGAATGTGCCACCATCCAAAGATCACCAAAAATGCACTGTGCTTGATGAAGCTTATTTTGTCAGATTTTGATTGATTTGTCTAATCCTGGGCAGCAGTTATTAAGATTAGAAAATCATTTGAGAAATGATCTGCAGTGAAATAACAATCACAGGACTGTTTTTATGCTAATTTCAAATTCACATCGCATTTATGTAGCATGTCCTCGAATCCCACCTTTCAGTGACGAATCTCCCTATAACTCACATGTTTAAATTTAGTAGAGTCGTCTCAAAACAAATAAAAACATAGGGAAATAGGAAGAGGTTGCGCAGTGGCTCTTGGTGAGTGTAATGGTAGGCCTTGTGACTAATCAGAGGAATCACCACTCCCGTTGATGCTGACCCTTCACATGGTTGCAGAGAAATAACCTTTCGGATCATGTCAAGATATATGTGGAGACTGATTCTTGGCAAGATTGCGACACTTTGTGTTTGGATGCACCAATGAATTGAATTGCAAATGGGTCACTTTAAACAGAGGAAATGACAAAGCTATCGTGCATGTGTATTTGCATTCATGAGGTTGAGACCTCAAAATCTCTCTTCTTGTTCCTTTCAACATTTGGTCATATACCGTTTGCTAGACTAATAATTGCAATTTGATTTTGATAGTGCATCCAAACACTCCCTTGAGGAGTCTAAAGATATACTGTTTGCTAGACTAATAATTGCAATTTGATTTTCGATAGCACATCCAAACACACCCTTGAGGAGTTAGAAGGGATTTGCTTATATACTTTGGACTTGGATATCTTACATCATGATATGATGATCTTCACAAGTTAAAACTAATGATATGTGAGAGATAAAAACGAATCGGAAATTAGAAGCGGCAGTAGCATTTTGAGTAGCCTCATACCTTTTGTTCAGAAACTCTAATCCATTTGAAATTTTTAATCGGAAGTGTCGGTGATGTCTGGGATAATCTGAGAGCATTGAAGTTGAAGAGGTGGGTCATCATGGCAGATGGGTTGAATTTATAGTGGTGGGACAAGCATCTTCTGTATCTAATGCTTTTAGGAGTAGGGTTAGCATAGAGATTAAGCATAATGGAGTTCGCTAATCTAGTCTTGTAGTGTTCAAGGGTGATGGTTGGGCTATTGATAAAGGTGGATGGAGTTGAATTCCTACATGCCAGAATGGCGGTGGATTAATAACACTGAAGAACTCCAATCCGTTTTTCTCGACGATTAGTAGTAGGACTTTCAGTTCCGGTCGTTTCTCATAAATTGGGTCATCTATGTGGAAATGGCACTTACCGCCCTAGGAAGACTAGTAAGTCGACAGGAAGCCTCTAGGATGTCATGGCCAAAGTGGAACATGGTTTTTAACGGTGATGGGTTTGGGTGACTAAGGAGATGTCCTTTTGTTTTCCTAGTAAAATGAAATCTTCTAGAGGTAGTAAGAGTATACTTTTACTATTTATGGTGGGTGTAATGACGAATTGACCATCTCGTTGTGGTTAGCCCTCTATAGATTAGTAAGCTTGGAAATGAGATTAAGTGGGCTAATGAGGGAGAAATGAGATTCGAGCTGATACTTCTCTTGTATGAGATGAGAAAATAAGAACAAACTAGGCCCAAGAGATGTAAACATGATTGCTTGATGATTTGATCCATTTGGGAGCATGGAAGGATTGTACCGGGAGAAAGGCCTGTATTTTGGGATGTTTGCGTGATGGCGTTGCAGTGAGTAGATTTTACTAATGTGAAGTCGGCAGACAGGTAGTGTTATACTTCACTCAAAAGCCCATCATGGTCATGCGAACCATCAAAACAGAATTTTTGAACTCCGTTTCATCGATTGATGTTTTGAAGTATACGACCTCTCATGAATCTGATTGGAATGATATATGAGAGCAGTTGTAAATGGTAAAATGGTAAGAATCAAAGTTCCATAACTTCACATGGGACCTCATCCATCAACATTTGATGCCCAAGATATTTGGGTTTTACACCTCAATGTCGATTCACATTTCACAAGGTGCATTTTCAATTCATCGCCCAAACGCCTTACATTTCGACTTTGATGCACTGATTACTAATGACAACTAACACCCTCATTGCTCTTATTAATCTTGGAACCTAATCTGGCTTACTAAGCTGTACTGGGATAACCGCCCCAGGGTGGCCAATTGGTTATTATACAATATCATGGACTATGGCAATGTTCTCTTCCAAACCTAGAAAAGCGCAATTCATTCGACTTGGATATTCCAATGTCATGATGTAGTCGATCCAATTCATGTCAGAAGCTTAGCAAGGTGATCATAGATTGGCAATGAGAACGCTCAAGCCATATTTTCCGCAGCCACATCATCCATGGGACTTCTTGTCAATTTACAAGTTTCCGCAATGCTAGAACATTTTGACACATTGTCAAAGTACTCTGTGATGCCACGATTGTCTAAACAAATGGTTATTATATGATCTGATGGGGTTAGATTCGCATAGATTCCATTCAAGAGGTCTTTCAGACCTTACATTAGGGGCTGTTTGGTTGCTGAGGAATTCTAGTCTCAGCTAAGCATTTCCTTTCCCAAAAACCATGTTTTGTTCAGTCATCTTGCCTGGTTTTTCTCTCTCCATGCTTGTGTAAAAGAAGTCTTGGATAGTCCTAACAATAGTTCTAAAATTTACTGACTCAACTTGAAACCGGTCGAATCAACATGATCATGTGAGATTTTGAGCCAGAGTCATTAGGAAACTCTGTTCTGGGAGTGACTCAGCCCTGACTAGGAAAGACTCATCGAGTTGACGATTCGACTCACAGTGAGAGAAGCCGAGTCACTATGCTTGTCAATCAATTTTCTTGCATTTTTGTTTTAAGGGGGCTGTGTGGAAATTGAACAAGAAAACAACAAGCTATTCAGTACTTAGGCTACTTTTCTTATTTTATATCACTCATCTACAAATAATTGTTTTCAACTATCTCTAGCATTGCTGATATTTTTACTTTACAATTGTTAAAGATTGAGACTAGGTGGTTCAAGTCTTCGAGTGGACCCAACCCAAAAGAACTTCGAGTCGAGTTGAGTTTTCAGTTCCTCAACTAGAGCATACTATGGTCATTTTCTTGGGAGCGCTTAGCTCGAGCGATCACCCATTTATACCAAGGCAGCGGGTGTGACGTAAATATCAATGAGCCTGTCATGATGTTTACATGAAATTCACTCCGTTCATCATCTACGAAAAACTTTGTGAGGCTTGAACTTGGAAATCAAGTCAATCGAACACTCAAGTGGACCACACAACAGGGAACAACAGGATATGATGAAGACCATTGAAATCTTCCTGGCACCTACGTTGGACAAAACAGATATTTGATTTTCCCTTCATCCTCAATATACTCTCCTTATAAATGGGTTAGATGTCAATGGTGGACGTCTCCATTACTATGTTAGCCTATGGTGTAGCCCACTTGAGTTTTGGATCCACATGATTTTTCGGATTCATTTTAAAATATGCTGGCTTAGGTGATGGACCTTGATTAGATGTCATTTATACATTATGGTGGGTCCATGGAGATTTATGTTGGAGAGGAAACAGGCAATTGAGCAAATGTCCATAACATTACTCTCCATAACCATGTTCATGAGATTGGCTTGGGTTAGAATCAACATATTCATTGTTTATCTGTATCTATAATACCCTGCATTTTTGCATGATCATGTTTACATGTGGATGCGAAAATGCTCAAGGATTGTATCCATGCAAAAATACATGGCAGGCATTATCAAGGGGACCATGACCACCACCCACTCCTACACTGGTGACCAAAGGCTGCTCGACGCGAGCCACCGTGACCTCAGACGTGCGCGGGCTGCAGCTCTCAATATCGTCCCGACATCCACCGGTGCTGCAAAGGCTGTGGCCCTTGTCCTCCCCACTCTCAAAGGTAAACTCAACGGCATCGCCCTCCGTGTCCCCACACCCAACGTATCCGTTGTTGATCTAGTCGTCCAAGTCTCAAAGAAGACGTTTGCCGAAGAGGTCAATGCCGCATTCAGGGAAAGCGCCGAGAAGGAGTTGAACGGCATCCTCTCTGTCTGCGACGAGCCGCTCGTCTCAGTCGACTTCCGGTGCTCCGACGTGTCATCCACCGTCGACTCATCACTGACCATGGTCATGGGTGATGACATGGTTAAGGTGATCGCCTGGTACGATAACGAGTGGGGCTACTCACAGCGTGTGGTGGATTTGGCCCACATTGTTGCCGACAACTGGAAGTGATCGATTTTCGGTGGGTTGCCGCATCTTAATTTTTGTTTCGCCTTTTAAATTCCTATTTTTGTCAAAAAATTGTAATGAGAGATTAAACCTGTGTTTAGTTGCTGTTATTATATTAGTCCTCCTAAAGTTCAATGCTGGTTGTGGGATGTAGCTCTTTTATAGGTGTGTCATGCATGCACTTCAATACAGACCATCTAAATCATGGGCCCCATCTGAATTGAGCATATCACAGAAATCTCATTAATTGGATTACTCTAACCACCATATTGGTCATCATCAGATGAACAGTTGAAGGGAAAATGGTCATCTACATGGATTTAGCAGTTTATATATATTGAATGGTTAAGATCGTCTGATCAGTGTGATTTTAATGATATGCTGATGATTGATTTACATGTATAATCGTGTGGACAGTGAAAGTGTATGTCTAGCTACCCTCTTTCATTGCTTTCAGTTCTTTTGGATAGACAGACAAATGCATTGATATGCAAACTACAAATATGGGTCCCAGCCCCAGAGGCTCACGCAAGGAGATGAGGTCTACAAACCACAGAGCACACATCAGAGAAAAATACAGTTTGTCCACACGTACCTCTACATGTGATAAGGTTTTCCAAGCTGGCAAGTGCAGAACATCAAGCCTGAGATCAGTTGGGCCGCACAGTTCCTCTTTTAGGCCAGCCCATCCTGGGGCCCACCTTGTTGAGGGTCAAATATTGCATGTTAGACCCCAGATATTGTCTGGATTTACGAATATAATGCTGTCTAATGGCTCGTTTTCTCATTCTTGTGTGGCAAAGTGATTTTATGAGCATGGATGGAAAAAAGACGTTAAAAGTTGAGATTTAACGATCTGATGACGCCAAAGGCAAGGGACACACTCCAGGGGACCAAGATTGACAAATATACACGGTCAGAAACCCGAGAAAAGTTAGAAATTGAAGCTCAAGTGGCCTGAAGGACGTCCAGAATGCAAGATCACGAGGTTCCCACCATCCGTTCGGCTCGAAACTTCATACGTCGCCTGAGGACCATAAATTAACCATACATATAAAATTTCAGCCATTGAAGATCTCGAGAAGTGCCCCAACTGACAGATCAGCCTATAAACCATTGATTCTGGGCCCACCTGATATCTGGAACTGCCTCAAAATTATTATTGACGCCTTAAATAAGGAGTCAAAACAGATGGATGGTGCAGATTTCTCTAAAATAGTGCAATGGACCCCATATTAGATGAGTGTGTACAGTGCACATGTGCACTCGCCGTGCACCAGAATTTTCAAAAGTCGGTCAGCTGCGCTGACCGACGTTCCGTCTACAACTCAAAAAAAAAAAAAAAAAAAAAAAAAAATTTTTGCAGCGGACGCACGGCCGCGGCCGTTTTTGCGAACGGTAGTGGGCCCCACCCATTGCTCGTATGGAGAATCTGATCCGTTCACCGTGTAGAGGGACTCGAATACTACAAAAACATGCTGAATTTTTGTACCCATGCGTGCACACGTGTGAGATACAGAGGCCACAAAAGGGCTGCTCGGTAGCGTTCAAAACTGATTCTTTTGTGATTTCTTCTCTGGGTCACGTCAATGGACGTTCAAAACCACTCATTCTTTACTGAAATTTCGTTCTGAATCCAATGGACGGGGTGGATTTTTCAGAAAATGCTTCTGTGGGGCCCACCGATCACAACAGCGAAATGGTGCGAAAGGTTTCGCACATCCGCGAAAACCGACTTTTCCGGACGGTTTTGGCCCACCATCTTTGATCATATGGCAGATCTGAACCGTCTATCATGTAGAGGACCCAATGAAATCCTAAGGGACGGTGTTTCTTTGGAATTTGAACAAGGAAAGTGGCGTGTTTCGAGGCACCGAACTTGGCTGCGAAAAAGCTTTCAATGGGCATGCATAGCTTTCCAAATCCGATTCAAATCCGATTTTCACCACTCCAGCAGCTATATAAAGAGGTTTTGGACGTGGGGATCATTCATTCAGGTCTTGGGAGGAAGAACAGAGGGCTCGAGCTTGGGTTTGAACGTGGTCAGAGGAGACAGAGAGGAGCTTGGTTTTTTTCTTTCCCTTTTCTTTTCCTTTTCTTTTTCTCTTTATTTATTTGGATTGAGCCCATCCATGGCAGGCTAAATCCTCCTAACTAGGGCTAGGAGGTGAAGCTTGTAGTGAGATGAGAGATTATATGCTTTTAATTTAATTTTAATTTTTGAATTGAAGTTGGTTTTAGTTTGATTTTAATGGAAATATTTTAGGTTTTTAATGGTCTATTGTGACTGAAATTACAATGGGTCTGCAATGACTTTTAATATTCCCATTCTCTTTAATGTTTATGACGTTAGGAAGCCCTGTTATTCACCATAGTCTCCTGGGCATGGTTGGATGACGGTACCCTTCTTAACCTTCATGCATATGATTGGTTGGTAATTAGTTTAATTCTGTTGTTTGCCATAGTCTGTGGGCATGGTTTGGTGATGGAATCCATTCTAATTCATACACCTTTCATCTCTTTGAAAACTAGATCAACGCCAGTTCAGTAATTTTCATGATTTTTGATGCAAGCATAAATTCTCCCTGATCTCTACAAGTGGATCCTCTGAATCCCTAGTTCCCTTCTCCTGATTTCTCTCAAGTTTAGATAATTATTTCACCATTATTTCTTAATTTACATTCAGTTTAGATTTCATCTTAATCTAGTTCTAGTTCTGGTTAGTTTTAGATAACGTACAAGTTTCAGTCCCTTGGGATTCGACCTCGGTCTTACCGAGTTATTACTACATCACAACCCTGCACTTGGGGAGTGAACAAGTTTTTGGCGCCGTTGCCGGGGACTGTCGGCTACGTTTTTCTGAAATTAATTAGTTTTGGGATTAGTTTAAGATTAGATTTTCTTTAGAATTTTTAATTCTAGGTTTAGAAGTAGTTATTTTCCTTGTTAGAAATTTTTCCTAACGTTAGAAACTTACTATTCTTCATTCTATCTGATTTTTAGAACTAACCTAATTTTTTTCTGTTTTGTAGGAAACTTCTAATTTAGTAAGCTCTTTCTAATTTCTCTTTCTTTAGAATTTCTTCTTTTCTTTTCTAGAAATTAGTTTACTCTTAATTAGGACTTTCTATTCTTAGAAACTAACTTATTTTGGTTTGTTTTGCAGGTTTTTAACTTAGGAACTCCGATTTGGTAACTTCTCTCCAACCCTCCCTTTTCCTAGATTTTTATTTTTATTTTTTATTTTTTTGGTTTAAATTAGAATTTGAGGGCTGAGTGTGTTTTATGCCCCATTGGGCACGCGACAACACTCGACGTCTCGTGACTGAAGGAGGATTAGTTGAGGGGTTGACTGTCCATCGCAGGACTACACACCACTTGGATTCTCCTGAGTTAGAAGACGTTATGACTGAAAATCAACCTCAAGCACTACCCTAACCAGGGGTTGAGGAAGTACATGATGAGAATGAGGTGCATCAGGCACCCCCGCCTCGTACTTTACGAGATTATTTACAACCGGCGGGGGTGAGTACGCCCTCATGCATGATTTTTCCTGAGAATACAGGACATATGGACATCAAGCCAGGGGTTATCCAACTCCTTCCTAAGTTCCATGGGCTTGAGTCTGAAGAACCTTACTTGCATCTGAAAGAGTTCGATGAAATCATAGGCACCTTATACTTTCCTAATGTATCTGAGGATATTATTAGGTTGAAACTTTTTCCATTTTCCTTGAAAGAAAAAGCCAAGACGTGGTTACATTCACTGCGTCCTAGATCCATTGGCACATGGAATGATATGCAAAGGGAATTTATAAAGAAATTTTTTCCACATCATAAGACAATTACCCTCAGGAGAGCGATCATGAACTTTGCCCAAAAGGAAGATGAAACATTCTTCCAATGTTGGGAAAGGTTCAAGGATCTGGTTAATGCATGCCCACAACATGGCTTTGAAATATGGCGCATTACAAATTTTTTCTATGATGGGCTAACATCTTCCATGCGCCAAATGGTCGAGACAATGTGTAACGGAGAATTCATAAATAAAAATGTCGACGAGGTATGGGATTACCTCGATAGTCTCGCTGAAAAAACACAATCATGGGACTATTACCCAAGGACGAACACTACGTCTAGGCCGACTCATTCAAGGGAAAAAGGAGGAATATATCTCCTGAAAGAGGATAATGATCTAAATGCTAAGGTGGCCAATCTCACCAGAAAATTTGAGGCCATGGAAGGAAGGAAGGAAAAGGTTAATGAAAGTGTTTGCGGCATCTGTGATTGCAACATTCATACTACTGAAAATTGTCCTTCAATACCTGCCTTTCGAGAAGTATTGAATGAACAATCTAATGCCGTAAATAACTATCAAAGACCTTTCAATGGACCACCCTCTAATACTTACAATCCTGGCTGGAAAAATCATCCGAATTTTAGTTGGAGGAACGGACAAACTGCTACCCCTCAAGGTTTCTTCAATCAAAATCCAAATCAGGGGAAACCTCAAGAAGAATCGGTTCAAATTTCCATACAAGAGCTGGCGCGGACAATGCAAGGAATTTCGCAAGGAATTTCAGATTTTATGCAAAAAATAGATTCACGTATGACGGCTATGGAAAAAGGGATGCTTCCTGCACAATCAATCCCTAATCCGAAACCGCAATACGAGACAAGTGATCCCAGCTCTTCAAATCAAATGGGGCACGCTAAATCCATCACCACTCTTAGGAATGGAAAGATTATTGATAAAACCCTTCCGGTTAGGCCAGAAAAGCCTCAAGAACCAGAAGAGGACAACAATGATGAATTTAGTGGCGCCCCACAAAAATTTGAACCGGAATCTCTAGAAAAGCCAGTCGCTCCGTTTCCCCAACGGTTGGTTGAACCAAAACGTCTATCTAACTCTCAGGATATCCTAGAGGTGTTAAAACAAGTGAAAGTCAACATTCCTTTGCTTGACGTTGTAAAACAGATTCCTTCATATGCTAAATTTCTAAAGGACTTATGCACTACCAAACGACGAAAAAGTGTTCAAAAGAAGATCTCCTTGACTGAGAAAGTGAGTGCCATCTTGAAACAAGATGTGCCGCAAAAATTCAAAGATCCCGGTTGCCCAACCATATCATGTGTAATCGGAAACTATCGAATTGATCACGCACTTCTTGACTTAGGAGCAAGCGTCAATCTGATTCCTTACTCGGTATACCAACAGTTAGGTTTGGGTGAATTAAAATCCACTCGAACCACACTACAACTTGCTGATCGTTCTGTTCGTATACCAAGAGGGATCATCGAGGATGTGTTGGTCCAGGTGGATAGATTCTACTACCCTGTTGATTTTATCATCTTGGACACCGAACCCATCAATGACTCGAGCACTCAGATTCCCGTCATTCTTGGTCGCCCATTCCTGTCTACTTCAAATGCAATTATCAATTGCAGGAATGGTGTCATGACTATGTCCTTTGGAAATTTGACATTGGAATCGAATATCTTTTTCAATAATGGCAGCAACTCAGAGGATGATGACGATTTCCACGATGTTAACGTGATTGATTCTTTTGTGGAAGATAGAACACCTCTCACCTTATCCTCTGATCCTCTAGAGACGTGCCTGGCCCACTCCCACGATCTTGATGATGATATAATTAGGGAGACGTGTGCCATGCTTGATACTGCACCGGTACTTGAAGTTAACCGGTGGAGGCCACACATTGAAGAATTGCCCCAAACATATGTAGTGCCTCTACCGTCTAACCTCAAGCCACCGAAGCTTGACCTAAAACCTTTGCCCTCCGATTTAAAATATGTCTATTTAGGTCAAGATGAGACATACCCGGTGGTGATCTCTGCCCACCTGGAGAAAGAACAGGAGAGTATGCTGATATCTACTCTCATTGAGCATAAGGGAGCTCTTGGATGGACGATAGCGGACCTCAAGGGAATTAACCCATCGATTTGTACTCACCGTATATATCTTGAGGATAATGCAAAGGCTGTTCGGCAATCACAACGTAGACTAAATCCAAACATGAAGGAAGTGGTTAAGGCCGAGGTTCTCAAACTATTGGAAGTGGGGATCATTTACCCCATATCCGATAGTCAATGGGTGAGTCCAACTCAGGTAGTTCCTAAGAAGTCCGGGATCACCATCGTAGCCAATGCCAATAATGAACTCGTGCCAACCAGAGTTACTACTGGTTGGAGAATGTGCATTGACTACAGAAAGCTGAATACCGTCACAAGGAAAGACCACTTTCCTTTGCCCTTCATTGATCAAATCCTGGAAAGGATAGCTGGTCATTCCTATTATTGTTTCCTTGACGGGTATTCAGGTTATAATCAGATTGAAATCGCCCCTGAAGATCAGGAAAAGACCACATTTACATGTCCCTATGGCACCTTTGCTTACAGAAGGATGCCATTCGGGCTATGTAATGCCCCTGCCACCTTTCAGCGATGCATGACGAGTATCTTTTCTGACATGGTGGGAAAATATCTAGAGGTCTTCATGGACGATTTCTCTGTTTTTGGTTCATCTTTCAGCGAATGCTTAGCAAGTCTTAAATGTGTGCTGAAAAGATGTGAAGAAAAAAATTTGGTCCTTAACTGGGAGAAGTGTCATTTTATGGTTCAAAAGGGAATTGTCCTTGGGCATATCATCTCGTCCAAAGGAATCGAGGTAGATAAGGCAAAAATTGATCTTATCTCTAACCTACCTCCACCCAAGAATATCAGGGACGTGCGATCCTTCTTAGGACACGCAGGCTTTTACAGACGATTCATAAAGGACTTTAGTCTCCTCTCTCGTCCTTTATGTAATCTTCTTCAAAAGGATACACCATACGAGTGGACTGAGCAGTGCCAAGAAGCTTTCACTAAGCTTAAGGGCATGTTAACCACTGCACCTATCATGCAGCCACCTGACTGGAGTCTTCCTTTTGAACTTATGTGCGACGCCTCTGATTATGCTCTTGGAGCAGTTCTAGGCCAGAGAAAAGATAAGCGGCCTTACGTTATTCACTACGCAAGTAGGACTCTAAATCCTGCCCAAGTGAACTACTCGACTACGGAAAAAGAACTCTTAGCCGTAGTGTTCGCTTTGGACAAATTTAGATCTTACCTGATCGGATCTAAGATCATCATTTACACAGACCATGCGGCACTTAAGTATCTTCTTTCTAAGAATGATTCTAAGCCCCGCTTGATACGATGGATCCTTCTACTCCAAGAATTTGACTTGGAAATCAAAGATAAAAAGGGAGTAGAGAACGTAGTGGCCGATCATCTTTCTCGCCTTAATACCTCTGATTCTCTTGAGGCGACCCATATCAATGACATGTTCCCTGATGAACAACTGTTTAAAGTCTCCCATTCACCTTGGTTCGCTGATATTGCTAATTATCTTGCTACAGGTGCCATACCGACACACTGGACGTCACAAGATAAGAAGAAATTCTTCACCAAGGTGCGTAACTTTTTCTGGGACGATCCATATTTATTTAAATATTGCCCAGACCAAATCTTAAGGAGATGCGTACCAGACGATGAGCATCAGAGTGTCATCTCCTTCTGTCACTCACAGGCCTGTGGTGGTCACTTTTCTGCTAAAAAGACCACAGCCAAGATTTTACAGTGTGGCTTCTACTGGCCCACTATGTTCAGGGACACTCATGAGTTTTGCAAGGCTTGTGAGCGTTGTCAGAAATTGGGAGCATTGTCCCGTCGAAATATGATGCCCTTGAATCCCATCCTTATTATAGAAGCATTTGATTGTTGGGGCATTGATTTCATGGGACCATTCCCCCAATCATTTGGAAATCTGTATATTTTGCTCGCCGTAGACTATGTCACTAAATGGGTCGAAGCAATTCCGTGCCGCAAAAATGACCATCGCACGGTCATTAAATTTTTAAAAGAAAATATCCTGTCGCGGTTCGGAACGCCTCGAGCCATCATTAGTGACGGGGGCTCACACTTCTGCAATAGACCATTTGAGAGCTTAATGAAGAAATACGGTATCTCTCATAAGGTGAGCACCCCATACCATCCACAGACAAGTGGACAAGCTGAGATTTCTAATAGGGAGATCAAACATATCCTAGAGAAAACTGTTAACCCTGATCGTAAGGACTGGTCAATCCGATTGACCGATGCCTTATGGGCATACCGTACTGCTTTCAAAACTCCTATTGGAACATCTCCCTTTAGACTTGTCTATGGGAAAGCCTGTCACTTGCCTGTGGAATTGGAACATAAAGCATACTGGGCGATCAAAAATCTAAATTTCAATCTGGACAATGCTGGCTCGCTACGCAAACTTCAGTTAAATGAACTTGAAGAAATCCGGAACGATGCGTATGAGAACTCAAGAATTTACAAGGACAGGATGAAGGCGTTTCATGATCAACATATTGTACGAAAATCATTCACGCCAGGTCAGAAAGTCCTTTTGTATGATTCTCGACTCCACCTCTTTCCGGGTAAGCTTCGATCTCGTTGGACCGGCCCTTACATTGTTGTTACTGGTTATCCTCATGGGGCCGTCGAGATAAGAGATCCCGACAATGGCAAGGAGTTTAAAGTAAATGGACATCGATTAAAGCCATTTGTTGAGACATTTGATTCAGAGGACATGTCCATGCCTCTGATTGCTCCTGTTTACCAGGACTGATCTCCTAGTCTGATGGAGGTATAGGTAGGTTTATCGCTTTCATAGGTTTAGGATAGTCGCTTTCATAAGTTAGTTAGTTCAATGTTTGTGGGTAACATTACTGTAAACCCTCACGAGACTACAACTCGTCCTCTAGGGGTAACCTAGGGGTTTAAAGGCTTGTTGCATATGCTAAATGCAATCGAGAGCACCTGCGAAAGTGGTATAGGTAGGATTTTATTTTTATTTTTCTTTCTCTCGTACTAACCTGCTCTCTCCCAGTGATCTATTGAAAACTCTCTTGATTCGTTATTCAGGTACTATCTTCTCATCACTTCTCATTTACTTTCGTTGTCCCATGTGCATTGCATGCTCATATCTTTTACATTGAGGACAATGTAGATTTTAGGTTGGGGGTGGGAGATTAGATTTCCTAATCAGTATTTTATTGGTCTTGAGCAACAATTGTGAAAAATTTTGAATTTTTCTGAAAATTTCAACAAATTCGAAGTGATTTTGACAGATATCCCTAATTTAGATTTTCAAGGTACATAATGGTGGATTTATGACTCTTGGATTCCGTATCTGTTAGATTTCATAGTTAAGTGAATTATTAATCCATGATTAGAAGTTGTAAACATTGATTGAATCATGATTTCCGGACACGTCTTGCTTACACATTAAGACTTCAGTCTGATATTGAAGGGTTAATTTGGTAATCACTAAGCACGAAAGGAACCAGCCTGAAATATCTTGCCATCATGGTATAAAAATTGGAAAGGTTGGATAATTAATCTTCACCATAGGTTTGCTCCCTATAGGTGTGGAGTTAATTCCCCATGAATGATATCTAAAAAGAGTCAGGTGTACGATCTTCACCATAGGTTTGCTCCCTATAGGTGAGGATTTGATTCCCCTTCCTTGGCATTACTTTGAATAGAAAAATCAAAAGTTAATAGGCTAATCTATGAGGCAAGTTTTGGATTAGGTTTTAGTTATCATGAATTTTCTTGTCGGTTACCAATGATTTCATGGAATTGACGATTGGATCTCTTAATGATGATAAGCCAAGATTAGACTATACATCCATGGATCTCAATGTTTAAAATTTTTCTAATTGATGGATTGATACTTTACACTTGATTATGATGTCTACCGTGCGCTTGAGTTCAGGAGAAAATAATGCCCAATATTCATGAATCGTAGAATTCTAATGACTGGATTATTTCTCAAAAATCATTCGGCTTTACAGAAATTTTCATATAAGTCTCAACTTATTTTTCGCATATTTTGCTCGGGACTAGCAAAATGCTGGTTGGGGGTTGTGTTGAGGGTCAAATATTGCATGTTAGACCCCAGATATTGTCTGGATTTACGAATATAATGCTGTCTAATGGCTCGTTTTCTCATTCTTGTGTGGCAAAGTGATTTTATGAGCATGGATGGAAAAAAGACGTTAAAAGTTGAGATTTAACGATCCGATGACGCCAAAGGCAAGGGACACACTCCAGGGGACCAAGATTGACAAATATACACGGTCAGAAACCCGAGAAAAGTTAGAAATTGAAGCTCAAGTGGCCTGAAGGACGTCCAGAATGCAAGATCACGAGGTTCCCACCATCCGTTCGGCTCGAAACTTCATACGTCGCCTGAGGACCATAAATTAACCGTACATATAAAATTTCAGCCATTGAAGATCTCGAGAAGTGCCCCAACTGACAGATCAGCCTATAAACCATTGATTCTGGGCCCACCTGATATCTGGAACTGCCTCAAAATTATTATTGACGCCTTAAATAAGGAGTCAAAACAGATGGATGGTGCAGATTTCTCTAAAATAGTGCAATGGACCCCATATTAGATGAGTGTGTACAGTGCACATGTGCACTCGCCGTGCACCAGAATTTTCAAAAGTCGGTCAGCTGCGCTGACCGACGTTCCGTCTACAACTCAAAAAAAAAAAAAAAAAAAAAAAAAATTTTTGCAGCGGACGCACGGCCGCGGCCGTTTTTGCGAACGGTAGTGGGCCCCACCCATTGCTCGTATGGAGAATCTGATCCGTTCACCGTGTAGAGGGACTCGAATACTACAAAAACATGCTGAATTTTTGTACCCATGCATGCACACGTGTGAGATACAGAGGCCACAAAAGGGCTGCTCGGTAGCGTTCAAAACTGATTCTTTTGTGATTTCTTCTCTGGGTCACGTCAATGGACGTTCAAAACCACTCATTCTTTACTGAAATTTCGTTCTGAATCCAATGGACGGGGTGGATTTTCCAGAAAATGCTTCTGTGGGGCCCACCGATCACAACAGCGAAATGGTGCGAAAGGTTTCGCACATCCGCGAAAACCGACTTTTCCGGACGGTTTTGGCCCACCATCTTTGATCATATGGCAGATCTGAACCGTCTATCATGTAGAGGACCCAATGAAATCCTAAGGGACGGTGTTTCTTTGGAATTTGAACAAGGAAAGTGGCGTGTTTCGAGGCACCGAACTTGGCTGCGAAAAAGCTTTCAATGGGCATGCATAGCTTTCCAAATCCGATTCAAATCCGATTTTCACCACTCCAGCAGCTATATAAAGAGGTTTTGGACGTGGGGAGCATTCATTCAGGTCTTGGGAGGAAGAACAGAGGGCTCGAGCTTGGGTTTGAACGTGGTCAGAGGAGACAGAGAGGAGCTTGGTTTTTTTCTTTCCCTTTTCTTTTCCTTTTCTTTTTCTCTTTATTTATTTGGATTGAGCCCATCCATGGCAGGCTAAATCCTCCTAACTAGGGCTAGGAGGTGAAGCTTGTAGTGAGATGAGAGATTATATGCTTTTAATTTAATTTTAATTTTTGAATTGAAGTTGGTTTTAGTTTGATTTTAATGGAAATATTTTAGGTTTTTAATGGTCTATTGTGACTGAAATTACAATGGGTCTGCAATGACTTTTAATATTCCCATTCTCTTTAATGTTTATGACGTTAGGAAGCCCTGTTATTCACCATAGTCTCCTGGGCATGGTTGGATGACGGTACCCTTCTTAACCTTCATGCATATGATTGGTTGGTAATTAGTTTAATTCTGTTGTTTGCCATAGTCTGTGGGCATGGTTTGGTGATGGAATCCATTCTAATTCATACACCTTTCATCTCTTTGAAAACTAGATCAACGCCAGTTCAGTAATTTTCATGATTTTTGATGCAAGCATAAATTCTCCCTGATCTCTACAAGTGGATCCTCTGAATCCCTAGTTCCCTTCTCCTGATTTCTCTCAAGTTTAGATAATTATTTCACCATTATTTCTTAATTTACATTCAGTTTAGATTTCATCTTAATCTAGTTCTAGTTCTGGTTAGTTTTAGATAACGTACAAGTTTCAGTCCCTTGGGATTCGACCTCGGTCTTACCGAGTTATTACTACATCACAACCCTGCACTTGGGGAGTGAACACACCTGATGCATATGCAGATGTCCCAGATGTAGAACAAAATTAGAAGGCACCAAAAGATGTAAGATTGTGCAAGTGAAAGCCGAATACAAGGAAATGTAACAAAGACCCAACCACACACATGGAAAGGTTGTAGGTTTAGGCCCACTTTAATTTCCTTGTATGATAAGCCAGCTACTTTGTTTTTTTTTTTTTTTTGGATAAAATGGTTGGGCCTTGTGTTTCTCTATCATTTGATCCATGACCATCTTGGAAAGATGTTGGTTACACATGACACGTGTCATGTTTGCATAGGCCAGATTGGGTACTAGAGTAACAGGTCATTTGTCATGGAAATCTCTAGTAACTTATACAGATCTGCCAAGCAATGGACTTGAAGCAGATTTCAGCGAAATACAACCACCCAAATCAGCATTCGATACATCAAATGGTTATATTCAAGAATTGGATGACCGACTACCGGACTCAGTTGAATTGCGACCTGACTCAGGACTGAGCAAGTGACTCCAAGCCACTGAGTCTTAGAACCACATTCCCTCTTATCGGCCTACTGTTGAACAAGCTGCTTTATGTGAACCTCTAGGCGAAACGGTCTGATTTCGGGCCTTAAACTACGTAGACCTGGGTTGGTTCAATGTCAAATCTTAGGCCCATTCATAGCTAGAGCTGGGTAGAATCCGACCCGAACCGAAGGGCTGGATCGGTGCGGATCAAGTAGAACCACTCAGATCTGATCGTACATCGGATCGAGTTCGGATCGTCGTCAATCCAGACCGATCCAATCCGAAATCCGAACGAACCAATCCGAAATCCGAACGAACCCTAATCCCTCTTTCTCTATCTGAAGGAGGCGTCACACCCACCAATCTCTCCTCCTTTCTCTCCCTCTCTCGCCCAATTTCCCTTCTCTCCTTCTTTCTCTCCTGGTTTCCCACATCTCATTTTTTTTCTCTCCTCCTTTCTCTCCCTCTCTCTCCCTAGACTCAACTCGATCCGACTCAATTCGGCTTCCCAGACCGAGTCGGACTCGGTTCGGGTCAGGCTAGCAAGGATTTGGATCGAATCGAATCAGCCTTGCTGGACTCGATTCTGGATCAGATCGAGTTCGGGTCAAATTCTTGAAAAATCGGATCGAGTCTCGTTGGACCCAGGTCCGACTCGACTCGATGCCCACCTGTATTTATAGCCATGACGAACTGAGAAATTCCCGACTTCTGGGCCCGCGGGCTATTTGGGCCTAAAATTCATTCCCATAATTTAAATGGGCTGGTCTCAGCCTGCCCCAGGACTTGGGAGAAAGTTTCGAGGGTTTTCTCGGTATATTATTGGGAAAGTCTCATTACCAATAAAAAGTTTTTTTTATAAACATTACTATAAATTAATAAATAATCTAAGAATTTAGATTTATAATTACATAACGAATTATTTAAAATTTAGATAATTTTTGCCTTAGTGTCGAGATAATTTTGTAATAAAAGTGGGGAAAATTTTCCCTGGGCCCACTTGAGTTGCAAATTTTTTTCTCCCAACCCTTTATTCAAGCTAGATGAAAGGTATGTAAGGCCTGAATTTCAAAGAATTTTCACAGGTTTTCATGAGAACTGGTTCTTAGGATAAAATTTCCCTATATATGTATGTATCAATGGGTCTGAAAATTGCAACCTGTCGTACCTTATTGCTCTCATAAATCTTTTAAGGTAAAATATCACATGCGACCATGACCCACATGACGTTATGTGTAAACTACTTCCGACTCTTTAATTTTTAAAGAATTCTCAGGAATTTTACTATGTATGCTATAAAAAAATTTTGTTTTTTTTTTTTTTTGAAAATGTTGATCGTTTTTGCAAGTCACACTCTATCCAGGAGTCCAAAAGAAAAAAATAAAAAATAATTTTATTATTATTATTATTATTTTATATAAAAAAAAGAGCCTTTAACCGGCATAAATTTCATTTGGAATCCATTTCTCACCTTTTTCATGGTCCCAAACACCAAAAATTTACCCCTATTTGTGGATTCCATTTCCATCAATTTGCTTTACCACACCACTAATTCAATGTGGTAGATGTGCATCCACCAGGGTTTTAAAACTTGGAAAAAAAAAAACTCTACTTAACTCACTCGAGTTGACTTGACTCGGCTAGATTTCACCTAGACTTTAAAGAAAAACTCAATCTGGTCATCACTCTATAACGATTCAATAAAACCAACTCAACTTTGCAAAACCATAGCTCAAAAACTCAAATAATCAGCTCAATTCCTAGCCAGTTTGAGTCTATTAGAATATTTGGTTAAATTAAATAGACTATTAAAATCAAAAATTAAAAATTAAAATAAAATTTTTGAGAAAGAAGAACTTATTGAATTGAATCGAGGTGTGACTGAGTCACTCGGCTTGAAATTGAATTTACTCCCCTTGGACAGCGTCCCAAGTGCAACAGGTTTCCAGAGCAATCGACCTCCATGATACAACGACTATAACCCGGTCTCAGCAGTGCACTCACTGTACACAGGCTTGAACCACTTGCAGTTTAATCTGAAAATGCTGAGTTGACTCAACGATGAATTCAATAATAAAAATGTTTAAAACCGTATCAGAGAGAGTTTTATAAGAAAGAGTATTTTTCATATTTTTAAAATTGGAATCGGTAGTCTTTATATAGACTCTGAAGTGGTGCATAAGCACTTTTTACAAAAGATTAGGTCCGTTAGGTTTAAACCCAACAAGGGTGACCAATCAGAAGGGATGCATCTCTCTGATTTAAAACGAAAAGGCACAAGTGTGAGTACACCCTCGCACATATAGTCCTGCGAGTACCCATACACACACATCCACGCGAGTACACTCACACCGCACCCACACCCGCTCTCATGCCCAACCCGAGCCTGTCTCGTCCCGTCCCGTTGCGTCGCGTCGTGTCCCACATGCGCACGCGCATGCGTACACGCACATGCACATGGACACGGACACAGACTCGGACTCGGCTCCGCTCGGCACGACTTGGCTTAGTGCGCGCTTATGAAGTCATTGGCATAGATTAGAGTTATTGGCATAGCCCTCCCCGAACCAAATTCACATGCCCCCTGAAAAGGGCTCAAGCTCTATACAAAAAGACTATCTATATATAAGATAGTTTACTTTGTCAAATTCAATGTGAGACAAAACCTACAACTCAAAAGTATCACAACTTTTCAAATGTGGAGGAAAATTACTAAAAAATTGAAAATTTAAATTTTAATATTATTTTAAAATAAAATATAATAATCCCCCACATGTTTTAAAATAAAACACTTTCAGATTAAAGCGTAATAGTTGTACAATAGTGCCGGTGTCATCATAGACTTAAACTGACATTAGAGCAAGCAAGACAGGTTTACAGGAATCAGGTAACATCATAGTCTTGAATCTGAATCCTTTTAATGTAGATCACAAGTACATGTCACTCACACAACTCTTTCTCTACAAGTGATTCTGCAGTTTGGTACGTTTCGGGCATACACCATTACCTGGATTTCATGAGTACTTTAGAGAATTTGCCTAGATTCTCATAGGAAGCGACCTCCACCTCCACACCAATATAGGTGAATTCCATCAAGTGTATGCAGCAACTGTATACACTACCAAATATATGGCTATGGATTCATTAAGACTTCTAAAAAACTTATCCTTTTGCGTTGCTGCTTACACTGTACACCATAGAAGAGGCTCATACAACTCAGTGCAATCATCTACCTCGTGTCTTGTTGTTTACCCATTTAACCTATCTCATGGGATCTCCACTTGTATAGGTTATGTTGCCGACACCGGTAGCTCATATATTAGGCTCAGCCTCATTCCATTCGATGTATCATTGACTAACTTCTTAGATAGTCCTTTGGTCAAAAGATCTGCTAAATTCTTTTCTGACCTCACAAAGTCAATAGATATGACTCCATCACGCAACATGTGTTTCACTATGTTGTGTCTTAGTCTAATATGTCTGCTCTTTTCATTATATATTTTACTTTTTACTTTCGCTATAACTGCTTGACAATCACAATGAATAGACACGGCTGATATAGACTTTGTCCATAATGGTATATTAGCTAAGAGATTTCTAAGTCACTCAGCTTCTGATCCAGCCTTTTCTAAGACAATAAACTCGGATTCCATAGTTGACCAAACGATATATGTCTACTTGGTAGACTTTCAAGAGACTGCTTCTCCACCCAAAGTGAAGACATATCCACTTGTAGAGTTTGTCTCATCTGAATCACTGATCCAGTTAGCATCACTATATCCTTCTAATATAACAGGATAACCGGTATAATGTAAACCATAGGCTATATTACTTTTTAGGTATCTCAAAATCCTAAATAAGACATTCCAATGCTCTTTTCCAAGGTTATATGTATATCTACTGAGCCTTCCTACTGCAAAAGCTATGTTTGGTCTAGTGCAGTTTGTTAGATACATGAGACTACCAATTATTTTGAAATATTTCAATTGAAACATACTATTTTCTGTATTCTTTATGAAAGTCACACTATAATCATAAGGAGTACTGACAGATAAACAGTCAAAATAGTTAAACTTTCTCAATATCTTCTCAATGTAATGAGATTGTGATAATATAATAATATCATTTTTCCTGATTACTTCAATACCTAAGTTACACTAGTCACTCTTAAGTCTTTCATGTCAAACTTAGATGACAAGAATTTCTTAGTTGCATTAACTAATTTAATATTAGTTTCAAAAATAAGTATGTCATCAACATAAAGACATATAATAACATAATCATTTTTAAAAATTTTACTATATACACATCTATCTACATCATTTATATGATAACCATTTGATTTTAAAACACTATCAAATTTTTCATGTTATTGTTTAGGAGCTTGTTTTAAACTATATAGTGATTTAATTAGTGTACATACTTTATTTTCTTTACCTGATATCTTATAACCCCTAGGTTGCTACATATATATTTCTTTTTCTAAGTTTTCATTTAGGAAAGCCATCTTAACATTAATCCGGTGTACCATTAGTTTATATATGTAGGCTATTGCTATTAAGACTCTAATAGTAGTAATCCTAGTTACAGAAAAATATATATCAAAGTAATCTATTCATTCCTTTTGTCTAAAGCATTTCGCTACCAACCTAACCTTAAACTTATCAATAGTCTCATCTAGTTTTAATTTCTTTCTAAACACCCATTTAAAGCCGATTGATTTGTTTCCAGGTAGTAGGTCTATAAGTTTCCAGGTGTTATTAAATATAATAAATTCTAACTCATCATTTATTGATTCCTTTCAAAAGGTTGTATCTGGAGAGTTAATTGCTTCTATATAAGTTGTAGGATCATCTTCTAATAAGAAATTAAAAAAATCATCTCTTAAGTTAGTTTCTCTTCTAACCCTAATACTTTTTCTTAGTTGTATCTTTTCTACTACTTTCTCGCAAACATTTTTACTAGTAGACACAAGATCTGATTCATTGATTTCATCTATTCATATAGATTTAGATTTCATAGGGAATACATTATCAAAGAATTTTGCATCCCTAGCTTCTATAATTGTATTAGGATTTAAAATATTATCATTAGTTTTTAAAACTAGAAATCTATAAGCCGCACTGTTTTGTGCGTACCCTATAAATACACAGTCGGTTGTTTTAGGACCTAACTTTCTTTTCTTAGTTTCAGGCAATCCTACTTTAGCAAGACACCCCCACGCTTTAATATATTTATAACTAAGAACATGATTCTTCCAAAGTTTATATGATATTTGTTCAGAAGATCTAAAAAGAATTCTATTTAGGATATAACAAGCAGACAGAATTGCTTCTCCCCACATATTTGACAGTAAACCT
Source organism: Magnolia kwangsiensis (assembly GCA_037074715.1). NCBI lineage: Eukaryota > Viridiplantae > Streptophyta > Magnoliopsida > Magnoliales > Magnoliaceae > Magnolia > Magnolia kwangsiensis. Next base: position 167,668,538 of record CM073574.1, on the reverse strand, counting down.
GAACTATTTAATATGACATTCATCATATCTTTTAGAGTTTTATACTTACGTTCTGTTATTCTATTCTGTTCTGGTGTATAAGGAGTTGTAGTTTCGTGAACTATTCCATTCTTTTCACATAATTCTCTAATTTGAGAATATTCATATTCACCTCTTCTATCTGTTGTAAGTCTTTTAATTTTTATATTTAACTGATTTTCAACTTCAATTTTGTATTTAGAAAAAGCGTCTAAAATTTCATTTTTGTTCCTTAACAAATATACTCTAGTGAACATAGAGTAGTCATCTACAAAAGTTATATAATATCTTTTTTCACCCCTAGACATGTGATTTGTAAAATCACCTAAGTCATTGTGTATCAATTCTAATAGAATAGATGATCTTTCTATTTGTTTAAAAGGTTTTCTAATGAATTTTGATTCTACACATGTTTCACAATTTTTAAATTCTTCATTAGATATATTAGGTAATAAACCTAATCTTTTCTTTTTTTTTAAAGATGCTACATTCACATGACTTAATCTACTATGTCATAGATAAAAAGGTTCAACGATATAAACAGAACTAGATGTCTTCTTATTATTATCATTGGATACATTTATAATGAATAAACCATCGCTACAGTATCTCTTACCAACAAAGGTTTCATTCTTAGTCATTACAAGCTTATCTCAATCAAATATTAACTTGACACCAGCCTTATTGAGGAGTGAATCAGAGACCAAGTTTCTTATAATGTCAGGCACATGTAGGACATCATTCAATATTATAGTCTTTCGATAAGTGAGTTTGTAACACCCTGTACCTTCCAGTACTCGGGTGTTATCTTAAAGGCCTAGATTAATATAAATATGAATCTAACTCGGTCTGACAGTACAAACCTAAATCAGACCAACAGAGTCAAACCATTAATGACTTTGATTTAAAGACAGGTCCCCACAAAAATAAATAAATAAATAAATAAAATAAAAAGGTAAATAAATAACCATATATATAGGTGGTAACAACTATAATAAAATCATGAGACAAATAGTCCTAATAACCTACAGAGCGGGACCCGCAATAGAAGATAAATGCATATGTGAAAATAAAAATAAAAATAATAAAGTGAAATAATTTGTGATAATAATAATAGTAATAAAATTTATATTAAAATTAGTAATTGGTATAGTGGTATATTATGAAGGTTTTTGAACGTGCACGTGACCAAGTAAGACTCTTTTAACCGTTGACGCTCAATCCCGAGATGATCCAACCATTAGATTGATAGAAACCCACCATCGGGAGTAGAAGTTTAGGTGTATGGCCCACTTAGGATTTAGAACCACTCCATCTTTGGTCAGAAGCTATGGCAGGGCCCACTATGTGGGATGAATGGTATGGATTACCCAGGGCACTGCTGTGGACCCCATGCATGAGCACACATGCGCACGGTTTAGGAGCTCTAGCGAAACATTGGATCAGGAGGAACAGGTCAGTCGGGTCAGACCAAAATTTTCAAAGAGGGAAGGTTTTCCCTTCCTTTTTCTTTTCCCGCTACTGGGATTTTCAAATGGACAGAGCCCGTCTCTGTTTAAGAGATGGCCCGCCATTAGCCACTTATCATGTGATCTGATCCGTCCATCTGATGGAGAGCCCTCGTCTAACCAAGCCCTACCCATTTTAGCATGATGGGACACGCATGCACGGCCACAAACTCCGTTCGAGACATCGTGCGTGTGGCTGTTCTCTTTCCAAAAATGGAAACTGTCAGCGTAGAGCTGGCAGCTTGCATGCGATAGCTCTGGAAGCATCTTAGCCCTCCACGTGGGACCATCGTAGCCGTCCATGTGGATCAGATGGTTTAGGGCTCTCAAAACCGCGACCGGTTTTAGCAGCGCCAACAGTTTATGAATACCCCCATCAACAGAAACCGTAGTATTCAGTCGATCCTGACCGTCCATTTCCATCCATTTCTTTCATAAATATACCCTAGAAGCCGTGTTCAAGCAGCACCTCCACCTTCCTTGCGGCTGGAAAGAGAAAAGCGCAGTTTCCTCCTAGCTTCGAACCCACCACCCCAAACGCCCATGGAGCTTCGAAATCCCTCCTCCGCAAGCTCCATTGGACCCCTAAGACTCCTTCCATGTAGTCGGATTGAAGAGAGGAGCTATGGGAAGAGACCTGCCATTAACGGCTGGTCTTCTTTCTCGTCAGAAAGTGATCAGGATCTGTGGATTTCTGTTTCATCCACCGTGAAAGTCATCTGAGTTCGTCCTAAACACCAGGACTCCATCATGGCCTGACCATTGAAGGGAAACAACGGTTAGAGCCAAAACAGCATCTGCACCTTGCTATTTCAAAGTTGCACCAAGTCATCGGGCCGAGATTCAGGTGCGTGGGAGCTGCTCTTGCTGGCCATGGTTGACAGGAATAAAGAGAGAGAAAGAAAACATAAGAAGAAAGAAAGAAAAGGAATGAGGGAGAGGGGGAGGAAAGATCGGCATTAGTTTGGTACCGCACTAGTTGAGCTACCCGAGTTAACTCAACTCAGTTTGAAAAACTTGGGCTTGCTGAGCCGTGACTCGTTCGGCCCTGGGTCGTGGGCTCCATTACAGCCATTTCTCTCCCAAATTCAAGCGCCGAATGAGAAATCCAAGCTGCTGGCTTCAGGTTCAACGTCAGCTGGACCATCGCAGCAATCGTGCAAAACATTGAGTCGACTCAGCAGGCACTTAGAGCAACCCAGGTAATGCTCAGACACCCCATCCTTGTGTTGGCTAAGTGAGTCTACCCATTGCTTTCACCGCACGTCACCAAATTTCTTCCATAATTGGTCTGCATATGGCCTTGCATCCTTAACAACCCACATTAAGATTGCTACACTGACACGTAGTATGTGACCTTACACACATAGACAGGAAACAACAGGAAATTCGTTGGAACTCCCATTCAACTCAGACTATGGATATCATCTAAAGGATTTTGGGTCCCCACACACATGTGATAGTTCATGATAGCAGGCAAATCACAGTATCTCAGCCATCAACTATCAAATTGGTCGGACCCGAAAGATCTTCACGTCGAAAGTTGATAATTCAATTAGTGTGATTTTAATAGTATTTGATCTTTACATTGAAAACCAAAGTTTCGATAGTTTGTGCATTACATGCACATAATGTTTACAAAATATGAGATAAAAGGTACGTTGGGCTTCCTTGTCAACTATGTCACAGTGCAGCAGTGAACACCCCTGACCAAAGAAGTGTGGTCATCATGCACTACCTACCTAACAACATATTTGTTTCAATCACTGAGAGTTGCTAATGTCAGCAAATGGAAACCTAAGGCTGATTCTTTTAAATAAATAAATAACTAAAAGGAAAGAAGAAGTCAGTTTTCAACAATTATAGGGAGTTGCGACATGAAACTCTATGGGGCCCACAACGATGTCCATTTCAAAATTTACTTCTTCCATCAGTTTCCCCTGCTCATTGTAGGAAGAGATCCAAAAAAAAAAAAAACAGAGAGAATAAGGAAAACTCAAAACCCAAGTGGGCCATAACTCTATGTTTGAAACAGACTTGAACCTAATTATATAACTAAAAACTATAGGAAAAGACCCAGCCCTAGGTAGCATATAGATCATGGATCTAATTATACAAGTTTCTGATTTATGGTAGGACTTGATTTTAAAGGCACGCGCTTCCTAGCAACCTTAGTTGGCATTGGCGATTCGACTAGTCAGGTGATGATTCTCCCCCTTGAGCTTTCCATCTTCTTATTAGCTTAAGTTATAATTTTTATTAAAAGTTATAATTGATATCTCTCTCTTATAATCATACGTGTTAACTGTTGGAATTAAATTACTATATTATATGATTAATGTTCATCCTGTATAATTATTCATGAATTATTTGTGGATTGCTTATGGACTTTAAATTGGTACATCAATGGGAAACCTCCACTTATAAATGTACACCCATACTTGGGATGTAATCTTGACTAGTTATGATCGTAATGGACCTTCGACTTGGTGGTTATTGAGTGGTGGTCCAGATGGATCAATGATGTGGGCCTATCATCCAGGGTTGTTGTGTCCAATGGTTTTCAAGGATGGTCTTTTATCGCATGGTTTTGATACTCGCCCTATGTGGCCTACTTTGATATCGCCCTATGTGGCTTTGTTCTAGTATTTTTTCTATATGGGTTGGATGTCTTATACGGTATAACCATGCGATGGTAAGCCCCACGTACTATAATATGATTGGCCACTAGTCGACTGGTTTCCATTAAACATCCTAAGATGGTAGTCTCATAGGCCGGAGATGGTGGAATGGGACACTATGCCCGAGCTGTCGGCCTACGCTGGGACATGTGCTCCCCGTAGTGACCTTTGAGCTTATTTAAAGTGGTTGGTTGTAAATAGAATAATAATGTGTTGGCTAATCATACATGCATAGCACAGACCAGCATCTATTGCTGTTATACGAAACATACAGATTCGCCTGTCTGGATGTCTTACCTGAGGCAGCAACCATCATCTGTTGCTATCGTACATTGCTGTCATACGTAACATACAAATTCGCCTGTCTAGATGTCTTACCCGAGGCACCAACCATCATCTGTTATTATCGTACATATTTGCCTGTCTGGATGTTTTACCCGAGGCACAGACCGTCTGGATGTCTTACCCGGGTCGATGATTACATGGGTGACGACCCCTATGTCCGTCTGGATGTCTTACCCGGGACTGATTGCATTCACGCATCCATGCATCTAATAAGACTGCATTTACTCTGCTCTGGTTGTCTGGATGTTTTATACTATTTCTTACCTAATGCGGTGGTGTATAATCTTGAGGAGAATTCACACTGAGTTGGTCACTCATCCATCAAAAATATAACCGTACAGGTAGCACAGGTGACTTAAGTGATATGCATGCTCAGACTTGATGAGGAGCAGGGTACGATCGCCAGGGATGCATGATTGTATTTTTCTGGAGGAGCCGCGTGATCTTGCGGCCTATATTTATATACTTTCTGTTATTCTTCATGTATTAAATTCTTGTAAATCTTGTACTTGTTAAATTCAGAGACATTGGTTTGTATAAGTCATTATGGGCAGCTTCTTGTATACTTGAATGATAATGAAATTTTTCTTTCTGTCGATTTGTCCACACTACGCTCATTTGCTTACTTTGATAAAAGAAAAAAAATGTACACTCGAATTTGACCATCCTTTAAGGTTAACACTCGAGTTTTTGAGAAACGAGTCGTATACTCGGGTCTTGAAAAGTCGGGGCGTTACAGAGTTTCAGAAGTACTTTCCATTTTCTTACAACTGGAGACGTTCTAGCATTACATATGAACACCTGTTCATCATCTCCTGATACTTGGTAGGAGGTAAACATGCTACGATCCTTGTACACGTGCCTAGTTGCACCAGTGTCTAGCACCCAGTACTCCAAGTTGTTTACAAGGAAGACTTCTTACACCACAACTACTACCATGTCAAACTCATTACCTGTTTCTGTAAGATTAGCCTGCAGGTTTTAACATGATGCCCAGACTTTCCACAGTTGTAGCAGTTTCTCTTTTTCTTGAATTGATTATATGCATTCTTCTTTTTGAGCCTACATTCATTTGCGTAATGTCTAGGTTTGCCACAGTTATGACAGTTACCCTTTTTCTTATTACTTATCCGACTTGATTCCACAAATTCGCCTTTAAATCTATCTCATTTTTATTTTCTTTTTGGTCCCTGATTCTATTGGCCTCCTCTATTCGTATGTGTACGATAGTGGTTTGCAAAGAAACATCGTTCTTTTTATGTTTCATTCTATTCTTATATTCTTTCCAGGAGGGCGGTAACTTTTCTATGAGTGATCCTGACAGAATCACTTCATCCAACTTAATTCCTTCTGTCAATAGTCCGTGAACTAAACTTTGAAAATCGTGAATCTGATTTGTGACAGGTTTATCGTCCGTCATTTTATAATGAAGGAAATTAGCAATTGCATGTTTCTTAGCGACTGCATCTTCTCATATGTATTTCTTTTCTAAAGTAATCTATATGTCTTTAGCAAACACATAAAAAGCATACACATCATATAGTTCGTTGGATAAAGAATTTAAAATATAGTTTTTACAATTATTTTCATCTGTTACTTCAGTTTGATTTGTTGGATATATAGTAAATGATTCAGATAAAATGTATGAAACTTTCGAGGCGGTTAAAGCGAACGTTAGTTTTTGTTTCCACCGTTTAAAGGATTGTCCAGCAAATGGTTCGATTTTGGCTAATTCAGCAGAAGCATTTACTATTATTGTATCTATAGTATATGTAATTCAACAAAATTCGATTTCAAGATTGTTGGAATATTTGGTTGAATTAAATAGACTATTAAAATCGAAAACCAAAAATTAAAATAAAATTTTTGAGAAAGAAGAACTTATTGAATTGAGTCGAGGCAGGACTGAGTCACTTGGCTTGAAATCGAATTTGCTCTTCTTGGACAGCGTCCCAAGTGCAACAGGTTTCCAAAGCAATCAACCTTCAGGATACAATGACTATGACCCGGTCCCAACGATGCACTCACTTTGCACGAGCTCGAATCACTTGCAGTTTAATCCGAAAGTGCCAAGTTGACTTAGTGATGAACTTAGTAATAAAAATGCTTAAAACCATATAAGAGAGAGTATTTTTCGTATTTTTGAAATTGAAATCGGTAGTCTTTATATAGACTCCAAAGTGGTGCATACACACCCTTTACAAAAGGTTAGGTCCGTTGGGTTTAAACCCAATAGGGGCGACCAACCGGAAGGGATGCATCTCTCTGGTTTAAAACAAAAAGGCGCAAGTGCGAGTACACTCTCGCACATAAAATCTTGCGAGTACCCATACACACACACACGCACACGAGTACACTCACACCACACCTGCACCCGCACCCATGCCCAGTCCGAGCCCGTCCCATCGCGTTGTGCATGCGCATGTGCACACGGACTCGGACTCGGCTCGGCTCGGCCCGCGCGTGTGCGTGTGTGGTCAATGACATAGCTTAGAGCTATTGGCATAGCCTCCCACAGGACCAAATTGACATGCCTCCTGAAAGGGGCTCAAGCCCTAGGCAAAAAGACTATCTTATATATAAGATAGTTTACTTTATTAAATCTGATGTGAGACAAAATCCACAACTCAAAAGTACCACAACTTTTCAAATGTGGAGGAAAATTACCGAAAATTTAAAAATTCAAATTTTAATATTATTTTAAAAAAATATATAACAGAGTCAACTCGAAGACTTAACCGTGTTATTTTAATAATCAAATTAAAAATATCTAAGTAGGGAGAAAATCTTAAATTTCTTTAAAATGATAACATATTAAAATTTCCAAAAGAAAATAGAACTATAGTCAATGGAGCTATAGTAGAAGCCAAGAACTCCTTGGTTGAGACTGCTTTTACCATTTTTTAAAAGACAGAGTTGACTGTGTGAGTGAATTTCTAAGGACTTGGCTCATTCAAGTTTTGATTTGACTCATTGATTTGGAGATGTAGTTAAAACTAGGAAAAATCAACAAAGCTCAACTCAGCTAGATACAACTCAACATTCTTTTCAAGAAACTCAACTGAGTTTCTTGTCAACTCAACTAGTCCTCAACTCGAGTCGAGTTTCCATGTTTTAAAACAATGATATTTGCATTCTCAAGTGTGGCCCAAGTGTGGCCCATGGGCACGTGAATTATACTAAGATTTTACTGGTTTAACCTCAAAACAATCAAACTTCTTGATGTAGAGCGGGTTGTGGACACTTTCATGTCCAAGATGAACCTGAGAAGGCCCAAGCAGAGGTGGAAATGATCAGGACCATCAAAACCCTAAAACATGCATATCTCGTAAGCCAGAATAAGTCATTCGACATACCATATATGATTTTGGAGCATGAGAAGCTAATTTAGCCAACCAACCTGTTAGGCTAGGTTGCTCATGCCGAATTCATGAGATTCCATCAGATCATTTGTCGAAACTCTATTTTAATTTCATTTTTATTATTTATAGTAAGTTTTAGTACGGTCAGACCTTATCTTTTGAGCTTTAGGAGTCATGCCCAATATAAAAAGGGCCTAGAAAATTTTGGAGAATAACATAGTTAGACCAAATTGTACACTATTTGTGGCTGAAAATCATGAAATCTAGTAGAAATCATAACCATCTATAACTAGTAAGTCACAAACTTTAGGCAGCTTGAGTTGGAATTTGATTATGAGACTTCTTCCTAGGTTTGATATCAATATTTAAAATATTGTAAATTTATTTTTATCATCAATTAATCTATTTTCAAATTTATTAGAATTTATTTCTTTTTTTTTTTTTTTTTTTTACCTCATAGATTTGAGAAATCTTGTGAGGATTCCAAGAACCTACATGGATTCGAAGTAGTTATCCTTGAGGAAGATGGTGATCGATCTTATCATGTCCATCCCTGTATCATAAGGGTTGGGCCTGATATTTAGGCACACGGTTCGAATATGGATGTGAACTTGGGTTTGTTTACTAAATGGGCTCGTCATAGGACCTAGCCCTAACTCTTTGCAAATCGCACATGAGCCCATCTTCGACTCTCTTTTAACTGTTATGGGTTCGAATCCAAAACCTATTCATTTTGAAATGGCTAGACGTTTAACAACCTTCTGGCCCATCTCCATCTTAGCCCTTACCAACAAATTAACGGCCCGGCCTTTACCAACCTGAAAAAGAGCCACAAATTTTCTACATGTTTATGGTCATAACATAAAGGAATAGAGCAACCACAACAGAGACCACTGGAGTAGATTTCAACGAAATGCAGTTCAAACCATGACGATTGTGATTGAGAAAGGACAAGCCAAACGCTCAACAAACTTGGATGTTGAATCATAAAGACGACAGACCTTCACCGTCGAAGTGTCGGTTTTGGGATCATTAGTCACATCACCAACGTCTGCACGTTTGTGGACCCTGTGACTGTGCGGTCGGCACATCGCCATGTTTTTAGGTCGATCACCAAGCACATACTTTCATTGTTTTGTCAAGGATGCCAGAGTCTTGATGAGGGAACTTCCGTCGTGACCCGTTATCTACTGTGGCCCACATACCACCGGTCCTTATAGGTGGCCTTATATTTCCACTAATTAGGTGGTACAAATTTAAATTTAAAATTGTAACTTCACATGAAAATGGACCCCACTTGGACCGTGAGAAATTAATGTTTGAATAGGCCCATCCCAACAACCCTAATTGTCCAGCATTTCGTCTATAAAAAATGTGAAAGTGTAACAACAACATGGCTGACAGTGAATTTCTTTGAATTACAATGTCAGGGAAAGTCATAGGAAACTCATTCTTCAGTGTGGAAATTAAATTGATTTTTATAGACAGTCTTGTATTATAAAAAGTGGATGTGAATGTGGAAATTAATCGACTGTCATTATTATAGGTTTCTTTTTAAATTGAGTGAAATGATTCATTACAAGAAATGTTATCTCTGTTCATCAAAATTAAAAATACCTCTCACTTTAACTATTGTCCTTTTAACATCTCTACGAAAATCAACCGTATCAAACAAACAAATAATGGCTGAGGATTGATGGGTGCAGTGAATTTTTCCTTCTTATCCATAAGGGCTTATGAAAACTAAAGTGACTGCTGTGTGAACAGTGCAGGGCCTACTGTAGATGTATGTGATGTAGAGTGGGTCGTGGATAATTTCATGTCCAAGATGGACTAGAAAAGGGCCAATTGGAGACAGAGATGATCCGGACCATCAGAACTTAAAACAGACATATGTCACAAACCGGAATGAGTCAAGGGTGAGCTACTTTAGCACAGTGGGGTTGCACAAGCCAGATTTACGAAATACCATCATATCAAGTGCAGATTTTCTGTTTTAATTTCATTTTTATTATAAATAGTAAGTTTTAGTTTGATTATGACTCTTCATCGGTTGAGCTTTAAGAGTTGTGCCCAACTTGGCTTAGAATAATTAAGAGAACAGCGTGGTGAAGCTAAATAGGACACTTACTATTTTTGGCAAAAAACCTTGCACACTAACAGACATGTTTATAAATAATAAGTTTACTATTTATAGGAAGTTGGGAATTCTAGGAATCTTGGTTGTACTTTGATTTTGAAATTTATTCCATTGCTTAATGTCTCTATTTAAACAGTTGTGAACTCATTTATTTCTTTTATCAGCAACAGTTATGCCCTTAGGTAAGATGGTGCATGATATATTTATTTTTCAAATCATTTTAAGGCATAAGCACAAAATTGAAGCATTGCAAATGCTAAGGGGACGACAACACCTGAAACAACGACATAACTACATCCAATGTTGAAACCTTCCTAGGGCACTGAGTTATGTATATCTGTCATCCACCTTGTTTAAAACATCAGAAGACACAAATATCAACTTGGTGCAAAACTTTTATGGCCCCCGGTAACATTTCAATGTTGGATATCTAATTCATACTATTTACTATGGTACGATCGACTTGAGCATTGGTTATCCTTCAATTTTGGGATCACGCAATAAAATGATATGACAATACAGATGGATGACATGGATAAGACGCAAACATCGCAGTGGGCCTTACTGAGTTTACTCAGTATGTTGAGTTAGTAGGCAATCCGCTTCCAATGAAAACCCGTTATTTTCCTTTCCCATTTTCAACATTTTTTCCTCATATGTGGCCAACCCTAACTTACATAACAATTATTGCAAATGAGAAGTTTGGTACATCCATTGTACCTAGAATAAGATCTCCTGTCACGGATCACATCAGATTGATTGGTGGGACCATGTAATACTGTAGCACTTGTGGTAGTCCAAGTGTCACTAGTCCCTGCTCCTGCATGTGGGCCATAGCATTCATGATGAAACCCTACGTGTTAAAAAAGTGCATGATCAAAGGTGCCAGTGGTAGTGATTTCCATCTATGGGTTGCACTAAGCTCCAAACCATGAATGTAGACATTAGTCATGCCCACATAAATTCCTCAACTACAAGACACTGTCCTTGTTCTGCCAGGTGGCATATTCTGAAATGATCGTTCATGATCCGTTAGAAGATATCAAAATGCTATCCTGACCGTCTATCTGCTGGGCCCTACCATAGATTGGCCATGTCCCTAAATTCACACCGTTCGGGTGATCTTTGACACTGATTTAAGGACTTTTATACATGGAATCTGCACCGTTGGTAAAACTCTATTCTCACATGGGTCGTATGTACGGAGATAAGAGTCGTGGCCACGTATGCCACATTTTCTTGTACATGCATCTTGACAATTTCGGTAGGGGCCATCCAAAAGCATCCATCAGAACAGCTGCCACGTTGCAAGTTCCTATGCAAACGTCAGCACCCTCTTTAAAATCCTCCTATTGTTCTAGTATTTTAAGACCTTAAAATCCACTTCGACTCAAACACTAGGTCCCAAAATCAAAGGTAGATTCTTAGAAAGAGAAGTAAGGGATTTAAAAATTAAATTTTTTTTTAAAAAAACAATTACAATAAAAAGAAAGAAGAGATACGGTAGTGAGTGGCATCTTCAATCCAAAGGTTTGTACAAGTGGGGCCCACCAAAGATGCCCCACCTACCAAAAAAAAAAAACACCCTTTAAGCGGCTCCTTTCTTTTGTTTCTTCCCTTGGACAGATTTGAGTCGTCCAAATCTCCTGACCAATGTGGGAAGATGCTTGCCCCATGTGGGGTGCGCATTACACCATGTACCAGCTCAAAGATTACATAACAAACACCCATGATTCAAGAGCATTGAAGAGATGTTGGATGTCTTTTGCAAAACTACCCACATCTCTTTTTTATTCTTATTATTATTTTCTTATAAAAGCTTCATCTGATATGATAATTACATCATCCCGCCATCAAATGGCCCCCACATTCCACATTCAATGTAGGAAGTGATATCCACACCCTCTCTTTTTTATACATCCAACCTTTCTTTCCACTTCCTTGTATCGGTATGGAACATCTCCTGGAACTATTCTAACACCGAAAACAAAAGGGAGAGGTTTTGATAATACAATGTCCATGTGTCTAAGTACATTTATGTGCTGGCATCTAAGTACATTTATAAGCATGATAAGTTCATTCAAGAACAATCTACTTAGGTGGCACTCACTTGGACTTCACTAAGGCACAATTAAACGCAATTAGACCCACTTAAACATGCTTTGACCTCACATAAACACATGATGCTTGTATACAAAGCTTGGCATTGGATTTAGGTTCATAGAAAAACTATAGTCTCTCTTAATATCAGTGTTATATAATGAATATCAACAATTTATATTGAATATCAGCGATTTACAATGAAAATATCAATGATCTATAATGAATAAGAACAATCTACAATAAATATCGATGATTTATCATGCAATATTAGTTATCCATTACAATATTCATCTATTCTAATGCTCATTGCATTCATCCATTCTAACAATTTTCAATTACAAAATTTATATATTATAACAATTTTCTATTAAAAAATTCATCAATTACAACCTCTTTCCATTATATAAAAATAAAATAAAATAAAAATTATGAATTATATTATTTTTCTACACTTTCTTTCCTTTCACAACCTCCCACCATTCATATTAAATTAAAATAATAATAATAATAATAATCTCAAAAAACAACTATAAAAGAAATCCAGAAAGAAGAAGAAAGGATAAAGAAAAAAGTAAGAAGGATCATCTCCTCCTGTAAAAAAAAAAAAAAACCTAAGAATAAATAAGGAAACAACCAGATGGCCCTCAGGCAAAAGAGCCTCAAATTTTAAACTCATTTACATTTTATGTAGGGTTCATTAAATTGTTGTGAAGCAAATCTAACCTATCCATATATAAAGGGTTTTAAAAGCCAGGTAGGTTAGGCAGGTTCATCATAACGGCCTGATGCCGGGGCCTTAGGTTAGGGCCGCGGTGGAAGAACACGAATGGGGCGGTTCACGAGTTTAATGTGTAGACGACCTGAAATTGAAGGCCCATGATGAAAAAAATCACGACAGGCCTTTTTCAGGCCCACATAGGAATCAGGCCACTCAATGCGTTGCAACTATATATACTGGTTATGATAATAAATCTTTCAGGCCTACATTATGTGGGCCCTGAATTTTAAGTCGTTTGAGCCATTCGGTGTGGTTGGGCCTATTAAATCCTCTGGTGTATTAGTCATGGCCTGTCAATGCATGAGTAGAATCTAGATGTGTGGTCCATTCAAGTGGAACTCATGGTTTCAACAAAAATAACCGTTGGTCTGATAGCTCACATCGTGCATGATGATGATGAATTCCTCAATTAATGAAAAGCTAGAATCTCCAGATCTGTAACACTTTCGGAGCATCCCCGTGCAGAGTGGGGCTATCAGATCAACGACCTGGATCACCCTACCACAAGCTCCATTTGCACAAAATCGCATTAGGGTATAATTCAGTATTCAGACCCTCATGCATCCAGACCCTCAATTGCATGAGTTGCATGATAGTCGGGCTGATAATGACAGTTGATACGCAGGCAATCAAAAATTGATATTAACTCCAATATAACCCATTATATTGTGAATCCCAGTCGCCAAGATCAGATTGATTGAAGAATCGTAACCACTGATTAATGGGGACCTGTTTGTGGAAATCGGACAATTGGATTTTTTATTTAGTTTTTTCATTTTTAACCGTCAAATAAATTTCCACCCATCCAATAGCTATATAATTAAATAAGCTTAATTATTTATTCATGATTTATTTATAAAGGTTACCATAATTTGGACTATTTAATTTAATTACTCATATGTCACCTGCGCAATTTCAAGTGCCTGTGTATCATCAATCACGGTCTACGGGGCATTAAAGATTTTCTCATGTTGCAGTGTCCTATCTCTAGAAAGGCAGAAACGGGTGAAACAGACCCAATCACAAAAGGAAACCACAGAAAGAGCGTACACAAGCCAACGCAATTGTGCACATCCCAATACCACTATTCCCATCCAAAGTAGGAGGGATAAAGAAATCCCACATTCCAGAAGTGGGCCCCACTTTAGATGCGACCACTACACTGGATGACACTGATATTCGGGAGGTTATGATGAAAAATACCAACCGTGTGTAATCAATGAACAAACATCCATCGATCGTAGGATATGAGCGTCCAGTTAATCTGATTTTACGGTTTCCATTTATCCTATGTAGGTCCTACTATCTGGACGGTTTGGATGTGATTTGCATGTATACCATATCTAGGATTTCTGGGTGAATGCGTATGAGCTGATGACCTACAAGAAACTTGTGGTACAGTGCCATCTTTCCCACTAGTATGCCGCCTATCGAGGAAATCAATACCTTGAAAACGAAAGGCTCCACCGTGAAGATCACCATTCTAGAAAAGCAAGCAGATCAAGTCATTTGGTGGGCCGAGACGCTATGTTGAATCAAACCGTCGGTTATCCTTGATTCAAACAGTGTGGCCCCACCTAATGAGGAAACGGGCTTGATTTTTGTTCCAAGTAATCTTGATGGTTGACTCAAGGAAAGACATGATTAGATTGATCACCGGCTTCCTTAAGGTGATAATTACTCCAAATTCATTGGGCTTCTCTCTATTCCTCGTAGAAATACCTCCAATTCACAAAAATAATAAAATAATAAAATAAAAATAAATTCTAAAACTTTAATATAAATTAGTTGATGATAAAATAAAAATAAAAAAATAAAAAATTTATAATCATTAAGAAAAAGTTTCATAATCAAATCATAACTCAAACTCCTTTAAGCCGTGACTTACAATAAATAAATAATTTACTATTTATAAAGACTTTACAATTTTCAGCTAGTAAGTATCTGATTTCACCCAACCACGTTATTCCCAGCTTAGTTACGTGGCTAAGGTAGATTCTCCTATTCTAAAATTATATATGGTACGTCATTCTAATTCAAGTATTCTCTCCTTTGATTAGGCCTTCTTTGGTCTATCTTAGCTCTGAAAATGTCGGTGACCTGCTCTGCATCAATGGTGGAGCATAAGGCTTTAATGATAGCGGTGTCCTACGGATGTGGCATGTTAGGAATTGAAATTAATAAAAAAAAAAAAAAAAAAGGAAAAAAGGTTCATAATCATTAAGAAAAGTTTCATAATCAAACTATAACTCAAAACTCCTTTAAGTCGTGACTTATTATAAAAAAATAATTTACTATTTACAAATGTTCATGATTTCTAGTCAGACTTCCTAGTGTTCAGCTGATAAGTATCCTTATTCTTCTAAATTCTTTGACGTTGGAAACAACTAAATTTCAAAGGATAAAGAGTTATAACTAAACTAAAACTAGAGTATAAACGGAAATAAAAGGAGGCATGGCACTGCATTACATGCAGGTGAACAGTTAAAATGGATCCTTGCTCTTGTTCCGGTTGTAGACTTTCGGGAGTTTTAACATCCGTACAAGGGTTGGAGCATCCACAGGGGGTGAAATCCCACCAAGGTGTGAGTGTGCGTGTGTAAAAAAAATAAAAAAAAGGTAAACACTTAGAATGTACCTAAAAAATTCATTAGCCGACGTTGAATTAAATTCTGGTGGCCCAAAGAAATGAAGGGCTAGAAAATTTACATATCTTAAGCTAGACAAGTCAACCAATATCCAACGGCAAACAACCACTCCCAGTCTGTGGGGCCCACCACCTGCTGCATTGGAATTAAGACCAAGGATAATGAGGGCCTTTGATAAAGTCCGTGTCCCCACTCAAATATCATGTGCCTATCTGTATCACGTGGGTCCCACACGTCCCCTGCCTCCTGCTATTTACATGTTTGTCTTCATGCTTTTTGCACGGCTTTTCCGGCCCCTTCAAACACGGGCTCGTATTTACATTGAGAATGCTTCCATACAGTTCTTGTTCGTGATACGAACCCTGTGTAGCAGTCATCACATCAATGGGTGTCAGGACCCTCTTTAATGTGGACGTTTACACGTAAAAGAAGGTAAAAGAGAGCGAGGAGAGGTAAAAGTCTTAATTCACACAAGAAAAGTTCAACTCACCTTTATGATTTTCTGACTCGGTGAGTAAGTATGACTCACCTACTCCCCAGTTAAGTTTTGCATGATTTTCTAACTCAGTGACTCAGTGTGACTCGGTTACTTGCTTGAGTTCGAGTAAGAAGTATTGGACTGTGACTGACTTGTGGTATTGATTGGGATTGGACTCAACCGAATCCGAGTCAACTCAGCCAAGTTGTGTCAGCCGGTTGTAGCCGTTGCAATGGACCTCTTCGATCTCTCTTTTGTGTTCTACTCTACTGCTATTTTAAACACTAACTATTTTTAAATTAAAATTAATTAAAAAAAATATACTGCTAATGACTAGCGGATGCATGGCTGAAGGGAAAAGATTATTGCTTTTTCTTTAATGATAATTCTTGAATTCATAAAGAGGAAAAATATTTAAAATGAGAAGTAAAAGTGACTTTATTGAATGAAATATACTGCTTGCAATATAGTCATGGTATGATTCAAACCTTAATTTTTTTGAAATAGTAAAAATTATTTAAAATAGTAATAAAAATAATAATAACACCCTCTCTAATAAATAACTCTTAAATAATCTAAATAAAGACTTTGGGGCACAACCAAACTCTTAAAATTTTAAGGCGTGTTTGATTTCCAGTGGTTGTGTAAATACCCGTCAAATAAGTAATTATTATTATTCCACCCATTTGAAAATTATTTGAAAATCTACTGTACTTTTTACTTCGAAAATCGATTTAAAAGAATTATTTTAAAATTTTGGACCTCAAGGTGATGTACATGATAAATTCAGTTCATCCAATCGTTTTAATATAATATTTTAAGGCATAAGCCGAAAAATGAAGCAAATTGAACACCCAAATGGCCCACACCAAAAGAAACAGTAGGCCTGAGAGGTTTTTAATGGTAAGTGTTTGATTCTCTTTTTCTAATGGCGTGGTTCACTTGAACTTTCAATATGCCTCGTTTTTTAGCTCATGCCATAAATTCGTCAGGCACAATAGATTAACGATGTAGATTACGTACCATGGTTGGACCCATAAATATGTTGTGACATTTTCAATTTTTGTATAAAAAATACATGTAGTCAAGTTAAACATCAGAAAAAGTGAGATAAATATTGTGGAAATAATTATTACATATTTTCACGGTATTCCAAGCCCTTGAGAATAATGAAAATGAAAATTGAATAAGTTCATGATGAAAACACACTCTTGACTCAGTGAACCGTTTTGTTTTTTTAAAAACAAATAAAAAAAAAAATTTATTTTAATCTTTTAAAGAAATTGTTTGTATTTAAGACTTTGTCAGCTATCACCTCATAAGGCTTGTCAATAGTTTTCCGGTGACACATCATAAGACTAGTCATAAAAGTAGGGGACATTTGGATTATAAGTTGCTTAATATAAGCTACTTATTTTATAAGTAGCTTATCTTAATTTCTTTTTATTATGAAAATAAGTGTATTTACAAACAACATACTTATCAACTTCTCCTCTCTTTTGTCTCTCCCGATGCCTCTCTTCACGGGCTAATGAAACATAGAAAAGCTATAATTATAAAAATAACTGATTTGATCATTATGTACTTCTAAATAAAAAAATTACTTATAATTAATCATAGACTGAACTTACTTATCTGAAATAAGTCACTTATTTGGTGGCATCCGAACAAGCTCTTACTATACAGAGTTATGCCCCCAATTTCTTTCCATTCTGGCTATTTATGGAATTATTTGTTACCAATTCTACATCACTTAATATTACTTAGTAAAAATAGAAAATATCCCATCTAAACCTCAAGAAAACACCCATATATATAAGAGGGATTACACATGGTTGCCAAAGTCATAAAGAAACTACTAGATTAATAATAACATTACACTCCCTCTTTTTGTTAACCATGCACATATCATCCGTTACAAGTATTCCTTATATTATGTACTTAACCACATCAATCATTTTAGTATTTTTATTTTTTTTAATTTGTTTTTTCCTTTAAAAGATGTGTCACTGCCATAATAGTCACCACACCCATATAACCCTTGTCCCATTCCAGCCCAACCTACTCGGTGTCATGTAATGAGGAGCTGCACTCGAAATTAATAGAACTTTAAAAATCTAACAATTTAGTAACTTCTCCATAAATTGAATTCTTGTCCTGGTTCTCGTGCTAGTTTTTTAAATTTCATCTAAGTGTGAAGATGCCCATCTTCCACTGTACAACCCCACATGTATTCACACTACTTCTCCAAGGACTCTGTGAATGTCAGGTGTAGCCCGTGCAACTTTAAAATGGGAGACATTTTCCTATTGCGTATCTGATCCTGATCTTGGGATCTTCCACAAGTAGTACAGACTCCCACTAACCATTCTAGGGCCATGTCTCATGTGATTCTTTTTAGGGATAAATTTCTAATTCATCTTCACTGGCTTTTGAGTTTCATAAAACCTCGTCATTTTTCTCTGTCCACTAAGATAATGATTTCTTGAGTACTACATTTCCGCTTTTCTGTCACCAGATTCAAGCACCTCTATTTCTTTCTTTATGCATCATATCTGCCAAAATTCACCTTAATGCTTTCTTGTCAATTTTGACTCATCATTACTCCGTGAGAAAACATGTAATAGACTCACATAAACGCTCCGAAGTGCTTTATTGATGGTTTGCTTTCACATTACTTGTCAAAAACAGAGAGCTTCCTAATCGGAGTCGTGGTAACCGTTGATCATGTAAGCTGATCTGACCATTCATTCACCCCTAATACTGCAGTCCCTGGTGCATCTTTGCATATACTAAATACGCTTTAGTTGTGAAAAGAGAGGCCATGGGTTCTATAATTTTCACTATTTATTTTATGATTTTAATTTGACCGTATTAAGAAAAGCCTCTATAATAAGATGATCCTCATTCATATATATATATATATATATATATATATATATATATATATATGAAATGCTCACCTAGTACAACCGTCTAGCTCAACTTTCAGTCTAATCCGAAACTCTGGTGGCCATGACAAAAGAAAGCCGTTTTCCCGTGATTTGTCTCTCACTTCATTATGGCCCATCAACATTTTGGATCTGGCTAAAAGTTGATCAGTGAGAGTTTCATGAGGGGCCGCATATGCACAAGCACATGAAGAGTTGAGCGTGGCTCTCTCCCTTCCATATATATTGGCCTGCTCTCATGCCCACTTTCGCACACAAGTCATTGCCCAAAATTCTTAAGGCCCATGTAATGCGGCTCCCCATGGAACCTCAAAAGACCAACTTTTAACATAATCCAAAACTCTAGTAGGCTGTAACAAAAAGAGAGTGGCAAATCAAAGGAATTAAACTGTTTCTATTTACTATGGCCTACTAAAGTTTTGGATCAGGGTAGAACCTCGAGGTTTAATAGAACACTAGATCACATGGACCATTTAGATTTTGGATTCTTATAAGGTTAGATGAGTTCTCAAAAGTTTCTTCCTCTCTCTCTCTCTATATATATATAATACCCTCATTGCACATAAATTAAAAGATTAACATATCCTATCAAACAGATTTTTGGAGCAAACCAAAGCCATGTAACCCATTTGTAAGGAATGAGAAATAAATAAATAAATAAAAAGAGAGGCAGGGAGCCAGGACATGAATGAGCTGTTGAGACTTTTTCCATATGAATGTTCTTTTATGTGTCCAGTCAAGGTCACCCTTTTCAATGTCTTCCTTCACCAAAACCAAACCAAGAAAGTGAATAAATATGAATTGAATAAGAGTCATCTTCATGCATGTGAATGTCCTTTTTCTGTATATTCTTTACCATTTTACTCACCCATATCATTACAATATGGTAAAAACTCAGTACAATCTTTCCCCACTTACATGCTGCACTTGTGCAGAGACATCAGTACCATGGAAACTGTTGGTCCTACATTCAATATCACCTGAGGCAGAAGGTACCTGTACCGCTCTTCATGTGGGGCCCACAATCTCATAATGAATAGACAACCAACAGTTACAGGTGTGGCCCATCTATTGAATGAATCATCTTGATTTTCCTAAAGGGTGATCTTCATAGCATGGCCTACCTTTTTCATGACACTGATGTCCTAAAAAATGGCATGCTGGATGAAAAGATTGGACAGCACCACCAATTTTGGTGGCCTTGCCTGCATGTGAGCAGTTTAGAGGTATAATTGGCCACGTTTCTAGCTGTGGACAAGTCTGTAATGACAATGAAAAATGGTGATGATTATGATGGGTTGATATTTTATATGACAATAATCAGTTTGGAAGATTAGCCCACTTGATAATAAATCCCCTCTAATCCAAAGCCCTGTGGGACCCACTGTGATGTCCTGTCCTTGTGACATCATCTCCACCATCAATTTCTTGAAATCATTTTAGATCCAAAACTCAAGTGGACCACTGTATAAAAAATACTTGTGATTGAACACTCATCATTGAAGCCTTCTGAGGGCCCACTGTAAACTTTATATATCATCCAACCCGTTCATAAGTTGATTCCAACCAGGATGCATACAAAACCTCAGTGGAACTAAAAATAAGGTTTGGATGGTGGGTATTCAATCCCTGAGTTTCTTCTTGTGTGGCCCATTTGAGTTTTGGGTATGCCTCATTTTTATGCTCAAATCCTAAACTAATCTGAGGAGACTGATAGATGGAATGGATGTCACGCTGACATCCCAGTAGACTCCACATAGCTTTAGTTTACACATGCTACATAGCCTCCCACTTGCACATTACTATTTTACATTTTGGCTCGTTAGCTAGCAGCCACAGTAACCTGCCCAAAGACCCCACCCTGACGTACGTGTGACTTAGCCTCCATCTATCATTTCCATGCCAGCTCATGTTAGAATATAATCTCAAAAATCCCTTCGATCCAGAACATAAGTGGGCCACACTATAGCCATGGTACAAAGAGATGGAAATTGCCACCACTGAAAAACCATGTTGAGGTCTGACGTGATGTTTATGTGTCATCCCAACTGTATATAATGCCAGTAGTACCAGAATGAAATGAAGGGAAAAAACCAAATACACGCCCGATCTAAATAGGCTCAGAAGGTTTAAAATGGTATGGGTCTCTATCTTCACTTTTCCCATTAGTATGGCCCACTCTAGTTTTGGTTGTCTTCTTTTTGGGAAAAGTGCAAACCTTGTGCTAGGAACCCACTAGGTTACTTTCTTAGCATTGAGAATGACTTAACATGCATGAAATCCACGCCATCCATCAGTAGATCATCCCTTGTTTGGCTTATTCAATATTGAGGTGGTCCACTCTGAAAATTATACCTAACTTCTAAATTCACGTGGCATGGCCCACCTGAATTTGGAATATTGTGATTTTTAGACAAGTCCTTTGTCCTAACAAGAGACATCAGATGAATGGATTAGATGACATCTCTTCCAATTATTTCTTGTACCGTGACCTGCTTGAGGTCTTTATTATTACTTCAACCTATCTAAACCATTTATGAATGTAACTAGCGTGAGTTACATTAACACATATATATCTTAATTTTTTTAAGGTTCATTTTCTAACAAGAGTTGACGCAAGAGATGAAGAGGACATATCATATACCTATCTAGATAGTGCGGCATCCATGTGAATAACATTCATGCATTGTTCCACACAAATGCATCCTCAAAAGGCATGCAAGCGTGTGACACGCATACTTATCATCATCATCTAAGCTTTATTCTAATTAATAGTGATTAGATTACAAGTCCTGTATTGTCATTCAATCTGTCAATGACCATATCCTCAAATAAATCATTGGACATTGGATTGAGCCCATGAGCTAATTTAAGCTACTTAAGATGAATTTGGTTTGTATTTCTATATCCTTTGACTGGTCTACTTTCCCATTTAAAGGAGAAGTTATAGCTTCCTTCACGTGCATCCATGAGTAGGATGCTTGCATTTTCTATTCTGATGAGCGGTGCCAATGGCTTGAGGAAGTTAGTCATTCATCTATATTATTTCTTAATATTGGTAGACCACAACCTAAAATTTCTTCAATTGATCCTAAGCTTCTGGGTTGTTTTAAGAAAAATATGGTAATGATCCACATTCAGAGGAATAAAGTTGATGAGTAGTTAAGATATTTTAATTAATATTGACTTACGGAAGAGTATAAAATAATGAAAAAAAGATCATCATCTTCATCAAGTGATTAAAACCTTGAATTTACATAGAAAGTTCCTAACTGCAAAATAAAATGGGAGTAAAAATTAAGTATTTTATTGAATAATATGTATATGATTTATCAATTATATTACTAATGAAGAAAACCCAAACCCTAATTTTCTAATTTGTTTAAGACTAGAGATAGCAAACACTCTTCTAAAGTCTAAGTTGTCAAAAAATAAAAAAGTCCAAATAAACATTCCTGAAAGATTCCTACCAATGTAACAAGCAATTTCTACAATATGAAAAATCTAGAACTCTAAAATTAAGAAAATATTATAAAAATACAAATTATAAAAAATAGTAATTTAAAAAAAATTATAAATTTGCACGGAAACACACATTTTCTTAGAAAATGGAGGTGCACGACCTAGGTTGACCTTGGAACCAATGTTGCATAAATACATTGTGTTTCGTGACAATACTTGGATTAAGAGTTTCAACTCTTTTATGTTTAAAACTTTGAATAACAATTTTTTCACATCCAGAATAAATTTCTTCATATCAAACATGCCCGGAACATAATTAAGTAGGATTCAGGCCAAGTTTTGGCAAATTACTTCTACTTTCGAGTGGTTTCTTTTGGTCCCTACATAAAATATGGGCTATAACTGGAGTGTGGTCCATTTATGGCACTTCGCATTGGACCATTTGCTTGGATTACCATCTAGTTGATGCTCTAGTTTCTATTTTCATTATCTTTACCATTACTGCCAATGAAATCTTGCATCAAACCTAGTAACTATATGAAGATGAAATGTCGGTTGAACATGATCATGTATTCACTCAGAGTATGTAGCAAATGTGCTAATTTAGTAAACGTGTGATATTGGATCCATTTATCAAGTGGGCACCCGATAGTTTAAAAACTCAAAAAAAAATAAGATTTATATTCAACCTGACTAAATCTCATCAAGACTCAAGATAAACTCAATCTACCTACGACCTAATCAAAACTTGAGGGAAAAAATCGACATGACTAGCAAAAATGAAATTGGGCATGGATAAAGAAAGAGGATAAACATCACCTATTCAATGTGATATGAACCTTGAATCCAGAAGATATAACGACTCTCCAATCCATAAGAGATGAGAGAATTCAAATTACTTTATTGAAGTTTGTCACTAAAATCAAGTTGCAAGGCCTTAAATAATAAAATACAATTCTAATTGAGTCTTAATGCGAATAAACTAAAACTTAACAAAAATAAAAAGTCATAATCTAAATATGTATGGTATATCTTAGCATTATAAGAAGCAAATTCTAAGAAAACATTAACTACTAAAGCTATAAGACGAAATAAATACGTTCAATCTAAATCTTACTAAAAATGATAAGTTTTTTAGAAAATGAGAATTTTGAATAAGAGTGAGTCGTTTTCTTGTAAAATGGAACAATGCAACTCATCGGTTAGCACCAAATGACCTATACTAGTTAAAATTCATAGGTCATATGACCTATAATTTATTCCAGATCAAAAGTTGTAGCCGATTAACAGTTCACACTTTGAACGGCTATTTGAGCTTCTTTTGGTCCATTTGTGCCATGATTAGAGGTCTCAGACCTGCTCTACATCAACAACTAGCACCAGTTTTCAAGAAACTCATCCGAGTTTTCCCAGTAAACTCAACTCAATTGGTTTTCAAGTCAAGCTGATTTTCATGATTTTAAACTGTGTCACACCATTCACCTAACCTCACACAAAATCAACAACCCAGATGACCCTGAAAGGTACACATGGATTCTCTGGCACCACGTGCAATGCACGCGCTTTGTTTTCCCCTTAATAAAGCTTAGAAATAAATGTAATAAAACAAGAAGAAGAAAAAAGTTACATGCACACACATGCCACTTTATTTAATTTTCTTGGGTGGATCACCTATGCTCCTTTATTCGGTATATCAGGCAATAAAAGATGTACATGATGTATGTGTCCTTGTCACATGGGATTTTTTTTAATATTTCACTATACTACCAAAAACCATAATAAAAATAAATAAATAAAAAGAAAGAGGAAATGAGAAAGGTTCTGAAAAGGAAAAGGGTGGGAGAAGAAAGGATCGGGTGCTACAATAAAAAAGGAGAGATGGGGTCTCTTTCTTTTTGTCTGGTCCGGTCACCCATCCAACGTCTTGTTCCACCAATACCAAGCACATATGAGAGAGAGAGAGATGTCGGTGGTGTGAATTACGACGCCCGAATCATGGGGCGGTCCGTCCAACCACTTTCAATAGAAATAGTCATCTTCTCTCTCTCTCTCATGCATTATAATCACCGTCCTTAACGTCACGCATCTAATCATATCAATTTCTTCTCTCCCTTTCTCACCTATTTTCAAAAGAGAATCACTTTGATACTCTGGCATTGGGTGGTGGATGATATGCAGCCCTTTGGAAATGAGAAAAAGTTTCCATACTTTGTCAGAATGTGATGGATGACATGCGCCACTTGGAAATTACTAAGAAATTACACAAGTGGAATACAACTATTCAAATTCAATGGTCCAACTTATAGAATTCAGACCATTGGATTGATGGGCAGTTAAAAATGAAAAAACATCCAACGGTCCTGTTTCTTCAAACAAGCATACACTAATCAGAGGCTAGAATTGTTCAATCAATTGTATCCGGGACTTGTGACATGGCGACAGTGCGCTGCTCAATGTAATTGGTTTTAATCGAGTAAATAAATAGATGATACTTGTATAATATTAGTGCCGTGCATCATGAGCCACGTGCAACCTGTGTATCTTGTTACTCCTTTTTTGAAATTACTGAAAAGTTCACGGAGTATAAAGGTTAAAGTGGCTTCAGGCAATTAGCGGATTTTCTTTTGGCCGATAAAAAACACCCTCTTTTATACGTTTTACACACTATTTATATTATTAGTCAAGTACCGCCCTACATTATTTATCTTGATAGAAAAATTAATCATGATTAGGTATGTGAATTATTATTATTTTTACATGACAATATTACCTCTTGTTTCAAATTCCCAACCTAATCCTCACCTCTACTAGAACCTTGTGATAAACCTAAACTAGTGGTAAAAATTAAATAATAATAATTATAATAATAATAATTTGTCAACATTGACTGATAACGATTATGACATGGTTCCATTTATTGGGAGGAGGATTGATTTTCAATCCCACACATAACAACATTGAAATCAAAAGAAAAGAAATTAGAAAGATGTAAACTATGATACCAATCACTGTGCTTGAAAGCAAAAGTGAAGAAGCACCTCTCAGTACAATTACCTCTCATTCACGCAAGAGAATATATATTGTTAAGATATACGGAGTATGGAGTCTAATCATCATCAGTGTACTATTCATTTAGCCACCGCTTTTATTGGTCAAGTTCCACACTGGGCTTGCTAGGGGTGGCAGGGGCAACATTTCCTTACTTAAGGTCCAAAGGTAATTTCGTAATGAATTTTTTTTATATAAACTTCATTTTATTTAATGTAATATATATATATATATATATTGTGTGTGTGTGTTAAAGAGAGAGAATGATGATGGGATTTTTCTCCTCAGTTCAGAGGAGATGTATTGCGGATCGGATGCCACAAACTTTGGCATTACCATGTTGCTCGACTCAAAGTGTAGTGAACTATTTGTTTTGGAATTCCGGAGGGCTCGACCAGTCGAGGGTTAGGCTCGACTAGTCAAATGGGCCACTCGACCAGTCGAAGGCTCGGCTTGACTAGTCGAGGGCTACGCAAATTCAATCCGGATTTGGTGCGGGCTGCGTAAACTTGAAGCGGTTTCACAAGAGGTGTGAAAAGGAGTTGCCTAAACTATAAATAGGGGTCATAGGGTAATTATAGAACAATGCAAGAGAATTTTCTAAAGCTTTGCAAGGGTTCGCTAAAGTGTTTAGGGCTATTAAAGGTGTGAGAGAGAGAAAAGAGAGAGAGAGAGAGAGAGAGAGAGAGAGAGAGAGAGAGAGAGTTTGTAGAAGGGAGATTCTGCTCGTAGAGGTAATCTATTTCGCAGTCGACGTCTCAGCGCTTGTACATCCTCGTGATCGATGAGATCTCTTTATTTTTCATTATTCTCTTATTGTTCATCCACTCTTATGTGAGTGGAGAAGTTTAATCCAAGCGGTATGTGCTTGTGATCGGTTGTAACGTTCTACTTCATAGTGAATTGTTGATCTAAATGAGGTCCCGTTGTTTTTACCTTTTTGAGAGTTTTCCACGTAAAAATTTCTTGTGTTGTGTGGTTTATGCTTTGATTTATTTCATTGCTTTATTAGATCCCATAATTCTGATGTTTTTGGGAGGCTAAATCCTAAGGTTTTGTGCAACGGCTCCCAACAAAGTGGTATCAAAGCGTTCGGGTTGGTTGAACGGAGTGGGATCAAACTGGACCATATGGAAGGCTAAGATAGAGGACTTGCTTTATTGCAAGGACTTGTATGCTCCAATTCTAGGTATATCAGCAAAAATAAAGGATATGTCAGATGATGATTGAAAGAAATTGGATCAGAATGCGGTGGGGTTTATTAGACAATGGCTGAACAATTCCGTATTCCACCATGTGTCTACGGAGACCTCAGCCGCTAGCCTATATCTGAAATTATACGGGTTGTATAAGAGAAAAACAGCCGATAATAAGATTTTTCTGATAAAATGACTTGTGAATCTCAAGTTCAAAGATGGTGGTTCTGTGGCTGAGTATATGAATGAGGTTAGCAATATATTGAACCAGCTCTCCACTATGAAGATGGTCCTGGATGATGAATTACCGGCTTTGTTATTACTTAGCTCATTACCTGATAGTTAGGAGATATTGGTGGTGTCTCTGAGTAACTTCGCGCCAGATGAAAAGGTATCCATGGAACAGGTAACTAGTTGTTTCTTAAATGAAGAGACAAAAGGAAGTCTCGGGGGTCTACTCAGCAAAAGGCCCATGTGACACAAGATCAGAGGAGAAGAAAGAACATAAAGGGCGAGAAGGGCCGAGATAAATCAAGAGGTAAGCCGAGTACCAAGAAGGATTTTGAATGATAAAATTGTGGCAGGAAGGGTCACTACAAGCATAAATGTCATAAGGAAAAAAATGACAAGAAAGAAAAAAGGAAAGGAGAAAAAAGATGAATCGGGTTCCACTGCGATCGCTTAAGATAACAATGTTGTAGTTATTCTTTCAGTAGATCATGATGTTTATCTCATAACTATTAGTTAGGAAACCGACTGAGTGATAGATTCGAGAGAGAGTCTCGTTTCATGCAACTCCATGCAGGAATTTTTTCATAAGGTACAAGTCAGGCGACTATGGGTCTGTGAAGATGGAAAATTCTTGCATATCGAAGATCGTAGGAATCGGTGATATTTATGTCAAGATTGATGTGGGCTACACATTGGTTCGCATAGATGTGAGGCATATTCCAGACATTCGCCTCAACTTCATGTCGATGAGAAGGTTGGATGATGATGACTATGAAAGTCGATTTGTTGGTGGATGCAGGAAGCTCATAAAGAGTTCGTTAATCGCAGCTAGAGAAAAGAAGTGTTGCACCCTTTACAAGGCAAGTGTCAGTGTGTGTGTAAGGGTAGGTTGAACACAGCGGAAGATTCAGCTATTGACATATGGTATAGGCGTCTAGACCACATGAGTGAAAAAAGGCTTCAACTACTAGCAAAGAAGTGACTCCTTCTAGACGTGACAGGTATACCTATCAAAACCTGTATTAACTGTTTATCAGAGAAATAGCATAGAGTTTCATTTGTTAAATATGCTTCTCATGTTAATAAATTACATACATTAGAATTTGTTTATTCTGATGTTTGTGGTCCTATGAGGATAAAAACCTTGGGTGGGGCATTATATTTTGTCACTTTTATAGATGATACATCTATAAGGGTTTGGGTTTGTTCTTTAAAATCTAAGGACGAGGTCTTTTACGTGTTTAAATTGTTTCATGCTATGGTCGAGAGAGAAACAGATAGATCATTAAAGTATATCTGCACTAACAATGGTAGTGAATACATTGGTGATTTCCATGAGTATTGTAAGTCTCTGGGTATACGGCATGGACAGACAGTTCCTAAGACATTCTATCATAATGGTGTGGCTGAGCGAATAAATCACACCATTTTAGAGAGAATCAGATGCATGTTATCCCATGCAAAGTTGTCCAAGAAGTTATGGAGAGAAACAATATACATGACAGTATATTTGATAAACAAGTCTCCATCGGCCCCGTTAAATGGAGAAGTACTTGAGAAGGTATGTACCAAACAAGATCCATCATATAATCATCTCAGGGTGTTTGAATGCAGGGCATCCATTCATGTACCAAAGGAGGAGAGGTCCAATCTCGATATGAAGATCAGACAATGTGTATTCTTGGGGTATGGTGATGAAAAGTTTAACTACAGATTATAGGATCTAACCGTGTAACATCCCGAAAATCGGGGGTCGAGCATAAACTCCACTCCTGAGTTCCAGAACATCACTTATGCAACATTTTCAATGATGGATGAATGTTGTTCATATTAGTGCAGAAAACATGAGTGGGATTAGACCAAAACAGCATATCATACTCCAGAGACAGTTAAGTTTCTCAGGCGAAAGACTGTGATAAATATATAAAATGTATAATTGATTGTAAGTCTCCAGAGTGTGAACATGTTACCAGGTTAACTAAATACATGTATACTCTAAAAATAGAAAGAAAAGAATATACATGAGTGTTTAAATAAAAGAAAAAATACCAAATGTATTGGCATCTAATCAGTAACCCTACAAACCCGTCGATCAGAACCTGCATATAAGAGAAATCCTCCTCAACATTATCAAGAAAGACCGACTCTTCCTCGCAAGCATCGTCGCCATCTGAAACTAAAACAGGGATTAGTTGGTGTGTACAACACCGTCCTGTAACGTGGGAGTGAGTGGCCAACTCAGTGAAATCATAGAGCAAAGGTTAACATGTTATCAAATCAATCAAGCGATAATGATAAAGCAAGTAAATTAAACATTCTCAAATACTATAATTAATGCAAAAATGAAATGACATAATGGATGCCTTCAACAACATACTCCCTCATGCGACACCATCTTACATTCACGGCATGCTTTCTTCCCTCAGTGCTCCACATCTTTCAGGCACATGCAGTGTGATATGAATATGATTACCGAGTTATTATTAGTCATTTTCATACAGCAGAATTGAGAAACTAGGGTACTTCCCTTATATCATTCCCAACAAGGATCCTGTCTAGGGTCGTCACTCCTAGTAGTCTCATACGATGATATGATTCTAGGTCGCTGCAAGGGCTGTCAGGGCTGTGGCACACACTCGTTGCTCCGCTCCCCCATCACCTTATCAATACAGGCCTAGTTTATACTCTTGTTGTTACGGAAGGGTCGTCGCCTCACGTAGACCCAGAGTACGCTCGAGGTCACTACAAAGGGCTCGTCACTATCAGAGTAGGCCAATAGCTCAAATATAGTGTCTCATACCACCATAATCGGCTCACGAGTCTGAGGTGCTCACTAGTCACTACGGAGAGGCTCGTCGCCACAGCGTAGGCCGACAGCTCGACTACGGTGTCCCATACCACTATGCCCGGCTCATGAGTCTTGATGGATCAAGGTACCATGGTTATCAGGGTCATCACTGGTAAGTTGAGTACCCTAGGTTCAAGCAGTTATGACCAATACAAGGTGAACATACAGTGGTCAGTCGGGTTGCTTGACGAGCTCGACTAATACGAGCGCACCTCAAGCTGAACGACATGAAGTGTATAAACACCTCGTGTGGCCTAACCACTGCCGTCAACCAAAGCACGACTCGGGTTCGTCGATGCGTCCTTCGTGGTGAATAAAATCTAACAACGCATTCAAATCTGTTACCGACTGCCTAGACTAGAGTATAGCCCAAACACATGTAACCTGAAGCCGTATTCATATGAGATAGACAAAATTGAAATAACAAGTAATTTAAGCATGTTAACAACATGTTATAAGATACAACATAAGCAATTTAACTATACATAAGCATTATATATATATATATATATATATATATATATATATATATATATATATATATATATATATATATATATATATATATATATATATATATATATATATATATAAAAGGTAATCAATTCAAATATAACAAACATGGAGGAAATCATATACATCATCAAAACAGTTGAGAATCTTATCTCAACGCTAATCTACAATCTCATTTACTCAATACTTATACAAACATTTATACAA
Source organism: Magnolia kwangsiensis (assembly GCA_037074715.1). NCBI lineage: Eukaryota > Viridiplantae > Streptophyta > Magnoliopsida > Magnoliales > Magnoliaceae > Magnolia > Magnolia kwangsiensis. The sequence goes on along the minus strand of CM073574.1, from coordinate 167,638,021 downwards.
ACACTTAGTCTACACACATTAGGCTACATAGCATATGTTGATGAAACCGTGTATTAGGGCGAATCTCTTCGCCAAACAGATCATGCACGTATATCTAGTATAGGTACACGGTAAATACTCATGGCAATCATATCAGTAAAATTCATACGTATACAGTATTTCCTACAAATACCTAAAACACCCTAAATCTCATATTCTTCGTACGTATTCGAAATGAAAAACGGACAGCATGTTCTACATGTCAAACAACATCCTTGTCAACAATCTACCATTAAATGGCATTGAAAACTTTGAAAAATGGTAATCTAAGCATCTAAAATTCGCACCTTATGCCGTAGAAGTGTAACGAATTCAATAGAGACTCTAAGTCTTTGTCAACGACTGATTGGCAACCTACAGTATGATTTAGGTTAGCTACTTCACCACTTGCACCAATTGAAACTCTAGAACAGGTTAGGGTTAGGCTTTCTTACCTAAGAACGAAGCCGGAGTCGTCGGAAAAGTGATACGGAGGGGTGGATTAGGCACGTAGCAAAGCTGGGAAGAATCCCAGGAAGAATCACCAACTTCTCTCCCACTTTCTCTCTCTTTTCTCTCTCTTGATTTGGGTAGGGTTTGAAATTCATATGGGATTTGTGAGAGAGGGTTTAAGGCCTTTTTATAAGTCTAAACTTGACAAAAATAGACTTAAGGCCAAGGTATACTTAGGTTATAACCAAATTGGGTCTATTCCGATCCAACGGAGCACTTCTGAAGGTCCTGTTACTAAATGTGGTTGGACTTAAGCTCTCTAATACTGGATCTACGTCAAGCTAAGTTTTCAGTCAGATCGGGTTTCCAGATCGACTGTGGCGGACCAGTTTTAATTCAACGGTTACGGGAACTCGATCAGAGCCACAAGTGTAATGACATGTAAGGGCCACCTATCCTGATCCGAGGGTAAATTTAGGTCGAATTCTAACGCTCAGAACGCTTAAAAATAACGCGTAAGTGAAACGGTCCAGATTTCATAAAAATATAATTAATTTTATAAAAATCTTCATTTTCCTACCCTCTTTACTCCGGGCTCAATAAAATAGTCTCAGGACATCGTTTGAGCTTGATCTTTTAGATGATTGACAAGTCCAACTAGATGATCGTAATAGTTTAAGTTCATAGCTATCAGACTCTCGATGCGTGGTTTAGAGCCAATACAAAATTATAAAGCATTCCCGGAAGTAACTGGGTTTAGAGTTAGATCGTAGATTTCAGGGTAACATAACGTTAACAATTCTAGAGGTTTTGAGTCTTACAGATCGTATTTAAAGTGGTTGGTGCTAATTTGGTAGGAAATCTAGTGTAGCGCTAGTTAATTCATGTTAAATTTCTAAAGAATTTGGTTCTAAATGATTTCTCGGGCTTTGGAATTAAGTTCTAAGAGGTTACCAAGGTGTTATGGTTGACTCATTGCCTAAGGACGCCTAACTCTAGGTTGGTAAAAATTTGGGGTATTACAAATCGAGAAGAAGCTTGTCAAGAGGAGAGATGTAGTTTTCTTTGAAGATCAATGTATAGAAGACATTAGTAAGCCAGAGAAGACCCAGCCTAGTTCAGGTGAGCTAGAAGACATGGATTTAATTAGTCCTCCTGTGATGCCTGATAATGGGGGAGTAGAGTAAGGTGTAGAGGACGAGAAAGTTCTTACAGAAGATGGACCAGGGGAGCAGCCCCCACTTGATCCACCTATTAAATCACAGGTGAGGATGTCATCTAGGGACAGACATCCATCTAAGATGTACTTGTTGCATGAGTACATTATGCTCACTGATAAGGGAGAGCCAGAAGATTATTCTGTGGCCCTAACCGACTAGCATAAGGGGGAGTGGTTGAAAGCTATACAAGAGAAGATAGAATCCTTGCATAAAAACCACACCTATGATATGGTGAAATTTCCTAAGGGCAAGAAAGCTCTTAGCAATAAGTGACTGTTTAGAAAGAAGAATGAGCAAAAAAAATTCATAAACGAGGTTCTATTGAGGGTCAAATATTGCATATTAGACCCTAGTTATTACCCGATTTTACGAGCATGATACCATTTAAACGTCTTATTTTAATCGTGTTTGTGTTGCAAGGTGGATTTACGAGCATGGATTAAAAAGAATGCTAAAGGCATGGATTTAATGCTCAAGAAGCACTACGGTGAGGGACGGACTCCAGGGGACCGAGATCGAAGAGTTTACATGCCAGAGATTCGCGAAAATCCAATATTTCACGCTAAAGAGGCCTAAAATTCGTCGAGAATGCAAGATTATAAGGTTTTCACCATCCGTTCGATTCGAAACTTCATACATGGCTTGAGGACCATAAATTAACTATACATGTTGAATTTCGTCCGTTCGATGCTTGTGAAAGTGGCCCAACGGACAGATCAGCCCATAAACCATTGATTTTGAGCCCAACTGCTATCTGGATATGCTTCAAAATTGGTCTCAACACATTAAATGAGCTGACAATATGGATGGACGGAGCGGATTTCTCACGAACATCTCCATAGGACCTCATGTACATCATGTGTGCACGGTGCACAAGTGTACTAGCCGTGCACTAAATTTCTCAAAGTCGGTCAGTGCATGCTAACTGACTCCCTCTTCTCCAATTCAAAAAAGGACATGACGTCCTCACATCGTCCGTCGTTCTGTGCAGTGGGGCCCACCCCTCATCTAAATCATCAATCTGGACCGTCCATTGTGTATAGAGGAGGGGTATTAACCTCACTTAGGTGATATTTTGACATCATGTTATCCATGAAAAATTTCTAGCCGTTGAACGCAGGATGGACGACGGAATAGAAGATCGTGTGGGCCACACCGATTTCGCTCCAAAACCGTTCATCCCCAAGGATTTTCTGAGGAGACTTCAATGGATGGCATGGATTTTCCACCTGACATCAATCAGTGGGCCACCAAACATCACAACACCGCTCTGGACCGTCCATTAAGAGCCCAAGGGCCCTCTCATCCAAGCCTAGGTGTCAAAAGTTCGCGAGAAAAACTACTGGGATGATCTCAACCGTCTGACAGAGAATGAATGGTAGCATAGAAAGTCTAGTGGGCCGCACCAAAATAGAGTAAAAATGGTCTTGTCCGATTGGTTTTTCGTGCACAATCCAATGAACGGACTGGATTTATCAAGTTCCACCAAGCCTGGGCCCCACCGAGAAATCAGTGTAAGTCAGGAGCTTTCTCTCGCTGCGAAAGGGAGTATGTAACCTCTTGCGCACTCCTAACCAACCTCAATATTGCTATAAAAGAAAAGGAAAAGAGAGAGAGGAGGATCATCTTGATCTGGAGCATGGACGTGGAGTAGAGAAAGAGAGTTTGTTTGAGAGTATTTTAGAATTTTTATTTATTTTTATTTTAATTACTGGTTTAGTTATTATGATTTTTGAGAGTTTTAGTCCAATCATGTTGGGCTAAACCTCTTAACTGGGGCTAAGAGGTGAAGCTTGTGGCATGATGGGTAATACTCTACGGCTTTGATTCATGTTGAACTTGATATTGATGTTAGTTTGATTATAAGGAATTGCCTATAGTTTTTAATGGTTTGTTGTGACTTAAGGCCCGTTTAGCCAGGTGGATTGGAAGGGATTGAATGGTATTAGGGTGGATGGTGTGGATTTCTAAGTAGTGATGGTGTTGTCAGTGGATTGTCTTGAGATCCATGGGATTGTTATATCCCTGTATTGTTGTATTAAGTCCGTTTGGCACGCTCGGCCAATTAGGGGATTTAACCTTCCCATCCCTTCCAATCCCACTAACCAAACACGTACCAGGCAAATTTGAACAGATTAGGGTGGATTGAATGGGATTTAAAGGTAATGATGGTGTTATCAGTGGATTGTCTGAAGATCCATGGGATGGGGATCAGATCACCGACTCTGTTTGGTAGGCCTGGCCATTCCCGGGATTTAACTTCCAATCCCTTCCACTAGCATCCAATCCCTTCCAATCCGACCAGCCAAACAGGCCCTTACATTACCATAGATTTGCAATGACTTTTAGTAATTCCTTTTCACTATTCTGATTATGCTATTAGGTAACCCTGTTGTTCACCATCGCCCCTTGGACATGGTTGAGTGATGGAATCCTTCTTAACATTCATATATCTTCTGATTAGTTGTGGATTGGTTTAGTTCTATTGTTTACTTTATCTCATGGGCTTGGTTTTGTGAAGGAATCGACTCTAATTCTCATACCTTCATCTCTTTAAAAATTAGATCAAAGGAAGTTCAGATCGAGCTTTAGTGATACATCTTCCAACTGGATGAAGATGGGACTCGAAGTCCAGTTGAGTTCATGAATCAAGCGTAGATCTCCTTGATCTATACAAGTGGATCCTCTAAATCCCTAGTTTCTCACCTTTGAATTCTACAAGTTTTAGATTACTATTTCACCATTATTCACTCATATTCAGTTAATTTAGGTTTCGTCTTTATTTAGTTTTAGTTCTGGTTACTTTCAAACTACGTACAAGTTTCAGTCCCTGTGGATTCGACCTTTTTCTCACCGAGTTTATTACTACATCACAACCCTATACTTGGGGAGTAAACAAGTTCAAGGCCAGACTTGTAATGAAAGGGCTTGGTCAGATGAAAGGTATAGACTTCGAGGAGATATTTTTATCAATGGTAAAGATGACATCTATACAGGTATTACTTAGGTTGGCAGCTAGCATGGATCTAGACATAAATCAGTTAGATGTTAAAACTGTCTTTCTCTATGGTGACTTAGAATAAGAGATCTACATGCACCAACCAGAGGGGTTCGAAATCAAGGACAAAAATCATATGATGTGTAGGATAAGGAAGAGCTTTTATGGGTTGAAACAAGTTCCACGACAATGGCACAAGAAGTTCGACTTGTTTATATTAAAGCATGGATATGATAGAATGAAGTCGGACCACTGTGTGTTCACGTGCAAGTTTTCAGATGGTGATTTCTTAGTTCTACTGTTATATGTTGATGACATGCTCATCATGGGTAAAGACATCGAGAAGATTGATAGGTTAAAATAAGAGTTGGGCAAGTCGTTTACGACGAAAGACTTGGGTCCGGCTAAACAAATTCTAGAAATGAAGATAACCCGTGACAGAAGCAACAGAAAGCTTTGGTTGTCATAAGAGCAGTATATTAAGAAAGTCCTGGAGTGGTTCAATATGCATGCAGTGAAGCCGGTCAATTCTCCACTAGATGGTTACTTCAGATTGAGCGATAAACAGTGTCCCAAGATAAAGGCAGAGGTGATTAAGATGAGGAAGATACCATATGCATCAGCGGTAGGAAGTTTGATATATGTTATGGTGTATACGCACATAGACATAGCATATACGGTTGGTGTTGCCGGTCGATATCTTTTTAATCCTAGTAAAGAACATTGGACAACAGTGAAGTGATATCGCGGTATCTAATAGACTCACTCAGGTTGAGTTTTTGCTATGGTGACGGAAAACTTGTATTAGAGGGCTACATAGATGCAGATATGGCAGGTGACATAGACTACATGAAGTCTATATTGGGGTTCATGTTCACATTTGCAGGGGGAGCGTTCTCTTGGCAGAGCAAGCTATAAAAGGTTATAACATTGTCAACGACAGAGGCCAAGTATGTTGCAATTGCAGGGGCATGTAAAGAGATGCTTTAGATGAAGAGGTTCTTATAGGAACTTAGCCTTAAGCAGGAGCAGCACATAGTCTATTGCGATAGTTAAAGTGCTATACACTTGAACAAGAATCCAAGTCAACACTCCAAGTTGAAGCACTTAGAGATTTAGTATCAGTAGATCAGGCATACTTTGGAACAGAATGTGTTATAGCTTGGGAAGGTCCACATAGATGATAATGGGTCAGACATGTTGACTAAGGCATTACTAAAGGGCAAGTTTGATGTTTGTAAAAACCTAAATAGTTTGAAGAATGTGAATTCCTCTTGAGTTCAGAGGAGATATACCGATCGGATGCCACAAACCTTAGCATTACCACGCTGCTTGACCAGTCAAGGGCACTGCTTGACCGGTCGAGTGGGTCGCTCGACCAGTTGAGCGGTGTTCGACTAAAAGTCCAACAAGATATTTATTTTACAATTCCGTGGGGCTCGACCAGTTAATGGTCAGGCTTGGCCGGTCGAGTGGGCTGCTCAACTAGTTGAGGGCTCGGATCAACTAGTCGAGGGTTACACAGATTTAGTCCGGATTTGGTGCAAACTGCGTAAACTTGAGGCGGTTTCGCAAGAAGTGCGAAAGGGAGTTGCCTAAACTATAAATAGGGGTCGTAGGGTAATTCTAGGGCAATGCAAGAGAGTTTCATAAATCTTTGCAAGGGTTTGCTAAAGGATTTTGTTGAGGGTCAAATAGTGCATATTAGACCCCATTTATTATTTGGATTTACGAGCATAATACTGTTTAACGCCCGATTTTAATCGTGTTTTGACGCAGGGTGTGATTAGGAGAGTTGATTGAAAAAGGATGCCAAAAGCTTGGATTTAATGTTCTGATGATCACCAGGGCAAGGGACGGACTTCAGAGGACCAAGATTGACGGATATATACGGTCAGAATCTGAGAAAACTAAGAAACTGAAGCTCAAGTGGCTTGAAACGCATCCAGAATGAAAGATCACATGGTTCCCGACATTTGATCGGTTCGAAACTTTATACATGAGATAAGGGGCATAAATTAACTGTACATTTCAAATTTCAGCTCTCGGATCACTATAGAAGTGCTCCAACTGACAGATCAGATGATATTTACAATTGCCTCGAATTTGGTATCAACGTCTTAAATGAGGAGACCAATAAGATGATTGGATCAGATTTCACAAAAACATCATAGTGGACCCCACTTTAGCTTAAGTGTGCATAGTGCACATGTGCACTAGCCGTGCACAACACTTAGAGTCGATCAAATTAACTCTTGACCCGACTATCCTCTTTCAAATTTCCAAAATCCCGCTTACGGCCGGAACAGGGACTTGCAATCTTTTATAGTGGGCCACCATCTGAGGTCTTTAGGCCGATATGGACCGTTCATTAGACTCCAAAAGGCTAGCTAATGTAGGACTAGGTGGAGAAATTTCAAAAGACGTCGAATATCAGTTTTTGATTGTCTAAACGGAAGATAGACGGAGGAATTGTGGAATCAATGGACAACACTAAAATCGAACGAAAACACTCTTCACCAACTGGTTTTTTGAGGGTAATCTAGTGGACGGGTTGGATTGTCTAGGCGACACCGATTATGGACCCCATAATCGTCACAGCGTAACTGTTTACACACCCTGTTTCGCGACCAGATGCCATTTGGTTTTACGGGCCACTGTGTGACCAAGGCGTTGATCTTATGGTTGATCCGAACCGTCCACTAGAAGCTCAGGATCCCTATCAACCTAGCCTAGATGGCGGAATTTCCATAAACAATGAAGATCAATTTTCAACTGTCTAAAAGGGAGATAAACGGTGTAAGAAGAATTCTGTGGATCACACTGAAATCAGTCAAGAATCATTGCTTCCCGACCAGTTTTTCGAGACCTTTCCAATGAATGGAGTGGATTCCTTCGTTGGCTTCAATAATAGGCCTCACCAATCAATAAAGCGCGGACAGTTATAAGGCTTATTAGCGTAACGCGTTTCGCATGACTGTTCCTACGCACTAACTGCGTAAATACTAACCGACCTTACCTGGGCTTTTATAAAACGAGGAGGTAAGAGAGAAGAAAAGGGGAGATCAGATCTGAGGACGGCTTGGGGGCTTGGGATGTGAAGCAAAGGGAGACGTGGAGAGAGAGCAAGACAGGGAAGAATTTTGAGTTTTTTTTTTTATTGGCTATGTGTTTTTAAGAGATCCAGACCATCCATGTCTATGTGTGGCTAAACCTCTTAGCTAGGGCTAAGAGGTGAAGCTTGTAGTAAGATGGGAGACTCCATGCTTTTAATTTAATTTTATTATATGAATTGATGTTGATTATTAGTTTTAAGAGAAATATTTTTAGTCTTTAATGGTCTATTGTGACTGAAATTACAGTGGGTCTGCGATGGCTTTGAATATTTGCTTTTCCTTTTATGTTTATGACGTCAGGAAGCCCTGTTGTTCACCATAGTCTCCTGGGCATGGTCGGATGACGGTACCCTTCCTAACCTTCATGCATTATTGATTAGTTGGTAATTAGTTTAATTCTGTTGTTTGCCATAGTCTCCTGGGCATGGTTTGTGATGGAATCCATTCTAATTCATATACTTTTCATCTCTTTGAAACTATATCAATGACGGTTCAGATAATTTTCATGATTTTTGATGCAAGCATAAGAGCTCCCTGATCTTTACAAGTGGATCCTCTGAATCCCTAGTGTCCTTATCTCTGAATTTTTCCTAAGTTTTAGAATAATTATTCCACCATTATTTCTTAAATTCTATTTGATTTAGATTTCATCTTAGTCTAGTTCTAGTTCTAGTTAATTTTAGATTACGTACAAGTTTCAGTCCCTTGGGATTCGACCTCGGTCTTACCGAGTTATTACTACATCACAACCCTGCACTTGGGGCGTGATCAAGTTTAAGGTTATCAAAGGTGAGAGAGAGAGAGAGAGAGAGAGAGAGAGAGAGAGGATGCTTGTCGAAGGGAGATTCTGCTCGTAGATGTGATCTACTTCGCAGTTAACGTCTCAACGCTTTTATGTCCTCGTAATCGGTGAGATCTCTCCATTTTTCATTATTCTCTTATTGTTCATCCACTCCTACGTGAGTGAAGAAGTTTGATCCAAGCGGTGTGTGCTCGTGATCAGTTGTAACGTTCTACTTCATAGTGAATTATTGCTCTAGATGAGGTCCCGTGGTTTTTACTTCTTTGAGGGTTTTCCGCGTAAATTAAAATCTCCTATGTCATGTGGTTTGTGCTTTGATTTATTTCATTGCTTTTTTATATCTCAAAATTCTGGTATTTTTAGGAGGCTAAATCTTAAGGTTTTGTGCAATGGCTCCTAACAAATGAGAATTGTTATTGTATTGAAAGTTGCTTCTTTATTTTTGCTTTTGTTTATAATGGATTGACATAAATATACTAAAAGTAAATCACGTAAATCTCTGTGCTATAGTTTATCTCTTTTTCTTTTTCTTTTTTCAATATTCTCGTGCATATGGTTAAGAAGTGATCTTTCTCCAAACATATATTATTCCCAAACGAATTAGTGTTTACATAAACACCTTGTCAAATTATGAAATTAGCCAACTATGACGCTATTGGCCAAACAGACAGTGTGATCAAGCTTTACATATCCTAACGTTATCATATTATATGTATGAATGTTAACTATGTGATGGTTTTTTTTAAAAAAAAAAAATACCGAAAATAGAAAATATATTGCAAGAACATAAGAGTAATCTTCTAAAAAGAGTGTTATCCGTCTTTGGGTAAAAAAGAAGGTGCAATTTATCAAAATTTGAACTTTCGAAATTACAAATTAATGGTTCAATTTACTTGCATCATGAACATAATTTAATATTTATTTGGTTATATATATAAGATCATGTATATTCATTGGTGGCATACTTTTACTGCTACACTTGCCAATAGTCTACTAATCTACGACTAGTATCACTTGACCGCATTTGTAGGGATCCACGAATGAAGGGCCAAGATATTACACATGCCAATTGGATGATCAATTATCCAATACTTAAACTTATTAACGTAGACAACACTGTAATTAAGTTAAATTATGCCTAGATCCTTCTTAATATGTTCAGAATATGATAATATTAAATTACAGATTTATAATTATCGTAAAATAGAAGTAAATAGAAAACCAAAAAATATTAAGAACTGGTTGAAGCATGTGTAATCACACTGTTCTTAAAGCATTATACGCTCATTTTCAAAGTAATTGAGACTGCTGACAGTGGTAGACTCTTAGGAGTTTCAACACTCGATCAAGGGTTTGAGCATCCATAGGTGGCGAAATCCTACTATGACGTGAGTGTGTGAAAAAAAAAAGGTCATAGGCAAATAGCCTCCATGATATAACAACTCTATTCGTGGTTCGACGCTCAAAGCGAAAAAATCACTAATAAAACTCTACAAACACAATTTTACTGGTAGATGAAAATTAAAAGAAAATTCTCAAATTAGAAAGGAAGATAGAAAATGAGGTTTCGCTTTGTTGGATTAGACCACTATACTTGGTTAGTTTTTGCTAGTTAAGGTTCATATTAAACCCAGAACTTTAATAGTTCTTATGAGAAGATGAGTTCAATATCTTGTATTGTTGAAGCGAATCAACCAAGCTCAACTTATATAAGGGTGGTGGAACCTTTTTGTCCCCGGTCAATAATTACAATGAATTGTTTTTTATTGTTGTTGAAGAAACTAACCGGTATTTGAGAGTTTTTAACTATTTTGCATATGGAAGACCAGCCACATGCTAGTCATTTATGACTATTGAGCTAACTACATGTAACACCCTGAAAATCGGGAGTCGTGTATAAACTCAACTCCCGAGTTCCAGACTGTCACTTATGCAACAAAAATGATTATGATTCAATGTTGTCTGAGTTAAAGCATTCACATGAGTAAAAGTATATCAAACTGCAATTCATACTCCAGATCCAGTGATAAAAGCAAGCGGAAGACTAAAGAATATATATATCACTGTATGGAAAAACAAAGTAGATCTCGACTGTCACTAAAGTATGAATACATCTCTGAGTCTCATATACATGTAAATAAACAAAATCAGATGTTCAAAAAGGGTCCCACTGAGAAGTCCCATCAACCCAGGTCACCTAAGCAAAGCCGTCGTGGTACTGCATGTATGAGAACTCGTCCTGGTCCTCATCATAGTTCGGCTTTACCTCCTGGATCACTGCATCACCTGCATCTAAGACAGGGTCTGGTGGGTGTTGCAAAAACCGTCCCGTAACATGGGAGTGAGTGATCAACTCAGTGGAATCATAGAGCAAAGATTAGCATGTTCTCAAACAAATCATGCGATAATAGTAAAGCAGTAAATCAAACAATCCTAATACTGTTGTTAATGCAATATGACATGACATGATAGATGCCCTCACCAACGTTCTCCCTCATACGGCACCATCTTACGCCCGCGGCATGCTTGCATCCTACTTAGTACTCCACATCTTCCAGGCACATGCAATGTAATGGTGATATGATTGCCGAGTTGTCTAGTCCATTCAAACAGCAGGATTGGAAAACTAAGGTACTTCCCTTATATCAATCCCAACACAGATCCTGTCTAGAGTCGTCACTCCTAGTAATCTCATACGATGTATATTTTGTAAGTCACTGCTAGGGTTGTTGCTCGCACTCGTTGCACCGCTCCCCCATCACCTTATCAATACAGGCCTACTATACTCTCACTGCTACTGAAGGGTCGTCGCCTCCTGTACACTCAGAATACGCTCGCGGTCACTACAAAGGACTCGTCGCCTGATCAGTGTAGGCCGACAGCAAGAATATAGTGTCCCATACCACCATAATCTGCTCACGAGACATAGGTGCTCATTGGTCACTACGGGGAGGTTTGTGGCCCCAGCGTAAGCCGATAGCTCGACCACGGTGTCCCACACCACCATGCCTGGCTCATGAGTCTTTGTGGATCAAGGTACCATGGTTAACAGGGTTAACAATGGTAAGTTCAGTACCCTAGGTTCAAGCAGTTATGACTCATACAGGGTAAACATACAACCGTCAGTCGGGTTACATGACGGGCTCGACTAGCACGATCGCATCTCAAGTCGAACGATATGAAATGCGTAAAACACTTCGTGTGGCCTAACCACTGCCGCCAACTCCAAAACACGGCTCGCGTTCGTCGACGCGTCGTTCGTGGCAAAGATAAGCCAACCACGAAATTTCTCGGTTATCGACTGCCTGGAATAGGCATAGTCCCACACAATTATGGATCCACATCAGCAAATCATATGAGAGTATTGAAAATGAAATACAACAATGTGAGCATGTTAACACATGTTATAACATACAACTTAAGCAAACCTTCCAATGCATGCATTTCATACATACAATGAAATCATGCATATAGCTAACATGTAGAAAATCATTTACTTCAGCATATTAATTGAGAAATCAATCTCAAACTAATTCATAACACCATTTAATTCAATACATACTAATACAAGCATTTATTCAAATACTTACACTACACACTTAAGTCTACATTTAGTATGTCGACTCAAAGTGCGCATTTAGGCGAATCTCTTCGCCAAACTAATTATGCACGTATTCCTAACATTCTAATTCGACAATAAGCCATGTCAATCATATCAGCAAATTATGGATGAAAACAGTATTTCCTACAAATGACTAAAATGCCCTAAATCTCATATTCTTCGTCGGTTTACGAAACAGGAAACGGACAGCATGTTGTACATATCAAACGGCGTTGCCGTCGATAATCTACTATTAAACGACATTGAAAGCGTTGGAAACAGTCAATCAAAGCGTCTAAAATCCATACCTTATCTCCTAGAAGCGTATCGTTTCGAACGGAGCGTATACGCTTCGTCTACGGCGACTAGACAACCTGATTTACAAGATCTATCAGCTAACATGCTATGGAAGGAAAGGAACACTAAATCAACAACTTATTTGGGTATTTTCTTACCTAAAAACGCGGAAAAATCACCGGCCAAGTGATCGGAGCGTGTTGCTAAAGCACGTGCAACAGGTGGCACAACAGCAGAAAAATCCTCTCCTACTCTCTCTCACAAACTCTCACCTTTTCTCTCTCCCAATCTAGGGTTTTTCTCAAATTCGGATGAGAGAGAGGAGTGAGGGTTTCAACTCCTTTTATAAGCCCAAATGTGCCCGAAATAGGCTCGGGAACAAAGTTCACTTGATGTATATCCAATTTGGGGCTGTTTCGGTCCAAAAGATCATTTCTGGTGGTCCCTTGGCCGAACGCGATCGGATTTAAGTTCATGCTCGTCGGATGTTGCTCTCATCCCGTTTTCAGACCATCAGTGTTTGTAAATCGCACGTGGCGGTCCAGTTTCAGTTCAGCGGTCACCACATGTAGATTAGGCCTGCAAGTCTCATGATATGAAATAGAAATTTTTCCTGATCCGAGGGTGTAATTTGGCTGAATTCTGACGGTCAGAACGCTTAATACTGACGCGTCAAGTCGTGTGTCAGATTTGAATTTCAAATTCCAAATCTATCCCCATTCTTACTCTCTTCAATCTAGGCTCAATGAAATAGTCTGCAAACGTCGGTTGGGCTTGATTTTCAAAATGATTGTCAAGTCCAACAAGGCGGTTCTAACGGTCTAAGATAGTAGGTATCAGACTTTCGACGCGCGGTTTAGATCCAATACAAATTTTCAAAGAGGTCCAGAGAACAAACCTGCTTAGAGTTTGATCCGAGGTTTTAGAGTATTATAGCACCATTGGTTCTACTTAATTTGGGTCTTGTAGAACGTATTTAAAGTGATCAGGGACTATTTCCCAGCTACTCTAGCGTTACGCTAGCTAACTTACACTTATTTTCTAAAGGAATTAATCTTACTCGATTTCTGATCGAGTTGGTACTCGAGTCCAAGTATGAATTTTTCCAAGACGTTACACTACATGCAATAGTTTCTGCATGGTCTAATTTATTGCTGCATGAGCAATTATACTAGGCCTCTTAAACGGCTAGTTTTGGATCTTATATTAGGTAAATATGTCTCTTTTAGACCTCTTATCCACAGCACTTTATAACTATACTTGCTCACGCCCCCACACCAAGCCTGAACCTATGCCCTGTGTTACAATGCAAAACTCCTCTCTTCGACAAGGTACTCAACACCTTAGAGAAAATTTTCTTCTAAGGACCATTTCTAAAGGTAAAAAATCAAGTTTATTTTAACAAACACACGCCTTTAAAATGTTATAATGGGACATTGGTTACTCGGTAGACCGTACAATCGGGAAAAAAGCACATTCCTCTGCAATGGCCGTTTGCTTGGGCCATCATGATGTAGGACCCACATCCAACCGTCCATAAGGTTTTCTACTTGCCAAAATCAGGTGGGCCACATCTAATGAATTTAGAGATTTTAGCATGACTTTAGACGATTCGTGGCCCACCTGAGTTTTGAATTAGCCTGGTTCGTGGCACCAAGGAGAAAATGAAGGCCGAGTACGACGGACAGATGGGATGTCATCTAACATCACGGTCGGCCCGCACCCTGCACTTTAGAAAAAGCGTATTCTGCAGTTTCCAGGAATGAATCCAAAAGCCTGTAACGTTTATACGATAACCATACCGTATTTAATAATATAATAATAATTTTTTAAAAAAAAACCTGTGGGCCATCCCCCCGTGATGTATTATGGCATCCAATTCGTCCATTGTGCCCCTTCAATTATCATTGGATCCAAACTCCCGCACTGTTTAAAATCAAAATCATGCCCCAAACCTTTAAACTAAGGTGGTGTGGCCAACCTGACTTTTATTAGGTAAAGGTTTTTATTAGTGCCCTGCTCCGATACGTCTTCTTTCTAAATGGATTAGATAACAAAATTCAAAAGCAGGTGGGCCCCATATTACCATCCGAAAGGATTTTAACGGTGGCCGTCCCATTCAACTGTTCCCTCAATAAAGATTGAGGTTGTGTTGGATTCGGCCATTTCTTAGAAAGCTACTGCATTTCTATCGGCACCCTCAGACACCCTCTTTATAACGCATCTCCATCAACTCTTCCCTATTTCACAGCAATAGTAATCGTCCTTGAACCCATTTTCCTAAGAAGTCCCACTATAATCCCAAGCTATTTGGGGATATTGGATATTGACAAAACAGTCACGTTCACTCCAAAGATGGAGGATTCCCTGATATACATGCATCTATACCACACACGTGGCAAGTGTAACTCAATCGCCACGTGTAGACGTGACTTTTTCTTTAAAACTCACGGCCACACGATCGTCCGAATGGGCTGGGCCCGGAACGAATCTCTCTAACCTGGCCCATTGATTGACAGCCGAAAACTTCAATTGTCACCGGAACCAAATAGCGTGAGAAACCCACTGGGTAATCTGAAGTATTTGATAGTGGACCCGAATGACAAGCACAAGATGATCCCAGCCATCAGGATTCGATCCAATTTTCTTAGGCACAATTCATATCCGCTTTCAATAGGATGGCAATGTGAAAATTGGAGGGGAGATTATGAGTAAATGGGCCATGCTAATGGTGGGAATCGTGGATCGTTGAATCCCAACACGAAAGTGGATCTATTCATTGGTATACCAACGCACGCCTGCTGCAGGATAAACACAGAAACTGACACGTGCGATATTAATCCAGACCGTCCAAAATGTCCCCAATGACGTTTTCAAAATCGTACCATCAATCACACATCGTCGGTGTGAGCTCATCTAGAATCACGAATCGTGAAAAACTCGAATCGTCTCAACGGCCGATGTTGGACTCTGCTACACCGAGATTGTTGGGGACGATCTTAACGGACATGATCGTGGGGCGCGCGTGTCCGTGTACGGTCTGTACTCGATATTCCCGCTGAGGGCGGACGTACGCACGCATAGCCGTTACCATCCGAACAAAATAATAATAATTAAAAAAAGAAAAAAAACAGAAGAAAAGAAGAGGAGATAAAAAGTGGAGTTTTTTACCAATCAAGTAATCGCCATGCACGGTAAATTTTTTAAGGCGATACACTGTAAAAAGGCTGATCCGTACAAAACAGAAACTATACAGCCGACGTCCATACCAAAGATCAAAAAAGAAAATTCAAAAAACCTTCGCTGCCAGCCAAAATCCAGGTACTAATGGCGGGAAATCACGACATGAAGATCTGAAGGCTTGCGTTCCTCATCGACATGCATACTGGGCACGAATCCATCTTCGACTCGCAGTCCTTGCACAGACAAAGATGCCGGCACGGGAGCAACAGTACCGATACCTCATTTATCCGACACGACTTGCACGTTCTCCGATATTTCAACGCCCGATTCTCCTGTGCAGTGTCGGTTCTTTCTTCCACGTCTTCGTAACAGCATGACACGGCGTCGTCTGCGACTAGAGTGAGGCCGTCGCTGCTATCGCCGTAGCCCTCTTTCGTGGTGGCGGAATTGTGGAGCAGGACCTGCTCGAGGCTCGACCGTAGATTTGAAACGATCGCTTCGTTGTTTTTCGCCATGTGAAACCAGATCTGATTCTCAGCGCTCATCTGCTTCACCTTCTCTTCTAGGTCCGCGTTCCGGCGTCGAGCGTTATCGAGTTCTCTCTCCTTTTCCCTTAGAAACTTCAATGACTTCTGCTCGAGCATCAAAAGCATAGATCTGTAATGGCTTAGATGCGTCTCTTCCAATCCAGATCGTAGCTTCTCGTTCTGAAGAAAATAAAAGAGAGCAATCGAAGTCAGACGAGTCCGGTACGTAAATATCTTTTAGAATCAGAAGAACCAGATTTCTATCTACCTGGAGTCGTATCAATGCATCTATTTCAATACTTTCGTTGTAGAAGCAGGAGACGAGATCTTGAGAGAGAAGCATTGGAGAAATTACAGCAGATCTTCCGCTAGTCGATGTGGCCGCCGATTCAATCAATCGATTATCTTCGTGAGAGAGTTGTAAGCCTGTAGAAATCACAGCAGCTGCGGCCTTTTCAGTAGCTTTATTAAGGAACTGCGAAATCTGCGGCTTCGGAAGAGGCATTTGATCGACGCGGCTTCTCTTGCGAGATCCAGACGCATTACAGGTCAGTTCGCTTCCTGGCTCACTGAAAACCGTTCCATTCAAAATCTGAGGTTGCACGGCTGCAAGAAATCAAAGCGAAAAGGTCAATATGAACAAATCGATGGCGATTTCTCTTGGAAACGGAAGTGGGAAACTGGAATCTGCGGCCTCTGATCGCCTTACCGTAATTGCTGTAGCCCTTCAAAAGATTCCCGTTCTGGTTTTCGCGGTGCGGCAGCTGTAACTCATCGAAAACTCCTTCCCGTGCTCTGAAAATCAGATACCGGTTAGATACTATAGGAAACGGAATTCAGATATAGAGACAACGCTACCGGAAGCATTTCCGCAAGTAGCAGACGCTCACCTAAAAGCATTGGAGGACGGATATTGTGCTTGAACAGCCATTAGAAATCCTTCTTCAAATCGGAGAGAGATAGACAGAGAGAGACAGATGGAGAGGAGATTGTGAAAAATCTCGAAATGAGGATAGGGTTTTATATAAGGGCGTGGGTTTGGAGGAAAATAGAAACGAACGGTCTATTTATTTGGAAGGTGGTAATATACAGCATCTCGAAGGAGTACGGAAAAAGTTAAAACTCGCAAATCCTTCGTAATGTGGGATATCACGTTCTTGTTACACTTTTCCTGTTTCCAGATTTAAATGGTCCAAGTTGCAATGCCCGACGTATAAGTTGGGTTGGTGGGCCACATCATTCATTCACTCTCAGAAAATTAAAATAATAAAAAGCTGCTACTCTATTGAATTCCTACCGTTGATCAACTTCCGCAATCTTCCTCCAATCCATGCCTTCCAAACTGTGGTCCACAACGATCAGATTGTCCTCCTGTTCATCAACAAACCAGATAAGGTTCTTTTGTGTAAAAATTTGATGTGATCCACTTGGACGGTGTGGATCCACTTTCAATTAAAACATGTGCGGTGCATTTAACAAAATCCGAAAGAACCGGCCTTAGCCGGACTGGGCGTGGTCAGGCAGGGGTGTATCTACTACTACTAATCGCGCTATGTAGGAGACAACCTGCACGAAATCCACCCCATCCGTTATGTCCGTTGCTTTAATATCACGGTGTTAACAAATAAGCATATTGGTCAAAAGCTTAGATGTGCCACATCATGCAAAAGAGCTGGGACCGCGCGCACCATTTGTTGAGTGTGAGGCCCAACGTTGATTATATTTACAATCCAACCCGTCCAACTTCCTGGAATCAGCATGATAAAGGGACGTTCCAAAAATCAAGAAGTCCTGAATTTAAGTGGACTCAAGTGAATTTGGAAGTTCTAAACTAGGTGAGGCGCTCTGATGGACGGTGTTGATATCATCCACGTGAAGTCATTCACCAGCCTTTTACAATCCTAAACTACTCCGGAGGTGTACCGAACTTAGGAAAGCGTTTTAATTTTATATGTTTCCTCGGTGGTGGTGGTGGGGAGCGCATTTCACATTAATGGGAGGTGCGCTCCCCTACACCTGCATACAGTCAAACGATACAGCACGAGTAACGAGCGGAAAAAGTGCGCACCCTCCTCCTTTTCTTGCTTTTTCCGTGCGCACGCATCTCTTCTTCTTTTTTTTTATCATTCATATCTACGTCCACGTCATTCAAAACGCAGAAAAGTCGAGTGCACCACTTCACACCACGCTTATTTTAGTAACCGTCTTCGGATAACTTTGGCGGGAACGTCCCTTTTGCTTGGCCAGCTTTTACAGCTGTGGCTTTTCTATATCTTCCTTCCTGCCATGCTGGACGGCTGGTGGGGGCCACTTCCTCACGTTGACGCTAATACTGTAAATCCACTTTCTGACGGATTCAATGTGGTTACCGAGACTCGCGTGGAGCACCAAAATGCGTGGTCTCGCAAGCGATGATGCAAGAACCGACACGGATTCAATGACTACTGTTACGCGCCGCTCACAGAGGGAACCCCACCTTGGGAACCGCAGAAACGTCCACGTCATCGCCGGCGGATGTACGAGCCGGCTGCTGCACCTCCGTGCCTTGCCGATCACGGGACCGTGATTGCTGACGTGGAGTATTACGAGGCTATAAAAGCCCTGCAACCGTTACAATCTTAATAACCTCGCGCGCGTGCATTTCCTGGTTCTGGCTGCTCGCACATGCTTAATTGGCTCACATCTAAAGATCAAATCCGGTAATTGTCCATCAACTGCTGCAAGTTTGCATTTGATAAAATTAATATAAATCGTTCATAAGATAAGTAATACACAACATAGAAAATTTAAGGCTATAAATGATTCTTAAGATACAGGAACAATAACAGGCGCGGATCCAACAATACGAACAGTTCTGATCTTTTATATATAGCTACGTTGTCAGAAACAGCCCGTTGTATTTTGAAAATATAGTTGCGCGACTGCGTGTTTGATGTTCAATGAATAAATCGGCGTCGTAGTCCTCGGAAGCGATGATATTCTTGCCATCCCATTTCCTATTCCAATCTCCTGAGATGTCTGACCTGGCTGTCCATCGAGCAGTAGTAAATCCCACGAATTACGGCTCGGCCAGGTTACGACTCGGCGGTCAAATCGCAGTTCTGTTTGGGATGAATAGCCGGTTTTTTATTTAATTTTTGGCCTCTTTTGTTTAATCAAGTCGGGTCAAACGGGAAATCAAAGCCTTTCTTTTCTCGATCTTTTTCCTTTTCTTAGGAGCTAACGCCACGTTACGTCGTTGTCTTCCTTCATATCTCCCTCTCTCTCTCCCTCTCGAAACGGCTGTTTCTTTTTAAACGTCTACGTTACTCGAAACTTCGTCCTTTCATCTTTTCTTTCTATTATATATACGTACATGTAGATTCAATGACTGAAATACCATACAAATCCAGACCGTCCATATGGGGTACACGTGGTGGGTCCGAAAAAGTCTGATTTGGTTCATCTCTCTGGGCCCCACCGTGATATATCTGACATATCCACTCAGGTCAAAAATCAGGGCGATCCAAAACAAGTGGACCACACCACAGGGAAAGGTGGTGATGGTGATGCGTGAAATTGAAAATTTCTTCGGGGTATTTAATTTTCTATTCATCTTGATTGAACTCACCTTGTCGACGTGTAAACATCGCAGTGGGGCCCAGGTTTCAATGGTGGGCGTCGTCCTGTCACTTTTATCTGTGTGGCCCACTTGATTTTTATAGGACTGTTTTTGGGCCGACTCAAAATACGGAGGGAGTGAATGCCACGCACACGGCAGAGTGGGTTCCACAGGTTTTGTTGCATGCGGTCTGTATAATTGGAGTAGGTAATTAGCGTCCCGTAATACATGGTTTTTCTGCTCATCGTCGAAAAGTACAGGTTGATGACGTGTTGATTCTGTGTCAGTGGGATATAAGAACATGTTTCTAAAATCCAAACCGTTTATCTGATGGGCCTCGTCATGGATAAGGAACCCAAAAAAAGATCTCTCATGTTCAAAACTGCTTCGATAGAGAATTATTTTCTTTTCAATATGCACCATCACCTTAACCTTCTATATGTGGATAATTGATTGAAGAGTAATAATCTTCCAACGTTAAAATTTTTTGTGGCAGTGACTTATCAGCTGTATATTTATTAATAAATGAACGGCTTGGATTGCGGAAGCACGGGCTCACATGTGTAGGAGAATGCTTCGCAGAAAACTGTTACGTTTGATGGCGTGCAGGAACCCGTAATTTCTTCCTGGATAGGATCGTCGAACAGAAAAACGTCACGTGACCCTATCGTGTTTTACATCGTGAGGCTAGGAATGGTTACATACAACTTCATGGGCATTATGTCTTCCACGCGTGGCACACGTGCCAATGTGTTATTCTTGCACGAATCTTAGGTGGAGAAGAGGTGGGACCCACCATTACGATTGCCTGTGAAAGAAGTCTTTCAGGTCCACGAAACGGCCGCCGCTTCAGCGGGAACAATATGGCCACGACCAACCCCCATGAGCCCGGACGCTGATCACCTGTCCTACAGTTGGAAGCAAAGTGGGGCCCACCGTGATGTTTGTGAGAAATCCATCCTGTCCATCCGTTTTTCAAGATCATGTTAGACTAGAAACCAATGAATGAGGCAGATCCACACTTCAACTGGGCCACACAATTGGAAAAAGTGGTGACGGAAATATTTACCGTTGAAACGTTCCCGGAGTCCACCACGATGTTCATATGTCATCCAAACCATTCGAAAGGTCACTCCCACTGAGATGAACTAAAAACACATTAAATATCCTGATTCGAAACCTCTGTGGCCCCACAAATGCTAAAACAATTGAACGTTCGGTCCCCAATATTTCCTGTCGTGTGGCCCATTTAATCTTTAGATCTACCTCATCTTTAGGCTAACATCCTAGCATGAGCTGGTGAAACGTGTTTACGGGATGGATTTACCATAAACATCACGGTGGGCCCCACCTAGCTTTCGGCCACGGGAACTTCCTGGCAATCCGGGTCCCATTATCCCGACAATCTTCGTAGGATTGTCATTCGATGTACGGTCCAGATCACTGGCCAACACATTTTCAATGACCAGCACCCTAAAAACTGTGAACGGCCCAAATCACTGGCTAGCCCATTGTCAACAATAAACGGTTCAGATCACTGGTGAATCGATTACAACATGGCAATCACGAGTAATTCTTTCATTTTCAGGGAGGCTAGTCTCATTGAATTACGTACAAATATTTCTAGAAGTAGGAATAGGATTGATTATTCTATGATTTTGTTCACCACCCACCTTGTTTGATCGGACGGTGATATAAGCATCCCAACCCATGCTTATCAATCCATTGAAAATAATAATAAAAAAGAAGAAATGGGTTAGTGGTATGTTACAAGGATGTCTCATTGTTTTTGTTTGGTTTTGCTTTTATTTAATGGCTGATGTATCAGTTTCTTGCGTATGATGATCATGTACGGTGGGCTAACCCACCGGCCCTGGCCCACCTCATGATGCTCGCCTCATATTTTCATGCGTTGAATTCACTATCTCTTATCCATGATAGGTACTTTTTTCTTTATTTTATTTCTTACTCATGCCTAATGTTTTTTCCCCTTTGTTTTTTTCAAGTGTCCAAGGCTATCAGGGAGCAGGCCCCTTCCAACACCTACTCTTAGCTACCAGACAATGACTCCTAAAATCCCTCTTTGTTCCATTCAAAGGTCCTTCAAAGCATACAATGCTTGATTCAACATTTACCCGCTCTAAACAATTCCTCATGTGGGACCCACGTTTTGATAATCCTGATCACTTAGCCCTAAGGGGATTGTGAAAGGCAGCCCGAATGGATGGGGTCAACAGGATCTAACGATAGATACGATTGTGGTCTAAAATTTTGTTACATGGTACATAGGGGTGTACATTGAGTCAAACCGAGTCAAGCTGGCCTCAGCTCGGCTCGGCTCAATTACTAGGTACACCCAACTTGAACTCAGCTCGACTCGGCGACCAAGCCAAGCATCTCTAGCTCGACTTAGCTCAGTCAACAATCGAACCAATTTGAGCCGAGTTCATTTTTCGAGCCAAGTTGATGCCAGAATACATGATGGGCACACCTAATGAATAGCCCGGATTTTGCACAAAGAAAAAAAAAACGGATAGCCAGAAAACCCATAAAATTTTAAAACAAAGATAGAGAATTGTGGCTTACCGACGATTGGACAGGGCAGTGGCCGTAGCACAGTCGAGCAGGGAGTGCCGGATAGTTGAACAGGCGATCGGACTAGGAGAGGGAGAGCTTGGGGGCTGGGGCTTCGAAATGCTGAGAGAGGGAGAGGGAGAGAAGGAGAGGCGGAGAGCTCGGGTCAGGTGAGGTGAGCCATGAGCGGTGCCGAACGTGGGTTGAGAGAAGAGGGAGACTGGAAGGGGGAGAGGATTGAGACTTGAGAGAGGAGGGAGAGACTAGAGAGACAGGGAGGAAGATTGGAAGGGACTAGGTTTCATTCAAGTAAGGGGCGTTGGGTGTGGGTTTGTTTGGGTAAGGGAAATGGAGTAACTGAATAAGGAAGGGACTAGGTTTTTTCTTTTAAAGGGCTTATATATACCCTGCACTGAGTCGAGCAGAGTTCCCTTACTGAGTAACTAAGTAAGGAAGGGACAGGACAGTGGTCGTAGCACAATCGAGCAGGGGGAACCGAATAGTCAAACGGGCAATTGAACTAGGAGAGGGAGAGCTTGGGGGCCGAGGCTTCAAACATGCTAAGAGAGGGAGAGGAAGAGAGGGAGAGGCGGAGAGCTCGGGTCAGGTGAGGTGAGCCATGAGTAGTGCCGGACGTGGGAGAGAAGAGGGAGACTGGAAGGGGGAGAGGGTTGAGACTTGAGCGAGGAGGGAGAGACTAGAGAGAGGGGGAGAAAGATTGGAAGGGACTAGGGTTCGTTCGAGTAAGGGGCGCCAGGCATGAATTTGTTTGAGTAAGGGAAAGGGAGTAACTGAGTAAGAAATGGACTAGGTTTTTTCTTTTAAAGGGCTTATATATACCCTGCACTGAGTTGAGCTAACACAAGCTCGAACTCGGCTCGAACTCATTTTTGAGCTCAAAAAATCAGCTCGACTTAGCTCGAACTTAGCTTCAAATTGAGTTGAGTCGAGCAAGCTAACCGCGCTAGCTCGGTTCGTGTATACCCCTAATGGTACATTTGTGAGATTTACAAGCATGTTAGAATCAATTTATACTTCGATTTAAACCGGATGCCACTTACTCCTGGCATCGAGATAGATGGGGATTGATTGAATGGTCGAGAGACCAACAGTCTATTTAATTAACTATTAAGTATGTTAATTAAGCTATTTGTGAAGGTTGGAGAGCTGCCTTCGACGAATTTATTTTTACCTTCTAAAGACTTTTGAATGTGTAACAATTAAATGATTAAACGGAAATAAATCAAAGATGAATGTAGAAAAGTAAGACTTACCACTAAAATAGAATTACCAACCTAGTGAGAGCAGCAAAATAATTCATATAGCAACGCAATGATGATTAAGAAAAAGACAATGTTAAGGCTTATAATCTTCTGTTGACCCAATGTATGAGCATAATTTACCAGTCATTTTCTTCGAATCACGTGAGCAACACTATTCCTTGATGATTTTCTCAACTATGAATTATCTTTTGAACATTTGACATGTGACATGAAAGATACCATACATGTATATGGCCATATTTATGCTGTTAATATAGAATTGTTAGGTTTTGTCCAAACAACAATCATGAAACATTCACATGAAACTGGATGGATGATCTTAACGATTATGGGAGAGAATGAATCTTGTCACTCCTTTGATTTCGTGATTAAAATGGTCCCTGGATTTGACCAATTGCTTAAATCATCTAAAGCAAAACTATATATACAATAAGATATTAAAAAATTCCCTTCTCATTTTCTCTCGTAATGCATTCTTATTTTAAGAATGATTTTACCATGCAATCTCTCCTTTTTATAAAGTAAATGATAGAAAGAAACAAGAGATGTTTGGATAAAAAATGGCTTATTCATGCCATATTCAATCTCTCTTCGCAACCCTTTATATTTTAAATTTAAATTTCAAATACAAAATCGAAAAAAATCAAAGAGAAACATATGAAACCTACCTACTATTGTTTGCCTACAAATGAACCCCTCAATCATAACCAACATTGTAGGTAACTGCTATATGGGACCATTAAATGGTCACCATGGGTTACAACCATTCATTAATTTCATTACATGGATGATATCATTTTATGGAGGAGATATTAGGCCATGGCCCACCGTATTAGTAGATTATATGGAATATAGCTACAGTGGAAAAGGAGGGGGAAAAGTAAGAAATAAAAAATTGATTATTTTAATCTAGCATCATATCATATGATGAGTAGAATGAAAATTCCCCCTTTCTTCTCAATCTCATGAATGAATAGCCTCCGCAACATTGTTTGCACATCAAATCTTTCACCACCAAGATAGGATCATATCACCCTTTATATTGAGCTACTACGTGCCAATACAGTTGTATCATTCATTGAAAATATTGGTACATTTCACACGACATATTTAAGGATCAGACAATGCAATATAGACAAACCATGCTCCTCAACCCACAACTCATTAATTTAAATTCATAAATGGTTAGGTGGTAGGTCACATTCTTTTGTATCTACATCAAAACAGATGGTCTTCATAGAAATGGTAGCAACATCCCAAGGACTATTAGTTAAGATGTGGGACAGCTGATCATGGATTTGGACATGTCCATTCATTTATATCACCCCATGGTGCAATACCTGGACCCATTTGACAATTCTAGCTATTTGATCAATAGCATGAAAAAGAAAATTTACAATAAAGGAAATAAAGATTGAGTTAGAAACAAAATACATCAAATCACCATCTAAAAACATCCATTCAAATAAGCCTTGCCATGGATTGCTTGCAATACCAAAGAAGCACTTTGCTTCGGTTCTACTAACCATCCTATATATGGCTTGTAAAAGACAAACGGACTGTTGAAAAAAACAATAATTAAAAAAACCATTCACATCCAAATAGTCACGGTTATCTGATCAGCATCATTTTTACACCATGACTTGAAGAATGGATGGATGAGTCCAGACAGAAAATTTAAGTCCCATTTGTAATTAAAGCAATGACGAAGATGGGAAGGTTGTTATTTCCCATATACAGATGTTTGAAGAATCGCTTTAAATATCTACGTCAGCCCTCATCAGTCCTCCCTCAATATAGGGGCCTGTCCATCTCCATTTCAGTCCTCCCTCAATATCAAGGTGGATGGATATGGATACCTATAGCAAATACGGCCTTGAGGGTTGACGATGATTGCTTAAATGGCATGTTTCTTACCATTTCATTCTCTATTATTTAAACCCGGAAAGACAAAAAAAAAAAAAACCCCTACCCTTGTGTGAGTGACGTTTCAAGGTCAGATGGCGTGTGTGGCCACTTAGGTTTTGTCACCATCGTTGGTGTAGTTTTCCATTAGAATAATTAGAATATTTTTTAATTTTTTATTGGTGCTCCATTACTTAGATTTCAAAGGAGGACAAATGGTTTAGGTTCTCCCATATGTGTACACCACCAAATCCGATTCTATAACAACACCATCATGTCCTTTTCAGTGGACCCCACAACACCCCTCACCAAGTCCCCCCTTATCAAGGTATGTATTTAATACATTGCTTTTTTTATATTTGGCATGATGTGGACCATTAATATGTGGACATTAAAACCTTCATTTTCCTGGGCATGCTTTGGAATATCTAACTGCCACCATTGCATTATACAAAAACATGATTGTCTATGTGATTAGATCACTAATCATGTGGATTTCAAGGTAACGACGAAGACCCGGATATGCATTCTCTTTAAGTGATTGATTGCTCTTTTAAATGGCCGGCATGATGCGCACATTTACGTCACTATAGTTTGATGAGTGGTCATGATCTTATTACACAGCCTAGGATTGGACCCAATTTTCCTTTGTTATTTGTTCTAGATAGGTGTGTTTGGATCTATGTATGACTTAGCAACAAAGGAGGTACGGGAACTTGATAAGGCTTTTGCCACTTCAATTAGAGCATGGGATTCTAAAGTTGAAAATAAGAAAAAGAAAACAAGCTTAGTCAATCAAGGGTGGCTGTCCAACAGGACCATGTGGTCCTTGTTTTCTTCCAACCCATCCACCTTTCTTGAATCTTATTTTGAATTCTGTTATTTATTTTCTGGTCCACTATCATGTCCTTTCACAACGTACGTTGGGTTGGCGAGTTACCGTTTGACTCGGCTCGAAATTTCACTGAGTCAGGTTGACTCAGCCAAGTCTACTGAGTTTTATAACTATGGTTATAAACCTCCTATCATGGTTCTTTTGAGGTCTCACATGCAATCGATGGTGGATTCCTCCTGTCCAACTGATCATCAATGGGCCCACCCAGACCAGTGATCTAACAGAAAGTGGTTCATTCATTAGGCAATATAGTACAGCTGGTGCACTTACAATGAATGTCATGACCTAATTATTTTAATTCCCACTAATTAAGAAGATGGAAAAGGTGGGTGGTTTGCGGATTACTTAAGTGAAATCATAGTCTGTTTGATTGGTCCATTTTGAATGGTGTAGATCCACTTTAAGTGGTAGGCCAAAAAGTGATCATTGCCGTAGAATCTGAATTAATTTAATTATACATAAAATCAAATGGTACGTTTTTGTATTCGCCTTTACTTTGTCTATGAACAATTCATGGTGGGACCCACGTCTTAAACGGTTTCCTTTCCTACAAAGATGGCCCCACGTGTGGATGCGGAATACCAGACCGTGCCTCTACTAAAAAAATACATGGGGTTTGTTATCCACAGCATGTTGATTACCATTAAATAATAGTAGATAGGTGGACTATTGTGATGGATCTAGGCCGTCCAATCAGTGGACCATCACTTGGATAAACCATAATCCAAGAATTCACTACCATTAGAAGAATATCATAATCTAATTCATCACCGAAAAGGAAAACATTAGGGCGATGGTCCAGGGAAATTAGTGTTTAGATTGAGTGGTTGAAACAAACCAACCGCCAAAATCATTTATTGTTAACCCACCCACGATCCATCCCATCCGTTGGCCGTTGGCCTGTCCTGATCAGTATCACATACGTACACCAATCTTGATGAAATCTTGGGTTTATATCATTTACAAAGGGATGAAAAAGGACATACACTCTTTACTATTCTTAAGGTTTTGGACCATTCATTCGGGCGCGGATTAGATACTGACAAATGGCTACTGAAGTGACGTCACCAAGCTCTGTGGACCCCACCATGATGCATGTGTTATATCCATACCGTCCAACCATTTGTAGTGATCTTTTTATGGCATGAGAAAAAGAATGAGAGAGATATAAAGTTCAAGTGGACCCCACCATAGAAAACAGCAAGGATAGTGACATCCACCGTTCAAAACTTCTTAGGGGCCACAAAAGTTTCCAATCAAGCTTATATTTTGTTTTCACTTCGTCTATCTCTATGTTAACTTATGAATAGGTTGGATCTAAAAAATACATCATGGTGGGCCTTACAAATGTTTCAAGGGTGGGTGTGACTGATCCCAAGGTTTTCTGTGGTGGGTCCACTAGAACTTTATATCTATCTCATTCTTTTTCTCATGCCATAAGATGATCTCTATAAATGGTTGAACAGTATGGATACAACACACGCATCATGGTGGGGTCCACAGAGCTTGGTGACGTAACTTCAGTGGCAATTTGGGTACTGACCTTGTCAGTGTCTAATCCGCGCACCATTCAATGGCAGCATTTTATGGATTGCAAGCTGTGAACAATGGGCACATGTGAAGGAGGTTTTAGGAAAGGGCATGGTCCAACAGCCCCACTTGCAAGACAGCGTCTTTCTCAATGTCCTACACCTCACCTTTGCTTTTGTGGGTATTTGTTCTCTCACCAGCACTCAAAATTTTCAAAAACTATAATTCTTTTCTTTTCTCTTTCACAAGTCATAACATGAGCATCATATCATACCAAGTGGTATCTTTTCTAATAGATTTCCTTGGATACTAAGGAAAAATAAAAATGAGGCCATCCACTTTTATGGCAATAGGTGGGCCCCATCATGAATGGAACACAGGTAAGGTATGACTTTCCACTATAACGATCATAGCCGTACTATAAAAACACAAAAACTCAACTCTATTTAAAACCCAATAGAAACAGGTGGACTTGAAAAACTTGGATGAGTTTTTATGAGTCATTTAGTATCATTAAATGGAGCTTTGCTAGCCCACTTGCATGTCCAAGTCAGCTAATACACACACCACCACATTTGTTGTTGCAATAGACAAGTGTAATATCTAAGCCATTTATCAAAAGAGTACCACTACAAATGTATATTTGTGAAAAAATCCACCACTCACCTAATAATTATTTCTAATATTACGGTGTTTGTGCAATTCAATCAAATACAAGGTAACATATAGAATTGAAGGCTTGTATTCAGATTTCATGATGTTCGAGCATACCAAAGTTCTACTTAATGTTTTATTGAATGTTGGTGACTCATACCAAAATGAATGCAAATGAATGTGCAGAATCGGATTCAAAAATTCAATTATTAAGTTAGCCACGGCTGTATCAATTATTAGGCAATTTATGAAAGCATAAGAGTTAGTTCTCTCTTATAACTCCTTTTTGGCTCGGAGATTTGCACTTGTCTGCCATATTGGCTCATATTAAAATGCGGTGTGCATGACTGGACCGATTTCAAAAGCCATGACCATATTAAGTATTTGTCAAGTTTAAGTGAAATCCAGTCGAGTTGAATTGAGTCAACTCACCCTGAGTTGATTCTATTTTCTTCGAGTTATTTTAGGTTATTGTACTATGATCCTGAATGGTCCAATATTTACATTGGAATCATTATATTATCTTCAAAGAAAGAGAGGACCGCACATGGCCTTTTGAAGTGAGTATGATGTGGTTCACACGATTTCACTTCGGTAGTACGCGGACTACCTTCTTTTTAGCACAAAATAAAATTAAAATACAACTAGGTGTATTTGAAATGAAATACATTGATTGTTTCGAGATTCGATTGGAATTCCACATCCACATCCACCTTGAATTTGACTAGGTACATACACCACCAAGACATTCCAACACAAACAGCTCTTTAAGGGATACAAACACATGTACACACCTGTCCATGGTCCACCACAATACATCATTTCCAAGTGCCATGTGACGCTTGAAGGAAGCTTTTACAAGCATTATATGGATGGTTGGAATGATCACAGAAAGTGGTATGTGAGACCATAGATGCCTGGGCCCCACACCCATCAATCCCTCTTACATTCATTTGCATTGAAGTGGGGCCCTTATGAAAATGATGGGAGGAACCTTTGGAATACATGTTCACATTGCATGATATGAACCTTTGCTTCTTTTCTTTTCTTTTTTCTTTTTTTTTTTTGTAAATTTTCCATTCATGAAGGGCCAAAACCGGCCTTGGTGATTTGCATGAATTGTAGCCGTTGATTTCAAAACAAGGTGATGGAGACTTGCCATCTTTTTTACTTTTAAGATGGAATATCTGCAAAGAGAATCCTCTTTTAACACCAACCCAAAACCTCCAAAACTAACTTTTGACAGTTTCTGTAAAATATGGAGCGTGGCCTGCTTTTTTTTTTTTTTTCTTCAAAGGATGCACCAGTTTTCAATTATGAATAGTGGGTCCCATGGTTCTCTACTCCGGACCTTTGATCTGTTATGTTCTACTGTGGATGGATTATGACTAAAAAATCTCCAGGATCTGTACTTCCACTCCTCTATCTCAATGGCATATATCGGAAGGTTAGCATTGTCTTACCCATGGGACCCACAAGGAAAATTTTTAAAGATGGGCTTAAATTGTTGTATTTTGGATGCACGGCCCATTCTTGGATGGAGAATTCCCGAAAATCATCCACATCGGAGGATCCTAAATGCCCAATTGGTTACCATTCATGTGTGATGTAGGGAGGGTCGCGTACAATTTCATGGCCAAGATGGATCAGAAAAGACTCGGTTGGCGACTAAAGTGATCTGAACTATCGGACCTTAAATCGGGCATATCTTATAATTCAGAATGGGTTATCGGATGTAAAATATATAATTTTAGGTAGAACGAGCTACTTTAGTCACTCATCCCCACTATGCCTGGTTGTGCAAGCCAGATTTGTAAGATTCTATCAAATTTTTTTTTGTTTCCCTATTTTAATTTTATTTTATTATAAATAGTAAGTTTTAGTTTAATTATAACTTTTCATCCGTTGTGCTCCAGGAGTTGCGCCCAATGTTAAAAGTGTCAAAGGATGGCTTGGTCTCCCTATTTAAAGGGTTGAACTCGTTTATTCCAATTATCAATCAATTTATAAATCTATTAGAACTTATTTTTATTTTCTTTTTTTCTTTCCTCATGGATACAATGACGAGTTTATAAAAGTTTTATGGATTCAAAACAAGTTTAGAGTACCCTAAATTCAGAACAATTATCCTCTCGAGGAAGACAGTGCTCAACCTCACATCCTCCCCCATGTGACTATTAAAATAAATAAATAAAACTGTTGAAGATTGAAATTAGGTGGACTCACATGTTCACGATCGTCCCAAAGTACGATTTTATTTTTCTTCATTTTTTAGCTAAACAAAATTGGCAAACGGACCCCTGTTTTTGACGGTTTGGATTATTGTATATGAATTGCCAGCCATACGGCGGATGAGCTACCAACAAGACTCAGCTCAAAAAGCTAGGCAGAATTCGGACTGACCGAAGAGAGGCTTGTACCTGATTTCTTTAACGTGGTAGAAACTAGCTCCGAGTATTTGAGTCAACTCAACTCAGTCAAGCCAAGCTTTCAGGCTTTTGGATTAGAGTCCACTACAATACCTGATGCATAGAGCCTGTACAACACCCTAGAGATGTGGGGCCCGCCGTGTTTCTTGTGTGACATCAAAACCGTCCATCAGGTTGCCTTGTCATGTTTATGGAAAATCGTGGTTAATTGAGATTTTTTTGTTGAACATGAACCGTTCACTGCTTTTAATTTATGTTGTCCACTGGACGTCGTAATTCCAGTAAATGTGCTGGGTCATAATCCATTTGGGTGGTGGACCAAGGCACCTTTGTCGTCTACGTCGGCAGCCTCCACATCAATCCACTGTTTGCAAGCTTTTTATGCTTTAATCGATCTGCGGCTGCGATTTATTGTCCCATTTATTGAATGGTCAGGGAATCCACCGAAATTATTCATGAGAATACCAGTAATAAAAGGTAGGGCCCTCATTCTGGACGTCGGGATTGACAATTGGATATATATATTTCATTAAGATTGATATGGACCTTCCATTTTATTCACCCGCCCACTGAGTGGATGGTTAGGTAATCTAGTCAGAGTGATCTATAGGGGATATGGTCGTTGTAAACCGTAACAGCCAATCAAGAGAAGCTGCCTGTAATATCTACGGATTTACATGGTGCATTTGGAGATTCACATGGAGAGAGATTTCTCACAAGTATAGCCCAAACATATCAGGCGGTGCTGTATATTGCTTGAGCTGTTGACCAGTCATATTCAAATAATTACATGACAGATAATAAAGGGAGAAGCAAATGGAGCCAAGTTGTTGAGTTAAAATGTAAGAATTATCCAAAAGGTAACAGTGGCAAATGGTTGTGGTAACTATTAAAATGTGAGAATAAATTAGATGATCAAATCAAAGATATAAATAGCAAAGCAAAATAGTAAAGAAAATTATCTCATATAAACCCAAATGAACTAAATCTATCTTCCAATTATCCTATCAATTATCCTATCAATTTACACTTTATAGTGTAACTATTTACTTTTTTTATTAAGCAAATCTCATTTCTTAGTGTAAGCTTTTACTTTTAGCTCGTTGTCTATATTCCGTAGTGTAATTTGTAGCAATAGCCAAGTGGTTGGTAATCTCTGATTGTAATTCGAGTCTAAGCTCCTATGCTAGATTTGGCTCACCTATTGAAAGGTGTCACGCATCTATTCTTTGTGATTGAGTGTAAGAATTTTTTTTTCATTTTATATTATCTTGATTGAAAAGTTCTTTTCAATGAAAGTCAAATAAGCAACCTATTATCATAAAATAAACCACGCTATCTGAATATTGTCTAATTCAATTTTACACATTGAGTAACTGGTTGAATAGGTGATCATTCTCAATCATACACTAATCTTGACACTCGAGGTCATTGTTCTTCGGTTTAAATTAAAGTCACAATTTCAATTCTAACAGGCCCACACACCTAGTGCAAAAAACAATGACAAACAATGGGTAGCAGGGCTGTTAATGAAATTGGGTCTTACCTACTGAACCATTAGAGCGTGTTTGGGCAGTAGGATTAGAAGGGATTAGGTGGGATGGGATTCATCTGTCCTGTACCAATTTCACTCCATGTTTGGGAAGAATAGAAAAGCTTGGAATTAGATTAGGTGGAATTGTATGGGTCCTGTGCCAATTTCACTCAATTTTAGCAAGTTGTGTAGGTCCCACCATGATGAGTGGGCTATATCCACACCATCTACTCATTTTTCGTTATTATTTACCTGATTATTTTAATCAAGTAAATCTAAAGCTCAAGTGGACTCCACTATAGAAAGCAACGGGGATTGAATACTTACTGTTGAAACTTCTTTGGGGTGACATAAGTTTTGGATCTATCTCATTTTTAGGCTCATGCCATAAAATGAGGTTACAAAACAAATGAACAATTTAGATATAACACATGTATTATTCTCATTATTTTCAAATGATGGTGGGTATATCCATTCAATGTACCACCGTATTACTAACAATGCATGAAATTAAACTTATCATATGGCAATTGGGGACAATGCCTACAGTGGGTAATAATTTTGTTTTTTGAATCCCATCCCACCTGATCCCTTCTAATCCCACCGCCAAAACACGCCCTTAGGAAACTTGCCGAGTAGAGTCTCACCTTTTCAACCACGGGCGATCTAGTTAAAGCTGGGACGAATGAGGTCTAATCGGGCCAAGTTTGGTCCAAGCGGTTTAATTAATAAAATTCCATATAATTAATATGCATTGCTTAACAATAAAAGAAATAAAGTTTGCAGGCAGCACATTTAAGAGAACCCGTTCACACACCATACGTGTGTCAAAGTGGCACATCGGTGCACGATCTAATCCATCCATCAGATAGTCTAACCACACAAAAGATTTTAATTACTTGGACTGGGCAAGACCCTAACTAGACCCAACCTGGTGGGGTCCTACAGGACCTTTAATCGAGTTAGTGTTATAGACGGTCTAGATCTCTGATTAGATCTTTTCATTACGATCACTATTTAAAAATAAAAAATAAAATAAAATAAAATAAAATAGTAAATAAGCGGTGTTGATGAGGCAGATTAGGAAATTCCTGTAAACATCAGAATGTGAACCAAACAAGATCCAGATGTTTCCTGGAAACATGCAGCGGAAAAAGGTCGCCATGACAAACGCAAAAACTACGAAAATAGAAAAGACATTTCATGTTAGGGTACAGTCGGTGAGGGACGCGAATTTTCAACAACAGCAGTTACATGGAACCCGTGTAACCAATAGCTCTGTGGACCCCACCACAACCACCTATGTATCAATTTTTCCGGATCTTCCTTGGAAATTGAGGAAAATCAAAACTCAAGTGGGCCACACACCACATGAAACAATGACAATGAAAAAACTCATATTTCAAACTTTCACGGGCCCACCGTGATTTTTATATAACATCCAACACCTTCATCAGGTGATTCCTACCAGGATGAAGTAAATAATAAAAAATATCAGCCTCGTACAAAACTTGTGGGGCCCAAGAAAATTTCAATGTCGGGTGTTCAATTAGGACGTGGTTTGGCTAGTGACCCCAACACCAGCAGCTAGCTGATGTCAAAGGACTGTGGGTCCCTCCATGATATATATGTTTTATACACGCCATCCATTCATTTTTCCACCTCATTTTAGGGTAGACCCAAATCTCTGATCGACCGCATCATAGGAAACAGTGGGGATTGAACGCTTACTGTAAGCCATAGAAGTTTTGGATCAAGCTGATATTTTTGATTTCTCTTCACCCTTATCTGCTTGACCTTATCAACAGGTTGGATGGAAAATAAAAGTTACATTAGGCGATGGAAATTTTTTAATGATGGATGTTGATTCAGCAGTGTTTTGGCGTGGTGTGGTCCACTTGAGATTTTCATCTTCTTAATTTTTAGGCTCATGAGCTAAAATGGGCTAGAAAAATGGATGGATGGCATGGATAAAACACATACACCATGGTGGGACCAATAGAGCTTTGACATCAGCTAGCTGGGTGGTGTTAGGGATTCACCATCTAAACTGCATCCACTCAATTCCTATTGTTTCTTTGGGCGTGGCCCTTTCCTTATTTTGATCTCATGTCCTAAATCTGGCACAACTGATGGACGGAGTGGATTTGACACCGACAACACGGTGGGCCATGTAGAGCTTTTGGTTAAATGGGCTCGGTGTGACAGGAGTTGTTGGAATTTCAGGTCTGTTGGTGAGGTAGGAAATCAAGGTTGGATGTTTGATGGGGCCACACGCATGTACACCCATCTACGAGCCAGTACATGTTAGCACATGGGCATCAGACCCAACCTGCACATCACATGGGTCTCATTCCCTAGATGCCCTGACCCAAGAAGCAGGCTGACCCCTTACAAGGCAGGTTAAAAACTTAAAAACAGGACAGATAAATAAATTAATTAAAAAAAAAAAAGAAAAGTGGCTTCTTTGATACTCGGGTAGTGTGATGGCATACACAGGCACTTAAATTTTTGTTAGAATATTCATATGGGTGTGTAAGTAATTTATAATAAACTGTCCCAATTATGGGCCTGAGATTAGATGTATCATGAACCAGAATATATATATATATATATATATATATATATATATATATATATATATATATATATATATATATACTATCAGATATCTGACTGCCGGATGATCAGTGGACATTTATTGGACGGTTAAAATGAAAAATAACCAATTGATCCTACTTCAGCAAGCAAGTGGACCATGCGTATCAAGTGTTGCACTCTTCCAGAGTGCCAAATAATTCCCATGGAGAAACTTTGGCCAAAATTGTTCAATCCATCGGTTCTTTCATGAATTATGGCCCACCTGAGGGCTGAAATCGGCTGATTTTTTGGGATGAAGGTCTACAACAGACATGTAACTTGATGGACGCCTTTGATCTCATGGGCACACGCATGTTCATGCAGTTCATGCATATGCCACACACCTGCCAGCGTGGCACATTGGTATTAGATCCTATCCATTTATTAGAGTGATACCACTGTTTAGTTGCTTTCGCCCAAGATCCAGGTTGGTGCACTTGTCAGGTAGGCTACAGTTTTATGGAACAGATATAGGGCTGAAGAACACTAATTGGGGCCCATCTGCTAACTGGATAGGATTTATTTTCATGCAAGAACATTTACGGTTCAAACCCACCTGATGGGACAGCTTGGATATTGCACTTGTAACTGTAAGATCTTAACCATTGAATGGACCGACCATAGCTCATGATATTCCTCCATTTGATACTCAGCAATTGGGTGGTTAAGATCTTCTGGCCAAAACAGTATCTCAAATTTGGATGGTCTATACATGTGTACAACATCTACCATCATTTTGAAAATGGGGGTGAAGTATCTTCAGGCCATAGTGGGGCGGATACGCTGGATGGTCGGATGTCATGCATGCATCAAGTGGACCCCACAATAGCTACATACCACCGGCAGTACGACATTACCATTCCTGGTTTTTTAAGATGAGAGGACCCTTTCTATTTGCTAACTGAAATAATCTTTAAGATTGGAAGTCCTTATAGATGACTGGTAAAAATACATTTAAATGGAGAACTTCTTTTGATTTAAATAGACCAAATGAGAATAGCGAAAGGCTTACTCAAAAGGATTGAAATATTCAATTAGGAAATTTTCATAGCTACCAGTGTCCACCATGAGACCTACCATATAAATGCTTATGATAATTGAAACATGATCTGACATCCAACAACTGCAGTTGCGCCATTAAAGTAGATGTGGAAGACCCGTTAAAGATACCTTTTCATGGCGGTGCTCCCTCTCATTCTTCCACGTCTCGCCAACCATTCTCCCTTAACATGCATTGTAACTTTAAAAAATTGTAAAATATAAATTCTAACTTCGAGCATGACGTGGAACTTGATGCATCCCACATTCGAGAAACACATATATTGCAGAAGCCAGTTCAAAATGTTGTAGAAAAATTACACACGACCAAAAGATAATAGCTAAAAAAGGGAATAAAAAAGGCTCAAATTTCTTAGTTTCTTTTTTACACATGCACTCACACTCTAGGCAATCTTAAGTAGAATTTCACAGTAATATGGGTACTTGAACTCATAACCTTGTGTTGAAACTCTCATTGTGGCATGAGTAAGGACCCAAGTACAAAAGTTAGTAATATAGAACGGGTAATTAGGCATATTGTTTATCAATCGTGTGTCTTTATATTAAGAAGACGGTTAGACTCTTATAAACCGAAAACTAAAGATACACAAATATTAGAGCATCACTGAGTTAAAAACAGGTTTTAGCAACACTGGTAGAGTCAACAAGAAAGATAATGTTTTATATCATTTCTACATTGCGTGAGGCATTTTTAAGAAAGTATTAATTTATATTTTAGTTCAAAATACACATTATTAAGTAAGCTTTTCATTTACATATTATCATATAACTTCGTTGCACAAACTCTCACATACATACCTACACCATATGGGCACTCGGTCCCACAACCTCATTGTTGATTCAGAGTTTGTATACCACTATCCAATGGAACTTGAATCATTTAGATGATTAAGAAAAAAAAAAATGTAATTTACACCCTGATCGATAGCTCAAGTGGTAGACTGACTGAGAGATACTTCAGGGTGGTTAATAGTGAAGTGTGAACGGACTTTGAGTGTTCTAACAAGATAACCGAAAAAAAAAAATTTAATCGTTAAAGAAAAATATGAAATATCACTTGTTGCCTAAATAAAAGTTCAAAATTAAAAGTTAGTTTTAATAATTCGCATAAAAATTAAATTAAACAATTATTACTATTATTATTTTTTATTTTTTACCTTGGATGCGACGTAAATAAACATGTCCTCAGAGGATGAAGACATCTTTTCTTCTCCTTTCTCGACGCAACTACTACAATGGGTGCATGCACAACAAGCTACATTGACAATATCGTGGGGCCACATGTTGTAACCTCCTGTCCAAAGATATTAATTGGAGACTTTGAACCACCTGTTACTGTGCATCTCCACCGTCTACTTGCTAGCCATCCAATGGTCAATTAGGGGGTGTTTGGATCTTAAGTTGCTTAAGATAAAGTTGCTTATTTTGTAAGTAGCTAATCTTAATTTCTACTAATTAAGCAGATGAATACCTTTGACAAACAACATGCTCATCAGCATCTCCTCTTTCATCCTTCCTGATGCTTCTTCTCAGCAACATATGAAAAGTAGAACTAAAAAAAATAAAATAATTATACTAGTAATATACTTTTAAGTAAAAAAGTTACTTATAACTGATCATAAATCAAACTTGTCCTAAATAAGTCAATTAGAGCATGTTTGGAATAAGTAGCTTATCTTAAGCAACTTACCAACGCTCCCTTATCTACTACTGTGATCCTGTAGTAAGACTTTGGGGATGGTTCCCTCATCGAAGGTAGGTGTTACCGTTTGAACAGTTTGGATTAGAGAATTTATGACACATGCATGTACAGTGCATGTGTGACAGCAAGAGCATGGCCAGTGTCCATACCCGACCAAATTGGGCCTCATATAAGATAAAAAGAGGATGGTTGCTGAGCTTGGAATTTCATGCAAATGGGGCTATCTTTTTGAAATCCTGCTTGTTGATTAGATGGCCTAAATTCCAGATGGGACAAGATTTAAAAATCTCCTGTGGTAGAAGATAAAATCCCACCGACGAACCACAGAGAGTTAAACGGTTAAGAAGAAAATACCAAAAGTGGTGTGGTCATACCTCACAACTAGATCTGTCAAGGAGTCAAACCAAGCTGAGCTTGGCTAGACTCACCATATCTAACCTCAACTCGAACTCAACTTGGCTCGGTCATGTCTAGCTAGCTCAACTAGGTTTGGGTCAGCAGCTTGGGCAAATTCATGCTGAGTTTAACTCTGTATCACATTTTCTCAAATACTTAGAATGCATATTCAATTTTTCATAGAATGTAAAACATTAACAACACTTCACAAGTATTTAATCAAACATTCAGCAAGCAACATTAAAATCAAGATATGAAGATATTCTTATACTGTTGAAAAAAAAAGAAACTTTTTGTAATAATTTATTTACATCTATTCTTTCCTAACCACCAACTAATTTCGCAGAGAATGTATGCACCTAAAACAACACATCATGAGTCATTTTATCAAACACTCAACCAGTAATATCAATATCAAAATAAGTGACCCACCGAGCCAATTCCATCCGAGTCAATTTGAGTTGAGTTTCTATTTGAGTCAACTCGAGCTCGGGCATGCCCAAACTTGGCTCTAAATTTCTTTGAACTCCAAAGACCAGTTAGATTCGGTCCGAATCCAATCGGAAAATGAGGCGAGTTGAACAAGCTAACGCGACTCGTGTACAACTCTACCCATAAGGAATTACTGGCCTTCTGTAATACCTGCCCATGTCAATTGTGAAACCGATCCCTACTGTCCATCGTGTTGTTCCTCTCCTTATTACCGTGGAAACCAAAAACCAGGCCTATACAAAACTTGTGTGGGCCACAGCACAGGGAACAATGTGAAATCACGCCTATGACTTATATATTCACGTAGTGTGGCCCAACTAGATGTTGGAATCGCCTTGTTTGTGTCATATCCTTCCTTCCCAGTAATTCATATCAATTGAATGAATTAGATGGAATATAAACAACACGTTGGTGCCCACAAACAATGGGAAGTTTTTAAGGGTTGGGCGCCCCCTCCCAATATTGTGTGTGGCCCACCAGAGTTTCTGTTAGGGATGGTTTTTGTCCACGTCCGATAACATCAACGTATGGATGTAATGGACGGGGTGGATTTAATACACTGTTGATGCGAACCCCGCAAGAACAAGGTGTACCCGTATATCAAGGTGCCCGAATGGGACGTGGATTGCGTCCTACCCCCGCCCGGACAGTAATCCGTCCGGGCAGGGATCTGTTGGGCCCACTGTGATGTAAGTGTTTTATCCACGCCGTTCATCGTTTTTCTCAGACCATTTTAAGTTTTCTTTAAAAAAAAAAGAGTAGGAAAAAATCTTAATTGGCCACAAATTTGGGATTGAACTTCCACCATTAAAAACTTCTTGGGAGCTGGAGAAGTTTCTGATCAAGCTGATACTTGTTTTTTCGCTTCATCCACGTATAAATGGCCTTATTAATAGGTTGCATGGTAGAAAAACTTCACGTTGGCCCTCAGAAAGGTTTCAACGGTAAGTGTCATTATCACTGCAGCTACCTTTGGTATGGTGCACTTAAGCTGTGAACCTACTTCATTTTCTGGATCATAAATTAAAATGATTGGAGAAAAACGATGAACGGCGTGGATAAAATACTTACATCATTGTGGGCCCCACAGAGCCCGTCCGGACGGGGGTAGGACGCAATCGGCGTCCGCCCGAATGGTTCCACATCGAACAAAATACATATTATGGAGTATGGAGTACGCTACAGTGGTACCGCTACCATGGCAGTGCAAGCCAGACGTGGGTTCCAGTGATGTATCTACACCGTCCAACCAATCCATCAGATGGGTCACCTCAAAATCTCTAAGGCCCAGAATTCAACCCGTCCTGGAGCAGTCTACGGGAAAGGAACCAGATAGGAGGGAACACGCACCCTTAATTTCAAAGGGGCTCAACTGAGTCTTAAAACAGCCTGAATTTTGGCCCGGCCCTTCGTCTGACGTGTATAAAAGGTCTGAATAGCTTGGATTCCATGCGTACAACATGCTAGGCTGCCACTCTATTCAACGATAGTTATTTTCTATTGAAATGTTCCTTGTAATGTGGCCCACCTGAACTTTTGATCGGCTGACTTTTGTGGGCTAGAGGTTTTTTCAGCGAACACAGATAGGTGGACCCCACATCTAGCCGGTACCACTGTAACCCTACAGTTCGGGACCCGGTTTGGGTGGTGCCCCCAACAGCTGCCATCTAGACGGTGTCAAAGCTCTGTGGGCCCTTTGGGTATCCTTGCCCGAGTGGTAGACTCGAAGGAGTTTCAACACAAGGTCTTGGTTTCGAAACCCATCGGTGGTGAAAGTCCACTCTGGCGTGAGTGGGTGTGTGGCGGGTGCGTGTGTAAAAAATAAAAAATAATAATAAAAAAAAAAGCTCTGTGGGCCCACCATGATGTACGTGTTTTATCCACACCATCCATTCATCTTTCAGCTCATTTTAAGCCATAAGTTGAAAAAATGAGACCGATCCAAAGCTCAATTGTAACACACCAAGGTAATTGTGGGGATTGAACGTTTACCATTGAAAACGACCATAGACGTTTTGGATCAAGCTGATATTTGTTTTTCAATTCATCTAAGTCCGTCTAAACTTACGAATGTGGACACTGGAAAAGTTTCAACGGTGGATGACATCATCTCCACTGTTTTCTGTTTGTGGTCTACTTGAGGTTTACAGCTGCCTCATTTTTTGGCTCCTGCAATCAAATGAGCTCTAAAAATGGATAAAACACATACATCATGTTGGGGCCCAAAGAGCTTTGACACCAACTAGCTGGCAGGTGTTGGGGTCACCAGCCAAACCACGTCCAACGGTTCGAGTCAGGGATAATTTCGGAAATCCTAAATCAACAGAAGACCACAGATTCACATCCACTCAACGGCCTTGATTACCGGGAGAGATGGGTACAGATGTAAGGAATCAGGCACGTGAAGAAGAAAAGGGAGGGTAGTACTGAAACCACGAGAGAGTGAGTAATATCTACCAGTCTACCACCCTGTAATGTGATGATACTGGTTCATACGTCAGGATAAGGGGGCGGTGGCCCCCACTCCCCCAACCACCCCGCATTGTCTTGCCACGGAAAGAAAAAACAGTTGAGATTTTCCCAAACTGTCCACTGAAAAGCGAGCCAAGAAAGAACAATGCCATCTATCACACCAACCTTCCTTCACACCCTCTCTCTCTCTCTCTCTCTCTCTCTCTTCGTGTCGTCCCAAATCTCACGTTCGGTGGGCCCCACCTGCCCACCTATCAAACTCGTGGGCCATGCCCATAAGACGTGCGCACCCAGCAGAAAAACCGTACGAAAACCCGGAAGTGAGGTGGGAGACTGGTGAAAAGAAAGGACGACCAGAAAACCAATGGCGATTCGCGCGCTTGCAAGTGTCACGCGTGCATTTTTGGCACACGAGAGAGGGATCAAGGTGGCCCACCTGCCCAAATGAATACGCCACGTCCCGAATCTACTTCAAGTCCACTTATCAAATGTACATAAAAACTTAATCGTAGAAGGGTGAAGATCAACGGTATAGAATAAATGAAAACACGATGGGCAGAGATAATACTGGATCATCATGATTTCCATGCTCATAGAATATTTCAGCTGATGAGTGGATCAGATACGCTATGGTTAGAGCAATTTGGCACGCGTGCCGTGCATCGTTTATTCTATCCACAGTCACGCAAATCCCATTATTGGTAATTTGTAAAGGAGGAAAAAAGCAAGTAAACGGAAGGGAGAAAAGCCAAGGAAGGCATCGATGGGAGAAACAGGCACAAATGAAAGTCGAGTCGTGACGAGACCGCGGATGGAAATGGCTGGTGGGGGTGGGGCCCACTTCCATTTTCGCAGAATTCCGAAGCCCGGCGGGGTGGGGTACCCGCTAACGTCCAAAAGTACCGCCATCGCTACGGACCCGACGAGGTGGGCCCCACCCGACGACGTCTCTGTTTTAGGCTGGGCACACCTGCAGAATAATTAAGTGGCTGTAGCATTTGCAGGCCAGGAGGTTTTTTTATACTCTGGCTGCCTATCAAACTTGATATGCCAGCACTGAGAAATGGTACACGTGGCAAATATTAGCCCAAATTAAACTGAGTAATTTATGAAATCCACTGTCTCTAATCTACAGTGTAAACTCAGATTAGCTGGACCATCCTAAACTCTAATTCGTGGACACTTTTATAAAATAAAAAATAAAAAAATCAAGACCATTGAATTTTCTCATTTGGGACCGTCCAATAAAT
This sequence comes from Magnolia kwangsiensis, assembly GCA_037074715.1. Classification (NCBI taxonomy): domain Eukaryota; kingdom Viridiplantae; phylum Streptophyta; class Magnoliopsida; order Magnoliales; family Magnoliaceae; genus Magnolia; species Magnolia kwangsiensis. The sequence goes on along the minus strand of CM073574.1, from coordinate 167,595,390 downwards.
GTCCAGTACCGAGGTATAAGTTAGATAATAAAAGAAGAGTAATTTTTAATTATGATACATCTTAACTAGCATATATGAATTGGACGGTTCATTTTGAATTATTTATATGCCACGTATGTAATTTCGTAGTCTGCCAAAGTGTGAAAGCGTTCTCTTGCAGAACAGGTTCGTCTTTTGCTTTCAGTTTGTAAAAATCGCCGAGTTGACTCGGAATCTGACCCAGCTCGTGCGTATCACCGCCGAGGTATTATATAGTTTTCGGGTCCTCGGTTTCTACCTGTTGGGAGCTTAGTTGAGAGATCTAAACCGTTGATATGAGGCTCACCTGAGTGGATCCACTTCATCCCAATGAGCCTTTTCTTATTCTCCAACAGGTTATTACCTGCAAATCGACGGTTAAGGAAGTGTTTCCACACTAAACCAAAGAAAGGAAAGTTGAAGGTTTGTTTAACATGGTTTATCCAAGTGGGGCCCATCTGATCAACCGTACAGATCGACAAATTCGGATTGACAGATGCTACTTTTAGAAATTTCTTAATTATTTCCATTAATAATGTATTATATTCCTCTTAAAATCCACAGATTCATTATATTATTTAAGACTAATCTAAGGCCACCAAGTCATTATTTTCAGGCCAAACACGTTTCGTTTTGCAATCTATATATGATTCTATGCTATTTATTTTAATTTTCTATTTCAGAAATGATCTGATACATCCAATGTTTGGTAGGCCAACCCTTGAGCGCAGCAGCTTTTGACTAGCCAATTTTGCCGTCCCATTCTTTATTTTTTATATATTCCGTGGGTAATGAACTTATACAACCGGTTGTACGGTAGGCTAGTGTGTTTGGATGGTTACAAATATCACATTCCTCGTTTGGCAGCATGGATTCTGAAAACCTGATTGGAAATCCCCTTTGAAATACCCTAGATGGGAACACTCCTGCTATGCTTGGCGCCTGGATTCAGAATTTCCTATCATCCGAACATAGCTATTCAATTAAATTTTGTAGTATAAATACATGAGTTCAAATTTAATTACTAAATTAACTTTAATATTTCTAATCAGTGTAAATATATAATTTTTTACACAATGATTATAATAAGCTCATTGAAATGTATACACCATGGCTAAAAAAATATTCCAAACCTGATCCACAACTAAGTGATTAACTAACATTCCTTTAATCATGGACTTACGTGGCTAATGTTTGGACTGCTTACATTATTCTATTGACATAATTTTGGTGATGTAGTTGAAAATCTTATTAATTTCGGATATTATCACAGGGCCATATGCACAGTAAATTAGTATCATATTGGCACATGTGATACACATGATTCTCTTACCTTTGAAAATGATTACAAAAAAATAAAAAATAAAATGAAGAAGACAGGTTTGGCAATCCAAATTTACTATAGGGATTGCAAAATTCACTAAGAGTAAAGATTCGAAATCCTCCATATTCAGAATACTAATCCACCTCTATTAATCTACCCCGTTAAACAATCTATGGATTCAAAATACCCACTAATACACCTTGCTGAATCACCAATGGATTTGAAATATCCTAAAATGATCTCTAAATCCACCTTGCCAGTTGACCTCTGAAGTACTTGTAATGCCCATATGCATTATGTACCTCACATGTGTGACTTACATAGTAGTGTGTGAGATCAAAGGAGTCCAATGAGTGGGTTCCGTTGTATCTTATTTCTATTTCTGATTGTTTTGAGAAGAGAGAATGAAAGGATAACATATGATATTGCATAAAAGATATGAGATGTATTAAAAGTTTTTTTAAGATATTTGAAGCATTTTTTGAGGAAATATGGATGGCACTGATTTTGATTTGACGCTACATGACACCGGTCTAATGTTACTAGAGGTGTACATGAGTCGAACTGAGTTAAGCTTAGCACGACTCGACTCGACTCAATCACTTGCTGACCCCAGCTCGAACTTGACTCGGCTCAGTCCTCGAGCCTGACTGGCCAGCTCGGTCAGCAGCTCGAGCCAATTCGAACCGAGTTCGATTAAGGATTGAGTCGAATTTGCGTGTACGACATTTTCAAAAACACATGATCTGCACCTTAAAAGTCTCACTGTATATAAAATAACAACAATGGTTTTACAGTTATTTTATAAAACACCTTATAAGCAATATAAAAATCAAGAAAAAAAAAGAATATTTATTTCATATATGTACCTTCCTTGCCACTAGCCACACTTCATTGAGTCATTTCATTAAACACTTGATGAGCAACAACAATATCAAAGTAACCGAGTCACCGAACTGAATCAATTCAAGTTGGGTTCAATCCAAGTTGAGTCAAGCTTGGATAAACTCGAACTCGGTTCAAAATTTTTTCGAGCTCAAAAATTCAGCTCAACTCGACTCGAACTCAATTTCGATCCGAGTCGAATCGAGCTTTTTCAAGTCAAGTCAAGCGAGCTATCGAGCTAACTCTGCTCATGTACGGCCCTAAGTGTTACACATCATCAAATGGCCAATGAAATAATGCAGACAAAAATGCTTAAGCAATCTAAAGAGTAGTCAAGATGAGAAATGTGATCAAGAGTATTAGATACAAAATGTAGTCAACAAAAGAGGAATCGTCACAAAAGATAAATGTAACAAGAGAATGATTTGGACGAGGACTCTTTGACCACCATAACAGTTGACAATAAATAAAGAAATATTTAGGAAAAAAATTGTAACATAAATCCATAAATAGCCAGAGGATTAGTAGAGAACAAACCAACTAAAAAAATAACACATAATTAAATCAAAATAAATCTATCTTTTATCACAAATTATCGTAGAACTAATGACAGTCCAATAGTGATAATTCTTAACTGTAGTTCTTAGTTGTAATCCGAATCTATACTTGTACGTTGGATTTGTCTTTTATCCAACATTAAGCAGTCCTTTCAAAAGTGGCATTCTTAAAGTCACTCTTAGTAACTGTTTGTGAGTTTTTTCCTTTTATTTGATTACACTAGTATACTAAAAAGGCACTTTTGGAGGAAGAATCCTACCTTTGACAATCACCTGATCATTATAAATATTTTACTAGTGGCTGAGTAATCGATCGATTTTCTCAAATTTTAATACTTGCTTATTTCGACTCTTGGGATTAAAATTAATTGATTTGAATCAAGCTATTATATCAATTTTGGCATGCCTGCACACACAGTACATGATAAAAAAACAAATGTGCCAGCATGCTCTACTTGCATGCACCCTAGTAGAAGGATACATGATATAAGATTGAAACCTTAGCAAATAAAGAATACCGACAAATGCAAATTACAATAAGTTTCATTTCATTTATGTGCCTAATGGACAGATGAATGTGGATCGAAACTATCTTCTCAAAGAAAGCTCTCTTGTGAAACCACTATCCTCTAGAAGGAAACTCTCTTGCGTAATTCAAATTTAATAGATGGCTTAAGAAAGTTAGGGTCATGTTTTTTCTCTAGTCGTCTATTTGTTTTATACGGTTCCATCCGTTGATCAGTCAGACCATGGTTGCTGTGCAAAGGAGTCTACATAGCTGGCAGGTTTTATGAGCCGACTTTGGCTGCGACCCGGGACCAGCGACGTGGGTAGGACCCTGACTGCAGGCCCACCTCCATGTATGCATTGTTCATCCACGTTGTCCATCTGTTTCACCAGCTTATTTTCGGGCCGGGTCCTAAAGTGTAGCAGATAAACATTCCAGATAAGTTATTGGCCATTAAAAAACTTTTCTAGGCCACAGGAGTTTTGAATCAAGCTGATTTTTGGTTTTTTCCTTTAATATAGGTTGTTTTGAACTAATCAACGGATTGGATGGTCAAAAAACACTATGATAGACCTTAGGAAGTTTTTTACAGTGGCCGTTCAACGACCACTGTTTCCAGTGGTGTGTTCCAACTGAAACTTATATTTTATTAATTTTCAAAACGAATGCTTTAAATAAACTAAAAAAACAGATAGACAGAATGGATATACAATGCATACATCAAGTTAGGCCCTACGGTGAGGGTCCCACCAACATTGCTGGTTCCGGGTCGCAGCCAAATCGCGCTCAAGTTCAATGGCCAGTTTTCAACACGGTTTCCCGTCTGTATACGGTGCGGCAGGTAGAAGAGCTGATGAAAGTGGGCCTGAACTTGATTTTCAAGATAGGACTCGTGTTGAAGGGACCATTCCATGAACGTTCCTGATCAACAGACGTGCCGTGTCCGCATGTATGGTTCTTTTCGCATTCTTCTATTAGAAACTGACTCTACCGAGCCAGTGATTGAAATTAATCTAAAAGAGCTGTATGTCACAGTTATCAAAATGCCGTGTTGGTACTCTTGAACTACTTTGGTCGAGCATTGTGGGGCCAACATGGTTTATGTATGACATCCAAACCGTCCAAAAAGTGGACCCTCCCACGAGGACTAAACATGCCAAAAATTCTGCTGATCAAATTCTGAGGTGGGCCACACGTGAAATTGAAGACTTCGAGAGGTTTACATTGTTTTCTATGATGTGGATCTATCTCATTTTTCGGTTGTATGATAATCATGGTGGGTCCACATGTTGGACAGGTCGGATGTCATGAACACATCACAAGGCTCTGGGACGGTTGGCTCTGCCGCTTTTTTCTTTAAAGAAAATAAATGAAGAGCGGCTGGGTCAAAAAATTCAAAATTGTCAATGCATTCTTAAACAGAGATTTTTTAAGAATATTTTTCCACAATAATCCCAAAATTCATAATTCAGCCATTTATTCTGCCAACGTGTTACATATGATTAATATCCTATCCGTCCAAAAGATGGCCACACCGTATATGAAACTGTGGCCCATCTATATCCACTGAAGGACACAAAATCAATATCAATGGATAGCCGTTGGTACAACTTAGATTGCTTGTGAGTCTACCCAATGAGTGAATCGGCCTGATTTCCTCCACAGGTAAACATCAGGCTGTGGCCCACCTTTTGTACGGCTTAGATACAGCCTCTGGACATCATCATTTTTTTTAATGTGAAATATTTGGTTTGAGAAATGTTTTGAAACGGTCCACAAAGATTTGTTACGTAACGACAAAGGAAACATTGGAAGAAAGCGGGTCGTGGTAGCCTCATTTATTAAGCCTCTGATGATGGCTATTGAATTCGACCACTGTCGCATTCATGCAACATCCCACTAAGTAAATGGGCTATGTATAATCCTCTCCCACCGTACACGTGGATGGTTACTCCAATCCCAACCGACCAAATAGAACTCCATCATAATGATGGACGAGATTGTGAATGGGCATGTTCCAAAATCGCAATACCTACATGGACCTGCCACTTTACCATGTAAATGAATAATAAAAAGACTAAATTAAATACCGAGTTACATCTATGTAAGTTAAATGCCTATTTATTGATGTCGTCTGATATGTTTCTGTCACTGCATGGTGTGTGTGGGCTTGCCAAAATCAATATGATTTTTGGATTCAAACTAACAACTTTGACACAAAGTGCCGGAATAAGTAGATACGACCAAAATTTGATAAGAGTATTTATAAAATTTTGTAATAATCAAGCGATTGTTAGAGGAAAAATTCAGAGGAATTTCGAACGGATTTTGAAATTCATTATATTTGTCATGGGGAAAATAGGTCGACCTACTACCGAGAGGCTTGGTCGAGCACTCTAACAGCAAGAGGTGTGACCCAATGGTCCAACACTCACCTCTTGACTGTCCAGGAAGAAAGCTCCATCTTTTGACATTAAGCCGATACGACCTTAGCAGGCCAACCCGACCGAGGAACTTGATCCTTCAACATCGGGCAGAACTCAACCCCAACGTTTGGCTGAGCTCAACCTTAGTGGATAAGTCGTACCTGACCTCAGTGAATAAGTTGCGTCTGACCTCAACGTTAGCTTGAGCTTGACTTAACCAATACCAAGTCGACCCACGATCCGCACCGCGTGTAAACTTAGAATCCTACTAGGATTCTGTCTCCGCCAAAACAGGGACGACCACACCCTATACCACTGCCTCTTCCCACCTATAAATAAGATGATTCTTAGAGAGGAGAGGTACGCACATTCTCTAGCCTTATACTATCGACATTCAACTAGACTCAGATTCCTGACTTTAGCATCGGAGGATCTCTGGCACGAGACAGGGCCTTCTTTGTTTGTTTTTTGTGCAGGTTCACAAGTTGAGGAGGGTTGACCAAATTTTTGCTTCAACAATATCTATAGACCCTATGTTAATGCTTGCATTTTATCTACAGTATCCATTCATATACGCATTTTACATATGACAATCAAGTTGCACATGCATACAGGTGATCGGCATCAACTAGGAAATCTAGTACATTTATTATAATTCTGTTGATGTAGTTTTTGTGAGCAGATCGCTTACACGCTCAGCCCGTCCTTCACCTGCACAATATCTAACATAAAGGGGACCCTGGCTGAAGCCGGGAAACCTCCGATGCTTAAGTCAGTTTCTCAAACTAAGGCAAAGGGTTTTTAGAGTTTTCTGTTGCGTACCTTCTTTCGTAAAAGAGATGGGTATTTATAGGTCTGAAGGAATCTTATCATACGAAGATTCTTTTCCTTCATATTCGTAAGTTTGATCCTTTTGACTGTTCGCCTGATCCCGAGGATCTCAGGATCGAACACCTGTACTCCTGAATTTTCGGGACTGCATTAACATTCACACCGCCTTTTTTGCCGACTCTAAGAGAGTTTCGGCTGGCTTAAGTGAATAAGTTTTTTGCCTTCTTACGGGCGAAATAATCTCGGTATTTATTTGTCATCCTTCCTTACTCCGTGGCCGACGAAACCAACTCATTTAGTCGGCTTCTTCTGTCGGTCGAGTGACTTCTAACTTATTTAGCCTTTTGTAGGCTTACACAGACGCTGTTAACTCTCTGACCAAGTAATTTAAGTCGTCTTATACTTTTGCCTCTTGGCCTTATGTATTATTCTCGCAGCTCTAACCATTGCCTCGGACTCCTCGGGCAGTGTCAGCAGGGCCGACCTACTCCATATCCGAGGCTCCGGACTTAACATATTTTTTTCCAACAAATTTCATAGTACATTAAACACAAGTTTCACTTAATGCCATGTTTTTTTTTTCCTGAAGAAGAATTTAATCCCAAATATAAATTATAATGGTCAAAACACCATCATATTTCTAAACATGTAATCATTATACAATAATGTTGTTAATTCCAACCAATGCAATTCAATTCTGTTTAAGAACTATATAGACCCTTAGTTCGTTATAAAAATTTTAATATCAGCCATTTTATAGGCCCATAAATTGGATGTCTCTGGTTAAGCCGTTGTGTGCCACATGAACAACAGTTTGTATACCATAGCTTGCTGGTAGTTTTATGAACAAATGACCAATAGCTCATCTTGTGTGTCATTATAAGAGTTTGAGGACACTACAGTCGTTTAAAAGATATAGGAATGTCTTCTAATCCTTTAAATGGTATATTGGTTGACTTATTGTTGATTTGAACTTTTCATTCATTCATACAACTATAAGTAAGTTATGCTATGAAAATCATATTAATCATGTGATTTTTTTTATATTTTTTGGAACAATTATTTCTTTATTGAAAAAAAAAAAGGAAAATTTATACTGTGATGACAACCACACTTTTGATGGCCCGCGGCATTAAAAGACACCAGGAGCCACTTATCATGTACCCTAAGCAAATAGAACTACTTATCCCTCCCTAATACTCCTGAGGATCGATCTGTCTAGGAAAAGAAGTCCCCGGATAGATTGGGAAAGACCCGAGGGAAAGTGGTAGATCCAATGAGCTGGGATTCACTTTTCATGCATGCGAGCAAGACCATGAGCCAGGCCATTCGATTCCCTGGGGAGTTCACTTGGCTCCTAAGTGAGAAGACCCGAGCTCAAGCATACCATCCCATCAATAGCATGAAAATGGACAATTCAAATTAACTAGAGAAACAAAATAGGTTCAATTATCATCTTTAAACGTTTGATAGATGATCCATTCTTGCATTTCTAATGGTTCTAAAGTAAATAAATACTTTGATATGGTGAATCTAACCATGTGATTTATGGCTAGCAAATAATAGACGGTTGTACCAAATTAGCCACCTTTAAAGGGTTAGGATCATCTCATCGGTGTGATTCATGCAGCAGCCGTAATAAAAGTGCCTGGCTGACCTAACCCATAAAACCCCAAAACGTGATACTCTGGCAGCGAAATGGTTCATACACATTAATGACCTAACAGACTGGTCGACACCCAGTGGACGGTTGAAATTAAAACGTAGCCATTAGTCTGAACCCAACAAACAAATTTCCAACTAATCGGAGCTCAGGACCGTCCAATTTAATAAATTTTCAGGCAATGAACTATCTATAGTACAAAAACACGATTTGGACGGTTTAATTTGAGTTATCCAGATGAATGTATACAGTTGGAATTCACATGAAAGTAGAGTTATTTGATACTCTGGTGGAATGTGATGGTTGATATACGTAACTTATACTGTTGGCACCCAAAAACTAAAAATAAACCGTTCAAATTAATTATGCTAATTAATATGGATAGACAATATCATAAAATCAAATTGATTGAGCCTGACGTTATTATGACAATCTGGTTAGCAGACATTCATTTATTGAATATTGGCCGTTGAGTATTTTCATTTCAACCGTCTAACGCCATCATTCATGCAGCTAGAAAGTTGAATCAATTTAGAGTTTGTTTATGAGGGCCCACTAATTGGACGGTTACGTTGAGATACTTATTTTACATGTGTATAATTTCTAGGTGTAGTATTAATAGCGGCCAATTGCCTGAGTAAAAATAACTCGGCAGCAGGAAACAGTCCCACCAATTTAATATATTTCCAATTGCTTCTAACCGGTGTTTACAGAAATCCCCCCGAGCCGTAGATGTTTCTGTTACATCCATTCCAGCCATCCGTTTCTCCATCTTCCTGTAGGACATGAGCCCAAATGCAAGGGGAATCCAGAATTCCAGTGGGCCACACAAGAAATAGTAGATATTAAAAGCCACACATTGAAAACTTACTGAGGAGAAACCATACGAAAGGAGAGAATGAGATAAGTGGTTGCATGCTACACAGAAAGAGAAAAAGGGTGCATGCCACTAGCACGAAAAAAGTAGGATTAGATGTAGTTAAAATTAGAGCTATACACGGGTCAAGTTAGCTTGGTCAACTAGCTTGACTAGACTAGGAAAAGATTGACTCGCCTTGGCTGGCAATTGGATTCGGACCAAGTTGAGCTGGTTTTTGAAGTTCGAAAAAATTTCAAGCTGAGTTTGAGTTTCTTGAGCTTAACTTGACTTAGATCAAACCTCTACCCAAATTGAATAAGCTCAATGACTCAGTTATTTTGATATTCATGCTGCTCGCCGAGTGTTTGATGAAATGACTCAACGAAGTATTGTTTCAAGTGCTTATATATTCACGAGATCGGCTATTAGTGAGGAAGGAATGGATTCGAAACATATTACTACACAAAAAGGAATAGGAAAAAAAAAAACTTTACATTATAAGACCATCCTCATATTTTGATTTTGATGCTGATTGCTGAGTGTTTGATGAAATACTTATAAAGTGTTGTTACTATTTTTCATCATGTGAGAAATTAAAGATGAACTTTATATGTTTGAGAAGATGTTGCATATGTTCAAACTCGACTCGATTTGGCCCGAGTTGCTGACCGAAGCAAGCCGAGCTGGCCAATCAAGCTTAAGGCTCAAGCTAGTTCGAGCTGAGGTTAGTTATTGGCTGAGCCAAGCCAAGGTGGGCCAAGCTAGACTAAGGTCCACCTGTATACAACTGTTAAAATTCAAGCTAACGTTGAAAAGCTTCCATTGCATCTAACTGTTTTCCGCAACTATCAATATGATCCAAAACTATTGTGGCTCATGAGAAGTTTTTAATGATTAATTACTAATGTTTTTTTATAATATGACCCACTTGAGATTTGGATTTGCTTCATTTTTTGGCTCATGACCAACATGGATATAGAATACGCACATCAAGTTGGGCCGCATGGTAAGGGCCCCACCATCTTGGGTAAGGCAAGGGACACCTCTAATCCACTTCCCTTGCAAGCTACAAGATGGCGCATACTGCTTCCATGAAAAAGGGAAGAACGCAAGAGTGAAATCCACACATGTCAATTGATGTAGGTAAAATTCAAGCTGTCTTTAGCAAGTATGTATGCCATCTCACTGTTTTCTCCACCTATCGATTGATCCCACCTCATTGTTTTCACTGGATTCTATCTCATTGTTTTTCTTATTATGGTCTACTTAAGTCTTTAATCTAAATAATTTTGAGCCGATGATGTAACATAAACCTACCTTATAGATAACACACTGAACTATAGACTCACGAGTTTTAACATGAGGTCATTGGTTTGAATATCCATTGCAGTGAAACCTCATTGTGGTGTGAGTGTGTGGTGTATGCACTGTGTGAAAAATAATAATTTAAAAGTAACCATAGACCTTGTCAAGTGCCTTAGGAGGGCATTGATTAGGTGTTACTGCAGATCCATAATGTTTATTTGCCATCCAACTTATTGATAAGGTTAACTAGATCATGGTGAAGGGAAAACACATTACTTTGATCCGAAACTTGTGGCCTACAAAAAGCTTGTAATGTTTATTCACTACTTTTTTTTTTTCAGTGTTGTGGTCCACCACGGATTTGGATTTGATTAAGTTTTTGGATAACGTCCTTAAATGAACTGAAAAGGGCGGTGTGGATATGAAAAATATTCATCAAGGTGGGCCCCGTAATGCACACACTCATGCCACAATTGGATGATTTGGATTTGGTTAAGTTTCTGGATAACGTACTTAAATGAGCTGAAAAAACAGAAGGGCAGTGTGGATATGAAAAATATTCATCAAGGTGGGCCCCATAATGCACACGCTCACACCACAATTAGATTTTACCACAATGAGTACTCAAATCCATGACATTGTATTTAAAGGTATTGTGAGTCTCCCAGCCTGGCATGATTAGGGATCTGCTCCCTTCTTATAAAGTCTTTGTTGCAGAGTCTTTTTAAATAGACACTGCATTGAGATAATGACTGTATGCACAGATATTTAACATAGGCTAAATGCATTTAAAAAAAAAAAAAAGAAAAAAAAAAAGAAAAAGAAGAAAGATCAAAAGAAAGTGGGTGAAATCTAAGTTGTTTTTTTTTGTGCAAGGCCTCAATCATGCAATTCCAAGCAATTACATTCTTACCAAGAATTTACTTTCTCTTAACTAATGCTGAAAAGATTAATTGTCCAATGAAAAAACAAAAGTCTAAAGATTTTTATGTTATATAAAGTTAAGATCAAAGAAAAATGCGAAGAGGCGTTGAGGATTAGGTCTGTTTACACAGCCAGCCATCTCAACTTCTTTCCCATCTCTTCATTTTTATTAGTTATTTTTTTTTGGTCCTTTCCTTCGTTCTTTCAGAGGATAACCTCTTTTAACATGAGAGCCGTGCAAGTAACTATGAGCCTAATGGATTGGAGTTTGGGTAGTCTGATGGGAAAATGATATAATAAACCATGACCAACAGTAATATAATAGACATCCAACAGTAATATGACAGCCAATGATGAAACTTTCAAGAAGAAAAGCTACTAAAATGTTTTTGAAAATAAATTTTAAATTCCACATACATGATGTTGATTGTGTGGCCGCCAATGACATCCGTGCTAATCTAATATAGTGGCATTTGATTGGGACACATTGCCAGAGATGAGCCTATATATTAGACCTAATAACTTTCAAATCATCTTGGATAGCAGCACGTCTCCTAATAAAATGCTGCCACTATACAATACGCCTCCCCATTTGGGCGTGGATTAGGTAAGAAGAGGGAATAACTAAGTAGTGAGCTAGGCATTAGCGTGGGCCCACCTTCATGTATGCATTGTATGTCCATGTAGTTTATTTGTTTTACCAGCTCATTTTAAGGTATGGTCCAAAAAAATGACATTGGTCCAAATCTCACATGGATCACACCACAAGAAAAGAAGACAGTGGTGATAGAACACCCACCATTTAAAACTTCCTTATAACACCTGATTTTTGTCAACTTGAGAATTGGATGTTCTTAAGCATTGCCTTTGATTTTTCAATTTAATTGCATGTCCTTGTGCTGCTTATCGTATGCGTGTGGAATCAAAAGGAGTAATTTTGGATCCTAATGCCCATCTGAATGGAAGTCGTGAATTTTGGGGAACATAGAAATAGAAGTTTTTGAGACAATAGGGCATGGTGCCATCATGCAAACCATCGTGCCATTGTGAAAAACGAGTATTTTTGGGAAGTAGTCTACGGTGGCACCGTGGAGTGCTGTTTAGCTATGAACAACAATGTTCAGCAATTGATAAATTTAATGTGCTAAATTCAAATTTATTTTTTTATTTTTATATATATAACTCCAATTGAAGTGATTTAAAATTTAAATTGAAACTGATGAATTTAGTTTTATAGAAAAATAAATAAAAAATAAAAATAAAAACCAAACTCTCTCTCTCTCTCTCTCTCTCTCTCTCTCTCTCTCTCTCTCTCTCTCTCTCTCTCTCTCTCTCTATATATATATATATATATATATATATATATAAAGAGATTTTGAAAACTATATAGAAAATCATTAGTTTCGGACAACTGGTATGTTCAAAAACTAAAATTATATATATATATATATATATATATATATATATATATATATATATATATATATATATATATATATATATATATATATAGTCATGCTTCCCTGCGCACCTTTGCACACGTGCCATGGGTGTCTAATCCGAATGGTCCATGTGATGCGAAATCCATAAATTTTCACCTCGATCTAAAATTCTAGTGGGCCATAGCAAAGAGAAATGCAAATCAGGGGAGGAAACTGTTTTCATTTTTCATGGCCCATCAAAGTTTTAGATCAAAGTAAAACTTGGGCCCGAGAGGTTTTATGAGGTGCTGCTTCACATGAATGGTTCAAATTTTGAATCCACATCACGTATGATGGGTTCTCAAAAAAGTTCATACGTAATACGTACGAACTGGTTCGTAGGTGAGCGTTTAGTGTGTGTGTGTGTATATAAAAACTAAAAATACTAAAAGTATTATAAGAAATAGACCTATTAAAATTGAAAAAATTTGCAACTGTAAGTAATTGATGGATCAGACATATCTTATTCATTTTGGAGTTTTTGTATTCGATATCTTTTTAGAAATTTTTTCTAATCATAATACGAATCATTCAATGTGATTAAATTACAATTATTTATTTATTTTTATATATTTTACTTTTTCGAATAATTTACAATTTAATTAAATTAGGATTCTTATTTAAGATGATTAAAGCTGAATTACCATTTTTACTCATTATGAATGACTCATGTCATAAACTTAGATAATTAATCCCATCCTAACTAATCGCACATGATAAATTTCTTAAATTATTTTATTCTAGAAATATCGGATTAACCAAACAATCTCTAAGCTACTTGTTGGTAGGCCACTAAACCCAAAACCATAAAAAGATATTTATTTTAACGGGCTTGACGTTTACCGTGGGAAATTGAGCCTAGATCACATCTCGAATTACTCATTTCGGCTTGTAAGGCGAGCGTATGAGATGTATGAATACCCTTAGAATTCGTCAAGAATTCGAGTTAATTTTTCTCATCTGATCTTTTACCAAATTTATGACTTTTAGACCATTAGATTGCGACAAAATTTAAGGTATTGACCTAAATTAATATCCTACACATACTTGTATAGTCTCGTCCACGATCGATAATCGATGGTCGTCAAATAAAAATAGAATCATACCTATTGATCATTGCATCTAAATGTTAGAGTAATCGTATTTATATATAGATCATTAGTAGGTTCACTTATCACATGACATAGATCAGCCCATACACCTTTTGGTGGACCCTAGTAGTGAGAAACAACCTCTCATACGGTTAGTATACCCTTTTTTTTTGTTAGCTTGTTAGTACACCCCACCGTGATCAGTTGACACTTCACTGTTAGCCACCCCCACTAGGGATCGATACCAAGACCTAAAGTGTTGAAATGAGGTATCTTTCACTCAATCTACCACTTGAGCTATGGATCAGGGTATCATAGGGTTAGTATACCTAACAATTGGCCATTAAAGCCATTTGCATAACTTTTGATGTTATAAAAGGAGCCTTAATCGACAACCATTTGCCCCATAGGAATTGTGCCCTAAGAGAGGAAGAAGAAGAAGAAGAAGAAGAAAAAAAAAGAGGGGAGAGAAAGAGAAAGAAATTAGTGAAAGATAGGGTGTAGGTGAGGGTTGTGCAACTTTTGGCCTTCTCTCCTTCAACCAATGCCCTAGCCACTCCTAGATTCTATGACAAATTCCTTTCATTGACAATTGGAAGTAAGATTTGGATCTCACTTTTTGATTTAGATTTTTATATATTTAATTTCATGAATTTCATAATAATCTTAATATTTTTATATGAATTAATGATTTTTCCTAAAACCCTAGCCTTAGAAGTGCTTTGAGTTGGGAAAAAACTCTTGAAGTGTGGACCATTCTTCTAAGCTTCCTTTTTATCAATTCTTATAGTGTTAAATAATGATTTTTTTATTTTTTTTTAAATTTGTTCGGTTTTATATGCTATTTGTGTTTGAATTGTCAAATTATTGCAACTCTACTATTATTGATTCTTAGTAGATAACATGTTTGATGAAATGCTTCAGTAATATGAAATTTCTATTGTTAGAATCATTTGATGACATTTGATAAGTTCTGTTGATATACGTTGATTCGTATTGATGTACATTGGAATGTATTGATTAGTACATATGTTTAATTGATATATACTGATGTGATATTAAGTTCATTTGTAATTATGATTATGTGTGCATAATCTGAATTGTTGATGTGGTGGATCGAACCCTGCAAATCGCTTAAGTTGATGACACGCTTTAGGTTAATTATCTCAAACTTATATAGTCAATCGAAGTCGAACATAGACGATTGATAGTATTGGAGCTACAAGATATGCTTCATACCCAATGTCGGTTTTGTCCAGGGTTTCCCCATTATCAATCGGATCAGTCCAATATTCATGGCCCAATTATTCTTATGTTTAGTAATTGTATAATATTCAAAGGAATTTGAGATACCACTATTATTTTTAATTTAAGTCCATTTATAACCATTAGTACGTTATAATCTTACAAATATTCATAAGTCGGGCATGGTGGTATGTGATATCGTGCCCGAGTTGTCGGACTATGCTTGAGTAATGTGTTTACCATATTGATAAAAAATAGAGTCACTTGGTCACCATATTGATGCAAAATTAGGGGATGAGCTTCCTCGTAGTGAACATTGAGCATTAATGAAAATTACGAGCCTACTATATTATTAATGGATTTGATGTCATGAATTTGTCGTACTTGTGTTTATATGATGACCTTTACATTATTTGTGGTTATTCGTGTGTGATAAACCCTAAAATCGATTAAGGGATACAAGTGAGGAGACATTATGGCCATATCAAGCCTTGTGATCCGGTAGAGACTCATGAACAATGACGTTATCCTGACTTTGCCAAATTGCTACTTGAAGAGATTAATAATTATTTAGCTAATCATGCATATCATGACACTTACTAGGATAGATAGTTTGCGATGAGTGTTGGAGTCGTGTGATGAGTGAGTGTTAGCATTCTATAAAATAGATGTTAAAGTCGCTCATTAAGAGGGGTGGATTGTAATGATCATGCATTATCACATTATAATATTTATAAACCTAAAAAAAGAAAAATAAGAAATTATTTGTTTTATTATGCTATCGTTATATGCATTTGATCATATTGATAACGCATGGAACTTAAAAAAATAATACCATTGAGTTGGTTACCCACTTCAAAATATCACGATTAACTCTTAGTAGGGTTGAAAGTCGGGCAGGTTGAGTCGAGTTAGTGTTTAACCCTAACCCAATCCAAAATTCCCATACCTCAAACCTAACCCAACCCAACCCAACCTCACCTCGGGTTGAGAATTCGCAACCTAAGCCCAACCCAAGCGTGCTCGGTGGGGTTGGTCGGGTTGGTCAGGTGAATACATGCTAATATTTTCATTATCATATTAGTTTATTGTATTTCAATACACATACGGCTTATTTTTTTTGTATCTATGATTTTATTAATTATATATGTAGTTATTTATCTTAAAGAACTTCATTTTTGTTCTAAACAAACGAGTTAAAAATATATGACAACTACTCCTTTAAAAGTCGTGTTGCATAGCACGCAATCTGTTTGGGAGAGAGAAATCCGGCATATCTTGTTAGCTTGAGTCATTGAAAATGATGTGAACCAATGAGACCCAACAGCACCAGAATTTCCAATGCCTTAAACACAGGCAATCCACACTCAATCATAATTTATTAGTAACTTATATATCTATCGGGTTTGGATTCGACCGCACAACTATACCTCAACCTGAGCATGTCCCAGGTTTTATTGGTTTTGTGTTTGTATAGCCCAAACTTGAGATCGAACTTGATACATCCTGCCTGAGCCCAACCCAATGTCCGGTCACCTAAATGGTCGGGTTGAACCTGCCCAACTTTCAGCCCTAACTCTTAGTGGGGGCAGTACCCACTCCACATCTAACATGAATATTAGCTCATTCAAAACTTTTGTGGCCCATTAAATTTTCAACGATGAGAATTCAATCCCTACTATGTGGTCCACCGGAGGTCTGAATCTGCCTATTTTTGCCACCGTACCCTAGATGAGCTTGCAAAATGAATGGACGGCGTGGGTATACAACAAGTACATCAAAGTGGACCCCAGGATCAAGACCTCACCCACAAGGTGTACCCCTCTCTTACCTAATCCATGCCCCATCTGTACGTTTAGCGCCTGTTTGGCCAGGCGGATTAAGAGGGATAGGACTGGGATGGTAAAATCCCAAGATATGCCAAAGGAGCCAAACAGACCCAATAAACTTGTCCTAGAATATAGCAAACCCATGGATCTTAAACCAATCCACTGACATTACCATCATTACCTTAAAATTCATCTCATCCCTCCTAATCCCATTCAATCGTGCTTGAGGCGTGTTTGGTTGGACGGATTGAAAAGTAAAATCCTCCAGCGTGCCAAACAAACTCAATGAACTTGTCCTGGGATATAGCAATCCCATGGATCTTAAACCAATCCACTGACACCACCATCGTTACCTTAAAATCCATCCCATCCCTCCTAATCCGAAGGGATCCGTCCATCCAAATAGGCCCTTAGCAAATTTTGGTACGTCATGACTGATTGTATCATTCCCCACATCAGCATGGTACACGTGTGAGATCAATGCTTCACGATGTGGAGTTTGAATTTTATTTTTGGACCTTGCAGGTTGACAGTGGGTCCATGTATCGAACGACGTTAGATGTTCCACAAACTTTTTATGGTCGCACGTGCTGTGCACCTACAGAATGCAAGGTGCATTGTCATGCCTGTAAAAAGAACTTTTTCAATAAAGAAAAAATAAAAAAACTCGAGAACCAGTCAGGGGTACTATAGTCATTTGATTCGTCGTGTATCGTGCATGCATTTGCAGTGAGAGTAGAGGGAGCGTTGGGTGCTTGAAATGTCAGTGTCAGGTGCAGAGACAGACGAGCAAGAGTCGGCAAGAAACGAGGGAGTCTGTTTCGTAAAGAGTCGGCTGCTTCCTCGGGCTGCTTTCTCTCTTCTTTCCTTTTCTTTTATACCAAAAAAGACATCTCCCTCTTTTCTCTTCATCTTGACTCGCGTGCCTCTCCTCTATTTATTTCATACTCTGCTGCTAGATTGTGATGGATGCTCCGTAGGCGCTCTGCAATTATACATCTTTGTATACTTCCACGCAACTCAAACGGTTTAGATTGCAGGGCGCCCTGCGGATAGACCATCAAATGGTAAAAACAATGGTTGAGTGGTCCGAATCTCTGATTCGCCGGACAATTGCTTTGCTATATTTGGAACGTTGGAGCTTTTCTCTTCGACCATCCAGTAAATGTCCATCAATAGGCTGATAACGAAATGAAAATCAATATTTCTTTTTCTTTGTTTTTGTTTTTTCCGGTCACGCGATCTGTAATCCACTGTTTTTGTCTAATGTTTTTTTATATAAATAAATTAGACCGTACAATTCGACTTTGAAATTGGATGGTTGGTTGTGCATACAATCAATTATTATTATGCATGTTGGCGTTTCAAATTGTGGGACCCGCTTCTACGTAGCCTTCACAAACAGACGCGGATCACCTACTGACGGACGCGGATTGCGTACTACCCTGCCCGTCCCTAGCTCCTAACGGGCAGTTCTGTGGGTGGATCCATCGTGATGTATCTGTACATTCAAACCATCTATTCCTTTTATTAGATTATTTTAAACATCAAAACAAAAATGAGGCAGATCCAACGATCAAGCGGACCACACCAAATAATAAGCTTGGTTGCATTAAAATGCACAAAGCATTAAATGTCAATTACATTAAATGTAAGAGTCATATGTGGTGTGGTCCATTTGATCGTTGGATCTGTCTCATTTTTCTTCTGATGCCTTAAAATAATATGAGAAAAGGGATAGGCAGTTTGGATTTATAGATACATCACGGTGAGCCTGCCCACAGAACTGCTCG
This sequence comes from Magnolia kwangsiensis, assembly GCA_037074715.1. Lineage (NCBI taxonomy): Eukaryota > Viridiplantae > Streptophyta > Magnoliopsida > Magnoliales > Magnoliaceae > Magnolia > Magnolia kwangsiensis. Next base: position 167,576,651 of record CM073574.1, on the reverse strand, counting down.
TCCGGAGCTAGAGACGGGCATGGGTAGTACGCAATCCGCGTCCGCTATTGACAGGTTGAGTAGTGAGACTCGCTGCAGAAGGAACGTCACCAAGTTCCACCATGATGTATGTGTTGCATCTACACCGTTCATCAATCTGGAGAGATTTTTTAGGGCATGAGCCAAACAATGAGGTGGATCAAAAGTTGTAGTGGCCCCACCACAAAAAAGAGCAGGGAGAGTAATGCCCATAGTTGGAAACTTCCTAAGGTCCACCATTTTGTTTATTTGAGATCCAAACTGTTTATAAGTTAATGCAGGCATGGAAGAAGGGAAAACACAAATATCAGCTTGATCGAAATCTTTTGTGGCCCTTAGAAGTTTTTAGTGGTTGACATCACTTTCCCCATTGTTTTTTGTGGTGGGATCCACTAGAACTTTATATCTAACTCATTATTTGTCTCATGCCATAAAATAATATCCCTAAATGGATGAACAGTGTGGATACAAAATATACATCATGGTTGGGTCTATACAACCTGGAAACGTCACTTGAATAGCCAGTCTCGCGGCTCAACCTGTCGGTAGCGAATCCGCTTCCTTCACAAGCAAGTTGAGGAATGGACTGTGGAGGGAGGTGTTGACTGCCCTTTCCCGAGGTGTGAAGACAACGTGGACTCACCATGATAAAGGTTAGGGTGTAAAATATGCATGTATTTTATCAGCACTATTTATTTAATTTTACGCAACTCATTTTAACGCATGAGGTTAAAATTAAAGCATATCTACATCTCAAGTAGACCACATCATAAGAAATATTAAGAATTGAACATATAAAGTTGAAAACCTCTTGAGGCCATAAAAGTTTTAGATCAAGATGATATTTATTTTGTCCTTCACTTGATTTGAATGAGATGAAAAAACATAAAATAAAATTGATGGCATGGATAAAACACATACACTATGGTGATCTTCACACCACACCACACCACACCACACCACACCACACCACAGTGAAGGATGGAGAAGGCCTCACTAGGCAATTTGCATACTTTCAAAGCTGCCCTTGCTTGAATGGAGCTCATTGAGCCACCCTAGTATGTGTTTTTATCTACAAGCTCAATTCATTTTGCAATATCATTTAGCATAAGAGATGGAAAACATGCATATCCAAGGCCCAAGTAGAACACGCATTGGAATATTTAAGTTAAAATCCTTCTTGGAGGCACAAAAGATTCGATTAAGCTGATCTTATGTGACCTTGTGGATACATTATTGGATGGAAAATATGCATCATGTTGACCCTCATGAAGGGTTCAACAATAGGAATCATTAGCAATACTGCTTCACTTGAGCCTTGGATTTTTCTCCTTAGGTTTATACATGCCCTAAAGTAATCCATCAAAATATATCAATAGCATGGATAAAACACACATCATAGTAGGCCCCCATAAAGCTCTGCCTAAACAAAGTCTTTCAAATAAGGGTAGTGTCACGTCCCAAACTCGAAAAACAGGCTCACAAAATTTCTGATTGCCGAATCCAGCGCCGACAGCCTCCGTAGTGCCCCATTCTCAGATCCCGGTACTCGTATGCCGGATTTCGATCCTGAAATTTTACAAGGAGGATTTTCAGTATGATTTTTTTCTTTTATAATGGAGCATAACCAAGTCACAAAACAACATCACCACATATCCACTATATCAAAAACTTTAAGTACAATACGAAAAGTAAAATACAAGGTGATCAAAAGCTTCACAATAGTCAGATGCGCACTCCTGCTTCAGTGTTGTTGCTGTCCAATGCTACCTGCACGCAACTGTCGTGTATAAGCTTATAAAAGCTTAGAAAGTGGTGTAAGTGTATGCGCAAGGCAAGTGCCAAGTGTACAATATTAAAGTAATACGGAAATATGCGGTAAGTCCATGAATGCTATCAGCTATACTAAAGCTATGTGATGCAAGACATGAATGCTATTGGCCATACCAAGACCATGCGATGCGAGGCCTATATAGTCAAATGTCATATGCAAGATGCAAAGCAAGCATGCCAATACTCATTAAGTATAAATATCAACATAGTTTCTCTCTTGGATATCATCAGGGTCTAGTACACTCTACACTGACTGCCGCCTCCCTAGCCACACATCCTAGCGAGCAGAATAGACCCCACTATCTGTCTGACCAGTAATCTACTAATAGATACCCAGCTCATCGATAGCGGACTCATTTATGTGCTGGTCTGGTCAAACTTAATCTAGCTTATAGCCCTCTCAATTGGGTGGTGTAACGCCCCGAAAATTGAGGGTCGCGCATACGCTCAACTCCCGAGTTCCCGAGTGTCACTTATGACCGATTCCTTTATTATACATTTAAAACTGGTTTGACAGTGCAACCTGGTGTTCCTGGAACATGAACACATCCACACAAGTCAACTGAAAAGGAAAGATAATGCATAAATATATACAAGTCCAAAGAAATAAAATCATAAATCTATAATACGTCCAAAAGAATGGTGGAGTCGCGCTAGCGACACCCAACCCACAGTCACAAAAGAATGGTAGGTCCCAAAAATAATAGGGCTGAGCCCCCTACTCAGCAAACCACCAACCCAGCTACTGGTCCAGCGAAGTCCCGTGCATGAGCTGGAAGTAGGAGTACTCGTCCTCCTCCTCGATACTCGAGTGCTAGGCTCCACTGGGTCTTCATCACCTGCAACTATAAATGGTTCTGGTTGATGTTTTAAAACACCGTCCCAGAGTGGGAGTGAGTGATCAACTCAGCGCGAATAAATAATCTTAAGTTATCACAGGCAACAATTGTAATATGATTTTAATGAAAAATGAACAATCAAAAAAACCTATCAACTATCATTTAAATGCATGCATGCGAGATGATATGATGTATGCCCTCGCCACAATGCTCCCTCAAGCGACTCCGTCTAACGATCGTGTATGTCAACACTCCCTCATTGCGACCTCGACTTCCGAGTCGCCACCCTAACTAATGTGATGCAATGCGATTGTGTTAGCCAAGTTTTTAATTAAGTCTATTCATCCAGCCGATTTGGGAATCTGATACACCCCACTGATCATTGCCCTAAGCCGGGTGCGAGGCCAGGGCCCCCCAACGCGTGAGGCCGAGACCCCGCGGTCCGTGATCCTGTCGAGTTCCTCATCCTCGACCTCTAGCACATGAGGAGTGCCAATAGAGAGGGATCGCTCGCGATCACTACGGGGAGGCGCGGTACCCCAACGCAAGCCGACAGCTCAAACATAGTGTCTCATTCCACCATGCCTGGCTCATGAGGCTGTGGACCAGTTGAGGTTCAGTTATCAATGGACTTCAACGGTGGCGAGGTGTCCCAGGTTCCATACATAAGTGTGCAATCATGGTTAACAATCAGGGTTGGTCAAACAGTGGACTAATCCGTAAGAACCGGGCGAGTGTGAGACGAATGACTTCGGGCGCAAGAGACCCATGTAGTCGAACTACAGCCACTAGAACACGTCCGCCCAGATCTATAAGTTTAATCCCGAGGTGGTCCTAACAACGAAACCACCTTCGTTCTACTCATGGTTCTGGCCAACCCAAGGGTCAATAAAGGTTTCTAGCATGCCGACTACCAATACATCACAAGTATAAGCACCCATATGTTCTCAATAATCATCAACATATCATTCATATATCCATAGCAAGAAAAAATAAACATATTCAGATACAAATGCACGTGAGTGGGTGTTTGTGTGTATGAGTGAGGAAGTCGAATACTTCCTCCTCCTGAAGCAATCACATACATGATAGGAAGCAACCACCTACACTATGAAACGTCGATACATGAGGAAATCAAGAAGACATAAGCATGAGATCATTTATACACCAAATCATATGGAAATTAAGAATAAATAGCATATGAGAGCCAATACACAACATTTCATAACATTTCAACAATTATACGATTCTTAGGGTTTCTCTAAGTTTCATTCCAAACAAGCATCTAACAAATAAAATCATTAATCTCATAGCAAATTGGTGCTAGGCTACCTAAGAGTATTAGTCCGCACCTTAAGGGAAGATTTCCACTCTTTAAGATCTTAGGGTTTGGAGATTTAGGTAAAACCACCATTTCCTAAATCAAAATCAAGAAAGACAACATTGATACCTAGAAATCTATACTAAGTTGCTCTATTGAAGGGAAAATGTACCATTCTTACCTCCGCTTCTTGGTATGAGTGGGTTTAGTGGAGGTTTCTTTGGAGAATGGGTAGAGAGTTGCAAGGTTGTTTCCTTGGGCCCCACCTCCACTCTCCCTTCCTCTCTTCTTCTTTTCTTCTTTCTCCCTTTTCTCTCTTTTCTCTTTCTCTTCTCTAGGGTAAAATTCGTATGGGGAGAGGGGTGCCCAAAAGAAACCCTTATATAGTGCCAGATTTGGTGCTAATGGCCCCAAGTGTTGGGTTTTTACCAAACTAACCCTATGGGAGGGTCTTTCTAGCCCCTAGGGCCCACTATGGGGTGTACACGTTGATGCACACCATAGGATAGTTAGCCCTAATGATGATCTACGTATGGATATGATCGACATGCCATTTAAATGCGCCGATCGACGGATATGATGAGAAGTCTGTTCAACGGTCACCGATAGTCGATCGGGCCAGCGGCTATACGGATATGGGCAGAGAAATATCCTTACTCTACGTGTGAAGTTTGGTCACAAACCGACGGTGTAAAATCCTCAACTTTGTATAAGAGTGGACGACCCAATTCACTTAAGTTCTAGCTCCTTTCTTTGGGGTATTTGCATTTCTCATGCACTCGTCCTTTGGCTCAAGTTGAGCGGTTCTAGATAGCACCCAGGTCTGACTTTTGTGATGGACGTCGAGCCCAGAGAGACGAACATTCTTCTATAATTTTGGAACTAGTGGCCCGCCAACGAGCGGTCTAAAGCTTGTTTGAAAAATTGGAGCATTTCTGGAATGAATTAGGTAGTGAGATTTCTCATGGGTGATGATTAGGGTTTGGATTAACTATGTTCATGGTGTAGCCTATTTATAACTAGTGAAAGTGGAGGTTTGGTCGTGCTTATTCTAAACCGTCAGTTTTAGCCTAAAAGAGTAACGGAGTTGCTCTGATGGGTCCCTGGTCATAAAATTTATAGGACATGTGCTCCATAGCCTGATGAAGGGTCATGCAAAGTTTGGGAGCAAATGCATGAACGAATATGGAGTTTGATCATACGGTTCTGATCTTTAAATGGCCCTGCGGGGTCTATTCCAGTGATTGGAGAGATTCTGGTGGTCCCCTGGCCATGAAACTTATAGGATAGGTGGACCATGCCCCGATAAAGGGCCATGCAAAATTTAGGGACGATCGGATGTTTGGTTTGATCGTACGGGTCCGATTTGCGATCAACGGTTACCGTGCCATGATCGTGTTTTAGATTTTGTGGATGGGCGTAGGAAAATACATTAGACCTTCGCTGTAAATTTGAAAGAAATCCGATGGCTGAAAAGCCCAAAGTCTTGGTTTCATTTGCAAGTGCCAGATTCCAATTCTACCATTGGTGGGGTGCATTTGGCAAGTGTCAGATCCCAATTCCGGGTGTCCACTGGGTCTGTAATCCACGATGGACCACAAGCCCAGTGAGATTTATGATTTTCTAAATTTTTAGATTTTTCTGACCCTCCTCAGTCGTTGGTTGGCCCAGATGGGCTGTTGTTAAGTGTAAATAGGCCATCTGTCTTGGCGGCTCGCACTAGGCCCTATCATGACCTGTCCGGTCTACTCTAATGAGTTAATCCTATGTTAATCAACTTGTGGTACCCCACCACGAGTGGCTTAAATAAATGGTCCTGCGACAAATCTTATGTGGACGTCCCAAGACACTGTGCTGGTTGAACGGGACGTTGCAAGGATTGATTTGGTCTACTGTTAAGATTCGGGCCTCATTTGACTCGGCTTTGGTTAGATCTTTAATTTAGTTATGCTTGTCTTGATTAGTTAGGGACGAGTCGGTTAGATTTGGGTCCTATGTGAGTAAATCATGGGGCTACACATGATGTTCAAGTGATCGGGCAGATTCGGTGGTTTTCTACGGTTGATTAATCGGTCTTGTGGGGTTCTTTATTGATACCACCCCTATATAAACTAATATTGAGTGCTAATGGTCATTAAGTGATGTTATAAGTTAATTAATAAAAAAAAAATTTAAGGATTTTTGGAAATCCAAAACAGTGAAAAATTCGGGATATTACAGGTAGATAAGGCCACACCCCCTCCCAACCGACCATGACACAGTGGGAGACGTGACTTACTGGTATTCGGCATTCGGGCGCTCGTGTATCCACTCGGTTTAGACGTTGGAGCAACTCTTGGTACCAAAAAGGTTCTAGAACTTTCACTAAAGGACAACTTAAGTGCTCACAGTGCTAGAACTAAGTATTTTTAGTAACCGATATGACCATCCACGATGTGCTTGTGGAGCCACGGCCCTGATGTCACTAGGGCGTATAATGATCATGACACATAAATGCAAGATGCATGAATCACACCGGTAAATCATGCAGCAATCCAGCATGTACCGCGTGATCATATGGGGTACTCCGTCTCATAAGGAGTCTTGTAAATATCTCAGCCCAACTGGCTTATGCTATGATCAAACATTCCTCATATCAAGCATACATATGATGCATATAGGCATGAGTCATAGGATTATACTAAGTACGTTATAAAGTAATGAACTATCCTTACAACGCAGATGGGCCTAAATGGCCTACTGTTGAGGGTCAAATATTGTATATCAGACCCTAGTAATTACCTAGTTTTACGTATATGATACTGTTTAACGGCTTAGTTTAATCATGTTTGTGGTGCAAGGTGGATTTACAAGCGGGGACTGAAAAGGATGTTTAAAGCGTGGATTTAACACCCTGATGACACCAAGGCAAGATACGGACTTCGGAGGACCAAGATTGAGGATTTACACGGCAGGGATCTGAGAAAATCAAGCCGTTCGCATTAAATGAGACCGAAATTGATGCAAAATGCAAGATCACATGGTTCCCGCCATCCGATTGGCTCGAAACTTCATACATGGCCTGCAGGATACAAATTAACTGTACATATTAAATTTCAACCATTGGATCATTGAGAAAGTGTCCCAATAGTCAGATCAGCCCCTTAATTCATTAAGTGGGGCCCACTTGATATTTGGAACTCTCTCAAACTTGGAGTCAACACCTTAAATGAGGTGACAAAACAGATGGACGGTACGGATTTCTCATACGCATCATAGTAGACTCCATCTAAGGTGCATGTGCATAGTGCATGTGTGCACTAGCCGTGCACGGCTGAAACCAGAGCCTTCAAATCGTCTCTGACCGAACTCCAAAACGGAAATATCTGTTTTTAAACAGATTACGCAACAAAGAACGTCGGTTCTCAGTTGTGGGCCCCAGTTATGGTCTGGTTCAATGATCCAAGCCGTTCATTTGCTCCAATAGGTGTCCAAGACCATCGCCTAGGTGGCAGAATCTTGGAAGACAACGGAGAGTTGATTTCAGCGGTTAAAAGGGAAGATCGACGGTGCAACGAAATAATCCATGGGCCACACCGAATTTGACTCAAAACCAGTCATTTCCACATGGTTTTTCAGCCTGATGCCAATGGACGGAGTGGATTTCCCAACCGAAGTGAATCATGGGCTTCACCATAAGCACAGCGGAAGAAATTCGCTTTTCTCTGTTTACGCAAGCAACGGACGCTGATTCGCGTAGAGGGTCTATACCGTCCATCACATGGAAGATCAGGACCGTCTATTTGATCCAGAGGTTGGGCTTGACCCTCGCCTAGGTGGCCTTTTGGCCCCATGCACGTGTATATACGAAAATCGTGATCAAATGTAAATTGAACGGTGAAAGGGAAACATCACCGGACTGCACCAAAATTCGACCAAATATACTCTTTTCCAACCGATTTTTCGTCCTGAACATAATGGATGACATGGATTTTGCAAAATAACAGTGAAAGGGGACCCACCGACTTCACAGCGTAAGAAATTACGCATGTCCCTGTTCGTAGATATCCGGAAAAACTGAAAATTCAAGGAAGCAGTGGGCCATCATCATGAATCGGATGTATGATCCAGACCGTTCAAAGTCTTAATAATAGGGTCATCTTTCTTCCTATGGTGTCAGAATGGATGGATTGGAGGATCATCCACGCTAAACACAATCCAAACGCGGTTGTCTTCTTTTGCTGCTGCGTAACTGACTGCGTAAAGAGCTTTTCGCCACCTATTCTCTAGCCACTCCTTGCTGGCTATAAAAGGAGAAGGAAGGGAGAGAGAGAGATTCATTCACGGATGGAGGGCAAGAAAACGTGGAGTTGGCTGGGTTGGAACATCAGGAGAGCGAGAGAGAGAGAAGAGCTTTGGTTTTTTTTCTCCCTTTTCTTTTCCTTTTCATTTTCTCTTTATTTATTTGGATTGAGACCATTCATGGCTGGCTAAACCTCTTAACTAGGGCTAAGAGGTGAAGCTTGTAGCGTGATGGGAGAGAATTTGTTTGTTCATTTTATTTAAGATTGAACTGTGATTGATTGTGGTTTTATTAATAAAATATTTTTAGTCTTTAATGGTCTGTTGTGACTGAAATCACAGTGGGTCTGCAATGGCTTTGAATATTTCCTTTCCTCCTATGTTTATAATGTCAGGACGTCTCGTTGTTCACCATAGTCTCCTGGGCATGGTTGGATGTCGGTACCCTTCCTAACCTTCATACATATGATTGGTTGGTAATTAGTTTAATTCTGTTGTTTGCCATAGTCTCTTTGTCACGCCCCAAACTCGGAAACCGGACTCACAAAATTTTCGATCGTCGAATCCGGCACCGACAGCCTCTGTAGAACCCCATTCTCAGCTCCTAGCTCCCATTCATTAGGTTCCGATCCTGGGATGCTACGAGGAGGATTTTAAATATCAGTTTGATTCGTAATAAGCATAACCAAAGGCATAACCCACAAACAACAACCAAGAACTCCATTACATTTCCACTATGATCAAAAACTTTACAAGTACAATGAGCATAAAGGAAAATACAATGGTAAAGAATAAAAACTCCAAAACGCTTTGCAACGTGCTCCTGCCTCAGCGCTACTGCGATCCAACATCACCTGCACGCAACGGTCGTGCATAAGCTTATAGAAAGCTTAGAGGGTGGTGAAAGTGTGTGTGCAAGGTAATAATATGAACATGTAATGTCAGAGTAATGCGGAATATGCAAATAGAACCATAATATCATGAGCCGTACCAAGGCTTATGCGATGCAAGACATGAATGGTATCGGTCATCCCAAGGCCATGCGATGTATAATGCAACTCAAGCATATAGATCCTCATCTATGTCCACACATCAATACAGCTCAAAGTATGGAATATCATCGGGGTCTAGTACACTCTAAACCAGATTGCCGCCACATCGCGCGCAATAAGGTAAGTGGAAGAGACCACACTATCCGTCTGCCAATATCGAGCGCGACTCATCGATAGCGGACCCATTCCTCGAGTTGGTCAAACTCAGCCTAAGATGCCCCCTACACTCGGGCGGATAAGGCCGCACCCCCTTCTAACCGACCACGACACAGTGAAAAGCGTAACCATCTGGTAATCGACATTCAACGCTCATCTACCCACTCGGTCTAGACGTTGGAGCAACCTCTTGTACCATAAGGGTTTAGGGATTTTCACGTAGGGATATCTATAGTACCCCATGTAAAACAAGATTTTCGGTATCCAATCATGCCAACCACGCTCTGTCTGTGGAGGCTACGGCAGGGCGTACAATAACCATATCACACAAATGCGGAATGCATGAATCACGCTATCCAGTCATGCAACCAATCTTGCGCATACCGTGCGCTCATGTAGGGCAACACCGCCTAACCGAGAGCCCATAAACAACCTACTCGAAGGCAAATGCTATGATCAGACAATCCTCACGTCAAGCATACATATGATGCGCATGATCATGAGTCATGAAACTGTACTAAACATGATATAATAAAATGAACTATCTCACAATGCAGATGGACCTGGACAGCCTATACACGATAAGTACGGCTCAGTAATAGGCCCTAAGGAGAGTCGTAAAGTGGACATCCAACCAACATTACACTCGCAATGTGGACGTCAAACCAACATTGCTCCCAAGTCACGATCTTTGTAAACATCAGTACTTAGTCTGTAATGGATTTACACATTGCAATGGACCGTAGGTTGTCCCCATTGGACCTTACATATATATATCAAATGGGTCATATCCTATGAGCCTTTTATTCATCAGATGGGCCACATAAATGGGCCACACCAATGGGTCTTATGTGCATTGCAATGGGTCAAAACCCGTGGGCCTTGGGTTGCATCTAATGAGCTTAGTCTCATGGGTCTTATATATGACCAATGGGCCACACCAATTGGACCCTATATGTATGTCAAATGGGCCCCAACCTATAGATCTAATATGAGTCAAATGGGCCTAAACCCCAAGGCCTTAATCAAATAAAGTGGGCCTAACTCATGGGTCTCAAATAAATCCAATGGGCCTAATCCCATTGACCCTTTTTATAATCAAATGGGTTTAGTCCCATGGGCCCTACAATATATCAACTGGGTCCACTTCCATGGGCTTTAAGAATGCAACAATGGGTCCAATTTCATGGGCCTTGAAGTACATCAAATGGGCCTAGTCCCATGGACTTGAAACATAACAAGTGGGCCTAAACCCATAGGCATTAAATATCATGTGAGCCTAAGCCCATGGGCTTTACATATCAAGTGGGCCCAAGTTCTTAGGCCTTAAATGAATCAAATGGGCTTAGCTCATAAGCGTTTCATAAATCAAATGGGCCTAGCCCATAGGCCTTTACAAATTAAATGGGCCTTTCCCATAGGCCTAAAAATGATCTATACAAGTGGATGGACGGTCTGGATGCATCGCCTGCATCATGGTGGGTGTCCACCGTCCATTGGGCCGTACGGATGGAACACATATATCACAAAGGGGCCCCACCGTCCGCTGGACGGTGGAGTATAACACATGCATCATGGTGGGAGTCCACCGTCCACGGCTGTGGACGGTGTATTAAAACACATACATTAATGGTGGGATCCACGTGGGGCCCACCCAGTAATGTTTACCTGGCATCCAACCCATTCATAAGGTCACTCGGACCTGGATGAAGGGACAACAAAATTTTCAGCTTGATCCAATAATTCTGTGGGCCCCAAAAGGATTTCAATGGTAAAATTCAATTTACACTATTTCTTATGGTGTGGGCCACCTGAGTGTTTGATCGACCCGAAATTTTGAGGGGGCCCACCTGAGGATGGGACCCACCTCATGGACGGCTTAGGTAGCATACAAACATCAAGGTGGGGCCCACGACTGGAGCCGTGGGTTCCTTTCTGGACGCCGCCCGCCCGCTACACGGCTACACAGCAGCGTGCAGCGCTGTCAGAAGCAAGAGGCTTGCCTCTTGCAATTTTTTTGGGAAAACCCGATTCCCGAGGTTTTTGCCGTGTGGGGTCCACATCATGAAAATCCACACCACCCATTAGTTGCCCTGGCCCAAGACGAGCCCAAAGAGTCCAGAGTTCGAATTTTAAAACGCTTAGGAAGTGAAAAAAAATAAGAATTTAGTGTTTGAATGGTGATGGCGTAATATTAGGCGCTATGGCCCACCAGGTGATTGGATCAGCTCCAAACTTCTACCCAACGGCTAAAATACCGTGGGTAAGAGGATGCACGGCTTGGATCGAACATAAACATCAAGGTGGGGCCTACACTAGGGGACCACCCAAAAGCTCCTCTCTTTCCTTCCCTTTTCTTCCCTTTTCTTTTTTTTGTTTCTGTACAGGGATGAGCTCCTCTTAAATGTACATGGTGGTGGGCCTTTTTGAAGTGGGCCACCACTAATGGATGGTGTATTTCAACATTTAAGGTGGGCCCCACTTGAAGGAAAATTGGACTAAAGAATACTTCAAGGTGGGGTCCATTCAAGTAGGCCACAATCCTATAGCAAAAATAAAATAAAATAAAATAAAATAAAATAAAAGCAATAAAAGAGAGAGAGAAACATGGAGAGTGGGACACGGCTTGTGATGGAGGGACCCCGTCATTATGGGCCCTCCCTTACAAGAAGATTATACAATAAATGGATCCCTTGCACATGGGACCATTGAAAATGTAAATCAACGGTATAGATCCATTCTCCACCGATATGGACGGTCTAGATGACCTTTCTAAATGAAAATAAACATCATGATGGGGTCCATGGAGGATGGCCCCATCATGGAATGATCATGATGATCCAAGTGGTCCATCGGCCACAAATAAGGGTCCCAAGTGAGATCCAGACATGGATCGGTGGGCCTCACTTGGTCCACCATAAAATCAAGTAAATCTACCCTATAGAGGCACCCACCGTCCGATCATCTCGCTCCTAGAGGTTCCTTGGCACCTTAGCTTCAACTTCAATGGTTAAGATGAAGAATGGAGGGTTGAGATGAGAGATTTTGGAGTAGGAAGGTAGGCCACTTAGAGCTTATGAATTTGGAGAAATTCCATACGTATGGACTCTTTGGCTTTGGGATTTTTGAAATGAGAAAGAGAGAAAGAGAGAGAGAGTTGTAAAGGGAGAGAGAGAGAGTGATGGATGGATGGGTGAGTGATGGTTGTGTAAGAAATCTTTGACTTTTGTGGCTTTTGTGTAAGAGAGGTATGGGTGGTGAAGACTTTTGTGGCTTTTTGTGTAAGAGAGGTATGGGTTTGGGAGACTTTTGTGGTTGCTTGGGAAAAGGGATGGAAGTGATGTGTACTTGACATGTAATGGATTGATGGGTGATTGATTGATGGGATTGATGTGATTAATGTGACACATCGTAGAGATTCCCTTAGGTTTCGCAACGCACGGCATTTTCTCACACCAAACGTTGGCCCATATCTCTTGACCAGGGTATCGCCTTGGCACGCGAGTCGCGGTATCAGAACCACAACGACGGCGAGGTCGCTATGGTATTGGTCTCGGGTTGAGTCGACTCGGGTTGTCGGCACATGAATCAGGGTCGCGCGTCGATATCGATTAAGGGTCGAAGGTTGCGGAATTCGACCGATAAGACCGCGGAAGTGTACGGAAAGGTACGGACCAAGATACGGGTCTTACACTCTTGGACATGGTTTGGTGATGGAATCCATTCTAATTCATATACCTTTCATCTTTTGAAAACTAGATCAATGACAGTTCAGTTAATTTCCATGATTTATGAAACAGGCATAAGATCTCCCTAATCTCTACAAGTGGATCCTCTGAATCCCTAGTTACCCTTCCTCTGCTTTCTCTTAAATTTAGATAATTATTCCATCATTATTCCTCAAATCACAATTAGTTTAGATTTCACCTTATTCTAGTTCTAATTCTACTTAATTTTTAGATAACGTACGAGTTTCAGTCCCTTGGGATTCGACCTCGGTCTTACTGAGTTATTACTATATCACAACCCTGCACTTGGGGAGTGAACTCCTACACACAACAAGTACAAGCCTATCAATGGGCCCTAGGGAGAGTCATAATGCAGGCATTTAACTAACATTATTCTTACAATGTGGACGTCAAACCAGCATTGTTCCCAAGGCATAGCCTGCCATAAACATCATTACCTAAACCATGTTGGGATCACACATTGCAATGGACCTTAGGTACATCCCATTGGGCCTTAAATACATCAAATGGACCATATCACATGGGCCTTATATTCACCAATGGGCCGCACTAATGGGCCTTATGTACATTGCAATTGGCTATAACCCATGGGCCTTAGAATGTATAAAAATGGGCTTAATCACATGGGCCTTATGTGTATCAAATGGGCCATACCAATTGGGCCCTATGTATATCAAATGGGCCATATCCAAAATATAAATGGTGATAATGACTTCCACCATTAAAATTCTCAAGGCCCGCCATAACATTTATTCCCTATCCAATCTTTTCATAAGGTCACAAGGACCTGGATTTAGAGGGAAAGTAAATATCATACTTGTCTAACCTTCCAATCCAAAGGTTTTAATGGTGGACATTCAATCCAACACTATTTCTATAGTGTGGTCCACATGACTCTAGATCTGTCTTATTCGTATGCTCATGCTAAAAAAAGGATCTTTCAAAATGGATAGATGGTTTGGATGCAACATATGCATTGTGGTGGACCGCATATAGATGGACAACATGAATAAAGCACACACGTGCTGGGGGGTTTCCACCGTCCGCCTGGACGGTGTGAAGAAAACACATATATCATAGTGGGCTCCACCGTCTACCTTAACGGTGGGAGATAAACACATACATCACTGTGGGTCCCATGTGGGGCCCACCATTATGTTTATATGCAATCCATCCCGTTAATAAGGTCACACGGACCTATATGAATGGGAAAAACAAATTTCATATTGATTCAAAACTTCTGTGGTGACCCAAAAGGGTTCCAATGGTAGCCATTCAATCACCACTATTTCCTATGATGTAGGTGTTCACTCCCCAAGTGCAGGGTTGTGATGTAGTAATAACTCAGTAAGACCGAGGTCGAATCCCAAGGGACTGAAACTTGTACGTTATCTAAAATTAACTGGAAATAGAACTAGAATGAGATGAAATCTGAATTGAATTATAAATTGAGGAATAATTATAAACTATTAATCTAAAACTTATAGGAGAAATCAGAGGTAAGGAAACTAGGGATTCGGAGGATCCACTTGTAGAGATCAGGGAGATCTTATGCTTGCATCAAAAATCATGAAAATTACTGAATTGCCGTTGATTTAGTTTTCAAAAGATGAAAGGTATATGAGTTAGAATGGATTCCGTCACCAAACCATGCCTAAGAGACTATGGCAAACAACATAATTAAACTAACTACCAGCCAATCATATGTATGAAGGGTAGGAAGGGTACCGACATCCAACCATGCCCAGGAGACTATGGTGAACAACAGGGCTTTCTGACGTCATAAACATAAAGGGAAAGAGAAATATTCAAAGTCATTGCAGACCCACTGTAATTTTAGTCACAACAGACCATTAAAGACTTAAAAACTTTTCCATAATAATCAACATTAATTCATAAATAAATAAAAAAATATAAATCAAGAACCTCCCATCTCACTACAAGCTTCACCTCCTAGCCCTAGCTAGGAGGTTTAGCCACACATAAGTGGGCTAACACTCAGATCTCAGAAATAAATAAATAAAATGAATGAAATAGAACTTTAAAAGAAAGGAAAAACTTTTCCTCTCTCTCTCTCTCTCGTTGTTCCTCTGTTTGGCTTCCCACGTCCCAACCGTGAATCTCTTGCTGCCCAAACTGTGCAGACGGTTCAGCCCACGCCAAGCTAAGATCTCCTTCACCTTCTCTCTCTTCCTTTCTTATAGGTTGTTGAGGTCGGTATGGAGAAGCTGGAGTCAGTTTTGAGTCGGACTGACTCTGTTTCGCAGCAGAATTCGCACGCGCAACAAAAGTGCAAAATACCTTGCGTTTGGAATGGATTTGCTTCACGATATCAACCTGTCTATCACTTCTAAAGTCTTGACGAGGGTATTGGCCTCCCTGTGGACATATTGGATGTTTTGGATCATGCATCCGGTCACACCCATGATCGTGGAACGGCCCACGGCGTCCGGATTTCACGGACGCACGTACCTGCGTAAGCAGGGAACGCTGTGAGGAACAGTAGGCCCCTGATCAATATCATTGGTGAAATCTAGTCCGTCCACTGGACTCAGCTCGAAAAAACAATCGAATAGGGTCAAATTCGGATTGGATTCGGTGTGATCCGCAGAGTTTCTATTGCACCGTCGGTCTTTTATTTGGACAAACAAAACCCGATCCTTGCTGTTGTTTGCAATTCCGTCATCTAGGCGATGGTAAGCAGGCCTTTATGAGTCTGATGAATGGTTTGGATTCTCCATATGGACAATGGGTGGGGCCCACAGCATCAACCGACGGTTGATGTGAATTTTCGCTGCGGCAATTGCCGTTTTTGCGAAAGAAGCCGGTCAACACCGACTTTCACCAGGCGCAGCGGTCCAGTGCACTTCCAGTGCATGTACACGGTGCACACACCTCACGTATATGGGTCCCAATGTGATGTTTATGAGAAATCCTCTCCGTCCATTCCATTTCTAACCTCATAAAATGGAGTGAGTCCAAATTTGAAGCATTTTCAGATCTCCAGTGTCCCAGATTGATAATTCATGGTCTGATCTGACCATTGGACCACTTCCAAAGGGATCCACTAGATGAAATTCGACTTGAACGGTTAAATTGGAGTCCTCAGGCCCTATATGAAGTTAACCGGTGGAAACCCCGTGATCTTGCACTTTGGATGTCTTTTAGGCCACTTGAGCTTCGGTTTCTCGGTTTTCTTAGATCCCTGGCGTGTAATTTCATCAATCTTAGTCCATGGAGTCCGTCCCTTGCCTTTAGTGTCAACAGAGTATTAAATTCAAGCTTTTAGCATCATTTTCAACTCAAGCTCTTAAATTCAACCTGCAACATAAACACGATTAAATCGAATATTAAACAATATTGTGTTCGTAAATCCAGACAATATCTGAGGTCTAATATGCAATATTTGACCCTCAACAGTAGGCCACCTGAGCATCAAATTGGCCTGATCTTTGGAGGGGGCCCACTTTAGGGAGGGTCCCACCAAATGAACGGGGTGGATACATAATATACATCAGGGTGGGGCCCATGGCTGGGACCGTGGGTCCCTGTCATCTGCCCGCTACACACAGCAGCGGTCTGCTGCTGCTGACGCAGTAGTAGGCGCTGCCTGATATATATATATATATATATATATATATATATATATATATATATATATATATATATATATATTGAAAACCTATTTTTTGGGGGTTTTTCATACGTGGGGCCTGCATCAGGTAGAGCCACCCCATCCATTGGTCTCTACAGACCATAAAAAATTCATCAAGCCCAATATTGGGCATCTTTCGGTGTGTAGAAAAATATAGGTGCATTTAAACCGTGAAAATTACTGTTTTCTGAAGTATGGCCCGCCAGAAAGTTGGATCAGCCCCATTTTTTGGCTCAATGCCTAAAATAATCTGAGGAAAGGGATGGACGACATGGATTGAATTTATACATCAAGGTGGGGCCTGCATGAGTAGCCCACCCAAATACTTTGAAAATATAAGTGTGTGTGTGTGTGTGTGTGTGTATGTGTGTGTGTGTGTGTGTGTGTATATTATTTACACTGAGTGCACCGCACATCAGTGCACTCCTCTTTGTGCTGCAGTCTATATATGAGGCATATTTAAGGTGGGCCCCACCTGCAAGCATGCTGCCTAAGTAGGCCACCAATGGTTGGATGGTGTAAATAAGACACACATCAAGGTGGGGTACATCCAAGTAGGCCACACGGTCGCATCATCACATACAAAAATAAATAAATAAAAAGAGAGGGAGAGAGAAAGAGAGGAAGAGGAACACGTGTGATGGAGGGACCCGGACATTATGGGCCCTCCCTTGCATTCAATCATACATTGAGTGGGTCCCAATACATGTAAGCCCACAAAATCAAAGATTAATGGTGAAGATCGTTTCTCCACCAAGATGTAAGGTGTAGATGACCCCTTTTTAAGCTAGGAAATAAACAATCTAGGGTCCAAAGTGAGATCCATACTATCAATCGGTATGCCTCACTTGGCCTATCATCAAAACATGAAAAAAAACCTGTAACACCCCGAATTTTTGTCAACCTGGAGTTAGATGTCCTTAGGCAATGGGTCAACCATAACACCTTGGTAACATCTCAAAACTCAATTCCAAAGCTAAAGAAATCATTTAGAACCAAATTCTTTAGAAATTTAACGTGTATTAACTAGTGCTAAACTAGATTTCCTGCAAATTAGCACTTACTACTTTAAATACGATCTGTAAGACCCAAAACCTATAGAATCGTTGACGCTACATTACCTTAAAATCTATAATCCAACTTTAAGCCCAGTTGCTCCCGAGAATGCTTTGTAATTTTGTATTGGATTTAGACCGCACGTCAAAGGTCTGATATCAATGAACTTAGACCATTATGACCACTTGGTTGGACTTGAAAATCACCTCAAAAATTAAGCCTAAATGATGTCCTGAGACCATTTCCTTGCGTCCGGAGTGAAGAGAGTGAGAAACCGAAAATTTATTAGAAATTAAATATTATTTTAAGTAATCTGAACCGTTTCGCTTACACGTTATTTTTAAGCATTCTGACCGTTAGATTTTGACCCAAATTCACCATCGGATCAGGATAAGTGGATCATACACATCATAGTACTTGTAGCTCTAATCGAATTCCCGTAACCGTTGAATTGAAACTGGTCCACCACGGTCGATCTGAAAACCCGACTGGACTGAAAACTTAGATTGACCTAGATTTAATATTAGAGAGCTTAAGTCCGACCGCATTTAGTAACAGGACCTCCATAAGTGCTCTGTTGGATCGGAACAGAACCGATTTGGTTATAACCTAAGTATACCCTAGGGATATTTCCATCGCTTTTGGGCTTATAAAAAGGCCTTGAACCCTCTCTCACAAATCCCATACGAATTTTAAACCCTAGCTAAGAAAGAGAGAGAGAGAGAGAGAGAGAGAGAGAGAGAGAGAGAGAGAGCAGGAGATTCAACCAGGGATTCTACCCTGCCACTCCATGTGCTTCAACACCACTACCGTATCACTATTAC
Source organism: Magnolia kwangsiensis (assembly GCA_037074715.1). Taxonomy (NCBI): domain Eukaryota; kingdom Viridiplantae; phylum Streptophyta; class Magnoliopsida; order Magnoliales; family Magnoliaceae; genus Magnolia; species Magnolia kwangsiensis. The sequence continues at coordinate 167,557,867 of CM073574.1, read as the reverse complement.
GACGTTTCTGATTCCATTCTTGGGTAAGTTAAGCCAATCCTAACCTAATTTGAAGCTTAGAATAGTTGTAATGAAGTTATAGTTAACCTGTTTCATGCCATAGGTAGTGTATCCGCCGTTGACGAAGACTTATCGTCTGAATCACATCTTATATGTATTTTCTGGTTTAAGGTGCGGATTAGATACGTTTAGGTTATGGTTTTCAAGACTTTCAATGTCGGTTAATGATATATTACTGACGTGGATGCTATTTTACATGTATAAAGTGTTGTCCGTTTCATTTTTCAATTATTCGTTAACTATGTTGAATATACTGTATTCCTCGTATTTGTAGAAAATACCGTATACGTATGAAATATGAATTTGAGTTTTTCATGATTAACTGCCATCTATGTATGCTAGATGTATGTGTAACAACTCCTGGGCTAAAGGTTTAGTCCAAATGCATGATATACCAACATATGATATGTATTTAGTATGTGTAGCCTAAGTGTATGTGAAAATGACTGAATGACTATAGAATTTGCATTCGTGCTTGCCATGACAATCTGTCGTGGATATATGATTGTTGTATGGGCAACTACTCTTTGACGAAAGGACTTGTCCTAATATGTATGCTATTGAATATATAATATGTATGATGTGATGTAAGGTATAGACTAAGTATATATAAAAGTGTCTGAATGAGTTAATAGTTAGTAAGATATACCTGTATGCAGGTTGGGATATGATTCTCAACTACATTAATGATGTGTATCTTTCCTCCATGTATTTTATATTGCATATGTGTAGATTCATGTTTAGGTTTTATTCCATAACATGCAGAAACAATGCCATGAAGGGTGATGGGGGAGTGGTGTAACGATTCCGTGCAACAGCCCTGACATCCCTTAAGCGGACAATATCGGACCTTTGATTGTATAATTTGAAATATGATCCATTTACTGCTTTGCCTATATCATTGGATAACATGTCATAACTGAATGTGATTGAGGCTATTGTATAGTCCAGGTAATCGGTAACCGTTCTTCAAGTGGTAGTTGAGTTTGTTTCGCCACACAGGATGTGTTCACGAATCTAAGTCGTACTTGGGATGTTCGGCAGTGGTTAGGCCACACGGAATGCTTATGCATTCCATGTCGTTCAACTCAACGTGCACTTGGCCTAGTTGAGCTTATCAACTAACCCGATTGACCGATGTTTATTCACCATGTTTAGTCGCTACTGTTTGAATCTAAGGCACTGAACTTACCAATGAAACTCATGTTAACCTTGGTACCGTGATTCCCTAAGACTCATGAGCCAGACATGGTGGTATGGGATACCGTGGTCGAGCTGTGGGCCTACGCTGGGGCGACGAGCCTCCCCATAGTGACCAGTGAGCACCCTACTCTCGTGAGCAGATTATGGTGGTATGAGACAATATATTCTTGCTGTCGGCCTACACTAATTTAGTGATGGAGGAGTGGTGTAACGATTGCGTGTAACAGCCCTGTCAGCCCTTATAGTGATCTCGAGCGTACTCTGAGTGTACGTGGAGGTGACGACCCTTCCGTAGCAACAAGAGTATAAACTAGGCCTGTATTGATTTGGTGATGGGGAGTGGTGTAACGATTCCGTGCAATAGCCCTGGCAGCCCTTGCAGCGACCTAGAACCGTAACATCGTATGAGATTTCATAGGATTGACGACCCTAGAATGGATCAATATTTGAGAATTGATATAAGGAAGGTGTCTTAGCTTTCCAATCCTGTTGTATGAAAGGGACTAATAAGAACTTGGTAATCATACTCATGACATTACACTGCATGTGCCATTGATGTTGGTGTGAGAGCATAGTTGTAGTGATTCATGCTGCGATCGTTAGATGATGTCGCATGAGGGAGTTTGTGGTGAGGGCATGCATCATTCCCTCATATCATTTTTGCATTAACAAGAGTATCTAGGACATGTCTGATTGTACTGCTTTATCATTACTGTTTGATTGAATTAATAACATGTTAACCTTTGTTGTATAATTACCACTGAGTTGATCACTCACTCCTACGTTACGGGACGGTGTTGGCAACACCAACCAGTCCCTGTATTAGTTTCAGATGGTGGCGATGCTTGCGAGATGGAGCCGGTCTTTTATGTCGATGAGGAGGGTTTCTCCTATATGCAGATCTCAGGCGGGTTCATGTGAACAATGCTCTGATTGACGGGGATTCAGGGCTATGTTGGTAGTGATTTATCACTTTTGATATAGGTATTTTGAGACACGACTTGTAATTATGACCTGACAGAGCATACATCGCTTAGGGACTTATGTTGATTTATATATGTATTTTAGTTTTTCGCTCGTGTTTTCAGATTGTCCCTGAATTATGTTTGCTGTTCTGGCTTAATCTACTTCATATTTTATGCATTAATATAGAAAACATACATCCATCATTCTTTTTGTTGCATAAGTGATGTTCTGGAACTCGGGAGCTAAGCTTCTGCTCGCCCCCGATTTTTAAGGCGCTACAAAACCTAGCCTAATAAGCACTCACCTTTGATCTTCTTGGTCCGTTGGAAAGCCAATCACTTTGTGTCTCACTTTGATGGTGGAAGATGAGGTTTGAATGGCTAGGATGATGGATTTGTGATGAAAAAGTGGACCACACAAAATCACTCTTTCTCACATGGAATGCTTGGACGTGTGATTTTTTTATTTCTTGGAATAGTGTTGAGAGAGAGAGAGAGAGAGAGAGAGAGAGATAGAGAGAGAGAGAGAGAGAGAGAGAGAGAGAGAGAGAAGGGGTTGTAAGGAGAGAAAGAGATGGATGATGGATGTGAGTGATGGGTGTGAGGTGATAGTGTACTTGATATGTATGGGTGTGTAAGAGAAAGGGTGAGAAAGGGTTAACTTGGTGGTTGCTTAGGAATGGGGTGAAAGGTGATGTGTACTTAACATGAAGCGATTGATTGATTGATGAAACATGTCATAGAGATTCTCTTGGGATTACAAATGCGCCGTGTTTCTTCAAAATAAGCGTCGGCCCACATCTTCCAGCTTCGATATCGGATCGGTGCGCGAGTCACGGCATTGGAACCGCGGCGACGGTGTGGTCGCAATGGTACAAGTGTTGGATTAAGCCGACTCAAATCTATAGGATACGACTTAATGTCGCGCTCAAACATCAATTATAGGTCGTGGATTGCCAGACTTCGACGGGAAGAATCGTGGAAGTCGACGGAATAATACGGACTAGGATACTGGTCTTACATGTAGGATGCAGTCCATGTCCTCAACTGAAGGATACAAATTTTTAGTGGACCTGAGTCCTTGATGTTGTTGCAAAAATCTAGTTTACCATTGCCAAGCTCCGAGCACTCGAACCGAGCCCTGTAGCCTGCACAAGAGGAGGACAAAGGAGACCTTAGCTGGAGCAGGGGACCCTCTGATGCCAAACTCAGGCTAGGAATCCATGTCTAAGTTGTATAGAGTAGGCTTAGGATGTGAGATGTTACGTAAGATATGTCTCCTATTTATACCTTTCAACTGGAGCGGACGTGCCCGTCATTCTCAGCACGATCTTAGCCTCTAGCCATGAATAGCGAACGTGCAAATTTGGGCAGTTATACAGTTATTTCGAGAGCGTGTGTTGTTGGGGATGATTCGCAAGTCACGTATCCAAACAAAATATCTTGTCAACTCTTGCACCAATGCTCCTTCTACTCGACTTGGTGAGTGACATCGGTGCTATGCTTCAGGATTGAGTCCGAGCTTACTTCAATCGGATGAGGTTAAGTCGAGCTCAGCATTACCTCATCAGACCTCACTGCTCGGAGTGTACTACAAGCTGGCTTGGGACATGCTTTAGATTTTTACATAACACTTGACATGACATGATTTGATTGGGCTAACTACCTCTGTAGGAGATGAAGTCAAAATTGATTACAGGATCGACTAAATAATTTTTAAGTATGCTTTAGGTGGCCTCATCTTTGAGACTAGCATGTGGCCTATCCCACTACATCCTTGGTGGCTCTCCATGCAGCGAATCTACGTCCTCAATTGTAAAGGACTAACTTGGTTTTCAAGGATGCAAATTTCCTAAAGACCTAATGAACTTACTCTTTGCTACTTACCATGACGTGTGTGTGTATTTTATATATCACATGTTATCCATCTATTTTACTAGCTCATTTTAGCATACAAGCCCAAAAAATGAGAAAGTGAACCCCGTTACAGAAACAATGGGAATTGAAAGCTTATAGTTAAAAACTTCCTATGAGCTACAAAAGTTTTGGATTAAGCTAATATTTGTGTTTACCTTCATCTAAGTCCATGTGACCTCATAAACAGGTTGGATGGCAAATAAATATCATGACAAATAAATGTCATTATCCCCATTTTTTCTTGTGCGTGTTCTACTTGAGCTTTGGATTTACCTCATTTCTTGGCTCATGCCTTAGAGTGAATTGGCAAAATAGATGGACGGAGTGGATATAACACAAACATCCTCGTGGCCCCACATGGCTTTGGATTCCAAGGGAGCAATGTAAACAGACGTAGATTGCTAGGAGACTTGATCGCTAGTTATATCCTTGGTGACCCGACGCTTTGTGACCCACAATGATGTATCGTATCCACTTCATCCATCCATTTTGACCATTCATTTTATGACATGGGCACAAATACAAGGGAGATTTTAAGTGGCCAAACGCATTAAGATTATTTAGTCATCCTAGAGTCAGACGATGTCTTTAAGAGGTTCTTTGGATATTTTAACTATCAGATATTGCATTAATGCTAGGTTATTGCATTTGTCGACATTCAAATTCCTCCCAATCTAAACGACCCTTTAGGGGTACGGACTACCCCTTCTTGTAATTACTTCTCATTTGTATTGATAAAGATTGGCAGGTACCTTTATATCATCTTTAGAGAAAAAGAAAATAAAAAAATCTCTTAAGACTAGTTAGGTTTTCCAATTTGACATGAAATATAAAGTAAATGGGTCATTATTATCATTTTCATGTATTTATTTAAACATAAATTACAGCTCGTAAATTGAGACTCAAATTAACTCGTAAAGCACATAAGTAAATTATAGTCATTATATTTTCACGTTATAAAATTTTAATTTTTACAGTAATCTATGCGTAAAGCAAATAATGTAGTAAAATCATCACTGTAGTTGAAGGTAAGTGATATCACTACACACTTACAAATTACTGTCGTAACAGTTGTAACAGAAAACCAAACTGACTCCTAGTTTTTTTTGTTTTTTTTTTCTTTTTTTCTTTTAAAAAAAACAAGGTCGAATAAAAAAAGAAAAAAAATCTTCTTAGATGGGATATTATTTCCCATTCAAAGCTCTCAAAGATGATGTTAAAGAAGTTAAAAACTTTTTGCTCAAAAGCAACCTTTATAAATATCTTACTACCTAATAAAACTAGAATTCCTTTTCCTCATAGGATTCCTCTTTGGAACAAGATACAAAGTATTGAAATATTACTCAACAGATGTATTATCTTTCCTGAGACACCCTTTTCTTGTCAATAGATCATGACAAGATTCACAACATGAGACCACATGCTCTACGTCTAATCTACATTATTCTTGCCCTACAAAAACTAATCCACATGGGTGTCGTACATATAAAAGCTTATTCATAAACTTCTAAAACTTATTCACCCCATAAAACTTTTTATTTTTTGTGTAGTAATCCATTTAATTCATGTGGACCACCTAAAGATTGAACTAGCATGTTTTCTAGGCATCCCATCTTTCATCTTTCATGTTGGCCCCACCATGAAAGTGAGACTTAAGAAGGCGTACAAAAATAGAAAAACAGAATACTATATGTTTTTTTTTTTTGTTTTTTTTTTTTTTTGGTGACATAATGCAAAAACCACATGGAACATGTGATTAAGCGTCCACTTTTTGCAACATTTCACAACAATTACAGATCATCTACCTAGATAATATTGTCTCATTTGCATTTCACATCTTCCCTTTTTCTTAACAGTGATTTGAAATTTGAAACCCAAGCAAAAACCATCTTTTTTATTTTCCCTTTCAATTTTTTATTTTTTATTTTTATTTTTAAAAAAAAATCCATCTATCTTGGTTTTAAATATGGAGTGCATGGTCATCTTCATAGCAATTGCGACATCCTGTCTGTTCATTTTCCCATGCCTATCTAGTATTGATTAGAGAAAACACTATTTGGCTGTCCCCTCAAATACGTTTCCATTTCCCACCCTACATATCATGTGGTTCAAACAACATATGGGGCTACCCCATTTGTCATTTATTTGCAATTCCAACTCCCATATAAAGAAAAGAGATATGGTTGATTCTTGAATCATGAAGCATTGAAATGAGGCCATGAAATGGACTAATACCAAACATGATGATCTTGTCCCCCAATGTCACCATTACGTGTATCAGTCAATGGTGGACAATGATTCTATTAATAGATTATACATTTTCATTAACCTTTTCATTTAACAAAAGCTTAGGGAACTCTCATTAGTCTTAAAGAGCGTGCCGCCTGCCGACCTAGTGGACGTAATAACATCTCGTCGACAAGCCGGTGATCACGTGCACATGTGCCAACTGGAAAATGTGTGACATGTCTCACAATGTTCCTTGGCTTGATCTATTCTTTCTTGTAGAGGTTTTGACAAATAGCACCCTATCTAGGATAAGGCCCACTATCTTTTCAGTTTGAGGTGGAACCATGTGGCCCACGGATTGGGACCAGGCCTGAATTATAGACCCAACAACTGATTGTACTTGAAATGGGGTTGAATCTACGAAAAGACCGACAAGTAGGCCTGAATTATATTGACCCAACTACCGATTGTACTTGAAATGGGGGTTGAGTCACCGTGTTGATCCACACGAGTCATGTTTTGTGGGCTGGCCAAGTCGAGTTTTAAGTCGAAAAATTTCCAACCTTGATGTGACATCGATAATCTTGGGTTTTTATTTAGTAAAAGTGGACCCACTTAAGCCCCATTACTTAGGTCATGGGCTGGACCTAGACATCCTTTGGGCTGCTTGGGCTAGGTCAGTTGCAATGGATTTTCATTGGGTCGGGTTTGGGTCAGGCCCTATAGTATCCTAACCAGTTCTTCCAGTCTGGGTCTCTTTTTTAGGATTGGTTCCAATCATGCCGGGTACTCATGAGTCTCTGAGACTTGGTTTTTAGCCGGGTTCAGCGGGTCTGAGTTGGGTCGGTGGCAAAAGGGTCAGTCTACATGGTTGGGGATGGATTAGGTCAGATACACCTGCTCATTTGACCCATGTGTTTTACGTAAATAGGCTGTCTTACGTGCATGTGGCTCTACGAATTTCATTCTATTGCTAGATTAGGTAACATATATTTAAATATAATATTAGGCAATCATAAATTAATTAGAACCGGACAATGACGGTACCTGACCCGAACATGGGTACCTGCTGCAAGGCGTATTCGAGCGTGGCGGTGTAACTGCCACGCTCATCATACTCGTGAGCATGCTAACAAAGATGTGACGTACGTGTGGTAGCATGTGCATGTGTCAACACGTGCCAGACAACCTAACAAGAAGATAAAATAACTCACGTGTGGCACATGAGCTGACGCGCGGTTCTTGGCCATCCGGACGGTCGCTGGGGGAATTGAAGACTGACAATGTTATTTCATTACGCGAATACGTAGCCATTAGCCTGCCACGTTGCATGCAATTGCCACATGGACACATGAGATGAGATTGCGTGATGGAATTGTGGCATTGCAATTTCGTGAGATTTCTATGTATGGATGGTGGGACATGATACATGGGTGATGGCCCATATATACATGTGATCCTCTACACCAATAGTGGTGGCAGTGCCAAAAGGCGATGTCATCGTCAACAGGTGTCATGCATGACATGGCTAGTCATGTCATCATCAATGGTGGTCATGCATGACATGACTCGCGTTGGATGGTGATGTGGACAAGGCCAAACGTACCGAAGGTCTTAGGCGCTTCCAAGCTAGCATTCCAGAGTCATTGTATCTCTGTGGGGCGTTGACGTCACTTCACCAAGATGTATATGTTATATCCACACCGTCCATCCATTTTCAGAGATCATTCTAGTGCATAAATCCTAGAATGTGGCAGATCCAAATCTCAAGTGGACCACACCAGAGAAAGCAGTTTTGGCAATGACTTCCACCGTTGAAAGCTTCGTAGGGCCTGTTATGATGTTTACTTGCCGATCCAAAGTTTTAAAAAGGTCACACAAACCTTCATTCAGGAAAATCACAAATACTAGCTTGATTTGAAACTTTTGTAGCACCCAAGAAGTTTTCAATGGTAGACATTAAATCCCACTGCGTTATGTGATGTGGTCCACTTGAGCTTTTGATCTACCTCATTTTTGGCAAACTCTTTAAAATAATCTTACAAAATGGATCGACGGTGTGGATATATTACATTCCGAGAATGACCTATCAAAAACCTCAGGTGGGACACACCACAGGGAGCAATATACAATCATGCCTACAGCTTATATATTCACTTGTTTTTGCCCACCTGAAATTTGGACTATTTTGAGTGTTGGTGTATTCTCTCATCATGTAAGGACGCACCTGATGACTGGATTGGATGACATATACACAACATGATGGACCCCACATTCCATATGTGGAAGTTTCTATGACAATATTGTTCCCCGGTGTGGCCAACCTAAGTAATATGGATTTTGTATTTAGGCCTAACATTGAGGGACACATCTAATGGACGGGTTAGATGGCGCTCACACATCGCAGTGGGCCCCACACAGCTTGTTAGAACAAATGGATCATTGGACATGAAGAAATGGATGGATGGTTAAATCTTCCATCAGTCTGAATTCAATGTACAAATGTAACCGCCCAATGACCCACTCGATCCAATTTTCAGGACTTGGCACACACCAAGTGGTCCCCACCCTATGAACGGCCTGGATCTCAAGAAAGTGCCACAGTTGGTGTGGAAAGGTACATTAGGATGTGATAGGTATGAGATCTTTCCCACTTGGAAAAGGACATGGAATCATATGATCTTTGCTTACCTCGATTACCTTTACTACACGATTCCAACGGGCCATCATCCTTTCATCTCCACCCTACACTTTTCCTTCTTATCTTTTTCTTTCTTTCTATTTATTTTTTTTTTAAAACCCGAATGGCCTAGAATCATGACCCTTCTTTCCATCACTTTCATTAAAAGGAGTTGTCTCACACGTCTGATTTTTTGTGATGGGAAATCTAACCAGATTTTCATATGAATTGGGGGGAGATCTTTTGCTGATGGATGGTCATTTCCATACGGTGAAAAGCAAGTTATGATCAGTCATCCCCCACTCTATGATCACCACGACATGGGCATTCAATATGCATGCATGCCCGCCAATCAAATTGGATTCAAATCGTATGTTCCAACTTGCATCGAGCATAGCCGAAAAGTCACACTGATTGGATGATCATAACCATCCAATGGATGGCCAAAATGTAAATGAACAACTATTAGAATTCAACGGTCGAAAATCAGATGTTTAAGATTGCATCAACGGTGTGATATGCATGGTGTATACAATATTCATACGTGGCATTCAAAGTGCGTTGAAATGTTGGGTCCCACTTGTAATAATGCCTAGATCATGTAGGCCGTCTTTTTATTGTGGTAAACGCATGTTTGAATGTGGACCCCACCACTCCGAAACGAGCATTTACCATATTCGCCTCCCCAATGAGCACACCTTTGAAAAGGTGTGGCCGAACGCACAAAACATGAGAAGTGCCCCAAAGCAAAAGGGTTTGGTCATAGAAAGGGGATTCCAAAAGCCTATCTTCATATCTGTCTGTGGATGGCTTTTTCTGGCTTTACTAGGAAAGGTATCTAGTGCCAATCTAGATGATGTAGAACGTGTCACGGAGATATTCCCAGCATGGATGAGCCACAAGGAGATGGACCGTGAATTGACCATAACTTTTGATCCGGGTATCGTTACGGGGCGTACAACCTGTCAATCTTTACTGAAACGGGCCATCTGAGGTGAACTGACCCACAAAGTGGGTCACATCTGTCCGTTTCATCAGAAAACGAGCGCTTTCAGCTTAAAAACGAATTTTTAGAAAAATTTTACTATTTTTAGTAATTCCGATTTTTTAAATATTTTTAGAGTTTTAGATTTTCTTTCTTTCTAGAAAGAAACTTTTAGTTATACTAGGACTCTTCTAGAGAAAGTTTATTTGTAATTTTTATTTTTAGAAATTAGACCTTAGAAGAGTTTTACTAGAATTAGGATTCTAGTTAGAGTTAGAATTTGTTATTTTTAGTAATTACGAATTTTAGTTTATCTTTTTTTCTTTATTTAATGGTGTAAGGAGATACATTAGACAATTATCAATGATTCATCAATCAATTTCGAATTTATTAGAATTATTTCTATTTTCCTGCTTTCTTTCCTCGTGGATTCGAGAAGTCTCTGTGAGGAGTCCAGAGAAGCTCCGTGGATTCGGAGTAGTTATCCTTGAGGAAGACGGTGATCGACCTCATCACGTTCATCCCTGCGTCAATTTGGTATCAGAGCGAGGTTTTCCCTCGGGCCGATGGCAAATAATGAAGGTATGAATCAAAATCCTGTAGACGGTGATCCAGGGATTCGTTATCTTTTAGAAAGAATGGAAGCTTTCCACCGGGAGAGTCAGTTGACCATGCAAGGGCTGCAGGCAACCCTCAACCGTATTGCGGATGCGCTGATTCCGCCTCGAGCTCAAAGTGATGCTCAACCACCTATGGCCGCTGTACGACACAATCCCAATTTTTGCAAGGCACCATCAGATGATGGTTCATCACAGGCCACCACTTCGATTATGAGGAAGCCGTTATACATGCCAAAGGTAGAGATAGAATTAGAGAGAGACAACATCTTTCGAACAAGGTGCACTGCATACAAAAAAGTCTGCAATGTGATCATCGATGTAAGAAGCGATAAGAATTTCGTGTCAAAAATAATGGTGGAGAAGCTACAACTGAAAACAGAAAGACACCCATCTCCATACACGATTGAATGGATCAAAGAGATCAACAAAACAGAGGTAACTGAACGATGTCGTATATCTTTTTCCATTGGTAAATATTATAAGGATGAAGTAATGTGTGACGTGGTCGACATGGAAGCTTGTCACCTATTACTTGGTCAACCCTGGCAAAATAATATTAATGCTACACATAGGGATCGGGATAACTTATATATTTTCTTTATTAAAGATGGCAAAAAGATTATCCTCGCCCCTATGGGAAGGGAGAACCAACCCAAGACTTCTAAAGTTGAGGAACAGTCTCTCACAACTGAACAGGCTTTTGTTAAACAATCTGAGAAAATAAGCGATATATATCCATTAGTTGAAAAGAAAGAATATATGGAGCCTGTGAATATCTCAAAAGATTTGAAGCCGATGTTACAGGAGTTTAAGGAGATTGTGCTCGATGAACCCTCTAATAAATTACCTCTCATACGAGATATACAAAATCACGTTGATCCCGTCTCAGGGGCAAGTCCGCCTAATTGCCCACATTATCAGAAAAAATATGAGATCTTAAAGAACGATGTGAAGGAACTGACCAATATTAGTCAAGTCAAGGAAAGTATGAGTACATGCATTGTGTCAAATGTGAAGGAACTGATCAATATTAGTCAAGTCAAGGAAAGCATGAGTACATGTATTGTGTCAGCTCAAGAGCTTAATGTCAAGTACGAAAAAAAGGGATAATGAGCATTGGCGTCAGAAGTTATTTCAGACTTATGTGCCAAGTCTCTTGCGTAACTCGAGGACGAGTTTTTTTCAAGTGGAGGGGTCTGATGTAGAACGTGTCACGGAGATATTCCCAGCATGGATGAGCCACAAGGAGATGGACCGTGAATTGACCATAACTTTTGATCCGGGTATCGTTACGGGGCGTACAACCTGTCAATCTTTACTGAAACGGGCCATCTGAGGTGAACTGACCCACAAAGTGGGTCACATCTGTCCGTTTCATCAGAAAACGAGCGCTTTCAGCTTAAAAACGAATTTTTAGAAAAATTTTACTATTTTTAGTAATTCCGATTTTTTAAATATTTTTAGAGTTTTAGATTTTCTTTCTTTCTAGAAAGAAACTTTTAGTTATACTAGGACTCTTCTAGAGAAAGTTTATTTGTAATTTTTATTTTTAGAAATTAGACCTTAGAAGAGTTTTACTAGAATTAGGATTCTAGTTAGAGTTAGAATTTTGTTATTTTTGGTAATTACGAATTTTAGTTTATCTTTTTTTCTTTATTTAATGGTGTAAAGAGATACATTAGACAATTATCAATGATTCATCAATCAATTTCGAATTTATTAGAATTATTTCTATTTTCCTGCTTTCTTTCCTCGTGGATTCGAGAAGTCTCTGTGAGGAGTCCAGAGAAGCTCCGTGGATTCGGAGTAGTTATCCTTGAGGAAGACGGTGATCGACCTCATCACGTTCATCCCTGCGTCACTAGACCACTGATTTTGCTAGGAATTGATTAGGTGAAGCACCTCCATATGCTTCATCATAGAAAAAGTGGGCCAACCCATACTAGCTTTTTGAGACAGCTTAAAAGGGTCATTTTATGAGAGAGAAAAAAAGTGGAGGTGGTCCACATGATCTACGGACATTATGGCCTCTTGCTAGGCATTATGGCAAAATGGATTAGATACATACATGTTCATATAAGGTATGAAGATAGGTAATTGTCTTAGTTTAAGCAACAACAACGTAACTGGTACCTAATTCCTTCTTCTTTTTTTTTTAGAGAGAGAGAGAGAGAGAGAGAGAGAGAGAGAGAGAGAGAGAGAGAGAGAGAGAGAGAGAGAGAGAGAGAGAGAGAGAGAGAGAGAGAGAGAGATGGGCCTGGGAGCCTATGATGGGCGAAAACAAACAGCCCACTCACTTTTGTGAAAGATATGGGCTCTTCATTAACTGTGGCCCATAAGGGGGCAATGGGTCAGGTAGCCTGTCATCCCAACGAGCGTAACCAGGTTTTTAGCTGGGCTTGGAGCAGTTAGCTTGACCTGTCGGCCATGCTTGGGCCTCACTTGCATGGCCTGCTCAATTTTTGGGTGGGCCTTGCACTCAAGTCATTTCAGCCGAGTTAGGCAACCCATCAATCTTCAACGTGAACCATTGGTTTCATTCCTCTAAAATGTTTATTTCTTTGTGCATCGGTGGCCCACATGATTAACAAATAGATTAGGAACATTCAAGTGAGAAGTAGGGATATTATCAATTTTTTCAGTCGGATTGGGTCAGGCCCAACTAATTTTCCAAGCTCAAGCTCAAGCTAGGATCAGGCCTTGGGCCTTAAGCATTGGGCCATGCCTGCCCATTGTCATCTCCCTAGTTCCCTGTTAGTGTTGTCAATGGACCTGACTCGATTTTAAATGGTCTACATCACACTTATTGAACCCGTTAGGAGATTGGGTTGGGGTTCAGGTATCACCTTTTGGGCCTAGCTAAAATTCGGGTCTAGTCAAGTTTGGGTAGTGTCCATGTGATTCGCCCTAGTTAAAGTATGGTCTGATTTGGTCTACTAGGGTCCAATTAGATGTAATAGTAAAATTATATATTTAATATATATTGATCATTTCAATAAAAGAAATGAGGCTTCTTAAGCCACACACATGTGAAAAAAACCATTTTCGCACCATACATGTCTCAAAGTGGCATATGTATGTGAGATCTAATCCATCCATCGAGTAAGTCCAACCATTTAAATGCTTTTATTTGTCGAAGCCTCAGTCCTAAGACCCGATGGGTACCCAAAACTTATTGAATCTAGGTCCGGGTCATCAATGTTAGACTTTTAGAAATGCAACGGAAAATGAAAAACTTTCAAATACTCAAGAGTAACAAGTTCACTCCTAAGAATCACTGTCTAAATATTACGAAGTTTCTACAATAAACCAATGTAGAGATTTTAGATTCAAAAATAAATTTTGGTCACCACTGTCAAATTCCATTCGATTACTGATATCATACCTTTAATGGAGAAGATTTTTTCACAACCCTGAGGAGGAGAAAAGCCAACACAAAATTCTTTAATGAGGCTAGGCTGCAGATAGAGAGATTATATATAGTGGGCCACAGATGCCGACACCCCTCTTCTTCATCTGGGATTGATCAAAGGGACACTTCCTTATTTAGAATATCGACATCAACGGTCTCACGTGGTTTGGAATCAATTTAAGTTTTTCCTAAGAGTTCTCTAATTTGGCTTATCTCAAAAATCGATGGTATGAAAAGGGAACGAAAAGGGTTTAATCACGTGATCTAAGTTTTTGAAAACTTTCAAATTTTGCTTCTAACAAACTCTAATTCAATTAGCCCAAGCATGGTTCTACAGGACCCCACCCATTGATAATCCTAGCCATCATGCATTGGGATGTCAATGGGCTGGGTTAGGTCCTATGGTAGCTGTACCCGAACTACTCGATTTTCTCTTTAGACTGCTTGAGTACCTGTACTCGGATCTGTTCTGGTTTAGATGACCGTTGGCTGCCCATTTGGTCTTTGGATTTAAGCTTTAAGTTGGGTTAGATATGGTAAGAGCATTTACTATGCTGGGCACAACCGATAGATAAATTAGATGGCACACACACATGCTACTTTGAAATATTTATGATAGTCTAATAAGATTTCCATAAATCATAAGATACTTCCGGCTGACGAATTACAGAAAATGATGTACTATAGATGGCACGTCCCATCTAACTAATGAATGTGTTGTGTTCTAGAATATGCTACTCCAGGACATCGACTACGAGCTACTGAAATTCGATGAGAAAGGTGAGAAGGCGATGTTGATCAATACAGATCCGTTCATACCCAATCTCAAAGTCAATGTGCTTACGACAGATCCGAGAAGCACTAATTGACCGCGACAAAGGGTTGATCTTGGCTCGACCAACCATAAAAGCACATTACAATGACCAGGGCAAGGGTAACGTTAGCCTTCCCACTCAGTCACCACTTGGCCAAACGCAATTTGGTAAGATGGTTAAGATTCATAACTCTATGACCATTCTAGGGTATGACCAATATGCCAGAAGGACCATTCTGGGATGGGGAGATCATCCTCTACCAAGGTCACAAGGCCAATACATAGCTCCAAGGACTGAAAGTAGTCGTCAACATCAACACCAAGGGCTGCCTTCTTCCCTTAGTCATTACTCTCAGGGCGGGATGTCAAATCAAATGATGGTTAAACCCTTAGCAATTTAGAAGGAAATTTGGAAGTGGGTCATGCATCCTAAATTTTCTGTAATGCCAGAAACATTGACTCAAACTCAAAAATTCCATTGGCAAAGGCATAGAGCGGCCATGAGGAGAGAATCGGCAAAAGCCAAAGACATACCCCAATCAAAATTAGTACAACCACGAACGTTTTGGAGAATTCCTTTGCCCGAAGATCAGGTGGTTGTTAACATGGTCGAAGTGGTTTTACCTCCTATTTTGTGTGAATAGGATGCCAACATTTTTTTTCCAATCTTGTGGATCAGCGGATCCAAAAGAAAAAGATGGCTGTGATAATTTATCCAATTATCCTGATGATAAATGTTTCCCAAAGGATGAATGGCTGGTGAACAAACTACTATCAACTGCTAAAGCATTGCAAGTGGTCTCACCTATGATCATATCATCTGGCATTGTGAACGATGAGAGTATTTAGCACATTCAAAATCCCAATATGCAAGATGGCATAAAAATACTAGGGGCCAATGTCTGAATTCGGAGATTGTGTTCGGGACATTGCCACCTATCATGTTCCATTACAATAAGATATTTACTTTACCTTTCAATTTTCAAGCTAAATTGGCCCAGCGAAGTAAGATGACAGGCGATGTGGAGGAGTTCATCCCTCCTGTGATGATACAACATGCTTCTTTTCCATCAGAGAAAACGATTAAAAGAAAACTTGGATTGGATGCAAAATCGCATCTGAATACTATTGTGATGGAATCAGGAGCTACGTCAAAGTGAGTAGTCATAAAACCTTAAAGATTGTCCAGTCACCAGGATTCTGTTTGACAATGGCATTGTTGTTGATCTCCTATCATTGAGAATGTTGTCAAAATTAAGAAAGACATGGACTAATTTGATCCCGTCTAAGGTCATAGTGAGTAATTTCACTGATCACATTACAAATACTCATGAAATCCGACCAATCGACTTGATTGTTGGGACCAAAATAGTATTAGCCCCATTTTTTGTGATTGATATCTCATATGTCTATAATACTCTATTGGATAGAGCTTGGATTCATTTGTTTGCGTGCATTACATTATCTCTACATCAATTTATAATTTTCTAAAATCAGGATAAAGTTGAATTGATTTTGACAGATAATAAATCTTTCTTGGCCACGCCAAATGCAAATGAAGCCTATCACCATGGCGAGGTAATATGGCCAATTCAATTCACTGAGAGAAATAAGCATGGCCAACCGATTGGAATATTTGTAAAAAAAATCCAAATACTAGTGTAAGATATCACAAAAGTGATCTGTCTGGTCGATAACCTATGAAGGACATTATTCCTTTTCGGCCAGTTCTACATTGTACCATCAAAGAGATCCTATGATTGGTACACCAAAAGATAGCCAATGTCAGGCCAATTTCAATGCTAGAATAAAGAAATCAATGGTCGTAAATCAACTGCAGAAGTCACTTAAGCTGAGTACTGGAATCCTCACCCAAGTATAACCTGACCATGTCTAGCTGACCGAATACCCACCCAATGGAAAGCGTAACGTGCGTACCCAACCGTATATTCCGGAAAACATCTGGCTAATGGCAAACTCCAGTCTAATAATAACAAATAACCCTAACAAAAAGAAAAAACAAAAAAACAAAACAAAAACTCGACAATCATTTTAACGGCCAAAGAGTAAACTAAGCAAACGGAGTTTAAGAAGATGGTGTATTGATCCCATTATAGCGTCACAGCGTCATGGTTTGGGATGATTCAATTATAACCGTTCCGTCTGTGACTGTACTGCTTTTCTTAAAACCATGATCAACGGAAAACAAAACCACGTGCAAGAAGTGAAAGAGACGAATGAAAATTAATCTTCAGAAATAAGGAATTAATCAGAACACTGAAAGAGATGAATGAAATTTAATGGTGAGAAGGAATGAATCAGAACCACTAAACAGATTTCTATTCATGATTCATGGATGATACAAGCATGGCAATCTAGACTGTTAGAATCTTGGGTCCAGACCTAATGGGCATTGACATGAATCATAAAAGGTGTAACATAGACCAGGGGCATGTATATAGTGAACAAATTCACCCACAAGTTCAATCAATAGAACCTAAAAATTCAAATTTATAAATAGAAAGGTTAGACTCTTTTCATAGTTGAATCAGCAGCACCTCAGGGTTTATCCACTGGGTTCTCCCATGGTATCAATTTTCCTGTGCGTATTGAACTTCCACGTGCAACTCTTTGGAGCGCATGGAAATTTACTTTCATCTTATTTCTGGCTGAATTCCTTTGCTGAATCAGCTGCAGAAATTGGTCCTCTGTCAACCCAGTTCTCTTCAATGGCTTATCCATCAACTGTTTTAGAACCTGACAATTTTGATATGAGATTTAGTTAAAGATGACATCTCCACATTTACCTAATATGACTTTAGAAAAATGCAATGGTGATTTGCAGCACAGCAACAAGATGGTCAGGGATATCTCGGCCACAAGTTGCTTGTCTCAGAGATTAAGCCATGCATGTGTAAGTATGAACTAATTTAGACTGTGAAACTGCAAATGTCTCATTAAATTAGTTATAGTTTGTTTGATGATAACGGCTACTCGGATGACCATCGTAATTCTAGAGCTAATATGTATGACAAACCCCGATTTCTGAAATGGATGCAGGTGGTGAGTGGTGACCACTATAAAACATGCCTTAGCTGAATGATAAAGGTACACAATCACGTGCTCCATGGGACCCACCATGAGCATCCACTTCGTGCATTTGGTAGGTCCCCTCTATGTTGTGGGATGTATCAAAAATCAGCCATACCATCTAAAAATATGAAAAATCATGCCTAAAACATCTTAAAGCACCTGGTGGGGCCCACCTGAGTTTTGGAATGGCCTAAAATTTGGTGTGACCCCTCATCCAAGTGATACACACAATGTATAGGCCAGATGTCAAAACCACATCTCAGTGAGCCCTATGTACAATCCAGAAGGTTTTAATGGGCCCAACCACTCTCAAATGTTGTATGTGGTGTGGCCCACCTAAATCATGGATTGGCCTGATTTTCTGCTCACCACTGAAGGGTGCATCTAATTACCTTCACACACATGCACATATATATGCATGCTCACCTGTACACATGTCATGGCCCTAAAATCTGAACGGCCCATGTGATAAGGCACCTAATGAAACCTGAAGGGACCAATTTTCACCTTGATTCAAAACTCTGGTGGGCCATAGAAAGGAGAGACCAAATAAAGGGAGGAAAGTGTTTTCTTTTTCCATGGCTCACTAAAGTTTTGGATCATGGTAAAATTTGGGCACGTGGGTTTTTCTACATCTCCACCTTCATGAGGATCTTAGCAACATCCAGAGCTTTCAAATGACATGTGGATGCCCAGTCGTGGATCTGAACCTTTCATTCATTCATTCATACAAGTGTAGAAGCAAGCCATATGGTAAAAATCATCCCAATCGGATGATCCAAAATATCCAATCAATAACATGAAAAATGGATGGTCAAGATTGAGATGAGAAACAAAATAGGTCCGAAATCATCTTGAAACATCTGTTTGATAGACCCCACTTTTTAGTGCTTATAATAAACTCCAAATAGGTGCATTATGTGTAAATCGAGAGAGGAAATTAATGGTTGACCATCTGTTTCTTCATTGTCCAGTGGCAAGAGATATATAGGACTTCCTCTTTAAAACTAGTGTCTTAGACATTCGTTGGATCTATCTATTGCATAGATATTAGTAGAATTGTATTTGGGGCACTTTAGAGATTGTTGGAATACCATTCCAATTTGGGTCTTCTTTGGGGTCACCCAACTATCCAATGAATGATGATTTTGATCATCAATGAGACACTTGTGAAACCAGAGTTTTGTTTGATGTTTAAGCAATTGTAATCAATTAAGAAAACACACCTCGGAATAAGTCCAAGATGACATTAGCCCCAAAATATTCAGAACATCTTTTACTTCTTTCTCCAATGCAATAAGAGACTGAATCAGTGATGGCTGCTGCTAATTATTCTGTAATCAAAAAGATTAGTCAAGAGTGCCAATGCAGCCTACACACTTAAATCTGCTTTCACAAAAATCATACAGTTTCAAGAATCTTCAGGAATTAATGAGAAAAAGCTATACCTTTAATGAGTTAAGAACATTGTTAATGGTCTTCATGGCTGTCCCTATTGCATTCGAAACACAATAGGCATGCAAGTCACATGCCATTGAACTCAGGAAACAATTACGGAACCTGCGAATGCAGTCTTGGATAGAGGGTGTGATTTCATCCTTGAAACTCTTTTCTTGAAATGGAGAAAGAGTCATTTCACAGTTGTATAATGCCTACAAATATGATGAAGTCATACACATCAGACATGTAAATAGTTAGTGCATGTATGCATACATACACACACAAATCACAAATAAATTTCCATGGGAAACGGAAACTCTCAACAATTTATAAGTTGTATTCACCTGATAAATGTTGAAAACTTGGTCTGAAGCATTTTCAAGTTCTTTACCTGTGTAATGGACCCAAGACTGATAGTGTGTGTCGATCAAGAAAAATCTCAATGCCAAAGGGTGGTACAATCTTAAGACCTACATCACCATTAATTGGATACTGTCACCACAATTCTTGTAAGAAAGATGGGATTCCATAGATGCTGGACTCGAAATAGACTTACAACAAAAACTTAAAAGCCAATTAGGAAATGAAACTGTTTCCAAAGCACAGAAACCTTGTTGCTTACCTCACGGATCGTAATAAAATCTCCTATTGACTTGCGCGGCTCTATACTTCCATTTAAGAAAAAATCAGTGCGCATCCAATAGCGAACATTGTTCGCTGAACAGGCAACACAACTCTAGGCAGTCTCAGTCTCATGATGTGGAAAGATTAGATCCCTTGCTCTACCATGAATGTCAAAGGAGGGATTTAAATCATGCATATTCATCTCACTGGATTGAATATTCCAACCTGGTCTTCCAGGGCCCCAGGGACTGTTCCAGCTTGATTCACCTGGCTTTTTAGACTGCAAAACATTAGAGAGGTGATTGCCAAATTAAAATAAACATCTCAGTTGAAAATACCAAAAAACACTTTACAAAAGAACATTGAGAAGACACATAAATACACAGATACATACATGCATACATGTAAGAAAACACTCACATGGTACCAGTATCACCACTGATAATGGTGGTAACCAGCTCTTGTGGGCCCATCACTTGAATTTGGAGGCTTTGGGGCTTTTTTTGTTTCCACTGTTTTTTATGTTGTGACCCACCAGATGGTTGGATAAGCCTGATTTTTGGGGTATCTAATCATCACGGTGGGGCACAATGTATGGGGTTGGATGTCATACACACCAAGTAGGCCCCAAAATAGCATGGCATGTGAGCGCACCCCATGTGCATGTATGTTTTACACAGAGGCACACAGACACAACAGGTGATCCCTCACCTTCCATAATGCAAAATCAGAAGGGTGTCTCTTCCTAGGATCAATGACGACCCCTGCCCCTGCTTGAATATCTTCCAATTTATTTCCAGGTAAATGACAATAACTCGGAGAAATTATCAACAGACAAGCACACATCTCCATCAATGACATGCCACATCCATTACGAATAATCTGTCAGGAAATAACATTTATTAGACATACAAGTTTCTGAAAAGGACTAAGCCCAAGCCCAACCCATTGGCAAGCTATGGTGGCAATCCGCGCAGCCAGGCTAAGCCTAGATTGCATGATAAAGGAGTAAGCCCAAGCCCAATCCAGCATGGCCCAAAAATTGATCAAATCACCATTGCCCACGTGAACTTTTCTAATATGTAAGTAGGCCATTCATGCACAAAGATACAGACATCTAAGAAAATGAAACCAACAGTACCCTACATGCAAGATGGATGTGTTGCCTAATTAAGGATTGGAACAGCATATATTTTAGGATAGAACATATGTACATATGAATTTGGGCTGGGCCAGGTTGGGCTAAGATAACTTGGGCCGGACTGAGTAAGGCTAAGATAACTAAACCCAATCCCTGCCTAAAAATTGAATAAGCCATAAATGATGAGCCCATACCCAGCCCATGGCCAAGCTAATGGGTGCATGTCCAATCCAAATCCATGCCAGGCTCTCTGCGCTGCTCAACCTTGCTAGATGTAGGGACTTACGCTCATGTGGAGGGGACTAATGAATAAAAAATGTAGCATTGTTTATGGGTGGCAATGGGATTTGGACTGAGCCAGGCTACGTCTGGTCTGACTCTAATACTCTTAGGGCTCAAGACTAGGGCCTAGCCCATGCCCAAAAATTGGTTTGCCATATATGTGGGGCCATAGTTCCCAGTAATCCAAGAAGTTAATCCTGTCCACATTGTGCTCATGGAGTGGCCCAAATGTCTCCCAGATTCGCTAACTTGGAGTTTGGACCCTTCATTCCGTGTTTTGCGAATAGATAATTGAAATAAAATTAGGGGACGGTCTATATCCAAAGGCCCAACGATTAAACGGTAAGAATGTTCAAATCTGGAAGGCTTAAATTAATTAATCATCTATGGTGCACCCATCATACTGGCGGTCTAGATGACAAGGTTGTGGGCCGCATGCACATGGTTGGAACCTCAGCAGTAGTAAGAGGAGTACAGTAAGGCTCTTCATGCATGTGTACTCGATCTAGACCGTCCAAATTTTATACAAAAATTTCACCGTCCAGTATGTGGGATCTGTCCGATGTTTCGAATCCTGTACTATTGTGATCTTTCAAAACCGATGGACCAAGTGGATTTTTCATAGACATCTCTATGTACCCCACGTATCCCTGGGCACAGATATATCTCTACGCCCAGTTCATACGCAGTTCACTCCCTGTGGTTCTCACCTACACCCAGAGCCTCGAGGTTGTAGACGTAATAATTACATGAGGAGCGAGCCTCATCTCTCTGTGGTTGCACTAATAAGAGTCTCTCCTTCTCTCTCAGTCGCCCTGCCCGTCCCTTCCTAGAGAATCTGCTGCCCGTAACTAACCATAACCCCCTCCCGCTCTCCAGAAAATGGTGTCCCACCAAATATTTGGATTCGACCATTTATACCATATTCTTTTTTTGATAAATTTCATTATACTAATCTCATCATTTCTTACATTTCAGAATGACCTTCCCTAGTTTCTTCCATTATTACCTACTTACTATCCTTCCCATTCAATTTTCGAGTTTCCCTCTTCCTTCATTCGCATCAGATTTTTGACATTTCTGTTTCTTATGCTCTAAACATGAGGATATAGAGATGATTGCGAAGATAGATTATGAGTCCTGTTTCAAATGTACTTGTTATGATGAATTGAATCGACGTTACGACTGCAATCCTGACGTTGGAAAAATCAGTATCAACAAACTCAATAAGGTAATCAAAGATGCCACTGCTGCAAGAGTATCAATCAAAGTGGCATTTGCAAAAAGAGATCGGTAATACAAGCAGGGGTAGGGAGATAACTCTAAAGCTTCGAAGATGCTCATATAGTTGAAGCAATCGAATTAAGTTCTGAAGAGGATAACTTCACCCTCAAATTGTTAGAGGAATTTTAGTTCAATAAATTCCTACATCAGGGCTCTTGATGAACATTTTCGGAACTATTAGTTAACCAAATCAGAGGCAAAGAAGGCAGTCTAGATAGAGATGGTCGTTATGGAAAAAACGTTACATAGAATTGAAGAATTCTATAGTATAGAAATTAAGAAGCACATGTGGATAAAAAAATGAAGTGAAGAAGCTAGAAAACAAGATTTATGATAATCGCAAGAAGATGAAGGTCATTAAAACTAAGGGAGTGAAAAGATTAACAAAAGTTATTCGTCGTTATTGGAAGTATCTCAGTGTTGAAGAAGTGAGGTTTATAAAGCTTCAGGATAAGCTTGTGGAGAAGAAGAAGAAGAAGATACATTGTAAGTTTTTTTTAAAATACTTTTTTCTTTTCTTTTTTATTTAAGAAAATAGATTCTATCATTATTTTTATTATTATTCTTCTTTTTAGATTGCCAGTTCACACACAATTCCCTAGAGCTTCGAGGATGCAGAAGTAATAATTACATGAGTTGCGAGCCTCGTCTCTTTGTAGTTGCACTAATAACAGTCTCTCTCTCTCTCTCTCTCTCTCTCTCTCTCTCTCTCTCTCTCTCTCTCTCTCTCTTGCCCTGTCTGTCCTTGCCCAGAGAATATGCTGCCCGTAACTAACCATATCCCCCTCTCGCTTTCCTGAAAATGATATCCCGCTCAATATTTGGGCTCGAGTATGTATTCCATCTTCTTCTTCTTATAAATTTTATTTTACTAATCTCATCATTTCTTACATTCTATAATGGCATTCCCCCTCTTCTTGCGTCGTTCCCTACTTACTATCATTCGTATTCAATTTTCGAGTTTTACTCTTCTTCCATTCGCATATGATTTTCAACATTTCTGTTTCCTATAATCCAAACACGAGGATTGAAAGATAGCTTCGAAAATAGACTATGAGTCCTATTTCAAAGGTACTTTTTATGATGAATTGAATCCGTGTTATGACTGCGATCCTAACTCTGAGAAAATCAGTATCAATAAACTCGATAAGGTAACCAAAGATGCCACCACTGCAAGAGTATCAATCAAATTGGCATTGGAAAATGGAGGTCGGCAATCCGAGCAAAGGTAGGGAGATAGCTCTAAAGTTTCAAAGATATTCATATATCTTAAGAAATCAAATGAAGTTCTTAAGAGGATAACTTCATCCTCATATTGTTGGAGGTATTTTACTTATATAAATTCCGACATCAAGGCTCTCGACGAACGTTTTCAAAACTATCAGTTACCTCAATCAAAAGCAGAGAAGGCGATCTAGACCAAGATGGTCGTTATGGAATAAACGTTATATAGAATTGAAGAATTCTATAATATAGAAATTAAGAAGCACGTATAGATTAAAGAGAAAATGAAGAAGCTAGAAAACGAGATTTTCTATAATTGCAAGAAGCTGAAGGTCATTGAAACTAAGAGATTGAAAATATTAACAGAAGTTATTTATCTTTATTCGAATCATCCCAACGTTGAAGAAGTGAGGATTGTAAAGCTTCAGGATAAACTTGTGGAAAAGAAGAAGAAGAGACACCGTAAGTTTTTTTTTCTTAAGGATAAACTTGTGGAAAATAAATTTTATTATCATTTTTTTTATTCTTCTTCTTTTTAATTTGCCTAGTTCACATGTAATTCGCTCCTTCTGGTCTCCACCTACACCTAGAGCCTCAAGGCTGTAGATGAAAGAATTATGTGAGGTGCGAACCTCATCTCTCTGTAGTTGCACTAATAACAGTCTATCTCTATCTCTCTCATTCGCCCAGCCCATCCTTGATCAGAGAATCTGTAGCCCATGACTAACCATAACCCCCTTTCATTCTCTTGAAAATTGTATCCCGCCAAATATTTGGACTCGACCATGTATTCAATCTTCTTTTTCTTATAAAATTTATTCTACTAATCTCATCAGTTCTTACATTCCATAATGTCATTCACTCTTTTCTTCCATCGTTCCCTACTAACTATCCTTCCCATTTAATTTTCGAGTTTCCCTCTTCCTCCATTTGCATCTGATTTTCATCATTTCTGTTTCTTGTGCTCTAAACATGAGAATTGAGAGATAGCTGCGAAGATGCACTATGAGTCTTGTTCACTCCTCAAGTGTAGGGTTGTGATCTAGTAAAAAACTCGGTAAGACCGAGGTCGAATCCCAAGGGATTGATACATGTACGTAATTTGAAACTAACTAGAGCTAGAACTAGAATGAGATGAAATCTAAATCGAGTGTAATTTGGGAAATAATTGTGAATTATTAATGTAAAACTTAAGAAATTCAGAGGAAATGAAACTAGGGATTCAGAGGATCCACTTATAACGATCAAGGAGATCTTATTCTTACATCAAAAATTCAATTGAACTTAGAGTCTATTTTCATCCAGTTGAAGGGTGTAACCATGAAAATTAAACTAAACTTCCTTTAATATAGTTCTAAAGAGATGAAAGGTATATGAATTAGAATAGATTCCATCACCAAACCATGCCCAGGAGACAAAGTAAACAAAAGAATTAAACTAATTACCAACCAATCAATAATGCATGAAGGTTAGGAAGGGTACCGTCATCCGACCATACCCAGGAGACGATGGTGAACACTGGGCTTCCTGACGTCATAAACATGCTCAAAGCTATCGCAGACCCATTGTAATTTTAGTCACAATAGACCATTAAAAACTAAAAACATTCCCTTAATTAACTAAAATCAGCATTAGTTCAAACCAAATAAAAGGCACAAGCAAATAGTTCTCCCATCATGCTACAAGCTTCACCTCTTACCCCTAGGTAAGAGGTTTAGCCACACATAGACATGATGAAGCTAAAATTCCTTAGGAAAAAAAAAATATAAAGGAAAAGAAAGAAACTAAAGAAAAAGGAAGAAGAAACTGTTGAAGGCCTTCCACTGTCTCTCTCTCTTCCACATCCAAAGCTTTCGCTCCCCCACCTCTCTTTATTTTCTTTCTTTTTATGGGCTGGGAGGTCGGTCTACAGGCTTCATTTCCACAACTGGAGTTGGTGCGGATGTTTTATGCAATATTCGTGACTTAGTGTGGAAGTCTTATGCAGCCCCTGCGTAATGATTTCTAGCATACCTAGATTTACAAAAATCGATCCTGTTGTGGGATCTGGGCCATTCAGGCTTCCTGGTGATGGTCGGTTGCCCCTTAAAGGTAATTTAGATGGTCTTGATCATACCAGAGAATGGCCTTTTAAGCTTTTTAGACCGCCATCCGAATTACGTTTGGACGATCAAAGCCCAATCTTCACTGTCATTTGAAATACTGCTACCTAGGTAGTGGTAATGTGGGCCATATTGGTCTAATGAAAAGTCCAGATTGTTTAAATCATGGACCATGGTGGCCCACAAAAATCTTCCGCAGGCTCTGTTGCGAAACAGAGCCTGCGTATTCGGCGTTGTGACGATTGGTGGGCCCCACCTTGATGTTATGGAGAAATCCACCCCATCCATTGAAATCCTGACAAAAAACCAGTTGGGAAGGAGTATTTTTCGAGTGAAATTGGTGTGGCCCACAAACTGGTCTACTCCGCCGTCCATCTTACGTTTAACGGCTAGGATTTTGTAACGGCTTGCATGGTCTCAAAAGGTTACCTTGGTGAGGTTGATACGCCTCCTCTGTACACAATGATCGGTCCACATGGAGGATTTGGATGAGGAGTGGGCCCCACTACGTGAAACCAGAAGCTCGAGTGCGTCCGCTGGAGTTTTTTACGCCGAGAAGATGGGTCAGTGGTCGCTGACTTGTTTTTGGTCTTTCATGCACGGCCAGTGCCGTGTACATGGTGTACACACACTGGACATGTAGGGTCCATCGTGATGTACGTGTAAAATTTGTTCCATCCATCTCTTTTGTTGTATCTTTTTGACAGTTAGGACCAAATTTAAGGTATATCCAGATTGCAAGTGGGCTCAGAATCTGGATTTTTAGGGCTGATCTATCCGTTAGACCACTTCCACCGGGATCCAATTGTCGAAATTCGATGTGTGCGGTTACTTTATGGTATTCAGGCCATGCATGTAGTTTCAAGCCGAAAGGATGGTTGGAACCCCATGATCTTGCATTCTGGATCATTTTCGAGCCACTTGAGCTTCAGTTTTCTGATTTTCGCGGATCCCCGGCGTGTAATTCCGTCGATCTTGGTCCCCTAGAGTCCATCCCTTACCTTTGGTGTCATCAGAGCGTTAAATCCATACTTTAAGCACCCTTTTTCAGTCCATGCTCGTAAATACACTATACATCACAAACACGATTAAATCAGGCCATTACGCAGTATCATGCTTGTAAATCCATGCAATAACTGGGGTCTAATATTTAATATTTGACCCTTAACACAATCCCCAACCAACATTTTGCTAGTCCCGAATGAAGTATGCGAAAAACGAGTTGAGAATTATGGGACATTTTTTTTGAACTTGAGTGAATTTTGCAAAATAATCTAGATACGAGAATTCTAAGATTCATGAATGTTGGGTAGTACTTTCTCCTGAAATCAGGTGCACGGTAAACTTTGTAATCAAGTTCAAAGTATTAATCCATCAATCAGAAAAATTCTAAACATTGGGTTCCATGGGTGTATAGTGTAATCTCGACTTATCGACATTAAAATTCAATTCATTATTTCATGATAGCATTGGTAACCACAAGAGCATTCAAGACACCCAAAACTTAAACTAAAACGTGCCTCATAGATCATTCTTTTCTTTCTTTTAACCTTTAATTTTTCTATTAAAAGTAACGTCAAGGAGGGAAATCAAGTCCTTACCTATAGGGAGCAAACCTATGGTAAAGACCAGTCGCTTAATAATTTTCAAATGTCAACCTTGGAGAATCAAACCTTCACCTGTAGGGAGCAAACCTATGGTGAAGACCATTCGCCCAATCCTTTCAATTCTTCTTTATAAACTAATACTAAAAAATTTCAAGCTGGTTCCTTTCATACTTAGTGATTACCAAGTTAATCATTCAATATCGAACTGAAACCTTAAAATGTAAGCAAGATGTGATATGTGAAATCATGACTCAATCAATATTTACAACTTCTAATTCTGAATTAACAATTCAAACTTAACTGTGAAATTTAACAGATAATGAATCCAAGAGTCATAGATTACCAACATTATGTATCTTCCAATTCTAAGTGCCCTAGACGGCTATTAAAATCACTTCAAATTCATAAGAACTTTCAAAAAATTTGAAAAAATTTCACAATTTTTGCTCAAGACTAAGAAAATACTGATTAAGAAACCTAATCTCCCACCCCCAACCTAAAATCTACATTGTCCTCAATGAAAAAGATATGAGCATGCAATGCACATGGGACATCGAAAGTAAATGAGAAGTGATGGAAAGATAGTACCTGGATAATGAATCGAGAGAGACTTTTTTATAGAGATCTCAGCATGAGAGCGGTTCACACGAGAGTGAAGACACGAAATTAAGCAACTATCTTAAAATAATGCAGGAAGCAAACTAACCTAATGGCATAAAACCATCTAACCTAGAACAACATAAAGCAAACTACCCTAGTCTTATGAAAGCAAGGAAAAACTACTCAATCATGCTGCACAGTTCCTCTTCTGGCCAGTATCTTGATAAGTTTCTCAATACATTCCTCAACAAGATCATCAAAAATCCCTTTTTGCAATAGGCTTTGGCGCCCTGGAACATAACCTTCCAAAGAGACTTCTGTACTTCATAAGAAATTTTTCATTGAATTGCTTAAGGTATCCAGAGTATATATGATTCACCCGTGACAGAAGAATTTTTAATGTATCTCATGGTGAATCAGAAACTACAAGTAAATAAAGTTTAGAAAACTTCTTAAGAAGTAATGTAGTCTCAACACATTCCGAAGTATCAGACTTCAGTTCCATTGTCAACTCTTCCTCCCTTAATGGTGAATGTTTAGGATCAAGGGAAGAAGGGAAAGAAAGGGCTTTAGAATAACGGTTCTCTTGGTCAGTAATGACTACCAAGATGTTGTCTTGCAAGGCATCCACTTTATCTCTTGACATAGGATCGTTTGAATCTGCAAAGTGTGCCAAGCAATCTCAAGAGTTGGGAAGTTCAGCTGAGTGTGACCTATTTTTCACATTGGAGCTCGTGATGATCTTCCCAAGGAATCCACCATCCTTGAAAGTAGATGGATATATGCTCTCTTGCTCCAGTCCTGCACAGAAAAATTGAAAATCAATAGGGGAAGCATCGATGTGATCACTTTGTTCATTGAAACTACTCAATCGAGGCGTTGAATTATCA
The DNA here is from genome assembly GCA_037074715.1 of Magnolia kwangsiensis. NCBI lineage: Eukaryota > Viridiplantae > Streptophyta > Magnoliopsida > Magnoliales > Magnoliaceae > Magnolia > Magnolia kwangsiensis. The sequence goes on along the minus strand of CM073574.1, from coordinate 167,528,695 downwards.
AACGTGTACAGTTCAGATGGTGGCTTCAACTGAGTGGTTTTTAATTTCAGGGTCGTAGTAAGCAACTCGTCCTTCTCCCTAATCACATCATCATTCGAACCAGACGAGTTGTCCAAACATATTTCATAAGAGTTAGAAGGGTTGGTTGTAAGGGGCTCATCCTCCACCTCTAAATCAGACATGTCAGATGAGGGGAGTGGCTCTTTATGACCGACCACTTCGTGTACGTCTTGATTATTGACCTACACCAAACTTGAGATTGATTCTAGGAGAATTTAGGCTGCACATTCATGATCATCATTCCAATACGCATCAACGTCTAATTCCGTGCAGTGCACACTTTGGATGGGATCGCTTTCCTCACATTTTGTTCCTAAATTAGGTTGAGGTTGAATAAATTAACCTTTACCTCATCATTGAAATTATGTGCGTCATGTGAGAGAGGTGTGTCATCATCACTATATTTGAAAGATACCCACGTCTCTTGACCATTCTTTTGGACCGTCATCGAGATCGACTCATCAGGGAATTGAATCATATGCTCATTAACACAATCCAACTCTTCATTCCAAATTTCAGAATTCTTCCAAAGTGAGTTAAGATCACTTTCCTCGCATTGTATTTATGGAATGAATTGTGGCTGGGATGATCGAGCCTCCTCTACCTTATCAAGGAGTGAATTAAGCGCTTCCAACGATTTTTTAATTTCCGCGAGACAGGCTATGCTATGCTGAATTGAATCCTGTTGAATCTCAAAGGTATATGATCCAAGAGAATAATCATTATAATATGTTGTTGGTTCATTTTTTAAATTTTGATGTTTTCACTAATTATAGTCATACGAATCATAGGTAGGAGAATCTGATGGTTGGTAATATATATTATCACTCATAATATAATCATGCATTATTTTCTTCTTATCTGATGGGTGATAATAGTCATCACGCCTATAATTATGATAACTCCAACACTCACGTACTGTTTTGTTAATCCGTGTGATGTAATTATTCTCCCGCATATGATCGCGTAAGGACTTCTTAACCAATGGATCATTATATTTCGATTGGTTCTCGATGATAGTTTCAGAAAAGTTTTAAGATATAGGTTAATTTCTACCATCGTTATCATCACAATATAGATTATTCTTCTCAGCATACTGACGTTCCCACTCGTGCATATACATGATGAGACTCTAACTCTGAATTTAATCCTAAGAAAAAATAAAAGAAAGGATCCTACAGCAGTATAGAAAGTAAGAGGGAGAGAAGTTAGAAAGAAGTTACCAGGTTAGAGATTTATAAGTTAAAACCTGCAAAATAAAACAAACCAAGTTAGTATCTAGGAGAAAAGACTTAATCTAAAAAATAGATAAAGTAAAGAAATTAGGACGAAGTTATCAATTTAGACAATCTATCAACAACCCTACAAAACAGGAAAGTTAATTCTAAAAATCAAATAGAAAGAAAAATCTAAAACTAAGGTTAGTACAATCCTAATCTTAACTAATTTTAAAACCAATTAATTTTAGAGAATCGTAGCCATCAGTCCCCAGCAACGATGCCAAAAACTTGTTCACTCCCCAAGTGCAGGGTTATGATGTAGTAACTCAGTAAGACCGAGGTCGAATCCCAAGGGATTGATACCTTTACATAATTTGAAACTAACTAGAGCTAGAACTAGAATGAGATGAAATCTAAATCGAGTGTAATTTGGGGAATAATTGTGAATTATTAATGTAAAACTTAAGAAATTCAGAGGAAAGGAAACTAGGGATTCAGAGGATCCACTTATAGATATCAGGGAGATCTTATTCCTGTATCAAAAATTTAACTGAACTTAGAGTCCATCTTCATCTAGTTGAAGGGTGTAACCATGAAAATTAAACTAAACTTCCTTTGATATAGTTCTAAAGATATGAAAGGTATATGAATTAGAATGGATTCCATCACCAAATCGTGCCCAGGAGACAAAGTAAATAACAAAATTAAACTAATTACCAACCAATCAACAATGCATGAAGGTTAGGAAGGGTATCGTCATCCGACCATGCCCAAGAGACGATGGTGAACAACGGGGATTCCTGACGTCATAAACATAAAAAGGAAAGGAATATGCTCAAAGCTATCGCAGACCCATTATAATTTTAGTAACAATAGATCATTAAAAATTAAAAATATTCCTTTAATTAACTAAAATCAACATCAGTTCAATCCAAATAAAAGGCATAAGCAAATAGTTCTCCCATCATGCTACAAGCTTCACCTTTTAGCCCTAGCTAAGAGGCTTAGCCACACATAGACATAATGAAGTTAAAATCTCTTAGAAAAAAAAAACATAAAGGAAAAGAAAGGAATTAAAGAAAAAGGAAGAAGAAATTATTAAAGGCCTTCCATTGTCTCTCTCTTTCTTCCACATCCAAAGCTTTCAGTCCCCCACCTCTCTTTATTTTTTTTCATTTTATAGGCTGGGTGGTCTGTCTACAGGCTTCCTTTCCACAGCTGGAGTCAGTGCGGACGTTTTACGCAATATTCGTGACTTAGTGCGGAAGTCTTACGCAGCCCTTACGTAACGAATTTATCTGACATACCTAGATTTATAAAAACCGATCCTGTTTTGGGATCCCGACCATTCAGGCTTCTTGGCGACAGTCGGTTACCCCTTGAATGCAATTTAGATGGTCTTGATCACACCAGAGAATGGCCTGTTGAGCTTTTTAAACCACCATCCGAATTACGTTTGGACGATCAAAATTCAATCTTAGCTGTCATTTGAAATACTACCACCTAGGCAGTGGTAATATGGGTTATATTGGTCTAATGGACGGTCCGGATTGTTTAGATCATGGACCATGGTGGCCCACAAGAATCTTCTGCAGGCTCTATTGCGAAACAAAGCCTGCGTATTCGGCGTTGTGACGATCAGTGGGCCCCACCTTGATGTCTATGGAGAAATCCACCCCGTCCATTGAAATCCTGACGAAAAATCGGTCAGGAAGGAGTATTTTTCGAGTGAAATTGGTGTGGCCCACGAACTTGTCTACTCCGCCGTCCATCTTACGTTTAACGGTTAGGATTTTGCAATGGCTTACATGGTCTCAAAAGACCACCTTGGTGAGGTTGATAACCCCCCTCTGTACACAATGATCGGTCCAGATGGATGATTTGGATGAGGAGTGGGCCTCACTACGTGAAACTGGAAGCTCAAGTGCGTCCACTGGAGTGTTTTACGCCGAGAAGATGAGTCAGCGGTCGCTGACCCGTTTTTGGTTTTAGATGCACGGCCAGTGCCGTTTACATGGTGTACACGCACTGGACATGTGGAGTCCATCGTGATGTACGTGTAAAATCTGTTATGTCCATCTCTTTTGTTGTATCTTTTTAACAGTTAAGACCAAATTTGAGGTATATCCAGATTGCAGGTGGGCCCAAAATCCTGATTTTTATGGTTGAACTATCTATAAGGCCACTTCCACCATAATCCAACGGCCAAAATTCAAAACGTACGGTTACTTTATGGTCTTCAGGCCATGCATGTAGTTTCAAGCCGAACGGATTATGGGAACCCCGTGATCTTGCATTTTGGATAATTTTCAGGTCACTTGAGCTTCAATTTCCCAATTTTTGTGGACCCTTGGCGTGTAATTCCATCGATCTTAGTCCCCTAGAGTCTGTCCCTTACCTTTGGTGTCATCAGAACGTTAAATCCATGCTTTAAGCACCGTTTTTCAATCCATGCTCGTAAATACACTCTGCATCACAAACACGATTAAATCGGGCCATTAAGAAGTATCATGCTTGTAAATCTAGGCAATAACTAGGGTCTAATATGCAATATTTGACCCTCAACAAGTCCTATTTCAAAAGTACTTGTTAGGATGTATTGAATCTACGTTACAATTGCAATCCTGACACTAGGAAAATCAGTATCAACAAACTCAATAAGGTAACCAAAGATGTCACTATTGCATAAGTATCAATCAAATTGGCATTAGAGAAAGGAGGTCGACAATCCAAGTAGGAGAAGGGATATAGCTCTAAAGTTTCAAAGATGCTCGTATATCTGAAGCAATCGAATGAAGTTCTGAAGACGATAACCTTACCCTTATATTATTTGAGGAATTTTAATTCTATAAATTCCGACATCATGGCTCTTAATGAACGTTTTCGGGACTATCAGTTACCTCAATCAGAGGCAGAGAAGGCTATCCAGACTAAGATGATCGTTATAGAAAAATGTTAAATAAAATTGAAGAATTTTATAGTATAGAAATTAAGAAGCACATGCGAATCAAAGATGAAGTGAAGAAGGTAGAAAATGAGATTTCTAATAATCGCAAGAAGCTGAAGGTCATTGAAACTAAGAGAGTGAAAAGATTAACATAAGTTATTCATCGTTATTGAAAGCATCTTAGCGTTACAGAAGTAAGGATTGTCAAGCTTCAGGATAAGCTTGTGGAGAATAAGAAGAAGATATAGTGTAAGTTTTTTTTTTCTAAATACCTTTTCTTTTCTTTTTTTATTTAAGAAAATATATTTTATCGTTATTTTTTTTATTCTTCTTCTTTTTAAATTGCCCAGTTCAAACCCAATGCGCTCCCTGTGGTCCTCACCAACACCCAGAACCTCGAGGCTATAAATGTAATAATTACATGAGGCATGTGCATTGTCTCTCTGTGATTGCACTAATAACGGTCTCTTTTTATCTCTCTCATTCGCCCTGCCTGTCATTGTTCAGAGAATCTGCTACCTGTAACTTACCATAACCCCCTCTCGCTCTCTCGAAAATGTTATCCTGCCTAATATTTGGGCTCGACCATATATTCCATATTCTTTATCTTATAAATTTTATTTTACTAATCTCATCATTTCTAACATTCCAGAACGGCATTCCCTCGTTTCTTCTGTCATTCCCTAGTTATTATCCTTTGCATTCAATTTTTGAGTTTCCCTCTTCCTCCCTTCGCATCTGATTTTCAACATTTTCGCTTCCTATGCTCTAAACACGAGGATTGAGAGATGGCTACGAAGATAGACTATGAGTCATGTTTTAAAGGTACTTGTTATGACGAATTGAATCTATGTTACGACTACGATCCTAACGCTAGGAAAATCAGTATCAATAAACTCGATAAGGTAACCAAAGTTGCCACTATTGTAATAGTATCAATTAAATTACCATTAGAGCAAGGAGGTCGGCAATTCGAGCAGGGGCAGGGAGATAACTCTAAGGCTTGAAAGATGCTTGTATATCTAAAGCAATCGAATAAAGTTCTGAAGAGGATAGCTTCACCCTCATATTGTTTCGGGAATTTTAGTTCTATAAATTCCAATATCGGGGCTCTTGAAGAATATTTTAAGAACTATCAGTTACCTCAATCAGAGGTATAGAAGGTTATACGGACTAAGATGGTCATTATAGGAAAAATGTTACATAGAATTGAAATTTTCTATAGTATATGAATTAAGAAGCACGTGTAGATCAAAGATGAAGTAAAGAAGTCAGAAAATAATATTTCTGATAATCGTAAGAAGCTGAAGGTCATTGAAACTATGGGACTGAAAAGATTAGCAGAAGTTGTTCATCGTTATTGGAAGCATCTCAACATTCAAAAAGTGAGGATTGTAAAGCTTCAGGATAACTTGTGGAGAAGAAGAAGAATATATACTGTAAGTTTTTTAAAAGTACTTTTTTCTTTTCCTTTTTATTTAAGAAAATAGATTTTATCATTATTTTTTTTATTCTTCTTCTTTTTAAATTGCCCAGTTCATAAGCAATTCGATCCTAGTGGTCCCCACCATCACCTAGAGCCTTGAGGCTATAAATGAAATAATTATATAAGGTGCGAGCCTCGTCTCTCTGTGATTGCACTAATAACGGTCACTCTCTATCTCTCTCATTCGCCCTGCCCATTCTTGTTTAGAGAATTTGCTGCCTGTAACTAACCATAACCCCCTCTCGCTCTCCTAAAAATGGTATTCCACCAAATATTTGAACTTTGTTGAGGGTCAAATATTACATATTATCCCCTATTTATATCTTGATTTTATAAACATGATAATGCTTACTGTTCTATTTTACTCATGTTTGTGTTGCAAGGTAAATTTAAGATCTTTGATTGAAAATGGTACTAAAAGCATAGATTTGATGCTTAAGAATCACCAAGGTAATGGATAGATCTTAGGAGACCAAGATTGAAGAATTCACATGTCAAAGATCTAAGAAAACTAAGTGAGAAATGAAGAGAATCAAAGATTTGAAATGAAGAAAATGAATCTTGAAATCATACTAAAAAAATATATTCTGAAACCCTGGGTCTTTTTGTAAAATTGCGTAGAGTGAAATCTATTTTGGAAAACTGCACAAAGTAAAGTCTATTTTAGCAAACTGTGTAAATTTGAGGTGGTTTCTAGAGTTTTTCAACTAGGTACGAAAGTTGAAGTTCCACAATTATAAATAGGACTTCATAAGATGTTCTTAGGCATCTTCTAGGGTTTAAGGAGTAGAGAAAAAGGGTGAAGAAGCAATCGCCAAAAGTTTTTTTTCTTCTTCCTTAGCTGTTTTCATGTTTTTCTAAAGAAACTTTGGTCTAATCATGTCTATGGTTAGCTAAATCTCTTAGCTAGGGTTAAGAGGTGAAGCTTGTAACATAATAGGATGTTTCTATTGCATTGATTCATATTTATGTTGAAGTTCAGGGATTCTAATTTGATATTTAAAGAATACTTTCAGTTTTTAATGGTTTATTATGACTCAAATTATAGTAAATCTGTAATAACTTTGAGTATTGTAACATCCTGAATTTTCAGTATTTTGGATTTTTAAAAATTCTTGAAATTTTTTTTATGTAATTAACTTATAATGTTACTTAATGACCATTAACACTTAATGTTAGTATATGCAAGGGTGAAACCAGTAAAGAACCGCACCAGTTAAGTTAATCAACCGTAGGAAGTCAACGAATCCGTCCAATCACTTGAACATCAGGTGTAGCCGCATAATTTACTCACATATGATCTAAATCTAACTGACTCATTGCAAACTAATCAAGACAATCATGACTAAATTAAAGATCTAACCGGGGCTGAGTCAGATAAGACCCAAATCTTGAATAATAGACCAAATCAACCTTGTTACTCTTTTAACCTAAAACCAACGGTTTAGAGTAATTATGACCAAATCTTCACTTTCATCAGTTATATATAGGCCACACTATGAACATAGTTAATCTAAACTCTAATCATTGCCCACGAGAAATCTCAATACCTAATTCATTCTAAAAATGCCCCGATTTTCTAAACAAGATCTACACCGCTCGTTAGTGGGCTACTAGTTCCAAAACTGTAGGATAATGTCCCTCTTACTGGGCTTGGCATCCATCGCTGGAGTCAAACCTGGGTGCTGTCCAGAACCACTCAAATTGGGCTAAAGGATGAGTGCATGAGAAGTTAAAATACCCTAAAAGAATGAACTGAAACTTAAGTGAATTGGATCGTCCACTCTTATGCAAAGTTGAGGATTTCGGACCGTCGGTTTATAACTAAACTTTACCCGTGGAGTAAGGATATTTTCCTACTCATATCCATATAGATGTGGCCCCGATCGACTATTGGTGACCGTTGAACAGACTTGTAATCATATCGGTCGATCGGCGCATCCAAATGGTGGGCCGATCATGTACATATGTAGATCATCATTAGAGCTAACTATACAATGGTATATATCAATATGTACACCGCATAGTGGGCCCTAGAGCTTAGAAAGACCCTCCCATAGGTCTAGTGTAGTAAAAACCTAGCCCTTGGGGCCATTTACACTAAATTTGGCATTATAAAAAGGCCTTATTTGGGCACCCCCTTCTCCCATACGAATTTCATTTCCTATTTTAGGTGGAGGAGAAGAGGAGTAAGAGAGATGGAGAGAAGATGAAGAGAAAGATAAGGGAGAGAGTATCTATGTGGGTGAAGGAAATGCTTGTAGGGTTGGTATTTCCTCAACCAAACTGGTGGCTACTACAAAACCTCCACCAAGCCCACCTATGCCAAGAAGCGGAGATAAGAATGATATATTTTTCCTTCAATAGATCAACCTTGTGTAGATTTCTACGCATTAATGTTATCTTTCTTGATTTTAATTTAAGAATTAATGGTTTTACTCAAATCCCCAAACCCTAAGATCTCAAAGAATGCAAATCTCCTCTTAAGGTGCGAAATATTAACCTTAGGTGGCCTAGCACCAATTGTAGTATGAGTCTAATGATTTTATTTATTTGGATGACGCATTTGGAGAATCTAGGAAAAAACCTAGGAATTATTGGGTTGTTTGGAATTGTATGGAGTTGCATGTCATGTTGATTTTCTCATATGATGTTGTTCTTGCCTTTCACATGGTTTGGTACGAATTGATGATCTCATGTTTAGGTCTTGTTTAGTTTTCTTCATATAATGTTACCCTATAGCATGTATGCCTTATTAATCCTTGTGCAAATTGGGTCTATGAGATGTAAGAAGTGCTTAACTTCCTCACCAACCTACATAACACATATGCACCTTTGTTCATGATATTGTTAGCATCTCTTGCTAGGAGATTTTGAATTGTATGTTGAGGAGTATGAGAACATAATGTTGTTTATGCTAATTGATAACCCTGTTAGTTGGCATGTTATGAATCACCACCCAAACCCTTGGGTTGGTCAGGAATACGAGGAGAGCAAAGGCAACCTCATTGCTAGGACCGCCTTGAGGTTAAACTCATGGATTTGAGTGAGTGTGTGTGGGCGACAGTAGTTAGAATACATGGGTCGCTCGTACCCGATATCGTTCCACCACGTACTTGTCTGAACTCATGTGGTCTAGCCTATTGGCTGACCAACCTTGTTTTGTTAACCCTATTTGCTCATACATGTATGGAACCTGGCATACTTTACAACCGTTGTAACCCATCGATAACCACTTGAAGTCGATCCACCGTCTCATGGGCCGGGCATGGTGAAATTTGATACTGTGTTCGAGCTGTCAGCCTACGCTAGGGTGACGAACCTCCCCGTAGGGACCACGAGTGATCCCAATTTTCAGCACTCCCCATGTGCTTGAAGTCGAGGATGGGGAACCCGACAGGATTAAGGATCGTGGTGCCCTGGCCTCGCGCATTGAGGGGCATGGGCATCGCAACTAGTTGAGGCATTAATATATGGGGTGTATCAGATTTTCCAACCTACTGGATGATTGAACTTAACTAAGAACTCAGCTAACACGATCACATTTCATTGCACTAGTTAGAGTAATGACTCGACAGTTGAGGTCGCTCTGAGGGAGTATTGATCATACTTGATCGTTGGATGGAGTCACTCGAGGGAGTGTTGTGGCGAGGGCATGCATCATATCATTCGTCATGCATGCACATTAATAAGATTAGTTAGTTGTTTATGAATGATTATTTTTTATTAAATTCGTAATATAACTAATGCTTATTACAACTTAAGACTAATAACACCCACTGAGTTGATCACTCACTCCCACTCTAGGACAGTGTTTAAAACACCAACCAGACTTTTCCGTATATGCAGGTGATGCAGAGTACGAGGAGCATGACGGCGTGAATCTTAATGAGGAGGATGAGCTATCTTACTTCAAGCTGGTGGGTGGCTCTCCATCGGCTTGATAGGCAGGATTTGGATCGCTGAGTAGTGGACTCAGTTCTATTCTTTTTGGATATATCATTCTTTTTATAGTTTTGTTGGGCAACGCCTTGTGCGACCCATTTATATTTTTAGACCTGTATAAATACTAGATCTCTTTCATTTTAGTAAACTTATGTGGTTGGGCTTCATATTATAGGAAATTTCAGGCTGCGCATTTAAACCTGATTAAACACATATTAATGAAAATCGGTTATAAGTGACACTCGAGAACTTAGGAGTCAAGTGTATGCACGACCCCGATTTTCAAGGCGTTACAAGTTAGTATCAGAGCAATGATTTGTAATTAATTGGGTCGTGGGTCATGAACTCACTAACGTGTCTGTTGACTTAAGAGGAAAAGCAAATGAAAATACGAAAATGTTAGGAACCACCCCATGCATCGAATCGACAAATCTTAGAGGAAAGGTAAGACTTCCAAAGAATTAGGATTGGGGAGCGGGAGAGGTTAGTGACGTTAGGAAAGGGATCCAAGAGTCTTACAGTGCCTCAGCTCATTCCCAGGCAAGAATTTGGGAACTTAACAGTAAGATCTGATTCAACTAACTAGGAAAATTTATGTAGTCCAGTCCGCCTAATCCCTAAGGGCCCGTTGGGCCAACTGCAATAGGTAGGATTAAGGTGGATGGGATTGTAAAAGTAACAATAAATGCATATGTAAGGTATTATCCCTGGATTGGGTGTATCCCATGTTTTACAATATCATATTTGGAATGTATTCAATTAAAGGTAAATCATGGGATTTCCCTTTCAAATTACACTTGGAAATTCATCATTATGGGATTTGAAAATTCCATTTTACACTTTCCACCACAAGGCTCATTTTCCAAAGCCTATAAAATTAATTTTAAATCCTATTTAACACTCATCCCAAACATGTCATTCATAATATTAAGTTGGGATTAACATTTTAATCCCATTTAATACAACTTAATGTCATTGGCCAAACAGGCCCTAAGTCTAAATTTCTCTTTTCAACCTATCTCATCTAATCTTCACCTTCCACCACTCTGCTCTTTTAATTTCTTAGTACTCTTCATGTTAAACATAAATACTGAAGCTTAGAGGATGAAGAGCTATACTCACACTAAAATTTACTGAAATTAATGAAATTGTAGAAAAAATAGATTTTAACCATTAACCGGGGGGAATCTCGCAAAACCACTAGGCTCATTGTATAGATCGACTTCTCCTATCCCAAATTCATATAATAACTCATTCCAATTGGTGAAATATGCGCGTCAAAAGACCTCGACAGCCCGGAGAGCCAGAGGCCCGCGTTGCCCCCACCAGCCCACGTGGATCAAAGATGCTCATATATCTGAAGCAATCGAATGAAGTTTTGAGGATGATAACTTCACCCTCACATTGTTTCAAGAATTTTACTTCTATAAATTCTGACATTGGGGCTCTTGACGAACATTTTCGAAACTATTAGTTACCTCAATTAAAGGCAGAGAAGGCGATACGAACTGAGATGATCATTATGAGAAAAATGCCACAAAAAATTGAAAAACTCTATAGTATAGGAATTAAGAAGCACGTGTGGATCATAGATGAAGTGAAAAAGCTAGAAATGAGATTTTTGATAATCGCAAGAACTGAAGATCATTGAAACTAAGGGAGTGAAAAGATTAGGAGAAGTTATTCGTCGTTATTGGAAGCATCTCAACATTCAAGAAGTGAGGATTGTAAAGATTTAGGATAAACTTGTGGAGAAGAAGAAAAAGATACACTGTAAGTTTTTTTAAATACTTTTTTCTTTTCTTTTTTATTTAAAAAAATAGATTTTATCATTTTTTTATTCTTCTTCTGTTTAAATTGACCAGTTCGCACACAATTCGCTCCCAGTGGTCCCCAACTACGCTAAGAGCCTCGAGGCTACAAATGTAATTATTACTTAAGGTGCGAGCCTCGTCTCTCCGTGGTTGCACTAATAACGGTCTTTCTCTATCTCTTTCGTTCACCCAACTCGTCCTTGCTCAGAGAATTTACTGCTCGTAACTAACTATAACCCTCTCTCGCTCTTCCGAAAATGGTATCCTACCAAATATTTGGGCTCGACCATGTATTCAATCTTCTTTTTCTTCCATTTCTTGCAGGGTGAATGAGAGTGATAGAGAGAGACCATTATTAGTGTAACCACAGAGAGACGAGGCTCGCACCACATGTAATTATTTCATCTGCAGCCTCGAGGCTCAAGGTATAGGTAGGGACCACGTGGAGCGAATTGCAAGTGAACCAGGAAGTTTAAAAAGAAGAATAAAAAAAATAACGATAAAATCTATTTTCTTAAATAAAAAATAAGAAAAAAAAGTATTTTAAAAAAAAATTACAATGCAACTTCTTCTTCTTCTCCATAAGCTTATCTCAAATCTTTACAATCATCACTTCTTCAACGACGACTATCAAAAATCTTATTTTCTGAATTCTTCACTTCATCTCTGATCCACATGTACTTCTTAATTTATATACTATAGAATTCTTCAATTCTATGTACCATTTTTTCATAACGGCCATCTCAGTCCAGATCGCCTTCTCTGCCTCTAATTAAGGTAACTGATAGTTCTGAAAAAGTTCGTCAAGAACCCTGATGTTAGAATTTATAGAACTAAAATTCCTGTAACAAAATGAGGGTGAAGTTATCCTCTTCAAAACTTTATTCGATTGCTTTAGATATACGAGCATCTTTAAAGCTTTAGAGCTATCACACTGCCTCTGCTCAGATTTTCGACCTCCTTTCTCTAATGTCAATTTGATTGATACTCTTGCAACAGTGACATCTTTGATTACCTTATTGAGTTCGTTGATACTAATTTTTCTAGCGTTAGGATCGCAGTCGTAACGTGGATTAAATTCATCATAACAAGTACCTTTAAAACAGGACTTGTAATATATCTTCGTAGTAATCTCCCAATCCTCGTATTTAGAACATAGGAAACGGAAATGTTAAAAATTAGATGCGAATGGAGGAAGAGGAAAACTCTAAAATTAAACGGGAAAAATAGTAAGTAGAGAACGACGGAAGAAAAGAGGAAACTTCTTAATTCCTATACTATAAAAATTTTCAATTCTATGTGGCATTTTTCCCTATAACAACCATCTGAGTCCGTATCGCCTTCTCTGCCTCTAATTGAGGCAACTGATAGTTCCAAAAGTGTTCGTCAAGAGCCCCGATGTCGGAATTTATAGAAGTAAAATTTCTGAAATAATATGAGAGTGAAGTTATTATCTTCAAAACTTTATTCAATTGCTTCAGATATACAAGCGAACACCCGTTCCACTCAAAAATCATGATACGACTGAAATCATGGTACAACTGAACACTAGAAATCAAACTCTAGACATACAATCTAGACCGCAAGATGAAAAGACAAGCAACATACAAACTCTAGACATCTGGAAATCAAATCGTATGTGAACACCGCAAGATGGCTAGGAAATCGCTAAACGAACACCCGCTCTACCCAAAAATCATGGTACAACTGAACACTACAAGATGGCTAGGAAAACAACATACAAACATCTACTTCACCCAGAAATCATATCGTACGTGAACACCACAAGATGGTTAAGAAATCGCTAGGCGAACACCCACTCCACCCGAAATTCAAGGTACAATTGAACACCACAAGATCAAGAGACAAACAACCCAAACTTAGACCACCCAGAAATCATATCGTACGTGAACATCGCAAGATAGCTAGAAAATCGCTAAGCGAATACCCACTCTACCCGAAAATCATGGTATGACTGAATACCGCAAAATGGTTAAAAAACCAACAAAATATGCGAATATAACCATCAAGCCACAAAAGGGCACCAATGACCCATCAAAGTCATGAAGGACAAATAGTTGATCCAAGCCACGTAGGGCAAACATGAGCCGCAAGATAGAGCCCACAACAAATCTTATTCTATCTATTAAATAATCACAAGTAGCAATGTCAAATCAACTAGTAGGTTATACAAATGGAAATAGCATGTGAGCATCAAATCAATTATACTTGCTAAATTTAAAGAGACATGTCCATTATATGAATCAATTCCACAATAGATTAACATATTCATATAATAGGGTAAGTAATACAATAAAAGAAATCAATGTACAATCCATATCTAAATTGATAAATTTAAGTGGGAAGCTCAAAGGATGAGTCCTCACCTGAAGTGTTGCAGTCTTGTTCTTGATTCAAGTTCCTAATAATATCACGTGGCCCAACTTCGTGCAAGTAAGCTTTGTAGAAGACAGTTTTTATTAGTCAAGTATTCCTAAGGTATTTGTTTACCAGCATATTGGGGATTTTGTGATGTTTGAAAAGGGCCCCATAATTAAGGTTATTTAGGCCCGTACCTAGGTGACCAAGCCCATCAGCCGTGGCCCAACAATACAACTTGGACAGGGCCTAGAATTGTCCCATACCAAAGCCCAAACTGGGCCTTTGTTTTGGCCAAGCTGTTGGGTCCAACACAAACCCAAAATGGGGCTGTTTTCAAAGGAGTGTGGCCCGGCTGCACATAGGCAGCGTGCGGCCCGCTGGATTTATTTTATTTTTTGGACTGGGCCTGATCTTAGGCCTGGACTGGAGCTACTTTCAGCCCATATCCAGGGCTGATTTCGGCCCAGCTCTGGGCTGGCTTTCAGCCCAGATAACGGCCCTGTTTGTGGAACGCCTTTCAGCCCCATCCATGGCCTGGTGTAGGCCCATTTCCAGTGCTTTTGCATGGCCTGATGGAGGCCTGTTTCAGCCCAGATAGTGGGCCAGCTGAAGGATGTTTCCAGATAGATTGAAAGCCCGTCTGAAGGCCCGTTTTTCTGCATTTTCTCAATCCGTCTGAGAGGTGTTGTAACTCAGATGTGGCCCAACTGGAAGCCTAATTTTTGTTCAAATCACGGCCCAGTTGAGGCCTGTCTTTTAACTCAAATCAGGGCCCTGCCTGAGGGTCCTTTCAGCCCACTCTCCTAGGCAGGTTTCAGCCCACAGCTTGAGGTTGAGACCCAGCAAATGAACGGTCAGAAGGTGGGTTTCACGACCCAGTTAAACGTGCCAGCAGAGACTGGTTTCACGGTCCAACCAGAGACCGTTTTCAGTTCTGGTCATGGCCCAAATGAAGGCTGTTCTCAGCCTACATTACAGATGCATAGTGTGGCCTACTGAGTTTGAAACTCAGGTGCGGCCCACTGAGATTTACCTCCGTTGTTTCTGGCATAGACTGGGCATGACCCGACGCCAAGCTCGAACTCAGTAACAGCCCACCGAACCAGCTCGGTGCGGCAGTAGCAGTGCAACTCCGAAGCCCCTCCCTCTTCTCTCTTCTCTTTCTCGATCTCTTTCTTTTCTCTTCCTTCTGTTAGAAGTCCAGCGACCTCCGGACTCAGATGGGCTCGTCTGGATGCGCTCGAGCTCGCCCTATCTCGTCGTGATGCAGCTCCTCTTCAACGAGGAAGAAAATGGCAGATTTTGAAATGGGACGACTCAGAAAGATGTTGTGAAACTTGAGGAAGAGGCAAAACGAAGCTCCATTCGTGTTTAGGTGGTGGGTTCAAACGATGGGGAAAACGGCCGTTTTTCTCGGATTGCTGCGGGAATGGTGGTAGGATTTGATTACGCTCGATCCAGCCTTTCTCGTAGCGTTGCCCTAACATCTTTAGACCGTCGGATGAAGATTAGAAGGCTGGGATTGAATCTATTTGAAACTGCTAAGTACAGCAGCTGAAACCACCAAACCGGCCGTTTGTTTTTGTCTGCAACAGGAATCCCTAAACCGCTCAGCTGGAACGGACGGGTGAGATAGCTTAGGGTGGACGACTAGGATCAAGGGAGAGAGACTCGCGCGGATCACCCTGTTGGCAACAGTTTCCATTTTTGAAAACAGGTGTGTTTGTAGGCCTGATTTGTGGCTGGATTTGTGTGCACATGTATGCAATCCAACGTCTGAAACTGGTCATGGATTATGGGGATTTTTGGCCCTCTTTAATATGGACGGTTTGGATCAAACATGGGACTTAAATTGGTGGGCCATAACTCATTGAGAACAGGCTCTGTTCCCGGCCTGACGAAAAATTTAAAAAGAAAGAGAGGGAATTTCTTTCCTCTTTCGGGCGGTCACGGATCAGCGCCCGTCTGACCGTACCAGTGGCCTGGTGCACATCGAGTGCGCATGTAGGTGGTGCACATGCATCAATGGCGGGGGCCACAAGGACGTCCGTGATGTGATCCACGGACGTCTGTGATGTTTTTTCAGCTCGCAATAAGGCTCAATCCAGAGTATGGTGCAGATCTGAGCCTTAGGTGGGCCCTACTATTTGAATTTAGGTCCTTTATCGTTGATTGTGTCAATCCAACGGTCGGACTAGTTCCAATTCGACCATCAACGGTCAAAATGTCCTAAGGGATCATTTGTAAGTCTAAGCACCCCATCATAGATTATTATTCAAGTAATATATAAATTTTAATTTTTAATTTTTAATTTTATTATAATTACATGTAAATATATCTATATATGTTTGTGTATCATAATCATGTTGTGGGTTAGGTTATTAAGACCATCCATCTCATGTTTTAATATTGTTAATATACATGAATTGTGTGGACATTAGTGAAAAGAAACAACGATTAATATATATTATTGTATATTATTTGTATAATTATGTATGTTTTATATTAAAATATTAAATTGTTTGAAATATGTTACTTATTATAAATTTCACTAATCTTCGTAATGTAAATTTTATGATTTGTAATTTATGTAAAGGATTTTATAAATGTATAATTATAATATGTGTTAAAATTATATCTCATTTTATCCTGAAAATTTTAAATATTTATAGAGTATATAAATAGTGTTTCATAGTGTATAACCATGTTGTACTATAGTATTTAAAATTTCATGTTCCTTTCTCTCATTCTTCATATGGGACAAAATACAAGGGTATCAACTTACGGCTATCGATTTATTAACCATTGAATTTGTGAATTTAATATTCTAACTGTAGAGTTTTAGTGATGAGTTGTGAGTGTTAAGACTTATTACGTAATGGTTGGGTTCCATGTACTCCTATACAAATGTGAGGTTTTATTTATAATGGTAGCACCCGAGTACGTAAAAGTACGGGGTGTTACAAAATGGTCCCCACCTACACCTCGAGCCTTGAGGATGCAGATGAAATAATTACATGAGGTGCGAACCTCGTCTCTCTGTGGTTGCACTAATAACGATATCTCTCTATCTCTTTCATTCACCCTGCCTGTCCCCGCTCAGAAAATCTGTTGCCCATAACTAACCATAACCCCCTTTCGCTGTCTTGAAAATGGTATCCCCCCTCCATTATTTGTGCGAGGCCATATATTCAATTTTCTTTTTCTTATATATTTCATCTACTAATTTCATCATTTTTTACATTCCAAAATGGCATTCCCTTTTTTCTTTCGTCGTTCCATACTTACTATCCTTCACATTCAATTTTCGAGTTTTCCTCTTCTTCCTTTCGCATTTGATTTTCAATATTTACGTTTCCTATGCTCCAAAAATGAGAATTGGGAGATGGCTGTGAAGATAGACTATGAGTCCTATTTCAAAGGTACTTATTATGATGAATTGAATCCACGCTGCGACTTCGATCATAACGCTTGAAAAATCAGTATCAAAAAACTCGATAAGGTAACCAAAGATGCCACTGTTGCATGAGTATCAATCAAATTGGCATTGGAGAAAGGAGGTCGACAATCCGATCAAGGATAGGGAGATAGATCTAAAGTTTTAAAGATTCTCGTATATCTTAATCAATCGAATGAAGTTCTGAAGAGGATAACTTCACCCTCATATTGTTGTAGAAATTTTAGTTCTATAAATTTCGACATCAGGGCTCTTGACGAACGTTTTCGAAACTATCAGTTACCTCAATCAAACGCAGAGAAGGAGATCCGGACTGAGATGGCAATTGTGAAAAAAATGATACATAGAATTAAAGAATTCTATAGTATATAAATTAGGAAGCACGTGTGTATCAAAGATGAAGTGAAGAAGCTAGAAAACGAGATTTCTGATAATCGTAAGAAGTTGAAAGTCAATGAAACTAAGGGAGTGTAAAGATTAATAGAAGCTGTTCGTCGTTATTGGAAGCATCTCTGGGTTGAAGAAGTGAGGATTGTAAAGCTTCGGGATAAGCTTGTGGAGAAGAAGAAGAAAATACACTGGACGTTTTTTTTAATAATTTTTTCTTTTCTTTTTTTGCTTAAGAAAATAAATTTTATCGTTATTTTTTTTATACTTCTTCTTTTTAAATTTCCTAGTTCACATGCAATTCACTCCCTATGGTCCTCTCATACACCTAGAGCATCGAGACTGCAAATATAATAATTACATGAGGTGCGAACCTCGTCTCTCTGTGGTTGTACTAATAACGGTCTCTCTCCATCTTTCTCATTTGCCCTACCCGTCCCCGTCCAGAGAATATTTTGTTTGTAACTAACCATAACCCCCTCTCGCTCTCCGAAAAAAGGTATCCCGCCCAATATTTGTACTCAACCATGTATTCCATCTTCTTTTTCTTATAAATTTCATTCTACTAATCTCATCATTTCTAACATTCTACAATGGCATTCCCTTCTTTTTTTCGTCGTTCCCTACTTACTATCCTTCCCATTCAATTTTTGAGTTTCCCTCTGCCTCCATTCGCATCTGATTTTTAACATTTCCATTTCCTATGCTTTTGACACGAGGATTGGGAGCTAACTACGAAGATAGACTATGTGTCCTGTTTTAAAGGTACTTCATATGATGAATTAAATCCACGCTACGACTGCAATCTAGACGTTCGAAAAATCAATATCAACAAACTCGATAAGGTAACCAAAGATGTCACTGTTGAAAGAGTTTCAATCAAATTGGCATTAGATAAAGGAGGTCGGTAATCCGAGCTAGGGTAGGGAGATAGCTTTAAAATTTTAAAGATGCTCGTATATCTGAAGCAATCGAATGAAGTTCTAAAGATGATAACTTTATCCTTATATTATTTCAGAAATTTTAGTTCTATAAATTCTGACATCGAGGCTCTTAACGAATGTTTTTGGAACTATCAGTTACCTCAATTAGAGGAAGAGAAGGCAATACGGACTGAGATGGTCGTTATGGGAAAAATGCCACAAAAAATTAAAAAATTCTATAGTATAGGAATTAAGAAGCACGTGTGGATCAAAGATGAAGTGAAAAAGCTAGAAAATGAGATTTCTAATAATCGCAAGAAGCTGAAGGTCATTGAAACTAAGGGAGTGAAAAGATTACCAGAAGTTGTTCGTCGTTATTGGAAGCATCTCTGCATTTAAGAAGTGAGGATTGTTGTAAGACCCGTATCATAGTCCGTACTATTCCGTCGACTACTGCGATCATTCCCGTCGAATTCCGGCAACCTGTGACCTATAATTGACGTTTATACATAATCCTAAGTCATATCCTACAGACTTGAGTCGGCTTAATCCGAGACATGTACCATTGCGACCGTACCGTTGCCGCGGTTCCAATGCCGCGTCTCATGCCCCAACCCGACGCTTAGATCATAAGATGTGGACCGTGCATTATAATGACTGTGGACCACTCATTGTGGAACCCACCCATCCCATGTGGCACCAATCCCTTGGTAATTATGAGGGTGATGGATGACATCACCCTAGCTATAGCCACCCTACCTACCCCTAGCCCTCTTACAAGCACTTATGGCTAGCCACCCTACCCCTAGCCCTCTTACAAGCATTTATTACTAGCCACCCTCTCTTACAAGCAATCATGGCCTACCTAAGCTACTCTTTCTCTCTCTTTATAACCCCTTCTCTCTCTCTTTCTCAACACTCTATCCCAAGCAAGCAAGAGAACTCACGTCCAAGCCTTCCCATGGAGAGAAAAGAGTGATCTTGGTGGCCCACTTTCTCATCCCAAATCCATCATCCTATCCATTCAAACCTCATCTTCCACCATCAAAGTGAGACACAAGGAAATTGGCTTTCCAACGGACCAAGAAGATCGAAGGTGGGTGCTTATTAGGCTTGGTTTTCTTTCATATTTTGATGATGGGCCAAGGGAGACCTACCGATTGATGGTATGGATCTCACTTTGGACCCTTAATGTGGCCGATGGACCACCTTGATCCTCATGATCATTCCATGATGGGGCCATTCTCCATGGACCCCATCATGATATTTATTTTCCTTGTATGGATAGAGATAGGGTCATCTAGACTGTCTATTTTAGTGGAGAAGGAATCTCCATCATTGAATTTTTTATTTAATGGGCCCACGTGTAATGAGACTCACTTGATGTATGATTGATTTCAACGGAGGGCCCATAGTGTCGAGGTCCCTCCATCACGTGTGTCCCTCTTTCTCTCCTTCTCTCTCCCTCTCTTTTTATTTATTTATTTTTGTATGTGATGATACGGCCGTGTGGCCCACTTAGATGGACCCCACCATGAAGCATGTATTAGACCCAAGAAGGTGGGGCCCACTTTATAAGTGTGATATCCACACTAATCATCATGTGGTGGCCCACCTGAGCAGGGCCCACCTTGAACGTTCATGTGAGCCAAAACGTCCAGCATCCCTGGACGCTGGACATGAAAACAAATATAAGCTTGATTTCAAGCTTATTGGGTGGGCCATTTGTATAGGCCTCACCTTAATGTATGTATTCAATCCACATTGTCCATCCTTTTCCCCCGTTTTAGGTGTTGAGCAGAAAAATGAAGTCCATCTGATCTTCTGGCGGGCCATAACACATAAAACATTGGTTTCTACCGTTGAAAACTACCTTGTCATTTATATATACCGAAAAATATCAGATATTGCGCTTGTTTGGTCTTTCTTGATACATGGGATGCAATGGCGGAGTTAGATTCACCTGATGTGGGCCCCACGTGCGAAAAACCTTTAAAAAATAGGTTTTCAAAAAAAAAATACATATGCAGCAGGCGCAGGCAACGGCTGCGTCATTACTGGCGGACGGAAGGCAAAGACCCACAGTCCCTGCCGTGGGCCCACCATGATATATATTTGATATCCACATCGTTCATCGGGGGGCCACTCCTTGAAGTGGACCCACTCCAAAAATCAGCCTGATCTAGGACTCAGGTGGCCCACATCAGAGTGGGTCCCTACCGTGGGCCCACCATGATGCATATTTGATATTCACATCGTTCATCGGGGGGCCACTCCCTGAAGTGGACCCACTCCAAAAATCAACTTGATCTAAGACTCAGGTGGCCCACATCAGAGGGAACAGTGGGATTGAACGTCTGCCCTTAAAACACTTTTCTGGGCCATAGAAGTTTTAAATCAATATGAAATTTGTTTTTACTCTTCATCCAGGTCTGCGTGACCTTATGAACGGATTAGATGACTTATAAACATTATGGTGGGCCCCACGTGGGACCCACAGTGATATATGTGTTTTAGTCTCACCGACCACTGCCGTGGATGGTGGAACCCACCTAGATGCATGTGTTTTATCTATGTCGTCTAGCCATTTTAAATGGCTGCTGGATGACAGGGGGACCCCCCACCATGAGGGGGACCCCCCACCATGAGGTATATGTTTCATTCATGCCGTCCATTTATATGGGTCCCACCCCACATGTGGGACTGCACCTGATGTGTGTGTATATTATATTATATTGTATATATTATATATGTTATATATAGATTATATATTATATAATATATACATGATGGTGGGCCTTTATGGGATGTGTCACCATGATGCATGTGTTGCATCTAAATCATCTCAACCATTTGGCAAGCTTGTCTTACAGGCTTGAGACTAAAAATAAGACAGATCTATAGTTCAAGTGGACTCCACCTTGGTACATATAAGGCCAAGTGATTAGTCCCATCTTGATGTATTGTGGCCCGTTGTTGAGGCCCACCTTGATATATATATGAGGCCTATGTTATGCGGCCCATTGTGATGTATTCAAAGGCCTTTGGGTTATGGCCCATTACAATGTACATAAGGCCCATTGGTGGGGCCCATTGATGTGGCCCACTTGATGAATATAAGGCCCATGTGATATGGCCCATTTGTTGTATCTAAGGCCCATAGGTCGAAGCCCAACGGGGTGTCCTTAGGGTCCATTACAATGTGTGATTCTTCCAGGGTTTGTGTAATGATGTTTTATGGCGGGCCATGCCTTTGGAGTAATGTTGGTTTGACGTCCACATTGTAGGATTAATGTTGGTTAAATGTCTGCATTATAACTCTCCCTAGGACCCACTATAGGCCCATGCTTGTTACGTGTAGGCCGTCTAGGCCCATCTTAGTTGTGAGGATAGTTCATCACTTTATAACATGCTTAATATAATTCCATGACTTATGTCATACGCATCATATGTATGCTTGATATGAGTAATGACTGATCAGAGCATATGCCATTAGGCAGATTACTTATAAGACTCACGGATAGGATTCACCCACATGAGCGCATGGTATGCGTAGGATTTATGCATGACTAAATAGTGTGACTCATGCATTTCGCATATGTATGACATGATCATTGTACGCCCTAGTGACATTAGGGTCGTTGCTCCACAGGCACATCGTGGATAGTCGTATCAGGATACGAAAAATTATTGGCTCTAGCATTGTGGACACATAGGATGTCCTTGGATGAAAATTTCAGAACCTTTTTGGTACCAGTAGATGCTCCAACGTCTAGACCGAGTGGACACACAAGCGCCCGAGTGCCGAATACCAGTAGGCCACGTCACTTACTGTGTCGTGGTCGGTTGGAATGGGGTGTGGCCTTATCCGCCCGAGTGAGGGGGTTGTAATGTAACATACCGAAAATCGGGGGTCGAGTAAAAACTCCACTCCCGAGTTCCAGAACATCACTTATGCAACATAAATGTATATGATTGAATGTTGTCTATGTTAATGTATTAAACATGAGTGGGATTACGCCAGAACAGCATATCATACTCCAGAGACAGTTAAATTAGCAAGCGGAAGACTGTGATACATACATATAATATATAATTGATGGGAAGTCTCCAGAGTGTGAACATGTTACCTGGTTAAACATATATATGTATACCTCAAAATAGAAAGAAAGAATATACATGAGTGCTCTGAAAATATAAAATGACAAGTGTCATGGCATCTAATTAACCTCCCTGTAATTCCATCGATCAGAACACGCATAAAGGAAGAATCCTCCTCATCATTATCAAGCCTGGCTCCGCCTCGCAGCCATGCCATCATCTGCAATCACAATAGGGACTGGTGGGTGTCCAGAAACACCGTCCCATAACGTGGGAGCGAGTGATCAACTCAGTGGGATAAGAGAGCAAAAATTAGCATGTTCTCAAATCAATCATGCGATAATAGTAAAGCAATAACTCAAACATTCCTAAATACTGTTGTTAATGCAATATGACATGACATGATGGATGCCCTCACCGACGATCTCCCTCATACGGCATCATCTTACGCCTGCGGCATGCTTTCTTCCCACAATGCTCCACATCTTCCAGGCACATGCAATGTGATGGTGATATGATTACCAAGTTATTATTAGTCCTTTTCATACAGAAATATTGAGAAACTAAGATACCTTCCTATATCAATCCCAACACAAATCTTGTCTAGGGTCATCACTCCTAGTAATCTCATACGATGTTATATTTATAGGTCGCTGCAAGGGCTGTCAGGGCTGTTGCTCGCACTCGTTGCACCTCTCCTCCATCACCTTATCAATACAGGCCTAATTATCCTTAAGACTGCATCAGGACTCGTCGCCTCCATGCGGTGTCAGGATAAACTCAAGGTCACTACAAAGGGCTCATCACCTGATCAGTGTAGGCCGACAGCAAGAATATAGTGTCCTGTACCACCATAATCTGCTCAGAGTAGGGTGCTCACTGGTCACTACAGGGAGGTTTGTGGCCCCAGCGTAGGCCGACAGCTCGACCACGGTGTCCCATACCACCATGCCCGGCTCATGAGTCTTTATGGATCAAGGTACCATGGTTAACAGAGTTTTCAATGGTAAGTTCAGTACCATAGGTTCAAGCAGTTATGACTCATACAGGGTGAACATACAATGGCCAGTTAGGTTACTTGACGGGCTCGACTAGTACGAGCGCATCTCAAGATGGACGACATGAAGTGCATGAAACACTTCGTGTGGCCTAACCACTACCGCCAACTCAAAACACGACTCGCGTTCATCGACGCGTCCTTCGTGGCAGATAAGCCAACCACGAATTTACTCGGTTACCGACTGCCTGGACTAAGTATAGTCCCAAACATTTATGAATCCACATTAGCAATCATATAAAGGTAATGAAAATGCATTACAACAATGTGAGCATGTTAACACATGTTATAACATACAACTTAAGTAAATCATCTAGCACATGCATTTCTTACATATGATGAAATCATACATATAGCCAACATGAAGGAAATTATTTACATCAGCATATTATTTGAGAATTCAATCTCAAAACTATTTCACAACACCATTTAATTCAATAAATACTAATACAAACATTTATACAAACACTTAGTCTACACACTTAAGTCTACATATTGTATGTCGACTCAAAGTGCGCATTTGGGCGAATCTCTTCGCCAAACTGATTATACACGCATTCCTAATATCCTAAGGCTAAAAAAATTCATGTCAATCATATCAGCAAAATATGGATGCAAACAGTATTTCCTACAAATGACTAAAATGCCCTAAATCTCTTATTTTTCGTCTGCTTACGAAATAGGAAACGAACAGCATGTTGTATATGTCAAACGGCATTACTGTCGATAATATACTATTAAACGACATTGAAAGCATTGAAATCAGCCAATCAAAGCGTCTAAAATCCACACCTTTTATCGTAGGAGTGTATCGTTTCGAACGGAGCGTATACGCTTCGTCTACGGTGAACAGGCGACCTATTTCACAAGTTATATCAACTACTTTGCTATTTGAATTGACGAAACGCTAAATCAGCAAGTGGACAGAGTTTTCCTTACCTAGAAAAGCGTCGGAATCACTAGCAAAGTGGTTGGAATATGTCGCTTAAGCACGTGCAGCAGCAGCAATAGGTGGAAGAAAAATCTCTCCCACCTTCTCTCACAAACTCTCACTTTTTCTCTCTCTCAATCTAGGGTTTTAACCAAATTCGGATGGGAGAGAAATGAGAGGGTTTCAAGCCCTTTTATAGCCTAAAACCTTCTCAAATTAGGCTTGGGAACAATATTTACTTGGGTTATAACCAAATCGGGGCTGTTCTGGTCCAAAAGAGCATTTCTGGAGGTCCCCTGGCCGAACGCGGTCGGACTTAAGCTCATGCATACTGGATCTAGCACACATCAAGTTTTCAGACTGAAAGAGTTCGCAGATCGCACGTGGGGTCCAATTTCAATTCAGCGGTCATCGCACCTATATCAGGTCTACAAGTCTCATGATATGAAAGAGAAATTTTTCCTGATCTGAGGGTGTAATTTGGCTGAATTCTGACGGTCAGAATGCTTAATAATAACGCGCCAAGTCGTGTGCTAGATTTGAATTAAAATTTTCAAATCTAACCATGTTCTCACTCTCTTCACTCCAGGCTCAATGAAATAGCCTCAGAGCGTCGGTTGGCCTTGAAGTTCGAAATGATTGTCAAGTCCAACAAGGCGGTCGCAATGGTCTAAGATTGTATATATCGGACTTCCGACGCGCGGTCGAGATCTAATACAAAGTTTCAAAGAGTTCCTGAGAGCAAACGGGTTTAGAGTTTGATCCTAGGTTTCAGGGTATTATAGCACCATTGATTCTACAAGTTTTGGGTCTTGTAGAACGTATTTAAAGCGGTCAGGGACAATTTCACGGCTACTCCAGCGTAGCGCTAGCTAACTTACGCTTAGTTTCTAAAAGAATTAATCCTAAGTGATTTCTTTGGCTTTGAAATTGGGTTTTGAGCGGTTACCAAGGTGTTTTGGTTGACCCATTGCCTAAGGACATCTAACCCCTGGTTGGAAAAAATCTGGGTTGTTACATGTAAGCTAGGCTGAGTTTGATCAGCTCACAAATGAGTCTGCTACCGACGAGCTAGGTAGGTATTGGCAGACTACTGGACAGACAGATAATGAAGTCTATTCCCCTCGCTGGATTGTGCGGCTAGGGAGGCGACAGTCAGTGTGGAGTGCACTAGACCCCAGTGATATTTTAGAGAGGAACTGTATTAATATTTGTATTGGATGAAGACTGGCATGCTTGCTTTACATCTTGCATATGACATTTGGCTAAATAGGCCTCGCATCGCATGGCCTTGGTATGGCCGCTAGCATTCATGTATTGCATTATATAGCTTTGGTATAGCTGATCGTATTCATGGAGTTACCGCATATTTTCACATTATTCTGATATTGTATACTTAGCACCTGCCTTACACACACACTTACACCACCTTCTAAGCTTTTGTAAGCTTATGCACGACTGTTGTGTGCAGGTGTCATTGTTGAGGGTCAAATATTGCATGTTAAACCCCAGTTATTGCCTGGATTTACGAACATGATACCGTTTAATGGCCATCTTTAATCGTGTTTGTGATGTAGAGTGTATTTACGAGCATGCACTGAAAAAAGGTGCTTAAAGTAAGGAATTAACCCTCTGATGACACCAAAGGCAAGGGACGGACTCCATGGGGCTAAGATCGACAGAATTACACGTCAGGGATCTAAGAAAACTGAGAAACTGAAGTTCAAGTGGCCCGAAAGACATTCAGAGTGCAAGATCAAAGGATTCCCACCATCAGTTCGGTTCGAAACTTCATACATAGCCTGAGGACCATAAATGAACCGTACATGTCGAATTTCAGCTCCTGAATCCCTATGGAAGTGCCTAAACTGATAGATCAGCCCATTAAATCCTCAAGTGGGGCCCGCCTGATTTCTGGATCTGCCTCAATTTTGGACTCAACGCTTAAAATGATATGATAGAACGAAGGGACAGAGTGGATTTTCTGTACACATCAAGATGGGACCCACTTTACGACATGAGTGTGCACAGTTCACATGCAGAGGAGGTGCACTAGACGGTCAGCCCAGTCAAAGACGGGGTTGACTTGTCTCTCTCTCTCTCTCTCTCTCTCTCTCTCTCTGCGTAAGGCGTCCAGCGGACGAACGGGCTCATTTTTGCGTTGTGGGCCCCACACATTCTCCGGCTCGATGATCCAAACCGTTCAATGGTCCCAGGAGGTGGGTATAACTCTCACCTAAGCGTCGGTTTTACCCCATGTAAGCTATTGGAAGATCCTGTCCGTTGAAAGCAGGATGGACGGTGGAATAAAAGATCAAGTTGGCCACACCGATTTCACTCTAAAAATACATCCTCTCAGATGGATTTTCACCCTGAAATGAATGGACGAAGTGGATTCTCCAATTGGCCTCCATTAGTGGGCCATTGCATGTAGCAGGAGCGACCTATGGAGTCTCTGTTTCGCAATAGAGCTTACAGACCAAGCTTGTGGGCCATCACCGCATTTCAAAAGCCTGATCTGGTCCGTTCACCATGAACCTACGGTCCCCTTCATCAGAGCCAAGGTGACCGAATCTTATAAATCAGTGGAGATCAGTTTCCATTCATCCAAATAGAGGACTGACGGTGCCACGGAAAAGATGGGTGGGATACACCAATTTTGGTCCAAAAATAGCCTAGTTTTACTGAATTTTTAAGGGCGTTCCAATGAGCGGATTGGATTTCACAGCAAAACCTGATAATGGGCCCCACTTCCAGTTCAGCGCAGGCCTGTTATGCAGGGAGTGCGTAAAGGTTCCGCACTTGTTTTGCCTTGTGGAAAATGACACCGTCCCGAGCTGGAACGATAAACCCGCGGCTGTTACAAAGAGAGAGAGAGAGAGAGAGAGTGAGAGAGAGAGAGAGGGTATGGGGAATCCATCAGAGAAGGAATCCAGCAAGTGAGGAGGCACGACTGGGAAGCTGAAGACGTGAGAGAGAGAGGTTTTTGATGTAGTTAATTTATTTTATTTTATTTTTATTTTTTCTGTTTATGATTATTTTGGAGAGGTAATCCCATCATGTTGGGCTAAACCTATTAGCTTGGGCTAAGAGGTGAAGCTTGTAGCGTGATGGGGAGAACTTTGGCTTGTGTTTTTTTATCTAAGCTGAACTGAATTTGATATTAATTTGATTAAGGAAATGTTTTTAGTTTTTAATGGTCTGTTGTGACTGAAATTATAATGGGTCTGCAATAGCTTTGAGCATATTCCTACTCTTTTTATGTTTATGACACCTGTTGTTCACCATCGTCTCCTGGGCATGGTTGGATGATGGTACCCTTCCTCACCTTCATACATGTGATTGGTTGGCAATGAGTTTAATTCTGTTATTTACTTTGTCTTCTGGACATGGTTTGGTGATGGAATCCATTCTAATTCATATACCTTTCATCTCTTTAAAATTATATCAAGTAAGTTCAGTTTAATTTTCATGATTTTTTATGCAGGCATAAGATCTCCCTGATCTCTACAAGTGGATCCTCTGAATCTCTAGTTTCCTATCTCTGATTTCTCCTAAGTTGTAGATAATAATTTCACAATTATTCCTTAAATTCTATTTAATTTATATTTCATATCATTCTAGTTCTAGTTCTAGTTAGTTTTAGATAACATATAGGTTTCAATCCCTTGGGATTCGACCTCGGTCTAACTGAGTTTATTACTACATCACAACCCTGCACTTGGGGAGTTAACAGTCATTGGACAGCAACAACGCTGAGGCAGGAGCACGTATTAGACTATTTTAAAGCTTTTTGATCACCCTGTATTTTCCTTCCTGCATTGTACTTAAAGTTTATAATATAGTGGATATGTAGTGATGTTGTTTTGTGACTTGGTTATGCTTGTGGTTATGCTTCATTATATAAAAAAATAAAATT
This sequence comes from Magnolia kwangsiensis, assembly GCA_037074715.1. Taxonomy (NCBI): domain Eukaryota; kingdom Viridiplantae; phylum Streptophyta; class Magnoliopsida; order Magnoliales; family Magnoliaceae; genus Magnolia; species Magnolia kwangsiensis. The sequence continues at coordinate 167,500,066 of CM073574.1, read as the reverse complement.
CATACTGAAAATTCTCCTTGTAGGATCCTATGATCGAAATCTGGCACGTGAGTACCGGGAGCCGAGAATGGGGCACTACGGAAGCTGTCGACACTGGATTCGGTGATCAGAAATTTTGTGAGCCCATTTTTCGAGTTTGGGGCATGACAATTATAAAACTTCAAGATAAACTTGTGGAAAAGAAGAAGAATATACACTATAAGTTTTTTTAATACTTTTTTCTCATCTTTTTTATTTAATAAAATAGATTTTATCGTTTATTTTTTTATTCTTCTTCTTTTTAAATTGTCCAGTTCGCACGTAATTCGCTCCCTATGGTCCCCACATACGCCGAGAGCCTCGAGGCTGTAGATGTAATTATTACTTGAGGTGCGAGCCTTATCTCTCTGTGGATGCACTAATAACGGTCTCTCTCTATCTTTCTCATTCACCCTACCCGTCCTTGCTCAGAGAATCTGCTGCCCATAACTAACTATAACCCTCTCTCACTCTCCTGAAAATGGAATCCTGCCAAATATTTAGGCTCGACCATGTATTCAATCTTCTTTTTCATATAAATTTCATTCTAGTAATCATATCATTTCTTACATTTCAGAATGTCATTCCCTCTTTTTTTCCATCGTTCCCTACTTACTATTCTTCCCATTCAATTTTTAATTTTTTCTCTTCCTCCATTCGCATCTAATTTTCAATATTTCCATTTCCTATGCTATAAATACTAGGATTGGGAGATAGTTGCGAAGATAGACAACGAGTCTTGTTTCAAATGTACTTGTTATGATGAATTGAATCCATGCTACAATTGCCATCCTCACGCTGGAAAAATCAGTATCAACAAACTCGATAAGGTAACCAAAGATGCAACTGTTGCAAGAGTATCAATCAAATTGGCATTAGAGAAAGGAGGTCAGCAATCCGAACAGGGGCAGTGAGATAGTTCAAAAGCTTCAAAGATGCTCATATATCTGAAGCAATCGAATGAAGTTCTGAAGAGGATAATTTCACCCTCATATTATTACAGGAATTTTTGATCTATAAATTCCAACATCAGGGCTCTTGATGAACATTTTCGGAGCTATCAGTTACCTCAATCAGAGGTAGAGAAGGCGATTTGCACTGAGATGGTCGTTATGAAAAAAATGATACGTAGAATTGAAGAATTCTATATTATAAAAATTAAGAAGCACGTGTGAATCAAAGATGAAGTGAAGAAGTTAAAAAATGTGATTTTTGATAATTGCAAGAAGCTGAAGGTCATTGAAACTAAATGAGTAAAAAGATTAACAAAAGTTATTCGTCGTTATTGAAAGCATATCATCGTTGAAAAAGTGAGGATTGTAAAGCTTCAGGATAAACTTGTGGAGAAGAAGAAGAAGATACACTGTAAGTTTTTTAATATATTTTTTTTTATTTAAGAAAATAGATTTTATCGTTATTTTTTTATTCTTTTTAGACTACCCGGTTCACATGCAATTTGCTCCACGTGGTCCCCTCCTACACCTCAAGCCTCGAGGCTGCAGATGAAAAAATTACATGAGGTGCGAGCCTCGTCTCTCTGTGGTTGCACTAATAACGGTTCCTCTCTATCTCTCTTATTCACCCTACCCATCCTTGTTTAGAAAATCTATTATTGTAACTAACTATAACCCCCTTTCGCTATCTCGAAAATGGTATCCCACCCAGTATTTGTGCTCGACCATATATTTAATCTTCTTTTCATCTACTAATCTCATCATTTCTTACATTCTAGAATGACATTTCCTCTTTTCTTCCATCATTCCATACTTACTATCCTTCGCATTTAATTTTTGAGTTTTTCTCTTCCTCCTTTCGCATCTGATTTTCAATATTATCGTTTCCTATGCTCTAAACACGAGAATTTGGAGATGACTGTGAAGATAGGCTATGAGTCTTGTTTCAAATGTACTTGTTATGATGAATTGAATCCACGCTACGACTGCAATCCTGACGCTCGAAACATCAGTATCGACAAACTCGATAAGGTAACCAAAGATGTCATTGTTGCAAGAGCATCAATCAAATTGGCATTGTAGAAAGGAGGTCGGCAATCCGAGCAGGGGCAGGGAGATACCTCTAAAGTTTCAAAGATTATCGTATAACTTAAGTAATCGAATGAAGTTCTAAAGAGGATAACTTCACCCTCATATTGTTGTAGGAATTTTAGTTCTATAAATTCTGACATCAGGGCACTCGACGAACGTTTTCGAAACTATCAGTTACCTCATTCAGAGGCAAAGAATTCAATCTAAACTGAGATAGTCATTATGAAAAAAATAATATATAAAATTGAAAAATTCTATAATATATAAATTAAGAAGCATGTGTGAATCAAAGATGAAGTGAAGAAGCTAGAAAACAAGATTTCTGATAATCGCAAGAAACTAAAGGTCATTGAAACCAAGGGAGTGTAAAGTTTAACAAAATTTGTTCGTCGTTATTGGAAGCATCTCAGGGTCGAAAAAGTTAGGATTGTAAAGCTTCGGGATAAGCTTATGGAGAAGAAGAAGAAAATACACTGTAAGTTTTTTTAAAAAAATTTTCTTTTCTTTTTAACTTAAGAAAATAGATTTTATTGTTATTACTTTTATTCTTCTTCTTTTTAAATTTCCTAGTTCACACACAATTCACTCCCTGTGGTTACCTCATACGCCTATATCATCGAGGTTACAAATTTAATAAGTACATGAGGTGTGAGCCTCGTCTCTCTATAGTTGCACTAATAACAGTCTCTCTCCATCTCTCTCACTTGCCCTGCCCGTCCCTGTCCAGAGCATATGCTATTTGTAACTAACTATAACCCTCTCTCGTTCTCCCAAAAATGGTATCCCGCCAAATATTTGTGCTCAACCATGTATTCCATCTTTTTTTTCTTATAAATTTCATTCTACTAATCTCCTCATTTCTAACATTCTAAAATGACATTCCCTCCTTTCTTCCGTCGTTTTCTACTTACTATCATTTCCATTTAATTTTTTAGTTTCCCTCTTCCTCCATTCGCATCTGATTTTTAACATTTCCATTTTCTACGATCTAAACATGAGGATTGGGAGATGGCTGCGAAGATAGACTATGAGTCTCGTTTCAAAGATACTTGTAATGATGAATTGAATCCACGCTACAACTGCGATCTTGATGTTTGAAAAATCAATATCAACAAACTCGATAAGGTAACCAAAGATGTCACTGCAGCAAGAGTATCAATCAAATAGGCATTGGAGAAAGGAGGTTGGTAATCCAAGCTGGGGTAGGGAGATAACTTTAAAATTTCAAAGATGCTCATATATCTGAAGTAATCAAATGAAGTTCTGAAGATGATAACTTCACCCTCATATTGTTTCAAAAATTTTAGTTCTATAAATTTCAACATCGAGGCTCTTGACGAACGTTTTCGGAACTATCAGTTACCTCATTTAGAGGCAGAGAAAGCAATATGGACTGAGATGGTTGTTATAGGAAAAATGCCACATAAAATTGAAAATTTTTATAGTATAGGAATTAAGAAGAACGTGTGGATCAATGATGAAGTGAAAAAGGTAGAAAATGAGATTTCTGACCATCGTAAGAAGTTGAAGGTCATTGAAACTAAGGGAGTAAAAAGATTAGCAGAAGTTGTTCGTCGTTATTGGAAGCATCTCAGCATTCAAAAAATGGGAATTATAAACTTTAAGATAAACTTGTGGAGAAAAAGAAGAAGATACACTGTAAGTTTTTTAATACTTTTTTCTTTTCTTTTTTAATTAAGAAAATAAATTTTATCGTTAATTTTTTATTCTTTTTCTTTTTAAATTGTTCAGTTCACACGCAATTCGCTCCCTGTGGTCCCCACCTACGCCGAGAGCCTCGAGGCTGCAGATGTAATTATTACTTGAGGTGCGAGCATCATCTCTTTGTGGTTGCACTAATAACAGTCTTTCTCTATCTCTCTCATTCGCCCTGCCTGTCCTTGCTCAGAGAATCTGCTGCCCGTAACTTACTATAACCCTCTCTCACTCTCTCGAAAATGGTATCCTGTCAAATATTTGGGCTCAACCATGTATTCAAACTTCTTTTTCTTATAAATTTTATTCTACTAATCTGATCATTTCTTACATTTCAGAATGACATTCCTTCTTTTCTTTCGTCGTTCCCTACTTACTATTCTTCCCATTCAATTTTCAGAGGTAGAGAAGGCGATCTGAAATGAGATGGTCGTTATGGAAAAAATGCTATATAGAGTTGAAGAATTCTATAGTATAGAAATTAAGAAGCACGTGTTGATTAAAGATGAAGTGAAGAATCTAGAAAATAAGTTTTTTGATAATCATAAGAAGTTGAAGGTCATTAAAACTAAGGGAGTGAAAAGATTAACAAAAGTTATTCGTCGTTATTGGAAGCATCTCAGCGTTAAAGAAGTGAGGATTATAAAGCTTCGGGATAAGCTTTTAGAGAAGAAGAAGAAGATGCCCTGTAAGTTATTTTTAATGCTTTTTCCTTTTCTTTTTTATTTAAGAAAATAAATTTTATCGTTATTTTTTATTCTTCTTCTTTTTAAATTATCCGGTTCACATGCAATTCGCTCCCTGTGGTTCCCACCTACACCTACACCCTTGAGGTTGCTGATGCAATAATTACATGAGGTGTGAGCCTCGTCTCTCTATGGTTGCATTAATAACGGTCTCTCTCTATCTCTCTCATTTGCCCTACTCATCCTTGCACAGAAAATATGTTGCTGGTAACTAACCATAATCCCCTCTCGCTCTCCCGAAAATGGTATCCCGCCCAATATTCTACTCAACCATGTATTCCATCTTCCTTTTCTTATATATTTCATCTACTGATCTCATTATTTCTTACATTCCAAAATGGCATTCCCTCTTTTCTTCCTTCGTTCTCTACTTACTACTCTTCCCATTCAAATTTTGAGTTTCCCTCTTCCTCCATTTGCATTTGATTTTCAACATTACCATTTCCTATGCTCTAAATACGAGGATTATGAGATGGCTGCGAAGATAGGCTATGAGTCCTGTTTCAAAGGTACTTGTTATAATGAATTGAATCTATGCTACAACTGCGATTCTAATGCTAGGAAAATCAGTATCAACAAAATCGATAAGGCAATCAAACATGTCACTGCTGCAAGAGTATCAATCAAAATGGACTTAGAGAAATGAGGTCGGCAATCTGAGCAGGGGCAATGACATAGCTTTAAAGCTTCAAAGATGCTCGTATATCTGAAGCAATCGAATGAAGTTCTGAAGAGGATAACTTCACGCTCATATTATTACAGAAATTTTAGTTATATAAATTTCGACATCAAGGCTCTTAACAAATATTTTCGGAACTATCAGTTACCTCAATCAGAGGTAAAGAAGGTGATCTGGATTGAGATGGTCGTTATGGAAAAAAATGCTACATAGTATTGAAGAATACTATAGTATAGAAATTAATAAGCACGTGTGGATCAAAGATGAAGTGATGAAGTTAGAAAATGAGATTTTTAATAATCACAAGAAGCTGAAGGTCATTGAAACTAAGAGAGTGAAAAGATTAACAAAAGTTGTTCATCGTTATTGGAAGCATCTTCGAGATTGTAAAGCTTAGGGATAAGGTTATGAAGAAGAAGAAGAAGTTACACTGTAAGTTTTTTTAAATAATTTTTTCTTTTCTTTTTTATTTAAGAAAATAGATTTTGTTATTATTTTTATCTCCTTTTAAAATTTCCCTGTTCATATGCAATTTTCTCCCTGTGGTCCCCACCAACACCCAGAGCCTCGAGGCTGTAGAAGTAATAATTACATGAGGCGCGAGCCTCGTCTCTCTGTGGTTGAACTAATAATAGTCTCTCTCTATCTCTGTCCATCCTTGCTCAAAGAATCTGTTGCCCGTAACTAACCATAACCCTCTCTCACTCTCCCAAAAATAGTATCCTACTCACTATTTGGGTTCGACCATGTATTCCATATTATTTTTCTTATAAATTTCTTTCTAATAATCTCATCATTTCTTAGATTCTAAAATGACATTCCCTCATTTCTTCCGTCATTCCCTACTTATTCTTCTTCCCATTCAAATTTTGAGTTTCCCTCTTCCTCCATTCGTATCTGATTTTCAATATTTCAGTTTCCTATGCTCTAAACTTGAGAATTGGGAGATGTCTGTGAAGATAAATTATGAGTCATGTTTTCAAAGATATCTTTTATGATGAATTGAATCCATACTGCAAATACGATCCTGACACTCGATAAATCAGTACCAATAAACTTGATAAGGTAACCAACGATGTCACTGCTGTAAGAGTATGAATCAAATTAGCATCGGAGAAAGGACGTCGGCAACCGAGCAGGGGCAAGGAGATAGCTCTGAAGTTTCAAAGATTCTCATATATCTTAAGCAATCAAATGAAGTTCTAAAGAGGATAACTTCACCCTCATATTATTGCAGGAATTTTATTTCTATAAATTCCGACATCAGGGCTCTCGATGAACGTTTTCGGAACAATCAGTTACCTCAATCAGATTCAGAGAAGGCAATCCGGACTGAGATGGTCATTATAGAAAAAATGATACATAAAATTGAATAATTCTATAGTATATAAATTAAGAAGCACGTGTGGATCAAAGATAAAGTGAAGAAGCTAGAAAATGAGATTTATGATAATCGCAAGAAGCTGAAAGTCAATGAAACTAAGGGAGTGTAAAGATTAACAAAAGCTGTTCGTCGTTATTAGAAGCATCTCTGGGTTGAAGAAGTGAGGATTGTAAAGCTTCAGGATAAGCTTGTGGAGACGAAGAAGAAAATACACTGTAAGTTTTTTTTAATAATTTTTTATTTTCTTTTATACTTAAGAAAATAAATTTTATTGTTATTTTTTTATTATTCTTCTTTTAAAATTTCCTAGTTCATACGCAATTCACTCCCTGTTGTCCCCTCATACACCTAGAGCATCGAGGCTACAAATGTAATAATTACATGAGGTACGAGCCTCGTCTCTCTATGGTTGCACTAATAACGGTCTCTCTCTATCTCTCTTATTTGTCCTACCTGTCCCTGTCCAGAGAATATGCTAGTTGTAACTAACCATAACCCCCTCTCGCTCTCCCGAAAATGGTATCTCTCCCAATATTTGTGCTCAACCATGTATTCCACCGTATTCTTTTTCTTATAAATTTCATTCTATTAATCCCATCATTTCTAACATTCTAAAATGTCATTCCCTCCTTTCTTCCGTCGTTTCCTACTTACTATCCTTCCCATTCGATTTTTGATTTTTTCTCTTCCTTCATTCGCATCTAATTTTTAACATTTTCGTTTCTTATGCTTTAAACACGAGGATTGGGAGATGGCTGTGAAGATAGACTATGAGTCATATTTCAAATGTACTTGTTATGATGAATTAAATCCATGTTACGACTACGATCCTGACGCTCGAAAAATCAGTATCAACAAACTTGATAAGGTAACCAAAGATGTCACTGTTCCAAGAGTATCAATCAAATTGGCATTGGAGAAAGGAGGTCGGTAATCCAAGCTGGGATAGGGACATAGCTTTAAAATTTTAAAGATGCTCGTATATTTGAAGCAATCGAATGAAGTTCTAAAGATGATAACTTCACCCTCATATTGTTTCAGAAATTTTAGTTCTATAAATTCTGACATCGAGGCTCTTGACGAATGTTTTCGAAACTATTAGTTATCTCAATTAGAGGCAGAGAAGGCGATACGGACTGAGATGAGTATTATGCTAAAAATGCCACATAGAATCAAAATTTTTTATAATATAGGAATTAAGAAGCACGTGTAGATCAAAGATGAAGTGAAAAGGTAGATAACGAGATTTCTGATAATCGTAAGAAGCTGAAGGTCATTGAAATTAAGGGAGTGAAAAGATTAGCAGAAGTTGTTCGTCGTTATTGGAAGCATCTCTGCATTCAAGAAGTGAGGATTGTAAAGCTTCTGGATTAACTTGTGGAGAAGAAGAAGAAGATACACTATAATTTTTTTAAAATGCTTTTTTCTATTCTTTTTTATTTAAGAAAATAGATTTTATCATTATTTTTTTATTCTTCTTCTTTCTACATTGTCCAATTCGCACGCAATTCGCTCCTTGTTGTCCCCACCTACACCAAGAGCCTCGAGGTGGCAGATATAATTATTACTTGAGGTGCCAGCCTCGTCTCTCTGTGGTTACACTAATAACAGTCTTTCTCTATCTCTTGCATTCCCCCTGCCCATCCTTGCTCAGAGAATCTATTTCCCGTAACTAACTATAACCTTCTCTCGTACTCCCAAAAATGGTATCCTGCCAAATATTTGGAGTCGACCATGTATTCAATCTTTTTTTTCTTATAAATTTCATTCTACTACTCTTATCATTTCTCACATTGCAAAATGGTATTCCCACTTTTCTTCGGTCATTCCCTACTTACTATTCTTACCATTCAATTTTTGAGTTTTCCTCTTCCTCCATTCGCATCTAATTTTCAACATTTCTGTTTTCTATGCTCTAAGCACAAGGATTAATAAATGGTTGCAAAGATAGACTATGAGTCCTATTTCAAAGGTACTTGTTATGATGAATTGAATCGACACTACGACTGTGATCCTAACACTAGAAAAATCAGTATCAACAAAGTCGATAAGGTAATCAAAGATGTCACTGCTGCATGAGTATAAATCAAATTGGCATTGGAGTAAGGATTTCAACAATCCAAGCATGGGCAGTGAGATAGTTCTAAAACTTCAAAGATGCTCGTATATCTGAAGCAATCGAATGAAGTTTTAAAGAAGATAACTTCACCCTCATATTCTTGTAAGAATTTTAATTTTATAAATTCCGACATCAGGGCTCTTGACGAATGTTTTTAAAGGCGATCAGGACTAAGATATTCGTTATGTAAAAAATGCTACATAGAATTATAGAATTGTATAGTATAGAAATTAAGAAGCACATATGGATCAAAGATGAAGTGCAGAAGCTAGAAAATGAGTTTTTTAATAATCGCAAGAAGCTGAAGGTCATTGAAACTAAGAGAGTGAAAAGATTAACAAAAGTTGTTTGTCGTTATTGGAAGTATCTCAACGTTGAAGAAGTGAGGATTGTAAAGCTTAGGGATAAGCTTATAGAGAAGAAGAAGATGAACTGTAAGTTTTTTTAAAATACTTTTTTCATTTCTTTTTTATTTAAGAAAATAGATTTTATCATTATTTTTTTATTCTTCTTCTTTATAATCTGCTCGATTCACACGTAATTCGCTCCCTATGGTCCTCACCTTCACCTATAACCTCGAGGCTACAGATGAAATAATTACATGAGGTGCGAGCCGCATCTCTCTATAGTTGCACTAATAACGGTCTCTCTCTATCTCCCTCATTAGCCCTACTCGTCCTTGCTCAGAAAATATGTTGCTCGTAACTAACCATAACCCCCTCTCACTCTCCCAAAAATGGTATCCTGCCCAATATTGTGATCGACCATGTAATCCATCTTCTTTTTCTTATATATTCCATCTACTAATCTCATCATTTCTTACATTCCAGAAAGGCATTCCCTCTTTTCTTCCGTCGTTCCTTACTTACTATTATTCCCATTCAATTTTTAAGTTTTCCTCTTCCTTTATTCACATCTAATTTTCAACATTTTCATTTCCTATGCTCTAAACATGAGGATTGGGAGATGGCTGCGAAAATAGACTACGAATCCTATTTCAAATGTATTTGTTATGATGAATTGAATCCACACTACGACTGCAATCTTAACGCTGGAAAAATTAGTTTCAACAAACTCGATAAGGTAACAAAAGATGTCACTGCACCAAGAGTATCAATCAAATTGGCATTAGAGAAATGAGGTCGACAATCCGAGCAGGGGCAGTGAGATAGCTCTAAAGCTTAAAAGATACTCATATATCTGAAGCAATCGAATGAAGTTCTTAAGAGGATAACTTCACCCTCATATTGTTGTTCACTCCCCAAGTGCAGGTTTGTGATGTAGTAATAACTCGGCAAGACCAAGGTCGAATCCCAAGGGACTGAAACTTGTACGTAATCTAAAATTAACTGGAAATAGAATTCGAATAAGATGAAATCTGAATTGAATTATAAATTGAGGAATAATTATAAACTATTAATCTAAAACTTATAGGAGAAATCAGAGGTAAGGAAACTAGGGATTCCGAGGATCCACTTGTAGAGATCAGGGAGATCGTATGCCTGTTACATGAATCATGGAATTTACTGAATTGCCATTGATCTAGTTTTCAAAGAGATGAAAGGAAGATGAATTAGAATGGATTCCATCATCAAACCATGCCCAAAGACTATGGCAAACAACAGAATCAAACTAATTACCACCCAATCACATGTATGAAAGTTAGGAAGGGTACCGTCATCCAACCATGCCCAGGAGACTATGGGGAACAACAGGACGTCCTGACGTCATAAACATGAAAAGAAAATAGAAATATTCAAAGCATCGCAGACCCATTGTAATTTCAGTCACAACAGACCATTAAGAACTAAAAATATTTCCATAATAATCAACTAAAATCAACGTCGATTCATAAATTAAAATTAAAATAAAATAAAATCTCTCATCTCACTACAAGCTTCACCTCTTAGCCCTAGCTAAGAGGTTCAGCCCGCCATGAACGGGTTAAATCTCATAATAAAAGAAAAGAAAAGAAAATACTCTCTCCCTTACGTCTGCTTCAAGTCCCTGCCCGAGCCTCCACGTCTCTCTTTTTCTTCCTTCCTAGACCTGAATGAATGCTCCCCACGTCCAAAAACCTCCTTTTATAGCTGCTGGAAGGCTGGAGTCAGTGACAGAGTTGTAGCAGGATACGGAGTGTAATTTTCGCAGCCAAGTTCGGTGCCACAAAACACGCTACTTTCCTCGCTCAAATTCCAAGGAAACACCGTCCCTTAGTACTTTCTTGGGTTCTCTACATGATAGATGGTTCAGATCTGCCATATGATCAAAGATGGTGGGCCAAAACCGCCGGAAAAAGTCAGTTTTCGCAGATGTGTGAAATCTTTTGCACCATTTCACTGTTGCGATCGATGGGCCCCATAGAAGCATTATCTGGAAAATCCACCCCGTCCATTGGATTCAGAACAAAATTTCAGTCAAGAATGGGTGGTTTTGAATGTCCATTAACATGGCCCAGAGAAGAAATCACAAAAGAATCAGTTTTGAACGTTGCAAGGCAGACCGTTTGTGGCCTCTGTATCTCACACGTGTGCACGCATGGGTGAAAAGTGACAATATGGTTTTGTAGCGCTCGCGGCTGTCTACATGGTGGACGGTTTGGATTGAGCTTATGGGGCACGTGTGGGGCCACAGTCGATCGCAAAAATGGCTAGCGGCCGTGCATTACGCAGTGCGTAAGCGGAATCTTCTTTCGCTGTGATGATCGGTGGGGTCCACTTAGCTTTCTTTTCGAAAATCCACACCGTCCATTGGCTTCAGGATGAAAAACCGTCCAGGAAGGCAAAGTCCAGTTTGATTTCAATGTGACCCACAAAATCTGTAACCCAGCTGTCCGTCCTGCGTTTTCCATCCATCCACGTCCGTACCTGTGCATGGGATCAAACGGACAGCTAGGTGAGGGTTTTTCCCCCCTATCGTGAGTATGGACGGTTCAAATCATTTGAAAAGATGATGTGTGGGTCCCACTACAAAAAAAACGGAAGCCAGCATTCGTCCGCTGGCTCTTTACGCAGAGAGGGAGAGAGAGACGGGTCAGCGCTTGCGCTTACCGGTTGGGCGATCCGGTGCGGCTCGCGTGCGGACGTGCTGTGTGCACGCACGTTGCACGTGGGGTCCACTGCGATGTTTATGTGAAATCCATTCTGTCCATCCTCTTCACCATCTCCTTTTAACCGTAGGGACAAAATTTGAAGCGTATCCAGATAGCAGGTGGACCGCAAATCAATAATTTTTGGGCTGATTTATCTGTTGGGCCACTTCCACCTGGATCCAATGGCCGAAACTTGACGTGTACGGTTACTTTATAGTCTTCAGGCCACGTATGAAGTTTCGAGCTGAATAGATGGTGTGAACCTCGTGATCTTACATTCTGGACGTCCTTCAAGCCACTTGAGATTCAATTTCTTACTTTTTTCGAATTTCTGACCGTGTATATTTGTCAATCTTGGTCCCCTGGAGTGTGTCCCTTGCCTTTGGCGTCATCAGATCGTTAAATCTCAACTTTTAACGTCCTTTTTCCATCCATGCTCATAAAATCACCTTACAACACAAGAATGAGAAAACGAGCCATTAGATAGCATTATATTCGTAAATCCAAACAATATCTGAGGTCTAATATGCAATATTTGACCCTCAACAATTGTTACAGAAATTTTACTTCAATAAATTCTGACATCAAGGCACCTGACGAACGTTTTCGGAACTATCAGTTACCTCAATCAGAGGCAGAGAAGGCGATCTGTACTGAGATGGTCGTTATGAAAAAAACGATACATAGGATTGAAGAATTATATAGTATAGAAATTAAGAAGCACATGTGGATCATACATGAAATGTAGAAGTTAGAAAATGATATTTTTGATACTCGTAAGAAGCTGAAGGTCATTGAAACTAAGGGAGTGAAAAGATTAACAAAAGTTGTTTATCGTTATGGGAAGCATCTCAGTGCTGAAGAAGTGAGGATTGTAAAGCATAGGGATAAACTTATGGAGAAGAAGAAGAAGTTGCAATGTAAGTTTTTTTTTAAAATACTTTTTTCTTTTCTTTTTTATTTTAAAAAATAGATTTTATCGTTATTTTTTATTCTTCTTCTTTTTAAACTACCTGGTTCACAAGCAATTCGCTCCACGTGATCCCCACCTACACCTCGAGCCTCGAGGCTACAGATGAAATAATTACATGGGTGCGAGTCTCGTCTCTCTTTGGTTGCACTAAAAACGGTCTCTCTTTATCTCTCACATTCACCTTGCCCATCCTTGCTCCGAAAATTTGCTCCCCGTAACTAGCCATAACCTCCTTTTGTTGTCTCGAAAATGGTATCCCGCCCGATATTTGTGCTCGACCATATATTCTGTCTTCTTTTTCTTATATATTTTATCTACTAATCTCATCATTTCTTACATTCCAGAATGACATTCCCAATTTTCTTCCGTCGTTCCGTACTTATTATCGTTCACATTCAATTTTTGAGTTTTTCTCTTCCTCCCTTCGCATATGATTTTCAATATTTCTGTTTCCTATGCTCTAAACACGAGAATTGGGATATGGCTGCAAATATAGACTATGAGTCCTATTTCAAAGGTACTTGTTATGATGAATTGAATCCACGCTATGACTGCGATCCTGACGCTCGAAAAATCAGTATCAACAAACTCGATAAGGTAATCAAAGATGTCAGTGCTGCAAGAGTATCAATCAAATTGGCATTGGAGAAAGGAGGTCAGCAATCCAAGTAGGGGCAGGGAGATAACTCTAAAGTTTCAAAGATTCTCGTATATCTTAAGCAATCGAATGAAGTTCTGAAGAGGATAACTTCACCCTCATATTGTTGTAGAAATTTAAGTTCTATAAATTCCGACATCAGGGCTCTTGACAAACGTTTTCAGAACTATCAGTTACCTCAATCAGAGGAAGAGAAGGCGATCTGGACTGAGATGGTCATTATTGAAAAATGATACATAAAATTGAAGAATTCTATAGATTAGACATTAAAAATCACGTGTTGATAAAAAATGAACTGCAGAAGCTAGAAAATGAGTTTTTTTATAATCGCAAGAACCTGAAGGTCATTGAAACTAATGGAGTGAAAATATTAACAAAATTTGTTCTTCATTATTAGTAGCATCTCAGCTTTGAAGAAGTGAGGATTGTAAAGCTTTAGGATAAGCTTATATAAAAGAAGAAGAAGATGCACTGTAAGTTTTTATAAAAATATTTTTTTCTTTTCCTTTTTATTTAAGAAAATAGATTTTATCGTTATTTTTTTAATCTTCTTCTTTTTAAACTGCTTGGTTCACGCGCAATTCGCCCTGTGGTCCCCACCTACACCTATAGCCTCAAGGCTGCAGATGAAATAATTACATGAGGTGCGAACCTCGTCTCTCTTTGGTTGCACCAATAACGTCTCTCTCTATCTCTCTCATTCACCCTACTCGTCCTTACTCAAAAAATATGTTGCCGTAACTAATCATAACCCCCTCTCGCTCTCCCGAAAATGGCATCCCGCCCAATGTTATGCTCGACCATATATTCCATCTTCTTTTTCTTATATATTTCATCTAATAATCTCATCATTTCTTACATTCCAAAATGACATTTCCTCTTTTCTTTTGTCATTCCTTACTATTTTTTGTATTCAATTTTTGAGTTTTCATCTTCCTCCATTCGCATCTAATTTTTAGCTTTTTCATTTCCTATGCTCTAAATACGAGGATTGGGAGATGGCTACGAAGATAGACTATGAGTCCTGTTTCAAATGTACTTGTTATGATGAATTGACTCCACACTACAATTGTGATGTTAAGGCTAGAAAAATCAATATCAACGAACTCGATAAGGAAACCAAAGATGCCACTGCTGCAAGAATATCAAACAAATTGGCATTGGAGAAAGGAGGTCGACAATCCGAGCAGGGGCAAGGACATAGCTCTAAAGCTTCAAAGATTCTTGTATATCTTAAGTAATCGAATGAAGTTCTGAATATGATAACTTTACCCTCATATTGTTTTAGGAATTTTAGTTCTATAAATTCCGACATCAGGGCTCTTAACGAATGTTTTTGTAACTATCAGTTACCTCAATCAGAGGTAGAGAAGGTGATCTAGATTGAGATGGTCATTATGGAAAAGATGCTACATAGAATTAAAGAATTCTATAGTATAAGAATTAAGAAGCACGCATGGATCAAAGATGAAGTGAAAAAGCTAGAAAATGAGATTTCTGATAATCGCAAGAAGCTTAAGGTCATTGAAACTAAGGGAGTAAAAAGATTAGCAGAAGTTGTTCGTCATTATTGTAAGCAGCTCAGCATTCAAGGAGTGAGGATTGTAAAGCTTCAGGATAAACTTGTGGAGAAGAAGAAGAAGATACACTGTAAGTTTTTTTAATACTTTTTCTTTTCTTTTTTATTTTTAAAAATAAATTTTAATGTTATTTTTTTATTCTTCTTTTAAAATTGTCCAGTTCGCACGCAATTCCCCCCCTGTGGTCCCCACCTATGCCGAGAGCCTCGAGGTTACAGATGTAATTATTACTTTAGGTGCGAGCCTTGTCTCTCTGTGGTTGCACTAATAACGGTCTCTCACTATCTCTCTCATTCGCCCTGCCCATCCTTACTCAAAGAATCTGCTACCCATAACTAACTATAACCCTCTCTCGTTCTTCCGAAAATGGTATCATGCCAAATATTTGGGCTCGACCATATATTCAATCTTCTTTTTCTTATAAATATAATTCTACTAATCTTAACATTTCTTACATTCCAGATTGGCATTCCCTCTTTTCTTCCGTCGTTCCCAACTTACTATTTTTCCCATTCAATTTTTGAGTTTTTCTCTTCCTTCATTCGCATCTAATTTTCAACATTTTCATTTTCTATGCTCTAAACACAAGGATTGACAGATGGCTGCAAAGATAGTATACGAGTCCTATTTCAAAGGTACTTGTTATGATGAATTGAATCGACGCTACGACTGCGATCCTGACGCTAGGAAAATCTGTATTAATAAACTCGATAAGGTAACCAAAGATGCCACTGATCCATGAGTAAGTAAGGAGATCAACAATCCAAGTAGGGGCAGTGAGATTGCTCTAAAGCTTCAAAGATGGTCTTATATCTGAAGCAATCGAATGCAGTTCTGAAGAGGATAATTTCACCCACATATTGTTGTAGGAATTTAGTTCTATAAATTCTGACATTCGGGCTCTTGTCGAACATTTTCGAAACTATCAGTTACCTCAATCAAAGGCAGAGAAGGCAATCTAGACTGAGATGGTTGTTATGGAAAAAATGTTACATATAATTGAATAATTCTATAGTATAGAAATTAAGAAGCACGTGTGGATCAAAGAAGAGGTGAAGAAGTTAGAAAATGAGATTTTTGATAATTGCAAGAAGATGAAGGTCATTGAAACTAAGGGAGTGAAAAGATTAACGAAAGTTGTTCGTCGTTATTGGAAGCATCTCAGTGTTGAAGAAGTGAGGATTGTAAAACTTAGGGATAAGCTTATGGAGAAGAAGAAGAAGCCGCACTGTAAGTTTTTTTTAAATACTTTTTTCTTTTCTTTTTTATTTAAGAAAATA
This sequence comes from Magnolia kwangsiensis, assembly GCA_037074715.1. Taxonomy (NCBI): domain Eukaryota; kingdom Viridiplantae; phylum Streptophyta; class Magnoliopsida; order Magnoliales; family Magnoliaceae; genus Magnolia; species Magnolia kwangsiensis. The sequence goes on along the minus strand of CM073574.1, from coordinate 167,483,777 downwards.
GATTTTATCATTATTGTTTATTCTTTTTCTATTTAAACTACCCGGTTAACACGCAATTCGCTCCACGTAGTCCCCACCTATACCTCAAGCCTCAAGGCTGCAGATAAAATAATTACATGAAGTATGAGCCTCGTCTCTCTGTGGTTGCACTAATAACGATCACACTCTATCTCTCTCATTCACCCTGCCCGTCTTTGCTCGAAAAATTTGCTACCCGTAACTAACCATAAACCCATTTCATTGTCCCGAAAATGGTATCCTGCCCAATATTTATGCTCGACCATATATTCCATCTTCTTTTTCCTATATATTTCATCTACTAATCTCAACATTTCTTACATTCTAAAATGGCATTCTCTCTTTTCTTCCGTCATTCCGTACTTACTGTCCTTCGCATTTCATTTTCAAGTTTACCTCTTCCTCCTTTCACATCTGATTTTCTATATTTTCATTTCCTATGCTCTAAACACGAGAATTGGGAGATGGCTGCGAAGATGGACTATGAGTCCTATTTCAAAGGTACTTGTTATGATAAATTGAATCCACACTATGACTGCGATCCTTACGCTCGAAAAATCATTATTAACAAACTCGATAAGGTAACCAAAGATGCCACTGCTATAAGAATATCAATCAAATTGGCATTGGAGAAAGGAGGCCAGAAATTCGAGCAGGGGTAGGGAGATAGATCTAAAGTTTTAAAGATTCTCATATATCTTAAGCAATTGAATGAAGTTTTAAAGAGGATAACTTCACCCTCATATTGTTGTAGGAATTTTATTTCTATAAATTCCAACATCAGGTCTCTTAACGAACGCTTTCAGAACTATCAGTTACCTTAATCAGAGGCAGAGAAGGCGATACGGATTGAGATGGTCGTTATGGAAAAATTGATATTTAAAATTGAAGAATTTAATAGTATATAAATTAAGAAGCCCGTGTGGATCAAAGATGAAGTGAAAAAGATAGAAAATGAGATTTTTGATAATCGTAAGAAGCTGAATGTCATTGAAACTAAGGGAGTAAAAAGATTAGTAGAAGTTGTTCGTCATTATTAGAAGCATCTAAGCATTCAAGAAGTGAGGATTGTAAAGCCTCAAGATAAACTTGTGGAGAAGAAGAAGATACACTATAAGTTTTTTTTAAATACTTTTTTCCTTTCTTTTTTATTTAAGAAAATAGATTTTATTGTTATTTTTTTATTCTTCTTCTTTTTAAATTGTCCAGTTCGCACACAATTCGCTCCTTGTGGTCCCCACCTACGCCGAGAGCCTCGAGGCTGTAGATGTAATTATTACTTGAGGTGCAAACCTCGTCTCTCTATGGTTGCACTAATAATAGTCTCTCTCTATCTCTCTCATTCACCTTGCTCGTCCTTGCTTAGAAAATCTACTGTACGTAACTAACCATAACCCCCTTTTGTTGTCCCGAAAATGATATCTCGCCCAATAATTGTGCTCAACCATATATTCCATCTTCTTTTTCTTATATATTTCATATACTAATCTCATCATTTCCTACATTCCACAATGTCACTCTCTCTTTTCTTATGTCGTTCCGTACTTATTATCCTTCACATTCAATTTTCGAGTTTTCTTCTTCCTCCCTTCGCATCTGATTTTCAATATTTACATTTCTTATGCTCTAAACATGAGCATTGGGAGATGGATGTGAAGATAGACTATGAGTCCTGTTTCAATAGTACTTGTTATAATGAATTGAATCCACACTACGACTACGATCCTAACTCTCGAAAAATCAATATTGACAAACTCGATAAGGTAACTAAAGATGCCAGTATTGTATGAGGTATCAATCAAATTGGCATTGGAGTAAGGAGGTCGGTAATCTGAGCAGGGGTAGTGAGAAAGTTATAAAGCTTCAAAGATGCTCGTATATCTAAAGCAATTGAATGAAGTTCTAAATAAGATAACTTCACCCTCATATTGTTTCAGAAATTTTAGTTCTATAAATTTCGACATTAAGGCTCTTGACGAAAATTTTCGAAACTATCAGTTACCTCAATCAGAGGCAGAGAATGCGATCTGGACTGAGATGGTCATTATGGAAAGAATGCTACATTGAATTGAAGAATTCTAGAGCATAGAAATTAAGAAGCACATGTGGATCAAAGATGAAGTGAAGAAACTAGAAAATGAGATTTTTTTTTATCATCGCAAGAAGCTGATAATCTTTGAAACTAAGGGAGTGAAAAGATTAATAAAAGTTATTCATCATTATTGGAAGCATCTCAGCGTTGAAGAAGTGAGGATTATAAAGCTTCGGGAGAAGCTTATGAAGAAGAAGAAGAAGATGCACTCTAAGTTTTTTAAGTACTTTTTTCTTTTCTTTTTTATTTAAGAAAATAGATTTTATAGTTATTTTTTTTATTCTTCTTCTTTTTAAACTGCCCAGTTCATACGCAATTCACTCCTTGTGGTCCCCACCTACACCTATAGCCTCAAGGCTACAGATGAAATAATTACATAAAGTGTGAGCCTCATCTCTCAGTGGTTGCATTAATAATGATCCTCTCTATCTCTCTCATTCGCCCTACTTGTCTTTGCTCACAAAATATGTTGCCCGTAACTAAGCATAGCCCCCTCTCGCTCTCCTGAAAATAGTATCTCGCCCAATATTGTGTTCGACCAGGTATTCCCCCTTCTTTTACTTATCTATTTCATCTACTAATCTCATCATTTCTTACATTTCAGAATAATATTCTCACTTTTCTTCTGTCATTCCCTACTTACTATTCTTCTCATTCAATTATTGAGTTTCCCTCTTCCTCCTTTCGCATCTGATTTTCAACATTTCTGTTTCCTATGCTCTAAACACGAGGATTGGGAGATGGCTGTGAAGATAGATTATGAGTCTTGTTTCAACGGTACTTGTTATGATGAATTGAATATATGTTACGACTACAATCCTGATGCTCGAAAAATTAGTATCAACAAACACAATAAGGTAACCAAAGATGTCACTACTGCAAAAGTATTAATCAAATTGGCATTGGAGAAAGGAGGTCGGCAATCCAAGCTGGGGTAGGGAGATATCTTTAAAATTTCAAAGATACTCATATATCTACAGCAATCGAATGAAGTTCTAAAGATGATAACTTCACCCTCATATTGTTTCAGAAATTTTATTTCTATAAATTCCGACATCGAGGCTCTTAACGAACATTTTCAGAATTATCAGTTACCGCAACTAGAGGTAGAGAAGGCGATACGAACTGAGATGGTCGTTATGAGAAAAATGATACATAAAAATGAAAAATACTATAATATAGGAATTAAGAAGCACGTGTGTATCAAAGATGAAGTGAAAAAGTTAGAAAATGAGATTTCTGATAATCGCATGAAGCTGAAGGTCATTGAAACTAAGGGAGTGAAAATATTAGTAGAAGTTGTTCGTCGTTATTGAAAGCATATCGACATTGAAAAAGTGAGGATTGTAAAGCTTCAGGATAAACTTGTGCGGAAGAAGAAGAAGATACATTGTAAGTTTTTTAAAAATACTTTTTCCTTTTCCTTTTTATATAAGAAAATATATTTTATCATTATTTTTTTTATTCTTCTTCTTTTTAAATTGTCTAATTCGCACGCAATTCGTTCCCATTGGTCCCCAACTACACCTAGAGCCTCGAGGCTGCATATGAAATAATTATATGAGGTGCGAGTCTTGTCTCTCTGTGGTTAAACTAATAATGATCTCTCTCTATCTCTCTCATTCGCCCTGTCCATCCTTGCTCTGAGAATCTACTTCCTCTAACTAACCATAACCCTCTCTCGCTCTCCCAAAAATGGTATCCCGCCAAATATTTGGGCTCGACCATGTATTCAATCTTCTTTTTCTTATAAATTTCATTCTAATAATTTCATCATTTCTTACATTCTAGAATGACATTCTCTCTTTTCTTCCGTCGTTTCCTACTTACTATTCTTCCCATTCAATTTTTGAGTTTTTCTCTTCCTCTATTCACACCTAATTTTCAACATTTCCATTTTCTATGCTCTAAACACGAGGATTAATAGATAGCTGTGAAGATAGACTATGGAGTCTTGTTTTAAAGGTACTTGTTATGATGAATTGAATTCATGCTATGACTGCGATCCTGATGCTGGGAAAATCAGTATCAACAAACTCGATAAGGTAACCAAAGATGTCACTGCTGCATGAGTATTAATCAAATTGGCATTGGAGTAAGGAGGTCGGCAATCTGAGTAGGGGCAGTGAGATAGTTCTAAAGCTTCAAAGATACTCGTAATCAGAAGCAATTGAATGAAGTTCTAAAGAGGATAACTTCACTCTCATATTGTTGCAGAAATTTTAGTTTTATAAATTTCGACATCAGAGCTCTTGACAAACGTTTTTGGAACCATCAGTTACCTCAATCAGAGACAAATAAGGCGATCTGGACTAAGATGGTTGTTATGGAAAAAATGCTACATTGAATTGAAGAATTATATAATATATAAATTAAGAAGCACGTGTGGATCAAAGATGAAATGAAGAAGCTAGGAAAAAAAAAATTGATAATCGCAAGAAGTTAAAGGTCATTGAAACTAAGGGAGTGAAAAGGTTAACAAAATTTGTTCGTCGTTATTGGAAACATCTCAGCGTTGAAGAAGTGAGAATTGTAAAGCTTCAGGATAAGCTTATAGAAAAGAAGAAGAAGATGCATTGTAAGTTTTTTTTAAAATACTTTTTTCTTTTCTTTTTTATTTAAGAAAATAGATTTTATCGTTATTTTTTTATTCTTTTTCTTTTTAAACTAACCGGTTCACACGCAATTCGCTCCATGTGGTCCCCACCTATACTTCGAGCCTCGAGGCTGCAGATGAAATAATTACATGAGGTGCGAGCCTTATCTCTCTGTGGTTGAACTAATAACAGTCTCTCTCTATCTCTCTCATTCACCCTGCCCGTCCTTGCTCAGAAAATCTGTTACCTGTAACTAACCGTAACCCCCTTCCACTGTCCCAAAAATGGTATCCCGCCTAATATTTGTGCTCAACCATATATTTCATCTTCTTTTTCATATATATTTCATCTACTAATCTCATCATTTTTTACATTCCAGAATGGCATTTCCTCTTTTCTTCCGTCATTCCCTAGTTACTATCATTCGCATTCAATTTTCGAGTTTTCCTCTTCCTCCCTTTGCACCTGAATTTCAATATTTTTGTTTCTTATACTCTAAACACGAGGGTTGAGAGATGGCTGCGAAGATAGACTATGAGTCCTATTTCAAAGGAACTTGTTATGATGAATTGAATCCATGATACGACTGTGATCCTGACGCTGGAAAAATCAGTATCAACAAACTTAATAAGGTAACCAAAGATGTCACTGCTACAAGAGTATAAATCAAATTGAATTGGAGAAAGGAGGTCGGTAATTCGAGCAGGGCAGGGAGATGGCATTAAAGCTTCAAAGATGCTCATATATATGAAGCAATCGAATGAAGTTATGAAGAGGACAACTTCACCCTCATATTGTTGGAGGAATTTTAGTTCTATAAATTCTGACATCAGGGGTCTTCGTGAACATTTTTAAAACTATCGGTTACCTCAATCAGAGGCAGAGAAGGCGATCTAGATGGAGATTTTAATTATAGAAAAAATGCTACATAAAATTGAAGTATTCTGTAATATAGAATTTAGGAAGCTCGGATAGATCAAAGATGAAGTGAAGAAGCTAGAAAATGAGATTTCTGATAATCGTAAGATACTGAAGGTCATTAAAACTAAGGGAGTTAAAAGATTAACAAAAGTTATTCTTCATTATTGGAAGCATCTTAGTGTTGAAGAAGTGAGGATTGTAAAGCTTTAAGATAAGCTTGTGGAGAAGAATAAAAAGATATGCTGTAAGTTTTTTTAAAATACTTTTTTCTTTTCTTTTTTATTTAAGAAAATAGTTTTTATCGTTATTTTATCTAGGTCTATGTAACTTTATGAATAAGTTGGATGGCAAATAAATATCCATTGGGCCCGAGAAATGTTTCAAGGGTGATAGTTATTATAAATGTTGCTTCCTATGGTGTGGTCCACTTGAACCTTGGATCTGCCTCATTTTTTATCTTTTTCTTCAAAATGATACGAAAAAATGGATGGAAGGTGTGGATAAGACACATACATAACGGTGGCCTCTCAAAGCTCATGCCTGTTCCCAGTTGCGTCCTTGGGAACGTCAAGCGTAATCCGGTAATTAAAAAAAATTTATTCATCTTTTCATAAGCAATATGTCAAACAAGCCTGAAAGTGTATTTTGTTCATTCAATTACGCCATCCATCTCTCTCCTCATTCTCGAGTAATAAGTAGGGTTCTAGTATAACACGTGGTGGTTTCTGATGGATGGAAAGAGCTCACGTCTAACCAATCGTCAAGCGAGCTCCTAAAACGGAAGGTATTCATTTCGGATCAGCGATGCAGGGGAGTCAGTTTAACACAAAATTGGAAACCGACCGAATAGAAAGTGGATTAGATGGGGGACCCATCAAATCAGTAACTCTATAATCGTCAGGTGGCAGGTTTTATTTGCATTTGCAGGTTTGGGACCATGGTCAAATGATACTAGCCGTCGATGATGGCCAGTGATTGTAATATCCTATATGCATCTAAAGCTCCATATCTTTCGACCACCAATCAAAGGGTTTGGATTTTTCTGATTCTAGTAGTTGTCGATTCCATCACCCATATCATTAATTGTTTTGATCAGGGAATCATGGGCCCACTTTGCAATCCAAATCATTGACATTATGGGAACCAAACTAGGATGGTGTGCAAAAATGATCACCTACAGCATCACCCCCACCAACATCCCACTTGCTTATGAAATCAGTACCGTTGAAAATACATGCTCCACCATTAAGACCGTACTTGTGGAAAATCAAGTGGGTCACACACATTCTGTCAATCAAATTGGCATTGGAGAAAGGAAGTTGGCAATCCGAGCAGGGGCAGGGAGATAGCTCTAAAGCTTCAAAGATGTGCGTATATTTAAAGTAATCGAATGAAGTTTTGAAGAGGACTTCTCCTTCATATTGTTGGAGGAATTTTAGCAATCCGAGCAGGGGTAGGGAGATAGCTCTAAAGCTTCAAAGATGCGCATATATTTGAAGTAATCGAATGAAGTTTTGAAGAGGACTTCTTTTTCATATTGTTGGAGGAATTTTAGTTCTATAAATTCCGACATCAGGGCTCTTAATGAAAATTTTTGGAACTATTAGTTACATCAATCAGAGACAAAAAAGGCGATCTAGACTAAGATGGTCGTTATGGAAAAAAATGCTACATAAAATTGATGAATTCTATAGTATAAAAATTAAGAAGTACATGTGGATCAAAGATAAAACGAAGAAGCTAGAAAATGAGATTTCTGATAATCGCAAGAAACTGAATGTCACTGAAACTAAGGGAGTGAGAACATTAACACAAGTTGTTAGTCGTTATTGGAAGCATCTCAGCGTTGAAGAAGTGATGATTGTAAAGCTTCAGGATAAGCTTGTGGAGAAGAAGAGGAAGGTATATTGTAAGTTTTTTTAATACTTTTTTCTTTTCTTTTTTCTTTAAGAAAATAAATTTTATCGTTATTTTTTTTATTCTTCTTCTTTTTAAATTGCCCAATTCACAGGCAATTCGCTCCCTGTGGTCCCCACCTACACCCAGAGCCTCGAGGCTGCAGATGCAATAATTATATGAGGCGCGAGCCCTGTCTCTCTGTGGTTACACTAATAATGCTCTCTCTCTCTCTCTCTCTCTCAGCCCGTCCCTGCCCAAAGAATCTGTAACCCGTAACTAACCATAACCCCCTCATGCTCTCCCGAAAATGGTATCTCACCCATTGTTTAGGCTCGACCATGTATTCCATCTTCTTTTTTTATATAAATTTTATTTACTAATCTCATCATTTCTTACATTCCAGAATGTCATTCCCTCTTTTCTCCCGTCGTTCTCTACTTATTATCATTCCCATTCAATTTTTTAGTTTTCCTCTTCCTCCATTCGCATCTAATTTTTAACATTTTCATTTCCTATGCTCTAAACAAGAGGATTGAGAAATGGCTGCGAAGATAGACTATGATTTTTGTTTCAAATGTACTTGTTATGATGAATTGAATCCACGCTACGACTGTGATCTTGATGCTGAAAAAATCAGTATCAACAAACTCGATAAGGTAACTAAAGATGCCTATTGAGGGTCGAATATTGCATATTAGACCCCAGTTATTACCTACTTTTATGAACATGATATTGTTTAATGCCTTATTTCAATCATGTTTGTGGTGCAAGGTGAATTCACAAGTGTAGCACTAAAAAGGATGCTTAAAGTATGGATTTAACACTCTGATGACACTAAAGGCAAGGGACAGACCCCAAGGGACCAAGATTGATGAATTTACATGATAAAAATCTGAGAAAATCAAGCCATTCACATTAAAGAGGGCCTAAAATTGGTCCAGAATGCAAGATCACATGGTTTCAACCATCCATTTGGTTCGAAATTTCATACATGGCCTAGGGGCCATAAATTAACCATACACGTAAAATTTTAGCCATTAGATACCTCTAAAAGTGGCTCAGTGGACAGATCAACCCCTTAATTCCTTAAGTGGGGCCCACCTAGTCTCTGGATATGTCTCAACTTTGGATTCAACACCTTAAACGGGGATACAAACTAAATGGATGGATTGAATTTCTCAAATACATCACAGTGAATCCCATACCGTGGTGCATATACACCGTGTACAAGAGAACCTGTCGTGCACTAGTATCAGCAAAGATGGTCAACCGTCTCGGACCGAAACTTTCTAAAAAAAAAAAACCTCCACCGTCTTATGCACGGCAGTCAGTTTCGAGTAGTGGGGCCCACCCATCTCACATTTCATCAATCTGAACCGTTCATTCGCAAAGGGAGGTGGCCACGAACCTCTCCAAGGTGGAATTTTGGCCCCATGCAAGCTTTCGGACGTTCCTATCCGTTAAACGCAAGACGAACGGTGGAGTAGAAGATCTTGTGGGCAACATCGATTTTACTCTAAAACTACTTCCCGACTGGTTTTTTGCCAGGATTTCAATGGATGGGGTGGTTTTCTTCATAAACATAAAGGTAGGGCCCACCGATCATCACAACAGCGGTTCGTAAACTTTGTTTCACAACAGAGGCTGCGGTCCTTTCTTGTGGGCCACCATGGTCCATGATCCAGATAATCAGGACCATCTATTAGGCTTAAAAGGGTCCTATAAACATGGCATAGGTGTCGGAATCACGGAATGAAGCAAAGGATGACTTTTGATCTTCCAAACATAGAATAGACGGTGTAATGAAATAAAATGTGGGCCACCACGGTTTTGATCCAAAATCGATCAGGTCTAAATGGTTTTTCATGAGTAATCCACTGAACAGACTGAATTTGTCGAAAAAATCATCCGTGGGCCCCACCAACGTCATAATGTAAAGCCTGTTACGTAGGCTCTGATTCAACGTCCGAAACTGACAATCTTTAGCTGATTGCACGATCATGGTCGTTGATCAGATGGCAAATCTGATCTGTTCATCATGAAGGCCTGTCCAAAATGCCCCAAGGGATGTTATTCTTTTGGACAAAATCAAAGGAAGAGGGGAGTTGGGAGGCTCCATTCTTGGCTGCATAAAGCTCCAAACCGGCTCTACTACGCACGTGATTTCCTTCATTGCCTGGTACGTAAGGAAGACTTCTGCATAAAGTTACTCCACTCCAACCGACTGCAATGCCTATAAAGAGGGGAAGAAGTGATGAGATCATTCAGTCCTGGGACATCAGTGAGAGAAAAAGACGCGAGAGAGTTGAGGCATTCAATCAGATCCTTGGGGCAGCCATGGAGACAGGGAACGTCAAGCAGAGCAGAGAAAGAGTGGCTAGGAGATTCAAGGGATGTGCTTCTTATCAATTATATTTTTCTTCTCTCCATTTGAATCTCTATTACTTTCCATGAATTTTTAATTTCTTAGCTAGGGTTGAGATGAAACCACTAATTCGAATGATTCTTGTTATTTATTGATTTCATCCATAATTGATTGATTTATTTTTTTTTTTACTGTAATTAAATGAAAACTCCATACCTCTCCAATATATGAGCTTACCCAAAGTCTAGATGTGGATGTTGTTTATAATCTTATTCTAGGTGTGCTTGTGTCTGACCATGAACAGGTTTCCCTATAGAGAAAGAAATAGGAATTTACATCTATTCATGCTTCAACATGGATGGAAAGATGTGATCCTTGAGATTTTTTTTCAATTTTATCCTCTGTGATTTATAATCAAGATATTAGATGGTGGATGTGGATTTAAGTGGTTTGATTGATTCTTAATGCCTATATATACATGATAATTGATGTGCATGCATTAAAAATAATTAATGTTAAGGAAAAAATCACTTATGCTTCAAGGGAATTATACATCTTGTGTGCCTAACCAAGGACACAGATTGCACTTTATTTATTCAATGTATATCAATCTAAATTAGGGTGAATCAACAAGTAAAACAAGGGTTAGGATAATTAGGAGTGGATTCAAAAGTCTTAGTACTCTCCTTGAGTGAATTTTCCTTCTTGTTCTCAGTTATTTTTCATCGATTTTTGTTAGTTTACTTAATAACTAGTTAAACTATTTGTTGGATTAGTTAAGAAGAATCATAAAATTTGAATTATGACAACTAGTCCTCGTGGGAATGATCTCATAATACGTACCATGTCTGCACCTGATTCATATACTTGTGAGTTTAAAATCAATTTAAATCAGGTTGGTTTAAATAAAACATCAATGTCACTACTGCAAGAGTATCTATCAAATTAACATTGGAGAAAGGAGGTCGGTCATCTGAGTAGGGGCAGGGAGATGGCTCTAAAGCTTCAAAGATGCTCATATATCTGAAGCAATTGAACAAAGTTCTGAAGAGGACAACTTCGTCCTCATATTATTGGAGGAATTTTATTTCTTTAAATTCTGACATCAGAGCTCTTAACGAATGTTTTCGGAACTATCAATTGCCTCAATCAGAGGCAAAGAAGACGATCCGGATTGAGATGGTCGTTATGGAAAAAATGCTATATGGAATTGAAGAATTCTATAGTAGAGAAATTAAGTAACAAGTGTAAATCAAAGATGAAGTGAAAAAGCTAGGAAATGAGATTTCTGATAATTGCAAGAAGCTGAAGGTCATTGAAACTAAGGGAGTGAAAAGATTAACAAAAGTTGTTCGTCATCATTGGAAGCATCTCAGCGTTGAAAAAGTGAGGATTGTAAAGCTTCAGGATAAGCTTATGGAGAAGAAGAAGAAGAAGATACACTATAAGTTTTTTTTAATACTTTTTTCTTTTCTTTTAATTTATTTAAGAAAATAGATTTTATCATTATTTTTATTATTATTCTTCTTCTATTTTCAGAGATAGAGTAAACAACAGAGTCTTGCGTCGGATACCTTTTCCTCGATAGAAGCTTGGCATGTGTTTTTTTACTCTTTATTTTTTATTTCAAGAAAATGTTTTATATATATATATATATATATATATATATATATATATATATATATATATATATATATATATATATATATATATATATGTATGTATGTATGTATGTATGTATGTATGTATGTATGTATTTTTTTGGCAAGTGCATAGCAAATAAAAGCTTACGTTAGTCAGATGTGTTGTTATGCTTCATTTACAATACTTTTTTTCCATTAGTTTTTCAAACAGATTTTGAGTTCGGATGCTAATTGGGTCATGCCATGCCCATTTTGATACTTCACTTACCATACTTCTTTTTCATCTAATGTTAACTAGGTCATTTCATGCCCATTTTTTTTAAAAAAAATATTATGTTTGAATTCATGTCCTAAAATGAGTGGATGAAAAGTATGACGAACATAGACAAAGTAGATATAACATAATCATTGGGTTGGTCCTGCAAAACTTTGTATCATGTCTCAATTTTACAAGATTCTATAGTGGGTGACCCCTCTCGTTGCTCCCTCTTGTTGCCTTTGATGACCTGTGGTCCTATATGTCGTTATTGTTGTTCTGTTGGGCCTAACACGAGGGGATTCATATGATGGATAGTCTGGATGGAATAGAAACTGTACGATGGTACCCACATAGCTCAAGTGTATGGGACTCCTCGGCTGCTATAGGTGCATATAGTCACACGAGATTGCATATATGTGAGGTCCATGGTTCCTAGTAATCCAATAAGTTAATCTTGTCCACATTGTGCTCAGTGAGTGGCCCAAATGTCTCCCAAATTTGCTAATTTCGAGTTTAGACCCTTCATTCCGTGTTTTATGAATAGATAATTGAAATAAAATTAGGGGACAGTCTATATCCAAAGGCCCAGTGATTAGACAATAAGAATGTTTAAATCTGGAAGGCTTAAGTTAATTAATCATCGGGTCCTCACTCTTACCCGAGTGGTAGACTCCTTAGAGTTTCAACATCGGGTCAAGGGTTTAAGTACCCATGGTGGTGAAATCCCACGGTGTGCGTGTGTGGGGTGTGTGTGCATGTGGCGTGAGTGTGTGGGGGTGTGTGTGCGTGTGTTAAAAAAAAAGTTAATTAATCATCTACAGTGCACCCATCATATTGGTGGTCTGGATGATGAGGCCGTGGGCCGTATGCACATGGTTAGAATCCTCAGCAACAACAAGAGGAGTATAGAAAGGCTCTTCATGCATGTGTACTCGATTTAGTCCATCCAAATTCTATCCAAAAATTTCACTGTCCAATCGGTGGGATCTGCCTGATGTTTTGAATCATGTACTATTTTGGTCTTTCAAAACAGATGGACCGAGTGGATTTTTCGTGGACTTCTCTATGGACCCCACATATCCCCAGGCACAGAGATATCTATGTGCCCAATTCACGCGCAATTCACCCTCTATGGTCCCCATCTACACCCAGAGCCTCGAGGCTACAGATGTAATAATTACATGAGGAACGAGTCTCGTCTCTCTATGGTTGCACTAATAATGGTCTCTCTCTCTCTCTCTATCTCATTCACTCCTGCTCATACCTGCCCAGAGAATCTGCTACCCGTAACCATAATGCCTCTCTCTCTCTCTCTCTCTCTCTCTCTCTCTCTCTCTCTCTCTCTCTCTCTCTCTCTCTCTCTCTCTCTCCCGAAAGTGGTATCCCACCCAATATTTGGGCTCGACCATCGTATTCTATCTCTTCTTTTTTTTTTTTCTTATAAATTTCATTCTACTAATCTCATAAGTGAGTTATAAGAAGGTGAACCTACATTGTAGCTACAAGCATGCTAGTAATGGGGGGGAAATCTTCACAAGAAAAAATAATAATAATAATAGAGAGGGAACAATGAAAATTTTAGGAGGGATGCAAATTGCCAAGGACTCAGGGTTACAAGAATCTATGTAACCCTAAGAACTCAAGGCCCACTGTGATTTTCATGTTATATTCACTTTGTTCATCCATATTTTCAAGTTAGTTAGGTCACGAGCGCAAACATGAGGGATATGCAAAACTCAAATGGGCCACACCACAAGAAACATTGGGATTGAACGCTCACCACCAACACCTTCTTGGGGCTATAATAGTTTTGAATGGGGACTAGTTAATTTTTCCCTTCATTAAGGTGGGATTCACCTTAATGTTTAAAAATGGGTTGGAAACACCTCACAGACTATTTGATTTGCTATAATTCATGTGAATTGGGGGTAAAAACATAATTATTCTTCATATCATTTTAGGTCATGAGCCAAAAAAATGAGGAAGATCTAAAGCTCAAGCGGACCACACCACAAAAAACTGTGGAGATTGAACAATAACCATTTAAACTTCTTGGGGACCATGGAAGTTTTGGATCAACTCGATATTTGTGTTTTCTCTTCATCCATGTTTGTGTGACCGTATGAACAAGTTGAATCACAAATAAACATTATGGTGGGTATCATTATCTCCATTATTTCTTGTGGTGTAGTCCACCTAAGATCTGCCTCAATTTTGGGCTCATGCCCAAAAGCGATATGGAAAATTGAATGTACGGCATGGATAGAACACATACATCATGGTAGGGACCACAGATTTTTTCCACCTACTATCTTAGAGCCTCATTTTCCTGGTAAAATAGTCGACGTCTTACATCTATTTTTACCATGGCAAGAAATAAATGCCAAATTCCTGTCAAACACCATATAAATATAGTTGATCAAACAGGACTTTATAAGTGCATTCGATGACATATATAATCACCACAAGGGTCCCCAAAAAGGTTTCAACAATGGGCATTTCCATCCGCAATATGTCCTAAGGTGTCTAAGGTGTGGCCCACTTGAATTATGGATCTCCCTCATGTTTGGGCTCATACCCTAAAATGAGCTAGCAAAACAAATTACCGGAGTAGATGTAATACAAACATCATAGTCGGCCCACAAAGCTTGGGGTCACAAGGGATTCCTACATCCCTGGGTTATTGGCAAGTTCCATCCTTTAAAGAGGTATCTTCCCAAGCATCTAAAATACAATACACTCCAGTAAATTGTCCAATATATGAGTAGATTTCCAGTTAGAAAAATTCAAACTAAGTATTTTTAGCAAATTTCACAATTCTAAAAGCGAAAAAAAAAATTTCTAAAAAGGAAGAAAGAAAAAAAAAAAAGAATGTTAGAATATTGTGTGATCTTGTTACCATACTTCGTGTGATCTAGTTACCATACATGTGCCAAAGAATATTATTGTAATATTCTAGCACATGTATGGTAACAAATCACACAAAGTATGGTAACAAGATCACACAATATTCTAATATCCCCCCTTAAACTCGAGATGATGAAGTCAACTTGAGTTTGGAAACAAGATCACGTAGTCAACTAGGTGGATGAGACTTCGTGAAAATATCAGCAAGTTAATCCTCAGAGGAGATGGATCGAAGATGTAGTGTACCCTGCTCGATGTGGTGTCGAATGAAGTGGCAGTCAATCTCTATATGCTCGGTCCGCTCATGAAAAATATCATTGTGAGAAATATGAATGGCACTCCGATTATCACAATAAAGAGGGGAACTAGTCAGCAGAGAAAAACCCATGTCTGTCAAAAGTCATCGTAGCCACAAAAGTTCAGTTGCAGTATTAACAAGTGCACGGTACTCAGCCTCAGTACTGGATCGGGCAACAACAGCCTATTTCTTGCTGCGCCAAGAAATGAGAGAAGTATCAAGTAAAATACAATAACCTATAGTGGAGCGACGATTGGTAGGATCACCGGCCCAGTCAGCATCAGAATAAGAGTGGAGCTCCAGAGATGAGTGCGATGAAAAGTAAAGACCATGAAACAAAGTTCCCTTGACATAGTACAAGATACGAAGAACGAAAACATAGTGAGTAGATCATGGTGCACTCATAAACTCACTAACCAAGTGAACAATGTAAGAAATGTCTAGGCGAGTAACTGTGAGATAGATGAGACTACCGACCAATTGTCTATACAGAGTAGCATCTGTAAGAGATTCACTGTCAGTAGTAAGAAGCTTAACATTATATTCAAAAGGAGAAGTGCACATTTTGTTGTCAATCAAGCCTGCTTTGGAAAGCAAGTTAGAAGCATACTTAGCCTGAGGTAGATAATAACCATCTGAACCTAAAGTATCTCAAGACCAAGGAAGTAGTTAAGATGCCCTAAGTCCTTCATCTCAAAATTCTGACTTAGAAAGTGTTGAAGATCTCAAATACCAGAGAGATCATCCCCTGTAATGATCATGTCATCAATATAAAGAAGGATAAAAATAATAGCAACACCAGTAGTCTGAAGAAACAGTGCAGAGTCATATGCACTAGGGACAAAGCCATGTTGAGCAACAACATAACTAAATTTGACAAAACAAGCTCGAGGAGCCTGTTTGAGACCATAAAGAGCATGGCGAAAATGATAAATTTTGTGAGGAGGATGGTCATAGCCAGGTGGTGGATGCATATAAACTTCCTCAGAAAGATCACCATTCAAGAAGGCATTTTTGACATCCATTTGAAAAAGTTGTCAATGACGCACAGCAGCTACTGAAAGCAAAGATCTAACAAAGGTAAGTTAAGCAACAGGAGTAAAAGTCTCCTCATAGTCAATACCATACTCCTGAGAGAAACCCTTCGTAACAAGGCGAGCTTCGTATCATTCCACTGATCCATCTGCCCGAGTCTTGATTTTGTAAACCCACTTACATCCAACTGCAGACTTTTCGAAAGAAAAATCCATCAAGTCTCAAATATGAGTTTTCGTAAGACATAACTTAATTTTTACCAAAGAGGGTCAGTACTAGCCCCACAATAAGTGTAAGGTTCACGAAGAGTAGTAAGGGCATAAAAATAATGATATTCTTGAAGATGAGAAGGAGGGGCTCTTACTCTAGTGGAGTGACGAAGTGCAGGTACCTGGACAGGCTCAGGGGCAGTTGATGTAGCAGGAGGATCAGCAGACATTTCAGTTGGATCAAGAGCAGCCGAAGAAGGAATGTCTGAGGAGCTTAGCATCTCTGCAGAGGAGTTAAGTGAAATTGTGGTAAATACCGCTTTAATTGAAGCAGGAATATGCCAATATATCTTAGAGGGGGGTGAATAGGACTTTTTAATAATTTTATAACAATTTAAAATCCTATCACTCTAATCCTAACAACAAGCATATATTAAGATTACTCAAGAATAAATCCACTGGCTTCTAAGCCCGGTAGAGGATCCAATCACAAACTATTTGAGAGATGAACAATATGTAAACTAGTTTATGATGGATATGACTGTGCATGTGTGTGAGGTGTGATCTCAGATAAGCAGACATGAAAGTATTGAAGGAAATCACAAATAAAAGACAATAATAATCTCAAACACAATCATTTTTATAGTGGTTCGACTACTTGTCTACTCCACTCCTGGTAACCGCACTCAACGTTTGAGTGTACGGATTTCACTAAAGAGGTTTCATACGGTTCACCCCAAACCCAAGGTTTTAAATCAGGTTCACCTTTAACCTTTACAACATATACCTAAGCTGACTATTTATGCTCTAACTGTTTATGCTCTCATCAGAGCAAGGGTCAATACAACACACCCACCATGTACACTTCTACAGGAGGCCTCCAAGAGGACTTACAAGGGGTGAGAAACACCTTAGACCCAATCCTACAAAGGAATGATCATAAGGTCCTCTGAAATCTGATAACTTATAGATAAGCAGATGAGTCCCTTTTAGCTCATTGTTGAAGATATCATCCCTTGTTAACGAAGAGTCTTCTGCTTCTTTGAACAACAACTCAGAAGATGTATCAATTCATAGCGACGGTTTGGGTCAAAGTTATGATGGAATCCTACTTTCGAATATTTTCCTATAAAGGAGATAGAGTGATTCCAATTATCTATGCATTTAAGGCATCCCAGCTTAATGATTTGTCATTAAGGTGGTAACTGGAGGATCCTTGAATGCGAAAGTTCATTCCTCAATCCACTCTATTGAATATCAATGATGAGGGTGGATTGGAAGATGAACTCCCTTGAGAGAAAGGGCTTTGGGTAAATGATCTAAGGTTAAACACTCTAAAGCACTCTCTTCTTTCTCTGCCAGCAACTAAAGACAAGTTCTCTATAAATAGGCAAAAAGTTTCAACGGATATAAAATGGTCACATTTATGACAAGTTCGATATCATCGAGCGTATACTCTCGATTGTATCAACTGGCCGCTCGATGATACAAACTCAAATGCCATACGCTTTTGAAACCTTTTGCAAGTTGATCGAGGAAATCGGAACAGGTGTTGATATCATCGAATTTCGAACTCCAATTGCATCGATACGAGGTTTAATTCCTCGACATTTGAAAATGAGAGAGAGAATGCCTTAGAAATATTTCAGGTCAAGGATATGATCGAGGTACACTCGATATCATCGAAATTTGAATGTCAATGATATCGATATCCATGTCGATCCATCGATAAATCCAAAAGATTTTCCAGTTAAGTTTGCTGGACAGTTTCTCCTTTCTTGATGCAATCGATCTGACCTCGATATCATTGATATTTGAATATCGATTCTATCGGTGACCCTCGATCCAAGATAAAAAATAACCTGAAAACTGTGTCCAAGACCAATATCATCGAAGGCCTTCCGATATCATCGGTTTTTGAATTCTGAGGATATCGAAGAGTACTTTGATATATCGAAGGTCTTCCTGATTTTCTTTTTAAAAAAACAGGGACACAAACTCTTTGCTGCCGATTTTATCGAGTCAACTTCGATAGACTCGAGTTTCGAATATCGATGATATCGATAGAGGTATCGATACATCGATAATTCCGTCCAAATGAATATGTGGTTGCTGGACATCTTTTGTCCTCATTTCGATGGTATCGATTGATCATTGAGTACATCAATAGCACTTCCGAATTATATCGATCAGTCTATCGATAAATCGACAAAGGTAGAAGACTTAGAGATTTTTTAAATTTTGTAAAAAAGCTTTCTAACCCAAAAACCCTATAATATTCTAACCAATTTTAAGGGTTTTATATACCTGGTGTTTTGGGACATGGGATGTGAGGCTTAGATTTACCTGTGGCGAGTTCGGGCACACATCTGGTTGAGGCAGACAATTGATTGATCTTCCTATGGAGCTTCTCTGTCTAGTTAACTCAACACTCACGTTAATTGACAAACCAGGGCACTTTCATCAGGTACTAGAGCAATAGATGGATCAGTAAAAATAAGAGCATAACTGGAAGAGGACTGTGGAAAAGGAGAAAGACTCGTAAACATCTTATGTTCTCAAAACTCCACATGACGGAAAAATACGAAGACATTTGGCTATGGGATCATAACAACGATAACCTTTCTAAGTGAGATCATAACCAATAAGACAACGGAGTCTGGATCATGGTTCAAGTTTGGTGCATTCATGTGTAGGAAGAGTAACAAAACAAACATAACCAAAAACTTGAAGCAAGGAATAGTTAGGGACTATACCATGGAGAAGCTCAAAAGGAGTTTTATTGTGGATGGTAGGTGAAGGAACACGATTGATAGTGTAGACAGTAGTGAGAGCAGCTTCACCTCAAAAGCATTTTGGAAGAGAAGCAGAAATGAGAAGTGCTCTTACCGTATGTAGAATATGACGATGTTTACGTTCTACTCAACCACTCTGTTGAGAGGTGTAGGGACAAGAATGATGAGAGACTGTTCCATTTTATTGTAAAAGGGTAAGAAAATATTTATCTTTGTATTCCATAACATTATCTAAACGAAAAAATTTTAATGGTATAAGAAAATTGAGTATGTACCATTTTTTGAAAATTATGGTAAACATTTGTGAGTTCAGACCGATGTCGTAAAAGATAAATCCAAGTATAACGACTGTAATCATTTACAAAGATAACAAAATATCGAGATCCCCCCTCAGTCAAAATTGGGGCGAGACGCCAAATATCAGAATGGACTAAGTCAAAAGGTACAGAAGAAAAAGATTCACGTTTATTAAAGGACAAATGTGTCTGTTTTCCAAGATGATATGAAACACAATCAAATGGCTGAAAATTAACAGATCCTAGATGACCCTGAGAAGCCAAGAACTAGACACGTGGAAGCAAGGCATGACTCAATTGGGAGTGCCATAAACTGGAAGTGACGGTGACAGCATCCATGGAAGTGGTTGTTAAAAAAAGAAGTTGCAAATATGAGAGCTCGAAAAGACGTCCAACTTTACAGCCAGTCCCAAGTAGTTGACCCGTCTGTGAATCCTATACATCAACACCCTTTTTAGAGAATTTCAGTTCAAGACCTAACTCACATAGTTGTCCAATGGAAAGAAGGTTTAAAATAACTTGGGAATAAGGTAAGTATCACTAACAGATAAATTAAAGGTAGAAATAGACCCTATATGACTAACAGACATATGGGAACCATTGGCAGTGTATATGACAAGATTGGGAGAGAGTAGTCTTATGGGAGAAGATGGTAGAATCAGATGTCATGTAATTACAAAAGGCAGATTCTATAAACCACTGGGATTTACCTGGAGTGACGGACATGATAGTTGAGGGTTGGGACAAAACCTAGTGAATTAAGTCCTTCACGTCAGCTGCAGTAAGAGAAGTGGACTGAGGTGGAGTCTGGAGTACAGAAGGATCAGATGAAGCGACCGCAGCTATTTGTTGGGAAGCTCTTTTCTGCTTAGAATACTGGAACTTGCGGCATTCATCGATGGTATGACCAGTTCATTTACACCACTTGCAAAAACCAATCTTGGAGGTGGATTGAGAGAAAGAACGTCCAGTAGAAGACTGAGAAGCACCATGAGAAGAGGTGGCCATAACCATGTCAAAAGATTGCATCTTCATAGTGGAACGTCGAGTTTCTTCAGAGATGAGTTCAGCAACTGCAGCATATAATGTTGGAAGTGGCTGACGGTGAAGAAGAGAAGCTCGAGTAGATTCAAAATCATCTTGAAGAGCCATCATAAAGTACATAAACTTCCGTCGATCAAGCTAAGTGGCAAACGTTTGAATGTCTTTAGAACATTCCAACTTAGGGTCTGCGGCAGATAATTGTTCCCAAAGATTATTAGTTTGAGAATAAAAATCAGCAATAGACTGACCTCGGCCTTGACGCATCTGATAGAGTTTAGCTTCCAGTTGAAACTCTAATGAAGCATCATAGGTGCAGTTGTATCTTTTTTTCAGAAAGTTCCAAGCAACTTTAGCATTCTCAAGTCGTGGAAGAAGACTATTGACGGAAGTCTTGATGAACCAAGACAAAATTTTGTAGTGAATACTGTCTCATTCTTCTTGATAAGATGCAAAGGCATCGTCTTTCTCACCGTCTCTCGGCATAGATTGAGGGACTGCTTCAAAAACTTGTTCACTCCCCAAGTGTAGGGTTGTGATGTGTAATAAACTTGGTAAGACGAGGTCGAATCCCAAGGGACTGAAACCTGTACGTAATCTAAAATTAACTAGAACTAGAACTAGAATGAGATGAAATCTGAATTGAATTATAAATTGAGGAATAATTGTAAACTATTAATCTAAAACTAATAGGAGAAATCAGAGGTAAGGAAACTAGGGATTCAGAGGATCCACTTGTAGAGATTAGGGAGATCTTATGCCAGCTTCAAGAGTCATGGAGTTTAACTGAACTACCGTTGATATAGTTTCAAAGAGATGAAGGGTATATGAATTAGAATGGATTCCATCACCAAACCATGCCCAGGAGACTATGGCAAACAACAGAATTAAACTAATTACCAACCATTCACATGTATGAAGGTTAGGAAGGGTACCGTCATCCGACCATGCCCAGGAGACTATGGTGAACAACAGAGCTTCCTCGCGTCATAAATATGAAAAGGAAAAAGAAATATTCAAAGCCATCGCAGACCCACTGTAATTTTAGTCACAACAGACCATTAAAGACTAAAAATATTTCCATACTAATCAAACTAAAATCAACTTTAAAATTCGTTCAGTATAAACAAAAGCGTAACATACAGTCTCCCATCATGCTACAAGCTTCACCTCTTAACCCTAGCTAAGAGGTTTAGCCCAACATGATTAGACTATATCTCTAAAAAAATAAAATAAAAAAAAATAGTAAAACAAATAAAACAAACTCTAAACTCTCCCTTTCTCACTGACGTCCTAGCCCTGGATAGTTTCTCTCTCTTTTTTTCTCCACTTATAGCCAGTTGTATGGTTAATTTATGGCCCCCATCACGTGTATGAAGTTTCAAGTCAATCAGAGAGTGGAAACCCTGTGATCTTGCATTCTAGACCAATTTTTGGGCTATTTGAGCTTCAGTTTCTCGATTTTCTTCGATCTCTGATATGTGATTCCGTCGATTTTGGCCCCCTGGAGTCCCGTAACTTGCCTTGGTGCATCTTGAGCGCTAAAACCATGTTTTTAACACCCATTTTCAGTTCAAGCTCATAAAGACACCCTGCGTCACAAACACGATTAAATCGGGCTATTAGACAGTACAATGTTTGTAAATTCAGGCAATAACTGGGGTCTAATATGTAATATTTGACCCTCAACACAACCTCCAACCAGCATCTTGCTAGTCCCGAGCAAGGTATGCGAAAATTAAGTTGAGATTGATATAAGAAATTCTGTAAAGCCGAGTGATATATGAAAAATAATCCAAGCATTAGAATTCTAAGATTAATGGATGTTGGGCATTACTTTCTCCTGGACTTGAACATACGGTAAACTTCCTAATCAAGTTCATGGTATTAATCCATCAATCAGAAAAATTCTAACATTGAGTTTCATGAGTGTATAGTGTAATCTCGACTTATCATCATTAAAATACACTTCTCTATTTCAGGATATCGTTGGTAATCAACAAGAGAATTCATGATAACCAAAATCTGCCTCACAAATCGTCTTTTCATTCCTTAAGCTTTTGATTTTTTTCAGGAAAAGTAACGCCGAGAAGGGGAATCAAATCTGTACCTATAGGGAGCAAACCTATGGTGAAGACCGTATACCCAACCCTTTTCATATGTCATTCATGGAGAATTAATTCCACACCTATAGGGAGCAAACCTATGGTGAAGCTTTTTCCAAAGGTATCTGAGCTTCTTTTATTATTATTATTATTATTATTTAGATCATGACGGGCAAATTTCAAGTGGTTTCCTCACATGCTTAGTGATTACCAAGTTATCCCTTCAATATCAGACTGAAACCTTAATGTGAAAGCGAGATGTGACATGTGAACTCATGACTCAATCAATGTTTGAACTTCTAATCTTAGATGAATAATTCAGACTTAACTGTGAAACCTACAGATACTGAATCCAAGAGTCATACATCCAACATTACATATCTCACACTTTTAAATCAAAGATAAATGTCAAAATTATTTCGAATTCACAAAAATTTTCAGAAAAAAATTTCACAATTTTTGCTCAAGACCAAGAAAACACTGATTAGATAACCTAATCCCCCACCCCCAACCTAAAATTTACATTGTCCTCAATGTAAAAGATATAAGCATACAATGCATGTGGGACAACGAAAATAAATGAGAAGTGATGGGAAGACAGTACCTGGATAACGTATCGAGAGAGATTTTTCAAGACATCGCTAGGAGAGAGCAGGTTAGCATAAGAGAGAAAGTAAAATAAAAATAAATAAAATAAAATCCTACCTATACTACTTTCGCAGGTGTTCTCGATTGCATTTAGCGTATGTAACAAGCCTTTAAACCCCTAGGTTATCCCTAGTGGACGAGTTGTATTCTCGTGAGGGTTTGCAGTAATGTTACCCATAAACATTGAATCGATCATGGAACTTGATCATGCTACAAGGTTCCTCTTTAGGCCAATATCTTGATAAGTTTCTCAATAGGATCATCCAAAAGCCCTTTTTGCAATAGGCTTGGATGCCCTGGAGCTTGACTTTCTAGAGAAACTTATTTACCTCATTAAAAATTTATTGTTGATTCACCTGAGGTATCCAAAGTATAAATGATTCACCTGTGTCAGAAAAAGTTTCAGAGTTAGTATCCTATAGTGAATCAGAGACTACAGATAGATCAAGTTGAGAAAAATTTTCAGGAAGAGGTGTAGTCTCAACACATTCCAAAGTAGCAGACTTCGGTTCAATTTCCTGCTCCTCATCCCCTAATGGTAAACATTCAGGATATGTAGAAGAAGGGGTTTCAGAGTAAGGGTTCTCTCGGTCAGTACTGACTGCCGAGATGTTGTCTAGCAAGGCATTCACTATGTCTCTTATCATGGGATCATTTGAATCTGCAAAGTATGTCAAGCAATCATCAAAAGAGATGGGATATTTAGCTGAGAGTGACTTATTTTCCACCTTAGAGCTCGTGATAATCTACCCAAGGAATCCATCATCCTTAAAAGTGGACAGATGTATGCTATCTTGCTCCGGCCCTGCACAGACAGATTGAGGGTCAGTATACGAAGCATTGTATTGATATGCAGACTCTGTTCATTGATACTACTCAGAAGAGGTATTGAATCGTCAACATTCAACAGTTCAGATAGTGGCCTCAACTGGGTGGTTTCAAAATCCAAAGTCATATTGAGTAACTCGTTCATCTCCCGAATCATATCATCATTCAATTCAGGAGAGTGGTCCAAACATATCTCACAAGAGATAAAAGGGTCAGTTGTAGAGAGCTCCTCCACTTTTAGATCAGACATGTTAGGTGAGTGAAGTATCTCATTATGACTATTCCCTTCGCGTACTTCTTGATCATTGACTTGGACCAAACTTGAGATTAATTCCAGGAGAATTGTGGTTACACATTCAGGATCGTCATCCCAATACTCATCATATTTTGGTTCAGTGCAGTGCACACTTGGGATGGAATCACTTTCCTCATATTCTTCACCTAGAATGGGTTGAGGTTCGCATAAACTAACATCTTCTTCATCATTAGAATCTAGTGTGTCATGTGATTGAAGTGTGTCATCATCATTATATTTGAAAGACAGTCATGTCTCTTCCCCATTCTTTTGAACAGTCATCGAGATCGACTCATTGGTAAATTGGACCGTATGTTCATTAATGGAATCCAACTCCTCATTCCAAATTCCAGAGTTCTTCAAAGGCGAGTTAGGATCACTTTCCTCGCATTGTATTTCTGGAATGAATTGTGACTGGGATGACCGAGCCTCTTCTATCCTATCAAGGCGCGAATTGAGTCCTTCCATTGCTTTTCTGAATTCCGTAAACCACTCCATGTTATGCTGAATTGAATTTTCCTGGATCGTTTCTAGTTGGATCTCAAAGGTAGAGGGTCTAAGAGAATAATCACTTGAAATAAGTGCTTCCAAAGTTTTTATACTTTCTCTAAAACAGGCCAAGTTATGCTGAAATGAATCAACTTGGATCGTTTCTGGTTGGATCTCAATGTTAGGGTATCCAAGAGGATAATCCTTATAACATGTTGTTGGTTCATCTTCCCAGCTTTGATGTTTCCACTGGTTATAGTCATACTGATCATATATGGGAGAATATGATGGCTGATAATAATCCTCATTCTCATAATTACGATCGTATACAGCCCTATTAACCGATGGAAGATAACGTTCTACTCGGTTCTCAATGTCTGTTTGTGATGGAGAAAAATCTTGAGGTATACGTTGAATTCCACAACCCTCAGGCATTCCCCAATATCTCTTATCCATCTCAGCGTATACACGTACCTACGATTCCATGGTAGAATCCTCACTCTAAGTCTAATCCTAGAATAAAAGAAAAGTCATACAGCAATATGAAAAGTAAGAGAAGAAGTTAGAAGGGTGTTACCAAATAAGAAGTTCTTATGTTAAGATCCTGCAGAAGAAAACAAAACAAGTTAGTTTCTAAAACAGTTAGTCTAAGATTAGAAAATTTCTAAAAATCCTAATTTTAAAAATAGAAAGATATCACCAAATTAGAAGTTTCTATCTCAGGATCCTACAAAACAGGAAAGTTAGGTTAATTCCTAAAAATCAGAAAAATCTAGACCTAAAGTTAGTACAATCCTAATCTTAATCTAATTCTAAAACTAATTAATTTTAGAAATGCAACCGTCAGTCTCCGGCAACGGTGCCAAAAACTTGTTCACTCCCCAAGTGCAGGGTTGTGATGTAGTAATAAACTCGGTAAGACCGAGGTCGAATCCCAAGGGACTGAAACCTGTACGTAATCTAAAATTAACTAGAACTAGAACTAGAATGAGATGAAATCTGAATTGAATTATAAATTGAAGAATAATTGTAAACTATTAATCTAAAACTTATAGGAGAAATCAGAGGTAAGGAAACTAGGGATTCAGAGGATCCACTTGTAGAGATCAGGGAGATCTTATGCCAGCTTCAAGAATCATGTAATTTAACTGAACTGTCGTTGATATAGTTTCAAAGAGATGAAAGGTATATGAATTAGAATGGATTCCATCATCAAACCATGCCCAGGAGACTATGGCAAACAGCAGAATTAAACTAATTACCAACCATTCACATGTATGAAGGTTAGGAAGGGTACCGTCATCTGACCATGCCTAGGAGACTATGGTGAACAACAAAGCTTCCTGGCGTCATAAACATGAAAAGGAAAAAGAAATATTCAAAACCATCTCAGACCCACTGTAATTTTAGTCACAACAGACTATTAAAGACTAAAAATATTTTCATACTAATCAAACTAAAATCAACTTTAAAATTCGTTCAGTATAAACAAAAGCGTAACATAGAGTCTCCCATCATGCTACAAGCTTCACCTCTTAGCCCTAGCTAAAAGGTTTAGCCCAACATGATTAGACTATATCTCTAAAAAAATAATAATAATAATAAATAATAAAACAAATAAAACAAACTCTAAACTCTCCCTTTCTCACTGACGTCCTAGCCCTGGATAGTTTCTCTCTCTTTTTTTCTCCACTTATAGCCAGCTATATGGTTAATTTATGGCCCCCATCACGTGTATGAAATTTCAAGTCAATCAGAGAGTGAGAACCCTGTGATCTTGCATTCTAGACCAATTTTCGGGCCATTTGAGCTTTAGTTTCTCAATTTTCTTCGATCCCTGACATGTGATTCCGTCGATTTTAGCCCCCTGGAGTCCCGTAACTTGCCTTGGTGCATCTTGAGCGCTAAAACCATATTTTTAACACCCATTTTCAGTTCAAGCTCATAAAGACACCCTGCATCACAAACACGATTAAATCGGGCTATTAGACAGTACAATGTTCGTAAATTCAGGCAATAACTGGGGTCTAATATGCAATATTTGACCCTCAACACTGCTCCAGTCACATAACGCTATAATCGACGTCATTTTTAAAAGACTTCTATATTCTGAGCCCACATACTATAATTGGATCTATCCAATATAAGATCAATAGGACGGACAATTGAATCAAGACTCAAGGCAGATGGAGACATACTGAAGGTGGCGTAAGCTGAAAAATGAAGAAGGAGGAGATAGGCGAAGATCTTTTACGGGAAGAAAGTTCCTTACCTTGTAAATCTGTTTCTGCACGTAAAGTTCCTGGTCAGACTGCAAAAAAAGGTGGAAAAGAACTCTAAACAACCGCTACCTTCACAAAGAGAGAGCGCCGGAAATTCGCCAAAGAAAAAAAAAATTATAAGCCACACGAGTGTGGCTCTGATGCCAATCTTAGAATATTGTGTGATCATGTTACCATACTTTGTGTGATCTTGTTACCATACATGTGACAGAATATTACAATAATATTCTTTGGCCTATTACGATATTATTCTTTATATTTATTGTCCTTCTATAATTATTTGGCCTCATTCGCATATAAATAGACCCTCTTTGTATAGTTTATACACTCGTTAAAATACAGAATTTGTATAACAATCTCTCCCTCTCTTTATTTCTTCATAGAAGATAGTGAATAAAATGGCTTGAATATGGATTGGTATGCACACTTTCCACCGGTTGTCGAATAGCAGTGATCATCCACTATCATATTGGCACGTGTGCATCAATCCAGATAGTCCAAAATATGGGCCCATAATAGCTGTATATTCTCAAACTCATACACCAATCAAATGATCTTAACCATCCAATCGGTGGATGACATAAGGGATGGCTATAAGCAAACTGATATGGCCGGAACCTCATTGAATCCATCCAACGAGTGGAGCATATGAGATAGTCCGAAGAGAAAGACTGAAGGTACGGAACCGGGCCCCGGTGTACCCGACTATGTGGAACCGGATTCGAGTATATAATCTAAAGCACGGACGCGGATTAGATAGTGACAATGTGAAGTGAAGTCACCAAGCACTGTGGGCTGAACTTGATAAATACCTAATCAAAATAGGCCAGCATCCCAGAATCCAACGGTTTACAATCTTAAAGTCTCCATGTTTGAGTGCACATCGACACTAGAATATCAAAGAACATGTGAGATCCAAGTCGCTCATCAAATGGTGCCGCAGTGGAAAAGTGAACACATCTCATTTAATGGGCCACACAGGTAAGATGGCCATGGCTACTACTACACTGCAGCATTCAGAGAATTGTCGTGTCCTATGTTTGATGAAAGAAAGGGAAATGCCAGCAAACATTGCATGCAGGTGCGTCAACGGTCTAGGTGCACCCAATGGGTACTCGAGCCTTTCCCAACATGGCCAGCTATGGTCTTAACTTAAAAGGGTGTGAGTATTTACGGGTTGTCTGATCGTCATGATGGGGTCCACTTGTTGTATGAGTTAGATGTTAAACACACGCCACATGGGTTTAAAATGACGGAAACGTTTTCTTTCTTTATTTTTTTTTTTTTTTTTTTTTTTTTGAAAAAAGGTGGGCCTTATGCCATGGGTTGAGCCAGGTTCAGGTATGATTTAAAATAAATGGCCCTAACCTATAACTTTGATGATCTGGTCTAACTTATTTTTTAACATGATTGAGCCCTCTAGCTGGGGAGCCGGTCAGAGCGGGTGTCAGACTATATACATGTAGCAAGGCAAGTTCGCCTTGAGTCCGGATGGGCCTTGCCCGATGACTCTCCTTGTTAAGATAATCATGGCCTTTCATTTTGTGGCCTAGAAATAGATGAGAAACAACAAAATCAAAGTAATTAACTTAAAAGTAAAAATAAAAAAGAGGATCAAAGATTAGTGAGTACAATCTTTCAGTCTGTGAGAGTTTTGGGGCAGGATCCATAGGTGATGGGGAGCAATGGAACTCTAGTAAATATTGTTCAAGTCCATCTCAATGCACTGTAATATTACAATCCATTGAATTTTGTATAAATGTGGCCCACTTGATGAATAGATGAGCCTGATTTTTCCTGCCAACGATCTTAAATATAGGACCAACCTTTCCAGCGGCTCGGATGTCATATACACGTGACGTTTCTCTATGTTACAATTTTCCTAGATCAGTCCAGGGCCCAGCCTGTGGACCTCGTAACAAGATCCAATCCAGTCCGTCATTTTGAAACGTGGATTGGGTCGATCTCATGAAATGGACACTGAGCTCTGGCTTCTTAATTTATGCGATTAACACAAGCCAAAGTGGAACACAAGTTCCATTAAGTGAGTCCACATTTCATAAGTGTCCGTCCGAAAATCAGGCCAGCCCACCACCGTCCACCTTTCATATCACGTGTGCAGACATTATAGAGATGCTCAAAACATGGGCCCCAACCATTTTCCATGAAGTTCACATGGCAAAAAAACCAGAATTATCCATCGAGTCCATGAGGCCCGCACACTAGTGTCGGTTCTCGGTTGTCGGCTGTTTCCATACATCATGGTCCACCTGATAGATGCATCAGCCCTTTTCCTTGCAATAGTTGATCTTCAAGGTAGGCCTCATGATATCTTTTGGTGGTCCATATGTCGTGCAAACCTGATAATGCCACGTGTGTGTCAGGTTGCTGAACATTCCTCTTTCTTGATATGATAAATTACATCTCTGACAAAATTAAATAATTTAATTTAATTTAATTTAAAAAATCAAACATGTGTCATCCATTAATCACAAGTATTTTAATTCTACTAGAAAACTTTTTATTTTGATACTCTGCCAAAGTGTGATAGATGATACGCAGGCACGTACAAATTACTTATAGATTTCATTCGTGGCATACAAAGTGTAGACATATCATGAACCAAAATCGAGCTTATTTGATTATCGTACTGTAGGATCGGGGGACATATATTGAACGGCTAAATTGAAAGATATCCAGTTGCCCTATTTCCACAAACAAGTGTCCACGAATCAGAGATTAGGATCGTTCAACCAATTTGATTTTGGGAATATGACTTGAGGACAGTGGGCTGCACAATCTAGTCCGTTTTAATTGAGTTAATATAAGCCACGTGTATGATTTATTAGTGCCTGCGTATTAAGCGTCATACGCAGCCTGCGTATCATATAACCCTTTTAATTCTAATGAAAATACAATAATAATAATAATAATAATAAAGAAATGCGTGATTGATGAAACACCTTGTAAAATGAGTTTCTTTTGTTGGGTAAGACTATCGTTTGTCCAGCATTAATTTCTGTGGGGCCCACATGGCTCTATGATCAGATTATCCAAGCCATCCATTTGGTTGGCATTACTGTAATGCTTCTGGACCAAAAACAGACACTCCAGTCAGACCTTGACCGTGCGATGGCGGATTAAAAATGGGTTGAAATTCGAAGAATAAAAATAATGATTAGAGGTCCACATACAAGGACGCCGATTGCACGGTGAACCCAACACCACGTGGGCACGTAGTGCAAGGACTTTGTGAGGCCCACGTAATGTATGTGTTTTATCTGTTTTTCCAGTTCATTTCATGGCATAAGCCAAAAATTGAAGGATACTCAAAGCTCAAGTGGACCACACAACAGAATGGCGGGGATAACTATAACCACCGTTGAAACTTTCCAAGGAGCCACGGTGATGTTTATTTGTCAGGTCACGTAGACCTGGAGGAAGGCAAATACAAATATAAGTTTTCAACATTAGGAGTTCAATCCCCACTATTTCCTTTGGTGTGGTACAAATGAGCTTTCGATTTTCTTCAATTTTGAGTTAACACCCTAAAATGAGTTGTAAAAACAGATGAACGGCGTGGATGAAATGCATACATCACGTTATGCCCCGCGGAGTCCTCACGCAAGGTAGCCACGTGGTGTCGCCGCGCAGCCGCATCCCACATTCAACGAAAGTGGTCACTGGTGATATGAAAAATATATCAAATTCGCTGACTGTTGGGTCGTGGCCACAGAAAATTGACGGTTGTGGGCCCATCAATCGTTGTTGTAGTGAAACGAACTATCAAGGAAGCTAGTGAGTGTGGGCCCCAATCCATCAATCGTTGTTGTGGCGAAGCGAACTATCAAGGAAGCTTGCGAGTGTGGGCCCCATGATCAAACGTTTAACTTTTAAGAAAATGTCCCCCATGTGACCATTCCCTAATCTTCGCCCATCAGTCTTGTCGTTTCTTGGATATATATATATATATATATATATATATATATATATATATATATATATTGGGAAAAGGTACAATGCGCTCGAGCTCACGGCTCCGTCCCATGCGGTTGATCTGTGTGGGCCCCACCGTGATGCCTTTCGAACATCTACCCCATCATTTGGATGCGCCATTATACAGTGGATATAGGTCTCAAAAATCAAGTTAATCCGTGACTTTTATGTGCCACACCACATACAGAAGTGGAGAGGGGCCGTGCAACCCTTCAAAAATTCATAATTATTTTTTGGGGACACAAAAGATGTGGTTTTCAAATCCAGCCCATCCATTATGTGTCTCCCACTTTTATGAGGGTTCAGACCAAGTTTCAGCAGCATTAAAAACTCATGTAGGCCCCACCAAGTGCTTTTATATGTTTTATTATTGTCTTCACATGATTTTAGATGTTATGGCCCACCTGAGTTCCGTATATGGATGATTTTTGGGATATCCCATTATTTAAATGGGAACCATCAAATGCACGGTGTTGATGGTCAACATGCATCACGGTGGGGCCCACACAGCTCGACCTCACGATAAGCTTTTCGTGAGCTCGAGCGCATAGTACCTTGTCCCATATACACACACATTATATATATATGGCGGCACATGCGACTATGTGGCACACGTGTGATATCCGGTCCATCTATCAGATGGGACGGTTTGTAAAGACTCGCTATCCCAAGAACCAGGCCGGTTTAGTCATCAGGTGGGAGTGCAGGTGTAATTTGAATATGGCACACGTGTGTGATATCCAGTCCATCTATCAGATGGGGCGGTTTGTAAAGACTCGCTATCCCAAGAACAAAGCTGTTTTAGTGATCAGGTGGGCCTACAGGTGTAATTTGAATGGGAACGGATTGGCTACTCCCCCTGCCATCAGCCAATGGCTGGTGGTCGGTGCTTTGTGGGCCCCAGAATGATGTATGTGTTTAATCCATGCCGTCCATCTATTTTTTAAGATCATTTTATAGTATGGGACCGAAAATTAGGTATACAACAGTCTCAAGTGGACCACATTACAGGAAACAGTGTTGAATGAGTGTCGACCATTAAAAACCTTTTGGGGGCCATGAAAGTTTTGGATAAAGCTGATCTTTGTTTTTTTTTCCCTTCATCTAGGTCTGTATAACCTAATAAACAGATTGGATATCAAATAAACAGTACATTGGGCCTTAGGAGGATTTTAATGGTGGATATCCAATCATTATTGTTTTCCTATGGTGTGGTCCACCTGAGATTTATTTCCCTCTAATTTTTGGGATCAAACAATAAAATGAACTGTAAAAATGGATGAACGGAATGGATGAAACAAAAAAATCATGGAGGGGCCCACAAGCATCGACCACCAGCCACCGGGCTGGTGGCAGGGGAGTAGCCAATCCGTTTCCAATTTGAATATGGTCTGTCGGTGACTCATTCCTAGTCGTCCTTTCTTTCTTCACATGATGCGGCCGACCTGATGGCTTTTGGCCTGATCTTCTTTCTGGTCAAAACATTTTCGCAGTGGACCCCACCTAATGATTCCTCGTAGCGTTCGTCTTACCTTGCTGGAACATGAAATATCCTTGACAGGAATGGGTGATCAGTTGCATGTGACCTTGGTTTTCTGCTCGTGCGACGGTGGATGTGATTCCACCGACCGAAAGCAGAGGGGAGTGATTTGATTCTCTGGCAGAGCGTGGTTGTTAGTACACGTTCACTGACAAGATATAACTGCGTCATGTAAAGAAACAAACTAATCCATCCAACTCATGGATCGAACCGTATATAAGTCCTTATCCTAAGTTAATGTTAATTGGATAATCGTATATTCTGATTAGTGGACAGACGTTTCTTGGATCTGGACCGCTGATAGTTAGATTTCCACCACGCGACTATTTATGATATCAGATCAGCGTAGATGTTCTTCAAAAGAAGCATCGAAATGAAACCCACGAATTGGACAGCCTTTATTTTATTTTACTTTTTTATTTATTTATTTATTTATTTTTTACACACACACCGCACAAACACACGCACACACACCCCTACACACTCACTTTTTTTCTTTTTTTTTTTTTTTTTTGCACACACACCCCACAAACACACGCACACACGCCCCCACACACTCACTCCCTACACTGTAGGAATTTCACCCCCTATGGATACTCGAACCCTGGACTGGGCGTTGAAACTCCCAGGAGCCTACCACCCGTCCAAGCGTAAGGATCCACGAATTGGACAGCCTTGCTTGTGTTATAAGCAGGCCATGTGTACAATTTCTGAGTGAGTGTGTATGAAGCACTATACGTAACGCAGAGTACCAACCATTCCTACAAGCAAATCACACTACGAAAAGATTGAACTGGAGGGAAACGAGGGAACATTTCCATGTCGGGTAACGGCAAAAGGCACGTGGTTTGCCTGACATACTCGGGCTGTGCATGACGCTTGATACTCAGGAAGTCACACGGTGTGGTACCACGGAGATTTGGATCTGCCCAATGTTTTGGCTCATGCCCAAAATTGACCTGTAAGAATGGATGGAGGGCGTGGATAAAACACATGCATCATGATGGGGCTACGGAGCTTTTTCAGCACCGACAATACCGAAGTAGCTATGGGAGGGGTCCCTACCGAATCGGTAGTGGATTGGCTGGTTTATGGCAATCCACTGACCTGGCTGGTGTGGGTACGTGTCCGGCGAAGAGAGGCTGCCTCTCCTCGAGCTCCGACTCGTACGAACGGCCAAAAGGAGATCAAAGTATCATGGCCCCCACGAAGATGTATTTATTATATTCACACAGTTCATTCATTTTTTTGAGATCATTTTAGAGCATTATCCCAAAAATGAATCATATCAAAAGCCAAATAGACCATACCACAAATATAACTGGGACAATCATTCTCACCGTTAAAACATTCGTGGGGCCTAACGTAACGTTTATGTTTCATCCAATCTGTTCATAAGGTCACACATACATGGATGAAGAGGAAAACCAAATATCATACTGATCAAAAAATTCTGTGACCCTAAAAAGGTTTCAATGGTAGAAGTTCAATGCCCCACTTCTTTTTACAGTGTGGTCCATTTGATCTTTGGATCTGTATTATTTTTCGGCTCACACTTATGATGATCTCTCGAAATAGACAGACGGTTTGGATATGACAAATACTTCATGATGGAACCCACAACACTTGGTGACGTCAACAGACCAGCCGTGTGTGGTACACCAGCCAATCCGCTTCCTACCGAATCCGAGTCGCTTTTTAAAAAGTCTTACACACGCTGACGAATTGGCCGGTTTGATTTTGAACCAGGGCCGGTTCACGGTATGGCCAAACTGGTGAGTAGACCAGACCCCTCGCACGTGTACACGTTGGATAGTGTGCGCTTTAGGAAAACCCAATGCTGTCGGAGATATCATAATGCACAAAGATCAACACCAACCAGGGTAAATGTCATCACTGTCCACATCTCAAGATCAACCATGAAAATATGAAAAAGAAATCAGATTTGAATTGCATGTCTGCCGTGTTTGTAATTTCTAAGTAATTTCCTAGTGCCCGCGCATCATCCGTCACACTCTACCAGAGTATCACCATTTTTCTTCAAATAAACATATAAAAATAAATACCCCACAATAATCTTATATAAATTTATAATATCCGACCATACAACACTAGAATTACAATCCAAATCGATGATAAAACATAATAAAAGATAAATAAATAAATAAGACACTTGAGGTAGACTATAATTTGAGCTTGGCACACGTAAGGGAGCCGCAGTAAATCATACGTGCGCATCAATCAGTAACATCCATACCCTGGGACCCATCTTGGATGATCCTCACCATCCAACAAAATTTTCAACGGTCCATATTTAACTGGAAAAATCAGATGGTAAGATCTTCCAAAGAATGTGATTTTTCATGGGGCCACAATCTGGACGGTCTGGATGGGCACGTATGTACTGGGTACTGCTAACACTCTTAAGATGTACCAAACTCAGAACTGTCCACCCTATTACATTGAACAATATACTAAAAGACAATAAGAGGTGGGGGCCACAGTCTCTTAAGTGGGGCCTATACATCTCTGTCCCTCTGGCATTCAGGTGGCATTGTAGGGATCCTAGACCTATCGGTACAATAGTTGTATATGGTGTACTTCTGGCGGACCCAGCTCAGCTTTCTGTACTGCAGCCCATCAAGGTCCTGGAACTCTTTCTGGTCCCACCAGCGCTTGCCCTGCGTGGCACAGAAGGTGGCCCTCACCGACGCCTCACAGCCGTCGATGTGGAAGCCTCTGTACGACGCGACGAACGGGGCCTTGCTCCAGTCAGTCTTCTCGAGCCCACCTCTCGTGGCCCAGTCATCAGCATTCCACAGGCTCGAGTACAGCTTCATGGGCTGATTGAATGGGAATCTCACGCCCAAGTCCTTGCAGTTCTTGAATACTCTGATGGGGACGTCATCTACAAAGAATCTGGTGTGGTCCACCCCCAAAGAGAAAAGGAAATGAGAATTTTGGATGTTAGTACAATGAGACACAAAAAGAGAAAAAAAAAACCCACCTTTAAAGAGAAGAATGGAAAAGCTCTCATGATTAATATTCCGTAGGTATGTGTACTCGATCTAGACCGTCCATATTGTATGCCCAACTGTGGATTGGACGTGGTAAAAAATCTCACCGATCAGTCGGTGGATATTTTCTGAATGAATTTCGATCTTTGATCAGCATTTTATGACCACCTTTCAAACAGGTCGGATTATATGGTCAATGAGATTTTTGGGCGGCATCCCATCCGCTGTGAGGATGACTATTTTCACAGTCCAGATCAGAGTACATTCCTTCCACGTGCGCTGCAGCGACGTGCGTGTGCATGATCAAATGCAGTTTCCAGAGTATCATTTTCTCGACCTTTTAATTGGGAAGCCCGTTGCGTCCTGCCCCAACTGAACGATAATCCGTCCAGGCAGGTCTATTTGGAGCCCACTGAGATGTAAGGGTTTTATCCACGCCGTCCACCCATTTCACGAGATCATTTTAGGGAATGAACTCAAAAATGAGGCAGAAACAAGACTCCAGTGGACCACAAAATGGGGATTGAATGCTCACCATTAAAAACTTCCTGGGGAGCCGCACAAGCTGAGATTTGTGTTTTCCCTTTATTCATATGTCTATGTGACATTATGAATATGTTGGATGGAAAATAAACATCACGGCCGCCCCTAGTAAGGTTTCAACGGCAGGTGTTATTATCACCGTTGCTTCCTGTGGTGTGGTCCAGTTGAGCTTTGTACCTGCCTCATTTTTGGATTAATATTTTAAAATAATATAGAAAAATGTGTGGACGGCGTGGATAAAACCCATGCATTACGATGGGCCCCACAGCGAGCAGGAGGCAATCCGCTTCCTTTTAAGTGTGACTTTTTGGTGAAACGAAAAGCCAACTGCCCCTGAAACTTTCTACACATTAGTCATCACGAAGGGAGCAAAGGTAGGAAATGTGATTTATCAAAAAGAAATTGATATTTGCACCCTATTCTTTCCCGCCTCCACCCCTTTTTTTTGTACTTTGTACCATTCCAACACCAAAAATAGAAAAGGGGGTGCGCCCATTGGTATAACTTCAACGCTATACGACTATACAAAAAAAAATAAAAAAGATGTATGCATTTAACAAAGAGGGTGTAAAAATCATCTTCAGGGAAAGATGAAGTGCAAACTGTGTATACGTCGTAAGGATTTCAAAAGGAGAGAGGTTCACATACACTATCTGATACATGTTCCACAGGATTGAGTAGGAATGGTAGTCCTTTGTAGGATCAAACCACAGATAAATCCTCTGCTCTCTATCTCCTTTCCCTCCTGTAAACACATTGGTCTGTAGAATGTACGGCTGATTGGTCCTGTTACCCAAGAACTCAAAGTCTATCTCATCATGCTCTGAATTCTGAGAAGAAAGCTGTAGACAAAAATATATATAAAAAATGGTCCACATTAGCTACTAAACAACCATACTAATCCTGATTTTAATATTTTTAACCATATTAATATTACTTACATAGTATGCAGTTACTGTTCCAGCTGAATCTCCTGGGACCATCTTTATTCTCATGCTGAAGTGGCCAAACAGATAAGAGCCCTTGGATTGAAATCCAGTCCCTTTAAACAAAAACACACAAAATAAAAATAAAAATCATAACCCATATTATAATTTATAAATTTACAGGGATAAAAATGACAATTTATACATTTGGTGTGTGGACAGTCAATTTATGGGACATGATCAACTCCAAATGTTTGGACTATGATTATAATGAAATGATTTGTGTGGACCCAGATATGTTCATAACATTCACTCCAACCATCATCCACACCGTCCCTCATTTAGCCGTGGGCCAAAGAATCATTCCAATTCATATAACTTAAATGGGCATGGTTTTTTTGGGCCCTGATATTTGGGCCATGGCCCATTTTGAGCGAGCCTGCATGATGGATGGAGCAGATGACATCAACAAATCAAGGAGCCCACAGAGGTCTTTTGCACCCAGCAATTGCAGTGAAAATGTTTGAACTTGATCATTTTACAACTCTAATACCAGAAGAGGGTGGTACTATGCTTGAACACACACCCTTTTCTTTTACTTGTGGACCACTCTATTAGCAAATTTTTAAAAAATGGGGCTGTATGCATCAAAAAGAAGGGTTGGATTCATGGATTTTTTATATCTTCTCTTACCTGTGTATTTATCCAAAGTGAGTTGGACTTCAGTACCACCGGTGAAGTATTTGATGTGATCAAAGGCCCATGTGGGCATGTAGTTCCTTTGAAATGGCACATCTATGGGTGTCCTTGGTGGAGCACCCATGATAACAGAGGGGAAGAAGAAGAAAGATAGGCATAGGACAGTGAGAAAAGAAGCCATTTCTGCCGAAAGAAAGGAAAGGACTGTGAAGAGAAAGGGAGGGCTGCAAGGCCTTATATAGGAGAGAGGAGTACATATCATTTCTGGCGCAATCTCCTGGTTGGTTTCATCCTCTGGACAAAATAACATTATAGTATACAGCTATTTCTCTGTATTGATACTCAGGGAGTTTGCTCATCCATACACATGCACACTACGTTTCTGCATGTAACATATATGAATTTCAAATAAACCATCCAAACCATGGGTCCACCTATATGTTGAGAATATCTAGCATTGAATGGTCCAACCTCAATAAAAAGATATGCATTAATCAATGGTCAGGATCCTGTAGTCAATCTGAGTTTTTGGGCATGCCCCATTAAAGTCGCTTCCCACTGTTTGGACAGTTTCGATTAATTTTATGTATGCCAAGTTTACGAATGCCGGGTGAATGTGTACGAAGCTATCATACTCCTTCAAATATGATGACTCCTACCCAATAATTTCAATGCACATTATACTGTTTGGAGGCTTCTGGAGGGTTTGGCATGAACCGGAGAAAAGGTTTGCCCATTACCCATATCCTGCTCTCTTGCTGTAATTCTTTTAATCGGATGAGATTATGGCCCATCGCAAGTGGTGGTGTACGGGTGCTGCAGAAAACCAGTTTTTGTCTAATCAAGGTCCTGTGAATTTTGGTTTTATAAGTAGGAAATATGAGTAGGGGGAACGATTTGATACTCTTGCAGACCCTGATGATTCCTACTCATGCACTCAGGTATTGTAGAAGTGCCACAAACGTAACTTAATATAAACCGTCCAAATCATGGGTTCTACTGTAGATAGATCATAACTGAAAAGTCTGTATTAATTGGATTGTCCTAACCTCTGATTTATGGGCATTGTAACGGTCCATTAGATGTCCACAAATAAGGTAGTAAGTAGACTCTTAAGAGTTTCTGGTCAAGGGTTGGAGAACCCCATGGGTGGTGAAATCCAACTGCGGCGTGAGTGAGTGAGTGAGCGATATTGGTGATTTAGCAATCAAAAATAGAAATGTAGATTTGGCCAGCGGGATCGGTACCATTCGAGGGAGGCCCAGGGTGGATCGACCAAGACTGAAAATCCACCGTGATTGGAGTCATTGGACGGTCCCAGGAACTTTGATCAGATCATCGTAGCACCTCTGTGGACTCTGTACAGTAGCCCACCTGATAAATGATGTGGATTATGTGCATACGTGGCGCGTGTGCGTTTTCGGACTTTGGAGATGAGAAAGCTTTTGCATGAAAAGTCAAGCCAGCAAACGGAAAGGAAAGCAGAACTGAGAACGTGACATCACGTGAGAGGGTTTATTTAGTTTTAGACTAGTTGGAGGCCCGGACAGCTCAATCGAGATCTAGACTGTCCATTGCATTGGAGGCATAAGTCATGGGCCACTACCTGAAAATAATCATTAACGAATAATTATATTTATTGGGGAAAAATGTGTTAAGTTCGGATACTCGGATTAAAGTAGGTCGGCTCTGCTGACACTACCTGAAGAGTCTGAGACAACATCGACTGAACGAAGGATAGACCAATAGGCATAAGCAATGAACGATTAAAGTCACTCTGTCAGAGTGATGATCTCGTCTGCAAAAGTCTACTAAAGGCCGAGCATGTTCAACCCACTCAGTCGATAGAACAAGACCGACTCAACAAGTTGGTTCTATCGGTCATGGAACAAGGAATGACGGATAGACATCGAGATTATTCCGTCCGTGAAAAGGCCGAGAACCTATCCTCCTGTGTCGGCCGAGACTCCCCCAGAGTCGGTAACGACCTGGCCGACACAGCAAGTGACGAAACGGGAACAGATACCGCTCTACGGAAATCCAGGGATACGGGTAACGAATCCCGAGATTCTCGGGATTGAGAGCAATCCCGAGAAAGGAGTGAGTCTCCAAATAATCAGGAGAAAAATCCTCTGGGGATGAGGATTAGCAAACTATATAAATCTCCAAGCTTAGGACGGAAGAAGGTACGCAGTACTAACTGAGACAAGCTCTTTGTTGTTGATCAGATAACTGACTTAAGCATCGGAGGTTCTCCGGCTCTAGCAAGGGTTCCCTTGACATCGTTAATCGTGCAGGTGAAGGAGGGTCCGCCTGAAGGAAGTCATCCCATAAAAACACTGCAACAACTTGGCGCCATCTGTGGGAATCGGACAAAAAGTCGTTTTCTCCAATTTTTTGAATGGCAAGAATCAGAAGGACGGACCCAGATGAAGCGGGGGAGGCCGCTGCTAGCACAGCTCAGGGAGCTCTCTCGACAGCACCACCTGCGACTACCAGCCAGCCTAATCAAGCGAAATCACACTTGGATCGCGAGGTTCAAGAAATGCGTTCCGAGATGTCTGTCATGAAACACATGCTGGAACAACTGTGTAACCAGCAGATGCAGCGTCATGAGTCGGCACAAGTTCTCCCGCCAGCGTCAGTAGCGTAGCCCGCTGCGCCACAGTCGCCCCGACGACTGAGTCAGCCTCGAGAACCGAGTCATCCGGCGCCTGCCCGTTCAGCAACGGCCATTTTGCCTCCCTCTGATCTGAGGCATAGAATAGATCAGATGAGGCGAAGTCGGCTATCTGTAGACACAGAAGAAACGACAGAGAGCGCTGAACCCTAGAAGGTTGATATACAAGACTTCAAGAATGAGGTCTGAGAGAAGATGAAAAAGGAGATGGCGGATATAAAGCACGGTCGGAACTCAAATCCGACCATATCTGAGGAAAAAGCTTCTCCGTTTGTGGACGAGGTAATGCGGGCTCGGTTGCCGGAGAGGTTCCTCTTACCCCAAATAACTCCTTTCTCCGGAAAGAATGATCCGACAGAGCATCTCGAATACTTCAGAACCTACATGGAGCTGCACGACGCCTCGGATACTGTTATGTGCCGAGCCTTCTCTCTAACGCTGACCGACGTAGCCCGACTTTGGTTTAAGCAATTGAAACCCAAGTCGATTAAGTCGTTCGCTGAACTCAGTGACGCCTTCCTCAGCAATTTTATCGGCGGAAAGAAGAAATTAAAGTCGCCCGCGCATCTGAACAACATAGTTCAGAAGGAAGGCGAACTATTGAAAGACTACATTAAACGCTTCGACTTCGAGTCTTTGCAAGTTCGAAAGCATTCTGAGGAGACGGCTCTCAACGCTCTCATGCAGGGAGTTAGAGACAAACCTTTTTTGGAGTCACTGGACAAGAACCCGCCCGATACTCTGGGCGAGTTTATGGTTCGGTCGGACAAATATGCTGATGCGGAAGAGACGCGACTCCTCCGAGAGAAGATCCAGAACACAAAACCATCGGCTAAATAGTCGGCTAAAAAAGAAGCCGACTCAGCCAGAGGGAAAAAGTGAAAAACGACCGGGGGCGAGACGACAGTAGGCTAGGAAAGCGACCAGACAGAAGGTTCTCTACGTACACTCCCCTAAACAAATCTC
The DNA here is from genome assembly GCA_037074715.1 of Magnolia kwangsiensis. NCBI lineage: Eukaryota > Viridiplantae > Streptophyta > Magnoliopsida > Magnoliales > Magnoliaceae > Magnolia > Magnolia kwangsiensis. Next base: position 167,442,388 of record CM073574.1, on the reverse strand, counting down.
CTGAACAAGTACTAATGGAGATTAAGAGCGAAGGCTTCGTCAACTGGCCCCGGAAACTGCGAGGGAATCCGGATCGTCGGAACAAGAAGAAGTATTGTCATTATCACTGTGACCATGGTCACAACACAAGTGATTGTTATCACTTAAAAGACGAGATTGAACGGCTGATTAAAGAGGGCCGGCTGAGAGAACATACAGAAGGGTCCGTCGTTTCAGTAAGGCCGAGTGAAGAGCGGCCCCAAGAAGAAATCCGAACGATTGTCGGAGGTCACTAAGGCGGTGGGGACTCAAGTAACACCCGAAGAAACCACGCTAGAAGCCTCGATCGCCCTGAGTCCAAGGTTCTTCTGCTGTCTCGGCCTCCCAAGGAGAAGAAACAAGAAAAATATTGTATCTCGTTCACTGAAGAAGATGTTCGAGGCATTCATCATCCTCATGATGATGCGCTCGTGGTCACCCTCACCATCGCCAATAGAAGAGTATTCTGAATACTAGTGGATACAGGATCATCAGTGGACGTCCTGTTCACCCAAGCATTCGATAAAATGAGCGTGGGTCGGTCGGTACTACGACCTTTCCAAACCCCGCTCATCGGGTTCTCGGGTGGACAGGTACTCCCTGAGGGAATCGTCTCACTGCCACTTACAGCTGGAACCGCGCCCCATCAAAAGACCACGATGGTCGACTTCCTGATCGTGGACCAACCGTCGGTGTATAACGCCATACTCGGCCGACAGTCTCTAAGCCTCCTTCAAGCTGTGGTGTCTACCTACCACCTTTCCATGAAATTTTCGACCGAGTCGGGAGTAGGGATTATGAAAGGAGATCAACAAGATTCTCGAAAATACTATGTCACCACAATCAAGGCCCCGACTGAAGTGTCGACGATTGAATCGCTGGACCCCCGTATCGGATCTCATGAGCGGGGGGAGCCGATGGAAGAACTCATCTAGGAGCCATTAACTGAGACAGACGTCTCGAAAGTAGTCCGAATCGGCTCATCTTTGAGTCCGTCTCTTAAGGAACGAATGATCACCTTGCTTCGACGGTATGCCGATATCTTCGCTTGGAGTCATGAAGACATGCCTGAGATCGATTCCTCGGTTATAACACACCGACTCAACATCGACCCGACTTTTAGACTCATCCGACAGAAGCGTCGTCCTCTCGGCCCGAAAAGGTATGCAATCATTGAAGAAGAAGTCGGCAAGCTCCTTAAAGCCAAATTCATCGAAGAGATATACTATCCGGAATGGATAGCCAATGTCGTACTCGTAAAGAAAGTCAATGGGAAATGGCGAGTCTGTATAGACTATACAGATCTAAACAAAGCCTGCCCCAAAGATAGCTTCCCTCTTCCTCGGATTGATCAGCTAGTTGACAGTAACTCGGGTCATGAACTGCTAAGTTTTATGGATGCCTATTCGGGCTATAATCAAATTGTAATGCACGAGAATGATAAATCAAAAACCGCCTTTGTCACTAACAAAGGCCTTTACTGTTACCGAGTGATGCCATTTGGATTAAAGAACACCGGAACAACATATCAGCAATTAATGAACAAAATGTTCGCTCGGCAGATAAGCCGGACGATGGAAGTTTATATTGACGATATGCTCGTCAAAAGTAAACGAGCGGTCGACCATGAGGCGGACTTGGAAGAAATGTTCTTGACTCTACGTAAATATAAAATAAAGTTGAATCCCAGCAAGTGCGTGTTTGGCGTAAGCTCGAAAAAATTTCTCGATTTCCTCGTTAGTCAGCGAGGAATCGAAGCGAATCCCGAGAAGATCAAAGCCTTACTCGAAATGGAGTCTCCTAAAACAATCAAAGACATTCAAAGGTTGACAGGGAGAGTGGCCGCGCTCAATCGTTTCCTGTCCCGAGCCACAGACAAGTGTCTCCCGTTCTTCAAGCAACTGAAGGGCCGACAGACGATGGAGTAGACGGACGAATGTGAGAAGGCATTTCAAGATCTGAAGGCTTACTTCGGATCCCCACCGCTGTTATCTAAGCCCGAGCCTGGTGAAGTGTTGTTATTATATTTGGCCATATCTGAAGTTGCAGTAAGCTTGGCTTTAATACGAGAGAGTCAAGGGAAGCAGCTGTCAGTCTACTATGTCAGCAAAGCCTTGCTACCGGCAAAGACGAGGTATCCTCAGCTCAAGAAAGTAGCCTTATCTCTAGTGGTATCGTCACGACGCCTCCAGCCATACTTTCAGGCCCACACTATTGTCGTTGTAACAGACTTACCACTCCACCAGATTCTCCAAAAGCCAGAGGCTTCCGGCCGACTTACAAAGTGGGCAGTCGAATTGAGCGAATTTGACATACATTACAGGCCCAGGACAGCCTTAAAAGGACAGGCCGTCGCTAATTTTCTTGTCGAAGTGACTCCTAATCGCGACAATATGCCTGAGTCAGAGGGAATTATTGCACCTGAGGCTTTTTCCTCTCTCAGGTCGGTACTCTGGAAGCTATTTGTCGACGGTTCATCCAATTCGAAGGCAAGCGGGGCAGGAGTAGTATTAGAAACTCCAGATCAAACCTGTATGCAATATGCCTTGCGACTCGGCTTTCAAGCGTCCAACAATACAGCAGAGTACGAAGCCTTATTGTTAGGCCTTAGACTCGCCGCGAGTCTAGGCGCGACCTATTTGAACGTTTTTAGCGACCACAATTAGTCGTTAACTAAGTTTTCGGTGCTTATCAAACTCGGAAAGAGCAACTGAAGGCGTACATGGAAAAAGCTAAAGAATTGATCGGTGGATTCCAGAAGTGTGAAGTAATTCGAATACCCAGGACTGACAACGCCAAAGCCGACTTGTTAGCAAAGCTTGCCTCAGCTGACGAGGAAGACATACCTCGGTCGGTTCTGATTAAATACATCCCTCAACCGAGCATAGATGAACCGACAGTCTCGGCCCTATTTCCCATCAACTCAGCGACTGCTTGGTTTGACCCACTCGTCCGCTACCTCAACGATGGAGAACTACTAGAAGATCGCACCGAGGCATGGCGGTTAAAAGTTCGAGCCTCACGCTACACCATCTTGAATGGGATTCTATATAAAAAAGGCTTTCATGATCCTCTACTAAGGTGTGTCGACTCCCAAGAAGCCGATTATATCTTACGGGAGATACACGAAGGGATATGTGAAAACCATTCAGAAGGACGCTCGCTCGCCAACAAAGTGTTGCGACAGGGGTATTACTGACCGACTATACAGCACGATTCTAAACGATTCGTTCAGAGATGTGATAAGTGTCAGCAGTTCGTAGTAATCCCGAGACAACCCCCTGAGGAACTGACTCCGATGTCGGGACCATGGCCTTTTGCGCAGTGGGGGATCGACATCATCGGGCCCTTTCCACTAGGGAAGAGTCAGACTAAATTCGCTGTGGTTGCGGTAGACTACTTCACGAAGTGGGCTGAAGCAGAACCATTGGCGAAAATCACCGATCAAAGTATCACGAGCTTCGTTTGGAAGAATATCATCTGTCGGTTCGGGATACCTCGGACTATCATTACTGACAACGGAAGGCAGTTCGATAACAAATAATTTCGGAAGATGTGCAGCAATCTCGGGATTCGAAATATGTACGCCTCGCCTCATCATCCTCAGACGAATGGACAGGTCGAGGCGGTCAACAAAATTATAAAACGGCATCTCCGGACGAGGCTCGATGATGCAAAGGGAGCATGGGCCGAGGACTTCCGAATATACTATGGGCCTATCGGACCACAGCACGGACTGCCACGGGAGAAACTCCCTTTTTCCTATGTTATGGTGCGGAAGCAGTCGCACCAGTTGAGATCGGCGTTGGCTCGGCCCGAGTCAACTTGTACAGTGGACAAGAGAATCGCGAACTCCTCTCATTCGAGCTTGATTCGTTGGAAGAGAAAAGAGAAAGGGCTCGATTAAGGATGGTGGCCCGACAAAGACAGGTGTCTCGGTTTTAAAATCGCCGAGTTAAAGTCAGACGATTCTGAGCCGGGGATATGTTCTTCCGAAAAACCTTCCCAAACACCAAGAAAATTAGGTCAGGCACATTAGGGCCCAATTGGGAAGGTCCCTACGTCGTCTCAGGCACCATCCGACCAGGAACCTATCGGCTAGAAGACCTAAATGGACAATTGTTGCCTCATTCGTGGAACGCCGAGCATTTAAAGATTTATTATCCGTAAGATAGAATAGAAAGTATTGTAATCGAAGTCGACTCAATAAAAAGTTTTATTTCGTCTAAGTACTGAATGTCGGGTCACCAACAAAAGAACAAAAAACAAAATAAAAAGGAAGTACAATTTCCGACTGCCCCATTCAGTCGGGATTCCTCTCCTATACGCTGCCCGAAGGACCAGCCTCGTTGGCAGCAGCATCTCCCTCAGCGGCTTCGCCCTCAGCAACCTCGGCGGACGGGCTGTTAACTTCGAAGGCGGAGAGGTCGAGATCAGGGAAGGCCGCCCTCATCTCCAAAACGCAGGCCTTGTAACTACCTTGATAAAGGCGGTCCCTCTCATCTTAAAACTCGAAAGATTCGAGGAAGGCGTCTACGGCTCGCTCTCGTTCCCCTTTGGCTCGGCGCGCTTTTTCTTGAGCCTCCTGAACGAGGCTGGCGGCCTCCACCTTCGCGCGAGCCAGAGCACCCTCGCACCCGCCATGAACTCGGAGAAGATGTCGCTCCCTCTCCTCAACCGCCTGGAGGAGCGAAGTCAGGCGAGCGTTATCGGTTTTGACCCCTTCAAGAGCTGTACGGGCATCCGTAGCCGCCTTCCGAGCGATAGAAAGATCACCGGTCATGATGCCAATCCGGCTCTCAGCGATCTCTCGGCGCCCCTCAGCCTTGGCAGCGACCCTCCTCGCAGTCTCCGTCTCGGATGCGAGTTTCTGGGCGGCAATCAACTCCGAGCTGGCTTTGACGAGGCAAGGTGCCAGCTGCGATAAAGAGACAGTGAGCCATGCTGTAAAACTTAGTCAGGGGTGACACAGGATTGAAGAAAAGTTTACCTCAAAAAGTAACCTCGCCGCATGTCCTAGGGTCTGGGCGGTCGGAGCGTTATAATAACTGGAAAAGTCCCTTTCGCCCCCATGGGCAAGCGCCCAAGGAACCATCCCCTCGATGATCTTCGTGAAGGGGGACTCCTGCTGAGTCATCTCCCTTCTCGGGGATTCTTCGTGTGAGGCCTCCCTCGGCCCTAAGACCTCCTCTGCAACAGGTCCCGACTCGATAGTCGCCTGAATCATCTGAGGAGTTGGCTCCACTTCCTCGGCCCTCTCGTCAGGGTCGGAAAGAACGACCACTTGGGGGCGGAGGGTACAGGAGCGGATGGGACGACCGTCTCCTTACCCTTGGTCGCAGTCTTCTGCTGCTTAGAGGGTCGAGACCCGGACAACAGAGCCGATATCGGGGGGGCCTTCACTTTGAAAATCGGCTTCAAGGCGGGGCGGGACTCGGCCATGCTCTCGGGCGCAGGCCTCAAAATAGGGCGAACCTCGGGAAGGTCCGCAAAAACGAATAAAAAAGAATAAGGAAGCGAACAGGGAACCGAAAGAAAAAAGAAAATGAGGACGAGCTACCTGAGACGAACAAATCTAAACCTACAAGATGGAGGCGCTCAGGTTGCAATAGCAACTTCCAAAGCCGCTCCCCCGCGCTCAGCTTCCTCAGTTCTCTTATCCGAGTCAGAGCCCCGGACTCGAGTTTCCCTCTCTTCTTCAAAATATCTGCAAGACATTGTGGAGTCAGGATTAGCAGAAGATGATATGAAAACAAAGAGTGAGAGAAGAAAAGACCATCGGGCCGAGTCACCTGCTCTACGGAACGTGCGGGATACTTGAGGCTCGTACGGCCACGTGTCGGCCGACTCCAACCGACCGCACGCCCAGAACCACCTTTCCTTCCAGAACTTATTCGAAGTGGGTGGGTCGGTTATTAAAGACCCCCCTTTGCCTCTCCACACGCTCAGAAAATAGAGGCCAGGAAAGTTTGGATTTGGTCGGACTTGATACAGATAGAGGAACTCGTTGACCGTGAGGAAAGGTTGCTCTAACTCGGACCAGAGTACCGCACACCCGAACAAATTCCTCCACGCATTCGGAACAATTTGACTGGGAGCTATTTTGACTCGGGACAGAAAGTCACGAGCAATGGGCTGGAGTGGCAAACGCAAACCACACTGCATCGCGACTTAGAAAATTACGACCATCCCTGCATAAATCACCCGAACGAGGGAGATGGAGGACGACCGAGTCAGGGACGTGATATCCAGCCCTGATCCGGTTTAAGTCTGATTCAGTTAGAATGGAGGCTACGAGACCACTAGGTTCGTCTTCTTCCCCTTTTGAATACGACTCAGAGGCTTCCGTGATTCGGTTCACAGGGCCTAGAATGGCCGCCCCTTCGCCCGTAACTAATTCATCCTCTCCATCCTCATCCTCCAGCTGATCCACTTAAGGATTAGGTCTCCCTGGACGAGTCACCAGAGACGTCCCACCGCTGGATGGACCGGTTTGGGCAGGACGCCCAGCCGATGAGTCGCCGGTTTCTCTGACAAGCCGGAATCCGGCGTCAGCACCGACGATAAACTCCGTCAACAGTGAAGGTGGTTCCGTAACGTCCCAAAGATGTTGGGACACACCCTCATCTACAGACATCTCCTCCCGGGGGCTTTGAGAGCTGTGTGCGGCCATTAAAGCTTATAAAAGAAGGAGAAAAGGACTCACCGAAAAAACCGACGACGAGTGCAAGGGGAGATTGACGGAGAAAGAAGCAACAGCGGAAGAGGAGGAGAAAGAAAAGCAAAGACGAACTCGGAATCGGACACAGGCGGGAGGAAGAAGAGCGAAAACAAAATTCACACAGTCCTCCCGCCCGGCCCTTTTATAGCCGTGCCACGAGGCAGGGCATTTATGGAAAAAGTGAACCGTCGTTCGCCTCGGCTCCCCCGTTCGACGCGTGGCAACCGCTGACTAATTGCGGTAACATCGTGGCCACGCGTCCGCATTTCATACGCGGACGAAACGAATTGACGGCTGGTCGCACGTGCGGCCTCGGGAGGCGCAGCGTCGTACGCTAGAGACGACTCAAAGAGCATTAAATGCCTCATCATTGTCTCGGACGCTGATACGAGCCGACCGACAAAATCGTACTCCTTGATGCCGCGGACGACACAAGGAGTAAGGGGGACTCACTGTTGGGAAAAAATGTGTTAAGTTCGAAGACTCGGATTAAAGTAGGTCGGCTCTGCTGACACTACCTGAAGAGTCTGAGACAACATCGACTGCACGAAGGATAGACCAAGAGGCATAAGCAAGGAACGATTAAAGTCACTCTGTCAGAGTGATGACCTCGCCTGCAAAAGCCCACTAAAGGCCGAGCGTGTTCAAGCCACTCAGCCGATAGAACAAGACCGACTCAACAAGTTGGTTCTGTCGGTCACGGAACAAGGAATGACGGATAGACATCGAGATTATTTCGTCCGTGAAAAGGCCGAGAACCTATCCTCCTGCGTCGGCCGAGACTCCCCCAGAGTCGGTAACGACCTGACCGAGACAGTAAGTGGCGAAACGGGAACAGATGCTGCTCTACGGAAATCCAGGGATACGGGTAACGAATCCCGAGATTCTCGGGATTGAGAGAAATCCTGAGAAAGGAGTAAGTCTCCGAATAATCAGGAGAAAAATCCTCTGGAGATGAGGATTAGCAAATTGTATAAATCTCCAAGCTTAGGACGGAAGAAGGTACGCAGTACTAACTGAGACAAGCTCTTTGTTGTTGATCAGATAACTGACTTAAGCATTAAAGGTTCCCCAGCTCTAGTCAGGGTTCCCTTGATATCGTTGATCGTGCAGGTGAAGGAGGGTCTGCCTGAAGGAAGTCATCTCATAAAAACACTACAACACTATCCATCCAAAAGATCTTTTACAGCGTTTTCAAAACCTTAGATAAGATGTCTACCGCATCCTCGATTAAAGTTGTTCTATCGATATATAAAAAGCTTCAAGATTGTCCCACCAAATGGATGGTTTTAATTATTTTTGTATGAACTATTTTCAGTAGAAGATCATGGCCGTACATTGATTTATTTTATTTTATTTTATTATTATTATTTTTTTTGTTTAATTGTGAATCATCCTATCAGCGTTGAATTTGCATGTGAATAGTGGGATGGACCAGATGGACGGTCAACATCGATTGATTGGAATTTGCAAGTGTCTGATGCTACTCATATCACACCAATCTTTGAGTTTGCATGCGGGTGGTAGACTCCTTAGAGTTTCAACGCCGGGTCAAGGGTTCGAGTACCCATGGTGGTGAAATCCCACGGTGTGCATGTGTGGGGTGTGTGTGCGTGTGGTGTGAGTGTGTGGGGGTGTGTGTGCGTGTGTAAATATATATATATATATATATATATATATATATTGTATCACACCAATCTTTGAAGCCTTTTTGTTTGCATGCGGGCCGTTGCTGCATTTCTCTTCTCATCCGTCTATTGGTAGGTCACAATTCAAACGGCTGATATTCTCCTATCTAGGAGACCTTTACAGTCATGGCTCACCCGTAGTGTGATGCAACAGATTAGTGATCCGGATTTCTCAACCATGAGCCATATGTAAGGACTGAAAACTCGTGTGTGCTATAAAAGCCTATCCCCGCATGTTCATTTGCCATTTTGATGAATCTTAACTAGTTGTAATTTGACGATGTTAGGCTTAACCTACCAACTTAATAATGCATGGGCCTCTGCACCCTTACGTGAGAACAGGAAAGTTATGGTCGAGATGGTTGGATTAGGATGGTGCCACGTGGCACGTGCATGGTCTCCCAACGTAGCAACCCGAGCACATGCGTATGCTCGAACTGCAATCGATTAGCTGGAACTGAAAATAGGGACTGATAGTTCATCCCTGTAGCAACTGACATATGAACGGTTTGGATGCCGTATAAATATCACAGTGGCATAAGGACGAGCCAAATTAACCAATTCGGACTCGTGATGAGTTCTCCAGCACCACGTATCTCGGTAGTGTTGAGACGTGGAGGGATTTGATTGGGACATCTGTGTTGCTGCTGGAAATGAGACGCGCGGTCACATAACTTCAACGCAATCTGTCTACCACTTAACCATGGCTTGATCCATACCGTTTATTTGATGGACTCAACTTGGACGGTGGTTCCTGAAAAAACGTTATTGGAATGAGTATTTCAAAGGCTACGTTCTCCCTATTTATTTTCAAAGCAAAATAGCTAAATTAGCTAAATTATGGAAGGGTTGGAATAATCCAACTGAGACCTTTATCTGTTGACTTCCCACCATACATAGTGTAAATCGTCACATGGACGGTTAGGATAAGAAGATGACCTGGATTCAATGAAAAGTCCCCTCGTGTTGTATCGGGACGTAACCTCGCCCCTTATTCACTTTTATTGCGTTTGACCAGGAAGAATCGCACTTGAAGAGAGACAGAGAGAGAGAGAGAGTCGCGGCACCTCTCGGCACCTGTGCCATAAAGGCAAGTTTTCTTGCGATCTGAGCCATTCATCAGGTGGGGAACACTGCAAGCAAACCTTCTTCTTCAAAAATATGGAGCCGCTGTACTCAACCGGTAGGTCATAATTGTATTTTATAAAAAAAAATGGGACGTTTGTTGAAAGAAGAGCGACATTTTATACTCTGTGCATAAATGTAGCCCATCGGATGAGTGGACCTTCTTTAGGTTTTGGCCAGAGGATCTTGATGGGAACCGACATGATTAGTGGTCCAAATTTCCCTCGAATTCCGCAAGAGCCCCCTTTCTTGGCATATGCACGTTTTCTGGGGTGGCACAGGGTCTGATTCGGGTCAGCCTCAGCCCCACCGGACCGAGGTTAGTCTAAGCCGGGTCCACCAAGTTAAAACCCAGCCTGACCCGTGGCAGGCCTAAACAAATAGGCCAGAGCCCTTGTCCTCAAAGTAAAACTGGGCCCTGACCCGGGCATCCTCATGCATGATATATGACAAAAATGCCCGCCATGGGTCTTACTTGCACTTTAGCGAACCCACGTCTGGCCCTGTCACGAAACGGGCTTAAATTTAAACCTTCGCTTGGTCCTTGGGTCTGACATTCCAGCCCAAGCACTCGACGGGTTAAACCAGCCCATGGATAGCCCTGTCGGTGACCCATTACTTTGAGGCCCAATAGGCGTGGACAACCCCAACTTGGCTCATTCTGGCTCTCCATTTGATGGTCCTAGATTGGACGGTCACGATACCTTGCGAAATGAATGGCTGTCGCACCCTGGTGAGGTCCAGCTGGCCGGTCCAGCTGCGAGCACGTCCAAACTTTCCATCTGACATGCAACGTGTAACTATCAAAGGAACATGATAGTTGAACGGGAAAGGAATATGACATAGACATCTCTCCACAGACCATGTGGCAGGTAACAAACAACAGAGACCGTCCATCTACTTCTCCCTAGTGCGGACTGAAGATGATTCATACTCATAGATCAGATGATCCTAACCATCTGATTACTACCCTTCAAATCGATGGATGAAAATGAAAAGATTTAACAGTCCATGTTCCTTGCTGAAATGTGTAATAAAATAATGACTACAGTTTCCTAATTACAAGTAATATTTTTAACATGTGCCGTCTATAGTAGGACCCACTATATGGACAGTCCAGATTGATGCTCTAGCCTGCCATTTTTACATTTGGACGGATAGATATACCAAATTCCTGTCACTCAGACTCTACCGTATCACTCCCCACAACTCGCTTAATCGCTTTTAAAAATGGGAAGTCTTGCCGTCTTATGACTCAGTGGTGTTACTTTCCACCGAAAAACATTGATACGCCGACATAGGATCCGTACGCATGCACAGAGATACAGTACACGTCGCATGTATATACCCCATTACTAGCCGTCCATATCGCTGACCCCACTATAACCTCGAGCTTTCTAGACCATTCTAATCTACGATTAACGAACTTTCATGATTGAATATGGGCCCTCGATTGTGAACTCTAACATCACTTTGATGATGAACGGTCAGATAGATTGGATTATCCATCAACTGTAAAATTTCATATGTCCAGTCTAAAATTCTCCTCATATCCCACTCACAGATGGAGGTACATGAATGGAAAGCGTGCAGTGACCATGTGCGTGTGTTTGGATCCGCATGCACTACCACAATGTATGGACCTTACACTATGTTAGACGCTACATTGAGCTTCGTATAAAGAGCTCTATCAATTACCCAATCAAGCTACAAAATCTACACGGCACACCGTCCGATCTACATCATGATGGCCCACAACCGTCCACGTTTTTTAGGATGTGACTCTTTTCCCATCCAGAAGGAACATGATTTCCATTTCAATGAACTTGTTTGGATAGTCTAAAACTTTCAATGCCCTCGTGTATTTGTTCAGCTAGAAAACTGACTCTGATTGGTAGCTAACGGTGGCGCCCACCCACATGCATACATAACAGCTGATGTCGTTGGGTCAGCTGTCTATCAATCATCGCCCTATATTTATTTTTTTTGTTTTTGAGAAATACATCTTTGATACGCTGGAAATGTGCTGGGGATGATATGCATGCACTTAGAATTGCATACGAGGCATACAACTAATTCAAATCAAACTACCTAATTTATGGATTTCTAAATAATTTAGATGTATCATGAACCAAAAAAAAAAAAAATGTTTTATTTGATTGTATGACTATTGGATTGGTGGACATTTGTTAGACGGTTTAAAATGAGAAAAATCCAATGGCCCTGATTAAACAAACAAACGTTCATAAATCAGATGTTAGAATTGTTGGACTATTATGATTTTGAGCCAGTGATTTAGTGGCAGTGGGCCCCAGAATTTAGTTGCTTTAATTAAAGATAATATCAGCCACATAAATAAATTGCGAGGTGCAATGCTTTTAAGTATTATCATATAACTCTTCCCCCTTTTTCAACTCTGGTGCCTGTTTGGACGCACCCTCTCAAAAACAGGTGTTTGATGCCTAAAACTAATTTTGAGCCAAACGCCCTTTTGTATTGCGTTTGGCTGCACTTGTGTAAATCTCATTTCATATTTTTGAAATAGACATTAAAAGTCCATTCACTAAAAAAAATCAAACCTGTTCTCAAGAGATAACTTCATAGGCACTCTTTTTCTTTTTCTTTTTTTTTTTTGTTACACTCACGCGGAGTCCCTGGAGTCTACCACCGGAGTAAGAGTAAGGGCCCAGTTGATAGGGACTTACTTTTGCCTAAATCCTTTTTTGGAAGTTGCGTTTGGATGGGACTTTGTTGACGGTAAGAACTGATTTTTATTTTTTATTTTTACTCCCGGTAAAATGTTTTACTTTCTTTATTACCATGAGTAGAAAAAAAAATGCACAACTCTATTAAGTAAGATGGATGTAAATAGTGATAAAGGCATGTTATAATAGAAGTTTAAGACACTAATTTCATCTTGGGTATCTTTTAATAAAGAAATTCAGGCCTTCACTAGCCCATATGTGTTTATAAGATTGCTCATCTACACACCATGACATGTGCTGCTGCAGGACATGGATGTAAGGTTCTGTTTGGACCATGGATTGGGTGGATTTAACACCTTTATTGCACATACATGTCCGGAAATCACATGATATTTTTTACTGTCTAATCCCATCTAAATACACTATATTAAGCTAAGCCTATGTTTGGTGGACCATGGAATTGTAATTAAGGGATTATTTTTCACAAATGATGCCAATCACCTATACACATGTATAACTTGAATGTCACACATAAAGGGGAGGTATAAATGGATGGTGTGGATAAAATACATACAAAGATTAATCAAATCCTTTCCGTGGTTTTCAAACTCATGATGAAATTTGTATGGGACCAAATATAATTCCATACCACCAAATCTTACATAATACCAAACAGGCCTTAAAGCACTTGATTCCTTTGTTTATATGACCTGTCCAGAAATTAGGTCCCTCTGCTCATTGGATGGAGCTATACAGTTGGGCTACCGTTTTATAAACAAACAGGCACCTAAAAAACTCTGCCAGGTATTTTCAACTTCATGGACCACCTGAGAAGAAGCTTGATTTTTTAATTTTTAATTTTAATTTTAATTTTTAATTTTTTTAATTATTTTTTTATTTTTCGTGTAGCATCTATGCATCAAGACCCACCTGATGGATGACTTGGATCTCATACCCATGCCATACTTTCATAATGGTGTCTAGATGTTGATCATGATTGCTGGTTACATACATGCATGTCAGCACTAGGCGTGGCAAATTGAAGAAAATCATTGCTATAGAAGTCACTGATATTCCTATATGGCTTAGTTAGGATGTGTTTGATTGGGTAAAATCTCATTCAACTATGGAAAGAAAATCAATTTCCTTTGATGCCCCCCATTTGATACACACACACCAAGAAAAGAAAGAAAACAAACATGTGAAAGGTATTTCCCCCGTTGAGTTTATATCTTATTTTGGACGGTTTAGGTTAACATGGTAGTTTTTCCTTTCCATTCAATACCTGGCCAAAGGTTTTAACCCATCCAAACAAGCCCTTAATAACAATGTTGGATGTTTCTACATGTTTTATTGGAATTAGATATTTTCTTTAAGGCTATTTGATTTTTCAAACCTTGTGTAAATATCTTGTAAATGGATAAATATTATCCTTTTATCCGTTTGAAAATTCATGGCTTCCTGCATTGGAATTTGATTCAAAAGAGCTAATTTAAATTTATGAACTCTAAGGGGTTGTATATTATGTATCTAGTCCGTCCATCCGTTTTACCACAATATTTTAGGACATAACTCAAAAAATGAGGTAGATCCAACACTCAAGTGGCCCAGACCTAAAGAAACAGTGCCCCAAGAGGTTTTTAACAGTAAGTATTCGATTTCTTTTTTTCCATGGCGTGGTTCATTTGATTTTTAGATATGTCTCATTTTTTTGCTCATGCCATAAATTCAACTGATATAATGGATGAACGGTGTGGATAACCAACGTACATCATGGTGGGACTCACGAATATTTTTGTATCATTCTTGGTTTTTGCATCTAAAGGAGCATCGGGTCAAAGCAAGTAGTGGAAAGAGTGACGTAGTACCCAATGAAATAATTATTACTCATTTACAAAGTATTTATCGGTGAATTAAAAAATCAAAATCCAAATAGTAAGGTGATCATTGCAAATTTCCAATCTATTAACTTGATGATTGTGATGCGATTCAACAATGCATCTCCAAACAATAGATAATTCTCCAACCCCAGTGCTAAAGAACCTTCCAACATAAAACTACAAATCCCAAAACAATATCTTTAAAATGTGTATGCATTATAAAGAACCTTCCAACATAAAACTACAAATCCCAAAACAATATCTTTAAAATGTGTATGCATTATAGAATAACTCATCGGATTTCATAAAATTTGATCTAAAACATCATTGAAGCCCTTTGGTATTATTTTTAAAACAATACAACGTGGATTCATCAGTGGCCTTCAATCAAGCTGGAGAATCAGATCTTCTATTTTGATTTATTTGGGTTTTTATGTTTAATCATAAAACACACAACATGCAACAGAATAATGCATGTGAAAGGTCCACAAGCATGCAATCATAAATTGTACACATTCAGGTAAATTATTGACACTCTTTCTTTGTGGGACAGTTGATACGTAGGAACTCATGAACGGCTGGTGTGGCATGCATCAAGTCGAACTAAACAGTCCATCTTAGGGGCCCAACCATGATAGTTGACCATCACCTCAAAATTAGACTGATGATGTGGTCCTAAACTCTGGTTAATGGGGTTTTATTTGTTGAATTGGTACTTTTTGACTAGTTTTCATCTGGACCATCCAATAAATCTCCATTAATCATCATGGGGAATTCTGGCTTTCTGATCATCTAAATTAAGGCCCACAATTTGAATGGTTACATTTGATTTGCTTGCATGCCACTTGTACATTTGATTAAATATGGTATTTTGGGTTTTTCTGTGAGTGGGCTAGCCTGATTTCTGAGGATGGGATCTCTACGATGGACCACCTTATGGTTATACCATTTAGACGGCCGTGATTGCTTATACCCTGATTTCATGTGTATTTGATACCTAAGTACACTGCACGAGTTAGAAACTGTACACGTAGCCCATCTGTAAGTCAAAGTATCCACTCCGGCCGGTTTGGCTAGTGACGCAGCCACTAGCCAGCTAGTGGTCGGTGCTATGTGGGCCCACCATGATCTACGTATTTTATCTACTGTGTCCATCCATTTTTACACATCATTTTAATACTTTATCCCATAAATGCGGTAAATCAAAATCTCAGGTGGACCACATCATGAAAAAACATTAGTGATTGAATGTCTATCATTAAAAACCTCCTACGCCCACTGTAATGTTTATATGACATCCAACCCGTAGATCACCTGGATGAAGGTAAAAAAATTAAATATCAGCTTCATCCAGAAGTTTTATAACCCCGATAAGTTTTTGATGCTAGGAGTACAATCAACGTTGTTTGGCCCACTTGAGATTTTGATATACCTCAGTTTTGGATTCATGACATAAAATTATATGGAAAAAATGGATGGACCTCATGGATGAGACACATACATCGTGTTGGGGCCCACAGAGAAGTGGCTAGGTGAGTAGCCAATCCGTATTCACTCCACTCCAACTCGTGGGCCCCACTTTACAGGGTCATGCAGAAAATATTATACTTAAAAAATTTTCATAACCGGCCAACTAGTAGACATTTAAGGAACGGTTAAAGTTGAGATGTTCAATTGTCAGATTCTGATATTGGGACTATGACTTATCTACGGTGGGTCCCATGACTTGAACGGTTTAATTTGACTTATATAACTACCAATTAAGAGTTTCTACGTGCATGAGTATGAACCAACACGTCTTTCTGGAGTATAAAATAAATCCTCAAAGAAATAAATGCACGGCTACAATCATCATATCCGACATCACCCCTTGGGTACGTAGTTTCCATACCAGATGTAAATATCAAAGGATTTTTGTCGACGGAAGCATCGCGATTTGATCCTCGGAGCCAAGGCTGCGTGTAGCGTCCTCTTTCTTGAGTTTTTAAAAGTCGTGGGAATAGATCGATGATCTAGACCGTTGATATGATGGACCCCACCATGAATTGGTGATTTCCTAGAAATGTATTTTTGGGAAAATCTGATTGGTTGGTATAAATAAATAGTTAAAGAAAAAATACAGAATGTACTATGGGCCCATTGAGTTGATGGTTTGGATCATCAATCAGTGGGGACCAGTTGTTGAAAACAGGGATCTACGACAGTGATCAACGGCTGGAGGACCGTCTGAGCAGAAGAGCTTCATCTATGGCTCTGAAGGATTTGGAAAAATTGACAGGTGGCAGAGTTGTTGTCTTTTCAAGTTATGGAGAGAAAAAGGTTTTATCTTCTCGATTCAGTTGAACTCTCTCAATATAAAAGCTGGCTTTTCGCATGGGTGTTGACAGCTAAGGATCATGTGCGATTTTTTTTTGGTGGGCCAACCAGATGTGCCACGTCAGCCTAAGGATAACAGTCACTCACTCTTATCCGGAGGCCATTTTCATGTACACCTCCGTTGGATTGGGTAACTGCCCCTGCATACATTTGGGCGTGAACGCCTTTCTCAACGCATGTTCATACAGTGCTGGATAAGCAACACGAAGATTGTCTTTGTTGGTCTTTTTAGAGCCGCGATGGTTCTGTATGTATGGTTTGTTTAGGTCATTTATTTGACCATATAATACCTTTCTAAGGTGGTTAGAATAATATATCTGAAATGTTTAGAGTTTATACTACTATTCAATTCTGCGAGGTATCAGTTTTGCCGGCGCCTAAAGCTATAAACTAACCTGATAAAATGACAAATCATGAAAAGTCTTCAACTTGAATAAATCTTGTGATTGGCTTATAATTCTGAAAATCTGTATAAGTGTGTCCGTTAATAACAAATGGGTAGGCACATTCTTTCGCCCGCACTAGCATACGGTATTTATTTTAAGGAATATTTAATTTTTAAGAAAATCATATATCTGTAAGAAATGTTACTCATATAACTATATTATATGTACTTCTATGGGAAAATCAAACCAAAAAAAAAAAAAACGGAAACAGATTCTAATATTGCCTCACAAAGTTAAAAGATAATTGAGGAGCATATTGTATAAGAAATAAACAAACGTGAGTGATAAAATTACGATCTAATATTGCTTCACATAGCCAAGGCTTCAGGTAAGCAAATAGAAAAAAATAAAAAAAGGAAATAGAAAGTAAATGTAATAAAGAAAAGTGAACAAGAAGAAATGTTAGCTTATGATGGAATGTACAAATGAACTGTATTATGAGCTTAATTGATATGTTAAAAAGAGAAAAGACAAAATCAAATATTTTTTTCTTGAATTAGAAAAGGGATAATCAAATGTTCATAATCCTAACTCTATTCTTGATGTGACAATGTTAGCTTTGTTGTGTTAGATTAGTGTTGCTGCTTGAGGCAAAACTTAGGCATATGTATACTCGCTGTAGAGGAGCCTAAGCGGTAGAATTTTCTCTTTGTCAATGAATGAAATTCGAGAAAAAAAAAAAAAAACCTTTAAGAGTATTTCTTCTACTGTTTTTAACTCTCTCTAAGCAAGGGGCGAATGCCCGTTTATATAAGCTTGAAAATTGTCAGCTAATGGACAGTTAACAAACACTCGTTGAAAATTTTTCATGTAGGATTTATCAGAAATTTGGCAAAAAATCACGAGATAAAATTTGCGATGCCAGGTGGCCGATGATCAGCTTCCCTAGGGTGGGGTGTCTAAGGGGGATTTGAGGGGATTTCAAATCTCTTATCTGATTGGCACCATAAAATAATTGCGCATTTTTTACATGTTGTCACGTGTGTTCGGGGGAGAATGGTAACTTGCCATACATTTAGGTGTATGTTATCATTCCACACACGCATAGGCAATAACCGGTAAACTAGGCACATACCTTTATGAAGTTTTTAATGGTGTGCGTTCAATCACCGTTATTTCATGTAGTGTGTGATCCATGTGAGATATGGATCTATCTCATTTTTGAGCTTATACCTTAAAATAAACAGAAAAACAAATAGACAGCAAGAATAAAACACATACATCATGGTAGGGCCTACAGTGCACCAGCGAACACCGAGGTGGGTACTACAAGGTTCATTACCAAATTTGAGTCCAAGCTCTGTCAGGCCCGCTTTGATGCATGAGTTATTTATAGGGGTATCAACAAACTGCGTTAGGGCCGGGTTGAGCTCTATACAAGTTGGGCCCGCATGTAAGCCCAAACTCGACTTAGGACCATGACAGCCTAAAATAGTCTAGCTTGAGCACGGCCCGAATTGTTATTGAAGGACCTGGCTCGATCCTGAGCCCAAGGTGGCCTGTAGATGGTATTTTCATAAAAGAATCTGACCTTTGATATTTGTAGAGGAATGTGAGTTCTTTTCAATGTTCTTCATCTACACATTGTGATTGCCAGAATCATCTGATCAGCATAAACTCTATTTATGATTGCCAGTATAGAGCATCAACTAGAACATGGACAGTTTGGATCGTCAGACCATCGAAGCATGTGGTCCCCAAGGCATAAATACATTCTAATTATGAAAGTAGCAATATATGCAAAATGAGG
The DNA here is from genome assembly GCA_037074715.1 of Magnolia kwangsiensis. Lineage (NCBI taxonomy): Eukaryota > Viridiplantae > Streptophyta > Magnoliopsida > Magnoliales > Magnoliaceae > Magnolia > Magnolia kwangsiensis. The sequence continues at coordinate 167,423,679 of CM073574.1, read as the reverse complement.
TAGACAACCCTGACACTTGCAACTAAAAAAAGTCTTGAAATTTCATGATATTTATGTACTTGCCATCTGCAGCAGATGAAACTCCATTCACGTTCCCAAGAGAGCTTCTTCCTCTTCCTATTCTCTGATTGAGTTAGCACACGTGTTTGTATGTGAGAGAGAGAGGCATTAAGAGGAGGGATTAAGGGTGGTTAATTAGCAAACCAAACTATTCATGAACAGCTCAAATTTGGTTTGTTAAAAGCTTGTTTGAATTTATTTGATTATTAAACAAACCAAACCTGAGTAATATTTTTAGTTTCGTTATTAATCAAACCAAACTCAAACAACCCTATATAAGTTTTGCTCATTTAGGTTCGAAAAAGTTCATTTATATTACTTATACATATTTACAAGTACAGACAATTTATATAACTTATACATATAAAAATAATAGATATTAGAAGTATACATATTAATAACCAATATTTTAAATAGGGTTGTAGCGTAACGTGTAGCACACACTATGTAGCACATCTAAAATATGTATAATTACTAATGTTGCATATGCTACAGAGTGTGTTGCGCAGGCTATGTATAACGTAGCGCGTGTTGCATATGCTCCGGATTATGTTTGGTTTTTATAAAATTAAAAACAAATTTCATTCATGTGGGTTACGTTATTTGTTTTTTAAATGGCAGTGGCCCATCCTTCTCACATGTGGCAATGTGTAGAGTTATTCAAACCCAGACCATCCAACTAATGAGTCTTATGCTAGGTGGACAATATATATTCACTTAATGATTTTAAATAATCTTAGCCATCTATGAATGAGTCTCCATGTAGACAGCTGAGGACTTGTGCCATATAATAACTGGTATGAAATTCATATTTTGAATAAAACTCTCAAGTCAAATGAGTTTTTGAAGAGGCAAACTGATCGTGATCAAATCTGAATCAAGCTTGAATTTGAGTTTGAAATGCGATTTATATAACTAATCAAACCTAAACAAACCAAACTCATACTTAATAACCAAGCATTAAACAAACCAAAATCAAACAGCTAGGTTCAAATCAAACTCAAACATGGTAATATTCACTTCAATTTGTTTCATTTACACCCCCAAGAGGGGCGAGTTATTTTTTAAAAAAAAATTTAAAATAAAATTGGGAATTAGGAAAGGATAGAGTAATTTGGGTTGAAAATGTTGACGGGCGGGCCATGCCCGACTAATGAGCTTTTAGATAACTAAGTCCAAGCCCAGCCTACTTATAAAATAGACTCGAGGTTAAGTCCAAGCCCCAGCCCTTACTTCAGCCCAAGCCCAACTTAAGGTGGGCCAGGCGCAGAAGCCTGTTGGGCAAATGAGCTAGATCACAAGCTCAAGTGGACCATGTTACAGGAAACAGTGGATATTGAATGGATGGATGGATCAAGTTGATGTTTGTGTTTTTCTTTCATCAGGGGAGTAACCTCTTGAACTGGATGGATGTGTGCCCTAGGAAGATTTCAACGATGTATGCCTTTATATTCACTGTTTCTTATGGTGTGGCTCACACAAGCATGATTTTTGTTCAAAGTAACGTCTAAACTGATAACTATAATCCCCACAGTTACTAATTTTACGCTGCATATGTATTTGTAAGTGCCTGCGTATCATTCATCAGTCTGCTATTTGTAAGTGCCTGCGTATCATTCATCAGGCTGCCAGAGCATGCAAAGGGGTGTGAATGGGCTGGCCTCAGGCCTGCAAAATTAAAAGTTTGAATAGGGCCGGCATGACGGCCCAGCCCAAAACAGTGCAAAATCTGGGCCAAGAACAACCCCAGGCCCGACCAGTTGACAGCCCCCAACATGCAAGTACAACGCATGCCTGCCGACCAACGAGTCGCTGTCGAGACGACACTATGATAACTCGAGTAATTATTAAAAAGTTAAAGAAGCTTCTAATCCATTTCACTAGCTTTAATGAAGATTAATAATTGTCTCATCAGTGGATCCGAACCGTCCATCAATAGGCAGGCAGATGGCCCACTTAGCTTAACCATACAGCGGGTTGGATGAATGGGCTTCTCTCCTTTGGAAAATTGTAAGGAACCATTTTCGATTTAATACTTTTGGTAGGTGCATATTGAAACATTGCCCGGTTAGGATTGTCGTGGGCGTGGCCCATCCTTGGTAAGGTCCACTAGATGGATAACAGTAACTAAGCAGCAATGTATGTGTGAATACTCTGTGGGCCTACTGTCATGTATTTGTTTTATCCAGGCCGTCCATTCTTTTTCCAGCTCATTTTTGTGCACGAGACCACAATTGAACACAAACATCAGCTTGATCCAAAACTTCTGTGTACCACAAGAAGTTTTCAACGGTAGGCGTTCAATACCTACTGTTTTCTGTAGTGTGGTCCACTTGAGCTTTAGATGTACTTCGATTTTGGTCTCATGCCTTAAAATGAGCTGGAAAAACGAATGAACGGAATGGATAAAACATATACATCACAGTTCTACTTTAATTTGGTCTCATCCAATAAAATGAGCTGAAAAATCGGATAGACGGCGTGGATAAAACACATTACATGAACCACAAGTGTGCATTAGGTATGGACGCTCAGAACTCCTTTATCTACCGTCTATTTTCTTACACAGTATGGCCATCCTGATGTGCGTGGAAGAATGATTTTTCGGTCAAAGCATCAGCAGAGTTCGATCCACCAGTTGAATGGACTGGAACTTTCGCAAGGGTTTCCTGTTGGCACGTGTGCTGAGCAGACCATCGTCCAAATTATGCAAGCGAGTATACAGTTAAGGCCACGTGGGGCACGTGTATGATGTTGTTGCCATTCGTCGGATGTACATAAATGGCCGCAGATTGCCTGGTGTACCGCACACCAGCTATATAGCTTATGTATTGACGTCAGCAAGTTCTGTGGGTCCCATCATCATGTACGTGTTATATTCAAACTGGACATCCATTTTTCGAGCTCGTGCGTAAGGCTTGGTACAAAACATAATACTAGCGATCAAGTGGACCACAATAAAAGAAGAAGTGGGGGATTGAACGTCTGCCATTGAAACTCTTTTGGGGTTTACAGAATTTTCAGATCAATATGAAATTTGCTTTTCCTCTTCATCCAGGTTTTTATGACCTTATGAATAGATTGGATGGAAAATATACGTTATGGTGGGCCCTAAGAAAATGTTAACGGTGAAAACCATTATCTCCGATGCTATTTATGATGTGGTCCAGTTGATATTTGGATATGATTCATTGTTTTGTACAGTACTCTAAAATAATCTTGTAAAATGGATGAACAGTATGGATATAATAAATACATCATTGTGGAGCCCATATAACTTTGATATCCTTTGAACCGTTTGTACAACTCGGAGCTCGAGCCAATCCGCTTTTGCAGATTGCGTGCTGGCCCTGCCAGCACCGACTTAAGTGCTGGCAAATCTGACGCAGGGATGAACGTGATGAGGTTGATCACCGTCTTCCTCAAGGATAACTACTCTGAATCCACGGAGCTTCTCTGGACTCCTCACAGAGACTTTTCGAATCCACGAGGAAAGAAAGCCGGAAAATAAAAATAAATTCTAATAAATTCAAAATTAATTGTTGAAAAATGACTAAAAATGAGTTTACACCCCTTTAAATAAGAGAATCAAGCAATAGGAAAGAAATCAGACTCAAACTACAACTAAAACTCCTAAAATTCGCAACTTACTATAAATAGTAAACTTACTATTTATAGACAGTCGTGATGTCTACTAGTGAAGGTTTTCGGCCAAAAATAGTAAGTGTCCTATTTGGCTTCACCAAACTGTTCTCCTAATTATTCTAAGCACTTTTCATGTTGGACACAACTCTTAAAGCCCAACGGATGAAGAGCTATAAGCAAATTAAAACTTACTATAACTAGTAAAAACGAAATTAAAATGGGAAAACGACCGTTGATTAGGGGGTTTCTCGTAAATTTGGGCTGCGCAACCCGGCGTAGCGGGGTTGGTTGGCTAAAGTAGCTCGTTCTATCCCAAAATCATATATTTTACGTCGGATAACTCATTTCGAATTGCAAGATACGCCCGATCTAAGGTTTGATGGTCCGGATCACTTCTGTCGCTGACCGTGCCTTTTCTGATCCATCCTAGCCATGAAATTATCCGCGACCCGCTCTACATCAAAATCTTTGCGGGCCACTGTGATATATACATTTTATCCACGCCGTCTATCCACTTTGCCAGATTATTTTAGTGCATAAACCTAAAAAAGAGGAAGATCCAAAGCTAAAGTAGACCACACCACACAAGAACCAGTAGGGATAATGATGCCCACCGTTGAAACCTTTATAGAGCCCACCGCAATGTTTATTTGCCATCCAACCCGAAAACACCAATGTCAGCTTGAACCAAAACTTCTGCGGCCTTAAGGAAGTGTTTTTTTTTATTATTATTATTTAACGGTGGCGTCCGATCCGCACTAAGTGGTCCACTAGAGCTTTGTATCTGTTCATTTTTGGGTTCATGCCCTAAAATGGGATGTAAAAATGGATGGACCGTGTGGATAAAAGGCATACATCATGTTGGGGCTCATGGAGCTTTGGCAGCACCCACGTCGGTAATGGCAGGGACAGCACGCAATCCCCGTCCGACGTAAAGGTGTAGACAATCGTAGCACAAAAATCAGGCTGTCGACGCACCACGTATGGAAAAATACTTAACGGTCGGAAAGAGTCCAACGGTCTACATTGTAAAACTGCAGCATAACCAATGAACGGACTGGACCTGGCACCCTCCTTCGTAAGTGTCCACTTCCTTTCGAATTTCTCCATCTTTCTTTCCGGATAAGACCAGATATCTAACGTGTCTTCCATGTAGGGTGTTAATGGGCCAGGCCTGGGGTAGGTCTCGGCCCGTTTTGAACTGTTTCGGGCTGGGCTTACCCTATTCAAGATTCTGATTTTTCAGGCCCAAGGCCACCACTACATCCATGTCATCACGTTAGCCTCGTACCAGCCATCATCCTTAGCCTTCATTAAACAACCTGGTTAGCTGTCAATGTAACGCGGGGATGAACATATGAGGTCGATCACCAATCACCATCACCTTCTTGCTCAAGGATAACTACTTCGAACGTCGCTTCCTAGACTTCTCAAAGAAAAGTGTTAAATCACGGGAAAAAATAAGAAAATAAAAATAATATTTTAAAAATTTGTAAATTAATTGATAAATAATTAAATGAGTTTACAACCCTTTAAATAAGGATATTAAGCTATCAAATAAATTTTGGAATTGAACTATAATAAAAACTTTCAAAAACCATGACTTATTATAAATACTAAACTTACTATTTATAGTCGGTCTTATTTGATTTTCAGCCAAAAATATCAAGGGTCCTATTTTGCTTCACATTAATTATTCAAAATACTTTTTATGTTGGGCACAACTCCTATAGCCTACTGGATGAAGCCTTATGATCAAACTAAAACTTACTATAAATTGTAAAAATGAAATTAAAATTGACCACGGATATGATGGTAATTCACAAATTTGATGTGTGCAACCCAGCATTGTCAAGTTGAGTTGACCTACCCCAAAATCATATATAGTAAGTCTAAGAGCTCATTTCAATATGTGAGACATGGTTTTTTTTAGTTCTGATGGTTTAGATCACCTCCATCTCTAATCGGGCCTTTTGTAGTCCATCTTGGCCATGAAACTATCACGGCCCGCTCTACATCACAATGGTGCGTGTGGATTGGTTGCTACCCTCCCTAGGATCTAGCTAGAGCTTGACTGTCCTTGAAATGGGCTGAATAGGGCCCACCTTGATGTACCACACTGTCTATCTATTTTGACATATCATTTTGGAGTATGAACTAAAAAAGAGGTAAATTAAAAAGTTTGAGTGAACCACACAACATGAATAGTGGGGACAGAAGTTTCGGAAAGCTGATATTCATTATTTCCGTTCACCATGTCTGTGTGACTTTATTCACAAGCTGGCCAGCAAATAAATATCACGGTGTGCCCTCAAAAGATTTCAAAGGTGGGCATCATTGTCACCACTACTTCCAGTGGTATGCTTCATTCAAGCCTTCAATGTGTTTTGAGCCCATGCCGCGAAATGATATGTTAAAATGAATAGACAGCATAGATAGAACCACACACATCACAGTGGGCCCCACAAAGCCCCTTCGAGGTTCATCTGTATCTAGTTAGGTCCTGCTGGGGGTACTCAATCTGCGCCTATCAATGATACCCGGTGGACCCTACCCATTTTAAATCGTCCGATTCCAATTCCCGGTGCATTTTAGAAATCCAATCGAGCCGGGGTCCACCATTTTGGACCGATTAAAAAAGGGATTTAGAGGTTCAAGGTAGGTCTACCATCTTGACATGGATAAAATTAAGCAGGGAAGGTTGGTTCTGAGTCAGGCGTTAATTTTAATAATATTATTATAATCATATATTATTAGTGTTCCTGGTTGCGTTGGACACTTACACAGTCTAATCCATTGATCTGGTTTGTTCCTTAAGCTCCATGGGCATTTTATCGACAACCATTAAAAAATCACACTAATCTGACAAATATTAACCATTTGATCATTATACTAAATATGAATGGCTAGGATTATTTATTTTTTTTAAAAAAAAAAGTCTAAGCAACAGTTGAATCCATCTATTTCTTTAAGTATTATCATGGACAGCTTATGATTCTAGAGAATCATTTTTTATTATAGAATGGTAACCATCCCAACCATCTATTTCATTAAATGCATATCAATTATTTTAGCAATGGATTACCAGTAGACCACGGATAACTCTGGTAACCCAACTCTGTGGCCCCACCATGATGTGTGTTTTACCTGCTCTGTCCATCAATTTTTCCGTATATCATTTTATCACAAGAGCTCAATAGTAGATAGATCCAAAGCTCAGGTGGATGGCACCACTTGTATGATAACACCAACGGTTGAAACCTTCTTGGGCCCAGTATAATTTGTATTTTTGATACGAAACCTCCGTGGCTCCCAAGAAGTTTTCAATGGTCAGTGTTCAATCCCCTATGTTTCTATAGTGGGGTCCACTTGAGCTTTGAATCCACCTCATTCTGGGAATCATGTTCTAAAATGATATGAAAAAACTGATGAACGGTGTGGATAAAACATATATATCACGATCGGCCCTACAGAGTCCGATCACCGGCTCGCTATGCAATCCACGTCATGGAACGCGGTTTGCTAAGACGCGCTTGCCAAAGAGAGCATGTTTATTTACACGATGCATGCATGCAATAAAGTGGCACGTGTATGATCTAATCCATCCATTCAGGTGGGCCCGATGACCACATAAATGCCATTATTGAAATGGAGCTGACCCAAAAACCTAGTTTAGTAAGCTATCACTCAACAACCGGTTTTGGCCATAAACGCCTGAAATAGGGCGACATAGGACCAGATGAGCCACCCAATTTCGGTGGGTTTGAAATTAATTTTCAATCGTTGATCGAAACCAGGATCTGGTACGCAACCCTGATTGATCCTGGTCCTGGTCCTCATTAGATGAGACCCGCCCGGGCTTGAACCCGATCACCCATGGTACAGAAAACTGTAGGACCCGACCCGTTCTAAGTTGGTCATGGTTGGACGACAGGGCTGCAGCACAGAAATGCTTCCAAGAGAAGACTACTTACCAAATTCAATTCCTTTTATAAACACACGCAAACAGCACCATTCTTCTCATTTCCCCTCTCTCTCTCTCTCTCTCTCTCTCTCTCTCTCTCTCTCTCTCTCTCTCTCTCTCTCTCTCTCTCTCTCTCTCTCTCTCTCTCTCTCTCTCATCATATATTTATAACTTTTTCTAAGTTTCATCAAAACAGAACCTGTTCTTTCAAGAAGATTCTAAGCTTCTCATCTTATTGAGAATTCTTAGATCTTGAATGCAGAACATGGGCACTGTAGATGGGCGGAGCTCGCTCCCTGAAAACCATTCCGACAATGAGAGCATCGGCAACGGTGATCGCATCGCCTTCAGCGGACCACTGGTGAATAAAAGCGTTGGCAACGGTGATCGCATCGCCTTCAGCGGACCGCTGGTGAATAAACGAGGCGGGAGAAAGAGTGCAAGATTCAACATCCCGGAAAGTACTATTATCGGTGGCAATGGCGGTGCCAGCACTAGCAAAGATGAGGAATATGTAGAAATTACTCTCAATGTTCGTGATGACTCTGTGGCCTTACACAGCGTCAAGGCGATTAGCGGATCTGAGAATGAGAACCCGGAAGTGAGATTGTTGACGCGGACACTCGAGAAACGGGCGTCGTTTGGTTCGTCTGTGATCCAGACCGCCTCGTCGCGGATCAAACAGGTGTCGCAGGAGCTGAGACGACTCGCATCAAACACTCGGCGACCTACTGCGGCTCGGTTTGACCGGACCAAATCGGCCGCAGTGTATGCATTGAAGGGTCTGAAATTCATCAGCAAGACGGATGGTGGAGCTGGGTGGGCGGTGGTGGAGAAGCGGTTTGATGAGCTTGCTGTTGATGGAGCCCTTCCCCGATCAGCTTTCGGGCAATGCATAGGTAACAGAATCATCAATGTCTTCCATTATCATTTCAAATCACTTTTCTAATGTTTCATAAATTTCAGAGTCGACTCGGGCATTTTCCGAGTCAACTTCGGCATCATGCAACTGAGTTGGGTACGAGTCATGAATGTGTTTTGGTTGTTATCAATCACAGGTATGAAGGAATCAAAGGAGTTTGCAGGAGAGCTTTTCGATGCACTGATTCGTAGGAGGAATATAACGGGGAATTCAATTACTAAATCGGAGCTGAAAGAGTTTTGGGAGCAGATTTCTGATCAAAGCTTTGACTCAAGGCTACAAACCTTCTTTGATATGTAATGGTTTCAAAATCCTTTTTTATGTGATTTTATATTCTTAATTGTGATTATGATATTAATCAAACATTGAATACAAATACAGGGTGGATAAAAATGCGGATGGCCGAATCACCGAAGAAGAAGTAAAGGAGGTGAGAAGATTTGTGAGAAATCACATGTATTTTATAGATAAATCACGTGTTTTCTAAATAAGGGAATAACTCGGACTGAGTCAATACCGAGTCACCGAGTTTAAGAATGACTCCTATCATTCATTTCTCAAAAATCTTACTCTTTTGCAGATTATTACAATCAGTGCTTCTGCAAACAAGCTCTCGAAGATCCAAGAACAGGCTGAGGAATACGCTGCATTGATCATGGAAGAGCTCGACCGAGATAATCTTGGCTACATTGAGGTATATATACTGCATTCACGTTTCATTAGAGAACAAGCTGGAAAGATCTTCATCTCAATCTTGTCTATGTAAATGCAGATCTACAGTCTGGAGACATTATTGTTGCAAGCCCCACCTCAGCCTACTAGAGGACGGACGACGGATAGCCGGAACCTGAGTCAGATGCTGAGTCAGAAGCTGAAACCAACGGAAGAGAGTAACCCGATTCGGCGAGTGTACCAAAAAACTAAATACTTTGTAGAAGACAACTGGCAGAGAATTTGGGTAATTGCACTGTGGATCGGGATCATGTCGGTCCTGTTCGCATACAAGTTTGTGCAGTATCGGAACAAGGCTGTCTTCCACATAATGGGCTATTGCGTCTGCAGCGCCAAAGGTGCGGCCGAGACGCTTAAGTTCAACATGGCACTGATTCTGCTACCCGTTTGCCGGAACACCATCACCTGGCTTAGGAACAAGACAAAGCTAGGCGTCATGGTGCCGTTTGATGACAACTTGAATTTCCACAAGGTAATTGAAAACCTACTTTTGGGTGTGTTTGGATACATAATCAAATTGAATTGCAATAACTAGTCAGTAATGTGGAAAAGAAAAAAGAAAACCTTTCTTAGTATCTAAGCTGAGGGAAGGGAACTGCAAATTGCAATCTTGAGGGCTTACTTCCTCATTGTTCCTTTTTTTTTTTTTTTTTCCATTCTTTCCAGGTGCATTTGGTTGCATCAAATGTCTTAAAATTTCATGATATTTTCACCAAATTACACTGATAATTGTGAAATTTCATGATATTTGATGCAATAAAAGGCACCCCTCATTTCCTCTTGATTGTAATGGATGTTTTCATTTCAATTCACTTGTGCATCCAAATACAACCTTAGTGAATTCATTTTAGTTGCACAGAAGCATATAAAAATTTTAAGTATACCACTTAAAAGAAAATAACATGGGTGTTTTCATGTGATCAGGTCATTGCAGTTGCAATCGCAATCGGGGTCGTAGTACATGCTGGTGCACATCTAACATGTGATTTTCCTCGTCTTCTTCACGCAACCAAAGAGGAGTACATGCCAATGAAGCCCTTCTTTGGCAACAATCAGCCATCCAACTATTGGTGGTTTCTCGATGGCATCGAAGGCGTGACGGGTATGATAATGGTGATCTTGATGACGATCGCATTCACTCTAGCCACCCCATCATTCCGCCGCAACAAACTCAAGCTCCCGAGACCGCTACATAAGCTAACAGGCTTCAACGCCTTCTGGTATTCCCATCACCTCTTCGTCATCGTCTATGTGCTCCTCATTGTCCACGGCATCTACCTCTACCTTTCCAAGGAATGGTACAAGAAGACAGTTAGTATCCTCTCCTAAAAACCTTTCATCTTCATCGTCATCTTTGTTGTTGTTGTTGTTGTTTTGAGCTAGTTCTATTATTTTCATTGTGGTTATTTAATAAAAAATGTGGCGGCTTTTGCAGACATGGATGTATTTGGCTATTCCAGTAGCTCTCTACGGCTGTGAGCGGTTGATTAGGGCATTCAGATCGAGTATTAAACCTGTTACAATCCTAAAGGTAAGCGAAAGCTCCAACCCATATTGCATTTGGCATTGGATCCGCCATGGAACCGTTTAAATTACCAGACCAGACAATGACCCCATTTTCGTTGGCAGTTCAGTCGAGCTGCGGAGATTAAAGCTAATCTGTTGTTGGTCTGGTGGATTTAAGAGTGTTTGGGTAGAAGACAATGGGGTTTGATCTTTTGTTGAATGTAGGTGATCCTCTTCCTCAGAGAATGATCACATACGTTTGACCTCTGTGGGGTCCACAGGCGAATCCAAACTGTCCATCTGTTGCGCTTCTTCATGTTCACTGTACATTCCAAAAGCCTTCCTGATTCAGAACTCATGTAGGACACACCACCGGGAGAAATGTTCAACAATCCTAAAATATATATATATTCATGAGGTGTGGCCACCTGATTTTAGTTATGTTTCTTCATCCTGTTGGGGCTCACTGAGGAGATTGGATAGCATATCAACAACACGTTGGACCCCACGTTCCATCTAGAAGTTTCTATGGTGGGCGCCACACACCCTAATCTCCTCTTTGTTCCTTTTCAAGCTGTATTTTGGGATCCAGGCCTAACATAGGGCCGCATATAATAGATGGTTTTTGGATGGAACTGACACGTCACAGTGGTGGCCCCACACACTTTTCAGACGCATGTGATCATTCCTCGTCTATCTTTTACGAAACAGTCACCCCATGACGCGGTTTGGCCAGTGACGCTTCCATCATGCTGGTGGCTAGTGGTTGGTGATAGTTGGACCCCACCATGATATATGTGTTTTATCCACGCCGTCCATCCATTTCGAAAGATAATTTTAGGGCTTCATCTCAAAAATGAGGTAGATATAAATCTCAGTTGGACCACACCATGGGAAAAAAGTACCGATTGAATGTCCACCATTAAAAACCTCCTAGGGACCACTGTAATGGTTATTTGACATCTAACCTGTTTATTAGGTCATAAAGACTTGGATGAAAGGTAAAAAAATATATCATCTCGATCCAAACTTTTGTGGCCTCAAAGAAGTTTTTAATGGTGGGCGTTGAATCAACACTGTGCGGTCCACCTGAGATTTGAGTCAATCTCATTTTTGGGCTCATATCATAAAATGATCTTTAAGAATGGGTGAACGGAATGGATGAAACACCTACATCATGGTGGGGCCCACAGAGCACTGACCACTGGCCATTGGCTAGTGGCAGGGTCAGTAGCCAATCCGTTTCTGTCATCCCAGCCCATTTCAATGGCAGGTTCTGGTCTAAACTAGTCTGACCACCTGGTCCAGCACCCAAATGCACCATGAAAGCGAGTTAGTGTTGCAGGGTTCAACATACTGTATTCTCATACAGATCAAATTCATATATAATATCTAATTAATGAATCTACACTGACATTGAAGGTTGCTGTCTATCCCGGCAATGTATTAGCACTGCACATGTCCAAACCTCAAGGATTCAAATACAAGAGTGGTCAGTACATGTTCATCAACTGCGCCGCGGTTTCGCCCTTCGAATGGTACCGGTTTTTATTTATTTTTTTCACTAAATAAATCTTTTAATCTTTACATCAGATTGCATTAATGATATGATTATTGTAATTAAACAGGCACCCTTTCTCCATTACCTCAGCCCCGAGAGATGATTATCTTAGCGTTCATATCCGCACGCTTGGGGATTGGACGCGCCAGCTCAAGACCGTCTTCTCTGAGGTATTTCACTAACTAAGAGGACGCATCCGTCATATGGATGGTCCAAAAAGATGATCCAAGCCATTGATTTATTCAGACGAGTGTGAGTCATTAAAAAAATCATCCATTCGTGTAAGTTCCTTACTGTCACGTCCTGGGTATCACCCAAAATATGGACGGTTCTGATCATCCCACAATCGCTACGTGTGGGCTCGTTGGGGCGATACATGTTGATGATATTGAGTCGCGATGTAGGCAAAACGAATCTTTTCTTGATTCAATCTCTTCATTTTTAAAACTGAGTTTTGATGGTTTTGATTATTAGGTTTGTCAGCCTCCAACTGCCGGGAAAAGCGGATTACTAAGAGCTGATATGCAAGGAGGAATCTGCCCAAAGTAAGACATTTTGACTTTGATATAGACGATATCGTTGCACTTTTACAACACTGTCACCACGTGGGTCCGATTCGGTGGCCCACCAACCATCTAATGGATAGTCCGATAGTTAATTACTAATCCAAGAGTGGTCCGGAGCTACTCGAACGGTTCATCTGGTGATCTTCATAGTAGATATGCCAATAACTAGATGGGCCCCATAAACAAGAGAGCTGGCTGAAAACTTATTCGGATATGCCTCATGTGTAGGACATCAGGACCATGAAAACAGTAGGAAAACCTATAAAGAACACATGGTGCATAAATCAGGCTTGTGTGATTATCATACGGCCCACACTATTGGAATCAATGGACAACCGATGGTTGAACTCAACATACTGTCGTGGCTCGCTTAGTGAATAGATCAGCCTGATTTTCTAGGTGGATGATCCTCGTGAGTGGAATTATTGTTTTCATGGCACTGATTTTCCACACAGGCGGTACGTTTGCAAAAACGATGGTACTATACAGTAAGTTGGGGTAGTGTTGCGGTTGGTGATCAGTTCAGTAAAAAAGCCTCTGGGAATCTAATGCCCAAGCTGTATGATCCTTGGTTGTCGCACGTAAACGCGGACCGCAATGGTCTCCAACATCTGTTTTATGCAGCGTGTAAAACACCCAAGCATTGCGGCGTCCACCACATTTTATACGTGAAATCCACTCCATCCATCGAGTTCGATCCTAGATTCAAGGCAGTGAGAAAAATATTAACGAGATAAAAAATTCAGGTGGGCCACACCACATGGAACAATGGGAATGGGATGCGGACCATTGGTTTGTGTGTGTAGCCACCATCATGTGCATATTTCATCAAACCCGTTAATTAGGTGTAACGCAACAGTATGAACTGAATATACAAACACCATACTGATCCAAAGATCACATGAGCCACACTACATGAACTTGTAGGTTTTAGTAGCAATTTTAAATTCTTCCCATTAATGTGACCCATCAGAGATTTTTATCTGGCTAATATTTTGTACGTACAGTTAAAATAAGGGATTTCACCTGATGGACGGACTGGATTCCACATAAACAACATTATAGGCCCCATAGGGCTGGGATGTTTTTCCGCTGGTAAAACATGTATTCCTGTCCGTCCACATCTCCTCGTGGCGTTCACCACATGAACGGCTGAATAGTTACTATGGAGTATGACCCATGTAAATGACCATCATGCCCTCTCATCATTTTTTGAATTTTTAATTCATGGCCAGCTTCCCAAGGGTGTTGATCGACGGTCCATACGGCGCCCCTGCCCAAGACTACAAGAAATACGAGGTGGTCCTTCTGGTGGGGCTAGGCATCGGCGCCACCCCTTTCATCAGCATCGTCAAAGACATCGTAAATAACATGAAAGCGAGGGACGAAGAAGAAGAAGAAGAGCTGGAGAAAGGGAGGAGACCAACGACTCCAAGTAATAGAAGGAAAGGAGGAGGGTTTAAGACGAGGCAAGCATACTTCTACTGGGTGACTCGCGAGCAAGGATCGTTCGACTGGTTCAAGGGCATCATGAACGAGGTGGCTGAGTCAGACCAGAACGGCGCGATCGAGCTCCACAACTACTGTACGAGCGTATACGAAGAAGGCGATGCACGCTCTGCATTAATCGCGATGCTGCAGTCGCTCAACCACGCCAAGAACGGGGTCGACGTCGTGTCGGGCACACGTGTGAAGTCGCACTTTGCAAAGCCCAACTGGCGCAACGTCTACAAGCGTATCGCGCTCAACCACCGCGACCAGCGAGTCGGTGAGTTACCACTTTTACCTTTTTGCCCTTCTCTCTCATTTTTTTTTTCTGCGAATAACTTTTTTTTTTTTTTAATGTTAGCTTGTTAGCATACCCCACTGTCAGTTCACACTTCACTGTTAGCCACCCCCACTAGGGTTTTCTACGAATAACTTAACATGCATGAAATCCACGTCGTCCATCAGGCACACACCACCACTTGTTGGGTCTTGATCACAAAAGCTTGGCTGATTCAACAATTAAGTGGGCCACCCCAGAATAATCATACATAAAACCTATAAATGAATGGATTGGATGGCATATAAATAACAGCTTGGTTCTATACAAAATTAATGGTGGATGTTCTATCCCAACTGTTTCCTACATTGTGGCCCACGTAAGTATTGGATCATGATAATTTTTGAATTCAATAGTTAACATGAGACATCGTAGTGGATGGATGTACTGGATCGTATGAAAGTTACACCCACGTAATTCTACTTTTGCTAAAGTAACAACGGTAGATACCCAGCGTGAAGTAGACAGGGCATTCACTTCTTTAGAAAGCTACGCGTTTCACGCTGGGCATGCTTGCTTAGAACCTTTAGATCCCACCTCACGTGAAAAAGACAAATGATGAGTAACGTGAATTTCCGAAGACAGATGCACAGAACCCGTACAACGAAAAGGCCCCTCGGCCTACTGTAATGCGTACTGACATTCACCGTAGCTATTATTCGCACCAGCCTCGAATGCGGATTGCCTGGTGATCTAAACAGTACTGTGGACGCGCGGCAGGATATGATTGGTTACGTGTTCGCGATAATGAGTTGAGTGGTGTCGAGATCTAATTGGATCCCGTGCTATTTAAATAGCTAAATCCACCCAAATCATGTTTAAAAGTAATTAGTCTAATCAAATCCCACCACAGAATTCATAAATATACTTTTACCTCACAGCTTTTAAACATGCTATTTGACACCTCTGGCTTGGGAGTAGTTAGACCAAATCCTGCTTAAGAGCCGTAACAGTTCTGACACACTGTCACGAGTAATTCATGTTAGCCAACTTATGTCATAGCTTTAGCTTAGAATTAGATTATGCGGAAACTTTTAACTTTTAAATAGTAGTCAAATATATTAAAATTTGATTGAGCTAGGTGACACTCTCAAAGATGAATACAATTAAATAATTAATTTAATAAATTTCAAACATACTTTTAGATGAATAGATTCCATCTCTTACAGCTGACCATGACCCAATTAAATCCCACCACAGTAATGACACAAAAGAAAAGCCGTGTGTTGGATTACTAGAATCTTCCAATAAAGGACTACTCCTGAGGCTATCATTTCAACTGATCCATCACCTAACTAGAGCCCCACTTTTGACAACAGGATGCATCACGAATTTCAGCCTCACAGTGATATATAGTTCATTCTTTCCAATGACCAATATTGATCCACGTAGAAGAATACATGGCCATTTGGACCGTCTAAATCGTGGGCCCTATCCTAGATGAAGAAGAGCAATAAACAGATAGGTGGACATCATACGAATGGCCAACCTAAAGTAATATGCCTTTCAAGATCAACGGGCTCGAGCCCATATACTGTGATCAGTGTACTTTCTGGGGCTAAAGAGGGCGCACGATTTGAGAGGTCCGGATCAACCCACGTGCACGGTGGATGAGTCACCACCATTTTAAAAATGATGATAACAGGCGAGGGGAAGAGGGACTTTTTCAAAATGCCAAAAATAACCTTCTTGCACGGGGAGTTCAAAGCGTTGACCAAGAAAGACAAAAATCGCCACGCTCCTTGGCATCTAACCCATGTGATTATATAAGGGCATTTTCGACATTTCAAGTAATGCAGGTGGCTTTTGCGTATTCTACATTTCACAAGCTACGCATTAAGCACGTTATCACGAACAGCGAGAAAATTCGATCTTCATGCAGGCCAAACGTATCACCAAATGACCGAAATACCCTCTCGTGTCGGTAGTTGCATTGATTAGCTAGGAATATACAAAGGTTATAAATAGTACTGTTATTCTATAGATGTCTTCATTCTCCTTGAAAAAAAATAATGCAACGTGAACCCCTGACCTGGAACTCGTATTAAAATAGTAGTTTTTCTACATATACAACAACCAATACGAGGTTGATAAGCCCACACGAGTGGTGTCAAGCACGTATGCCAATATAGGATAAGTGTACAACATCAGAGCATCAGGTGGGCCACGCTCTTTAGATCTTCTGACCAAACCATCTGGCCGTTTCACTCCTTAAGTGGGCTACAGTCTACAAAACAAATGGATAGCTATAAAGTGTTTTGTTATCGATCTGTTTGTTTTGTAAATAGTGGCTCACCGGAGGAGTTAAACAGCCTGATTTTCAAGCCAGAAGATCAAATCAATGTGGCCCACCTGATGGAAATCTCGGATCTCTAACACATATGCCAGATTAGTACGTGTGCTTGCATGGAAATGAGCAGGGTCTACAATCGCATGGGGCTTAAGAGAGTTTATGAGTTATATATAATACAAGACGTGCTGATGATAATGTTTTAATTACTCTATGGTGTGACAGGCGTCTTTTACTGTGGGGCCGCTGGTCTCACTAAGGAGCTTCGCCAGCTTGCATTGGATTTCTCTCATAAGACCTCCACCAAATTCGATTTTCATAAAGAAAATTTCTAGGATCAAAACAGGCCTCGAATCTCTCTCTCTCTCTCTCTCTCTCTCTCTCTCTCTCTCTCTCTCTCATGTACAGCACATTACAACATATATTACGACTTTGGAGCCTATAGGTGGGGACCACCTGCTAAAATTTGAGAAAGAGCCAGGCAAAATAATAGTGGCCCACTACTCATATGGAGTAGGTAAGCCACATGACAGGTATATCACGTGGTAAGAGTTGGTGATAGTGGCATTGGCCCACTTAGTGGGAATCTTGTTTTGGTTTTGAGTGCAGCACGTAGTGGCGATCGTGGTGGGGACATTACTTCTCAAACTAACGTGAGAGATTTTTTAAGAAAAATGTAAATTTTTTATTTTTTTCTATTTGTGATAGTTATATTATTAGCACTGCATTATTTTTTATATTATATATGGTTGTATGTATACATTATTTTTTATATTATATGTGGATGCTAAAATTTAGTTCATCTTTCGCTGAGCTCTGAGCACTCGAATCAAGCCCTATAGCCTACACAAGAGAAGGATAAAGGAGACCCTGGCTAGAGCAGGGGACCCTCCGATGCTCAAGTCAGACTAGGAATCTAGGTCTAAGTTGTGTAGAATAGGCTTAGAGTCTCAAATATTGTGTACATGTTACTGTAGATATGTCTCATATTCATACCTTTTGATTGGAATGAACGTGCCCGTCAATCTCGACATGATCTCTACCATTAGGCAAGAGCTACGCATTCGTTGATGTCGGCCGTTACCGGGAGGTCATGTGCTGAATGTTGCTCCAGACATGCATTACTAGAGTTAATTCCTTAGCGTAATCATCGGCCATGTTTTCATCCGAATCGACCCTAAAATCTAAGTCTCATTCACGACAAGTCTGAGCTCATGGGTAAGTTAATCCTGATCAGAGCCAACGAATGAGATATGTAATGGCTTCTTTCGGGTCCCAGGTCGATGTCAAAGCTCTACAAAAGAACTTGAAAGTTCAACCTAGATTGTCATGACTAGATTGATTCGGACAGACTACTATCGATCTGAGGCTCTACTCATTGACTTGTCTAAGTCGACATCCATCGAGATCAGCCTAGATTTTCCCATAACATTATATATGGTACCTAAATGGCGATAAAATTGTCCAGATCCATTTACGTGTTTTTATTTTACTTATATATTGCAAATAGGAAAATAAAACGCATGTTGCAACATGTTATCCGTTTGAATGTACGTTTTAGAAAACATGAAAATCATGTCTCGATTGTCAATTAGATGATCTTGAGAATGAGGCCAGTTCTACTACAAAGAACCAGTTCCTTTACAAGTCCTTGCAGAGCAGTGGGCCACCTGTCCAGAAGGGTCCTAGACATGAAAGTTGGACACTTTAAAATAGTCCAACCCAAGTATCATCTGACCCCACCAGATGAATTTGAAGGTAAGAGCTGTCAAGGGGTACCTGATGGACCAGACACGATCTTAATGTGTCTAGGTTCCTTTTATTGGACCAGTTACTCCATAAATGGTATTTCTGTTTTCTTAGTGTATAGGAGTCTTCACACGTGGGAGATTTTTGGGTCATGATCCATTCACAACCGGAGTTGAATCATGGCTTTATTGGTCATCCTGAGGCGTGTTCATACCATTAAAAAAAGTGGGCCACATATTCTATAATTTACGTATCACTGGCATGGAGGTAGCTGAGAGAACTTAGACTTAGGAACCTTCTTTTAAATGCAAATATATACACTGATGCAAGTTCTTTTCGACATGGACAATGATGGACGATGGCCTTGTTCAGCCCTGAGCCGGGACCTGACCGTGCAGGGGCTGAATCGGCCTGACCTATCCAAGACAAGGGTGACTGGTGGTATCGAACCTGATCAGGTACTAATGAATTCAAGTTGAATCAGAAGAGCCATATCAGACTTCTCCGAGTCTTAAAACCATGACCAGAACCGTCCATTATAACAGGCCTTCTATAATTTCCCACAATTGAAAGCCGCGACAATGGATGATATGTAACCCTCATATGAACTATCACAATGAAAATGGATTCAACACCAAAAAAACAAAAAAAAAAACAAAACAAAAATAAATAAATAAATAAAAATAAAAATAAAATAAAAAAGAAAGAAAGAAAGAAAAAATGATAGCTAGAAGGCCATCTCTCCACTTTCCGATGTGTCCAATGTTGGGGGATCAACGACCCTGACCTGATGGATCATGTCTCTTGATATTAAATGTTGGGATTTCCATTTTAATTAATGCCTGAAACTTAGAACTGTTATGGGAATTTTTGACGCACAATGCTTCTATTTGTTAATCCCCTATTAGATAAATAGAATTGAGAAATGATAAGATACACCGCTGTATGATGTGTTCATTTTTATCAACATTGTTCATCCACTTTGGATCATTTTTTAGGGCATTAGCCTAAAAATGACGTATGCCCAATCTTAGGTGGACCACACCATAGGAAAACAGTGGGGATTTGAACACCCACAGTTAAAAACTTTCTAGGGTCCACTATAATATTTATTAGCTATGAACCCATTGATCAAGTAACACAGGCATGGATGAAGAGAAAACACAAATATCACCTTTATATAGTGGTTGTGGCCCTAAGAATTTTTTAATGGTGACCATTATGTTTATACCTTATTTAAATAATCAAATAGGAATGGACATACATTACTATAAGCAAAGAAAAGATGTATCAGGCTAAAGATTTTTTAAAATACTTGGAGTATTTTTTATAAAATTACAGCTGATAGGATGATAAGACATGGAGCAACTAAAAGGTATTCAAAAGCAAACAAAATAGCCTAGAGGTATTCGGTGAAAAAAAAATAAACCAGGTATAGTAGCTCCTGGTTTACAAACAAGATCTTATGCTTTAATATCTTGTCAAACAAATGATGGATCTAAGAGCTTGAGCTATCAGAGGTTGGTGTGTCAATGCATATTGGGAGACTTAACAAAGTACATTATCCAATTTTGTGTGTTAAATTGAACCCACGGGATCTTATGATCAACTGCAATTTCAGGCCAGGTCTGATTCATAATGTGTGGCCCACCATTTATAAGCTCTTGGTGGACACTTATGCCATATGTAATTTTGTACATTGGATGTGCGCATTGAAGAAAGAAGAAAATTCCAAGGCAATCTGTCCAAAATCTTCGGTTAGGTTGGCGGTTATGATTCTATGACAGAGCTCAACCGTCTTTCTTTCCAACTTCAGTTCTGAAGAGATCAGGTCGGAGTCCTGATTGAACGACTCGTCCAGTCAAAACGTACTTAGTCAAGTCCAATCTGGCTCAGCATCACTACTGACAACAGAAGCGGCCTCGACCCAACTTTTCCGAGTCACTCCTCAACTCAGCCGAGTCACAGATCAACTCAGTACTGAACGAGTCAAACCGAGTGACCAAGTCAAAAGTGGGAGAGAAGTTGGTGTAGTTTGGTGGGAAAAAGATTTTTAAAATGATGGAAGGTGAAGCCTTCAATTTTCCATAAGAAGCAACAATCTCTAACCGTCCACTTTTGGGGCCCACCAAAATAGGTGATTCAAGTGGACCCGCTGTTTGTATTTCTTGTCTAAAAAATCAGGTCGATATGAATATTAAGTTAGCCATGAATGTTAGTGAATGTGGAGCCTGGTCAATCTCTTTTTGACTGTCCATTGTGTACATGTGTGGCCCACTGATGATCAGATCATACTTTTTTTTCTTTCGAGAGAAGGCATTATCTACACGGTGGGACCCTTATGATAAGAAGCTTGCATCAACCAGAGCTGGACCGATGGATAACTGCTTCCACACTCGAGATTTGTTGGGGTGTTTGACTGTTTGTACAAAGAGGTTGACCGTTCATTACGTTGGGCCCACCTTCACCCTCTGTTCAATGTGAACCGTCCATCATGTGGGGCCTACCTTTAATATGGACCATCCACCTTGTAAGGCTATCCATCATCAGATAAATATAAATTTTAGCTTACGATACATTTAAACTAGACCATACGATATTTCTTGGGCCTGGGCCCAGCCTATTGAAATTTGAGGGGGCTCTTTTGTCTCTTTTTTTTTTTTTTAAGGTATTGTATGGTGCTCTGGCTGGAAGATCCATAAACTAGGCCCCTCGTCCAGGAATCCAAACCGTTGATATTATGGGCCCTGCTGTGAACGGCCCTCACACCAAAAATCTCCTCCAACCGGAAAAGTCCGTAGCTTTTCAGTAGGGACCACAAATAAACGGTTAGCAAGAAATGCATCAACAATTTCATGCATCAGGTGACCACTGATGTATGGTGCAAACCAGAGGCCAATCCTGCATCATGGGCCCCACTTATGACACTAGACTTTTTATTTTTTTATAACGTGTTCCTATATAAACGTGTCTGCAGATCTGGTCAGTCCATTGGATCATTGGCCAGGCCTTCACAAACTTGGGCTGAGCGTAAGTTTCTAGGCCCAGAGTATCGTGTCAGATCTAAAAATTCTGGCCCAATTAGTAATTGGGCTGGTGTGGATGAAGACCTCATGAAAACCAACTTGATCTAGGCCATTGAATTATTGGGCCCAGATCAGGTGGACTCAAACTGACCCAGACATCCCTAATTACTACTTCATATTGGAAGACCACATACGGCGGCTGGCCAAACAGCGACTGATCGGCAAACCAGCGCAGTCCAGTCGATGCTTCCATGGGTGCACTCTTACGGTTGGTTGTGTGGGCCATCTATAGCCAGATATACACCTCCAAAGAGCCTTCTACAACAACAGGCCAACCACGATGATATGGTCAATGGCTGTTAATGATCTGGCCCATCTGGGCCCCATTAGATGAACCCAATCGCCAAGTCCGAGATATAAACGTGCCAGCCTCTTCCGCAGGATTATTGTATTCAGGCCCAGATGGGTCTCAGCTTGGGCCTGTTTGTATCTATGAAGGGGTTGGATCTAATGTATTAGGACTGGGCTTCGGCTTTCATTCGAATTCTATCAGATGTGAGTCTACACGGTTTCTTTAATTTCCACTTGCTTGTGCACTATTGCCTATGTGGGGCCCACCTTGTTCTGTGTGTATGACATCCAATCCTCACATTAAAATGAGTCCTACCTTAATGATGGGATTCCCCAAAACTTGGGCTTAACCCAACATTAGGTGGGCCACGCTATTCAAACCAATGGACAACCACCCAAAAACCTCCAAATTCATTTGGTGGCCCCCATGATGGTTGGATCGGCCTTATTTTTTACGCGTCCAAAATTTCATGGTGGAACGACCCTGCTGGGCAGGATGGATGCCATACGCAAACCAAGATGGGCCCCACACGCACCTTTACACACTGCAAACCTACCAACCTTACAGGTGCATGGGCCATCTGAGATCTGACCAGTGCATAAGGTGGTGCCCACCATGGCATGTGCGTAGATAGGCGTATGATCTGAGCCATTCATTTGGGAGTACCTGCTGTGGATCAGCCATAGGTTTTGTTCACGTGTGTTTGACCACATATCGAGTTGCCCACAGATCTGAGCTATGTAGGGCGCATCCATGATGTGTATATGGAATCCACACCGTCCATATGGCGTGTCCTCACCTCATCTTCAACATACACCCCAAAAATAATCCTGACCCAAAATTCAAGTGGAACACACCGCACAAACCAATGTACCATCGCTCCTAAAATCTATGTATTCACGTACAAAATCACACTCATCAAATGATCTAAACCATCCTTGATTTGGCCTTGTTCTCTGTAACCGTCCTTTTTTTCGAAGCTATAGATGGGATGGCTACAATTGCCTAACAAAAGCGATTCCTTAGAATCATAAGCAATCCATTATAAACCCTAACATGTAGATGGATCAAGTTTCTGATTGAAACTTTTCTGCATAAACAATCTTGACCATCCATATTAAACTCCACTGATCAATGGCTAATGTTTGTTGGATAGGTATAATGTTTTGATTGGTGTCCCATGAATTATGCATTGGACCTAATGAACCGTCTGGATCAATGAGTTTGACTGCCTGTGTCTCCCAATATGACTAGTAGCATACCTTATAAGTACTATAAGATCTCCAAATCATCTCTTATACATTATTACAAATAAACAAAATGAGATAGACTCATTTTTTAAGTGGCAACCAAACAAGCCCTGAATAAATACAGCATCATGCTTTCATATTATTTGCATTTTTCACCGATTTTATACAGAATTTATGTATTCCAAAGATAACTTCAAGTGTGCTGTATTTCATCACCACCTCAGCATTAATCCAACTGATATATTAAACCATAATAGCTGATTATTCCAATTTTAATTATCAACAATCAAATGTGGCATTGCACCAATCGTTGCGTTCCTGATTCTCCGTACAAGCCACTCCATGTTCGAATCCGACATGAACATGGCGCCTGCAATGCGCACAACGCCTGGATTCTGGCTGTTCAGTACAGAGAATGCGGTCGCAAGATCATACCCACCGTTCACGCTAAAGTGGAGCAGCCCGCGTGGGAATATGTACACATCGCCTTCACGTAGAATCTTTTGAAACAAACGGTTAGAACTGTCAATGAATCCGGCAATTATGATGCCCCGGCTCACGTAGAACATCTCTGAAGCCCGTGGGTGAGAGTGAGGCAGGACCATGCCGTCGACCGCGATGTCGGTCCTAGCAACTGATAGGCCGAGAGTGTTTAGGCCAGGGAAATCAGCAGCAGTGACGACATTCATCGATGAACGCAGGAAGTTGTCGATGTCCCCCGCATGGTTGAGTTTCGAGGTCTTGAAGTCGGAAGCAACGATGGTGGCCGGATTCTTGCATGGGAATCCGTTGATGAATATGGGTTTTCCGACTTCGGGTGATGTGGGGCAAGTGTCCTGAAGTGGGCCACTGTCTGATAGGCATGATTTTATATAGATGGAGAGGGAATAGAGAAGGAAAATGGTGAAGGAAACAAAGGATTTCATGTTGGTTTGGCAGGGAGAAACTAGGCCTGATTGGTTTTTTATTGTCCAAATAGAGAAAGATTGCAAGCAAAGGAAGTGCATTGCTTGAAGGAGGAGATATTGGGCTTTTTCCTTCCATAATCAGATCCCCCAAATGCTTTGACTTCAAATCTAGTTTTCTCCAAGTTGTTTAATGCCCAGAAGGCCTCCAATTTGCATCTAACTACTTCAAATCATAGCTTAGAACTTCACCTAGTCGACTTGATGGAATTGGACCAAGTCGACTCGAAGGGTAAAATCGACCAGTCGAGTCAAGTCCTTTCTGGGCATTGTAGCTGCTCCATTAATATTTCATATTCTTTTTATTGATTTATGTTACTCTTGAGTCAAGCCAAGTTTTCTAGTAGAGTCAATGAGAAATTTTAATTAGACATAATGAGAATTTAGCCAAAGACTTGCATTACAAACCAATGAAAATATGGACAGGTTTAATAATTGCAGTAAGCGAAGAGACAATAATCATTCTCTTAACCCTTGTAATTTATGGCAAATTCACCAGAAATCATAGCATGAACACTCCCCATCTGTGAAATGATGGAAACGAACGCGATCCCTAACTGTAATCTTCCTACTGAAGATCCTCGAAACAAGCTTTGTTGTGGAGTGGCAATCCCGACACATGCGGAGGTTCTTCATGATCATGAGTGAGCTACCAGGGCATGTGTGGATGAGCCCAAAAGCGATCGCCAGCTTCTCACTATGCCATGAAAGTGCATTCTCCTTTTCTTCTTCATCTATGTCATGCAAGACTTCCCCTGTTTGGGGTACATGACCCATGTCCTTCAGCCTCATTGCTATTTCTTCCAACAGCTCATATACACACTTGGATTGTGTATAGTCCCCTTGACTGAATTCATATACCAAACCACCTACTTCAATACAACTAAACCCACGAATCTTTTCAACTGTAGGATTTCTCATCATCTTCCTCATCCTCTCAACATCGTCCCACCGGCTTGCAGCCGCATAGATGTTTGACAGAAGTGTGTAATTTCCACCATTTTCAGGTTCCAACTCTAAGAGATGTTTCAAAGCTCTCTCTCCAAGTTCAACATTCCCTCCAACCTTACAAGCACCAAGCAAAGCTCCCCAAACAACAGCATTGGGTTGGATAGGCATCGTATTCACTACTTCTTCGGCTTCATCTACCAATCCTGCCCGACCAAGAAGATCAACCAAACATCCGTAGTGTTCAATCCTAGGGGTGATTCCATACTCATGAATCATGAGATGAAAGTACGCACGACCCACTTTCACAAGACCCACATGGCTACAAGCAGTTAAAACACCTACAAATGTTACTGCATTAGGTTCAAGCCCTTCCATTTCCATTCTCATGAACATGTCCAAAGCATGCCTTCCCTGCCCATGACTCGCAAGGCCCTCAATCATGGTATTCCAAGTGTACACATCCTTTCGAGGCATGAGATTGAATATTTTCAGAGAGTTCTCAATGTCGCCACACTTTGAATACATATCGATAAGAGTTGTGCCGATATATACATCAATGAAAATACCATTCTTTTCTATGAATTGGTGTATGCTCATGCCTACTCTAATGGAACCTAAATGGGCACATGAAGATAGCAGACTCACCAAAGTAAGACGGTTAGGCTTACAACCCGACGCACGCATCTGATCAAAGAGATGCAGGGCCTCTCTATAGTAGCCCTTTTGAGCAAATGCGCTGATCATCTCTGTCCAAGAGACCACATCTTTCTGGGGAAATTCATCAAACAGTTTTCTAGCTGCAACAATGTCATCCCACCTAACAAAGCCAGCGATCATCACATTCCAACAAAACCCATCTCGTTGGAAAGGCATTTCTTGGAAGAGCCCAAATGCTTCATCGATATCCCCACATTCAGAGGCGTAAGAGGCAATCATGGTCGTCCACACCACCCCATCTCTGCAGCCCATTTCATCAAAGACACAACGTGCATGGGCCACAGACCCGCATTCAGCTAGGAAACGGAGCAATTGCGTCTGTGTGAAAATGTTCGACTCTAAGCCGGTCCTAATGATATGGGAGTGAATTTGAAGGCCCACATGGAGATCAGATGCTTCATTGCAGGCCTCAAGAAGAGGAGGGAAGGTGTAGTGATCAGGCCGGAGTCCTTCTACACAAAAGAGACTGTAGCAGCGGACGGCTGCAAGAGGGGTGCTGCTCTTTGAATAGGCTTTTATCATGGTGTTATACAGAAAAACATTGGGTGTATGAACTCGAGCAAAGATCGCTGATGCATATGTTACAGCTTGTGAGAGGGAGAAACTCAGCGTGATCATTTTGGCTACAAGACCGTAGCTCTGATCAAGTCCATTGATAATGACCTGCACCTGGGTCTGATTCAGGTGGGCCATGTTTGAACATCGATCTAATAATAGCAAGAGCTTCTGAACGTTGGATGAAGACATGATAATGAAGGGTGGAAGATGTTTCCGTAGGGAAGGAGAACATGGTGTTGAAGACCAACAAGGTCTCGTGGAACTGTTAAGATAAATCTCAGCTGAGGGTATTCTGGATATTTTTGCCAAGGTAGAGGGTATTTAATCAATTTCAAATTTGGAGGGAAAACAAGGATGAATTGAACAGTTACAGTGAAGGGTCTTGAACCGTTGGAGATTTTTTTTAGCATACCCAATCAACAGTTTGGTCCACCTGATCAACGGTCTAGATTAGTGAACTATAAATCCGATATGTACAATGCAGAAATCTAACATTTGGGTCCCACCAGTACAGAATCACCAAAATATTGGTAAGAAGTTTCACCAACGCGCAGCTGACAGTTTTGTTAGGGTCAGTATCTTATACAACTGAGGCCCACCTTCCAGTGATCCAGACCATTCATCTAGACCAACATAACCGTAAACATCTGACAATCCAGGCCCATCATAGAGACAAATGCAGTGAACAGTCCAAATGCAATGGAAAGAATCTGACAATGCTTGGATTGTTTGATAAAGGAAAATTCAATCCGTCACTTGTACCTGGTGGGGCTCACCAAAGAAATGATCTCAATCACTGGAAGAAGGGCCTCAACTGTACAGAATGCTGGCAGAAACAAAAAGCATTGTAACCTGTGCAAAGGGTTTTATTTAAAAAAAAAAAAAAAAAAAAAGCACATAACAGCAAGCCATGAATTTTTTTTTTCCCTCTGACAAAGGAGCTTGCAAATATCTCAACTGTACACATGGCGATCGGTCTAGGGAAATCTGAACCATTAATCTCATGTACCACTACAATGATAGGCCATGATCCAAAAATCAGGGACTGTAGGGCCATCTTAGCTGTTGCAGCAATGGCATGCAAAAAGGACAATTAAAAAAGAAAGGAAAAAAAAAAGTATAGATGGGGGCAACCATCTACGCTCCATTGGTGAAACCGAATGGCTGGGTTTGTCCAATCACCACAACTGGGTTATAATCCAGTGTTAGACCATCAGATCAACAGTTCTGATTGCCCCAGAAGACTGGGGCATGTACTGCAGAGATGCTAGAGATGGTAAGCATCTCTGTTGTTGCTGGCAAACTTCTTCTATAAAACAGATACAGATAGCAAACATGCGAGAGCTTGCCGGCTCTTTCGGCGCCATGGGTTCTCCCTCCTGCACAATAAGGGTACTTCAAGGTGTGTTTGGTTGCACCAAATATCTTAATCAGTCTAATTCGGTGCAAAATTCCATAGTATTTCATGAAAATTGGAGCAGCGAAACGTACTCCTGAAGCATTGCCTTTACCAGCACAGATGAGTTTCTCTTTCATTTTCTATTAGAGATGTTAAACGTAGTGGTGGAGCATTATGAAGGATGAAAAAACAGGCAGAGAGACTTTCTATGGTGAGTAGGCCATGGATATCACAGATGTTGAATTACATAGTCGACAAATGCTGTTAACAGGACACTATTCATCATATAAACATGGAGCAAATTAGTGATCTGACTGCGCAGAACTTGAGAGTGATGTTCCCGGCCTGGAATTTACAGATTCCTTGATGCTTCAGGTCCTAATCTTAAGAATAACATTGCCAAACGCATCAGTATATAATTCCAGTATGTAATGGGTGTGGGCATCAATCATGCCTGTGATCTGATTTTGATTCGATAGTCTGCATCTAGTGTTGAATCATTCTTCACAATGTGAGAGAAACAACTGTCCAGAACTTGGATTCGAGCATGGAAATACCAGGAAATAGAGTGTGAGAAATGCTAAGACTGCCAGCAAAGAGCATTCAAGACTTTCATCATGTTACCCATGACAATGTGGCAACCATATGTAAGAACCTGGCCATTTATCAGGTGTTGCCCACAGCAAAAATGCCCTGGCCCAAAATCAGCAGGTAGGCCAGGCTTGTATGAGAAGATGTACAGTTAGAAGAAAACAATCAGAAGTTCAAAGAATCATACACAATGCATGTGGGGCCCAGCTAATGACTGGTGGAATACCCTGATTCATGGGGTAGACACTTGGCCAGTTTTGCTAAGAAAAGCTTCAATCCTCTTTGAATGAATCTCTTTAGAATTTCTCTACCTATATTGACTATCATAAAAAAAAAAAAACTACATGTAAAAAAGACAAGAAGTACATGCTAAAAATTTGAGAGAAATCATATCAAAAATTCATGGAGAAGATGTGGATTCTAGTCTGACAAATTAAAATTCACAGAACAATCATTTCTGCAAGACAATCAGCAATTCGAATATTCTGATTAAAAGAGCTGAACCGAAAAGCTCACCAAATCAATATCAAGCATCGACCTTCAAATTGCATTCACTCTTCAAAGCCGTTCTGGATGCTAGGTTGGTTCTTCTCGGGTCCCTTCACAACCTATGATACCATCTGCATCAGAGCCCATCAGAATTTCCGACACAAATTTTATCAAAGAACAGAGCCCCCCCAAGAAGTTATGATCAATAACACCTTTGCCTTCCAACACATGAGCGAAATCCACAAGCTTTACTTTCGCATTGGACCTTCCTGCCTCCACTGCGTCCTTCTCATACATCATCAGAACTGAAGAAGAATAGAAATGGTAGAAGGTTTGATCCTCGAACCATGCTTTCAGCTCCAACAACTGTGCCAGAATCCCACTGGACCCACCGTAGATGGTTGATGCATACAAACAATCAGGTTCAGAATTGGAAGACGGGTTCGAAGAAACAAACTTCCTTAGAACCAACCTAACATCTTCCAATGTAAGGCCCTTGACTCGCTCCTTATCAGGTTTCCAATACCCCGATTCCTTGCTCTCATAGATCTGCAAGCCCGAAATCCTAAAACCCAATGGCAGGGTTGTGCTTTCCTGATCCTTTTTAAGGCATTTCTGGATATAATCCTCAGATGCCGCACCGTACCATGTTCTGGAACCGATCTTGATGTCGATCACAGACGGATGGAGGAGATTAGAGATGAGGTCTTCCATGACCAGGTGGGGGTGCAGACCAGACCCATCAGAGGCTTCTATTAACTGGGTACCATAGAAGGTAGGGAAGAAGTGCCTAATGTGATCTGGGAGTCTGGGATTAGAGGAAAAGGAATTGTAGAAGGCAACCTCATTGGAGCCACGGTCATCGCTTTGGAGAGGCTTGAAGAAGTGGCCTAAGCCATCCACAAGGGGGCCGAGGTTGCCATCGCGGGCTTGGTGGCCCGCAACCTGATGATCTGGCACCTTAAACATGGTCTCTCTGAAAATTGGCCCAACAACAAAGGCCCCTTCTTACTCAAATTGTCTGCATTGAAGAATGAAGAAATAGAGACTGATAATTATAAAACACTCTTTGCTGCTTTACCTAAAGAAAATTTCGATTACTGAGTATTGCAAAATCAGCATAATCAAGAACAATCCACAAAAATTGCAATTCAAGGAATAAAAAGATACAAAAAGCTCAAAATCTGCATGGAAAAAGAAAAATCTTAAATTTTAAGTTACTTTGCATTGCAAAACCAAGAGAATGAAGAAAACCCACAGCAGCGGCAGTTGGTGTAAATTAGAAAAAAGACAGCGCTAGCTTCACCTAAAGAAAATCCTTTCTTTGCTACTTCACCTAAAGAAACCTCCAACTACCGAGTATTGCAAAATCAACATAATCAAGAAAAACCCACAAAAGTCACAATTCAAGGAATATAAAGTGTAATAAGCTCAACATTTGTGCATTGAAACAGAAAAAAATCTTAAATTACTTTGCATTGCACAACCAACGGAAGCAGGAAAATCCACTGCAATGGCAGTTGGTATTTTTATTTTATTTTTTAAAAAAAGACATTCTAGCATCAAGATTTGCACTGAAATGTGAAATTCTCAATTTAAAATTTAAAATTTAAATTTTAAAAAAAAAAAAAAAAACACAGCTGTACCAGCCCCAAGATCTGCATTGAATGGCACAAAGAAGCCCCATAAAAAGAAAGAAACAAATGCAATGCTCGCACCAATCTCTGCCATCTTTACTCCAACCCCTGCCTCTGGGGGCCCATGGTTCAGTGAATTGACCATTTGTCAGTTTAGCCCCATAGTGGTTGGACCATGAACCAAATATCTACTTAACAGTACCAACCTTTAAATTTGATGCTCAAAATTTTAGGGTTGGGAAGAGAAATAGAGCTGTTCGCGTTAACTGAAAAATAGGACAACATTGGTAGTTAGGACCTTCCAATCTGAGAAATATTTGGGACAGTCATTTAATGGGCCCCACGCATACTAACTAAAAAACTCAAGCATCATGTGCATATCTTTGGATCAATAAGGAAATGGAAATGATAGGAGAAGTCATAGGACCGATCCTAAAACCATCCACTCAAACTCAATCCTTCCCTAAACAATCTCATTCAGTCCCCTAAAATTCTCACTTTGAATCTGGATGCCTCAGTGGTAGACCCACAAGAGTTTCAACATGAGGTCATGGGTTTGAGTACCCATTGTGGCGAAATCCCACTGTGGTGTGTGTGTAGGGGGGGTGTGTGGCGAAAGCCCAAGTCATGGACTTCAATAGCCAGATGCAAAATTCCACCTCAACAAAGAACTTCAAATTACCAGGGAAAGTAGGCAGAATCAAGATGACCCAACCAAACAGATAAAAGAACACCATACAACTGCATCCCATTCCCATCCAAATACAGAAACCTGGTAATATCCCAAGGGCCTGATTGGTGCCACTTAAAAAAGGGTTTTATCTCATTTTATTTAATTGTAATTATGTATTAGAGATTGTTACTGTTGGTCAACAAGATTATTTTTAATCCTTACCAAAAAAGAAATATGATCACTAATACGTAATTACGAATTATCTTTTTCTTAATCTGTTATACATATATTACGGATTAACTAAATTCAGATGAACTCATTCTTAAGTTGACTCAAACGGGCTGTAATGACCTGCATTCTAATAGAAATAGATTGTCTCCCAAGTAAAACTACAATAGCAAAGATCTCCAATGACTTGTAAAATGAATCTAAGATTGTAAAAAAAGAAGTGCAATCGAGTATACCATCAAAGAGAGCTTCACTTGAATTGAAAATATGCAAGACATTCAATGGCCCTGGCCATTGTATTGTCAAGCAGGTCGCACAGCAGGTCATCAAATCCCACCAACAGATGATCTCAATTGTCAGATTGGTGATAGTTAAGTAACCCAATCCATTATACAAACAAAGGCCACTTCACTTGAATTGAACACATGCATGACATTCCATGGCCCTGGATATTCATCATCATGTGGGTCGAGGGTCAATCTCAACTGTCTGATTGGCAACGGTTGACAAAGCAACCCCGTCCATTAAACCATCAAAGAATGCTTCACTTGAATAGAACATGAGACATGACATTCCATGGCCGTGGATATTCATTGTCAGGTGGGTCCTACATTGGATCATCTAATCCACCGTGGGACAATCTCAACCGTCTGATAGGCCACAGTGACAAAGAAACCCAAACAAATAAACCATTGAAGGTCGTTTCACTTGAAGAACACACCCATGACCCTGGCTATTAATCTCACGTGGATCCCACAGTGGGTCATCCAATTCCACCGAAAGACGATCTCAACTGTCTCATCGGCAACAGTCGGTGCTGGATAGAAAAAAGATCCACCAAGTGGAGTGACAGGATAATCCAATCCGATAGAACCTACAACAGTGGTCCATCCACAGTGGGACCCACTTGAAGAACAGTGGGATCATGGGCTTCTGTCACACATGTCTAATCTAAGAGCAAGCGCACCAGATAAAGAGATTGGTGCCCCAAGCTCATGTAATAGAATCATTAGACGAATGCAAAAATCACAGGGAAGTTCTGATATAAAATAAGATTTCTAACAGAAAATTACAAATCTGAGATATTAAGGGCCGTTTGGATGCCTGAAACTTCTGTAAAACTTAAGAAAGTTACAGGTGACTTTCTTACAATTTGTGTTTTGGGGAGAAATGTTACAGGTATCAAAGTCTAAACCTGTAACTTTCTATCAAGTAAGATTGCAAGAAATGTAACAGGGGAATTCGGTGTTTTTCAAGTCACAGGTTACTTTGTTACAGGCAACGGCTATCCATTTCGAATTTGGGAGAGGAAGGTGGAAACGCAGCTGCATTGAAAGTGCACCTACCTGCTCTGACGCGTTTCCTTCTCCGTCTCTTTCTCTCGGCGTCTCCTTCCCCCTCTCTCTCTCTCTCTCAGCGTCTCCTTCCCTCTCTCTCTCTCTCTCTCTCTCTCTCTCTGCGTCTTCTTCTCTCCCTCTGCTCTGGCAAGGAAAGCCCTGACCCTTAATTGTTTTTCTTTTTTCTTTTTCCTTTTTCCTTTTTCCTTTTTCCTTGTTTTTTTCCTCTAACCCCGCTGGCTTGTGGTCGGCGCTCCGTGAGCCCCACCATTATATACGTGTTTCATCCATTTCACGTGTCATTTTAGGGCTTTATCCGAAAGACGAGGGCGATATATATCTCAGGTGAACCATACATAGGAAAACAATAGTTATTGGATATCCACCATTAAAATCTTCTTAATGCCCACTCTACTTTCTATAAGACATCTAATCTGTTGATTAGATTATAAAAGTCCAGAAGGGAAAAAACAAATATCATATTGATCCAAAGCTTTCATGGCCCCATGAGATTTTTAATAGTTGATACTCATTCTTTTTTGTGACGTAGTTCACTTGAGATTTAGATATTAAATTATTTTTAACTATGCCATAAAATGATTTGCAAAAATAGATGGATAGCATGGATGAAACACATTAGTCATGGTGTGGCCACGAGCACCGACCACCAGCCATTGGCTGGTGGGAGGAGTAGCCAATCCGTTTCCGCGCTGTTTGCCTATGGGCGGTTTCGGATGGACGGTGATTTCCTGCGAAAGCAGAAAGTTCCTGCACAAAGATACTGTGAGGCCCATCTAGATGTTTGTGAGGGGCGCCGATTGGATACTGACAAGGTCAGTAGCCAAATCGCTACGGTAGCAACGTCACCAAGTTCTATGGGCCTCAGCATGATGCATGTGTTTTATTCATGCCGCCCAATTATTTGTAGAGATATTTTCTATCATTACGAAGGGAACGAGATAGATCTAAATTTCAAGTGGACCCAGTGCAGAAAACTGTGGGAACCATCACACCCACCATTGAAACATTTATAGGCCCACGGTGATATATTTTTGAGATCCATCGTATTCATAAGTTAATATAGAGATAAATGAAGTGAAAACAAAAATATCAGCTTCATTGGAAACAACTGTGGCCCCTGAGAAGTTTTGAACGGTGGATATAACTGTCCCCACTATTTTCTATAGTGGGATCTAGTTGAACCTTAGATCTATCTCATTCTCTTTGTAATGCCATGAAGCGATCTCTAAAAATGGTTGGACGGTATGGATACAACACATGCATCATGATAAGGTGTACATAGCTTAGTGACGTCACTTCAGTAGCAATTTGACTACTAACCTTGTAAGTATCCAAGCCGCCTCCGTTTGTGAGAAATACACTCCGCCCACCTTGAGAGATCATTTTAGGACATTCCACCATAAATGATCTGTACCAATGACTTAAATGGGTTAGACGAGAGGAAACAGTAAGGTTTTTGCGTGTATCGTTGAAACATTCTCACGCCATTAAACTCCTTTGTCAGGCATTTTTCATTTTATTTTTTTGATATTTTCACTTCATCCAAGTGTTAAAGACCCCATAAATGGTTTGGGTGTAATATAGACATCAAGGTGGAGTCCAGGAGGGTTTCAATAGTGTGACTTTCTTTCCCCAATTTTCCCTCTCGTGTGACCCACTTGGGTTTTGGATACACCTCACTTTTAGTTGAATTTTCCAAAATGAGCTCTCAAAACGGATGGACCGGGTGGATTTCTCACAGACATTTATGTGCGCGCCACCCAGCATCCTTTATGCCGAAGACTTTTGCAGGAAATCCGCGTCCGTTTGGATTCTCTTAACATCCACGTGATGTACTTTCTTAACATCCACGCAGTCCATCCATATTGAAAGCTCATTTTTGGATATGGCCCGGGGCGGCTTCAGATCCTGGCTATGTGCCCACCCTGGCGTACTTTCGTTTATCTCCATCCATCCCTATTGAAAGCTCATTCTAAGTTATTTTTCAAAAAATGAAGCTGATCCAAATCTCAAGTAAGCCGCCCCATTAGAAATAATCTCAACCAAATTTCTACCATTAAAAACTTCATACGTTCACTAGGATATTTATTTGACTTCCAACCGGTTGAAAAGGTCACAAGTACTCTACGAAGAGACAGCACAAACATCATCTCGATCCAAAACTTTCATGAGAAGTTTTCAACTGCCAATTACTACTGATTTCTATACTACCGTCCACCTGAGATCGAGATCTTTTTACTTTTTAGATCTAGTTCTAAAATTGGTTGCGGATTGCTTTCTGCCCCTGCCCATCTCTAGCCACGAATCAACAGCTCTGTGGGAAAGCCCATTGTGATGTATCATTTTATCCACTATGTCTATTTCTTCTCTCCTAATATTTTAAGATATGTGCACAAAAACGAGGCAGATCCAATGCTCAAGTGGAACATGCCAAATAATAAGCTTCGGTTGTATTAAATGCAATATTCATTTGTAGTATGGTCCACTTTAGCATAGAGTATGCCTCATTTTTCTGATCATCCGTTAGATTGATCAAAGAAAAGGTATGGACAGCGTGGATAAACATATACATCATGGTGGCCCACCCATGAAACTGTCCATTCGCAGTTAGAAACAGGCGAGGGTATGACACAATCCTCATCTTCTAAAATGAGCTTTCAACACAAATGAACAATGTAAATGCGAGGAAAATACATCACAACGAGCTTCACAGTATGGGATCCTACCCACATCGATGGATCCACTCTAATTTGGCTAGTGGCATTAGCCAATAACTAGATCGCTACGAGTTAGTGCTTTGTAGGCCCCACCATGTTGCATGTGTTTTATCCATGTCTTCCATCCATTTTTTTTCATATCATTTTAGGGCTTGATCCAAAATAAGAAAAATAAGGTATATCTCAATCTTACATGGATCACACTAGAGAAAAATGATAATGATTGAATGTTCATTATTAAAAGCTTCTTAAGGCCCACTATAATATTTATTTTATGTCCTACTTTAAGATTGGATCCTATAAACTTGGATGAAGGGAAAAACAAATATTAGTTTGATTTTAAACCATTCTTTGATGTTATTTGTTTTTTTTTTCCTTTTCCTTAGTGTTATAAATATATCTTATAAAAAAATGAAAATTTTTATTTAAATATGTTATCTCAAGTTTTTTATCCATATTACAAGCATTTTAAAAACAGGAGTATACTTTTATGGCTCACATATTAAATTATTTTAGCTTAAAAATTAATCAAACTATTCATTTACATAGGCTTAATAAAATAAAATAATTTTATCTCATTTTTTTATATGTTAATTTGATTTTTCAACAATTCTTTATTTCAAATCTATCTAGTGTGAATATCTAACTTAATACCTATAACAAAGTTGCAAGTTATCTAAACCTAAAAATAAAATTATGTATAAGTAAGTTATATCTTACGTCCAAATAAAATTATCGATAACTAACCTTTATAACTTAAAAAAGTTATAGGCATCCAAACTGACCCTAAAATAACTTTCAATTATTGAACATTGTAAATCACATGAATCATGAAATTCACGTAACAAAAACGTACAATTAGAATTCTAAATCTAGAAATTTAGCAGAAAAAAAGAATAAAAGACTAAAAAATCAAACCTAAAATTAGAGGCAAAAAAATCATACCCTCTCTCTCTCTCTCTCTAGATCACATACTGACACTCTAGTAGTGACCTTACTCCTAGACGGTGCTCTGTGGGCCCCACAATGATCATTAATTTAGATTACAATCCCAAGAATGGGGAAGATAAAAATCTCAAGTAGACCACACAGCAAGAAAACAATGGTGATTTAATGTCTACCATTAAAAAATTGCTCGAGCCTAATGTAATGTTTATTTTCCATCCAACCTGTTGATTAGGTCACACACAGACCTAAATGAGGCAAAAACATGAATATCAGCTTGATCCAAAACTGTTGTCCCAAAACTGAAGTGGACCCAATTATCAAGTGGACCATATCATAAGAAACAGCTGTAAATGAACATTAGCTAGCCACAAAAGTTGTGGATGAAGCTGATATTTATTTTTTCCCTTCATCCAGTACCATATGACCTTATCAACAAATTTGGATGGAAAATAAGCACTATCAAAACATTAAGGTACCCCCTAAGAAATTTCTAACCGTAGGGCCTTTAATCAACACTGTTTCCAACGGTATGGTCCATCTGAGATTTGGAACTTCTTTAAATTTTTTTTATAATGACATAAGATGATTTAGTAAAATGGATGGGAGGCATGGATACAAAATACATGCATCAAGGTGGGCCCCACGGTAAGTGCCGCACCATCTTGCCTCGGATAGGACCGCTCTATTGCTGATCTGGCCAACTGTCTCTGCTGCAAAGAGGGAAATGGGTAGGAATATGTTTAAGTGGTTTCATTCTAACAGGCACCTGGACGCTGCCACTCGTGCCAAGTGGTCAGGTATGTATGACATCAGAACCACCTATTAGATGGGACCGCCCTATGTATGATCTGGCCATCTCTCTCTCTCTCTCTCTCTCTCTCTCTGGTGGGGTTCCAGTGGTTTTCATCCCCGCACGCACTTGCCGGCAGCCGTCACTCGCAACCTCTCTCACGTGTGCATGGCATCAGAACCGTCTAGCAGATGGGACCACCGAACAGATGATCCAGCCAAAAACTCGGACTTGCCAACAATGAGAGAAGCCCCACGCGTGAGACGAGATAGACGACCGACCTTGTTAATAGCTCACAGTTTTTTTGCCAGACGATCTTTTGTGCCATCGGTCCCACGCGATAGACGGATAGGATGTCCTGTGATTTGGCATGTGGGGTCGTGTCGATGGGGATGCAGATGCTGAAGGGCTGTTGGGTGGTGTCGCTGGGAGGGCTTGAAGATAGTCCCACATCGGATTTGCTTTTCAGGAAAGACTCCTTTTAAATTCTGGAGAGACGTATTATATCGTCTCTTCGGAGACATCCGATAAAATTGGAACGATACAGAGAAGATTAGCATGGCCCCTGCGCAAGGATGACACGCACAAATCGAGAAATGGTCCAAATTTTTTTTTCCTATTTCTTCCCGTCTCGTTTACTTGATCCGAGCCGTACAACAGGCGGGCCCAGCACTGACCAATTACAGTTTTTTTTTTATTATTTTTTAAATTTGCCCCCTCTTCCCGATTCTCATGTGCCTGCGGGTACGGGCATTCAGCAGCTTGGGCGCAGTGAATACGTGCAATTACTCAAATCAGTCCCCTCAACTCATTGGATGGACCACGCACTCTGGGACACCAGAACTCACATGGAGGTGGGCCATGTGGAGATGATGTGGCAGAAGGGTCAGTATGATCCACTTATCCAATCGAATGGCCCACA
Organism: Magnolia kwangsiensis; assembly: GCA_037074715.1. Classification (NCBI taxonomy): domain Eukaryota; kingdom Viridiplantae; phylum Streptophyta; class Magnoliopsida; order Magnoliales; family Magnoliaceae; genus Magnolia; species Magnolia kwangsiensis. Next base: position 167,385,288 of record CM073574.1, on the reverse strand, counting down.
CAATTCATTGACCCTCCTGATTTTTGGTTCAGGTTATCAACAGTGGGACCCCCTTGATGCACGGCTCGGATGGGGCAGTAGAGGGGTAAGGCTTAGCAAGCACTGGAGTCGCTAAAATGCGCGTTGGTACATGACGCTCACACATGGAAAATGGGAAGCTACTTTCGCAATGGAATCACACCTGGCATGTGTGAGGGATCCGGGCTTCTCATCATATTACCCTCACCATCTAAATGCCATGGCCGATGGCCGGACTCATTAGGTTCAGGTGGGCCACGTGCATTCTGCCCTCACCATGTACATGCCGGATTCGAATTCGTCTGTGACCCAAGTACTGAGATCTTGGTATGATTGGTGATGGAAAAGCTGTGGACCCACCATGATGTGTGTTTTATCCACACGGTCTATCATTTTGGATCATTATTTTAGTCCAAGAGCCCAAAAATCTATCATTTTGGATCATTATTTTATTCCAAGAGCCCAAAAATCTATCATTTTGGATCATTATTTTAGGCCCAGAGCCCAAAAATCCCAGGTAGAGCACAACACAGGTATTTTGTGATGATTGAACACCAACCATTAAAAATTTCCTAGGGCCCACTGTAATGTTTATTTGCCATGAAACCTGTTGATTAGGTCACACGGACCTCAATGAAGGGGGACAAAACATATATTAGCTAGATCCAAAACTTGTGGCCCCAAGAAGGTCCTAGTGGTGGACACTCAATCGCCACTGTTTCCCGTGGTGTGGTCCATATCAGATTTGGATCTGCTTCATTTTTGGGGCAATGCCCTAAAACGATCTGGAAAAATGGATGGATGGCATGGATAAGACATATACATCATTGCCAGGCCTCCAGTACCAGTGCTGGATGGAAATGGAATCCAAGTCCGCACAAGCCATGGCCAATGGCCGACCATGCACATATATATCCTTTCTCCTTTCACTATGTGTTTTAGTCCAAACCGTATTAAACCCGGAACTTTTCATTCTGAATTTGTGGTGTTCCTGTAATCGAAACTGAATTAAAAACAAACATTTCCCCTTCTTCTTCTTTTTCTTTTTTTGGCCACAGACAAGCGGAAAACTATCAGACCAGATTCCATACTCCACCCCACTTCAATGCTCAGTGAATTCAATACCCAAGCGACCCCAGGATATCCGGGCAAATATCAGTGTGGGGTAACTTCCAAACACAGAAACATGCTAAAACACAACATGGTATTGAGTTAAGATAATCATGCTGCTGTCTTCTTAATGCAAAATACAGGACCAGCATTCAAAGGCAATAGACTCCAACAAGAGCCTTTGTTGTCAATGCAACAGCTCTGCCATATGATTTGGTAGCAACCCTCCAGAAAAGCAGATACATCAAGCAAGCACGTTGAAAATCCTTGCCCCCTCTCATTTGCTTCAAAACCCACAAAAGCCTTCACCAGACCATCATCAGCGCCAACTCCATGATGCATTCTTCTGCCATCCTCCCTCATATAAAGCAGCAGCAACTCATTCAAATCCACCATTTCATCCGTGTTCCAAGGCTGGAAGTCCAACTGGGTCTGTTCCTTTCTTTCTCCATTTGCTTCAGGTAGGTGGTCCGATGCCTTGACTGCAACAATGCAGTATAGCTTAGAGACATGAATTTGAGACTTGGGTGATGTGTTTTTCATTTGGATGCAGAGATTCAGGGAGAGGTGGAAGCCGCGGGAGATGGAGATCCTGCCAGAGTTCCGTGTGTCTGCATTGAAAACAAAGAGTTCGGCACCGATGCAGGGCCTGAAAGAAAATCAAAGATCAAACGCATGATATGGTTAGGGAAGAACCGCTTGTGTAATGACTTAACGGTACATTGTATGTTGAGGAAATAGGAAATGGCGATGATCCCATCAGGACCTTAACTTTAGCACAGATAGAAATGCAGTGTTTTAACTAAGGCACACTACCGAGATGTTTTAAAATAACATGTCACCAAATACATTTATCTTCGACGCCATTTAAGGTTTGAAAAACAACATTCTTTAGTTTATCTTATTTTAATTTGCACTCTCACAGAGACACTAGCAATGATTACGACATGATATTCTGATAGGAATGGAATGTCTGGGTCATGGAAAGTATTAAGGATTGGGTGTGTGCCCATCCAGTAACATATAGTGAACCACATCAACCCTACAAACCCTTGATTGGTGCACTTTTGATGTTGTGTCTAGAGTCTGGACCATTTAATTAGTGGACCAACTTTTGCATGAGCCTTGGCCCAAATATCTCACCGTCTTGAAGTTCATCACCCATTTTGGAAAGTCAAGAAACGTTTAGAGGAATTTCCCAGGAAAAAAAAAATGGATCAATTTTTCAGAAACAGATAACAAGTCCAATTTCTTGCCACTGGGACATCCATGAGTAGGTCGATTTGGATTGATTGACACACTCTTCACCATTTTACCAAAAGGCACTGGATGCATACTGTATCCAGCCTCATTTACAAGGACATGCATAGGACCAAGCAACATTCAAAAACTCGCTAATGGACATTGAACTTAGCTGATTGATTAACTTGGCCTAGCTCCTAGCATGCCAAGTCAAGCTCCAATCCTATAATGCTGGACTTGTATAAGAGCATGTTTGAATTCACCCTCCAAAAGGGTGTTTGAGTCCTAATTGCCATTTTGATCCAAACAAGGCAGAAAGACTTTCTATGGTGGGTAGGCCGTGGATATCTCAGATGTTGAGTTAATGGACAGTAGTCATCAGACTCATCACACACAGGATGGAGCAGGTGTTACCTGACCGAGCAGAACTAGGGTGTTGTTCCCAGCCCAGAATCTAGCGATCCCTTGATGCTTCAGATCCTAATAAAATAACCAATCTTCAAAATCGCATTGCCTAACATATTGTTATATAATTCCAGTATATAAGTGGTGTACACATCAATCATGCCTGTGATCTGATTTTGATTAAATAATCTGCATTTAGTGTTGAATCATTCTTCACGAAGTGAGAAAGTGAACCATCCAGAACTTGGGTTCAAGCATGGAAATACCAGGAAATAGTGCATGAGAAATGCTAAGACTGCCAGTGAAGAGCAATCAAGAGTCAAGACTTTCATCATGGTACCCATGCCAATGTGACTACAATGTGTAAGAACCTGGCCATTTATCAGGTGGTGCCCACCCCAAAAATGCCCTGGCCCAAAGTCAGCAGGTAGGCCAGGCTTGTATGAGAAAGATGTACAGTTAGAAGAAAACAATTAAAAGTCCATAGACTCTATACTCAACGCATGTGGGGCCCAGCTGATGAGTGGTGGAATAACCTCATTTTTGGGCCAGACGCTTGGCCAGTTCTGTGAAGAAAACCTTCGATCCTCTTTGCATGGATCTCTTTGGCATTTCTCTAGCTATGTATATCCACTATCATCAAAATCTCCATGTAGAAAAACAAGAGTACATGCCATAAATGTGAGTGGAAATCATATAAAAAACTACAGATCAATCATATCTACAAGATAATCATGAGCAGATTCTAAGTCTGACAAAATAAAATTCACAGATCAATCGTATCTGCAAGACAATCAGCCATTTAAATATTCTGATTAAAAGAGCTGTCCACAAGCCCGGAACAGGGGACAGGTTAAGAGGGGATGCCTACCCTTGATTTGTTGAGGGGGCCACCATGTTGTGTATACAAAATCCAGGCCATCCAGACCCTTCATATGCCCTGGTCGAAAGGCCAGGACAAAAATAAAATAAAATAAGGTTGTTCAACAAGTCAGGTGGACCCCGGTGAGAATCAAGGGTGAGCATGCCCTCACGCCTTGTTCCCTATGTTATGGCCCACCAAAGTTTTGGATCGAGCTGATTTCCAGGCCCTGGGAGTAACCCGAGGGATGCATTCAACGGATGGGTTGGATATGATACACTGTGGGCCCTAAATCTGCCCGTTACCATCATAGCTTACGGGGGTACTGGTACCACTGGAGTGCACCTCTCATAGCATAGAGTTGAATTAGATCCCTGTCTAAATACAAAAAGGAGATTTGAGTTAGTTTACATACCTTACTCTAAAGAAATATCGGGGCATCAAGAAAGGTATGTACATCCATTCCCTTACTATGTCAGAAAGAAGTTGCAGCCCTGCCTGGAAAAGTCGGCATAGATCCTCCTCATTTTGCACTCCCTTCGCCTCTTCTTGCATGCGGAGAACGGATGATACAGCAACCCTACAAACCATCAAAGTAGCTCTCTCTTTATGGCCACAGCTAGATATCTGCGTTCTTGACTGTAGGTAAGTACTTGGCTCACCCATACTACTCAGAAACAGCTGGAGATCTGTACTAGTCTTGCTGTCTATATGCCACAAGCGCTCAATAAGATCCTGTATCAACATCGAAGGTGAAAACTTCTCTGACTTTTCTAGAATGCAGGTTATGATGCTGTGGTGACCAGGTTGATTCCTGAAGTATATAGCAAAGCCAGCACAGAAGGCCAGAAATGAACAGTTGAGTGCAAGCCTCGAGATGCTTCTAAAGCTTTTGTAATCAATGCCTATGAAAGATGTCGCAAGAAGATCAAACTCTTTTGCTAATCTCTTCAGTCGAATAGAAATATGAGTCAAATTGTACTTTAACGAATGCATATGTTGTTTATGTATTGGAAAACCAATCCGAGCACATTCTTCAACCCGACCATCTTCATTTATGCCTTCATCAGTACTTTTGATGGAACTCAAGAGCCCAAGTAGATCTAAGACAGTTTCAAGAACTTTAGCTCTAAGACTCAAAAACCACCTCTGAAAATAAAAGGGTTGATCCACAGAGACAGCAGCAACCAACGTTTTTTCAGCAGAGCGAACTCTGTTACAAGCGGTGACAAGCTTTTCCCGAAAGTTATACAAATCAGCACTTTCTAAATCTCCTGGACCAACTTCCCCTACACCCCCATCACCATTCACCTGTAACCCACTGATTAACTGGATCCCTTGTCTCGGAAAAAGCACTAATCGGATTTCACTTTCAGCACCAGAAAATAGAGCCAGAGACTCTAACCAGTGATGACAGGGATCTGATTTTGCTTGTTTTATTAATAGCCTAAATGTAAACATAGCCACAAACCATGCATCCTGACAAGCAGCATACTTTCCAGCCTTGTACGCAGCCCAAAAATTACTCTCCGCTATCATCTTCTTTGCAAACTCAAGTGTCACCTGTTCATGATCCACCCAACAATCATAGTGAGATTTGCTTGAGCAAGCAACTAGCTCTAGTTCATTCAAGTCTTTGCTTCTGTTGCCAGTCGTGCCATTCTTGCTTCCAGAGCAATGCCACATGAGGCGAGAATTCAAGAGAAGTAAGAAAATCATGCACATGTTGTGGTGAAAAAAGCCAGTCTTTTGCATGCATTCAACCAAAAGCTTCACCAAGTTATAAATTTCACTAGTAATTGCATCAGCTTCATCAAGTGTTTCCAGGAAAGCTCCAACAAACCTGCATAGGTGCAGTATAAGGTCTGAAACAGTAGGATCCCACTCTTTGCCTTCAAATCCCATGAACCCACGACAAGAAGAACTTGGTTTTTCAGCATCTATGTCCATTTCAGAGACTTCTCCATGAGCACCATCAGCTTCGACATTGAAATCAGTGCACGTATGCACCAGCGGTTCTATTGAGCATCGGACACTATCCAGAATCATGAGACCCAATGCAGGATATTCTCCAACGAGACAAAGAAGATGGTTGAGCAAGTACTGGCATTCTTGTTTCCCCTTAGAGATGGCGGCAACATCAGGGGTTTGTGTCGGTGTATGTACTGACCCTTCTACATGGGACTCACCATGCACTTGTTTTGCCAGTGAGATGACCTCATCTATTACTAAAAGGGCAATGCGCTGTGGGAGAGGTCCCAGGCCATCTGCATCAGACTCCGAAGCTACAGTTCGCATACTGTCTTCAGGATGTCCATGTGGAACCGACAACTGTTCAAGACTGTGGCACCAATGCCCTCTCGGCATCCTCTTGACGATGCATGATATATCTACAAGCAGACTGAGAGCTGAGGATTTCTTGGAAACGATGGGAGATTTGGCAGCACTCTCAACAATTAATATCATCTTAACGAATTCCTGTGTATCCATGTCAGGAAGACTTGGTAGAGTACGACATATCTGCAAATCCCCATGAATACGGTCAGCGACTTTAAGAGTACAATAATCGCATGGTACAACACAAAACAGAAGAATATGTTGGTATTGAACTTGGCAGTCCCTGGCCCAAAATGAGGTAGATCAACTCATCAAGTGGATAACAATGCATGAAACAAATGGACAACTTGAAAAACTTGGCTTGGTTCTTGTTGCCATCTATTTGTTTTAAATACATGGTCCACCTGCTGAGTGTACCAGTCTGACTTTTTGAGCCTGAGCATCTACATGGTGGGAACCACGTGATGGACAGCTCAGATGTTCCAATATGTCTTCCACGCAAGCACGTGTGGCAGCACAAACAACGCAGGGCTGCCTGCACATGCGTTTTGAATAAGCAAACGTCTATATATTATTAGTTATTAGTTCATAAAAGTGAAAGATATAGAAAATGTAGATAGACAAGCAGAACTATTCTAAAGCTAGCAGTGTGGAATTACTACAAAACAAGAGAAAAATATGACATAAATTGATACTTTACAAGTGGAGTGACTTTTTAAATATTCATCAAGTAGAGAATGGGAGCAGAATGACATTCACCTTACGCAAAATCCGTAAACCTTCACACTGCGAATCCAGTGAAAAGTCGTCATTATCTAGCATTTTGGAAAGTGTTGTTAGTACATTCACATTGATGGGAGAACAACAGACTCCCTCTGAGAGGAAATGCAGACATTTCAGTGCAGTAGGCACAAGAGAAGCAGATTGACAGCCAATAAATGATAAGAGCAGGTCTACCTGCATCCAGAACAACATATTGAATGAAAGCCTGTGTAAACAAAAGTTTCTAAACATCAATGCTCGAAACTTTCCTAGTAGAATTTTAATTTTTAAAAAATTAAAAATAAAAAAAGATGATAGAGAGGAACTTTCTGAAAGATAATATACAGCTTTGGGTAAGAAAGCTAAAGATCTGGTGACAATCCCAGCCCTGTGACATGTAGGGTGTTCGTGATCTGATTGGAGGTGTATCTAGTTGTGAACAAAACCAAGAAAAGGACATATCTAAGATGCCCAGTGGTAGATGATCAGTAAGGTTATAGGTGGATTAGCAAAGTTGACGACGAACTCTTCAAAAATATATGCCATATAAGTTCAAGGACAAAAACAATGATCAGACTTTTCTAGTTTTGCATTAAATATCACAATCCAAGAAACATATCAACCATCCTAGAAAACAAAATGTATCATCCGATACAATAATAGCCTAGCCCTATCTCCACATTGGGATTCATTCAATACTTCTGCTTTGGAAAATGAAAATAAGACTCCCATAGAATGTGGAACACATATCTTAATGGGAACAAAAGGCACTCCTTAAAGAACCACAGATTAAGAAAGTCCCATTGTGGATCGTCTCATTCTGTATCAAATAGAACATGTCTACATTATAAATAAGTGAAAACCATGACATGAGTGCTGATTCTTTGCAAAAAATGGACAGAACTGATACCTGCTCATGAATCAATAGCATGGACTTGAAAGAGAGTTTTGATAGCGACAACAGCATCTCGGCTACAAATTCTTCCCGTGAAGAGGCTAGTACCAGCTTCTTACAGGCCTGAAACGGAACAACAGTGGATGATTATATAAAATAAGAAAATAGAAAAAAATAATAATAAAATAAAATAAAATTATAATATAGTATGACTAGAGACAACAAATATAACAACTGCATGCAAAAATGTATCTAAAAGGAAGATAAAGTGGACAACTACAACATTAAGTTTAAATTTTACTGCATTGGACATTGAATGTGTTCAACAATGAATTATTTTTGTTCAAATTTAACAGAACCCTAAGAGAATAAGATAAAAAGGAGATGGGGCTTTGAGAAGCCCACATGCACAACTCCAAGCACCTCTACATGCAGTGACATGTGTAGAACATCCAAGCCAAGATCAAGCAAACCCCCCACCATGTAGATGTCCTCGCTCAAAATCAGACTGGTCAACTCATCAGGAGTTCCAGGCATGTAGAAAAACAATGAACGGTTCAAGAAGAAATTGCCAATGGTAAATAATCAACTACACATATCGGCTGCCTAATAGTGCACTGGCCTCAATGTTGGGACATGTCATTTGCACAATTGGACCCACCAATGCATGGCTCAGATGTCCCACGTGTGTCATCAGCGCTTGGCCACATGTAGAGAGGTGCTCATGGGCTTAGCAAAACTCTGCAAGATGAACACCAGCGTGGTCATCTGTAAACTCGCATTGTTCAATAAATGGCTATGAAAAAAGAAATATTATCTGACATAAACATATGGTTGCTTTAGCGGGTCCTTTGCAAGATAGGAGTGATACCTAGAGACAGTAGCCTCTGATGGCAGCCAAGCTAGACATATTCGATGAGCAACTAACCAATCGTTTTGCATGGATGGAGAAGATTGTTGGTGTACACTGCACTAAAGGAATAATTACCTGGGGCACTACCAACTGTCCCAGAAACTTTCAACTCTTCACTAAATACTTTTTATCCAAGAAACTAAGACCGTTGAGTCTAAAACAAAGCTACTCTAGAATGACTAATATCACGCACAATTTCTTGAAAGTTTTAAAAATTAGTAAATTTGTTTAAACCCCGCTAAGACCTCAATCCTCAATCACTACAATGACTCTCTTTTAAGTTACTACAATTGACCCCATGGCAAGCAGACTACATTAAGCAGGAAAGCGGATCTTTAGTGACCATTAGCCAGCATGCTCCATTCTATATTTTGTACAGAATAGATATACTCCCAAATGGTTGTTGGTATCCAAAACAGGACCTGAGTATATAAAGTATAAGTGAATCAAATATCTACAATCTGCTTTTTTTAATAGGTTGAATTACAGAGCCTGCAGCTCTTTAGAGCTCTTCCCTCATAAGAGATCTCCCACATTCGGTATATTGTGTAAATCCAACTTCTGATTCTGAGCATGGAAAAGTGGAATCATCCTAGGTTGGAGCCCCTACCTTCATCAAACCCGTGCCCTGGCCTTCCTGTTATGGGGATCTTGCCATAAGAAATAAAAAATAAAAACAGAAGCCAAGCTATTGAGACCTTCTGACAATTGCTGATGTTCGATGACTAATCAATGTGATACATTGTCATGACAACAATAGAATAGGCAAGTTTTCTTAATATTAAGCAATTCCAAGCTTTTTCAAATCAGTGCACTCTTGGCACCATCTCAAAATCAGCTCAGAGAGTTGTAATTGCATTTAGGCCCTTCACACATACACTGGATCCTCTGGAATCACTCCTGGGTAAACCTAGTATGCTGGAACATGCTGCTTTCAAGAGAAATCGCAGCACAAAAATCTATGATTGCCATAAAATAAAATTAAATGGGTGCTACAAAGCATGCAAAGTACAACTAGTGTACCTTTATTTTAAACTAGAAGTGTGAAACGTCAGCTGAACCCAATTTGGGATAATGCTTAGAGGATAATGATGAAGTGTGAAAGGTCCTACAATACCAAGATATGAACATCAATGACTCGCTCCTGATACCATAGGACAAGAATAATTGTACCTCCCCTAATAGTTTAATAATTTAATATCATGATCATTAGTCTATACAGTCTTTTGAGTACATGCAGACCACCATACTACTAGTGTGCAGTCTTGTATATGTGCAGAGCACAATTCTAGAGAATAAATCTTTTTTATTTATTTTATTGCATTTAATTAATTCTAGCTAATCACTTGTAATATTGAAATATTATAAATACAGCATCATTATGGGGAGAGATACAACAAGTCATCTCCATTTGTTCTCCTTTCTTTCTCTATTATCATGGTATCAGAGAGTTTCTTAGTCTCTTTCCTGTGCTCTCCTTTATTTCCATTCTTACTCTCTCGTTCTTCCTCCTCAATATCCCCTATTCCTTTTCAAACTAAGGTTGCAAACGCTCTGGCTGATCCCAACTGGGAAGCAGTGATGGTGGAAGAGATGTTTGCCTTGGAAAACAACAAGGAACAAGCTTGATACCATCACAATTCACAAGAAGTATAGCTAATAACAAGCCTGCTACAATAGGAGACCAAAACTTTTATCTTACAAGTTACAACTAAAGACTATCCATGTAGTAGCCCTTACCAAATATTAATATCGGCACTGTATAATACGGGTGATACACCTGGGTAAACTGTGACCCCATGTACAAATGAGGTCTCAGGAATCCAATTGACATATGCGTGCAGGAACAGCCATTAGTGGGGTGTCCTATTGGATAGTAGGCCCCACAGGTTGAATCGGAGTATCTTACACCCTCCCCTGCAATTTATATTATACTGTTCAGCCATGGCATTCTATTCTAGAATCCAGAATATATAAAACACCCATATGCAACAATCCAGCCCTCCAAAGATCTTTTTGGAAGTATAAATGGTCATGAGCAGCTCTCTGGGCAAACGCAAAATCTAAATGTGAAAGGGTCTATAACTGTTGGAGATGTGTTTCTTGACAGGCAGAAAATGCTATATGGGACGAGCAGCAGCTGTTGGTATATTTGGGAAGATAAAACAATGCCTTACAGTCATGTAGATCCATACAGCTGTGTATATAGCCTAGAATGGAAATAGGCATGCAGTCTTTGTTCAGTGATAGATATCTATATCATGAGCTTTGCTAGGCCCACACGAGTGTGCAATAAAGCTCATGTACAAGCCCAACATGTGCCAGCACAGCACAATAGGCCCGAGATCCAATCCACCCATCAGAACAGCAACACTATATTGATGCCCTCGCCTAAGAGTCATGTTGATCCGTTCAGGTAGGCCACAGTTAGCAAAACAAATGTACACCTCTGAAAAACTTGGCTGAAGTTTGCTAACCCACTCACCTTTTTCCAATATCGAGGCCAAACAGGCTGAGTGGACCAGACATACTTTGGGAAGCATGTCCAAGGCGGACCAACATGATGGATGGATTGGATCTCACACCCATGTGCCATGCTGCCACATGACAGCATACAACAGGAAAGACCCAGAATATTCGGTATGCAGTCTATAAAAAACTGCAGCGCTCACAAACAGGAAAGACAACTCTGATTTAATTAAATAGAGTTCTTGATGTTTTCTTCCATGAATTAATTCATGGTAATCATGGATGCTAGTTTTTAGACTAGTGGACCTGTTTGAGCCCAGCCAATAGTCCTTTGTTTTAGTTTTATTTCAATTCACTGCTATGTTCTAGGTGTTTGGATCTCCATTTGGTACGTTCACTTGCAGCTTTTGTCTGGTTTGAAGTATTCCTACAACAACAGGTACCCTAAGCATATGAAAGTATATGAGTATATTCCTAGGAAACAACATATTGTTGCTGAAAAAAGGAACTTTAACAACGATTATCCAAATTTCCAAAGCTAGCAACTATACTTTCACTGTAGTTAGAATATTTTCCATCAAGATACAATCAGCAGTTCATGTCATGTTTATCTAAATATGAGATGGGGAAAGAAACACAGCACCTTGTAAGCTCTACATGCAATTAAAGATGAGCACCTCATTTTAGCAAAAGCACGTGCAGCTGCCAGCTTCACATCACTAGGTGCTCTTTGTGAGGTTACCATATTAATCAGCATCCCTAGAATGATGCATGCGAAGTCCTCTGATAACTCACAAAAGCAACCAGCAGCAAATAATGATGCTTTTACCTGCCAAATGAAATAAGGACAACAAATCACCTCTTTAAATATTGATTAGTCCTGTTAAATTAACATATCATCTGACACTTCACAGGTGCGGAAGGAAGAGAAAAAAAAAAAACATTAGCCAACTTAAACAAGATGCAGCATTTAACTTTCAAATGCAATGGACCTCTTAATTCGCCTTTCAAAAAATATACATAATTTTTAAATGCAATCAAATTCCAAAAATCCATTTCAATAATGTCATTTCGGTTGTAGAAAATGATATTTAAACTATGTTATTATACATAGGCTCATTGCCACTTTTGGTATTGGCAAGTTTGTGTTATAATAGCAAAAAGTAGAAAAGATTGTAGGCATCAAAAGGAGAGAACGGAATATCAATTTCCTTTAAGGAGGGTGCATTATAACTACTAAAAAAATGTGTATTATAACTAATCGTCATTTCACTTCTTTTGTATGGAATTACCATCTCACTTTACTGCAAAAACATGCATTTGTTTTTATGAAAATTATATATACTTCAAGAAAGGACACTTCTATTAAGCACACAGTACATTAAATTAGGAATAGATCACTGTGGGAAGAGGTTAAAAAAAAAGTGCTGATGCTGGAAAGAAGTACTAACCTCACCTCCAAAAGGTGGCGTGACTCCAGAGTTGACAGAATCATATGGCGTATTTCGGCACTATCCTTTGCAAGATCAGCCCAACAACCAAGGAGGCGTAAAGCTAATGCTCTTGATTTGACATCACCCGTGTCAAAAACTATCTTTACTCGTTTCAGTAGTTCTAAATGGTTAGGTACCCTCTCCTTGGCCAGAATGCCATTGTATAGTTTACCCTTTTTGCTACGGTTTTTCAACTCCAAAAGAAAAACCTTTAAAACACAGGCCCTCATATGGTTGTCCCCAGACCTAAATGCATCTGCAAGCCTAAGAAGAATCGCATTTGCAAACAACCTATCTTCTCCCTGGACTAAACCAAACATGTTTGATATTGCCATCGAAATGGTTGGCTCCCTGCTCCATTGTTGGAGTTTAGGCCCAATCTGTAACACAGCCTCAATGGGTTGACCTGAAACCATAGGAAAAAACAAGTTGATAGGGAGATATATCAACAAAAATGTCTAGAATATTGAGCCATGCATATGTAAGTATGGACTAATTCAGGTGAAACTGTAATGGCTCTTTAGATCAATTATGGTTATAGCTAGATGGTTAAGTGTCCTCAGCAGGTTCATCCAGTATTTTTCTTTCTTTTCTTTTCTTCTCTTTTTTTCTTTTTCTTTTTTTTTATTCTTTTTTTTTTTTTTTGAAAGATACTGATATTATTCAAGCCAAAAGGCATAAAGAAAGCCAGGCTCATCTAGTATGCATGCTCTAGAAATCAAACGTCTGCAAATTCCCCTTTGCAGATTGCACACAACGCTCATACTAAGGTGCAGAGTTGTGCATGAGTGTGGTGACATGTAAGTGGTGTGGAGATCATGTATCAACGGGAGCCCTACTATTTTGTGAAGCTAACTACTCAAGAGTGACCCTTCATATGTGTCATGGGTGTTTTGTGCTTAGCGGTTTGCCTGGCAGATGCCGACCATGACCCTACTCTATTCAATTGCCCTCTATGGTGTATGTGCTCGTGTGTGCATGTAATAATCAGCTTGCGAGTCAATATTGGGTGGAACCAGTGTTCAAAGTATTGGTATTGTACAAGTTTTGCTAGTTGGGGGGTTACAGAAACAATATCGATGTCGTCGATAACCAGAAATGTGGGGAAACATGGGGAAAATGGTGGAATTTTTCAGTGAAACTTCAGAAGATGCTAAAACACGCATATTTGCATATTTAAGAATTAAAAAATTTGTAAAATTTGTAAAAAGAATGCATACGTAATAAGTTTCCATTTAATGGGGGCCTAAAAGCATGTGTTGTCATAAGAAACCAGTCCAACCATCCAAACATCCATCGATACTTCAGAATATTGATAACATACGATATTTTATCAAGAAATTGACAACTAGAAAGGAAACGAAAGATTGTGATCCTGACATCGCCCATGTTGCGATAACAATAATATAGTAATATGATGAATATTATCATTGACAATTTGATCACTGCATACAACAATATGCTCCCATAAAAAAATTTTGAAATGGAAAATTTTTAAACAAACAATTTTTTTGTGGTATCGATACATTGGTGATATTATCAAAATATTGCCGATACACAATACAAGCAGCACCTGGAATTTACACAGCTGAAAATATTGGCGATATCAATACATTGACAACGCAAGTGACAACTAGAATTTACACAGTTGAAAATATTAGTGATACATTGGTGATATCAATAGATTGGCGAGACTTTGTGATACATAGCTGATACCTAGAATTTCTAAAACTGCCAGTGTTGTCAATATTGCTACCAATGTTGTTGGTATCGCTGAGCTGGAGATACGGATAATATCAGGGATATTTTGATAGCATAGTGGATACTACGAACAATGGATGGAACTGAGTTAGCATGTAAATGGTGTCAATGTGGGCTTCTGCCATGGGCTATGGCTGGTTCCCACTTCCAAGAGCCCATGTAAAAAAGGGTAAGTTGTTGTCTGCTTGAAGCCAATAGTAGAATCTTTGTCAGACTACCATTTAGGAGCCAAACCAAAATTGGTAGCAGAAAGGCTTGGATGATGATAATGATGATGACGACGATGACAACTAAAAAAGTTTAATTAATTATACTTGATATATGCATAAGGATGCATTTTGCTGCACCAAATATCAGGAAATTTCATGATTAACCAGTCTACTTGGGTGCAAATTTTCATGAAATTTTGGTGCATCAAAACACACCCTCAACTTTCTGTACAATACACTAAGAACAACGTAAAAAGTATAAGCAACGCTAAAAATATATGAAGAAACAACTGAAGGCCTCTCCAAACATAAGTGTCAACATGTCAACAGCAGATCGAGCATGGCTATCAAACATGAAAATTTTAAGAAAATGGATCGTCCTTATAATGTAAATTGTGTTCATTGATCAAAACCCTTCACTTGCATCGAGGAACTAGCATAAGAGGTTAAAGTTGAACAGTAAACTTGGATCATAATTTCATAATCATTTCTACAGTATTAAACAAGACAGAGAAAAGAGAAACTAAAAAACCTTAGAAAACATGTTAGCCCCAAAAGGAATTCTTGCATGGTGAAATGAACAAAACATTCCTAGAGTACCCCTGGCACATATCTATGGTCGCCACTGCTATTGACTTGGCAGGCTATATTGTGGATGTATTGTCAGCCAAAAATCAAGGCAGCAGCCTCAGTCCACATTTGGAAGGAAAAATCGCAACTGTTTCATGGTTAAATTACCCAGTCACCATAATCTTCAGGTAATTTCTCAACATGGTGGCCTATACCGGATCAATGATCCTGATCAATATGCACATTAGACAAGTGTATGGTAGGGATCTGCTATGTGGAACCTTTATGCAATGTGAATCATAATAGCATTTCTCATACCCAAAATAACCATAACCTAGCATGCATACATCAAATTTTGGTTATTTTCTGATATTACACAGCATTTCTAAAAGAGGTCAATCAAAATGATTCTTGCAGATCCATCTAACAGCCATAACCAACTCTAGGCTGGTTATTGTAGAAGAGTCCGTAGCTTTTGTTCTCGACAAAATACTAACAACCATATCCTTCTCTAGGCCGTTTATTGTAGAAGAGTCATTAGCTTTTATTCTCAACAAAATTAGGGACATCGTTTTAGATTAAAATTTTCATTTACCAATGTGTGTAGAGTAGCAAATGATTTCAACGACTCTTTGGTCTCTCTCTCTCTATATTGGTAATGTATTTTCCTCTTTTTTTAATAAAGCCACTAGTTCGTCCTTGATACAGTGGAATTGCATAACAGGATTCCACCCAATTAGCTAGGATAAGGCTGAGATGATGATGATGAATCAAAGCCAATAGTCTGTGCATAGTAGTCGCTGATGGGTTTTGGGTTATAAACCACCCCATCATACAATCCTAGAAATCCAATTTTTTGCCTGCAATGAATGGTAAAATACTTGTATGTAACTAATCTGTCTGTACGTGGTGGGACAAACTCCACCATTAGATGGCTGGAGATTTTCAGTGGAGGTGGATTTTGGTCCATTGTGCACAAATGGTGTGGCCCACCAGATAAACCTTGCAGTCACTAAGCCGGTGGGGCCCACCCATCTGGACTGGAGTGCAGTAGCGAATGGAAACAAAGTTAATTCGTTCTGAACATTGTACAATGCCTCTTCAAACAGCACTAAAATTATAGCAGGAATCTTTGTAAAGTTAAATAATTTGGACTATCAGTTCATCTTCATGTAGAGCTAGACTATGCTGTGAGTTTGCTACGCTGTAAGGCGAGGGCTAGCAACACATCCGGAGTCCATGGAGCATGTTGCAGCCCCAAAGATCGACACTGCTAAAGGCGATCATCACCATCCACTTGGTGGTCATCAAATAGTCAAAAGTTCAAATGCTTGAGACCGCCCAATCATTCAGACTTTTGGGGCTATGCTCTATCCAGAAAGGGCCAGCAATTTGGATGGTATGGATCGAAGTAATTTCTGACACCTATACTGTTGATGCATTGCACACCCGCCCAAGTCTCTACAGAACTGTTCCCAACTAAATAGATGAACGAATAATCGAATTTTTCCGTGGTGACTAAGTAGTTATATCTCCAACGAGTTGGAGGAATCGACTGTCAGATTTGCAACTAGAGATTGTTTAGATTACAGACCAGGCTTTTTCGATCGGAGGCCTTTTTCGAGCTCGATGCTCCATTCCATGGCGCAAGCTGCCGAAACCCTCTCCATCTCTCCTTACCCACCGTCCTCTCTCTCTCTCTCTCTCTCTCTCTCTCTCTCTCTCTCTCTCTCTCTCTCCGGTTCGTAGCACTGTTCGTTTCTGCCGTTTCGCGTCGGCTCCTTTCGGGATGTGCCGGCGGCACGAGAAGTTACGATGGCGCGGAGAGAGACGGATGAGCGAGAGGGAAATAAGGGCGTGTTTGGGCAGTGGGATTAGAAGGGATAAGCTGGGATGGAATTACATCGCGTCCTTTGCCAATTCCGCCCCATGTTTGGGAAGAATGTAAAATCTGTCGATGGAATTGCATTGGATCTCGTGCCAGTTCCATTCAATGTTAGCAAGTTGTGTAGTTTCTACCATGATGTGTGGGCTATATCCACACCGTCCATCCATTTTTTTAAGATTATTTTAGAGCATGAGCCAAAAAATCAGGTAAATCTTAAGCTCAAGTGGACCCCACCATAGAAAGCAACAGGGATTGAATACTTACCGTTGAAAAATTTATTGGGGCCACACAAGTTTTGGATCTATCTCATTTTAAAGCCCATGCCATAAAGTTAGGTTAAAAAATAAATAAACAGTTTAGATATAACACATGTGTGTTATTCTTAATAATTTCAAATGATGGTGGTATATTGAATCCTACTACATTACCAACAAAGCATGGCATTAATCTCATCCAATGGCAACAGGGGACAATAATTATGTTTTTTTGAATCTCATCCACATAATGCCGTGGGATCGGTCCGGCCAAACAGGCCCTAAATTGTAGTAATGGATTTTTCAAATTCCTTTTATAAATAGGCTGCAAATGAGTCATAATTATTATCATTGAGTTTGTTCAGAGTCTACCACCGTAGCAAGAGTAAAGATTAAAAAAAATGTTATGCTAGCTACTGGATGCGGCATTTATTAGACGGCTAAAAATGAAAGAAACAAGTGTCCACGTGTAAGAGGATGAGCCTGCTCAACTGGGGTTTTGTTTTTTGTGACGTGCCCGGCGCAGTATAGAGGGTTTTATTATAGTAAACTTCTGAGTGCCTGCGTATCAAGCGCCTACGCAGCCCGAGCATTATATATCTCTTCGTCTTCGTGGCGATTTCTTCTAACTTGCTGACTCTGCCGTCGCTCTCATCTCCCTGGCAGCCGCAGTTCGGCGAGTCGTCGACCCGGACGAGTCTGCCTGTGAAGCTCGCGTCGCAATGGTCAGTGAAATCTCTTCTTCCCATCATCTCCATTTTCTTTCTTTCTTTATGTCTTCTTTTCTACTGTATCCGTTATATGTAGAAAATACGATTTCGTAGAATTCTATTTCTGGGTCAGCTGTGGTCGTTTTATATTTAACTCCTCTTATCGTTGATAGAGGATTCTGTCTTTTGGGGTCGTATGGATGTCAGTAGAATCTTGTAGATATAAAGAGCTTACAGAAGTGAATTGTCCATTGTTCAGGGGAAGATTGCGTTTGGATAGGGGCAAAGAGCTGAGAGTTGTGTATATTCACAATTAAATCGCATTTGGATCGAGGTTTAAAGTATTGTCTGAAACTGGTACATATCATCCGAGTTGGGATTCACAGAAGCACATTGATCAGAATCAAGCAAAGTAATCACAATCGCACAAACAAACCTAACAAGAAGGCAATCCGAATTTCATGTGGAAAAATCCTTGTTGGAAAAAACCACGGCACAAAGTGGCAAATAATGCATTATGAAAGCAACATTACAAAAGATAGATGATCTTACCTATTCGAACAACCATTGAATCTCCTTTGAATCCCTAGCCATGCCCTTGAACCCTTTAGAACAACTTATAAAGCCCTAATCCTTTCCTTAATCTCAATTACACTTGGCATATATACTACCCGACCGGAATAGTAAACAAATATCGCACTTACACAATTTTGCGCATGCCTTTGATGGGTCCTTCAATGGTATCGATAGTTATCGATCGACTTCGAAGATCCTTCGATGCCATCGAGTAATAACCTCCAAAACTGTCCAGCAATCAAATATGATTTTTCCAGATTTTCTTGATGGGATCGAGCATCTATCGATGACGTCAACAGACTTAGTTGTATACAGATTTACGACATTAGACAATAATATGTACCTTTATTATCCTCTCAGATTCGGTAGTGACCCCTCTAGTACGAGGTCTCAGTACTGGTCGATGTTGGAGGCCCCACCATGATGTGAATGCAGTTTGGCTGGTCGATGTTGGAGGCCCCACCATGATGTGAACGCAGTTTGGCTGGTCAATGTTGGAGGCCCCACCATGATGTGAACGCAGTTTGGCTAGTGACCCAACACCAGCCAGCTCGATGGTGTCAAAGCTCTGTCTGGGTCCCACCATGGTGTTTGTGTTTTATCCATGCAATCCATCCATTTTGGCAGCTCATATTGGTTATGAACCCAAAAATGAGGCAGATCCAAATCTTAGGTGGACCACACCACAGGAAACAGTGTTGATTGAGCGCTTACCATTGAAAACTTTTTGGGGGCCACAGAAGTTTTGGATCAAGCTGATATTTATGTTTTCCTTTCATCAAGGTCTTTGTGACCTAACAAACAAGTTGGATGGCAAATAAGCATTACAGTGGGCCTTGGAAGTTTTTAACGGAAGGGTTCAATCACCACTGTTTCTTGTAGTGTGGTCCATTTGAGATCTGGATCTGCCTTGTTTTTGGTGCTCATGCCCTAAAAATGAGCTGAAAAAATGGATGAATGGCATGGATAAAACACATACATCGGCAAATAATGCACTATGAAAGCAATATTACAAAATTGATTTTTCTCCCAACACTAGATAAAAGGGCATGAGGCTGGCTTTAACTCAAGCCTACATAAAGGTGCAATAAATCCTGAGACCAAGCACAAATTGTTCATATTTGAACCCTAAATTTCTGTGCAGCTTGGACCAACAAACCTTACATGCAACCCAAGCCCCACCTGTATGTTGGGCATGGAACATGATGCATAAGCATCTTGATAT
Organism: Magnolia kwangsiensis; assembly: GCA_037074715.1. Lineage (NCBI taxonomy): Eukaryota > Viridiplantae > Streptophyta > Magnoliopsida > Magnoliales > Magnoliaceae > Magnolia > Magnolia kwangsiensis. Next base: position 167,365,589 of record CM073574.1, on the reverse strand, counting down.
GCATACAACTATGATCACTTTGAGAATCAAACCATGAAGCAGAGCCACAACAGTGGAGTCATCCGCAGTCTATAGTCCAACTGCCACAGGAAGGGAAGACTGTATTTACTGCAGATACTCATAGGTTTAGATGGGGTACATGGCCATTAAATGGAGATTGGCCTTGAAAAGCGGATAAGCTTGTAAAGAAGCAGGCCACACCTATTTCTGTCTCCTCTCTCTCTATCTCTTTGGACATGACTACATTAAGTTTTGAACCCTAGACTCGCTGGTTATTTAGGATTATATGGTACAAATTCGGCTATTCCTTGCATTGTTGGGGATTATTTTAACATGATGATTGGTAATTCATCCTAGTCAAACCCATTTATTTCGGTTGAGGATCTACTGCAATCCATCCTTGTTGCACTTACACCCAGTGCCTGTTCCTATACACCAGCAGCGTAGAAAATGCCAGCTGTTACTGTAGTAGCTGCATGAATCGAAGCGGATACAGGAGTGGGACCCTCCATTGCATCGGGTGACCGAGTTTGCGATCTATCTGTGCAGATTTCCCAGCAGCACCAATAAGAAGTAAAATACAAATAAGAGTTATGGCATTCAATCTCATATTGCGAGAAATCCAAGAATTTTTGGGGGCACTAGCATGAGAAAAAATGGTCATTGTTGTTAACATCTTTTTATTGGATTCCCATTGCTAGGGTTTTTTTTTTTTTGGATGCTAATCAAATTGAATTTCAGTCTTAAACTCAAGAGAGAGTCATTGACCAAAGTAGGGCTAGATCCTCTCCTTCATTATGAGGGACTAGACCCAAATTGCAATTAATGTTTTTTAAAGGTGAATTTCAAACATGCAGATTTATCCTTTCTTGAGGGATGATTGTCTTTCCTGTCTTGCTTTATGAGATGACTAATGCCCCAACACAGATGGCTGATGTCCCATGAACCTCCTTAGTGATGTTTGATGATCACCAGCAGCAGCAAAATCTAAGTGCTTCCTCAACTAATTGGATTAGGCTATACACTTGTTCCTCCATTCCACTCTGTTAAGGACAATATCCTCAATTAAAGCATGGGTCATCAAATCTTTTCTTATTATCTCCAGGACTGCACCCACATCCCTTGCCCTTTTATAGCCTTAGCTAGAATCAACTCACTCCTAAGCCCTAACAGGTGCTGTTCTTGGTCTTCAATACAAATGGTCAAACCATCTAAGCCTACTTTCCCTCATCTTATTGCCTATTAGGGCTACTCCTAAATTCCATCGAATATTTTCATTTCTAATTTTGTCCTTCCTCATCTTGCCACTCATCTATCTAAGCATCCTTATTTCAGCTACATTCATTTTATGAATGTGTTGTTCCTCAACTGCCACGTGCCAACATTCTGTTCCATAAAGCATCATGGCTGATCTTATGGTTGTTGTATAAGTATCTCCTCTTCCATTTGATTTCCTTCGTAATGTTTTTTTAGTTAAAGCTTTCTGCAATTATCAAAAGAGAAACTAAGAAGAAGATGTTGTGATTATCAGAAAAGAAACTAAGAAGGAGAATGATATTTTGTTAGTTATTGCTCATTTCATTTAGCTGGCTGTTTTTTTTTCCCCCTCAACATGCAAAAACATAAGAAAATTTCCGGTAAAGTCCAAATTTCTGTCCCTAACTTGGGTAACACAGGTGAGTCCTTGCAAAAACCTCTTCAAACTATTGTGTTGGAAAATCCATGTCCGTTCCCCTACTTGTCCAGGTAACATAGGTTATTTTATGGTAAGAAAATGTTTAGGCACTAAGCTTAACTCCTTTCACATTTCCTTTGATGGATTCTATGAAATATTTCCTTGATCAGGACATAAGGGAAGTTGTGAAGAACAATGTTGCATGCTCGAAAGAAAATAGAGAAGCTTTGCTTCTTAAAGATGCATTGAAGTTCTTTGATGCTGATTTCTTCCATGGAGATAAGGTAATGGATTCCACTGGAAGATAATCCATCTATTGTTCTATCATGCTTTGACTTGACTTCATTTTTATTATGTAATTAGAGTTTAAATGGTGACATATATATGGGGAGAGAGGTTTCTCAAGTCCAACCAGCTTACCAGCTTAGAAATTATGGATTAATTAATGTTAATAAATATAGCGGAGAGGAGTTATTTCACCTCATTTTAGAAAAGGGGTGGTAGCTCGGGTGGGCACCACCGTGGTGTTTATGTGAAATCCACCTCGACCATTAAGTGTCACCCCATGTTAGTCCCAGGGCCCAAAAATCAGCTTCATCCGTGATTCAGGTGGATCACATGATTGGAAACGGTGTACAAGGTGAAGCTCACCCTCCAAATTATTTCCATTGGTGTGTTCCACCTAAATTACGGATGGGCCTGATTTTTGGACCCCATCCCTAAGTTTTAGTGTGGCATCTAATGCTTGCAGTGGATTACATATAATCATCACGATGGGCCATGTAAAAATCAAGGGTGGACATCTCTCTCCCAACTGTTAGCCTTTGTGTGGCCCACCTGAATCACAAGTTAGGCTGATTTTTTTCCTGTTGCTTTGAGCTTTACATGGGATTACACCTCCAATGGTCAAAGTGGATCTCACATGCACATCACGGTGTGCCCCGTCAGAAATCAAGGGCGGGCCCACTGTGATGTGTATGTGAGATCCACTTTGACCATTAGATGCGCAATCCCATGTTAGTCCTAGAGCCCAAAAATCAGGCTGACTTGTGATTTAGGTGGGCCACACCAAAGGAAATGATTGTGAGAGAAACCTCCACCATTGACTTTTACAGGGCCCACCATGATGATTATATGAAATCCACTCCAACCATTAAATGACACACTAACACTTATGCCTGGGGCCCAAAAGTCAGGCCCATCCATGATTCATTTAGGCCACATCATGGGAAACAATTTAGAGGGTAAGCTTTGCCTTGTATGTCATCTCCAGCCATATGGTCCACCTAAATCACAGATGGGGTTGATTTTTGGTCCCTGGGCAACACACATGATGGTTAGGTTAAATTTCACATTAACACCCAGGTGGGGCCCGCCCGAGCTGCTGACCCCCCTCTCTTTCTCTCTGTACATGTGTGTAACATTTCCTTTTGTGCTTTCACTCAGGTGCAGGACATGGCTAAAGGTGCATTAGAAATCAACATTCCTGTTTTTAAGGAGAACCGGAAACTGGTTGCCTCTGTTAATGGAGGATTGCGTGATCCATCTGTTTTAGTTTTCAACCCAGAATGGGGCGGCGGGGAAACGCACCAACATCATCGAAGATTCAATTATCCTTCAGTTTCCGGCATACAGAGACCAAACAACAAAGAAGATATTGTCTTTATGAGTGTGAGTTGCACATATTTCAGGCTGCATTTGGATGTTCAACTGAAATGAAATTTGATAATTGAATTCAATAAAGTTGGAATGATCATAGTAGGACTAACCTGCTCATTCAGAACAGTGAACTAGCCCCCAAGTTGACATACAGTCGTTTCACATCCAACATGAATTGCATGGAATTGTAGTTATGGGTCTGGTCAGGCACCACCAATTCTGTTATTTCCTCTAATAGTGAATTGGATTACTCCAATTTAGTTGAATTCTGCAGTTTAAAGTTACTTCCTTTGCCTCTCTGACCTTCTCTTTGCTTTTCATGCTGGGATTTTGGTATCTACAAGGTTCTTGAACTTGGAGAACTTATTAGGACAAAGCAAATAACATCTCAGGAACTTACTGAAATTTTCCTACAGAGATTAAAGAGGTAAGAAAACATACTTCAACCATTTCTGCATTGTTAGTCGCTTATATGCATGTGTGATGTATCACGTGTTACATGAAGAAGTCATCTTTCCTCTTTGCCTTTCCTATCTGCTGATGCAATGTGGGATTGTGCTAGGTATAAAGATGTTCTTGAAGCAGTAGTCACATCTACAGAAGAGCTAGCATACAAGCAAGCGAGAAAGGCTGATGATTTGCTTGACCAAGGAGTGTATTTAGGTCCTCTTCATGGAATTCCTTATGGGTTGAAAGATATAATATCTGTGCCCGATTATAACACTACTTGGGGTTGCAGAACTTTCAAAAATCAAGTTCTTAATGTGGAAGCTTGGGTTTACAAGAGGTATTCTTTTGAATTGGAATATGCTATTGATAGCGTATCATTCCCTTCCATATAGTTGATATTGCATTTACTTTCTGTCCGTGTATAGAGATTAGAGAGATTCTTTTCCTTATATAGGTTGTATATGTCTATAAATGCCCCATGGTGGCTAAAGTAATATACAAAAAACGTCAAGGAGAATTCTCCAGATCACGGCCCTCGGCAAAACACCATTATAACCCACGCTATCCCTGTTGAAACCTCCCGCATCATCTCTGTTTCAATCTCAACAGAACCCAAACTAAATCCGATATCTGAAATCCAGCCATCTGTAGCCCCAACCACATTCTCGTGCAAACCCACCAAACCCTGATCGAGTGCAGCGTCGATTCTGACAGCCTGCCCATCTACCCTGACTGTTTCCTGTTCGCATCTGGCAACCGGCCCTGACTGTTTCCATCGCCATCTTTGACAGCTTGCAGAAACCTATCTCTACCTCGCTCTTTACACCGTCCTCATCTAGTAGTTATGTTATCCTGTTAGTTTATGTTGATGATTTACTTCTGACTAGTAGTGATGAATATGGAATGATGGAACTTTATAATGTCCTTCACTCATCCTTTCACATGAAAGATCTAGGCAATCTTACATACTTCGTAGGTTTGGAAGTTTCTCGTAGCAATCAAGGTATACTTGTCAGCCAATCCATTTGATCAATGGATTGTCGAGACACCAATGGAGTTAAATGTTCAATATGGAAAACAAGATGGTGAACTATTGGAGCAGCATCCCCTATTCCATCGCCTTGTTGGTAGTCTTTTTTATCTAACAATGGCATGAACTAACATTGCATATGTTATCCAAGTGGTTAGTCAGTTTGTGGTTGAGCCGCGTACCTTGCACATGACTGTTGTCTTGCGAATCCTTCGATATCCGTATGGCTCCATTGATCGTTCCCTGTTCTTTTGCTCGACATCTCCTCTTGAGCTTGTCACAAATTCTGATATTGACTGGGCAGGTTGTGCTCTCGCCCGCTGATCCACAATATGTTATTGTATGTTTCTTGGCACATTGGCTATCTCTTAGAAGTGCAAGAAGCAACCAATTGTCTCTAAGTCCAGCACTGAAGCTGAATATTGCGCTGTCTTCAACCTGCAGTGAAATCATTTGGCTTCATGGACTTCTTTTAGATTTTGGAATTGCTCTTCCTAACCCGACTCCTCTTCATGTTGATAACATCAGTGCCATCCAAGTTGCTTCTAATCATGTATTTCATGAACGGAAAAAACACATTGAAGTGGATTGTCACATTATTCGAGAAAAGTTCCAATCTGGGATCATTTCACTTCCACACGTAGCTTCTCAGGACTAGATTGAAGACATTCTCACCAAGACTATGATGACTACTCGCCACTCATACCTAGTTCACAAACTGTTGTTGACTGATCCCCCACATCAGTTTTTTTTTTTTTTTTGGTAGGGCCGTGGGGGTAGCGTATCATTCCCTTCCATGTATAGTTGAACATTTACTTTATGTCCATGTATAGAGAGATACTTTTCCTCGCATAGGATGTACATGTCTATAATGCCCCATGGTGGCTAAAGTATTATATAGAAAACATCAAGGAGAATTCTCCAAAATCCTGTGTTATCAGCTATAACTGCTCTAGAGATGCATTTTGTTGATCGTAGCTTTTTGGGTCCTTTTTCTTTATTTACAGGTTAAGGTCTGCTGGGGCTGTTCTAATAGCGAAGCTCGTTACTGGATCACTGGCGTGTAATGACATCTGGTTTGGGGGGAGGACACGAAACCCATGGAATATTGAGGAATTCTCTTCTGGTTCATCTGCTGGACCAGCTGCTGGCACCTCAGCAGGTTTGTTTGAGTTTCTCAAGCTGTTGATTTTGAGATTGTTTCGCTGTCAGTGGTCCTTCCTCTTCCTTTTGGGTGACCTTTTTCAGAACTTAGTTTGATCTGCTGCTCATGCTTGATCCATGTTTCACCAACATTCCCACATCACAAAGACCTTCCATTAAAATGGGCCTATATGTCGTCGTCATCATCATCTATGCCTTATTCCAGCTAAATGGGATCAGCCACATGAATCCTGTTCTGCCACTCCAACATGACTATTAAGATGAAACCTTATCTTCCTTTCTATTTCTTTTTGGTTTTTACATTTGCTAGTTATTATGCTTACATAAACACATGCTTTCATAATAAAATCTTAGGATGATCTTCATGTAACTGGTAAACTGTAAAAGGCATGCATGATGTACATGAAGAAATGGTCTGGAGATGGTTTACATTGTGCAATCTCATAGAACGAATGGATGTATGATGGTATTCTGGGAATAAAAGGTGTAGTCACCTTTTGTGTGGGGCCATTTGAGAAAAACGGATTAAGGATGCTCTTTTTATTTATTTTGGTTGTAGGTCTGGTCCCATTTGCAGTTGGATCAGAAACAGCTGGCTCCATTACTTACCCTGCTGCCCGTTGTGGTGTGACAGCATTACGGCCTACTTTTGGCACTGTTGGCCGAACGGGTGTTATGAGCATCTCTGAAAGCTTGGTAACTTGATTATATTCTCAATTCATGTTTCAACTGTTTTGCCAAAAAAAACAAGGATATGATGTTATACTTTATGTGGAATTGCAAGGACCGTGCTATGCATCGGATATGGAGATCAAGAAAACTGAATACATGGCCTACCTGATTGAGACGCCATTGCTGTAGATAAGATGTCGAAGTCTTCCTCTCCTTACCCTTAGAGAAGCTGTGATGGGGCTGAAGCTTCTTTCGATGGTGTTGGATTGGGGACCCAGCATAGTTTTATAGTTATAGAGTGCCCATCAATACTCCTCTCCTTATGGCTCCACATGAATTTGATAATCCTAGTTCCTCTAAAACACTGTGCATTCACACAGCTGTAGCACTCCATCCCTTACACGAATTTCTGAATATATCACAGCTTAGTGGGGTCCACTGGTATACCCGATCACATTATCCAACTCTTAGGACAATACAGACCGTTGATCAATAAGGCCCACCTTATAGAATTCTTATATCTGAATCTTTTCACTTTAACAGGACAAGCTCGGTCCTTTCTGCAGAAGTGCGGCGGATTGTGCTATAGTTCTGAATGCCATTCGGGGGAAGGATCCAGGTGACCTATCGTCCAGAGACATTCCCCTCGAGGACCCTTTTTCAATCGACATTACAGGACTCACTGTCGGATATCTCGAAGATGCTGAGATGGAGGTCAGAATATCTCTCATTTTAGTCATGGAATGAATACAAACCAAAGTCCTTGTGAATTTTAACCTGGATTTGTTTCCGACCATCTCCAAGTCATATGCACCCGAGCATGTAGTTGTCTGAAACCGATTTCTGAAGCTTTTGGAATAGCTTCTGTTTTTCATATTGCATTGTAATGTTCTTTTCATTTACCAGGTGGTTCATGTTCTTGCTTCAAAGGGTGTTAGTATGGTTCCTTTCAAGCTAAATTACACCATTGAAACCGTTCAAGCGATTTTGAACTTTACCATGGACGTCGATATGTTGACCCACTTTGATGAGTGGCAACGAGCCGGTCATGATGAAATGTATGAAGGTCCAGATCAGTGGCTGGAAGAATTGCGGCGTGCACGCTTGATACCTGCAGTAGATTACCTTCAGGTATGTCACTGGAACTTGTTTGCTGTTGTGAAAATCAAAATGGAGTATAAAACCATAAGGTCGTGTTTGAAATGCTGTATTTCATGTGAATTGTTTGGTTTTTAACATCTTTTTACATTAATTACTTACCATACGAATTTCTTAATGAATGGAGACTGCTTGACAGTGACAGCAACACTTTTTTCAGTAACTCATGACTTGAAAAAGGAGACAGACTTTATGGGGCCCACCATAACATGTGTTTTATCCACACCTTCCATTCATTTTTTTAGATCATTCTAGGGCACAAGCCCAAAAATCAGGCAGATCCAAAGCTAAAATGGACTACAATACAGGATAAACTTTTCAATGGTTATCATTAAATCCCCACTTTTGTGTAGTGCAGTCCACGTCTACCTGAGCTTCGGATTTGCTTCATTTTTGGGCCCATGCCCTAAAATGATCTGAACTAATTAATGGATGGCATGGATAGAATACGTACATCATGGTGGGGCTCATGAATTTTGGGCTTGAAATCATTGAAATTGTTACTATTTCGAGGTGAAACTACTTCCATTCAAACACCTGTAAAACAGTATAATTACCTTTTTACACCCCAATACACAAGAATTACCCCGTTTCAAACAGGCCCTAAGATATATAGCTCACTCTCCACCAGTCTTTAAGAGTGTTTTCTGTGCTGTTTTGCACTGTTCTTTTGGGCTGTACTGAGCAGCGTGTGAGGTTCTGATACAGAGTTGGGAATTATACAATACGTGGCGGGTATCATTTCATGGTACACAGATTTTCAGTTCTGATGAGTGAGGCCCATGGTTATTTTCAGTTCTGATGAGTGAGGCCCATGGTTCTTGAGTCCCAACATGGATGGGGAAATGCTGCCAAAAATTCCTCCAGATTGGAGGACTCCAGCGACAAATATTAGCACCCTTTTCAGTTGAATGTGGAGTTGCATTTTCCTTTCTTAACCGACTGTTTTTAGGCAGCATCGTCCAGTTGAATGTAGAGTTGTGTTTCTCACTGTGCACCGAAAATCTCCCAGATGGTGTTGATCCTTTTGCTCTGGCAGGTAGCTAGCAGGCAACATCCATTCTCTACTGAAAAAATGTAAAAACATTGCTAGGAGTCTTCCAATCTTCCAGACTCACAAAATGGCCCATTCATGGCAGATCAGTGGTCTAGATCATGGAACCTTGGGCCTCCTTGTGCTACCCTGGAACCAATTATCCCATCCACATCCCAGGTTGGTGATCAAGCATTTTTTCTTGTTTGAATTGTAAGTTCTTGAGAATGACATTTGGGTCATCCACAGGCACAAAGAGCACGGGGTAGGTTGATCCGTGAAGTCCGTGAGAGCTTTACTGTCGATGCGTTCGTCGGAAATGCAACTGATTGGGAGAGAGTCTGCATGGGGAATCTTGTGGGCTTGCCTGTCATTGTCATTCCAACAGGTTTCAAGAATATCACCAATCCACCAGCGAGCAGTACTCGACGTAGGACCACTATCACAACTGGCATTTACGCTCCCCCTCAACATGACCACATTGTAAGTTTTTAATTTCTGTCAACAGAAAGCATCTATGCCATTCATTTCCTAATCATGTCTAGAATCTGCTGCATGTTCAGCTGATCACTTTATTTCTCGTCATGAAAATTTCTTTAATTTCTTTTCGATCCACACTGCTGAAACAAATGAACACTCACAGTTTCCTCAACTGCCATTTTGCATGGAAAATGATATACGAAATCTGAAAATGTACTGTCTTGGTGTGAAGGCACCTTTTGGTGATCTAACCATTCGTCTGATGGTCCCATCATGGGGTAGGCCAGACCCCAATATCCGCCCTATCAGATGATCCTAGACAATTACAATTGATGGTCAGGATCATCATTTGGTGAAGATTCTCAGCATATCTCATCCATCATGTGTCCACCTATCGCCAATGTTAATATTTATATATCTTAATATGCTCATTTATATTACTTTCGTGAATGCAGGCTCTAGCTTTGGCCATGGCCTACCAATCAATTACTGATCACCACAAACAACAGCCACCAATCGATGAGTGAATGATCCTGTCCAAATAAAATGAGAATGTGAACATTGGCAGACACCACCATTCAAATGCAGTGAAAATGCTATTGATAGCGTATCATTCCCTTCCAATTGTTGAGAATCCTCTTCTAGCCTTGCAGATTACCCTCCCTTGACCATTTTCACGGCTGCAGATTGGATGCGGCCATGCATGTGAGTATTTGTATCTTGGCTGTTTCGGTTATCAATTCGTCTGTAGACCATTCATCGTATATGTACCCCAGGGTTCTAGGATGTGGGAGATTGTAGTGTTTATTTATCAATTTGTCTAGACTGTTCATCTGCTGGGCCCCGGATGTACCCCAAGGATCTCCTAGATGAGATGATGATAGCCATCAATTGGAGTTTGATGTTTGGAAAACTATTTGTACTAAATAAAATTAAAAGGAGAAAAGGAGTAAATTTATCGGTTTACAGAAGTCGAGGCTTGATTTGAAATCACTTTGCTTGAAATCGAATTTGCCATCCTTGGATCATATCCCAAGTGTAATAGGATTCTCTGGGCAATCGAATTCCAAGATACAATGACTATTACCAAGTTCTAACAATGCACTCAGTGTACACGAGCTCAAACCATTTGTAGTCTTAACCCGAACGGGAAAACACTTAACCATGCTTTGAAAGAAAAATTAGACTTATATTCTTTTTCATACATAAAATTTAGAAAAAGAGAAAATCTATTTATAAACTTTGTAAAGACACCATTACGGGTGTAAAGATACAATTTCAAATAGAATGGTGAGTATTAAGTTAAAATCTAATTGGTGCGACCCTTAGGTCTAAGAAGACAATTTTTCAAAACTAAAAAAAATGAGAAAATGTGTTATTTTTGGACTTTTACTTGAAAGGCACTTCACAGGCTTGCACACATCTAGACTCACAGCTAAGGCCCAGCCTAGCATAAATTTTGAAACACCAACTTATTTTTAAAACAACTTAAAAATACAACATCAATATCTCTGTATAATATCACTATTGAGGTGCACCACCTAATCCATGTCAATTTGGAAAGTTGTCCGCATTGTTAGAAAACCCGGTGTATCAGATAGAATTGTCCCTGTCCGCGTTGAGTAACTGCTCGAAACTGGGAATGCAGCAATAACTTGCCATCTAACCTATTCATAAGGCCACGCATACTTGGATAAAGGGAAAACATAAATGTAATTCAGTACCCGCTAAAAAGTTTTTAGTGGTAGGCATTCAATCCCTACTGTTTTGTGTTGTGGCTCAAATGTGGCTTGGATCTGCCTCTTTTAGGGCTCGTGCCTTTATAATAATCTGTTTAAATGAATGGACGGTGTGGATAAAAGACATACATCATGGTGGGTCCCACAGAGCCCCTGCCAGGAACACACACTGCCCCCATGGTGTGTCAATCCGTTGAGCTCCTGCTATCCATCCATTTTACCCCTCATTATATTATGGGTGCAAACCGTTTGGTTTGGTTCCAGTTCACAGTTCTAAGATTTTTGAAACCGAAATCGGACCGTTAGCACCCTATAACCAAACTGGAACTGGACCGTCAAAATCGAAACGGTTCCATGGCTCTGGACTTTTTATAATCCAGCCTAATTGCATATTCTATTTTATAATTTAGCCCATGCACATTCACGTTGTGATCCATTTGATGAATGGTTTATATATTGTTTATGGTGTGAAAAAATATATTTATGAAAACAATCAAAAGGTGCATTGTAAACCATAAATCATGAGTCAAATATTCAACTAAAATATATTGTAAACTCAAAGTTCTAGGTTCGGTTCCACGGTTCGGATTCATGGTTCAGTTCGGTTCTACATACCGCAAACCGGAACCGGAATCGATACACTACAGAGTTGGACAAAACCGAACCGTTTGGTTGGTTCTAATCTGGTTCCACGGTTCTACCAGTTCGACGTGCACCCCTACATTTTAGGGCATGAAGCTGAAAAATGAAGCAGATCCCATGCTCAAGTGGATCACACTGCAGGAACAATGATGATTAAACACCCACCGTTAGAAACTTCCTAGGGGGCAAGAGTTTTGGATCAGGCTGATATTTTAGTTTCGCTTCGTCCATGTCTGAGTAAGGTCATCAACAGGTTGGATGACAAATAAGCATTAGGGTGGGCCCTAGAAAGATTTCAACAGTCAGTGTTATTTTCCTACCATGTGGTGTGATCCACTTGAGCGTTGGATTTGTTTCGTTTTTGAGTTCATGTCCTAAATTGAACTAGAAAAACAGATGGACGGCGCAGATATAAACACACGCATTACGTTGGGACCCACGGAACCCACACATCAACACACCACCTATGGGGTGGTGATGGCAACACCACCTAATCGGCGTCCCACGGCTTTTACCATATCAGAATTAGCTGGACGCGGTTTTGGTCACCAGCTAGACAGCGGTCGAAGTAGCTCAGTTGAATGTGCGGTTGTTAGGGACGTGGGAAACATTCCCTGTCGCATTTGTGGCATGCACCTAAAATCCCAACGGCCTAAATAGTGGGACCCACTGTAGTGTGATTTATAGCCCAGTAAGGTGCATATAAAGCATGATAGATCACCAATCTGATTGGTAGATATCTAAAATGGACTAAAAACAGCGGTCCATATTTTGAGAGAAAAGTGTTGGTTAACCAGAAATCAGCATTATCAGATATTCTGATTTTTGACTACTTGATCAATCTACAGTGGTCCCACTGTTTGAGCAGTTCTGAATTGAGCTGCATCCGCCATTTCCAAAATCATAAACTCCTCTCTTTAGTCTTTTTATTCTTTTCTCAAACCTTTCTCATTTTACACATTTTAGGTCCTAGACAATAGTAGAATTTACAGGGAAAATAAGATGTATACTAATAAAAGTATAACAAGGATGCAGTTTATAGTTTTGCATAAGAAAACTCACATTTTTTCGTTCAAGTGATGGTTTCAAAGGTAGATTTCCTGCAACTTTATTGTGAACTGGTTTAATTATCAATCATGTATGAATATTACCTTAAAGATAATGACATCTTAATGTTGGGAAACCATGGAAGCAAACAAAGATTAATCAGGCAAAGTACCCTAATTGCACAATCAAATTCGAGCACAGATAAACTGATTTTACATAGAAAAACCCATGAAGATTTAAAACTAATAATAATAATAATAATAATAAACTACAGCATAAAGCGACAATAATAAACCATTAAAGCAAAAAATTATAAAAAATGGAGACTATTGATTTAAATAAGCCTTAAATCTTCCTCACAAGCCAAGCTATGCTCTTAAAACTCCTAAGAACCAATTTAAAAAAACTAAAGCAACTTCTATAGCGTCGAGCACCTGTTGGTGACATCAAGTGATCTGTTGAGCATTGACAAATCTTATTGATTACAGATTTGAGACATCAACAACACTTGATACATCTAAAGCTTTATGCATGTATTTTATTTTATTTTCCACCTATTTCATCCTCTTTTATTCTTACATGGCCTTGTCTCTTCCATGCATTCCAACTTAGCGCCTGGCAAGGAGAATAATAATGGAATGGTTATTCTAGCGGGTGGCCATCTCTCTTTCTCTTAAGAGGTTTTCTAGAATACATATCCGTTGCATTGCAATATAACACAACACGCTAAGAGAATTGTATTTTAATGACATCTCATGGTATGAAATGTGCCCTTTTAATATCTTTGAAGAGGGTGATTGTTACGGAAAAAATAGAGTGACCCATGAAAGGAGGTCAAACAAACCGCCAATATAAACTAATGGGTCAAGCTACATGAAAGATAACTACAACCAGAGAAGAGGCCGACCATAAGATAGGTTGGCACAACAAGCACAAGTCGGTACGACCTTCAACGAACTTTCCAGAAGAGCAGCCTAATGGGGTTGTCAGACCTAGAAAAGTAAGCTAAAGACTACTGGAGTCAAGGAATCCTAAACGTGCTCAGTTGGTATTATCATCGGAATGATACTGACCTACTGATAGCTCGATATTGTCCGTCTCCAAGGTACTGTCTACATCTACCATCCGACCCTAACTATGGGTCGAACGGGTCTATCAGCCATCAATTAATGTTTGGTCATATTCAAAGGAAACGACCCGAAGGTCTCTCCTGAGATCTCGGGAGATAGGATTGGAACCACGGAGATCTCGGACGCCAAGGATCTTGGGAAGATCCTCGAGATATTAGGAGTTCTAAATAGAGAAGATTTTCAACGGTGTGATCTTTCCTCTCATAGATAAGATCTTCGACAGTGTAATCTTCCCTCTAATAGAAAAGATCTTCTGACTGTGTGATCTTCCCTCAATTATAAATAGGGAGGCTCACAAAAAGTGAAAGGAACATACAAAAATACAACTAAAAAACTTTTACACACTAATGACTCTTTTTCTTTAAAGTCATTTTTACAAAGACTCAAATCCCTGACTTTGGCATCAGAGGATCTCCAATATAAGTAAGGTCTTTCTTTTTTTTATTTTATGTACAGGCACCCAAGGGTCAAAAAAGTGTCTACCAAAAATATGCATCAACAGTGATGATATAATAAAGGCTGAATATCTGCAGTATGGTAAGCCATCTCTCTATGACATGTGGAAAGATTAGGTCCACTAAGATTGTTGCACCATGATGGATGTCTTAACTTTTAAAATTCCATCCATTATGTTTTCTATACCTTTTCCCATTGCATATTTAATTGTTAATTGTCCATTACTTTGTGTGGTCGCATGTTAGATGGACAGTATTATCTATTATCAATGATTTTTTAAGTCATAAACCCCTTATGCTAAGCCTTCCATGTGGGCAGACCTGATGTACACATTTCCCTTTCCCATGTCATGTAGATAGATGATGTTACCATGTCATGCTTCTTTTGTTTCCACATTATCATCTCTTTTCAAAGACCCAGGTTTAATGAATTTTCTTTTTGTCTCTGTTCTAACCCATTGCTTGGTGGTAGATAGAGTCTATTTCAACACTAAGGTTAAGGTATGTGAGAGGGTTTGTGTAAAATAAAGAAAAATCAATCAGTAAATAAATAAAAGAATGTTTATAACCACCGGCGCCTTTGAGTGGAAGAGTTGAAGGATGCTTGATCAAATGATTGACCTTCCATTCTCATACCATGTCAAATTAACGTACATCCAGGGACTTTAACAATCTCTTTTGGATTATCATAATTTCAAAGGTGAAAATTCTATTTTCAAATTGATTTTTAGAGCATGGACCATCCATATCAACGGCATAACAAAACTCTTGGACAGTTGCACTGGAGGGCACCATGCAATGCCTTGGGAGAGGTGTTGGTTACAACTCATTTATTAGACGGCTAAAAATGAAAGAATATAAAACGGTCTTATTTCCACAAACAAGTGTCCACGCATAAGAGGATGAGCTTGCTCAACTGGGGTTTTGTTTTCTGTGACGTGTTCGGCGCAGTATAGAGCGTTTTATTATAGTAAACTTCCGAGTGCCTGCGTATCAAGCGCCTACGCAGCCCGAGCATTATATATCTCTTCGTCTTCGTGAGGTCTCTCGCGCTCGGTAAGACTAGGCGGGCCTGTAGGCTGTAGCTTTGACAAACAGTCTCTCTCTGACACAGAGCGGCCTCAGCGGACGACATGTGCCGCCAGGCATGGACACGTGGCGATTTCTTCTTGCTTGTTGTCTCTGCCGTCGCTCTCATCTCCATGGCAGCCGCAGTTCGGCGAGTCGTCGACCCGGACCAGTCTGCCTGTGAAGCTCGCGTCGAAATGGTCAGTGAAATCTCTTCTTCCCATCATCTCCATTTTCTTTCTTTCTTTATGTCTTCTTTTCTACTGTATCCGTTATATGTAGAAAATACGATTTCGTGGAATTCTATTTCTGGGTCAGCTCTGGTCGTTTTATATTTGACTCCTCTTATCGATGATAGAGGATTCTGTCTTTTGGGGTCGTTTGGATGTGAGTAGAATCTTGTAGATGTAAAGAGCTTACAGAAGTGAATTGTCCATTGTTTGGGGGAAGATTGCGTTTGGATAGTGGCAAAGAGCTGAGAGTTGTGTATATTCACAATTAAATCGCATTTGGATCTAGGTTTAAAGTATTGTCTGAAACTGGTATCACCCGAGTTGGGACTCACAGAAGCACATTGATCCGAATCAAGCAAAGTAATCACAATCGCACAAACAAACCTAACAAGAAGGCAATCCGAATTTCATGTTTTAAAATCATTGTTGGAAAAAACCACAGCACAAAGTGGCGAATAATGCACCATGAAAACAACATTACAAAAGATAGATGATCTTACTTATTTGAACAACCATTGAATCTCCTTTGAATCCCTAGCCATGCCCTTGAACCCTTTAGAACAACTTATAAAGCCCTATTCCTTTCCTTAATCTCAATTACATTTGGTATATATACTACCCGACCGGAATAGTAAACAAATATTGCACTTACACAATTTTGCGCGTGCCTTTGATGGGTCCTTCAATGGTATCGACAGTTATCGAGGACCAGTCGATGACATCAAAGATCCTTTGATGCCATCGAGTAATAACCTCCAAAACTGTCCAGCAATCAACTATGATTTTTCCGGATTTTCTTGATGGGATTGAGCATTTGTCGATGACATCAATAGACTTTGTTATATACAGATTTATGACATTAGACAATAATATGCACCTTTATTATCCTCTCAGATTCAGTAGTGACCCCTCTGGTACGAGGTCTCAGTACTGGTCGATGTTGGAGGCCCCACCATGATGTGAACGCAGTTTGGCTAGTGACCCAACACCAGCCAGCTCAATGGTGTCAAAACTCTGTGGGCTCCATGCTGTCCATCCATTCTGGCAGCTCATATTTGGTTATGAACCCAAAAATGAGGCAGATCCAAATCTTAGGTGGACCACACCACAGGAAACGGTGTTGATTGAGCGCTTACCATTGAAAGCTTTTTGGGGGCCACAGAAGTTTTGGATCAAGCTGATATTTATGTTTTCCGTTCATCAAGGTCTTTGTGACCTAACAAACAAGTTGGATGGCAAATAAGCATTACAGTGGGCCTTGGAAGTTTTTAACGGAAGGGTTCAATCACCACTGTTTCTTGTAGTGTGGTCCATTTGAGATCTGGATCTGCCTTGTTTTTGGTGCTCATGCCCTAAAAATGAGCTGAAAAAATGGATGAATGGCATGGATAAAACACATACATCGGCAAATAATG
The DNA here is from genome assembly GCA_037074715.1 of Magnolia kwangsiensis. Lineage (NCBI taxonomy): Eukaryota > Viridiplantae > Streptophyta > Magnoliopsida > Magnoliales > Magnoliaceae > Magnolia > Magnolia kwangsiensis. The sequence continues at coordinate 167,348,539 of CM073574.1, read as the reverse complement.
CACTATGAAAGCAATATTACAAAAGTGATTTTTCTCCCAACACTAGATAAAAGGGCATGAGGCTGGCTTTAACTCAAGCCTACATAAAGGTGCAGTAAATCCTGAGACCAAGCCCAAATTGTTTATATTTGAACCCTAAATTTCTGTGCAGCTTGGACCAACAAACCTTACATGCAACCCAAGCCCCACCTGTATGTTGGGCATGGAACATGATGCATAAGCATCTTGATATGCATACAACTATGATCACTTTGAGAATCAAACCATGAAGCAGAGCCACAACAGTGGAGTCATTCGCGGTCTATAGTCCAACTGCCACAGGAAGGGAAGGCTGTATTTACTGCAGATACTCATAGGTTTAGATGGGGTACATGGCCATTAAATGGAGATTGGCCTTGATAAGTGGATAAGCTTGTAAGGAAGCAGGCCACACCTATTTCTGTCTCCTCTCTTTCTATCTCTTTGCACATGACTACATTAAGTTTTGAACCCTAGACTCGCTGGTTATTTAGGATTATATGGTACAAATTTGGCTATTCCTTGCATTGTTGGGGATTATTTTAACATGATTATTGGTAATTCATCCTAGTCAAACCCATTTATTTCGGTTGAGGATCTACTGCAATCCATCCTTGTTGCACTTACACCCAGTGCCTGTTCCTATACACCAGCAGCATAGAAAACGCCAGCTGTTACCGTAGTAGCTGTATGAATCGAAGCGGATACTGGAGTGGGACCCTCCATTGCATCGGGTGACTGAGTATGCGATCTATCTGTGCAGATTTCCCAGCAGCACCAATAAGAAGTAAAATACAACTAAGAGTTATGGCACTCAATCTCATATTGCGATAAATCCAAGAATTTCTGGGGGCACTAGCATTAGACAAAATGGTCATTGTTGTTAACATCTTTTTATTGGATTCCCATTGTTAGGGTTTTTTTTTTTTTTTTTTTTTTTTTTTTTTTTTTTAATGCTAATCAAATTGAATTTCAGTCTAAAACTCAAGAGAGAGTCATTGACCAAAGTAGGGCTAGATCCTTTCCTTCATTATGAGGGACTAGACCCAAATTGCAATTAATGTTTTTTAAAGGTGAATTTCAAACATGCAGATTTACAAGTGTCTTTGAAAAAAAAAAAAAAAAAAAAACCATTATGAACTAAAACTGTGCTACCCCTACCTTAGTCATCCTTTCTTGAGGGATGATTGTCTCTCTTGTCTTGCTTTATGAGATGACTAATGCCAAAACAGAGATGGCTGATGTCCCATGAACCTCCTTAGTGATGTTTGATGATCACCAGCAGCAGCAAAATCTAAGTGTTTCCTCAACTAATTGGATTAGGCTATACACTTGTTCCTCCATTCCACTCTGTTAAGAACAATATCCTCAATTAAAGCATGGGTCATCAAATCTTTTCTTATTACCTCCAGGACTGCACCCACGTCCCTTGCCCTTTTATAGCCTTAGCTAGAATCAACTCACTCCTAAGCCTAACAGGTGCTGTTGTTGGTCTTCAATACAACTGGTCAAACCGTCTAAGCCTACTTTCCCTCATCTTATTGCCTATTAGGGCTACTCCTAAGTTCCATCGAATATTTTCATTTCTAATTTTGTCCTTCCTCATCTTGCCAGTTGCCACTCATCCATCTCAGCATCCTTATTTCAGCTACATTCATTTTATGAATGTGTTGTTCCTTGACTGCCACGTGCCAACATTCTGTTCCATAAAGCATCATGGCTGATCTTATCGTTGTTGTATAAGCATCTCCTCTTCCATTTGATTTCCTTCGTAATGTTTTTTTAGTAAAAGCTTTCTGCAATTATCAAAAGAGAAACTAAGAAGAAGATGTTGTGATTATCATAAAAGAAACTAAGAAGGAGAATGATATTTTGTTAGTTATTGCTCATTTCATTTAGCTGGCTGTTTTTTTCCCCTCAATATGCAAAAACATAAGAAAATTTCCGGTAAAGTCCAAATTTCTGCCCCTAACTTGTGTAACACAGGTGAGTCCTTGCAAAAACCTCTTCAAACTATTGTGTCGGAAAATCTATGTCCGTTCCCCTACTTGTCCAGGTAACATAGGTTATTTTATGGTAAGAAAATGTTTAGGCACTAAGCTTAACTCCTTTCACATTTCCTTTGATGGATTCTATGAAATATTTCCTTGATCAGGACATAAGGGAAGTTGTGAAGAACAATGTTGCATGCTCGAAAGAAAATAGAGAAGCTTTGCTTCTTGAAGATGCATTGAAGTTCTTTGATGCTGATTTCTTCCATGGAGATAAGGTAATGGATTCCACTGGAAGATAATCCATCTATTGTTCTGTCATGCTTTGACTTGACTTCGTTTTTATTATGTAATTAGAGTTTAAATGGTGACATATATATAGGGAGAGGTTTCTCAAGTCCAACCAGCTTACCAGCTTAGAAATTATGGATTAATTAATGTTAATAAGTATAGCGGAGAGGAGTTATTTCACCTCATTTTAGAAAAGGGGTGGTCGCTCGGGTGGGCACCACTGTGGTGTTTAGGTGAAATCCACCTCGAACATCAGGTTTCACCCCATGTTAGTCCCAAGGCCCAAAAATCAGCTTCATCCGTGATTCAGGTGGATCACATAATTCGAAACGGTGTACAAGGTGAAGCTCACCCTCCAAATTATTTCCATTGGTGTGTCCCACCTAAATTACGGATGGGCCTGATTTTTGGACCCCATCCCTAAGTTTTAGTGTGGCACCTAATGCTTGCAGTGGATTGCATATAATCATCACGATGGGCCATGTAAAAATCAAGGGTGGACATCTCTCTTCCGACTGTTACCCTTTGTGTGGCCCACCTGAATCACAAGTTAGGCTGATTTTTTTTAATTTAATTTAATTTTTTTTCCCTGTTGCTTTGAGCTTTACATGGGATTACACCTCTAATGGTCAGAGTGGATCTCACACGCACATCATGGTGTGCCCCGTCAGAAATCAAGGGCGGGCCCACTGTGATGTGTATGTGAGATCCACTTTGACCATTAGATGCGTAATCCCATGTTAGTCCTATAGCCCAAAAATTAGGCTGACTTGTGATTTAGGTGGGCCACGCCAAAGGAAATAATTGTGAGAGAAACCTCCACCATTGACTTTTACGGGTCCCACCATGATGAGTATATGAAATCCACTCCAACCATTAAATGACACACTAACACTCATACCTGGGGCCCAAAAGTCAGGCCCATCCGTGATTCATGCAGGCCACATCATGGGAAACAGTTTAGAGGATAAGCTTTGCCTTGTACGTCATCTCCAGTCATGTGGTCCACCTAAATCACAGATGGGGCTGATTTTTGGTCCCTGGGCAACACACATGATGGTTAGGTTAAATTTCACGTTAACACCCAGGTGGTGCCCGCCCGAGCTGCTGACCCCCCTCTCTTTCTCTCTATACATGTGTGTGTAACATTTCCTTTTGTGCTTTCACTCAGGTGCAGGACATGGCTAAGGGCGCATTAGAGTTCAACATTCCTGTTTTTAAGGAGAACCGGAAATTGGTTGCCTCTGTTAATGGAGGATTGCGTGATCCATCTGTTTTAGTTTTCAACCCAGAATGGGGCGGCGGTGAAACGCACCAACATCATCGAAGATTCAATTATCCTTCAGTTTCCGGCATACAGAGACCAAACAACAAAGAAGATATTGTCTTTATGAGTGTGAGTTACACATATTTCAGGCTGCATTTGGATGTTCAACTGAAATGAAATTTGATAATTGAATTCAATGAAGTCGGAATGATCATAGTAGGACTAACCTGCTCGTTCAGAACAGTGAACTAGCCCCCAAGTTGACATACAGTCGTTTCATATCCAACATGAATTGCATGGAATTGTAGTTATGGGTCTGGTCAGGCACCACCAATTCTGTTATTTCCTCTAATAGTGAATTGGATTACTCCAATTTAGTTGAATTCTGCAGTTGAAAGTTACTTCCTTTGCCTCTCTGACTTTCTCTTTGCTTTTCATGCTGGGATTTTGGTATCTACAAGGTTCTTGAACTTGGAGAACTTATTAGGACAAAGCAAATAACATCTCAGGAACTTACTGAAATTTTCTTACAGAGATTAAAGAGGTAAGAAAACATACTTCAACCATTTCTGCATTGTTAGTGGCTTATATGCATGTATGATGTATCACGTGTTATATGAAGAAGTCATCTTTCCTCTTTGCCTTTCCTATCTGCTGATGCGATGTGGGATTTTTCTAGGTATAAAGATGTTCTTGAAGCAGTAGTCACATCTACAGAAGAGCTAGCATACAAGCAAGCAAGAAAGGCTGATGATTTGCTTGACCAAGGAGTGTATTTAGGTCCTCTTCATGGAATTCCTTACGGGTTGAAAGATATAATATCTGTGCCCCATTATAACACTACTTGGGGTTGCAGAACTTTCAAAAATCAAGTTCTTAATGTGGAAGCTTGGGTTTACAAGAGGTATTCTTTTGAATTGGAAAATGCTATTGATAGCGTATCATTCCCTTCCATATAGTTGATATTGCATTTACTTTCTGTCCATGTATAGAGAGATTCTTTTCCTTGTATAGGATGTATATGTCTATAAATGCCCCTTGGTGGCTAAAGTAATATACAAAAAACATCAAGGAGAGTTCTCCAAAATCCTGTGTTATCATGATATCAGAGAGGTTTTTCTAAGAGCTCTTTCGTGGTCTTCATCGTCGCCACTGGCCACCCAAAGATCACAGGCCTCAGCAAAACACCATCATAACCCACGATATCCCTGTTGAAACCTCCCGCATCATCTCTGTTTCAATCTCAACAGAACCCAAAGTAAATCCGATATCTGAAATCCAGCCATCTGTAGCCCCAACCACATTCTCGTGCAAACCCACCAAACCCTGATCGAGTGCAGCGTCGATTCCAACAGCCTGCCCATCTGCCCTGACTGTTTCCTGTTCGCATCCGGCAACCCGCCCCAACTGTTTCCATCGCTATCTTTGACGGCTTGCAGAAACCCATCTCTACCTCTCTCTTTACATGGTCCTCATCTAGTAGTTATGTTATCCTGTTAGTTTTTGTTGATGATTTACTTCTCACTAGTAGTGATGAATGTGGAATGATGGAACTTTATAATGTCCTTCAGTCATCCTTTCACACGAAAGATCTAGGCAATCTTACATACTTCGTAGGTTTGGAAGCTTCTCGTAGCAATCGAGGTACACTTGTCAGCCAATCCATCTGATCAATGGATTGTCAAGACACCAATGGAGTTAAATGTTCAACATGGAAAATAAGATGGTGAACTATTGGAGCAGCATACCCTATTCCATCGCCTTGTCGGTAGTCTTGTTTATCTAACAATGACATGACCTAACATTGCATATGTTATCCAAGTGGTTAGTCAGTTTGTGGTTGAGCCACATACCTTGCACATGACTGTTGTCTTGTGAATCCTTCGATATCCGTATGGCTCCATTGATCGTTCCCTGTTCTTTTCCTCAACATCTCCTCTTGAGCTTGTCACATATTCCGATGTTGACTGGGCAGGTTGTGCTCTCGCCCGCCGATCCACAACATGTTATTGTATGTTTCTTGGCACATTGGCTCTCTCTTAGAAATGCAAGAAGCAACCAATTGTCTCCAAGTCCAGCACTGAAGCTGAATATTGCCCTGTCTTCAACCTGCAGTGAAATCATTTGGCTTCGTGGACTTCTTTTAGATTTTGGAATTGCTCTTCCCAACCCAACTCCTCTTCATGTTGATAACATCAGCGCCATCCAGGTTGCTTCTAATCATGTATTTCATGTACGGAAAAAACACATTGAAGTGGATTGTCACATTATTCGAGAAAAGTTCCAATTTTGGGATCATTTCACTTCCACACGTAGCTTCTCAGGACTAGATTGTAGACATTCTTTCCAAGACTATGAAGACTACTCGCCACTCTTACCTAGTTCGCAAACTGTTGTTGGCTGATCCCCCACAGCAGTGTTTTTTTTGGTGGGGCCGTGGGGGTAGCATGTCATTCCCTTCCTTTTATGGTTGAACGTTTATTTTATGTCCATGTATAGAGAGATTCCTTTCCTCGCATAGGATGTACATGTCTATAAATACCCCATGGTGGCTAAAGTAATATATAGAAAACATCAAGGAGAATTCTCCAAAATCCTGTGTTAACAGCTATAACTGCTCTAGAGATGCATTTTGTCGATCGTAGCTTTTTGGGTCCTTTTTCTTTATTTACAGGTTAAGGTCTGCTGGGGCTGTTCTAATAGCGAAGCTCGTTACTGGATCGCTGGCATATGATGACATCTGGTTTGGGGGGAGGACCCGAAACCCATGGAATATTGAGGAATTCTCTACTGGTTCATCTGCTGGACCAGCTGCTGGCACCTCAGCAGGTTTGTTTGAGTTTCTCAAGCTGTTGATTTTGAAATTGTTTCGCTGTCAGTGGTCCTTCCTCTTCCTTTTGGGTGACCTTTTTCAGAACTTAGTTTGATCTGCTGCTCATGCTTGATCCATGTTTCACCAACATTCCCACATCACAAAGACCTTCCATTAAAATGGGCCTATATGTCGTCGTCATCATCATCTATGCCTTATTCCAGCTAAATGGGGTCAGCTACATGAATCCTGTTCTGCCACTCCAACATGACTATTAAGATGAAACCCTATCTTCCTTTCTGTTTCTTTTTGGTTTTTACATTTGCTTGTTATTATGCTTACATAAATACATGCTTTCATAATAAAATCTTAGGATGATCTTCATGTAACTGGTAAACTGTAAAAGGCATGCATGATGTACATGAAGAAATGGTATGGAGATGGTTTACATTGTGCAATCTCATAGAACGAATGGATGTATGATGGTATTCTGGGAATAAAAGGTCTAGTCACCTTTTGTGTGGGGCCATTTGAGAAAAACGGATTAAGGATGCTCTTTTTATTTATTTTGGTTGTAGGTCTGGTCCCATTTGCAATTGGATCAGAAACAGCTGGCTCCATTACTTACCCTGCTGCCCGTTGTGGTGTGACAGCATTACGGCCTACTTTTGGCACTGTTGGCCGAACGGGTGTTATGAGCATCTCTGAAAGCTTGGTAACTTGATTATATTCTCAATTCATGTTTCAACTGTTTTGCCAAAAAAAACAAGGATATGATGTTATACTTTATGTGGAATTGCAAGGACCGTGCTATGCATCGGATATGGAGATCAAGAAAACTGAATACATAGCGTACCTGATTGAGACGCCATTGCTGTAGATAAGATGTCGAAGTCTTCCTCTCCTTACCCTTAGAGAAGCTGTGATGGGGCTGAAGCTTCTTTCGATGGTGTCGGATTGGGGACCCAGCATAGTTTTATAGTTATAGAGTGCCCATCAATACTCCTCTCCTTATGGCTCCACATGAATTTGATAATCCTAGTTCCTCTAAAACACTGTGTGTTCACACAGCTGTAGCACTCCATCCCTTACACGAATTTCTGAATATATCACAGCTTAGTGGGGTCCACTGGTATACCCGATCACATTATCCAACTCTTAGGACAATACAGACCGTTGATCAATAAGGCCCACCTTATAGAATTCTTATATCTGAATCTTTTCACTTTAACAGGACAAGCTCGGTCCTTTCTGCAGAAGTGCAGCGGATTGTGCTATGGTTCTGGATGCCATTCGGGGGAAGGATCCAGGTGACCTATCGTCCAGAGACATTCCCCTCGAGGACCCTTTTTCAATCGACATTACAGAACTCACCGTCGGATATCTTGAAGATGCTGAGATGGAGGTCAGAATATCTCTCATTTTAGTCATGGAATGATACAAACCAACGTCCTTGTGAATTTTAACCTGGATTTGTTTCCGACCGTCTCCAAATCATATGCACCTGAGCATGTAGTTGTCTGAAACTGATTTCTGAAGCTTTTGGAATAGCTTCTGTTTTTCATCTTGCAGTGTATTGTTCTTTTCATTTACCAGGTGGTTCATGTTCTTGTTTCAAAGGGTGTTAATATGGTTCCTTTCAAGCTAAATTACACCATCGAAACCGTTCAAGCAATTTTGAACTTTACCATGGATGTTGATATGTTGACCCACTTTGATGAGTGGCAACGAGCCGGGCATGATGAAATGTATGAAGCTCAAGGTCAGTGGCCGGAAGAATTGCGGCGTGCACGCTTGATACCTGCAGTAGATTACCTTCAGGTATGTCACTGGAACTTGTTTGCTGTTGTGAAAATCAAAATGGAGTATAAAACCATGAGTTCGTGTTTGAAATACTGTATTTCATGTGAATTGTTTGGTATTTAACATCTTTTTACATTAATTACTTACCATACGAATTTCTCAATGAATGGAGACTGCTTGACAGTGACAGCAACACTTTTTTCAGTAACTCATGACTTGAAAAAGGGGACAAACTATATGGGCCTCACCATAACATATGTTTTATCCACACCATCCATTCATTTTTTTAGATCATTCTAGGTCACAAGCCCAAAAATCAGGCAGATCCAAAGCTAAAGTGGACTACAATACAGGATAAACTTTTCAATGGTTATCATTAAATCCTCACTGTTTTGTGTAGTTCAGTCCACGTCCACCTGAGCTTCGAATTTGCTTCATTTTTGGGCCCATGCCCTAAAATGATCTGAACTAATTAATGGCCCATGAAATTTTGGGCTTGAAATCGTTGAAATTGTTACAATTTTCGAGGTGAAACTACTTCCATTCAAACACCTGTAAAACAGTATAATTACCTTTTCACACCCCAATACACAAGAATTACCCCATTTCAAACAGGCCCTAAGATATATAGCTCACTCTCCATCAGTCTTTAAGAGTGTTTTCTGTGCTGTTTTGCACTGTTCTTTTGGGCTGTACTGAGCAGCATGTGAGGTTCTGGTACAGAGTTGGGAATTATACAATACATGGTGGGTATCATTTCATGGTACACAGATTTTCAGTTCTGATGAGTGAGGCCCATGGTTATTTTCAGTTCTGATGAGTGAGGCCCATGGTTATTTTCAGTTCTGATGAGTGAGGCCCATGGTTCTTGAGTCCCAACATGGATGGGGAAATGCTGCCAAAAATTCCTCCAGATTGGAGGACTCCAGCGACAAATATTAGCACCCTTTTCAGTTGAATGTGGAGTTGCATTTTCCTTGCTTAACCAACTGTTTTTAGGCCGCATCGTCCAGTTGAATGTAGAGTTGTGTTTCTCACTGTGCACTGAAAATCTCCCAGATGGTGTTGACCCTTTTGCTCTAGCAGGTAGCTAAGAAAGAAAATGTAGCTCACTTCACATCCAACAAGTAAAAGGGTGGATATTCTATAACCAGATGTTCAAATCTGGGGGATTATGGTGCATGGCCGTTGACAGTGAGCCCCATCATATCAACAGTTTTGTATCACTGAACCATGGGCCCCACTTATATAGAATGAAGACTCAAACATTCTCTATGAACTCTATTGCACAAACTGAGCTCCTATTGAGTTTTGAGAACTTGCTATGTAGTAATGAACTATAAATAGCATGTAGCTAGTCACTGGAAGAAGCTGGTATGAGTATGCCCAGCTGAGACAATATAGAAAATGTGTTACTTGCAATTATGATTGGAAATCCTAACCCTTTTCAATTGGCTGCATGAAAATAGATGACTGAGATGGAAATAGCAACATCCATTCTCTACTGAAAAAGTGTAAAAACATTGCTAGGAGTCTTCCAATCTTCCAGACTCACAAAATGGCCCATTCATGGCAGATCAGTGGTCTAGATCATGGAACCATGGGCCTCCTTGTGCTACCCTGGAACCAATGATCCCATCCACATCCCAGGTTGGTGATCAAGCATTTTTTCTTGTTTGGATTGTAAGTTCTTGAGAATGACATTTGGGTCATCCACAGGCACAAAGAGCACGGGGCAGGTTGATCTGTGAAGTCCGTGAGAGCTTTACTGTCGATGCGTTCGTCGGAAATGCAACTGATTGGGAGAGAGTCTGCATGGGGAATCTTGTGGGCTTGCCTGTCATTGTCATTCCAACAGGTTTCAAGAATATCACCAATCCACCAGCGAGCAGTACTCGACGTAGGACCACTATCACAACTGGCATTTACGCTCCCCCTCAACATGACCACATTGTAAGTTTTTAATTTCTGTCAACAGAAAGCATCTATACCATTCATTTCCTAATCATGTGTTAGAATCTGCTGCATGTTCAGCTGATCACTTTATTTCTCGTCATGAAAATTTCTTTAATTTCTTTTCGATCCACACTTCTGAAACAAATGAACACTCACAGTTTCCTCAACTGCCATTTTGCATGGAAAATGATATATGAAATCTGAAAATGTACTGTCTTGGTGTGAAGGCACCTTTTGGTGATCTAACCATTCGTCTGATGGTCCCATCATGGGGTAGGCCAGACCCCAATATCCGCCCTATCAGATGATCCTAGACAATTACAATTGATGGTCAGGATCATCATTTGGTGAAGATTCTCAGCATATCTCATCCATCATGTGTCCACCTATCGCCAATGTTAATATTTATATATCTTAATATGCTCATTTATATTACTTTCGTGAATGCAGGCTCTAGCTTTGGCCATGGCCTACCAATCAATTACTGATCACCACAAACAACGGCCACCAATCGATGAGTGAATGATCCTGTCCAAATAAAATGAGAATGTGAACATTGGCAGACACCACCATTCAAATGTAGTCAAAATGCTATTTATAGCCTATCATTCCCTTCCAATTGTTGAGAATCCTCTTCTAGCCTTGCAGATTACCCTCCCTTGACCATTTTCACGGCTGCAGATTGGATGCGGCCATGCATGTGAGTATTTGTATCTTGGCTGTTTCGGTTATCAATTCGTCTGTAGACCATTCATCGTATATGTACCCCAGGGTTCTAGGATGTGGGAGATTGTAGTGTTTATTTATCAATTTGTCTAGACTGTTCATCTGCTGGGCCCCAGATGTACCCCAAGGATCTCCCAGATGAGATGATGATAGCCATCAATTGGAGTTTGATGTTTGGAAAACTGTTTGTACTAAATAAAATTAAAAGGAGAAAAGGAGTAAATTTATCGGTTTGTAGAAGTCGAGGCTTGATTTGAAATCGAATTTGCCATCCTTGGATCCTATCCCAAGTGTAATAGGATTCTCTGGGCAATTGACCTGAAAGATACAATGACTATTACCAAGTTCTAACAATGCACTCAGTGTACACAAGCTCAAACCATTTGTAGTCTTAACCTGAACCGGGAAAACACTCAACCATGCTTTGAAAGAAAAATTAGACTTATATTCTTTTTCACACATAAAATTTAGAAAAAGAGAAAAGTCTATTTATAAACTTTGTACCGACACCATTACGGGTGTAAGACACAATTTCAAATAGAATGGTGAGTATTAGGTTAAAATCTAATTGGTGCGACCCTTAGGTCTAAGAAGATTTTTTCAAAACTAAAAAAAAATGAGAAAATGTGTTATCTTTTGGACTTTTGCTTGAAAGGCACTTCGCAGGCTTGCACACATCTAGGCTCACAGCTAAGGCCCAGCCTAATATAAATTTTGTAACACCAATTTATTTTTAAAACAACTTAAAACTACAACATCAATATCTCTGTATCATTTCACTATTGAGGTGCACCACTTAATCCATGTAAATTTGGAAAGTTGTCCACATTGTTATCGGATAGAATTGTCCCTGTCCGTATTGAAACTGGGAATGCAGCGATAACTTGCCATCTAACCTATTCATAAGGTCACGCATACTTGGATAAAGGGAAACGAAATTGTAATTCAGTACCCACTAAAAAGTTTTTATTGGTAGGCATTCAATCCCTACTATTTTCTGTGTGGTGGCTCAAATGTGTCTTGGATCTGCCTTTTTTAGGGCTCGTGCCTTTATAATAATCTGTTTAAATGAATGGACAGTGTGGATAAAAGATATACATCATGGTGGGTCCCACAGAGCCCCTGCCTAGAACACACACTGCCCCCACGGTGTCTCAATGCGTCGAGCTCCTGCTATCCATCTATTTTACCCCTCATTTTAGTAGGGTTGCATATGGTTCGGTCCGGTTCACGGTTCTAGGATTTTTTGAACCGAAACCAGACCGTTAGCACCCAATAACCGAACCGGAACTGGGCTGTGAAAACCGGTTCGGTTCCATGGTTTTGGGCTTTTTATAATCCACCCTAATTGCATATTCTATTTTATAATTTAGTCCATACACATTCGTGTTGTGATTCATTTAATGAATGGTTTAGATGTTTTATATGGTGTGAAAAAAATATATATTTATGAAAACAATCAAAAGGGGCATTGTAAACCATGAATGGTTTAGATACTGTATATGGTGTGGAAAAAAAAATATATTTATGAAAACAATAAAAGGTATATTGTAAATTATAAATTATGAGTCAAATATTCAATTAAAATATATTGTAAACTCACGGTTCTAGGTTCGGTTCATGGTTCGGATTCACGTTTCGAATTAGGATTTGGTTCGGTTCTACATACCCCCAAACTGAAACCGGAATCGATGTGCACCCCTACATTCTTGGGCATAAAGCCGAAAAATGAAGAAGATCCTATGCTCAAGTGGATCACACTGCAGGAACAATGGTGATTAAACACCCACCGTTAAAAACTTCCTGGGGGACACAAAAGTTTTGGATCAGGCTGATATTTTAGTTTCCCTTCGTCCATGTCTGAGTAACGTCATCGACAGGTTGGATGACAAATAAGCATTACAGTGGGCCCTAGAAAGATTTCAACAGTCAGTGTTATTTTCCTACCATGTGGTGTGATCCACTTGAGCGTTGGATTTGTTTCGTTTTTGAGTTCATGTCCTAAATTGAACTAGAAAAACAGATGGACGGCGCAGATATAAACACACGCATTACGTTGGGGCCCACGGAACCCACACATCAACACACCACCTATGGGGTGGTGATGGCAACACTACCTAATCCGCGTCTCACGGCATTGACCAGATCAGAATTAGCTGGACGCGGTTCAAGTCACCAGCTAGGCAGCGGTCGAAGTAGCTCAGTTGAATGTGCGGTTGTTAGGGACGTGGGAAACATTACCTGTCGCATTTGTGGCATGCACCTAAAATCCCAACCGCCCAAATAGCGGGACCCACTGTAGAGTGATTTATAGCCCAGTAAGGTACGGATAAAGCATGATAGATCACCAATATGATTGGTAGATATCTAAAATGGACTAAAAACAGCGGTCCATATTTGAGAGAAAAGTGTCGGTTAACCAGAAATCAGCATTATCAGATATTATGATTTTTGACTACTTGATCAATCTACAGTGGTCCCACTGTTTGAGCAGTTCTGAATTGAGCTGCATCCGCCATTTCCAAAATCATAAACTCCTCTCTTTAGTCTTTTTATTCCTTTCTCAAACCTTTCTCATTTTACTCATTTTTAAGTCCTAAATAATAGTAGAATTTGTACGGAAAATAAGAAGTATACTAATAAAAGTATACGAAGGATGCAGTTTTTAGTTTTGCATAAGAAGACTCACATTTTTTCGTTCAAGTGATGGTTTCAAAGGTAGATTTCCTGCAACTTTATTGTGAACTAGTTTAATTATCAACAATGTATGAATATCACCTTAAAGATAATGACATCTTAATGTTGGGGAACCACAGAAGCAAACAAAGATTCATATAACCAAATTCAAACACAGATAAACTGATTTTACATAGAAAAACCCATGAAGATATTTAAAAAAAAAAAAAAAAAAAAAAAAAATCTACTCCACAAAGCGACAATAATAAATCATTAAAGTAAAAAATTATAAAAAAATTGAAGACTATTGGTTTAAACAAGCCTTAAATCTTCCTCACAAGCCAAGCTATGCTCTTAAAACTCATGGGAACCAATTTAAAAAAACTAAACCAACTGTTATAGCATCGAGCACCTGTCAATGACATCGAGTGATCTGTCGAGCATTGACAAATCTTATTAATTATTAATTCGGGACATCAACAACACTTAATACATCTAAAGCTTTAGGCATGTATTTTATTTTATTTTTCACCTATTTCATTCTTTTTTATTCTTACATGGCCTTGTCTCTTCCATGCATTCTAACTTAGTGCCTAGTGTAGGGAGAATAATAATGGAATGACTATTCTAGCGGGTGGCCATCGCTCTTTCTCTTAAGAGATTTTGTAGAATACATATTGGCTGCATTGCAATATAACACGTTGAGAGAATTGTATTTTCATGACATCTCATGGTATGAAATGTGTCCTTTTAATATTTTTGAAGAAGGTGATTGTTACGTAAAAAAAAGAGGGTGACCCACGAAAGGAAGTCAAACCAACCGCTAACATAAACCAATGGGCCAAGCTACACGAAAGATAACCACAGCCAGAGAAGGAGCCAACCATAAGATAGGTTGGCACAACCATAGGTCAATAGAAGCATAAGTCGGCACGACCTTCGACGAACTTTTCAGAAGAGCAGCCTAATAGGGTTGTCAGACCTAGAAAAGTAAGTTAAAGACTACTGGAGTCAAGGAATCCTAAACGTGCTTAGTCGGTATTATTATCGGAACGATACCGACCTACTGATAGCTTGATATTGTCTGTCTCCAAGGCGTTGTCTACATCTACCGTCTAATCCTATCTATGGGTCGGATGGGTCTATTGGCCTTCAATTAATGTTCGGTCATATCCAAAGGAAACAACCCGAAGGTCTCTCTTGAGATCTCGAGGGATAGGATTGGAATCATGGAGATCTCAGACGCCGAGAATCTCGAGAAGATCCTCGAGATATTAGGAGTTCTAAATAGAGAAGATTTTCAACGATGTAATCTTCCCTCTAATAGACAGGATCTTCGATGGTGTGATCTTCCCTCTAACAAAAAAGATCTTCTAACTATGTGATTTTTTCTCTATTATAAATAGGGAGACCCACAAAAGGTGAAAGGAACACAAAAATACAACTTATAAACTTTTACACACTAATGACTCTTTTTCTTTAAAGTCATTTTTACAAAGACCTAAATCCCTGACTTTAGCATCAGAGGGTCCCCTCGTATAAGCCAAGGTTTTCTTTTTTTATTTTATGTGCAGGCACCCAAGGGTCTAAGAAGTATCTACCAGAAATATGCATCAACAATGATGATATAATAAAGGGTGAATAACTGCAGTATGGTAAGCCATCTCTCTACGACATGTGGAAAGATTATGTCCACTAAGATTGTTGCACCAAGATGGATGTCTTAACTTTTAAAATTCCATCCATTACATTTTCTACACCTTTTCCCATTGCATATTTAGTTGTTAATTGTCCATTACTTTGTGGTCACATATTAGATGGATCGTATTATCTATTATCAATGATTTTTTAAGTCATAAACCCCTTATGCTAAGCCCTCCATGTGGGCAGACCTGATGTACACATTTCCCTTTCCCATGTCATGTTGATAGATGGCTTTACTACGTCATGCTTCTTTTGTTTCCACATTATCATCTCTTTTCAAAGACGTAGGTTTAATGAATTTTCTTTTTGTCTCTGTTCTAACCCATTGCTTGGTGGTAGATAAGAGTCTATTTCAACACTAAGGTTAAGGTGTGTGAGAGGGTTTGTGTAAAATAAAGAAAAATCAATTGATAAATAAATAAAAGAAAGTTCATAACCAATGGTGCCTTTGAGTAGAAGAGTTGAAGGATGCTTGATCAAATGATTGACCTTCCATTATGATACCATGTCAAATTAATGTACATCGAGGGACTTTAACAATCTCTTCTGGATTATCATAATTTCAAAGGTGAAAATTCTATTTTCAAATTGGTTTTTAGAGCATGGACCATCCATATCAACGGCATAACAAAACTGTTGGACAGTTGGACTGGAGGGCACTATGCAATGCCTTGGGAGAGGTGTTAGTTACAACTCATTTCCTTATTATATTATTCTTTAATGGTTGGGAGTTGGTGGTTGCAACTTTAAATCATCTTTTTAATGTATATGGATGAACATATTAAGGTTCACAAGATATTAATGGAAGATGAGTACTCACCCTATCATGAAGTAGTGTGCCATCAATGTCTGAATTTATTTCTAAGATCTGATGGATAATTTGTATTGTCCATAGCACATATCCATGCCCACCTCTAATTGTTGATTCCTCTAAAAATCACAATGATTGTACATCTGATCAACCGTCAGGAAATGCAAGATCGGTATTTATTAAATCAGAAATGGTCTATTAATATTTATTAAATCAGATATTCTCTAACCATTGTCATAGTAAGGGTCACCCTTGATTGCCCATCTTTCTAAAAACATTGTTTGATCAAATGATGCCAATCATTAAAGAAATGGGTAGGAAAATAGACGGTCCCCATTGATTATACTGTAAAGGGCCAATGACTTTATGAGGATTCACACAGTTGAGCCATGACTCAACTCGGGACTAATCGTGTGGTCCAAGTCTCCGAATCTTTTAACTACGCTATCATCTGGTCATGACTTATTTAACCATAATTGGTTGAAGGGTGATAAGTCGAACCCTTCAACCTTAGGGTTATTTGATTTTCCAAATTCAGAGTAAATGCCCTGTAAATAATCAATTATTATAATTTTACCCATTTGAAAATATACTAGCATAAAATTGTGGGCCCCACTTTCATGTATATGACATATCCACATCGTCCATTCGTTTTTATCAGAATATTTTGAGGAATGAGTTGAAAAATGAGTCAAATCCAACATTTAAGTGGCCCAAGCCAAAGTAACCAGTGGTTCAAAAAGTTTTTAACAGTAAGTGTTTGATTCTATTTTTACTGTAGTGTAGTCCACTTAACTCTGAATCTTACTCATTTTTTAGCTCATAGCCTAAATTCAGTTGACATGATGGATGAATGGTGTGGATAATCCACACATATATATCACAGTAGGCCCCGCATATATTTGCCAGCATCTTTTTCGTGTTGAATAAACAGGAGTCAAATTAATCATAGGAACCGATGAGGTAATTACAAAAGTAAATACCCATTTTGCAGTGCAAGTATGTTTACTTTAGGAAATCAAATATGTACTGTGGGGTCCACCATAGTGTTTGTATAAAGATCCACACCATCCATTAGTCTCGCCGGACATGATACAGTGAGTTTATAAAAATCAACCAGATCCAAGACCCAAGTTAGCCACACAACAAGAGACAGTCAAGACTAGACTACCAAAAATCTCCAAATACCCATGCTGGTGATGGTTGGATCGGCCACTTTCATGGTGGGGCCACGCTACTCAGGTTGGATGGAATACACACGCCCCTTGGGCGTACGAGGCCGGGGGCCATTAATGAAGTGGGCCTCACGTCATATGAATTCCAGACCCAAAATCCAGGCCAATCTGTTCACCACGTGGGCTAGAAGTATCCATCTTTTTTAACCGTCCATCTTTCCTCCTTTATTTGTGCCCCACCTGACGAGCAGACTAGCCTACGCAATCAACGGTGGCGGCCTTCCTGATGAACACATGATCCCACGCACGGCTGAAACTCTAAATAGTAAAAATCTCGCCACTGGCCAGTCATTCGCCGCGAATCTATCTAATAAACAAATTACTTTTGATACTCTCGCAGCGCATGCCTCTTGATACGCGGGCACTACGAACTTGTGCACGTGCCAGACAATAACTTCAATTTAACCAAATCGTGGTACCCCCTTCAAGTAATTAGCAGTCCCAAAATCATGTATTTCTAACATATATATGACCTCTGATTCGGGTCAATTTTCCTGTTGAAGTAGGACCATTGATTTTTTTAATTTCAACCATCCGATAAATTTCTGCCAATCCGATGGTCAGATTGTCAAGCTGCTTAAGTTTCGCTTCATGGTATATTAATTTGGACCTGCTTAATTGAATTTCCTGTATAACACACGTGCAATTCATTAGTGCCCGCGTATCATCCATGGCTGGTCTCCAGAGTATCAAAGCTTTTCCCAATCTTGTTGGCAGCTAACAGTTTTCAGCGCCTATGAGAACCCCTGTATGGGTATTTTTGGTAATTTTCCTTAAAAAGCAAGGTTATATAAGCCTATCCCTAACAATGCTCCTCGACAGCTATATAATCAGATGTTCTCTATTTCATCGGTCTTTTCACCCATCGGTCTTCTCTCCCTCATTCATCATCTTGGAGAGGAGAGATCAAGAAACTGACGGAAATCCCTTCTCTTCTCTCTATCTGCAGAGGGGATTTTCGCGATTCCTATCCAGGTATGTTTTTCTCAGATCTCAGAACTCAGATATTTTTCTTTCTTGCAAAATCGGCGTTTCTTTAGGTCCATTTGGTTCATTTTCGAAATCTTGTGTTTTCTGAAGGTTTTGGATCTCTTCCTGGTTTCGATCCACCGTCTATGTTAGCTTTTGTCATCGATCTGCTCAGTTTCGGTTCTTTTGTTGAAACTGCCAGAAGTAGAATCGATTTGATTGGATCGTTTTGATATCTTTCTTCAGCTTGTGTCGATCAGTGGAATTTTAGCAGTGAGTGATCGGATTTTGCTGAGATTTTGAGTGTTTTTTTTTTTGAAGTTTTATTTGTTTCCTGAGGTGGTTGACCTCGGATCTGATTCCACGGTTTGCTGCTGTTTCAGTTCTTTTTTTAAAAAAAAATTCTTGTTTTTTATGAGGTCGGAATTGCTGCATGTTCGGTTTTTGCTTGTAACTGGCAAGGTTTGATTGTAAAAATATGTGATCTTTTATTTATTTATTTATTTATTTTTACCTTCTTTCAGTATTGTAATGCTATATATTGCTCTGTTCGATTGTAAAAATGCGGATTTTCTTATCTTTCCTTTTGGCTTGCTAGACATTGAAGATTGTTGTAAAGTATGCTCTTCTGATCATTAGTTTCAGAATAATTATATTACTAGCAGATTGTTGAAAATTTTGATTTTCTTTAATTGGATCAATATTTACCGATTGCATATGAACTAGGTCTAGATTGAAGCATTTCAACTGTATTATGATTTCGTCATCATATAACATCATTGGTCTGCTTGAAATTGAGGCTCCAAGTCCCTTTATGTTGTTTATACCGAGTTTCAATTTGTTTCTGGTTATTTTTGTGCAAGAAATAGGAAAAAAAACAGCCGAGACACTCAGATTGGAAAATTTCGTTGAGAATTTGGACTATCTTTTATTTGATTTTCTTGATGCAGATTTCAGCTGTTGTCATGGCGTCAGCAACTGCCGCAACAGGATGGCTGAGAGGGAAGGTGAAAGCTGTTCCGTCGGGTGATTGCTTGGTTATAATGGGGAGCACAAAGGCTGAGATCCCACCAGAGAAGACGATCACATTGTCTTCACTAATTGCTCCCAGATTGGTATGTACTGGCTTGAATCATCCATCATACACATTGTCTTGTTTAACATTAAATTATGTACCTTGATCCCATTTTATTTGCCAGTTGAATTCATACCATAATGCTTTTTTCTCGGTGATTCTAAATATATGTGTAATTGCATTTGAAAATAGCCTTGTTTTTGGTATGGTTTTGTTGGATTTTGGAGGATTTCTTGGTATTTTACAACATGACTTATAAGATTATCGGTTGAACTTTCTCAAGGATTGATTTATCTTTTTCAAAATTTTCTTTTCCTATAAGCTGTTGCTAGGTAGATTTCAATGTCAGGACAGTTGATATACCTTTCAGTAGTTTTCATCCTACAAAAATTTTGTTTGTCATGTCTGATCAAAATACGGTCCTTGTTCTTGAGTTTGTACTAGCGCATAACTGAATTAGTCAAGTCTAAAATCATATATGCCAAGCCCATTGTACGGTTTATGGCGTTCAATGCTTCAACCCTAAGCTATTTCTTGGGCGATTTTTTGGCATCAGAAGGTAGATATGGTTCTTTGGATGCTAGCTTCTGCCACTAGGAAATTTTGTAATTTAACTAGTTCTGTAGAATTTGGTTAGTTATCCAAACACTGAACATAACTATACTCACTACTTTATGGTATGCCATTTGGATGCTGAAACTAACTCCTTTCTTCACATGTCCTAGGCTCGTAGAGGCGGTGTTGATGAACCTTTTGCCTGGGATAGTAGAGAATATCTAAGGAAGTTGTGCATCGGAAAGGTGCATTCTATTTGAACTTCTTGGTCTTTATTTAATTTTTACACATACGCCAATTTTTTCTTCAATGACTTTTATCCACTTCTAACGTTATAGTCTTGATTATTGTAGGAAGTGACTTTTAAAGTAGATTACACTGTACCATCCATAGCACGTGAGTTTGGCTCTGTTTTTCTTGGTGATAAAAATGTGGCGATGCTAGTTGTTTCTGAAGGCTGGGCAAAGGTAATTCTTATACTTGCGGACATTATGAACTTACAGTTTCACATCCATTCCTTCCCATGAATACTGAATCAGACATGCCGTTTCTTGGTTGCATGGATATGACTCATATAGGTTAGGGAGCAAGGTCAGCAGAAAGGAGAAGCAAGCCCCTTCTTATCTGAATTGCAGCGTCTTGAAGAGCAGGCCACGCTCCAAGGTTTAGGCCGTTGGAGCAAGGTTAGTATAGTAGGATTTCTTTGTTTGTGCTTTTATGTAATTGCTGCAAATTGGAAAAGGATTGCTAGCCCCCTCATCTTATCCTAAGAGGCTGATGCTAATTCCCTGTTGAATGGAGAAAGAGGAGTATGACATCTATGGAGCCATCCCTTTTTGACCTTCTAGGAGTATGACTTCTTTTGTCAAAGAGAGCAATTTCTATCCAAGTTAGAGGCCACCAACTTGGTACATGACTGCTTTGTCCTTGATTGCTTTTCTTTCTTTTTCTCCACATTGAATGTTCTATATAATAATCGAAACCCGGATTGATGAGAGTTTTGTCACAGTGGTGGTCTATGAACTCACCTGTCACCCCTTGGAGGTTATATTCAGCAAAAATTAATTGTTTAGATTAAAGCATGATTACATTTTTGGTATCACATATGAAAAGTTGTCGTATGTATTTGACAAAATTTTTGTCCTTGCTTCGAGGCTAAACATTTCGTTTATCCATGTTGGTGGAGAGGCGGGCTTTACCACGGATAGTCTTGCTATAGAAGGATCTTTCCTTCTCCCTCTTCTAGGGAACTCGTTTCCCCTATCTCAATTGTTTTAAATTACAAGAAATGCTAAATGTTATATTGGTTGGTTTACTCACTAATGCAGGCACCTGGTGCATCAGAGGCATCCATTAGGAACTTGCCTCCTTCTGCTATTGGAGACGCCAGTAATTTTGATGCAATGGGCCTCTTGGCTGCCAACAAGGGCAGACCTTTGGAAGGGATTGCCGAACAGGTTCGCGATGGAAGTACAGTTCGAGTCTACTTGCTCCCGGAGTTTCAGTTTGTTCAAGTTTTTGTTGCAGGCATACAGGTAAAATGTTACCATTGTCACCCAAATTCTCTTAGAATAGTGGGTTTCTCTTGGGGTTCATCAGTATCAATATAATTACTTTAGATTGATAAAAGATTTGTGTTTTTAAAACTAGTCTCCATCAATGGGGAGACGGGCTATGGTAGAAACGATTGTAGAGACAGAAGTAACATCCGAAGACACAAATGGAGAAGTTTCTACTGAAACTCGAGCCCCACTAACATCCGCACAAAGACTTGCAGCCTCCGCTACTACTGAAGTTTCGCCTGATCCATTTGGAAGGGAAGCTAAACACTTCACTGAGATCCGTATTCTAAATAGAGATGTGAGTTTCAGTTTTTATTTTTGTGGATTATGCCTTCTTGTCTATTAGTATTTTGTTCCTTTACTTAGCTCTTAAGTGTACCTGGCAGGTCCGAATTCTGCTGGAGGGTGTAGACAAATTCAGCAATTTGATAGGTTCTGTCTATTATGCGGATGGTGATTCACTAAAGGACTTGGCATTGGAGCTCGTAGAGAATGTATGTTTGTTAATTTATTTTATTTTGTCATGCTGGCAACAATGTGCACAAAGCACACCTGTGCCATTCCTAAACTAATTTGGAATGGATAGCATTCATCATTAATGGCTACGTCGTTTTTTCTTCTCCATGACAACATTGATTGCTTGGCTTTACTACGGAGGGAAAGAGATGCAATCTTTTCTCATGGGGACTCTGGTTCCTCTTGTTCTTCATGATGCCCCATGTGGCCATGTCAGTCTGATTGGTTACCATAGAGTTATATCTTTGCCATACAATTTGTATCCTAGGGTTGCATTTGTTAACCGGTTCTTTTGCGGATCATCAAAGAAAACAATGAAAGTGTATCAAAGAAAACAATGAAGTGTATGAACACTGCCTAAGGTCTTTGGTACTGTACAGATGTAAGAAAACAATGAAGTGTATGAAGACTTCCTAAGGTGTTTGGTATTGTACAGACGTATAGTATAGTTGATGAAAGCCATGGATCGGATTCCACTCAGCCTTTTGTATTGAGGTTTTTTAATGGAAGATTACTGTGCCGTATTTTAAATCGGCTCGTGTGAATTTGAAACTATGTTGATTCTCACTGATACAAATTTGGAAGATGGTCCTTTAAATGGATGTTTCCATGAGTATTACGATTCCAACTATCGAGTCCTTCCCGTTTTAAAGCACTTAAGAACTATTACTTTCTGCAAAACATGACATTCTGTGATCATTATTTTCAATTCCTTTTTAAAAAAAAAAAAAAATTTCCCACATATTCTATTTCCTTTGACACCTTCAATCATCTGTTGCTTGCCTATTTATTTATCTGCATGGTCTCTCATCTTGTTGCTGCTATTTGAAGACATTGCTTTAACATCAGTCACTCATTTCTGTAGCAGCAGTAAATTTTCCTTAAAACTCAAAGTTATAATTTGGGAGTTTTGTGTCTAAGTCTTACTAGATCTCTTCTTCCATTTTCTTGTCTCTGATTTGTTATTTCCAATCATCAGTAAATTTTCCTTATAACTCAAAGTTATAATTTGGGAGTTTTTTGTCTGAGTCTTTCTAGATCCCTTCCATTTTCATGTCTCTAATTTGTTATTTCCAATCATTATATGTTTATCTTGCGGGTGGCTGAGTAATTTCTAGCCAATCATATTAAATTGGATACCCATGTAGGGTCTGGCTAAATTCGTGGAATGGAGTGCCAATATGATGGAGGATGATGCCAAACGTAAGTTGAAGGCTGCTGAGCTCCAAGCAAAGAAGGATCGTTTAAGGATGTGGACAAACTATGTTCCTCCAGCTACAAACTCAAAGGCGATTCACGATCAGAATTTCACAGGAAAGGTAAGTGGCCTTCCCTTTTGTTTACAAGAAGTTTCCTCTTTCCATTAATCCTTGTATAATTTTCCATTCCTGTACATGCTTCTACTTTCTTTAGGTGGTGGAGGTTGTGAGTGGGGATTGTATCATAGTTGCCGATGACTCCATTCCTTATGGAAGCCCATCAGCTGAACGGCGCGTGAATCTTTCGAGTATCAGGTCACCCAAAATGGGCAATCCTCGTAGGGATGAAAAACCAGCACCCTATGCCCGTGAAGCTCGAGAATTCTTGCGCCAACGCCTTATCGGCCGCCAGGTATGTATTCAAGTGCCTATTTACATCTGATGGGATCTGTCACGATTGAGCTGACAACTACAGGGACTTCATTTAAATTTGTTTCCAGAAAGTTGAAATAAAGGTTGGCCTTCTTTCAGGTAAATGTTTCAATGGAATATTCTAGAAAGGTCGGCATGGCTGATGGGCTCAATCCAGTGCCTACAGCTGGCTCTTCAGATTCCAGAATCATGGATTTTGGATCAGTCTTCCTGGCATCTCCATCCAAGGTCGATGGTGATGACACAGCACCTACTCTAACTTCTGCAGTCAGCCAACCAGCAGGAATAAATGTTGCTGAGTTGGTTGTTGCGCGTGGCTTTGGCACGGTTATCAGGCACCGAGATTTTGAGGAAAGGTCAAATTATTATGACGCATTGCTTGCTGCTGAATCTCGTGCAATCAATGGAAAGAAAGGGATCCATTCTGCAAAGGATCCCCCAGTCATGCACGTAACGGACCTGCTGACGGTCAGAAAGCTGAACCTTCTTGTTTCCTTGTACTTTCTATCATGTTTGGTTCTTTAAAATGATCTCTTCTGGAATGAAATTGTTCCTTCAGAACTTGCTAAAAAAATATATTTTCAGGCATCTGCAAAAAAAGCTAAAGATTTCTTGCCCTTCTTGCAACGGAGTAGAAGGCTACCTGCTGTTGTGGATTACGTCCTTAGTGGTCATCGGTTTAAATTGCTGATCCCCAAGGAAACTTGCAGCATTGCATTCTCCTTCTCTGGTGTTAGATGTCCCGGCCGCGATGAGCCTTTCTCAGATGAAGCAATTGCCTTCATGAGAAGAAAGATCTTGCAGAGGGATGTAGAGGTACTGTGTTCTGCCCCGGTTTATTCCATTTTACTTCATGTTCAGTGCTGTTAAATTTCTGTAATTTTGTGCAGATTGAAGTTGAAACAGTTGATAGAACTGGAACCTTCTTGGGTTCTTTATGGGAATCAAAGACCAACATGGCTGTGGTTCTTCTAGAGTCTGGGCTGGCAAGGCTTCAAACTGCTTTTGGTGCTGACAGGATTCCTGATGCTCACCTACTTGCAAAGGCTGAGCAGTCTGCAAAAAACCAGAGATTGAAGGTTAGTGCTTAAGGTGCTTCGTGATTTAGAAAGTCGATGCCGAGCTTGCTCACTTTGTGTCTGCTGACACATTTATTGCAGATTTGGGAAAATCATGTTGAAGGACAGGAAGCTACTAATGGGTCATCAGTGGCTGAGACCAAACAGAAGGAAGTGCTTAAGGTGCTGTGTGATTTTCACTTGAGTGATGCCTTGTTTTATTTCTCTAGGTGGATAATTGACTTGCCTTCCTGATCTTTACTTTCAGGTGGTGGTTACTGAGGTACTGGGCAGTGGCAAGTTCTATGTCCAAACAGTTGGAGATCAGAAAGTGGCTGCTATTCAGCAGCAACTAGCTTCATTGACCCTCCAAGATCCTCCTGTCATTGGTGCTTTTAATCCTAAGAAGGGGGATATTGTCCTTGCTCAGTTCAGTGCAGATAATTCTTGGAACAGGGCCATGGTGAGACTCTCATTAACTACAAAAAGTGGCTCCTTTTATGTTCTGGAAAAGTTGGTGGCAAGCACTAGTTGTCAGTAAGCAGTATTTATAATTTTATTGGCTTTGATGCACCATCTGGCATAGCTGTGCTTGGGTTAAGCAATCACTAGTTGTCCCTAGCATTTGTTTCTTCTATCAAGATAACGATGATTTTGGCCCCTTGATGTATCTTTTCTTGTTTATACACACACACACACACACCCCTTTAATAACAATTTTTCATGTGTTAAAAAGGGGGGGGGGGGGGGGGGGGGGGGGGAATATAATGAAGAATATTGCTTCAAATAGTCCGCAAACATTAGTAATTAAATTTAGAATGTTGTAGACACTAACATATATTTGTTTTATAAAGGAAAACTACCAGCATTCAACTGAATATGAATGGCATGCTGTGGACGGGATACCTGTATGCCATGTCTTGCAAATTAGGAAATGTGAATTTGCATCCTAACTTGTATCTGGGGTTTGTATCCATCCTGATTTGGAGCATTGTTGTTCTTGCTTGCTTTGGAGATTTTAGATATTGCCATCATGAAATTTCTTTTAGCTGTTTTCCCTGTAATTTAAAATTATTTTTGGGAATTGCAGTTGATTTTATTTTAGTTCATTAGAGTTTCTGGAATAAACTTGAAACTAATGGTTATCTATGATGCGGCTGATATGTGCACTGAATCTGTGAACAATGATGTTTTCATTGATATAACCCTATGTGTTACAGCTGGTAATTTGCTGAAAATCTTATTGTCTTTTTATTTTCTTGTTCTTCTTCTTTTTTTCCATGCCACATGATCCTCAATTGCATTTTGCATCATTATGATTGATGTTTTCAATCACATGTGAAGATTGTCAATGCACCACGAGGAGTTGTTGAATCACCAAAGGACAAGTTTGAAGTGTTCTACATCGATTACGGGAACCAGGAAATGGTTCCTTACACGCGCTTGCGGCCTCTTGATCCCTCTGTCTCTTCTTCACCAGGCCTTGCCCAGCTATGCGGTCTTGCCTACATTAAAGTCCCCAGTCTAGAGGAGGATTTTGGTCAGGAAGCTGCAGAGTATCTAAGTGAATGTACCCTAAACAGCTCGAGAGAGCTCAGGGCCATGGTTGAGGAGCGAGACACTTCAGGTGGAAAGGTGAAAGGCCAGGGAACTGGAACAATTCTTGTAGTAACTCTGGTCGATGTGGAAGCTGGTTCCAGTATCAACGCTGCCATGCTGAAGGTCAGAGCACCACCTCTGTTTAATTTTCTTTGATCCTCTTTTCCATGAAATTAGCCAATGTCCTCTTTTCCTTGGTATTTATGTTGAGAATTGAGATATGCGTTCCAAGTTGGAGTTTTGGACTTTCTAGCATGCAACTGCAATTTGAGGGCCACACTTCTCTTTATGAAATGCCATTGATTTTCGTCTCCTCTCAATTAGATTCCATGTTTCCAATTCGATTCACTTGTGCATCTTGACACTGCTGAGGCTGACATTTTGTTTGTCATTTGATAACTGTGTGTAAACTTGGTAGAGTTCTGCTTTGCTTTGTATGCAGTTTTTTTACTCAAAACCTCTTCTAATGTCATTTATAGGAAGGACTTGCAACACTGGAAAGAAAGAAGAGATGGGACACCAGGGAAAGGCAGTCGGCTCTTGATAACCTGGAAGAACACCAGGCGAAAGCAAAGCGCGAGCGCCTCAAAATGTGGCAGTATGGTGACATCCAGTCTGATGAGGAAGACTCGGCCCCACCCATGAGGAAAGCTGGAGGACGCCGGTAGGGCAACACGAGTCCTGAAAATGATCGGGCATGTGGGGGTGAGTTTAAATTTATAGTTTGTTTTAACATATATTTAGCAGAGAAACTGAGGCTGTCAAAAACAATCCCGGGAGAGTTATTTTTAATTATTTCTTCATTTTTTTTTGTTATTATTTTTTTTTTTTACCCTTTTTCAACTTGAAGGAACATTTGTTAGTCTCATCTCTAAATAAGGCAAATCCCACCAGTCTCCTCTGTGGTTCCGGCCCAAATGGCTTCAGAGGCTAAAAGCCCTTTTTAAAGTTTTGTAGCATTAGCATTGCCTTTGAGTTTGAAGACGTTCTTTCTTCTTGTACGTCACGAATCCTACTGAGGATATTTTGTAAAGATGTTTTATTATCCCACAACACATGGGCTAGCATGGAACACACCTGAGATCCAGTTCGTTCCTCAATCCACGATGGATGTGCTCTGGTCATCTGAACCAGTCCACACTCGGGGACACATGCCCCACTTCACATTTGAACTACCTTATTTTTGCCCAAGGCATACTTATAGGTTTCGTCTTGACTGATGGCCCACCCAGATTTCACCTTCTCATTATATAATAATTAACCAATCTTTTCCCCTCTCTCTCTCTCTCTCTCTCTCTCTCTCTCTCTCTTTTGTTTAAATGCTTATTGCGTCCTTTTTGATCTTCTTCTTATCCAGACAAACTGATCTTTTTATATTGCAATTGAGCTATAGTCGTTAGGGAATAAATAATACAGTAGGTGTCTATGGTATGCAGAGATTTTTCAGTTCTGACTAGTTATGGCCATTATTCTGATAACCTAGACCATTGGTCTGTTGTCGCTCAACATGCATTGTCTAAGCTTTCGATTCGGGGAAGAGAAATAGACCACCCAACTTACCAGCAGACCAATGTTTCTGGATTATCAAACCGTGGGTTCCACTCGTAAGAACGTGTTGGATGTCGTACAATACCTAATCTGGTTCTCTTCTTGTTTCTGGATTACCAAACCGTGGGTCCCACTTTGGGATCAGCTTGATGAGTGGCTGGGGTCTATCTCATGTCTGCCAAAAAAAAAGGTTATGATTCACATGCGGTGGATGCCGCGTGCTTGATGAATGGCTGGGATCTTTCTCCTGTCAGTTAAAAAAAAAAAAAAGGTTTACCGTGTGGTGTACAATTTTTGAAAGATCGAATGGATCCATGTTTGCCACGCAATAAACTGTTTTTGAAATATCGATTGGTTCTACCGTGTTGCCTCTGCCCCCAACCAATCTAGACATCGAGTCAGCCCCACCATAATGATGAGATGTAAGCATGCCACTCTAATCATCAGGTGGACCACACCATAGAAGACAGTGGGTATCCAACCAGAAATCTCCAGAATGCGTATTGGTGGCCCTTGTGATGGATGGAAATCGTGGTGAGGTGGCCCTGTTTGAGGGGTTGGATCAAAACTCCCAAGAGGGCACGGTGATGATCTATGCAATCTAGTACGTAGCAAGGTTTTGAGGGTATTCCTCGTTGCCGCTGTTTCCTCACTTGCGGCCCACTAAATCTCGTTCTGCTTGAATTTTGGCATGGACTACCATGATCTGATGCAACTGATGGACGAAATGGATGGAACAAAGACATGCTGGTGGCCCCATGTGTGTACGCGGGAATTCATGATATCTGCTCTGTCCATCAAGTACCACGCCTTTTATATTTTTTGCTGGGAATTCACGAGATCTGCTCCGTCCATCAAAGACGACGCCACCCTTTATTGGCCCTGATCCCAAGGGCGGTTTCAACACTTAGGTGAGCCTATTCACCGGGAATTATACGAAAAACCTATAAATTCAAGTGCTTATGGCTCGCCTAAGTTTTGGAATAGAACGATTTGGAATGATTTTTCTTAAATCCTTTCGCGGTGATGAGGCAAGCTAAATGAACGTAACGTATTAAATATGAACGCCGGGGTTTAGGGTTTAATTCTTTTTACCATTTTTAGAGTTCATATCGCGATATTATTACAACAAAAGCTTGATATTTTAAAATCTTCGGAGATTTTGAAATATCCTGACAATATACCGATAATAATGTCTATTTAATTTTTTAAAAATAATAATAATAATAATAAATAAATAAAAATAAAAAAACTCATCGATATTTGGTGCTGATGCTGTCCCAGATTCTGAAGGACAAAAGCTAAAAAATTAGGTAGATCCAAGGCTGAGGTGAACCACACCAAAGAAAGCGGTGGTGATAATTACTCCGATAGTTGAAACTTTCCTAAGGTTCACTGTAACGTTTATTTTCCATCCAATCTGTTAATAAGGTTACATATACCTAGACGAAGGCAAAACATAAATATGGGATTTTGCGGGGCCTCTTGAGAAGTTTTTAATAGTGGAAGTTTAATCTCTACTATGTATCTCACTTGACACTTGGATCTACCCCATATTTTGGCCTATATCATAAAATGACATGGAAAAGCGGATGGACAATGTTGATAAACCCATTAATCACAGTGGGACCCTCAGAACCCATCCTGTTCGGGCGCGGATTAGCTACTGACAGGTTGAGTAGCGAGACGCGCTACTGAAGTGACGTCACTAAGTTTCGTGGGCCCCACCATGATGTATGTTTTGTATCCACGCCGTCCATCAATTTTGAGAGATAATTTTAGGGCAAGATCCAAAGAATGAGTTAAATCCAAAGCTCAAGTGGACCCCAGCACAGAAAACAGTGGGGGCAGTGACGCCCACCATTAAAAACTTCTAAAAGCAAAGAGAGTTTTAGATCAACCTGATATTTGTGTTGTACCTTCTTTCATGTCTTTTTTAACTTTTCAACACGTTGGATTTCAAATAAACATTATGGTGGGCCTTAGAATAGTTTTAACGGTGGGAATCACCCTCCCCACTGTTTTCTGTGGTGGGGTCTACTTCAGATTTTTATCTGTTTCATTTTTTGGTTCATATTCTAAAATGATATCTCAAAATGGATGGACGGTGTGGATACAACACATACATCAAAGTGGGGCCCACAGAACTTGGTGACGTCACTTCAGTAGCCGACTCGCTACTCAACCTGTCAGTATCTAATCCGCGTCCATCCTGTTCCGATCTCGGAACAAGCAAGGGTAGTACCTAATCTGCATCCTTGTCACACTGGTTATAAATGCATCGTTGAGATCGCTGTTACGTACCGTGTGGATAAAGTTGGTACCAGGGGCCATTCATTTCTATCCGTTAAATAAATAGTCCACCCGATAATATTTTATGAGAAATAATCTAGTAGACTGTGCGTATGGAGACCTTTCCATGCACACAGTTGTATTTGGACTTGTCATCTTTCATATCGCCTATCTGTTCTGTCCGTTAGATCTAATCTAACCTTCTATCATTTGTTTGCAGAAACTACAATAATCAATTAATATTCAAATGGTCCTAATTCTACATGGCTCCACCTATCTTTAATAAACAATTGTCCATCCATTTCTTAAATCCGACAGTTTGGATCATCCAATCATTATAATTTTTTCCAAAGATACATAGGAAGATTGGTTGGACCTAATGGACGGTCTAGATAGGTGATGTAGATGCCAACGACTCCATGTGTAACTTTGTGCATGGTAAGGTTCCCATGCACTCACCCTACTAGATCATTACTTGAGGAGTTAGCCGGGAAGCGGATTGACTGTGACCTCTGTGAGCGGGGCTGTGTGGGGCCCATATAGATCTCTGTGAGAAATCCACTCCGTTCATCTGTTTTGAATGGACACAATAGGTAGCATGTCAAAAATCAGGAAGATAAAAAATATATATATATTTGGGCCATACCACACGAAAGAGTGGAGATTGAATGCTTGGCTGTGACAGAAGTTTTTTATAGGTTGATATTTGTTCATACTGTTTATCTGAGTGGTAATAATTATGTGAACGGTTAGGATGGAATATAGACATCATGGTCAGATCCAGGAATGTTTCAACACTGGACGTTCCTTTTCCACTATTTTGTTGGTGCCTTCTACCTGAGTTTTGGATCTACATTATTTTTAGAATCATCTCCTATTTTTGTCTTTCAAAACATATGGACGAAGTGGATTTTCCATGTCTATCTCTGTGGACCCCATGCAGCCCATCACAGGCAATCCGCTTCCAGTCAGCCGGCACTTCCGTGCACGTGCGGAAGAATGGGGCAGTTTGGGAATAAACAAAGTGAAAAAAATGAGTTGCAGATAGAAAATGGCACACGTGAGAGAATTTGTTCATAGGGGAGCTTATGTGAAAATATCCGTACCAAAAGGCGGGAGCGGATTGGGTTCAACCCGGCCGGGACGTAGCCAGCGACGGACGGTCATGTGAGGGGATCCGTGGGACCCACCATGATCTATACACGTTTTATCCACGCTGTCCATCTATTTTAACAGATCATTTTAGATCATGAAGAAAAAAATGAGGCAGATCAAAGTCTTGAATGAACCACACCACATGAAGCGGTGGGAATTCAAATCCTACTGTTGAAAACTTCTTGGGGGCCACAGAAGTTTTGGATCAAGTTGATATTTATGCTTTCCGTTCATACAGTTCCATGTGACCTTATGAACAGGTTGGATGGAAAATAAAGATCACGGTGGGTCCTACGATGTTTTCAACGGTAAAGCTCAATCGCCACAAGTTCATGTTGTGCAGTCGACTTGAGCCGTCGATCAGCCTTTTTTTGGCTCTTAACTTAAAATTACATGTTAAAACAAATGTACGGCCTGGATAAAACATATAGATCACGGTGGCCCCACAGAGCCCCTTATATGACCGTCCGTCCCTTGCTACGTACTGATGGCGGTGGTGCCGATTCCACAGACCAATGGCCGGAAATGGGCCCATTTGCTCTGCTGTTGTGTGTGAAAAACTACGGTTTGGCAGACCATGATTGTTCATATTCGTGCACCACTAAATACTTTAAGTGGAATGAAGGTAACTGAAATTAAACCGTTCAAAATCATGGGCCCCACTTCAAATGGTTCTTAGACAAGAAATTGAACTGAACTGATTTTCTAACCTTCCAGTTAGTGGACATATAATGGACGGCTAAAGTCCAAGAGAAATGTTCACATTCGTCACCGACAATTGAATTGCATACGGCCTAGCCTACTTCTGATAAGGTTGGCCTAGCTTGAAGATCATTGTCTGCAAACATCTGATCCATCCATCAGCGGCCCACACTGTAACAATTAGAGGTTTACAGGAACGGAGCTAGCTCAGTTAGCTTGCTCGACTTGACTCGAAAAAGCTCGATTCAACTCGGTTGGAGGTTGAGTTCGAGCCGAGTTGAGCTAAGTTTTTTAGCTCGAACTGCCCCAACTCAACTCGACTCAAGTCGGATTGAATGCAATTCGACTCAGTGCAAAGAATATAAACTTTTTAAAATTTCTAAGTTTACCTCCTTCTCTACCCGAATGTGCCTGCGCCCCTACCGTTACCCTTCTCAACCCATGCCGACCACAGAGTGATCGATCTATCCTTCTCTCCCTCTTTCAGTCTTCAGTCTTCCTCCCTCCCTCTCTTTCTCTCCCTCTCTCTGCCTATCGGCCACTTGCTGCACTGGCACTGCTCACCCTTACCCTTCTCAACCCACGCCGACCGCGGAGTGCTCGATCTCTCCTTCTCTCCCTCTTTCAGTCTTCGGTCTTCCTCCCTCCCTCTCTCTGCCTGTCAGCCACTTGCTGCACTGGCACTGCTCACCCGAGCTCTCCGTCTCTCCTTTTCTCAATCTCCATCTCTCAGCCTCTCAACCACCTACGAGGCTGCACCGCTCGCCCGAGGCCCCGGCCCCCAATCTCTTCCTCTCCCTTCGAGGCTACGCCGCTCACCTAACGCCCTTGCTTAATTGTCTTGCAGCCTGAACTTGGCTTGAAAACTCGAACCTGGCTCAAACTCATCTCCAGCTGGTCCAACTGCTAACCGAGCTGAGTCGAGCTAGAGATGCTTACTCGGTCACCAAGCCGAGCTAAGTTTGAGCTATGCGTGCCCAGTGACCGAGCCGAGCAAAGCCAAGCTGAGGCCAGCTCGACTTGGTTTGACGGGATGTACAACCCTAGAAACAATCTAGAACACAATGGACATCCAATGGTCCAAAATCATCCAACAAACATTCACTAATCAAGGGTTGGGATTGTTTAATCAATCTGATCTCGAGGCTATGACCTCTAAGTTGGTTTTGCCGTTGATTTGTTTCATCTAACAGATATTCACTGATCAAGGGTTGGGATCTTTCAATCAATCTGATCTCGAGGCTATGACCTTTAACTTGGTTTGCTAGTTGATTTGAATACGTATACGCCACGTGTCCTGTTGTAAATTTAATCTGCTCATTTTTTGACTCATGCCCTAAAATAAGCTGTAAAAACTTATGAACGGCTGATAAATCAAGGTGGCCACACGGTTACGGCCTGCGCCTGACCGAACTCGGCGTTACCCCAACGTCACCGAATTCACACCCGTTGTAAATGTATGTGCATGGACCATTGCACTCGACCCAATAACTCACGTGGTCTATTAAAGTGGGCCCAATATCCGTAATCAATGATCTTGATCAGATGGTGATGGAATGTGTTCGCCATGTGGTTTGACTTTTAGGCAGTGGTGTGACACGTCTCACCTTATTAAGAGAGTAACTATATGGTGATGAGACTTATAGTTATATGTGGCCCACCATCGGGTAATCCAGAACGTTGTCCTGATGGGCCCACCTTATTTGGCTAACGTCCGAAAAAATCTCCTAGATTGGAAGTTGGCAGCCATCCAATATACTTGTTTTCTGTTGATCGTAGACATGTAACCATCTATTTATAGGCCTTTGATTGAAGCGTTGGGATCTTTCAATGTAAGAGATAATTGAAGCATCCCCCATCCACAGTGGGGCCCATTAGATCAACGGTACGGATTACTGAATCATGGGCCGGAAATGGATCCAACGACGAGCCTAGGCAAACTCTAATAAGAATGCGACGGTGCTTTTAAGTCAACAAAAACGTGGAGTCCTGATCGATGGGAAATTGAACATCGTGGGCCGTTTCCCACCGTCCACGCCACGTGGCATTCTCCATAAATTGTAACTGGACGGACCATCTGGTCATCATGCATTTGAGTTGGATACACGTGGCACATTTATGTGACTCGGATTGCTCACTTATTGGGTTATGTTGTGAATAGGATAGGCCATGCGTCCGAATCGAAAATCAGACCATCCTAGCCGTCAAATGCAGGACTTTTGTCGTAATGGACATCCACTGTCGGTTGGATTCTTGGCCCACCACGCATTTTGGAGTCCCCAAGAGTTCTAGAATCAGCGGTTAAAATCACCCAATCGCTGTGATTTTTGGAGTAGAGCCTGTCCACACAAGGCCCAACAGATGCAAGGTCAGTGTCTATTACACGTGTACCGCGTGTACGGACATTAAACGCTTGATAACAAGCATATAATATTATCATAAAACTCGACCTTCTCCCAACGGAGAAAAAGGGGGCTCTGTTCGAGCGCTCACGACCGTCCAATCGGTTCAACTTTTGCCTAATGCTCCTTTCATGGTGGGCCACATCTCCAACCAATCCCAACTTTATTATCGATTACACGTGAATTATTAATTACACGTGACTTGTTACCCACGAGTTCCCATTAAGATACGTGGCACACTTGCAAAACACTTGGATCAGTCAATATCATCAAGAAAGACTCCCTTCCCACTTGCCAATTGCTACAATTCCACACAACACCCTTGTGCTCATGTAGAAAATCCAAGCCTCTGATTTAGGTTGGCCCACCATGCTGATTCTATGGTCCAACAGTCTCACTAGTCAACCGATCAGGTGGGCCGTAAATGTTCTAAAACAATGGACGGTTTGTAAGAAGTTGCTTGTAGCAAGGGTCAGATTGCCTAGAGGCCCGGTCAACTCTATGGGGCCTACTGATATGTATGTGTTTTATACAAGCCATTCATCTATTTTTCATTTCATTTTAGGACATGAGTCCAAAAGTAAAGCTGATTTAATGTCAAGTAGGCGTTTAATTCCAACTATTTCATGTAGTGTGGTCCACTTAAACTTTGACGTAGAGCGGGTCGCGGACAATTTCATGGGCAAGATGGATCAGAAAAGGCACGGTCGGCGACAGAAGTGATCCGAACCATCGGATCTTAGATCGGGCGTATCTCACAATCCGGAATGAGTTATCCGACGTAAAATATATGATTTTAGAGTAGAACGAGCTACTTTAGCCAACCAACCCCGCTACGCCAGTTTGCGCAGCCCGAATTTGTGAAAAACTCCCTGATCGACGGTCGTTTCCTCATTTTAATTTTGTTTTTACTACAAATAGTAAGTTTTAGTTTGAGTATAACTTTTCATCCGTTGGGCTTTAGGAGTTTTGTCCAACTTGAAAAGTGCTTAGGATAATTAGGAGAACGGTTTGGTGAAGCCAAATAGGACACTTACTATTTTTGGCCGAAAACCTTGCGCACTAGTAGACATCATGACCGTCTATAAATAGTAAGTTTACTATTTATAGTAAGTTGCGAATTCTAGGAGTTTTAGTTGTAGTATGAGTCTAATTTCTTTCATGTTGCTTGGTTCCCTTATTTAAAGGGGTGTAAACTCGTTTTTATTTTTTCATCAATGAATTTCGAATTTATTAGAGTTTATTCATATTCTCTTGCTTTCTTTCCTCGTGGATTCGAAAAGTCTCTGTGAGGAGTCCAGAGAAGCTCTATGAATTCGGAGTAGTTATCCTTAAGGAAGACGGTGTTCGACCTTATCACGTTCATCCCTACGTCAAACTTTAGATAGTATCTTTTTAACTCATGCTTTAAAATGATCTGTTAAAACAGGTACATCATGGTGGGACCCAAAATCTGATATTTGTGTTTTCCCTTTGTTTTGGTCGGTGTGACCTTATGAGCACGTTACAACAAATAAATATTATGGTGGGCTCTAGAAAAGTTTTTAATCATGTACGTCATCATCCTAACTGTGTCAAACGTTGTGGTCTGGCAACTCAAAATGAGCTCGGATGGACGGTGGAGATGAAACACATACATCATGGTGAGGCTCACAGGATCGGGTCACAAAAATATCGGTGGTGAAGGGTCTCCAGGCAATCTTCGTCCCTGATGACCGAACCGACGTCATTATCAAAACGGTGGGGCTCACCTGCCCTTACCATCCGGCAAAAGAAAGAAATTCAGCTTCTCTGTCGATGTCGGCCTCGTTTGGCGACGGAGAGAAAAAAAGAAAAAAAAGGAGTGTAGGGATTGGGCAGTGTAGAGATTCGGATCTCAAAAGAAATTACCCAAAAGAGACGGCGTGACTCGTGAGCAATTGCAGTCAAAGTCTCCAACTTCAATACAAAGGAAATGCCACGTAGGCTATTCGTCCAGGACTCCAGGCTGCCCTTTCGCCCCCACGGACGTGATGATCAGGACCGTTCCTCTACAAGGTCCTAATCTTTCAAACTGGAGATCCCTTAGTAATCCTGTAACCTTATCTGTCAATCGAATGGATAGGATTGTTTTTGGAAAATCATAGCTTTTATATTACCAATTCCTTCTGACACTTACTCTTGAACGGCTCTGATCATCCATAGCCGCCCTTAGTGAGCCACGTGGGTGGAACTTTCATCAGACTCTCTATCCAAAAATCTTAATGATCCAGACTTAGACCACACGTAGGAAACAACAGGGCTGAAAGTCGGGCAAGTTGGGCCGGGTTGGTGCTCGACACTATCCCTATCCGGCAAGTAGGGCCCAACGTGGTGTTTATATGTCATCTACTTTTGGGATTGAGGTCTGTTGGTGCAAAAATCTGATTCATCCTTTATTAAGCTTTGATCACTCGAACCGAGCCCTATATCCTATACTAAGGAAAGACAAAAGACACCCTAGCTAGAACAGAAGACCCTCCAATGTCAAAGTTGGACTAGGAATCTAGGTCTACATTGTGTAGAATAGGCTTAAGGTGTGAGATGTTGCATACCTGTTTCCGTGGATAAGTTTACTATTTATACCTTTTGATAGAAGTGAATGTGCCTGTCAATCTTGGCACAATCTCTGTCATTACGTGAGAGCTACGCGCGCGCTGATGTCAACTGTTACTCGGAGATCGTGCTTCGAATGATGCTCCAGACATGTGTTACTGGAATTAATCCTTAGCATAATCTTCGGCCATGTTCTCATCTGAGCCATCCCTTACTCACAACCGTTCGAGCTCATGAGCGAGTTGATTTGGGTCGGAGTCTACGGGTCAAATGTGTAATGGCTTCTTTCGGGTTCTAGGTTGGTGTAAAAGAATTTGGAATCAGATTGGCTCAAATGAACTACTATCAGTCCAAGGCTCTGCCTGTCGACTTCTCTAAGTCAACCTCTGTTAGATTATGCTCAGATTTTCTATAACAAGGTCAAACGAGGCATGGTTTACCTGATGGACGGCATGGATTTTATGCACATAAAATCATTTATGATGATTAGAGAAGGTTATCCTAAGTGCGTACTTAAGTGAGGTGCACACTATTTTTCCTAATTCAATATAAGCCACTTGGCTATGATGACCAAATTTGAATGTAATGTCATTAAAAAGGATTTTATAACCCAAACATTACACTTTATTGCAAGGTTTAAAATATATATAAAGCGTCCAATGATCTTATTTCAACAAACATGTGTCATTGCTAAACCATATGGACATAAGCTTCTACAATTTAGTTTAATATGAGTTAATATACAAAAGGGGTACCATTTTTAAGTGCTTGTGTATGAAGCACCATTTGTAGCCAATGTATTAAATAATTACGCCTTTGGATATGGATGCGATTTGGGTAGTTTGACTTAGGTCAATGGCCAAGCCAGCCTAACCTTAGACCCAACCCAAGGCATCAACACCTAACCCTCAAATATAGTTTGAGATAAGCTAGATTGAATTGAGTCTGGTTAACAACTATAAATAATAAATAACCTCATAAACAAAACACACACACACACACACACACACACGTATATATAGAGAGAGCTATGCTCACTTGCACACCATACGTGAGCACCTGTGCGTATCTTTGCACCTTTGCACAGGTATTATAGGCACAAAATTCAATCAGTCCATATGGTACACACCCCATGAAACCCTTGGGCCCAAATTTCAGCACAATCAAAGAGAAACAAATCAAAAGAGGAAATTGTTTTCTTTTGCCATGGCTCACTGAGTTTTGGATCATGATGAAAGTTTGGCCTTGAGTGTTTCATGAGGTGTTGCATCACGTAGACCGATCAAATTTTATGCTCATGACACATGTGCATAGGCATGCACAGGTGCTCACCTAAGAGTGTGCAGCGGACATTTATATGTATATAACATTAGCAAAATAAAGACTATAATTTTAACTTTTAATTTTTAAGTTAAATAAGAGTCATTAAAATTTCTCTTCATTTTTATAAATTCATTTACTAATAGTGATGATTATAAGAGTTCATTCCGTGTTCAGCTTCTTATAATTGACCACATAGTATAAAGTTCACAACATGAATGGTTCTGATCATTGAACTAATCAATGTATGAGCCTTGGCGACACACCTTATACCCCTAGTTGTGGCATACTTAGGGGGCGTGTGGATGATCAGTTCTTAAAATAAGCTACTTATGTCTTAAACAGTTTATTTTGTTCTGTACTTATTAAATTAAAATAATTAATTAACTTTAAATTTAAATTTATTTCAAAAAAATTAAAACACTAATTATAATAAACCAAACTTTATAATTTCAAATAAGCTACTTATCTCATGCTATAAGTAGAAAAAGTAACTTATTTGGTGTATCCAAACGTCCTTAAAGTCCCAACTCATACAAATTCAATTAAAAGACCCTCATGTAAACATGTGAGAGATCCAACACTTATTAGAGATCTGTGCCATTCGTCAAGGTGCAATGTGAACATGCTATGGACCAAATAAAGGTGGTCCCTTGATCACTGCATGAACCCTGTTTTATATTTAGGCGATGATTTTATGTTCATCTATATTAGTCGTAACTCGCAAGCTACATGCACTGCATCCGGAACGGGAGGTTGTGTTAGAGTCGGGTTTCCTCGGCTCGACCCGAACCCGGGGTTTGGATTAGACCAATCGGGTTCGGGTCTGACCCATCTAACACACCTACCTTATATATACCCACCTCGGCTCTATCCACCGAGAGAAATCCAAAGGCGCCCTTTCTCTCATCCATATATGGGCTGATGGGCATCAAGTTCTTAAGCTTCCACATGCTTCCATACTGCTTCCACCTCATCTCCAACCACATCACCTGCCTCAGTCTCCCACCGTCCGATTCCCCAGCCCCCACCATCAAGCTCATCAAATCCGACGGCCACATCGACATCTACCACCGCCCGATCCCGGCCTCAGATCTCATGCGGCAATTCCCCAAACACCTCATCTGCGACTCCGATTCCTTCTTCCTCGGTCAACGAATCCCCGCCCTCTCCGCAACCGACACTCTCCAGCTCGGCCACAACTACTTCCTCCTCCCTTCTCACCTCTTCCAGTCCGTCCTCTCCTTCATAACCGTCGCCTCCTTCGCCTCCTCCTCGAAAAAACCCGCCACGTGTCGGCCCTTCGACGTACACAAGACCCCATCAGGGACGCTCCAGATTCGCGTTTCAGACGAGTTCATCGATTCGCTGCTGTACGAAGGAGAGGAAGGAGAGAAAACCAAGAAGGAGAAGGTTGGGAGGGTTTGTTCTACACCCGAGTTGGAGAAGGATTATACGCGACTGGTTGGGTGTGAGAGGTTTAAGGAGTGGAGGCCGAAGCTGGAGACAATAAATGAGAAGGAAAGGAGGAAGCTTGGAGGGTTTGGAATGAGAAAAAGGAAGAAATCTCAAAACAAAGGAAGCCAAACGAGCCTTCTTCATGTAAGTAGAGCGAGAAAAGGCTCTTGAATATTGGGGGCTTTTTTGCCCTTTTTTTCTTGAATGGACTGTATTTTGTAAAACTGGTTTTTCATTACACTGATATAAATATATACAAGTGATTAAACTGTAATTCTCTCTATTTGTTTCCTAATTCCATCAGTACCAATCCAATAATCTGGACCGACCATTCAGTCCAGCATACATTTCATGAGCTGCCATGAAAAATTCACACCGATCATACGGTCGTTTGCTCCAAAAATTGACGGTCAATACCATTTTTTCGAATTTGAGCCATATAATTTTTACGGCAGATGATGGATTGGTTATGGTTATAAATGATTGCTTTTGTAAGAGGATCCTAACCATCCAATCCATGGCTTGGAATACGGATGGCTATCATAAAGAGGGCCAACTTATGCATGGATCAGATCGTCTGTGGCTTTTACAAGGTATACCCTAAAATGCGTGATGGATGGACAAACCAGATCGGTTCATTGGACTGTCCAAGTATCCCTATGCAACTGCGAGAGCACGGGGTCATTTATCCTTTTCATTGGATTCTCTCTTTTTTATTATTTGAAGGTTGAGAAACGTACACGTGGCAAGATGGAACAAGATCTAGACCATCCATCAGGTGGATCCTGTAATGGATGGACATTGGATCGAAAATCAAGCTGATGAGGCCATCATAACCCTAGGATCAGTAAGCTTTTGAGATGACCGTTCA
This sequence comes from Magnolia kwangsiensis, assembly GCA_037074715.1. Lineage (NCBI taxonomy): Eukaryota > Viridiplantae > Streptophyta > Magnoliopsida > Magnoliales > Magnoliaceae > Magnolia > Magnolia kwangsiensis. The sequence continues at coordinate 167,307,962 of CM073574.1, read as the reverse complement.
TGCAACATATACATGGCCTTTTAGTGAGAAGAAATGATCCGTACAGACACTGTACGTAAACATTCACATTGTGGCCCGTCTTTATTAACAATCTCCCAGGCGTGTATATAGCAAGAGCCCTTCAAAAGTTGGGCCACACCATGATGATCTCTTGGTTTGGAATCAGGCTAGTCAGCTCATTAGGTGGGCTACATGATTGAAAAAATCATGATCTCATATTAATGATATTTGTTAATAGATTACTATCATGAGTAGGGCACGTGATTTAAAAGCATGGCACGTAGACACAGGCTATTTGCAATCGTGTGGATTGCTGCAGTCTCTCAAAGTAACAAAATTCAGTAGCCGTTTGCTCTTATTATTATTATACTTTTATACGTAACCTACAGGTTCCGATGTCTTCTTGGGAAATGATACGGTAGAGAGCTGGTGCAAACGGAACATGACAGATCTATCTTGTCGCAGTAGGCATGGTAGTGTTATATAGCAATCGGAACCGTCCATATAGTGGAGCCTATCATAGATACCATATGATTTTAAAATCGTAGCTACTGGAGAATACTATTCATGAGTTTCAAGGAGCGATTCTGTTTCCTATTATGCCTTTCAAGGCCACCGATCAGACGGCTGAAATCATCCAATGTATTTGTATTTTGAACTATTTCCCAACCAGATTCCAAACTAACAATTCCAAATCGGGTGAGCCTATCCATCTGATAAGTAGGCCATCAAAACAATAGTATGAAACATTTTTATTTAATTGTAATAAAATGGGCCGTTCATGGTGCGGCCCACTATATGTTTGGGCAGGATTGATAGATCACCAAACCACGTGTGGCGTGGATAGATGGGGTGTACGGTTGTTGACCAAAGTCAAAAGGAAGAGGGTTGGATAACGTGGGTAGGGTTTTGATGTCAGGAGACAGCTCAGTCGTTGGGGCAGCTGTCGCCCAGTTTTGAAGACCAAAGTGGTGATTCCCTCCTTTCCCAACTTAAAAAAGACAAGATAGTGGTCAAAGTATGTCAGCTTTCATAATCACATTTGAAGCTCATGGCCCACCTCGCGTAAAAAGCGTTGCGAATTTCCTAATACGGAGCCCATCCAACGGAACTGAAGCCGCCTGATATCCGTCTGGGATTGAATCCGGATGGAACGGGAATGCAAAAGGAAAGCGGATTAGGTCCCGAGATCGGAACAGGCTGGAGATCTGAGGGCGTGATGTATGGGTTTATCAACGCCGTCCATCCATTTTGTAGTATTATTTTAGGATTTAAACTTAAAAAATTGAGGCAGATCCAAGGGTCAAGTGGACCACACCACGGCGGTGATAATGACGCTACCGTTGAAACCTTCCTAAGGCCCACCGTCATGTTTATTTGCCATGCAACCGAAATGAAGGCAAAACACAAATATCAGCTGTCATACATCACGGTGGGCCCCTCAGAGCCCGGCCTGGTCTGAACTTACTGCAAAGATGAGGCAGATTTGTACGGATTGACCGTGGCCCCACTTTGATGTATCTGTTCTATATACACGCTGTCCATCTATTTTGCTGCCGGCTAATTTTAGAGAATGATCGCAGCGATGAAGCAGATGCAAATCTCAGGTGGACCACACCATAAGAACCAGTTATGAACACCCACAGTAGTAATAATAATAATAATAATAATGATAATAACATTCCTAGCTAGTACCCACCGTAATGTTTATTGGCTATCCCAACCGTTGATAAGAACACACAAACAAAAATAAAAGGAGACGACAAACATGGCTTCATAGAAAAGTTTCGTGGCTCATATGAAAAGTTTTTAAGTGCCTGTTTGGAAGCGTAGATTCAAAACCTTGGATTTGAAACCTCTTAGATTTTAAATCCTCTTGGTGTGTTTGGTAATTTAAATTGAGAATCAACTTAATTTAAAATCAACAATTTACAATAGGGTTTGAATTTAATTATTAAATTAACTTTAATATCTCTAATTAGTGAACTTATGTAACTTTGGACATAATTGTTGTAATAAGCCCGCTTAAATATATACTTTGCCAAAAAATGATGAAATTTCAAGTCTTGTACAAGCCACTAGGGCGAGATCACATCCAAGTAACTAATCAACAATTTTTAACCGTTGATTTACATGGACAATGTTTGGATGATGTTAATCATCATATTAAAGTAATTATAGTAATGCAATTGATAATCTAATTATATTAGAATATCATTAGTGGGCCATGTAATTAATAAATTAATAGTCTAATGATACACATGTTAGACATGCAATTATGGGAATGATTTTAGATATAATCTAATGTCTCATGTTGAATTTCAAACCTCCTGATTGAAGGGATTAGAAACCTGCTATAATAGAGACCTCGGTTACTTTGAAATTCTCCCAAGTCCATGGTGCCAAACAACCTCTAATGGTTAATGACCATGGTTTTTAAGTGTAGTCCACCTAAAATTTCTATGTACTTTATTTTTGGGTTGATGATCTAAAATGTGCTGGCAAAATAAATGAATGGCATGAATATACACTACATACATTAAGGTAGGTCCATATTCGAGGCCACGCCTAACCTGCTCCATTATAGATGTACTAAGCAAAACAGAGATGGACCTGCCGACCCATTGTGTGGACTAGGCAGGGGCTTGTGGGGCCATGATGTATGTATTTTATCCATGCCATCTATGCAAGTCATGAGCTCAAAAAATAAGCAAATCCAAGGCTTAGTGGACCACACCGTAGGAACGCCAGGGATGACACCCTTCTAAGGCTCACTATGATGTTTATTTCCATCTCACGTGCTGATGAAGTCATGAATGTAAAACACAAATATCAGCTTAATCAACACTTCTCTAGCTCCCCCACCCATTTTTAATGGTGGACATTCTATCCCCACATACGCCTTGCATTTATCTTATTTTTGGCCTTATGCCTTATATTGATCTAGCAAAATAGATGGATAGTGTAAATAAAATATATACACCACAATGTGCCCTGTAAAGAAGCCATTTGTGTCAAGCAAAGCATGTTTTAAAGTTGTTCAAGTAATAACTTAACTCTTCCATCTTAGTGACACACCACCTTATCAAAACCAACCCTGTTGTGCTTGTACTTATATTAGTACCAGGAGCGGCATTACCCAAATCCGCATCCCACCAAGGAACAAGGCAGATTGGGACACTAATAGAACCCCCTCGAGACTCACAGAAGTTTCGGACAAGGATGGTTTTTGTGTTAATCTATTCATCCTGGTGAGAGTAACTTTACAAATAGATTGGATGGCATATAAGCAACACGGCGGGCCTTTTGAAGTCTTCAATGGTAGTTGTTTCCCTCCCCCACTGCATGGATTTAGTTTGTCCATCATTTTCACCCGCTTTTATTAAGAGGTGAGCCAGAATTTAGACAAATTTAAAAAGTGAGCCACACCATGAGAAAAAATAAATATGAATTTTTGACGGCCATGAAGATGATCATACGCAATCCATCCAGCTCACAATAATTATCTTCAGATAAATGCATAAACCAAATATCAGCCTATCCCAAACTTCAGTAGGCCCAATAAGATTTCAACAATGGTGGGAGTTGAGGTCACACTTTTTACTCTGATGTGGCCCACTTGAGATTTTTATATCCTTACATCCTAACATGAGCCATCATTTGGACAGAGTAGATGTCACACACACACATAATAGTGGCCCAAAGCATTTTTGTTACACTGGCTCCTGTTGCCAACTTCACTTGTTTTTGGTATTTTGGTATCTTAATCCATACCCTTCCTCCATCATGCTCAGACATCTATCCTTCCAGGGCCTGTCTGTTTATCCAAATTTAGTGTAAATACCCTATAAATAGCCCGTCATTACAATTTCACCATTTTGAAAATGCTAGGGTATTCCTACTTTGAAAAATGATTCAAAATGACTGGCATAAATTTGTGAGCCCCACCGTTATGTATATGACTTATCTACATTGTTCATCCGTTTTACCGTAACATTTTTAGCCATAAGCCGAAAATTTAGAAAAATTCAACAATCAAATGCCCACACCAAAGAAAACCGTGGCCCTAATAAGTTTTTAACGTTAAGTGTTCTATTATAATTTTACTGTGGCGTGATCCACTTGAACTTTGAATCTGCCTCATTTTTTGGCTTATGTCCTAAATTCAGTTGGTACGATAGATGGACGGTATGGATAATTCGCATATATGGTGGGCCCTCCTATATTTGGCAGCCTCCTCCATTTTTGCGTTGAAAACAAGTAAGAGTCTTATCAACATCGGTAAGGATGAATGTAATTACCAAGCAAATAATCATTACCCATTTCCACTGCACCTACATGTACCTGAGAAAATCAATCATGGAGAAAGAGAAGGTTGGACTCATTACATCAACAACCAGCGAAGATCATCAAATGAGACAACCAGTATCATTCACTAGTAAAGTGATGTCTGAACGGTGGAAACTCATCCACCATACACGTCTCATGCGCCCTTGCAACTGAAGTGGATTGCCTAACATGACTTAGCTCAGGAAAAAAACATAGATTTGAAAGTGGATTGCCTAACATGACTTAGCTCAGTTGTACTTGAATGCGGCGGATATTGATTGGGCCATGTGATACTGTCAGAAATATGAGTCACCTAAAGCGTGTTTGGTATATCCATGTCCCTTACAGCTATACCTATCATAACATGACTTAGCTCCGTTGTGCTTGAATACGGTAGAAATTGATTGTGCCATGTGCTACTGTTAGAGATAGACCCACATAAAGTATGTTGGAATATCGGTGTCCCTTACAGCTATACCAATCATAGCCTCATTTGAATGTACCACAATTGAAAGCCACACCTGCCAAACAGGTTAGCGTTTCTAACATGTGGTGGCTCACATGCACATGCAGCATGTACAACCACTTTTATCTTATTCATTATTTTTTTGGTTTTTTAGTTTTTGGTTAATTTCATTGTGTATGTATGCGTTTCACAATCCATAAGGAATCATAACAACTGAAATGAATGGTTGAGATGGAAATTGTTAAATGGACCCAATTGAATTGAAGGCATCATATGGTTAAGATTATTGGATTGATAATATCTTTGGACTAAACACCATGTGAAAAGGGCTACGATTTCAACAGGTTCAATTGAAGAAGATACATAGGGATAGATTTCTAGTGATGCTAATAGTCAAAGTGGGGCTCAGTTAAATGATGACCATTCGATATTTGACGATTTGCAAGGCTCCATTCATTTAGCCAGAAATCATTTCGGATGGACGACGTTTGGTTAACTTTAGAAGATGCTCCTGTTGACAAGATGAACGGCTCAGATCAATGAGAATGGGCCCGCATCTACCATTGCTTGGTCGAACAAAAAATGCCTCTTCTGATTCTATTTATCTATGGAAATATTAGAATTATTAAGTTTCTACGAATGTGAACCCATTGATGTTAGTACGGGTGGCAATGGGCCTCACCATCCAGGCCGTCCAAGGCAGCCTGACATTTACAACCAGCGCTTGGGCCACTCAACTTAGCTCAAGGGCTGAGCCCAAGATTGAAATCTAGCCCTTTTACTCTGAATCCTGAGTGGGTCAGGCCATTGATGAATGGCCAAGATCAATAATCAAGTGGGCCAGCATCAAAGAAGAGAATGGATCCGTGAACAGTTCCCACTCACCATTAGGTGTGTGAATGACCCGGTTGCATGATCCAATGCGTATGCAAGCGAAGACTAACATGGCTGGGGATCCAATTCAAATTGGTCCAATAATTCCAATTATATTTATCATTACCTCCAACCCATGGACATTATCTATCTATGGTACCTCCCACCATGATGCATGGGTTTTATCCACACCGTCCATCCATTTTGTCAAATCATTTTAGGTGTGAACCCAAAAACGAGATAGATTTAAATATCAAATGGACCACACAATGGGGATTGAATGCTCACCATTAGAACTTCTTGGGAGCGGCTGAAGTTTTGGATTGAGCTGATATTTGTGTTTTCCCTCAAGTGGATCACAGATCGGAGATTAAACGCTCACGATTAGAACTTTTCAAAGTTGCCAAAGTTTTGGATAAAGCTGATATTTGTGTTTTCCCTTCATACAAGGTCTATACGACCTTGTAAAACATGACGGTGGCCCAGGGAAGGTTTCAACGGTAGGTGTCATTTGTAGTGTAGTCCACTCGAGATTTGGATTTGCCTCATTTTTAGATTCGTCCCCCAAAATGTTCTGAAAAAATAAATGGACGGATGGATGGTGTGAGCAAAATACATACATCATGGACAAAGACTCTGGCTAGACAGATTATCGTCCAGGCAGGGTCAAGACCCTGCTGAGCCAGGAATTGGGATTGGGCACTTGGGCCGGACTAGGTCCAACGCCAGCCGGCCTAGAATGGCCAATTGCAACCCTAGATGTTAATGTTTTTCAATTATGTGGAGTTTGTATCATATGCATGAGCCATCCAATCCAAACAAAAATCCACTACATAAACGGTTTGGATCACCCAACTGTGGGACCTACTTGCACCAACTGAAAATCCTAGCCCGCTGTAGGAAATGTGTTATATCCGTATCTTATCCATGAACCGGGACTCCTCGGCCCTCTCGCGAGATTCACGGTTTTAGTAGCATCACACGTGGACAAGTGGGACTTTGGTGCGAGATCCGTGCCATTCGTCAGGAGAGGCCCACCGGGAACATGCCCGGACCAAAACTCGGACGAGTCCACTCATCAGGTGGTCCAGATGTGTAGGCCAAACCGTTGGGCCTGTGTAGCGGTTGGTTCAACTTGCTGAACGGTTGCGATCTATCAAGAGGGTGCCCTGAAGGACGCCTCGCTATCACTAGAGGGCACGTGCACGTCACGTGATCTAGATATTCTGTTGCAGCAAACAGTCGACTCTTCCCGCCTCCTCCAACCCCCCAACTGCTTCGTTTTCAACGACTCGAAAACGAGAGAAAGCTTCAATGGCAGCCTCTCCAGCAATCCAAATCCGATGCTTCTTCCCACCCAAAAACCCAAACTCCAAAACCAATGAAAACCCACACCACAACCATGTTAAATCCGAAGCATCCCTTCCAAGTACGCAGATATCCCTGAATTCCATACAATCCCATCGTGCCCACAAACTGTTCGACGAAATTCCTCATAAAGACACCTTCGCTTGGAACTCCCTCATCCGCTACCATCTCACGCATGATGGGTCTTCTCATGTTATCTTCATTTATCAACAAATGCTACTCCGTGGGGCCCGTCCCGACAAATACACGCTCCCGCACGTTTTAACTGCGTCCAGGGTCTCGGGCAGCCTTTTCCATGGTAAGCAGATTCATGCTCATGCGTTGAAGCTTGGGTTTGGCTCTGACGAGTATGTAGTCACTGCATTGATGACAATGTATGGGCAATTCGATGGCGTTGAAGCTGCGCATCGGGTGTTTGATAAAACGTCTAAGAGAAACTCGGTTTCGTGGACTTTGCTTGCTGGGCTGTATGGGGCAGAAGATCGGCATGATTTGGCTGTAGATGTGTTTAAGCAGATGGTTAGCTCGGGCATTGAGGTCGATTCTGTCGCATTGGTTACTGCAATTGGAGCCTGTGGGCACTTAAAATCACTCCATGAAGGAAGAAAAATTCACAAAATTGTGAGGAACTGCGGATTAGAATCTGATGTTCTGGTGGGGAATGCACTCTTGAAAATGTATTTCGACTGCAGCAGCATTGAAGATGCTCGGGCTGTTTTTGATCAGATGCCTGCAAAAGATACCATCTCTTGGACGGCGGCCATCAGCAAGTACGTGCAAAACGGGAGCTTCAATGAGGGTCTGAAACTGTTTCGTGCAATGCATTTGGAAGGGGCGAGGCCTGATTCATTTTCTGTTTCTAGTGTTCTCCCTGCTTGCGCAAGAGTATCCGCTCATAAGCATGGAAAAGAAATTCATGGGTATGTAATTAGAAATGCGATGGATTTGTACCTAGCTGTCCAAAATGCATTGATGGACATGTATGTGAAATCTGGATGTGTGAGGTCAGCTTCTAAGATCTTTGCAACAATGGTAGAGAAAGACAGTGTTTCATGGACTGTGATGATATTGGGTCATAGCTTGCACGGGCAAGGAGAGGTTGGAGTTGAACTGTTCCGTGAAATGGAGAAGGAATCGGGAATACATGCTGATCAGACAGCTTACGTCACAGTCCTCCATGCGTGCAATACTGCATGCATGGTCGAGTCAGGAAGGTTTTACTTCAATTACATCAAGGCACCCAAGGTCGAGCACTGTGCATTGATGGTCAGCCTTCTATCTCGTACCGGATGTTTCGAAGAAGCAAGGGCCTTCATTGAGGAGCGCCAAATCGAGCGGCACCCGGAGGTGCACAAAGCACTGCTTGACGGGTGCAGGATCCATCGGAATTTGAAGATGGGCAAGCAAGTCGTTGAGCAGCTTATCAAGTTGGAACCTCTGAACGCTGAGAACTATATCATGCTGTCGAATGTATATGCTGCGAGCGCGAAATGGGATGCGGTCAATGGATTGAAACAGATGATTATAGATATGGGTCTGATGCCAAAAAGAGCCTATAGCTGGACCGAGGTCCAAAACAAAGTTCATGTATTTGGAGTAGGGGATGTTTCTCATCCGAGATCACAGAGGATATATTGGGAATTAGAGGGCTTGATGAAGAGGATGAAAGAAGAAGAGGGTTTCGTGCCTGCGTCTGATTTTGCTCTACATGATGTAGATGAAGAGAGGGAGTGCATTTCATATGGGCACAGTGAACTGCTGGCCATTGCTTTTGGTCTGATCAGCACACAAACGGGATCAACCGTTCGTATCACCAAGAACCTCCGTGTGTGCTGCAATTGCCACACTTCCGCAAAAATCATTTCTAAGATGGTTGGAAGGGAGATTGTTTTGAAGGATCCCAACCGTTTTCACCATTTCAAAGATGGGCTTTGTTCATGTGGAGACTTTTGGTGATTTTGGGTGGAAGTATATCATACATAAACTTCTGAAATTCAGAAAATTCAGCTTGGATGCCACAGACGGTTCACAGGATTCTGGACTGCACAAAAGCAAGTCGAGTCCCCGAAAATAATTTTGGATGGGGGCTTTCATTTTGGATTTGATTAGTTGTTGTAGATGACTGTGATAGAAGACCCACCTAAATAAATCAGTCATCACAACCTTTTGTCTTTGATTCTGACTACAAGGCAGGAACGGACGTAATGGTGAAATTGTGAATTGTTGCTCAAATGAAAGTATCTCACCTTCATATGCATGGAACAATCAGAACTCAAAAGACAACAGTGGAAATCCTACGAAACAAGCAAACAGAGCGGCAAAGGTAGCATGTGGAAGAAATAGAAGGAAGAACTGAAAAGGAGATTTTTCTTCTTGTTATTCAAATGCATCATTTCCCGCCATTATTGGTGTTTTTTTTATTTTTTTTTGAAAGAGAAGAAAATAAGTAATGCATATGGATCACGATCCCTTGTTACCTATAAGTATTTTTCTCACTCTAGATCATTTTCTAATACACATTTGAAGAGCCTCAGAAATGAGGATATGGTTGTTAATGGAGTGGATGCCTGAACAAGATTTCTGTAGCAGACCTCAATTAGTTGAGATCAGGCTTAAATGATCATTCTTTGAGGAGCTTCCGAAATGTCGGCACCACAAATAATGAGTTTCTTTAAGACTGGAATCCTCTACCACACTCATCTTACCTGCTGCGTAAAATGCTCCAATCTCTAGGGCCTACCATATTGTATATGTAAGATTCACTCTATCCATTAGGTCTTAGCTTACCATATTGGATATGTAAGGCCCCCAAATGGCTTGATTTGAACCTTTTATAAGGGTTTTGATAGGCTTGGTTTGAATTCAAATGAATGCAACCAGAAACATTTGGATTATTTCATTTGACCTCTAGTGAAAACGGTCCTCCCATTAGGTGGTTTTATAAAATGTTCCTTCCTAAGGTCTTTTCAACACATCTACTGATAGAAACTTTGATTTGCTTTTGCTTTTGCTTTTTCTTTTCTTTCTTTCCTGGGCATACAAAAATTATAACTCTGGCTGTGTTCGGTGGTGGGTTCGTCCCCAGCTTATGCAAACTGGAGAAAGAACAGGGCATACGAAAGAACCACGTTAGGAATTGTATTATGGAAGTAACACATCAAGAAACCCACCACAATGATTTAAACACACTGAAGGGCGTAAACTATCTCAAAGATAAAGATTTAAGTCTACACCTCGCCTAAGTAGCAAATTCAAGCTCTTCATCTTTTGCAACTATTCCAAATAGGTGTGAGTTTCCAAATATATCATCTGCTTTTTTTTTATATTCGAGCTTAATTCCCCATATTGGTTCCAACATATCTTTCATCGAATTAATGAGGTTTAACTCACCAAGATAAAGAGAAGAAACAAAAAAATAAAATAAAAATCAGCCTGATTCAAGCTCGGGTAGGTACCTCACCTTGTAAACTTGAGAAACTTTACATTGTTCCCATTGGCGTGTCACATAGGAGGTTTTTTATAGGGCTGATATTTTTATGTTTGGTGTGAATAATCTTTCCCAATGAATGGAGTAGATTTTACATAAACAATATGGTGGGTCCCATAGAGCTTTGGTGTAAGACCCATATCATAATCCGAACTGTTCCGTCGCTTCCCACGATCCTTCTTGTCAAATTCCTGTAATCCGCGACCTGTAGTTGACGTTGCGCACGACCGTAAGTCGTATCCTATTCATTTGAGCCGGCTTAATCCGAGACTTGTATCATTGCGACCGCACCGTCGCCGCGGTTCCAACGCCGCAACTCACGCACCGATCCGATACCCATACGATGAGATGCGGACCCGCGTTCAGTTCGAGGAAAAACACCGCGTGTTGCAAATTCCAAGAGAATCTCTACAAAGTGTCAAATCAATTCCATCAATCAATCACCCATCAATCACTTTATGTCAAGTACAAACACCCATGCTTCCTTTCTCTACAAGTCAAGCAACCACCCAAGTCAACTAACACATCACCTCACCCATCACTCACATCCATCAACCATCACCCCATCACTCACCTCACATCTCCCTACATCTCATCTCTCTCTCTCTCTCTCTCTCTCTCTCTCTCTCTCTCTCTTTTCTCACACCAAACCCAAGCAACCAAGAGAGCATCCCACGTCCAAATTTTTCCCAAGGGAAAGTGTGATTTTGGTGGCCCGCTTTCCATCCCAAATCTCTCATCTTAGCCATCCATTTCCCATCTCCACCATCAAAGTGAAGCTCTAGGAGTGTAGCTTTCCAATGGACCGAGAAGATCAAGTGGCGGATGTTTCCATAAGCTAGATTTTCATATTTCTATGATGGGCCAAGTGAGGCCCACCGATCAATGGTGTGGATCTCATTTGGGACCCTAAGATGTGGCCAATAGCCCATCTTGATCATCAAATCATTCCATGATGGGACCATTTTCCATGGACCCCATCATGATGTTTACTTTCCTTGCATTAAGAGGTCATCTAGACCGTCCATTTCTAGTGGAGTGGGATCTCCACCGTTAATCTTTTGTTTGATGGTCCATATGCAATGGGCCCTTTGATGTATGATTGAATGATTGAAACGGAGGGCCCATAGTGCCGGGGTCCCTCCATCACGCGTGTCCCACCCTATCTCTCTCTCCCTCTTTTTCCATTTATTTTATTTTTTGTGTGTGATGAAATGGCCATATGGCCCACTTAAATGAGCTCCACCATGAAATATGTATTTTATACTAGTCGTCCATGGGTGGGGCCCATCTTAAATGTACACCCATTCGGGGTGGCCCACCTAAACAGGTCCCACCTTGAATGTTTTTGATAAAGTCCAAAACAAAAAAAAAAAGGGGGAAGAAAAACGTCCAGGCGCTGGACGTCACTGGAAGGAAAAAAATACAAATGTGAGTTTTTTTCCAAGCGATGGGGGTGGGCTACCTGCATAGGCCCCACCTCGATGTATGTCTCTAATCCATGCCGTTCATCCTCTTTCCCAACTCATTTTAGGCGTTGAGCCGAAAAATGATGTTGATCAGAGTATCCGGTGGGCCATAGCGTTGAAAACTGCATCCTTACCGTTGGAATCTCATAAAAATTCCTCTTACGCGCTGAACGAGGTCCAATATTGGTCTCGATGGAACTGTTGTAGGCTGAGGAATTTAATGGATGGAGTGGATTTACCTGTGGCAGGCCACACACATGAAAAACCATGAAATCTCATTATTTCAAAAAAAAAAAATAATAATGTGCAGGGCCAGCGGTAGCCGTGCACGCCCAGCAGTAGCCGTGCATACGGGCAGGGCCCCACGGCTCCAGCCGTGGGCCCACCTTGATGTTTATATTCCATCTGAGCCATTCATAAGGTGGTCCCCTACCTTAAGCATGGGCCACCCAAAAATCAGCATGATCCAAAGCTCAGGTGGCCCACACCATAAGAAACAGTGTTGATTGACCGTTTGCCCTTGAAACCTCATTGGGGTCCACAGAAGTTTTGAATCAAGTTGAAATTTGTTTTTACCCTTCATTCAGGTCTGCGTGACCTAATGAATGGATTGGATGACATAAAAACATTATGGTGGGCCCCACATGGGACCCACAGTGATGTATGTATTCTTTTCCACCGTCCAGGCGGACGGTGGAGCCCACTGATACGTGTGTTTGTGCGTGTGTGAGTGTACGCGTGTGTGTGAGTGCACGTGTGTGTGTGCGTGCGTGTGTGTATGCATGTGTGAGTGCACATGTGTGTGTGCGTGTGTGTGTATGTGTAGATATATATATATATGTATATATAATATTATATTATATATACATATACTGTATATAAATTATATATTATATTAAAAATATGATTATGATGGTGGGCCTTCATGTGACCCCCCACCATGATGCATGCGTTGCATCTCACCGTCTATCCATTTTAAAAACTCATGTCTTGAGCTGAAAATGAGCCAGATCTATGGTTCAAATGGGCCCACTTTGGAATGTATATAGGGCCCATGTTGATCCATTTATGGGCATTCATTTAGGCCCACCTTGGTGCACATCTATGGCCATGGGATTAAGCCCATTTGGCATATGTAATGCCCATGGGTTTGGGCCCATTTGACATATGCAATGCCCATGAGATCCAGCCCATTTATCCTATATAAGGCCCACGGGTTTCAAGACCATTTGATACATATTAAAGCCCATGGGATCAAGCCCATTTGATGTGCATGAAGCGCAAATGGAGTGGCCCATTTGACATATTTAAGCTCATGTGTGTAGGCCCACTTTGATGTATTTCATGGCCCATGGGTTATGGACCATTGCAATGTACATAAGGCTCATTGGTGAGGCCCATTAATGCAACCCATTTGGTGAATGTGAGGCCCATATAATACGACCCATTTAATATATCTAAGGCCCAGGGACCGAGGCCCAACGGATGTCCTTAGGGTCCATTGCAATGTACGTTCCTCATGGTTCGTGAAATGATATTTATGGCAAGCCGTGCCTAGGAAACAATGTTGGTTTGACGTCCACATTGTATGTACAATGTTGGTTAAATGTCCGCATTGTAACTCTCTTTAGGGCCCATTGATAGGTCCATACCCGTTACTATTCATTACCTTATAACATCCTTAGTATAATCTCATGACTCATGCCCATACGCATCATATGTATGCTTGATATGAGTAATGACTGATCATAACATACGCCATTGGGCAAGGCTATTTACGGGACTCGTTATGTGACTGAGTGCCCCACATGATCGCGCAGTACGCGCTGGATTGCTGCATATTTTGACAGCGTGATTCATGCATCTCGCATACATGTGACTTGATCACTGCACGCCCTAGCGACATCAGGGCCGTGGCTGCACAGGTACATTTTGGATGACCGTATTGGATACCGAAAATACTTATTTTAGCACTGTGGACACTTATGATGTCCTTGGGTGAGAGTCCCAGAACCTTTTTGGTACCAGGAGATGCTCCAACGTCTAGACCGAGTGGATACATGAGCGCCCGAGTGCCGAATACCAGTAGGCTGCGTCTCCCACTGTGTCGTGGTCGGTTGGAAGGGGGTGTAGCCTTATCCGCCTGAGTGAGGGGGCTATAAGCTAGGCTGAGTTTGACCAGCTCACAAATGAGTCTGCTATCGACGAGCCGGGTAGGTAATGACAGACTACTGGTCAGGCGGATAGTGAGGTATATTCCGCTTGCTTGACTGTGCAGTTAGGGAGGTGGCAGTCTCTGCGAAGTGTATTAGACCCCAGTGATATCCAGAGAGGAACTGTATTGATATATGTACTTGATGAGTACCGACTTACTTGGATTGCATTTCGCATATGACATTCGACCATGTAGGCCTTGCATTGCATCGGTGTGGCCAATGGCATTCATATCTCGCATCATGCCTTACATTACATAGCCTTGGTATATTCATGGACTTACCGCATACTTCCGCATTGTTCTGATACTGTACACTTGGCGTTTGCCTTATGCACACACTTACACCACCCTCTAAGCTTTTGTAAGCTTATGCACGACCGTTGCGTGCAGGTAGCGTTGGACAGCAGCAGCGCTGAGGCAAGAGTGCATATCAGGACCTTTTTGGAGCTTTTGATCACCTTGTATTTCCCTTTCTGCATTGTACTTAAAGATTTTGATACAGTGGATTGTAATACCCCGAATTTTGGCTAATCTAGGATTTGACGTCCTTAGGCAGTGGGTCAACTAAAACACCTGGAAAATCGCTCAGAACCCAATTCCATAGCCAAAGAAACCACTTAGGATTAATTCCTATGGAAATTAAGCGTAAGTTAGCTAGCGCAACGTTAGAGTAGCTGGGAAATAGTCCCTGATCACTTTAAATACGTTCTACAAGACCCAAATCGAGTAGAACCAATGGCTCTATAATACTCTATAACCTCGGATCAAACTCTAAGCAAGTTTGTTCTCTGGACCACTTTGAAATTTTGTATTGGATGTAGACCGCGTGTCGAAAGTCCGATACCTCCTATCTTAGACCGTTAGGACCGCCCAGCTGGACATGACAATCATTTCAAAAATCAAGTCCAACCGATAAACACAGGCTATTTCATTGAGCCCGGACTGAAGAGAGTGCGAATAGGGACAGAATTGGAATTTCAAATTCAAATCTGGCACACGACTTGACGCGTTAGTATTAAGCGTTCTGACCGTCAGAATTCAACCAGATTACACCCTCGGATCAGGAAAAATTTCTATTTCATATCATGAGACTTTCAGCCCTGATCTACGTGCGGTGACCGCTGAACTGAAATTGGTCCGCCACGCGCGATCTGCGAACCCTGCCGGACTGAAAACTTAATACGTGCTAGATCTGGTACGCATGAGCTTAAGTCCGATCGCATTCGACCAGGGGACCACCAGAAAGCATCTTTTGGACTGAAACAGCCCCGAATTGGTTATGCACTAAGTGAACCTTGTACCGAAGCTTATTTTGGACGTTTTTAAGCTTATAAAAGGGGTTGAAACCCTCACTCCTCTCTCCCATCCGAATTTGAGAGAAACCCTAGATTGGGAGAGAGAAAAGGTGAGAGTTCGTGAGAGAGATTAGGAGGGATTTTTTCTGCCTTCGTGCCACCTGTTGCACGTGCTTCAGCAACACATCTCAATCACCTGGCCGGTGATTCCTCCGCTTTTTCAGGTATGAAATAATCCTAGAAAGTTGCTGATTTGAGGTTTACTAGGATTTATAGCTTGTTAGCTGACGTAACTCGTGAATTAGGTTCTCTTATCGCTGTAGACGAAGCGTATACGCTCCGTTCGAATTTACACATTCATAAGAGACAAGGTGCGGATTTTAGACGCTTTGATTGACTGTTTTCAAAGCTTTCAATAATGTTTAATAGTAGATTATCGACGGCATCGCCGTTTGACATGTACAACATGCTATCCGTTTCCTGTTTCGTAAATCAACGAAGAATATGAGATTTAGGGCATTTTAGTCATTTGTAGGAAGTACTGATTACATTCATATTTTGCTGATGTAATTGACATGGTTTGTTGTCGCATTAGAAAGTTAGGAATACGTGCATAATTAGTTTGGCGAAGAGATTCGCCAAATTGCGCACTTCGGGTCAACATACTATATGTAGACTTAAGTGTGTAGTGTATGTGTTTGTATAAATGCTTGTATTAGTATGTATTGAATTAAATGATGTTATGAATTAGTTTGAGATGGATTTCTCAATTTATATGTTGACATAAATGATTTCCTACATGTTGACTATGTACATGATTCCATACTATGCATGAAATGTATGTGCTTGAAGATTTGCTTAAGTTGAATGTTATAACATGTGTTAACATGCTCACATGATTGTATTTCAATTCCAATACTCCTACATAAATTGCTGATGTGGATTCATATGTGTTTGAGACTATACTTAGTCCAGGCAGTCGGTAACCGAGCGAATTCGTGGTTGGCTGGTCTTGGCCACGAACGACGCATCGATGAACGCGAGTCGTATTTGGAGTTGGCGGCAGTGGTTAG
This sequence comes from Magnolia kwangsiensis, assembly GCA_037074715.1. Taxonomy (NCBI): domain Eukaryota; kingdom Viridiplantae; phylum Streptophyta; class Magnoliopsida; order Magnoliales; family Magnoliaceae; genus Magnolia; species Magnolia kwangsiensis. The sequence continues at coordinate 167,291,387 of CM073574.1, read as the reverse complement.
GGCACGCGAAGTGTTTTACGCACTTCATGTCGTTCGACTTGAGATGCGATCGCGCTAGTCGAGCCCGTCAAGTAACCCGACTGGCCGATGTATGTTCACCCTGTATGAGTCATAACTGCTTGAACCTAGGGTACTGAACTTACCATTGTAAACCCTGTTAACCATGGTACCTTGATCCACGAAGACTCATGAGGCGGGCATGGTGGTATGGGACACCGTGGTCGAGCTGTCGGCCTACGCTGGGGCCACAAACCTCCCCGTAGTGACCAGTGAGCACCTAGTCTCGTGAGTAGATTATGGTGGTATGGGACACTATATTCTAGCTGTCGGCCTACACTGATCAGGCGACGAGTCCTTTGTAGTGACCGCGAGCGTATTCTGAGTCTACGGGAGGCGACGACCCTTCAGTAGCAGTAGAGTACAGTAGGCCTGTATTGATAAGGTGATGGGGGAGCGGTGCAACGAGTGCGAGCAACAAACCTGGCAGCCCTTACAGCGACCTACAAAATATATATCGTATGAGACTACTAGGAGTGACGACCCTAGACAGGATTTGTGTTGGGATTGATACAAGGGAAGTACCTTAGTTTTCCAATCCTTCTGTTTGAATGGACTAATAACAACTCGAAAATCATATCACCATAACATTGCATGTGCCTGAAAGATGTGGAGCACTTGAGGGACGATTGTATGCCGCGGTCGTAAGATGGTGTCGTATGAGGGAGATCGTCGGTGAGGGCATACATCACGTCATGTCATATTGCATTAACAACAGTATTAGGATTGTCTGATTTACTGCTTTACTATTATCGCATGATTGATTTGAGAACATGTAAATCCTTGCTCTATTATTCCACTGAGTTAGTTACTCATTCCCATGTTACGGGATGGTGTTTGCAACTCCCACCAGACCCTGTTGTAGATGCAGGTGATGCTGAGATTCAGGAGGCAGAGCCAGACTTTGACGAGAACGAAGATGAGTTCTCGTACATGCAGTACCATGATGGCTTTGCTTAGGTGACCTGGGTTGATGGGACTTCACAGTGGGACTCTTCTGGACATTTATTTTTGTCATTTACATGTATATGAGACTTAGTGATGTATTCATACTTTAGTGACAGTTGAGATCTACTTTGTTTTTCCATACAGTGATATATATATTGTTTAGTCTTCCACTTGCTTTTATCACTGGATCTGGAGTATGAATTACAGTTTTGGTATACTTTTACTCATGTGAATGCTTTAACTCAGATAACATTGAATCATAATCATTTTTGTTGCATAAGTGACGGTCTGGAACTCGGGAGTTGAGTTTATACACGACCCCCGATTTTCAGGGTGTTACATGGATATGTGGTGATGTTGTTTTGTGACTTGGTTATGCTTGTGGTTATGCTCCATTATATATATAAAAAAAATCATTCTGAAAATCCTCCTTGTAGGATCCCAGGATCGGAATCTAGCGTTGGATTGTCAGGAGCCGAAAATGGGGCACTACGGAGGCTGTCGGCACCGGATTCGGCAATCGGGATTCATGTGAATCCGATTTTCAGGTTTGGAGCGTGACATTTGGTGTTCCATGTGCCCTGTAAAACAAGAGTCAAAGATGATTCCCTAGCAAGTCTAGAGCATTTTTTTATTTTTTATTATTTACACATGCAAACACACCCCACACACTCACGCCATAGTGGGATTTCACCACCCATGGGTAATCAAACCCTTGACCAGGTGTTGAAACTCCTGAGAGTCTACCACCTGAGCAAGAGCTGGAGTCTACCACCTGATTCCCTAACAAGGTTAGAGCATAATGTGTGCATTGAGACTGGATGCCAACATCTCCTACCATCCAAAGATGGTCAAAATGAATCAATCCAACTCGCCCTGTTGGGATTCTCAACTACCATATGTGATCGTCTGTATGCGTGTGATCAGTTCTGAAATTATACAACATTGCAAATGCATTCTATATAGGGATTTTCACCGAAAATTTCTTCATAAATTCCAAATTTACCAAAGAATTCTCCTGCAAATCAAAATACTTAGGTAGTACTTTTTTGGAATGGAAGTTATGAAAGTACCCTAATATATTGTTTTTTTTTTTTTTTTTTTTTAAATAAAGTCGAAAAAATGTGAAGCCCACATGGTATGTGTATGACATTCAACCTATCAAACATATCCATCCAATCATGATAATCACACAAACGAAAAATTTTCTGATTGGATCACCAAATAGACTACACATGTATTTTAATGTTTTTAAATAGTGTATATTATTTTTAAAGGTGTGACTCACGGTAGGTTTAAATGGACCAAATTTTTTGTTATGAACATCATGGTGGATTACATTTATTGAACGGATTGTATATCATGCAAATATTCCATGGGCTTTATAATTCTCTACTCTAGCACTTTTTTTTTATGGAAAAAAGTTTCAAGTAAGCATCATAGTAATTTAACTGCTTAAAATTACTTCCGGCAGATGTTGTTTTGTAAAATCCTAATTTCTGAGAAAATTTGTGGTGAAAATCCCTTCTATATATTGTCATGAAGTCTTGTATATCCTGATATAGAAAAAAGAAATCTGAAATAGCTGCCTTATGATCAGGAAGGTTGATTGAGCACTTGAAAAAAATCAGCAATAGCCAGATGATGCCCTAGTTAGGTGCAGACTGTGTAAACCAATTAAAATTAAGAGTTGTTCTGAATACAGTCCAATCAATTATTTTGAACTATCCATTGAGTCCAAAGCACATTGTGTGGAATGTGATCCCAAAATCACACTGATCAGATGATCAAATCCATCCTTAATTAGGCCTTATCTATTGTAGCCATCCTTTTTTCTAAACCACGGATGGATGGTTAGGATTGCCTAATAAAAGTGATACAATCATATGCAAGCAGTGGTGGACCATAAAAAATATGTGGATTGATTTGTTGATGACCACTTGTGTGTGTGTGTGTGTGTGTGTGTGTGTGAAATGAGCATTGAACCTCTGGACCTGTGCATTGAGGGTGAATGTGAAGGTGGAGTGGATTCCCTAGTTAGTAATATTATTAAGGCTTGTTTCAGAGCTTATGTTTGGAATGAATTAGAATCCAAATCACAATTATCATGAAATTAATGTGAATTGAAATCCTTAGTTGTGTAGTAGCTTGTAATTAGAATGCATTGGAATCCAAATTTTGTACATGGATGCTTTTAAAATTGGAATGCATTAAAATTCTTTGAAGTTTTTATAGGAACTTGAATTTCATTAACTGAGTTGGCTTTATGTATATATGTGATATGTGGCAGAATACTTCTAATGAGCCCATTGAAATATATATACTTTGGAAAAAAAAAAGAAGGGAAAATTACGAGCTTAGCCGATTAATCATGAGAATCACAAACAAGTGACTTACCAACATTTTGTAACCGTCCATTTAGATGGAAAATGTTTGGACGGTTTGGTTCATAGTGATGCAGGTGGTAATTGTTTGGAGGTATCATGATTGTGCCATGTGAATGGCAAATTAGTAGCCTAATAATATCTTTGTTACACGTACTTTCTTGCCTTTACAAAGAGAGCAAAAACAATGCATTTAACATTCGATTACATTGAATTTATAGCAAAACAAAGAAATTTCGAAATACACCAAAAACTAACTTTTCATTTACCTATAATTACAGGATGCCAAACACACTGAATATGTGTATTTACATCCAACTACCTCTCAATATACCCAAATACAGGTGCCAAGCGACGACATCTTGGATTTTCATTTCCTTTTTTACCTATTTGGTTTGCAATAACATTTGTTGTAGAAATGTATTTTTATTTACACTTCAATCATTTGGATTGGCATCCAACGGTGTGAAAATCCAACTCAAAATGTTGCAATGCTCCACAATATATAATTATATATATACATACATACCCATGATATGGTGCTTCATATATAACAATCATGTTTATAAGCCATATGAAAGATTTGTCCAAAAATTACAGTATTCCAAAACTCGAGTGAGTCATGTAGAGGTTTTAGGTACGGATTTTTGGAGTGGCCCACTTGAGTCTTGACAAGGGGTGGTGTACTTGATGGACAAGGTGGATTTCATGGACATTAAATCATGTTTTCGCCGCATTAAAGGCGTAGATTGCCTACAACCCCCACCACAGGAAGTTCTTGCCATTGGAAGTTAGGTGAGGCCTACGATAATATTTGTGAGAAATCCACCCTGTGCAGCTTATGTTAGGGCGTGGACGAAAAAAAAAGAGGCTAATCCAAAACTCAAGTGAGGATTAGATGCCACTGTTGAAAAATTAGTGGGGCCACAAAAGTTTTGGACTAGGCTAATATTTTTGCGTTTTCAATTCATCCTAGTGAGATACGACATTATCAACAGATGGGATGGCATATAAACATTACAGTGGACCCTCAGAAGGTTTCAATAGTAGGTGTGGCCCAATTAAATTTTAGATCTGTCTCATTTTTGGGCTCATTCCCTAATATAAGCTTGAAAAATGGATGAGTGGGCGGATTTCTCACAAACATCACAGTAGGCCTCACCTAGCTTCAAGCACAAGAAGTTCCTACAGCTGGTGGTTATCGGCAATATGTAGAATGAGCTGAAGCTCTTCCATTAATGGAAATGTTATTCATTTCTTCTCCTTTCTAAAGAGCTTTTGGTGTCTAAATGCCCATTTTGAGCCAAACAACCACTGGTGATGTGCATTTGGATGCACTCTTAATAACCCTGTTCTATTCCCCACTTGTCAAAATAGGCATCAGAAGGCCCACTTACTGGAAACCCTTAGGGTTGGTTTTTGTAAAATAAGCACTTTATTTTCTATGAAAATTAGCCCAAAATCAACGGTGAGAATTTGTCCAGACGTTAGCCAGAAGGAAAGTTCCGGACGGCCTAACAGAAACCTCAGTTTGAGCTGATGGGAAATGAAACCTAGGTATATGATCAAAGGATCTAGACAAACAACTAGGGGGACAAAATAATGATAATAACCAGCAGACTCCAATTGGCTGAAAATGTACTCTCGGTCGACTCAGATCTTTTTATCATCACGGGCCCATATATATAATAGTGCATTGAATACAAAGGGCCTATTTGGAATGTGGGATTAGGTGGTATGGAAATGCATTTGGCCTGACCTAAATTCCATCCTGCATTTGAAATCGATGGAAAGTACTGGATTAATCCATAAATCATATCTTCCAGTGGAGTAGGAGATACAATGGAATTTCTAATGAATCTAAAATCCACTATTTTTGTGGACCCCACATTAATGCATGTGTTTTATCCACATTTTCCATCTATATTTGCTATTTACACGTGACACTCGAGTTGCATATGCGTATAGGTGACTAACATTAGTTGTGAAATTTGATGGGTTGATTACAATTTCATGGTCTATAAATGCTGGTTTCACTTAATATAGTGTTTTCACAAAAGAGTATGTTGATCCCAAATGTCTGATTGGACTGTCAAAATTCCATGATATTTTCGAGACGTATAATCATTGTGTAATGATTATGTTAATTCCACGTGTGCCTTGATGTAAGGTTCTTGGTTGTGTTGTGTAATGGTGCGTGACTCAAATATGGATTGACATTTGAACTTTGAAGCCATTACTAGCTGAAAAAGTTTCGAATATACAATTGGTTAGAATTTGTAAAACTGCTAATAGTTTAAAAGACCATGAAGAATTCGTAAAACTGCTAATAGTTTAAAAGACCATGAAGAATTCGTAAAACTGCTAATAGTTTAAAAGACCATGAAACCAATAAACTATGTAACCTTAACTCTGGAAGAGTCGAATGACTCTGAGTAAGTGAAAGAAAATAAAAGATGCAAGGAAAATGCAACAAATGAAATGAGATATAATCCCAGCCTTACATCACGGAACTCAAGGCTTCGGGTAAGCGAAAGAAAAGAAAGGATGCAAAGAAAATGTAGTAGATGAGATGTGTTATAATCTTAAGCTCACATCATGGAACTTACAACCTCGAATAGGTGAAATAAAAGAAAGGATATAAGGAGAATGTAGTAGATAAGATGAGCTATAATCTCAGCCCTACATCACAAAACTTAAGGCATCGGGTAAGTGAATGAAAAGATAAAGTATGTTAAAAAATGACAAAAGAAGTGGCATAGGTTAATATTGTAGATGTACTGGGGATGTGTGGAGTGAAACACAAATTGAGTTGATTGAGATATGTGAGGAAAAAAGAAAAAAAGAGAAACCAAAAACACTATTTTTCTACAAAAAGGATGATTGGATGTCTTTATTTAATCTAACTATATTTTTGGCTTTTCTAACTTCTATTACTCTGGCCCTCCTATACTACAAAAAGGATGTACTTACATGTGCGTATACTTGAAGACCTAGGTATCTTGAGCTAAAACTTAAACTTGTAAACCTATAATCTAGTTAAACTCAATATCCTAATTGATCGAATCATATCAAGGTGGGACCTGGATCCCTAATTTATTAAACCTAAATGTCTAAGTAGAAATTACCTTAAAATACATCAAATTGAATATTTAAACCGAAGGTTAACTTGCGAGGTGCATTTGATCGGTCCTTGGCGACCGGTCAATCAAAACCTTTGTTCAATCTTGTTAAACAGGTAGAACCCTCGAGTTTATAACCGATGATGAATCACCTTGCTCAACTCCTAAGACCCTTTGGCAGTGAAAAATTCCATTTCGAGTCAATCCAATGCTCTAACGGTTCAACCAACCTTATTAGCATAAAAGCAAGTAAAAATAGTGATTTGTCGGCCTTTGAATTTCAATATACTTGCAATCATAGAATTTTCTAAATGAGGCTATAAAGGCTCTTTGTCCATTCTTTCATTTCCTAAGTTTGATAGATGGAGAGATAGAGGGGGAGTGTGAGTGTGAATGTAGATGTGAGAGTGAGAGAGAGATTGAGAAGTAGATCAGGTTCGGATCGTCGCATCGGTCCGTTCCTAACTCAATTCAAACCATGCAAGCTATCCCGCATCTTCTTCAGCTAAAAAACCCTTATGCTAGTCAGGTAAGAGCTCCTTAGCCGTGCATGCATGTTCTTCACTTGATTTCTCACAATTTGAAATTATTAGGATAAGAAATTATTATTTTTCATCCAAATCTTACGATTTTGATATTACAGTTTATTCATGCTAGGGTTTAAGGTCCCTACAAGCAAATAGTGGTGACCTATTCTCATCCAAGAATCATATTATGGCCTCGTGTGAACTATGAATTTGTGCCAAGCTTGGGTTTCACTTGTCGAATTGAATTGAGGATTGTTTGAATCGAGGTAAGTAAATCCTTAAATCCTTATCGAAAGTTTAATTATGTTATAATATAAGTTATTAATAACAAAATTGCGGATGAATTATAGTTTGAAGCTTTTTTTCTAAAATTTTTATGCCTAGGTTGCATTTGAATCGAAGATTTCAACTTTAAGGTGAGGTATATTCTTTTAAGCTTTTCGATGACATTTTTTTATATCTTACAATAGTCTCATTATTTAATAATCATGTTAATTAAATTGTGAATCATGCCATAGGTCTCGTAATGTATGTTACATATGTTAATTTTAGGATTATTTTTATAACAGAGGACATAACTTTCTAAATTTATAACTTAGGTTGATTCACACACATACATGCCTCGAAATGATCAATCATATGAACATAATTCTTATCTTATGGGTTTCATGTGGATATGAATCGTGACATGCTATGGTGAAGTTATATGTGAATTGTGTGGATATCTCACACACTTGTATTTGTGCCTTATTAGCTTATTTCACATTGGACATCGGTAATCATGTGAAATGAATTAAAAGAAATTAGTCATACGCTTACCATCCACATAAATTATTATGCCTCAGTTAGCTTTGTCAAGTGAAATCCTTTTGATTGTGTTCCTACGTGGACTCTATGCTTAGATTGCTTTATTTGTGCTTTGTTGGCATATGCTGGAAAGAGCCATTTATATTGAGATGTTATATGAATAAGGGATGGTAAGGTTTATTTGCTGGATTAAGGGTGTCCACTAGTTCTAAAGATTTCATTTGAATGGGCTATTTACAAATTAGATTAATAAAGAAAAACTGGAGCTTAAAAAGATTAGTTTATTTTTATTTTCTCATTTTAGGTGGGTCTTTTACATTAATTTATTTTCAGGGACACACTCTCACACGCGCACTCTCACTCACACACAACACATTGGGAACTCCTAAGTCATGAGTGTTGAAACTCTTGCGAGTCTACCACCAAGCGATGAGTAGCGACCCTGTTAACATTAATTCAGTATCACCTACTCGGGCGTTCCAAATCCTCATCATACGCGGCCCCACCAGAGGAAGGGTGCCTAGAAACACATGGATCTAATAGTTGGGTCCAATGTTCAATTTGGCCCACACCTATATGCAGCCATCGGACGGTGGATGTCAATGATCGTCGCTGTCCATTGCCCAGTATCTATAAGCAGTCTCCTCTTTGGCTCCGGACCTATTTGATACTCTAGCTGTGAACGACGCTTAATACGCATGGACGTATAAATGTTATTCATAGCGTATGTTAACTCCAACTAAACTGGCTAAATTATGGAAATTAGTATGGTTAAGTTACTTTCTGAAAATAATATTAGTGGAGCCATCCCAACCTCTAATTCGTGGACACTTGTTTTCTGAAATAAGACCCTAGGATTTTTTTCATTTTTAACCGTGCCACCAATCTAATAGTTAGGTTACAAGATTAGAGTAATATTTTTTTCATGAGACATCTAAATTGGATCCCAATAATTTGGACGGTTTAATTTAAATTAATCATATGCTACCTATGCAATTTCTAAATAATTTCTCACTGCCTGCGTATCACCGCCGGACTCTGCCAGCGTATCAAAGCATTTCTCTTTCAAAATTCAAAACAACCGTGAAAATTTTTCCCTATTCCCGCCAATTCCAAACCGCAAAACCACCCCGCTTGCGTTCGGAGACAAAACCAACAATTCCTATTGGCGAGAAACCCAAACACACGGATCGCCAACCAATCTCAAATCCTAACCGTTGAAAACCCAAACTCACACGGATCGTGACTTTCCTATAAATAACATCCTCCCCAGACCCTGCTAGGCAAGTATCACATCATCTTGTTTGAAAAAATTCCAGTCGAGAGAGAGAGAGAAAGAACAAGAGGGAGAAATGGAGGCAGCTAAGACAACGAAGTCTGCTGGAGGAAGGAAAGGCTCTGCAAGACGCAAGGCCGTCTCGAAATCTGTCAAGGCCGGGCTTCAATTCCCTGTTGGAAGGATTGCTAGGTTCTTGAAGAAAGGAAGATATGCAAGGAGGCTTGGAACCGGCGCTCCCATCTACTTAGCTGCTGTTCTTGAGTATCTAGCAGCAGAGGTATGAAAAATGTATAGGAAATCCCAGAAATTTAAGATCTATTTCATCCCCTTTTTCCTCCTATCTTTGATTTTTACCTTACTGGTTTCTGGGTTTGCGTTGGATTTCAAAAGAAGTCAGAGAAAATCCAATTCCCCAATAGAGTCCATTAAACCCCAAAAATCCGTGTTTGATTTTGTTTTGTTGATCTACCCTTTTAGGTGAAAATCTCCCAAATAGTCCATTAAATGCCAGAAATTTAAGATTCATTTCATTCCTCTTTTTCCTGTGCTTTATTTTATTTCATTAATCTACCCATTTTGGTTTTTGGGTCTGTGTTGGGTTTTGCAAAGGCCTGAAAAATTCCAAAAAGCACATCGTCTCCATTCAATATCATCATCTTAATCTGTGTCTGTCTCAATATCAGGTTTTGGAGCTTGCTGGAAATGCTGCAAGAGACAACAAGAAGACTCGGATCATCCCAAGGCATGTTCTCCTGGCTATTAGAAATGATGACGAGCTTGGGAAGTTGTTGGCTGGTGTGACTATTGCTCATGGTGGTGTTCTTCCCAACATCCATTCAGTTCTTCTTCCCAAGAAATCTGAGAAAGCTAAGGATATAATTGAAGCAACCAAATCCCCAAAGAAGGCTTGAATCAGATGATCTCAATCTGTTACTCTTTTTTATTTAGTGTATATTTGTCTTTATGAGATTCAGAAAAATGGGGGATTTTGCGTTTTGAAGAAAGAAGTAGAACAAAGACCTTTTTTTCCATTTTGAGTTCTGTGGGCCACCCTTGTTGATCGTGTTGCTAAATCGAATATGATGGGAAGATTGATCTTGCACCTGTATACATGTACGAGATCAATCTGTATTTGGGAGGACCCTTCATACAGGTGATCCTGTTTTATCCTGCATTTGTGATGATCCTTCCATCATGTGGGCCGTGATTTTGCTATTAAAATCAAGTCATTTTTCCCCCTCACGTGGTCTGGAGAAAGTCCATGCAAAATGGACTCGGATTAGGTAGTTGACTCCTCCATTACAGATTTATGTATCTGTTCTAGAAAAAAAAAAAGACTCTTGTGGGCCTGCCATGATGCATGTCTATTTATTGGGAGCGTGGCAATGGTCTCCCCCAAGGTAGTGCGGCCCACTTTGATGTATGTATTCTATATCCATGTTGTCTATTCTTCATGAGTCTTAAAATGAAGCATATCCAATTGTAGGTTGACCATAGCATGGGAAATAATGGTGATTGACCATTGCTAAGTTATATTAAGGGCCCCTTTGGCTGGTCGGATTGGAAGCTAAATCTTGGGATTGGTAAGGTGTGCCAAATAGAGTTAGTGATCTGATCTTAGTCTTATGTATCTTAAGACAATTCACTTACAATACCATCATTATCTTTAAATCCCATCCAATTCACCTTGATTTATTCAAATTTGCTTGGGATGTTTGGTTTGAGGGATTAGAAGGGATGAGAAGGTTAAATCCTGGGATTGGTCTGGTGTGCCAAATAGACTGGATATAACAATCCTATGGATTTTAAGACAATCCATTGACAACACTATTAATACTTAGAAATCCATGCCATCCACCCTAATATCATTCAATCCCTTTTAATCTATTTGGCCAAATGTGCCCTAAGTTTTATATTGGGTTGGTATTAGTTGTTACCCCATTTGGGTTTTTGTGAACTTGTTAGCTGGTTGGATTACAAATAAACATTATAATAATCTTTAAGAAGTTTTTAATGGTAGGGTGTTCAATCACCACTTTTGCCATTGAATGGTTCACTTGAGCTTTGTATTTGCTTCATTCTTGGTCTTGTGTCATAAATTGATTAGCAAAAATAGATACATTAATGTGGGCTCAGGGTAAGGGTTGCACCCTTTTGTAGTGGACCTCACCATTAAAAACTTGCTGGGGCTATTAGTTTTGGATCAAGATGTTAGTTGTGTTATCCCCTCAGGTAGGTTGGATGGTTAAAAAAAAAGTGGGCCCCTAGGAAGTTTGATCAACAATGTTTCTTGTGGTATGGTCTAGGTAGACTCCAGAAATCATACAGTCAAATGATACATCTACATGGTTTATTTATTGAATGTACTTTTTTTCTTCCCCTGTACATGTGTCATTTGAGTGTATGATTTTTTGGGGTATATCCACGGTGTGGCCCCCACAGGAGTGGTTTAAGTGAGTCCCTCTTAGGTGGGTGGGATCCTTGACTTTAGGGCCATATGTGCCTTAAATTTATACTGTTTTACCATGATCTAAAAAATGAAGCGGATCCAAATCTCATGTGGACTATACTATAGGAAACAGTAGTGATTGAATCCCCAATATTAAAACCTTCATGGGAGCCTATGTAATGTTTATTAGCCATCTAACTTGTTGATAGGGTTACAAAGACGTGGATGAACAGACTACATAAATATTGGCTGGATCTGCAACTTTTGTTCCATGAGAAGTTTTTAACGGTTAATTACCATTGTTTCTTGTATTATGGTCTACCTTAAATTTGGATGTACTTCATTTTTGGATAATGCGTTAAAATGAGTTTTCAATATTGACGGGTGGTGGGCGGTTGTAAGTCATGTATATCAGTGGGCCCCACAGTCGGAGGTCCCACCTACCTTGGTGGATTCGGGTCTCACCTAATCTACTCCTGACCCCCTCTAGTATGATTGTTGAACAGTGGGCCCAGTAAATAATAGTAGGAATAAAGTCTGCCAGGTGGGAAGCGGATTGCGTACTGACTACTAACTCAGAACGCTTAGCGTGCTGAGTAAACTCTGTGAGGTTTACCATGATTTATGTATTTTATCCACTCCGTTCATTCATTTTATCGGATAAATTTAGGGTCCAAGCCAAAAAATGAAGCATAGTCAACGCTCAAATGGACCACACCACAGGAAAAAGAGCCACTGAAGTTTTGGATCAAGATTATTTTAATGTTTTCCCCTCTTTATGATCTTATGAATAGGTTGGATGATAAATAAACATCATTGTCTTGTGGTATGATCCTTTGATCTTTGGATATGCTTCAATTTTGGGCTCAACCCCTTAAATTATATGGAAAAATGGATAGACGGTGTGGATAAGCTACAGACATTCAAGCTGGGCCCAATTGAGTTTACTCAGTATGATGCCATTAATACGATGATAAGCCCACCTGATGATTGTATTGTTCTTTTGATTGTGGGGTCCATTTTTATGGTGGTATGTGCTATTTGGACGGATTGGATTCCATAAAGACATTAAAGTGGCCACTGTGTTCAAGATTTGTTCAAGTTTGCATTTTAAAAGTTGGTAAAATGTAAAATCATCTCTAACGTGTCTCATTGGTGCATAGCATTAGTGGCGTATGATCAATCTTAGCCATTGGATCATTGATGTTAGCAGTCTTACTGTGGACGTAAGATGGCAAAAATCCTCTCAAGTTGTAAGATCCAAACTTCGAAGTGGCTTAAAAAAAACACAACTTTTGCAAGGAAAAAAAGAGCTAAAAAGATCGTATTGATGGGATCTAATGCCTTGGAAGTTATTATTATTATTATTATTATTTTAAAATACATGTAAACCCATCTATAGCCAGGCCCATCAGTGATCATTTCAGGGGTCCATCTTATATTTGTAAAATAATGATGGCTGATCCGGACATGAGATTTTATAATTATGTCCTTCTAACCCATTGTCATTTATTGAAATTATATATATATATATATTTTATTTTTTATAAAAGGAAACCAAAAATGGTTATTTTCTAGGAGAAGAGAGCCTAAATGAAACTGCTATTTTAAAGAAATTTACAAAACAAGTAATGGAAATGCCACTTTCATGAAGATGGTGTATTTTCAATTCATACTTCAACCAATCCAATTGTTTTGACAGGTGCACCCTATTATGAGAGCTATCTCTAAAAAGGGGTAGCAACATATTTCTTAGGTTTTAGACATGAAAAAGAAATGATCATTTTCTGAAGAAAACAATAAAAAAGAAATTAGTTTCTTCACTGTCTTTTCTTCTTGGAATTAGGAAATCAATTCACTTTTCCATGGTTGAATTCTGTTTTCCACCAATTCTAACAGCATGTTTAAATTGAGATGAAAATGAAAACAAATGATAAAAAAATAATACCAAATAACTATTTCCATGAGCCATGCATTTTAGTTTTAGAATTTTTGTTGGACAAACTAAAAATTTTATATTTGTAAAACAATGATTACTTATTTTCTTATATTAAAGGATTTATATTACAAAAAATTGCAAACTGTCTTTAATTTATTTTTATTTATCTTCAAATAATACGTCATAGTGCTGATTTATTTCTTCCTCTTTTATCTTCCACTAACAATTAAGTAAACCTAGCAAATAGGTACAATATTAAATCTGGTCAGCGGGTTGAATTCTTTGAGTTTGATTCATCGATCAGCTGATTCGAGTCTGAGTCCTCGTTTCTAAAATGCACTGTATTTTGGGAGAAAGCTTATTACATTCTTCCTAATGATATTATTATATCCTTGGAACATCCATGCAACCTCTTTTATTTTATTTTAATGATTGCATGTGGTTGTATGCACAGCCAAGGAAATTCCATCATGTTCCTTGAAATCTAAGATTCAATGAATGAGAGGAAGCATGTGCAATCACCACCTTTTTTTCATGCCATAATCCACCCACCCACTTGAAAAAGGGAAAATGGCACATGATTACTATAGATTGGCAGAGTATGCACAACCATGCTGGTGCACTAGTCTACCATACATGTGGCATGCATGTATCACCAAATCTCATTCAAGTGCATAGCTCCAATTAGATCGGTCGGATGATCCACGTCTGTTTGCTGAATTCGGACCATTGATTATTGTCCATTAGATTTCTAGTGATTGGCTGGTTACGATCAAATCTCGCTGTGAATTCTGGCTCATGATCAGTCCAAAATGGGACCCACGACAGTCAAACTTAAGTTACATGCGCGCCACCGGGCGACTTCTTCAGCTTGATGCCCAAGTGTGCTTACCTTGTGCTGTTTTGGAGCGAGGCATGGCCTCAAACAGGGAACTCTGAATCAGAATATGGTGAGTCGACTCGAAACTCAGTCAGCACTCAATCCGGCTTTCCAATGCTTAACTAGCTGAAGCTGTAATCATGCTTCCCAAGTTATCAAGCAGTTAGCTAAGTTAGCCTATGAGTTTCAAGATCCCCTCAGCCCATTGGGTCAGAGGTGGATTGCCTGTGACCCCGACCGCAAGGAGTTCCTAGGTCTGAAGCTAGGTGGGGCCCACCGTGGTCTTTGTGACAAATCGATAGACATGGACCCATAAATGAGGTGGATCCAAAACTCAAGTAGGCTGCACCAAAGGAAAAGTGGGGAGGGAATGAAACCTTCTCAGTTTCCACGTTGATGTATATATGCCATCCAAATTGTTCGTAAGGTCATTCCCTCATGTATGAACTTAAAACACAAAACTATTAGCCTGATACAACTTCTGTGTGCCCATGAATGTTTCATTGTCGGGCATTAAATCCCAATTGTTTCCTGTCGTGTGGCCCACTTGAGTTTTGGATCTGCCTCAATTTTGGTCTTATGTCCTAACATGAGATGACAAAATGGATGGATGAGGTGAATTTCTCATAAATATCAGTGGGCCCCATGGGTCGCAGGCAATCCACCCTGGCAGTCATCAATGTATTGAATCAAGTTGTCTTAACTTTCGCCAGCCATGACCATGATCTGAACAAGAAACTTGAAGAGCACTTTTGTGTCTGAATCAACTCAGAAGTGAAGAGCTCGACAGAGTCGAGTTAGAGTTATTCTGGTATGAAATCATTTTCTTCAACGGTACAAGGCCTCCTTCGACAGAGAATTTCTCATAATATGGTTGGGAATGTAAACATATGAAATAAAAATTTGGTACTTGAACCATATCTAATGCACACTAATACCAAAGGGTGTGTTTGGATGCACTATCCAATCGAATCACAATTGCTATTATAATAAAGTGGAAATAACCGGATTGCACATTTTCCTTCTTGAGCATCGTTTGGACTCTTGCGATTACATTATTTTCAAGCTGGACTTGGAAGCAGCGAATGCAATTTGAGTGTGGCTTCTGTTTCACTACGAATGCCAGAAACCATCATTACGAATGCTAGAAACCATCATTACTTTCTGGTATTTCCTATTGATTAAACTGAATTTACACAATTCAATTAACTCAGGCACCCCAACACAGCCTAAATGTTTGAACAAGCAAAACCTCAAGCACTACTAATCTCATTTGCAAATACTACAGGCAGTATGTAAGGACATTCACACAAATGTATGACATCTCGAACCGCTCATTTGGTGGGTCTCATCATAGAGGGGCCATACCCCAAAAATCATTCCCATTCGATGATCCTAACCTCCAACAGAAAGTTTTTGAGGACCCAAAAAAGGAACAGTTGAGAAAGTGTTTTGCTTTCAATGGACAAAGTCCTCCATTAGAGCAGTTAGGATCATCCAAACAGTTTGCTTCTGTGGCCCACCAATAATGTGCCGATTAGATGAAATGTTCAGATGTTGTATATTTGAGAAAATCTGATTCGCATCCTTCTTGCAAAAATCTATATTCAGTGAGTCTTTTGAACATTGATTCAATAGAAATCTAGGCCACTGAAGGAATCAGACTGAAATAAAACGAAGGCAAATGAACATGGCCGAACAATCCATACTCTTATGAGGCTTATCTGCAATTTCTTACTTCTCGAGCTTTGGGTTGTCGTTTGGCTTCTGCTAATCTTGCCTCCAAACCATTCTCTCGCCTCCCTTTCACCGACTCTCCGACCGATCGTTCACGTGCTGCAACCACATCATCTTGAGCCGGCCACCGTTGTTCCCACTGCCTCGTTGGACTAGCAAAACCTTGGGCAAATCCAATCCTCGAACTGGACAGTATGTGGTCTCTGAGACCCTTCATAGACTCATATCTCCCTACTTCATCACTGTAATCTTTCTTCGGAATCTGCCTCTGAAGAAGACCACTGCTCTCGGACAATCTTTGTCGATTGGTCCCACCATTCCGACGTGAGCGATTTTCGATACCGAAGGCCCACTCAATTCCTTCCACCAAGCTTCTATCGTTAGAGATGCTGCTTCTCGTTGGAACTTTCTCAGATATTGATTTCCTCCTTATTTCCTCATCAACAGAAGCTCTCTTTCCATCTTCTCTTGATGCGCCAGTAGCATACCTCCATTTGCAGCTTTTCCTGTTGTTATCCATATTCAATTCAATCGAATGCAGATCACTTTCATTTGGTGAATCTTCTACCTCTTCTCCATCTTCTACTATTCCGTCTCCCTCTCCTTCTGTAATGCAATCGGCACCCAAACGTGTTTTGCTCAGACGGCTCACCTTCCGTTCATCCCCAACCTCGAAACCCTCATGATTTCTATACCCGCTTCTCGTTTCCTTCGTCCTTTGCAGCTTCAAGAATGCTTCGAGCTCATTCCTTCGCTTATCAACAGCTGGGTTTTTCTCTTCATACTGAAACTTAGCTTCTGAGAGCTTCATTGGTGCTCTTTCCTCTCTTCGTATGTCTGTGAGCTGAAGCATTTCCCTCTCCTTTTCCATCTCTTCTCGAATCTTCAAAGACTCTCTCTTCAGTGTTTCTACTACTGCCTTGTCCTCTCCAATTCCCTTAGCTAATCCATCACAAACTCGTTCGACTCTCTCTCTTGCTCTTTTCTCGCTCTCGAGTTCTTTGATGGCATTCGACAGAGTGTTCTTTGTTTCAGCTAACTCTCTTCCAAGCTTCAAATTCAAACTCTCAGCTCGTCTCCTCAGCTTCTTCTCAATTTCCAAGTCTCCAACTATGGATCGAACGGCGCCATTGATTTTTTCTTTCTCCTTGGTTTGCCATGCAGTCTTCTCTTCCGCAAACTGTTTCATCAAGTGATTGAATTCACCTCGGTTGGACCTTTGTTCTTGGATTAGCTGATCGACCTGCATGTGGGCCCGCTGGAGCTCAGCATGAAGGGCCGAAACAAGGGACATGCTTGATGAATGCTGCTCTTCAACACTCCAGATGCGATCAAGTATTTTCAAGAGCTCTTTGGATGTTGTCAAACTGTTACTAACATCCTTTAAACGGTTCTTGGGTCCGACAATGGAGCCTGCAGGAGTAGGACCTCGTGAACGTGTTTCAATCTGCAAGTGAACAGTATTCAGTATTTTGTAACAGGACTGTGTGTGAAAATTTCTTGGATAAAAAAATTGATTGAATTACATAAATTTTGAAAGAAATCCATAACCCAAAACAATTTCTAAAAGAAACAAATGTTTTCTCATCTATTCGGATCAAATCCGTGCAGCATATATGAGAAGACAGCAAAAGAATTTATTCGCAAAGACATTAAGGCTGCGTTAGAATGTCCAAATTCAATTGAATTGCAATAAGTAATCCAATAAGAGCAAATGACAAAGTCATTATGAAGTTCTTGTTCCCAAATTGCAATTACAACAATTCCATTTCCAACTTGAAACACAAGGAATTGTGATAATGTGTTTGGTTGCCATTCCGAACTAAAATTGTGCCTCCCACACTTCAGTCATTTCCTCCACACTGAATTGAATGAATTTCAATTCAGTTCAATTGAGCATGCAAACACACATATCATTGGAAATCTGAGGTGAGCTTGAAATTTTCAATCTGTACTGTTCAGATTTCAAGTTTTACATTCTCTAAATGGTATCTACAAGCAATTAGACCATCTAATAACCAGAATTATCCAAAATCATCACATCAAAGAAACCAATAAAGATCACATTCACATTGAAAAATCAAATTCAAATTAAGAATAAGGACTTAAAAAAGGGATTGAAAAGAGTAGAATTGGAGATACCTCCATTAAACTAGCATTGCTTAGAGAATCGAGACCTCCACCAATCCGCTCATTCAGCCTAATTTTCTGAGAGATTATTGACATTCTTCTCCTAACACTACCGGTTCCTGAACGGTCCACCCTCTACAAAATCGAGAAAGAGACAAAACAAAGAATTTCAATAACATCTATTGCATGAGCACCATAGATCGTGTTTGGATATGCAAGTGAGCTGAATTGCAATGAAGTGGAATGACAAAACTATGATTTCTTTGACATTCACATTGACGGCATTGGCTCCAAACAGCAATTATTTTACTTTCAAGCTGGAATTGAAAGAAACCCAAATGCAATTTCAGGACTACGTCCTTATTGTGAATCCTCAAAAGATCATTATTGTTCACAATAAATTTCGCTTGTATATCCAAATGCAGCCAAGGAGAAGCAAAACTGAAGCAGCTCAGCATTCTATCATCGAATGAAAATGAAATCAAACATTTGCAAACCTTTAACCCAAAATCATCAAAAAGATCATTCAAGAAGAGAAATCCACCTCTGAGCTGGGGCTATGCGATGGATCGGACAAATGTGGAGGGAGAGAACCCGATCGAGTAGACCTTGCAATGTGGTCTCTCCGTCTCATCTCATTCTCAAAATCTCTTCTCTCCTGTAAATCCTCTTTCACTCGCGGAGATGGGACCTCATTCAATCCCCACAAGGTGGCAGCAAGCTTCCGGGCAGAAACCGGAGCTTGCTTTGCTCTACTGCTGGTGTGCGATGGAGGGCATCTCGGAGTTTTGGGGATGCCCACCATCGAAGATGGTGATCTGGAGCCCATCTTCCACGGAGTGCTCGATCCTCCTCTCTTCCTGACCAAAACAGCCCGTTTGAAACGGTAATTCTGCAGCACTGATGATGTGGACGACGAAGATGAGCAGCCGCGTTTTCGGATCTTGCAGCCGATCAAACTTTCGAGATCACGATTCTGCCTCAGCATTCTGCAATTTGGGTTTTTGATTTCTATCTAAATGGCAAAAAGATGTGCTTTGATCGGACGGCTCGTTTTCAACTTCTCTGGAGATGAGAGGAAAAAAGGAAAAAGAAAAAAAAAATCGTAGCTTTGAGAACAAAATGGCTCTGTAGTATTCAAATAATCCGAAGCTTTGATCCTATAAACAGCAAAAACCCATCACTTCATTTCGATTTTTGGACTATTTACTACTGAGAAAAAAATTTTCAGATTTTATCGAAATGGGGTTTGCCAGTTGCTTTGATCCCTTTTGAATACTGAGAAGAAGAGAAACATAGAGATTTCATGGAAATGATTGAAAGGTGAAGAACTTAAACCAATTACAATAATCTCCCGATCTACGATGGAATCTCAGAAGATTAAACACCAAAACCATGAAATCAATCATCAGAACGGCGAAAACCCATCACTGCATTTGCCATAAGAATCTCAAAAATTCCCAAAAATCCTATCTGTGATAGACACGGATTTTTAAATTAACCGTTTGAGAATACCACGGAAATGCGAAAAAAAAAAGAACCCGAACGCATAAACCTAATCGGTTTCTAATCCTCTCAAAACGATAAAAATCTTACCTTTGATTGAATGGATCGGGAGCTTAAAACCAAGATCTCAGACCACCCATTGATGATCTCAGCAGAAGGACGAAAACCCATTTCTAGATCGAATCAAAGACTCCAGAAATATTCTGATTTTTCTTCCTGTATTCTCTCCAAATTTACCCCGAGAGAGAGAGAGAGAGATGTTTGAATAAGCAGAGCTTTTGATTTCTTTCCTTCTAAAAACAGTGGCAGCCGATGAAAGTACGTTAAAGAGCTTTAGCGGGAAAAGGGCAGGTACGCCGTATTGTACCCAAAACGGTACTGCTCCGTATCTTGGTCCCCTGGGGGTGGGCTCACCATCGGCAGGGCAGAGCATGAAATCTCACCATTCACACGTAGACGATTTGAACGAACGACTGGAGTGAAAGACCTGACCGTTAGATGAGGTCCACCAATGATCACATGCATTCCAAGGGAGGGAAATTACCACACGTTCGAGCAATGAGGGGTCCACCATGATGTGTGAGTTCCATCCAATCCGTCCATTAGATGTGCCTGCCAATGTTATTCTTGTGAGAAAAATTCCATCTTATCCATCACTCAGGTAGGCCACACCAAAGGTAACAACAGTTATAGAAGCTCCCATATTGAATGTGGAGTCTGCAGTGATTTTTGTATGTCATCTAACCCAATCATCATGTGTGTCCCACCAGGATGAAGGGACACACCCAAACTCAAGCCATTCCAAAATTTAGATGGGCGACAAATAGTGAATATATAGGTTTTAACCATGATTGTACTTTGCTTTCTCTGGTGTGTCTCAACTGAGTTTTTGATAGGGATGGTTCTTGGAATATACCGTGATCATAAGGAGGTGTACCTGATGTATGGTTTGGATTCCACGTAAACATCACAGGTGGGCTCCAAACAGCTCAATGGATGAAACTCGCATGATCATTCTCCGGTCCACCTGCACGAAATGATTGACCAGTAATAAGACTAATCACTCTATATTCCCCATCACACGTGTCGATGGGACAGACATGTTTGGGATCCAAGCCGCTCATCAAACGAGACCCACTACGTAGCTTGAGATCTGCCTAGGCACACACCTAATTGCATCTCCTGAGGTGTATGCTACCGGCCCCAACCTTTACCCGCACCGCAATCCCCTACGACGGCTCCTGTAGAAAGTGCATGCAACATCTAAGCTCTATCGAATTCATAGTGATGTATTTTGGAAATCTACTCCGTCCATCGTTTTCTAAACATTATTTTTACCATAAATAAAAAAAATAAACTCTATATAAAAATATTATGGGCCACACCAAGAGAACAATATAAACTCACGCCTAAAAACTCTAAATTCACACGGTGGTCCTCACCTGATGAATTTATTGGACGGAACATAACAAAAAATGTGGGGCCCATGGAAGTTTCTATGTTGAGCGTCTCTCTCTACTGTTTTCCCGTGGTGGGCCCACATAACTCGGGTGTTGCACGGTCTCCGTGGAACAGGTGCGGTGAAGAACAAGACCCTTTCCTTGTCCACACAAGCTTTTTGACTTGTGGTGGGCCCAGTGGCGTTTGGTCCTGGACAAGCCATGGCCCATCCCATATGCGATCCTACGTGTAGTGGTTGGTGATAAGAAAGTGCAAGAAGCGGGTCCCACCTAGGGTCAGGAAAGAGCTTTGCTAAGCACACCTGCGTGTACATGACAACTCATGTACACTCCACCACATCTGCCGGCGTTTAAGATAGGTGTGAAATCCCAGCCGTCCATCGTGTGGATCTGACCATGTAGACATTCTTGCTCAAAAATAAATCTGACCCGTTCAGCAGGTAGGTACCGTTATTAGAAACAGGTGGATGGGTAAGAAAACTTCGTCCAATTTGTTTACAGCCGTACATTTGTTTGTAAATTTTGATCCCACGTAAGCGGTGGATCGATGTGATTCTTGAGCCGGTGCATCTACATATTGGTAGCCCTCTGATGGATGGATCAGATCTCTCTTACATCTGTGGCGTGTACATGAGCTGCCTCGTACACGTGTGTGTACAGCTCATGGTTCCGTTATCCATACCATTTGTCTTTTGCGCCCTACAATCAATGGACCACGTCAATA
This sequence comes from Magnolia kwangsiensis, assembly GCA_037074715.1. Lineage (NCBI taxonomy): Eukaryota > Viridiplantae > Streptophyta > Magnoliopsida > Magnoliales > Magnoliaceae > Magnolia > Magnolia kwangsiensis. Next base: position 167,269,438 of record CM073574.1, on the reverse strand, counting down.
ATCCAGATTGGATTGTCGTGGGCACCAATCTCAGGTCTTTTCTGTTATATCGGTACCATTCCTGCACTTCTCTTCTCAGCCGTCCATTTGTAGGCCTTGAATTGAAAGGTTAGGAATGTTCTTTTAGTAGATTGTTTGGTTCGTTCTCCATCCATGATGAGTTCAAACCGATCAATGGTCTGGATTAGTATGATTCCTCTTACCAACATTGAAGGTGGGTGTTCATGCTATAAATAATGGGGAGCGAATTAGGTGCGGTACCGTGTAGCCTTCCTTTATGTCCCGTATACTATGGACGCGGATTGCGTCCTACCCCCGCCCGGACGGAAACCTGTCAGGGCAGGGATCTGTGGGGCCCACTGTGATGTAAGTTTTTTATCCACGCCGTTCATATTTTTTATCAATTCATTTAAGTTATGTGCCAAAAACTGAGGCATTTAAAGGATTAAGTGGGCCGCAAAGTGGGGATTGAATTTCCACCATTAAAAACTTCTTGGGAGCTAGAGAAGTTTCGATCAAGGTCATATTTGTTTTTTTACTTCATCCATGTCTACGTTACCTTCTTGGGCCTATTTAGATATGCATTTTGTGATGTATTTATCATATTAGAAGTTATGATTTGACATTTATTGTGTTTGGATTGGAGTGAATAGGAGTAAAGTCTCATGCGTGTGAATACAAATTTCAGTTAAATTTTTGAACCTACGGTAGAGTATTGTCAATGAGTTCTGTTGGTGTCAATACTTCGTTTTTATTGCATTGTATTCAACAGTGGATAAAAATTTGAAATTTGTATGATTACAAGATATCTAGTACCTATGAAGTGTAAGATTGTGATCGTCCATTTGATACATTTCAACGTGAAAATCATCTAGGCTAGAAATCAGAAAGTTTCATACATCAAACACGCCACCCGACCCAATTAAGATTGTACAATACGCAAATATAATACGTCTTATCTAGACATTGATCTGTATAATGTATTGTATACCATGCCAAACAATACCTCCTATCCAAACATTGATTAATATTTGATTGATTTAAATGTATTCTGAAAATCATCTAATGTATACATAAACAGTACCCAAATACAATACAATACAATACTATACACAAATCCAAACAGGCCTAGAAAGGTTTCAATGGTGGGTGTCATTATCACTGCAACTTCCTTTAGTGTGGTCAACTGTAGCTATGAACCTATTTTATTTTTATGATTAAACCTTAAAATGATATGAGAAAAGCAATGAACAGTGTGGATAAAACACTGACATCACTTTGGGCTCCATAGAGCCCTGCCAAGACTAGAGGAGGTAGGACGCAATCCGCGTCTGTATTCTATATCCACGCTGTGTGTGTGCCTATATATATATATATATATATATGAGGCATGCTCACTTACGCACCTTTGCACATGCGCACCTTTCACACGTGTCATGGGTGTCAAATTTGAATGGCCATAAGATGTGGAATCCCATGAAACCTTAGGAGGTTAATTTTAACCCTGATTTAAGATTTTGGTGGGCAATAACAAAGAAAAATTCAAATCAAGGGAAAAAACTGTTTGCATTTTTCATCGCCCATCAAATTTTTAGTTCAAAGTAAAAATTTGTACTAGGAGATTTAATGAGGTTCTATTTTATGTGGGCTGTTTAAATTTTCAAGATTTATCAGATATAATGAGTTTTAAAAAAAGTTGATATGTAGTATGTAACTTTTAATTTTCATGTGAGCATTCATATATATATATATATATATATATATATAATATTATTGTAGGGCGTAAGCTAAAAAATGAAGCAATCTAATTCTCCGGTGGAAAGTATACTAGGAAACAATGGTGATTGCACATTAATGAGCCACGGGACGTTTGAATCAAGCTAATAATTGTTTTTCCCTTCATCCAAAGTTTTCTGACCCTATCAATAGGTTGGATGGTAATAAAAATCAGGGTGGGCCTTAGAAATACATACATCAAGGTGGGCCCCACGGTAAAGGCCGCACCTAATCCGCTCCTTAAATAATGGCTTGTAAAAAGTAAAAAGTAAAAAGTAATTTAAAAATATTTCAGTAGTCTAGAGCAGTATGTGTTATAGTGCTCTTATTTGCATTGGGACATTTAGACCATCTAGCCCATTGATCCAGACCGTTACTGTACATTCCATGTGTTACCACGCAAACATCACAGAAATCTGCCAAATATTAACCATCTGATCAAAGGCATTTAATATGGACGGTGATTATTGTTTACACAAAAGTAAATCCGATCACCGATTTGTTAGGAGCCATCATGGATTGCCTATCATTCTAAAAAACAATCACTTTGTTAGGATATCATAACCGTGACACCCATGGCTTGGGAAAGGGCGATTCGAATTCGGTATTGACCGTGGTCGGTGCTGGAGAGGCTCCATGGGCCCTACCATCATTTGTGTTTTTATACACTTAATCCGTACATTTCCTGATCATTCTGGGATATGAACCTAAAAACTAGGCAGATACAAATCTCAGGTGGACTACACCGCATGAAAGAGTGGTGACTTAACTCCCATCATTAAAAAGTTCCTAGGGCCTCTCCAATGTTCATCTTCCATCCAACCAGTTGGACAAGATCGAAGATTTGTGATCCTCGGGAAGTTTTTAATGGTAATAGTTCAATCACTACTGTTTACTGTGGTGTAGCTTACATTATTGTGGGGCCCATGGCAAGGATCTCAGTAATGGAGGGGTCATTACCAAATCAGAGTCCTAAAAAGGGATGGCTACAGAGAAAAAGACCAAATCAAGGATGGCTTGGATCATCAATCAGTGTGATTTTTGCTTACTACTCTATTAAATATGTTCTATACTTAATAGATGGTCCAGATCGATCGATTAGACTGTCTATGTAAACCATTGGAACTAGGAGTACTATAACTTACAGTGCTCTGAGAGCACTGGAGCATTTCCCAAAGTAATTTGCTTTCTTCATCTGTATTTTGGACAACTAAGATGAGCTGTTATGTTGAATTATTTTCAAATTTCAAACCTCCCGGTCTTGGGTATTTTCGTTAATTCAGCTATCTTCAGTGGCCTTTTGTGTTACGAGAATTGATACTCCGGTAGAGGGTGATGCTCCATACGCATGCACACAGGGATTAATCACGGAAAATATATCAATTTCAAATGAAACAATCCAAATAATAGGTCTGCCTTGGAAGTATGATAAGCAGAAAAACACTCTGAATGTACGATCCTAAAGGGATGATTGATAGACAACTACTGGACCGTTCAAATGTAAAGAAATCAACGGTCCAAAGTCAACCAACATTTGTCTACCAATACAAGGTCAAAATCGTTTAACCAATCTTACTTTGGGGATGTAACTATCTACGGTGGGTCCCAGTATTAGGGCTGTTTTACGTGTATGACACGTGTACAAATCTGTGTGCAAGAATACGGAGCTCACGCTCTTAAGGACTACCAAATAACTGATCTTTATGTGTGGAAGGGTACTGTCGGCTGTCCCACGCGGAAGCACGGTACCCATTGAAAGGTCATAGGACCTTCGACAGTTAAATCGGGCTCGGGAGTTACCCCACAGTACGGAGATCTCAGCACTGGTCGGTTATGTGGGTTCCAGCGTGATGAATGTGTTTTATACACCCTGTTCATTCATTTTATCAGCTCAATTTATGGCATGGACTAAAAAAGAGGTGGATATAAATATTATGTATTTTGATAAAAGAATTTTGACTTTTCTCTTTGCACCTCTGATGACAACCTTCCGTAGGAAGAAGACAAAGGAGATCCTAGCTAAAGGAGGGGATCCTTTGTTGATAAAGTCAGATTAGGTTTGTGCGACGAGGTGACCCGTCATCTTAGGCATGATCTTATCCATCTAGGCAAAATGTGTGCGAGTGATGGATGTTGACAGTTATAGGGATGTTGACAGTTAACCTATAATTGCATGGTGGACGGTTACATGTGAGTGATAGGTGTCAGCGGTTACCTTGAATTTGCGTCCATTTGAAGACGATTAGTCACCGACCCTAGGAAAGAGGTCGGCACAACCTCCTTTACATCGAGGAGGGGGATTGGTATGCAGCTCGGTATGGGTCGAGGAGTTTTCTTGCATTTTCAGACATCATTTAACACACCATTGTAGAAAGTTGAGACCAGTGAGAGGAGATGATGTGATCTTCAAACCTGGATTCTTCGAGTGTTTGAGATCAACATCAAGAATAGACGAAGTAGAATTATTGGAATCCTTTGATAGAGCTATGCAAAGAAAAAAAAATGGACAAAAATTTTAGAGAGAAGTTAAAGAAAAAAATTAAGCCTTTTTTTTTAATTATTATAATTCTTTTCAAGAACCACCATGCTGGCTGTATAAGGGACGACCAGCTAAACTATAAAAAGCACAAAATAAAAAAAGAGGGGCTGTGGGTGGATGTGGTGGTGGTGGTGATGAGAGGTCAAGATATTAGAACTTAGGGAGTAAGTGATCAAAATTGCTTCGATATCATGTTGATACTTTGGATGAGGAAAGAAAAAAGAGAATTAAGTAATGCCCTCAATCTCTATATTATTTATATTAAAATATAACCCTTATCCAAGAAGGAAATAAATTAAGATAAGAAATTCTGATAAAGGAGAGATAAGGAGATAAGGATAATTTATGTGGAGAAATAAGGATGAGGTACGTGGAGAGATATGGATATAAAGAAGAGTTACATAGAGAGATAAGGACGAGCTATGTGGAAAGATAAGGACGATCTACGTCCCCGATGGATGATGCATCTTTTGCGATCCCTTGACCGCTTCTCCTTCAATAATCACTACCCTCCTCAGTTTGATCTCTGAGAGCCTCTAGTGTCGAGCCAAACTGAACCCTCAACCATCTGTGTCGATTGGTTGATTGTAGAGAAGAGCTTGGATCTCCTGCATATGTCGGCAGCTATTAAAGCCCCATTTGTCTAGGCTGTTACGTTATTCTGAGAAGAGGGATATATTTGTCAATTTGATGAGCTGATCACTTTGAAGCCATTCTGGTTAGGGTGAAGGTCAGTTCTTGAGGTCGATTGTAATGTTTATTTACCCTGGGACTCTTGATTGGGTCACACAAACATGGATGAAGGGGATAGATAAATATCACCTTGATCCAGAACTTTTCTGCCCCCATGAAGTTTTGTATAATGAGGATTCAATAGTTACTGTTGATATGGTGTGGTCCACTTGAGATTTTGATATGCCTCATTTTCCAAATCATGCACTGAAATGATCTCTCAAAGTAAGAAAGGAAAGAGTAATAAAAACAGACAAAACAAGGTGGGCCCACATAATGTTTCCGTCACCGATCAGGATCGAGGTGGGTACTAGCGGTCCCACTACCGAAACTACGTTCCTCAAGAGCCATGGCAAAGAAAAAGCTCTTTGCCCCACCGCAAGTATGGATCACATCCACTCTATCCATTAGTTGTGGAGACATCTAAAATAAGGCTTATTTAAAACTTAAGTAGGCCACATCATAGAAAAAGTTGGGATGGTTACACCTATCACTATCACTGAAACTTTCTTTGGGACATTGATGTTTTTCAATGATTCGGGCAGCCATAGTGGGGTGCCTATGGGCTGGGCATGGCCACACATTAAACTCCAAGAATTCCCCTAAAATTGTCAAGCCCAGCCCAAAAAATTGATAAATCCCTATTTCTCACTCCCAATCTATCTGCTGATTAAGTGGGCCACACATGCTCAAAGATATAGTGACGCAAGGATGAATGTGATGAGGTCGATCACCGTCTTCCTCAAGGATAAGTACTTTGAATTCATGGAGCTTCTCTGGACTCGTTATAGAGACTTCTCGAATCCATAGGAAAGAAAGCAAGAAAAATAAAAATAAATTTTAATAAATTAGTAATTTGATTCATGTATGAAATAAATGAGTTCAGAACCCTTTAAATATGGATACCAAGTAATGAGAAAAATTTCAGAATCATATTATAACTGAAACTCTTAGAATTCACAACTTACTATAAATAGTAAACTTACTATTATAAACGTTCGTTATTTTTACTAGTGCGCAAGGTTTTCGGCCAAAAATATAAGTGTCCTATTTGGCTTCACTTAGCTGTTCTCCTAATTATTCTAAGCACATTTCACGTTGGGCCCAACTCCTAAAGCTCAATAGATGAAAAGTTATAATTAAACTAAAGCTTACTATTTATAGTAAAAATGAAATTATAATAGGGAAATGGCCATCAATCTAGTGGTATGTCGCAAATCTAGCTTGCGCAACCCGGCATAGGGTGGCTAAAGTAGCTCATTTTACTCCAAAATCATATATTTTACGTCCGACAACTCATTCCGTATTGTGAGATACGCTTGATTTAAGGTCTGACGGTTCGGATCACTTCTGTTGTCGACCGGGCCTTTTCTGATCCATCTTGGCCATGAAACTGTCCGCAACCCGCACTACATCATACAGATACCTAGAGTTATGAAATCAATGCTCTACAATAAAAATGCATGAGTTGCCTGTTCAAGGACTAGAATTGCATAATTTTAAGAAGTCATGAACATATGAACTCAGGTTGAGCTGGTTAGATCGAGCTAAAATGATTTGAGCCAACGGACCATGCTACTAGGTCCATGCCCAGTGCAAAGCTGGGACGGTGGCCCCGCGCATTCCCATCCTTAGCTGTAAGAAGCTGTCACGCATGAAATTAGTGCCCAAACGTGTATGGTGGACTTCAAACGCAATCAAAGACCGGTAGGGTGGCAAATGGGCTGGGTTCCAGTCTCTCCTGAGCCCATTTCACATTGGGCTGGTTTGGTCGTACTGAGTAAACTCAGTTGGGTCCACCGCGAATGCATGTGGTTTATCCACGCCGTCCATTCGTTTTTTTCGTATCATTTTATGGGTTCAACCCAAAATTGATGCATATACAAAGCTCAAGTGAGCCATATCACTGGAGAAAGTGGAATTATTGATTTCAACTGTTGAAAATTTTCAAAGGCCCCTAGTGATGTTTATTTGTCATCCAACCTGTTCATAAGATCAGAGGGACATGGATGAAGGGAAAACACAAATATCAGCTTGATCTAAAACCTCTGTTGTCCCCAAGAAGTTTTCAACGGTAGATGTTCAATTCACACAGTTTCTAGTGGTGTGGTCCATTTGAGGTTTGGATATACTCCATTTTTGGGAGAAAGCCCTAAAATTATGTGTTAAAAGAGATGGACGGAGTGGATGATATAATGCATGAATGACACAGGGGCCACGCAGTTTACTCAGTATGCTTACCATACTGAGTTACTCAGTACGCAATCCGCTTCCAGGTGGATGCTTTGATCTCGATCTCTCCATCCAGTGCTTAACTATATATAACCCCGTTGTCGGATCTCCTTTCAATTCCTAAGTTCTAAATTAGAGATTTCTTAATCGTATTCATCTAATTAAAAGTCATGACTATCCTGAATGTGCTGAATCATCATTCATATTAATAAAATCAGCATTATGCCTTTTAAATTCTTATTTCAGTTTCTTGTGTTTCTTTTTCTGACAAAGTGATCAAGCTGTTAGGGTTGGAAGAAAAATTTTTCATGCTAAAAAGAATTCATATAGAGGACGAACCTTGCATTTCGTAAATCATTTCATCATATCTTGTCCATTAGTGGTTGAGTAGTCAGTCTTTAACTTACTCAAATTTAATTCTAATACAACTATTTCAGTGCTTGAGATCATAGGTCGTTCTCTTTAATTTGAGTTGACTACAACTCATACATGCTCAACATATGTATACTCGCACATGCTTAAATGAAATTAGGTCATTTATTGCATGTGTGACCATATGTTCCAATTAAATAGCAACAGGAACTATTGTCTTTTAAACATATGTCATGTGATTATGGAGATACTTCGGTCTATTATTTTCTTTAGTCAACTCTGGAAAAATGAAAGTGTTGGGTACCGCAAGTTCTTTAATCTACCCATGTGAGCCTCTCGAATGATGTTTTACATTATTGTGTAGACATCCTACCCTGGGCTGATAAGCTGATAGATTTTGAGCCAACGGATGGTCAACCTAAATCCTAATCATAAACCTTAACCTTAAAAATATAAACCCTAAACTCAACCCATCCCATCTAATCGTAAACCCCACCTTAAAACTTTAGAGCCTTGAGTCAACTCATCTAATTAGCTTATTCAATCCAACAACCCAGTCAACTCACCTAGTCAAGCCCAGTTCAAAACCAAGCCCATTGGCTTTCATAATTAGGCCATGCCCATTGGCTCATCTTGGCATGACTAGGCTAAGTTGACCCGAGTTTGGTACCATGAGTCACCTCACTGAGTCACCCAACTCAGGCAACTCAGGCCTTGTCCTCTCAATTCAAGGCTGAATGACTCCATCCAAATCACCGAGTCTTTTAATGCCATGCACAGCCCAAACTTCGGTTTGAGAATGGAACGTGGGACCCAAGGCGGCCATCTGGCCCAGCCTCTTGATAATTAACCTCTGTGGACGGGTCTTCAACACTAGCCAGACCCGCTTCCATGGCTCAAAATCACCTCAGAAGCGGGTCAGGCTAGTTTTCCATTTCATACGAAAACGCATGAAAATATCATTTCAAAGGGTGCAAAAATCTAAGAACATATGGTAAAACGAAAATGAAAAAAATAAAAATAAAATCACATCTTTGGATTCCAAGTTGATGATATATACACAATCCTATATAAGACCCAAAGAAGCAGAACATCTAAAATTTCATGCATTGGGTCCTTACATCAGTCAACAAATCAAGTATTACTTTTTCGCATTTTTCTCTAAGTTTCGATTTGCAACTATAAAATTTGAAGAAAAAACTAGCCGTTGTCTCCCGTGCGCCTTTTTCTTTCTACACGCTCCTATCAAGCATATCGTTGTACCTCTTGAGAGAGTCTTGCTTCTGCATTTGCATCTGCCTTTTCATCCTCCTTATGAACACGTCCGCCACGTGGTCAATCTCATTCTCGAGGTTGAAATCCGACCCTCCATCCTCCCGCGCGTCCCGCACCAAATCGATAACCGACTTGCTCCCGTCATCAAACTCAAGCTCGTCGAAGAGCGAGTGGGTCAGATCAGGGTACCTATCATCATGGCTGTCGCTATCACCATCGATGTCATCCACCACGGAGAGCGTGTAACATGGGTCTGGTGGGCCCTCATTCGTCATAGCATTGTAGACGACGATGGCCATGTCAGCATCCCCAGTTTCGTCGACGCCTTCACTGCTGACGTGTCTTTTGCTGTGCCCGAGCAATGCATGGAATTTATGAGAGATTTCTGGAAACATGAACTTCTTATTCCTCAACATACCAAAGATGGCCTTATCGGTTTCCCTGGATTTGTCGACGCCTTCACTGCTGACGTGCCTTTTGTTGTGACCGAGCAATGCATGGATTTTATGAGAGATTTCTGGGAATAAGGCCTTTTTATCCCTCAATAGACCAAAGATTATAATCCTTGCTTTCATTGCATTGGTTTTGCTCTTCAAAGCCATTGATTTGGTTTTGAATAGAGAGCTTATCATAGAGACCATCTGTTTCAACAAAACAGATGCTTTGTTCTTCATCTTCGTAATTTCTAACCGTTGAAATTTGAAAAAGTAAAAAAAAAAAAAAAGCCAATCAAGGGAAGCTCAAGAGAAGGAGAAATGCAATCAAAGAAATGTAAGAAAATGGGTGTTTTGGCATGAGACAGTATAGGAGGGTTTCATGTGGTTCATATAGAAGAAGTGGGCCATGGAAGTGCGTCTTCCACCATTTCATAAAGAAAGCCACCATCTTCCACTTTTACCTGTTTGTTAGATACACCCTTCCCTTTTCTTTCGGTAATACCAAAGTACTTTAGCATTGGACAACCAAAATCAGTAGAAAAGAAAGGGTCTGTCTAATGAAGCTGTTTGTAGAATAAGCTTGTTTTACAATTTATGTGCGTGAGTTTCATCGTGATATTTTTTTGATATTCAGTCCATTCATTCATGTGGATCACTCCACCATGAGATATTCAAAAGAATCGAAATCATAGAACTATCATATGGGTCACCATGTAATTAGATGGTGGTTGTCCATTGTTATTTTTTTTAATAGTTCATCCATCTGTTTTTATTTTTATGCAATCCAACATGCACATCAAGGGGCCTATCATTAGGATGAGGTTTCTGAAAAAATAGGCCAGTAAAATCATCATGTGGGCCACACCGTAAGCCTAAAGACATCCAAATATTCTGTTGGTCAATGTTAGTTAGATTGGTTTGTTTTTTTGAAGCATTCCACACTTTCATAGTCAAAAGCTTATAAAAAAGATGCTAGTAAATATCAATTTCCTATTGGTAAGTTGTAGTGGGCCATCCACGGCACACGTTGGTACATGTCCATCAATCCACACCACACAAATCATGTGCCCAAATATCCTAATGATTATATGATATCAAAGGTTAAAAGATGATTGGCGATCGTGAACTACTCACTCTTTCCTTTTCAATCCACCATGTGTACTAGTAATGGAACCGTCGGGTGATCTAATCAAGAAGGATACGTTCTATGCAAGGTTTGGCACGCGATTTAGGTGTTATGGATCCACGTACATTTTTTTGCGACGTGTCGGTAGATGAATCACCACTATTTAAAAAATTGTGGTGAACACAACGAAGAGGAGTCCGCAGGTACGAAATAGAATAATGAAGTTGCCTTTGCTTTTTGATAGGGGAAGTTGATTATTCTGCAACTTTTGTACAGCAGGGTAAATCTACAACGCGGTATGAGGGGCAGGCACTGATGTTGGACCCATATCCAATCCGTCCATCAGGCTCTTCCTTCAATTTAGTTTCATTAATGATAATTCTGCCTAAATATAATATATATATGGGTCACACCACAGTGAACGATTGAGATCCACCATTAAAACCTTCCTGCCCGAGTGTGGGTCCACTATGTTTTAAAATGAAATCCAATCCATTAAGAAGACGAACGCCACCATAAGTAATAAATAGCCCCAAAGTTCATGCACTTAGAAAACTCAGTGGACCACACCATGTGGTTTTTTCTCTTTTGTGCAAAACCATATAATCACATGGTGTTCTTAATTTAAGTTTTTAATAACACTTATTTTCGTGATTAGAAGTGAAAATGGGGGGATTCACACGATGGACGGATTGGATTTGATGAAACATCATCGTGGGGTTCCACGTACCACGGTGTAGAATAAGCTTATTCTACGAGCGTTGGGAGGAAGAGAGAGAAGAGTGGGGGCGAAGAAAAGTTATGAAAGTGAAAGTATAAAGAGATAAAGAAAACAGCTGCAAATGAAAATGACAACGAGAAAAAGCAGGTGCGGACGAAAATCGAACGGTACACGTTTGTCTCGAGATGGGAGTTGGTTAGGTTCGTGTGTGAGCTGGTTTTCTCGTGATTCCTTGGGTACACCCTGCGGACGCGGCTTCGGTGGATCCCCGGATCCATCAAGTTCGGTCGATCCCTAAATGTGTGGCCGACCTTGATTTATTTTCCTTAAATCCACGCCGTCCATCAGTTTTGAAAACTAATTTTATTACACGATGCCACAAATTAAGAAGATGCAAACATTATGTGGACCATACAAGAGGAAATAGTGGTGATTAAATACCCACCATTAAAAACTTCTTGGGGGCCTAAAAATGTTTATTTGCCATCCAACCCGTTTATAAGGTCACAAATACATGAATTAAGGGACAAAAATATATATATAAGATCGATCGAAAACTTTTGTGGCTCACAAGAAGTTTTTAATGGTCAATCATCATGATCCCTTTGGAATGGCCCACCTGAGATTTGGATCTGCTTCATTTTTGAATCATGCCCTAAAATGATATTTCAAAACTTATGGATGGTGTGGATTTAATTAAAATACATTAATACGGGACCCACAGTCAGGAATCTACCGATCAAGGTGGGTCGGGGGATCACCGAAGCCGGGCACAGACGTTGCGTTCTTGCTTTCGTTTTTTATTCAATCAGCGGGCGGGCTTCTTTTTGAATTGTTGACTCTTTGGTTACTTGCAAGGAGGTTCACTAAGCACGTGGATCCTGTTCATCTACATCCAATCACACGTGACAATATGGCAGAAGTGTGACTGATCCGATCTTTCCATAAGGTAGGCCACACTGTTTGGATTCTCCACCTTAGAAATTAGTTCACCTCAGGTGGGCCACAGTGTACAAAAAAAGACCTTGAGAACAATACCTTCTAACCGTCCATTTGTATTGCACATTGTTGCACACCTGAGGAATCGAACAGAATGATTTTTAAGTGGTAAGATCTAAAATGTGGGGCCCACCTGTTGTAAAGCTTGGATCTCGTCCTCAAATGTCATGTTTCATATGTGCTTGTGAGTGGATGAACATGGCTCCACACGCGTGTGGACTGGCAAACTTCACTTGAGAGAGCCGCTGAGGTAAGGCTCACCTCCCATTCCACTTGGGTGGACCACCATAGATTCCTCTGACAAGTACGCCAATCATGTACACGCATTATAATTGGAGCAATCACATGCGGACGCAGCTACGGGATCCACCGAGGTGGGTGGGAACACTGACTGTGGGGCCAACTGTTATGAATGTGCCTTAAATCCACGCCATTCATCCGCATTGAAAGCTCATTTTAGGGCATGATAATAAAAAAATGAAGCAGATCCAAATCTTAGGTGGACTATAATACAAGAAACAGTGGTAAATAAATATTAAAAACTTCTTGTGGGGCAAAAAAGTTTTGGATGATGATTATATTTTTGTGGTCTCTTCATCCATGTCTTTGTGACCTTATCAACAGGTTGGATGGAAAATAAACATTCAGGTGGACCCCATGAAGTTTTTAATTGTAGGGATTCAATCTAGACAGTTTCCTGTACTATGGTTCATCTGGGATTTGAATCTATTTCATTTTTAGGATCATGTACTAGAATGAATTTTGAATAAGGATGGACGGCATGGATGTAGGAACATGAATCAAGGTGGGCCCACAGTCAGGGATCCCACCCACCTCGGTGGATCAGGGAATCCACCGAAGCCGCGCCCAACATACACTGAACTTTGGTGTATAGCCTTAATATTGACTGGCCCGCCCCCTCCCTCAAGGCGCATGAGCAGTTTAGAGTGCCTACACTGAATGATTGGTGTATAGTTATACACTGGATCTTTCCATGTATGACATCATTATTTGAAACCCTTGATAAATCCACTTTGGCAGTGGATCATGACTCTCCACTCAGTTAGTGGACCACCAACTGATTGAAACCCATTTTTTGTACAGCCTCTGAAAAAGGACATAGCCTACAAAGTCAAGAAAATTCAACCTGACTTGCCCGAGTGGACTCAACCAGACTAGATTTCACAAATATTAAGGAAAAACTCCACAAGATCATAAAACACCACTAAACTAGTTACAGCTTCACATTATTTATATTTTTTAAATACTAAATATCACTGTAGATTCAAATTTTTATTTTTTATATACCAGTTTTAGAGTCGACTCACCTTGACTGGGTTCCGAGTTGACTTGAGAATAGTGTGTTTTTAAGAGAAAAAAAAAAAAGCTACGGAAAAGGCTATAAATTGAAGGCTGCATTTTTTTACCACCGGCTCATTCATGAGGTGGCCTATTGGACGGTTTGGATTGATCAAATGTGTGGTAGTGGACACAAACTGCATGCAGCAACTTATATATACAATTCATACGTCGGACCCAAGTGGGTCCATCTGTTCTGATAGTGGACCATTGGATTGTAGAAATCCGCTGTGGATTGCACATGGGCTCACCATCGCCTTGGTCGTGTGATCGGAACCACTCAAACAAGGGTCCGCAAAAATGGACGGTAAGACTATTTTTACCATACGGAGTTTATTTTGCATGGCCATCAAGATAGTAAGCCAGCTACGGTGATGATAATGATGCACAATCTACCACGAATTCCTTCCATCCAACAGTCATTGGTTGATCATAGGTGGGCCACACAGAGAAATTTATACGGCAACAAGGCACAAAGTGCTTGTGATTGTACTATGTCTGATGGAGAACGTGTCACAGAGATATTCCCAGCATGGTTGAGCCAAAAAAAGATGAGCGTGAATTGACTATAACTTGTGATCCGGGTATCGTTACGAGGCGTACAACCTATCAATCTTTACTAAAACAGGCCATTCGAGGTGAACTGACCCACATACGGGTCACATCTGTCCGTTTTCGTCAGAAAATGCGTGCTTTCAGCTCAAAAACGAATTTCTAGAAAAATTTTACTATTTTTAGTAATTCCGATTTTTTAATATTTTTTAGAGTTTTAGATTTTTTTTCCTTTTAGTTATACTAAGACTCTTTTAGAGAAAGTTTATTTGTAATTTTTATTTTTAAAAATTATGCCTTAAAAGAGTTTTACTAGAATTAAGATTTTTATTAGAGTTAGAATTTTACTATTTTTGATAATTATGAATTTTAGTTTATCTTTTTTTCTTTATTTAATGGTGTAAGGAGACACAGTAGATAATTTATCAATTATTCATTAATCAATTTCGAATTTATTAGAATTTATTTCTATTCTCTTGCTTTCTTTTTTCGTGGATTCGAGAAGTCTCTGTGAGGAGTCCAGAGAAGCTCCGTGGATTCGGAGTAGTTATCCTTGAGGAAGACGGTGATCGACCTCATCACGTTCATCCCTACGTCAGTTTGGTATCAGAGTGAAGATTCTCCTCGGGCCAATGACAAATAATGAAGGTATGAATCAAAATCCTGTGGATGGTGATCCAGAGATTTATATTTTAGAAAGAATGGTGAAAGTTTTCCACCAGAAGAGTCAGTTGACCATGCAAGGGCTGCAAGCAACCCTCAACAGTATTGCGGATGCTCCAATTCCGTCCCGAGATCAAAGTGATGCTCACCTGCCTGTGGCCGCTGTACAACATAACCCCAATTTCTACCAAGCACCATCAGATGATTGTAGATCACAGGCTACCACTTCGATTATGAGGAAGCCGTTATACATGCCAAAGGTAAAAATAGAATTACAGCGAGACAACATCTTTCGAATAAGGTACACTGCATACAAAAAAGTCTGTAATATGATCATCGATGTCAGGAGTGATGAGAATTTCGTGTCGAAAATAATGGTGGAAAAGCTACAACTGAAAACAGAAAGACACCCATCTCCATACACGATTGGATGGATTAAGGAGGTCAACAAAATAGAGGTAACTGAACGATGTCGTATATCCTTTTCCCTTGGTAAATATTATAAGGATGAAGTAATGTGTGACGTGGTCGACATGTAAGCTTGCCACATGTTACTTGGTCAACCCTGACAAAATAATATTAATGCTACACATAGGGATCTAGATAACCTATATGTCTTTATTAAATATGGTAAAAAGATTATCCTCGCCCCTATGGGAAGGGAGAACCAACCCAAGACTTCCAAAGTTGAAGAACAGTCTCTTACAACTGAACAGACTTTTGTTAAACAATCTAAGGAAACAAGAGATATATATCCATTAGTTGAAAAAAAAAAGAATATATGGAGCCTGTGAATATTCCAAAAGATTTGAAGATAATGTTGCAGGAGTTTAAGGAGATTGTGCTCGATGAACCTCCCAATAAATTGTCTCCCATACGAGATATACAAACTCATGTTGATCCCGTCTCAGGGGCAAGTCCGCCTAATTTCTCACATTATCAGGAAAAATATGAGATTTTAAAGGTAGATGTGAAGGAACTAATCGATATTAGTCAAGTCAAGGAAAGCATGAGTACATGTATTGTGTCAGTTCAAGAGCTTAATGCCAAGTACAAAAAAGGAACTAATGAACATCGACGTCAGGAGTTATCTCAGACTCATGTGCCAAGTCTTTTACAAAACTCGAGAACGAGTTTTTTTCAAGTGGATGGGTCTGATGTAGAACGTGTCATAGAGATATTCTCAGCATGGTTGAGCCAAAAACAGATGAACCGTGAATTGACCATAACTTTTGATCCGAATATCGTTACGAGACGTACAACCTATCAATCTTTACTGAAATGGGCCATCCGAGGTGAACCGATCCACATGGTGGGTCGCATCTGTCCATTTTTGTCAGAAAACGTGCGCTTTCAGCTCAAAAATGAATTTTTAGGAAAAATTTATTATTTTTAGTAATTCTGATTTTTAAATATTTTTTAGAGTTTTAAATTTTTATTTCTTTTAGAAATAACTTTTAATTATACTAGGACTCTTCTAGAGAAAGTTTATTTGTAATTTTTATTTTTAGAAATTAGGCCTTATAAGAGTTTTACTAGAATCAAGATTTTTATTAGAGTTAAAATTTTGTTATTTTTGTTAATTACGAATTTTAGTTTATCTTTTTTTCTTTATTTAATGGTTTAAGGAGACACATTAGATAATTTATCAATTATCCATTAATTAATTTCTAATTTATTAGAATTTATTTATATTCTTTTACTTTCTTTCCTCGTGGATTCGAGAAGTCATTGTGAAGAGTACAGAGAAGTTATGTGAATTCAGAATATTTATCATCTTGAAGAAGATGATGCTCGACCTCACGTCCTTCCCAGTGTCAATGTCGTACATCTACCTCAGGTTTTGTATGTTTTATGAGTAGAAAAAGAGAGTGGAGCGTGTTTGATTTGCATGCGCATAGACCACGGAATTTTTGTTTCAGCCTGTCTTTTTCTAGGGGTGCACACGGTTCGGTTTGGTCCGGTTTTGGGGTGAAACCGGAACCGAACTGTTCCCTATGGTTTTAGAATTTTTGGAACCGAAACCAGACCGTTAGTACCCTAGAACCGAACCGGAACCGGACCGTGAAAACCGGTTCGGTTCTGGATCGATTCCACGGTTTTGGGCATTTTAAAGCCCAGCCCAATTGCACTTTTTTAATAATACTATTAAGGCCTTTAAACCATACAATTAGGAGTCTATTAACTTGTCCATTTGCTCATTTCATCGTCTATATAATCAAGAGAAAGTGGAGTAACATCTTAGAAACAGAGTAACAATTACTAATAGATACTCTGTTACCCAAAAAGCTTACTCTTTGTATATTAATCAGTACTGACACAAGAAAACCATTGTTAAAATCCGTCTATGTTGTAGGCTTACATGAACCTGTTCATTAATTTCAGTTCCTACTTGATATCTAAATATAACATGTGTTATAATTGAATGGCACACAAGTAGTCAAATAATCGAATGAGTACAAAATTAGACAGGATCAGCTAATTGACCTGTAAGAAATCAGTTTGGAAAAAGAAATTGTTTAATCATGAATTTGATTTTGAAATCAGGTGGATCAGCTGATTTTCTTTTGTATCGGTCAATTGACCCCATCAGGTATGGTCGGACTTCAATTGAAATAAGGTGAATCAGCTGATTTCCTTTTGTATCTGAACCCAACTGGTATGGTCAGACAATTCTTCAACCTTAATTTAATGCCAATGGTCATCTTTGAGTTCTAGGGTGTCTATGGGATTTTCTTGTCTTGGACCAACATTCTGATGGATCTTGTAAACTTTAAGTGGCTTGTGTGCTGGTGTGTTGTACCATAAATCCTAGAAGTTAACATACTTCTGCAAAAACTATGGATCTACGGTTCATGGCACGGCTCGGATCAACGGGGCAGTTCTATGGTTCGGTTCAACAGTTCGGATCTATGGTTCGGATCGATTTTACAAGGTCCTAAACCGGAACTGATCCGTAAATAACGGTTTTATGGATTTTGGAATCGGAACCGGACCATTAGCATCTTAGAACCAGATGAAACCGGACCGATCTAACGGTTTCGGTCCGGTTCCACGGATCCAACGGTTAAATGTGCACCCGTAGTCTTTACCAAGCAAAAGCGCCCAATAGTGTCGGCGGTTGGCGGGAATCCAACCTCAACTGGAAAAAAGGATTTTAAAAATCCATTCTTGAAGTTAGAACCGGATTCCCGCCACCCAACCTTGTTCCAGATATGTGTGCAGACAGCCTTTTTCTTAAACTAGGGCTGTTGGAACTTTAGATGCAAGTGGATGCCACTGCTCTTTGTTTTTGAGCAGTTTGGGGGCTTCAAGGAAGAGGGAAGAGTGCTTTAAGCATATGTTCTCTTGAACCGCTGTCATTTTCAAATAGCATTGTGGCCAAGGGGAGTTATTTGATACTCTGGCGCCGTTGATGCTTGATACGCAGGCATTTATATTGGTTGGACAATCCTAACCTATATGTAGACACGTGTTTGTTAAAGTCCATAGGATATTTTCATTTTTACGCGAATTACTTTAAGCCATGCATGTAAATCTTTTAAAGTAATTTCTAAGTGCCTGCATATCATCCATTGCATTGCAGAGTATCAAAGATTTTCTTAGCTACTAATACAACTGACTCAACCATGGATGGAGCATGACTTTAGAATTGTGCAGAGAATATATTGAACTACTTAATTTTTCCCTTTGAAATTGGACCATTCACCATGCTACTTTCAACCATTCATTTGATACCTATTAATTAGATGGTTAAGATTGCTTGATCATCATAATTAGATGGTTAAGATTACTTAGTAGGAATTTTACCAAATAATGCCTCAAATAATAAAAAACATAGTTGGCGTCCATTTGAGAGAAAAAATTACAAAAATGAAAATTAATTATGGTAAATCCAACCAAAAGGTGGGCCATAGAGAGAATAATGTACACGGTCCAAAATCATCCAAATGTAGAACTCATCTAATGATTCCATCAACCAGATTAGAATAACATCTTAGTGGGATGTACGTTTTTGATGTCATACATGATATAGCCTTGCAATTCTCAACTTTATTACTTAAAAAAAAAAAAAAAAGGATAGACGAGTAATTTTAGCAATTTCATTTTCCATAAAATTACGCCACTTAAATTAAGTTCGTGGAGGAAATTTTCCTTTTTGGTGAATCAGCGTTTGGGAGGAATTTTATTTGTCATTAGAAAATACCATTGGTTTTCTGGGAAAAAAACATATCAAGATATTTGCAGCAATGATTAAGAAACCAAACAGACGTAGGACACATGTCCACTGATCCACATGAGCATGGCTCTTTTCCTAAACGAGTGATGGATATTTATCCACGTGGCCTTCTTCCGGGTTTTAGCTGTGCTTGTTTCTCTCGTGCTCTCGCTTCTGGGACCACACTCTCCCTTGTCTCTGTTCTTAGACTTTTTTTTGGCGGAAAGGAGCGCAGAAGGGACAGGTGGCTCCTTTTCATTGGATAGGACAAGAGATTACCGTACTCAATTGTATCTAGCTAAGTTTCGTTGTCCTCGATCTGTGAAATATGGACACATGCTGCTTTAGTCACGTTTTCCAGCACCAATTCAGGCTGCTAAAGCTGGACAGAAGAAATCCCAGTACAACCTTCAATTATATGATGAGAAAAGTTCGATACTCCGGCGGAGTGATGGATGATACGCAGTCAGCTAGAAATCAGTATAAGGAATTGCTTACGTGGGATGTTAATAAATAAAAACTAAGCTTAGATGCATCATGAACTAAAAATGACTCTTATTTGATTATCTAAAATTATATTGTTGGGTTTTAATTAGATGATTAGAAATGGAAGATATCCAATTTCCTTATTTTTAATTTAAAAATAAGTGTCTATGAATCGAAGGCTAGGATTGTTCAATGAGCCTGAATTTTTACTGTAATTGAACAACGATATTGGGATTTACAATTTAGTCAGTCTAATTTGAGCTAATGTATGCTACATGTGCCATTTCTAAGTGCCTGCGTATCAAGCTTCATTCCAGAGTATCAAATAGCTCCCCTTAGGATCCGTTGCCCTTTTCATCTCTAACAAGTGTGACCCATGTTTTTTAAGTCTTTGATTATTGGTCTGTTGGGCCCACTATCACCTTAATATGCTCCAAAATCTCCTCTCTAGAGAATCCTAACCGTTGGATTAAGCTTTTTCTTAGAGCAATCTGTTTTACTTAGTAGACTAGTGACAAGTGGCGCCTATAGTCATGCATACAAGGTAATTATTTTCATGAAAATTTTAAAATTTGCTTATTTCTCAGCTTACACGTGTACAAGATAAATCATGTACATGCACCACATATGCCAACGTGGCAGACAAGCATAAGATCTGGTCCTCTCATCAAAGGATTTCCTCTACTTAGATGTCCTGGCCCATCCCCTTTTCAGGTGGGACACACATTACAATCAAATGCATGACATGGGGAGAAGCTTTCTTGAATTTTTCTAACCTGACCACCTTGCTTCTGATAGCGTGGCCCACCTGGTCAGTTGGCTAGCTCGACTTTTGGGTGAGAATATCTATGGGGGGAGGGACCCACCTAATGAACGGTTTGGATATTGCACTTATTGCCGTTCATGGCACACGTAATGTTATGCAGATGATCTTTCTTGCACACCCGTGTGGACTCGAGTAAAGCTCCAATCATTGATTCCATGCGCCGGCTTGCTTGGACAACTCATTTTTTACATTTCCTATAAATATAAGAGAATGCTCCCCTCTTCTCATAGCACTTGTTTGACAACCATGCAATCAACACGCTATTAGAAATATTAACCATTCACTCAAATGGTCTTAAGCATAGACGGTCAAGATCATTTATACAAAATAAGTATGATCAACAATTTGATCCATCTATGTGTTAGAGAACACCATGGATTGCTTATCATCCTGAAGAATCACTTTTGTTAGGTGTCACGCCCCAGACTAGGAAATCGGATTCACATGAATCCCAATTGTCAAATCCGGTGCCGACAGCCTCCATAGTGCCCCATTCTCGGCTCTTGTCAATCAAATGCCAGATTCCGATCCTGAGATCTTACAAGGAGAATTTTTAAAATGATTTTTTTTTTTTTGTAATGGAGCATAACCACAAGCATTACCAAGTCACAAAACAACATCACCACATTTCCACTATAATAAAAACTTTAAGTACAATGCGGAAAACGGAATACAAGGTGATCAAAAAGCTCCAAAAGGTCCTGATACGCACTCCTGCCTCAACGTTACTGATGTCCAACGCTACCTGCACGCAACTATCGTGCATAAGCTTGCAAAAGCTTAGAGGGTGGTGTAAGTGCGTGCCCAAGGCAAACGCCAAGTGTACAATATCAGAGTAATGCAAAAACCTACGGTAAGTCCATGAATAAAACCAACCATACCAATGCTATGTAATGCAAGACATGAATGCTATCGGCCATATCAAGGCCATGCGATACGAGACATGAATGCCATCGGCTACACCGATGCAATGCAAGACTTACATAGCCGAATGTCATATGCGAAATGCAATCCAAGCAAGTCGGTACTCATCAAGTACATATATCAGTACAGTTCCTCTGTGAATATCAACGGGGTCTAATACACTCACACTGACTGCCTCCTCCCTAGCTGCACAGTCAAGCAAGCGGAATATACCTCATTATCCGCCTGACCGGTAGTCTTCCAATACCTACCCGGCTCGTCGTTAGCGGACTCATTTGCGAGCTGGTTAAACTCAGCCTAGCTTATAGCCCCCTCACTCAGGCGAATAAGGCCACACCCCCTTCCAACCGACCACGACACAGTGGGAGATGTGACCTACTGGTATTCGGCACTCGGGCGCTCATG
Source organism: Magnolia kwangsiensis (assembly GCA_037074715.1). Classification (NCBI taxonomy): domain Eukaryota; kingdom Viridiplantae; phylum Streptophyta; class Magnoliopsida; order Magnoliales; family Magnoliaceae; genus Magnolia; species Magnolia kwangsiensis. The sequence continues at coordinate 167,247,795 of CM073574.1, read as the reverse complement.
TATCCACTCGGTCTAGACGTTGGAGTATCTCCTAGTACCAAAAAGGTTCTGAAACTTTCACCCAAGGACATCCTAAGTATCTACAGTGCTAGAACCAAGTATTTTCGGTATCCGATACGGCCATCTATGATGTACCTGTGGAGCCATGACCCTGATGTCGATAGGCCGTGCAGTGATCAAGTCACACATATGCGAGATGTATGAGTCACATCGTACAGTCATACAGTAATCCTGCGCGTACAGCGCGATAATGTGGGGCACTCCATCTCATAAGGAGTCCTGTAAACGACTCAGCCCAACGGCTTATGCTATGATCATACAATTTTCATATCAAGCATGCATATGATGCGTATGGGTATGAATTATGGAGTTATACTAAGCATGTTATAAAGTGATGAACTAGTAACAAGTATGGGCCTATCAATGGGCCCTAGGGAGAGTTATAATGCGGACATCTAACCGACATTACTCTTACAATGTGGACGTCAAACCAACATTGCTCCCAAGGTATGGCCCGCCATAAAACCTCATTACACTAACCATGGAGGGATCACACATTGCAATGGACCCTGAGGACGTCCCATTGGGCCTCGTCCCATAGGCCTCAAATACATCATATGGGCCGCCTCGTATGGGCCTTATATAAATCAAGTGGGTCACATCAATGGGCCTTATGTACATTGCAATGATTCATAACCCATGGGCCTTAGAATACATCAAAATGAGACTAATCCATAGGCTCCAAATACATCACAATGGGTCTTATAGTATGGGCCTTACATTCATAGAAAAGTGGGCCTCAACAACGGCCTCATACACCTCAAGGTGGACCTCAACAATGGGCTATATATATGGGCTACAAATGCATCAAGATGGGCCTCCACGGATGGCCATAAGTACATCCATATAGGCACCATCACATGGGCCTTATATAAATCAATGGACCACACCAATGGGCCCTACATATACTTCAATTGGGCCATGCCAATGGGACCCATGTATACATCAAATGGGGCATGCCCTAAATATAAGTGTGATTATGATTTACACCATTAAAATTCCTAAGGTCCACTATAACATTTATTTCCCACACAATCTGTTCATAAGGTTACTAAGAACTTGGTGGCCTAAGGGTCTAATGGTGGAGTTCAAACCTACTGTATGATGCGGTCCACCTGATAAATAGATTTGTCTTATTTTTAGTCTCAAGCTTATAAGGCAAGCTAGCCAAATGGTTGGACCGTTTGGATGCAACACATGCATCAAGGATGGGGTCCACACACATGTCCCACCAATTGAACGGACGGTTGAGATATAACACAGACATCCAGGGTGGAGCCTACTGGCCGTCCAGCAACCCCTGGACGCATATACACGGTTGGATTCCTTCGTCCATGGTCGTGGACGGTGTAAATGAAACACATATATCACTATGGGTCCCATGTGGGGCCCACCATAATATTTGTTTTTCATCCAACCTGTTGAGAAGGTCGTACAGACCTAGGTGAAGAGAAAGAAAACAAATTTGATTTTGATCCAAAACTTCTGTGGACCCCAAATCAAGAGTAGACATTCAATCCCACTGTTCTAATGATGTGGGCCACCTGAGCGTTGGATGCATCTCATTTTTTTGAGAGGGCCCACCTCATGGACGAAGTGGATGGCATAAATACATCATGGTGGGGCCCACGGCTTGAGCTGTGGGTCCCTGCCTCTTGGCCGTCCGTCAGCCGTTGGACGGCATTATAAAACACATACATTATAGTAGGTCCCATCCGCCTGGACGGTGGGATGGAACGTACATCATTGTGGGCTTCACGTGAGGGCCCACCACAGTGTTTACTTGTCATCCAATCTGTCCATAAGGTCAGACGGGCCTGGGTGGGAAGGAAAAAAAAATAAATTTCAGATTGATTCAAAACTTCTGTGCTGCCCAAAAGGATTCCAATGGTGACCGTTCAATCACCCTGTTCCCTATGATGTGGATCACCTGAGCAATAGATGGATCTAATTTTTGGCAGGGACCCACTTCAGGAGGTGGCCCACCATATGGACGGTTTGAATATTACACATACATCATGGTGGGGCCCACTTTTGGGGATCTATGGTCGGCCAGAGACCGCCCAGCGCAGCAGCGCCTGTTGCTCTGTCAGCGGCAGCAGATGCTGCATACTTAGTTTTTTTTTTTTTTTTGAAAATCATGGTTTTTCCATGGTTTTTCGCAAGTGAGGCCCACATTAGGTAAATCCACCTCACCCATTGTGTTCTACAGCTTGAGACAGACCAAAAGAGTCCAATATGAGATATGTTTTGGAGGTATAGAAATATCAAAGTGCATTTTATCGGTGAAAACCATTGTTTTCTATACTGTGGCCCACGAGATACTCGGATCACCTTCATTTTTTGACTCATCGGCTAAAAACATCTGGAGAATGGAATGGATGACATGGATTAAAAACATACACCAAGGTGGGGCCTATATGAGTGGCCCTTCTCCAATGCTTGGAAAAAGCTCATATTTGTGTTTTTCTTTCCAGCAACGTCCAGACACTGGACGTTGTTGGGCTTAGCAACATATTCAAGGTGGGCCCTATTTAGGTGGGCCACCACATGATGGCTGGTGTGAGTATAATATATATAAGATGGGCCCCACTTGTAGATGGTTTGGATACAATACATGCCTCATGGTGGGGTCCATTCAGGTGGGCCACATGGCCTTCTCATATGAAAGAAAATGAAAAAAATAAAATTAAAAGAGTGGAAGAGAGAGAGAGAGACACGTGTGATGGAGGGACCCCGACACTATGGGCCCTCCGTTCCATGATCTACAACATGAATCAAGTGGGTCCTAATCATGTGGGCCCAAGAAAAATTGAAATCTAACGGTAGAGATTCCTTCTCCATGAAAATAGACGGTCTAGATGACCCATATACAAGGTAGGAAGGTAAACTTCATGATGGGGTCCATGGAGAATGACCCCATCATGGAATGATAATGATGATCAAGATGGGCCATCGGCCACATTTTAGGGTCCAAAGTGAGATCCACACCATTAATCGGTTGGCCTCACTTGGCCCATCTTAAAAATATGAAAAACTATGCTATAGAAGCACCCACCGCTTAATCTTCTCGGTCCGTTAGAGAGTCGGTCTCCTAGTGCTTCACTTTGATGGTGGAGGATGAAGGATGAATGGTTATGATGAGAGATTTGGGATGGGAAGTGGGCCACCAACATGCACTCTCTCACATGAAAGAGAGCTTGGACGTGGGATGCTCTTGCTTGGCTTGAAAAATATTGAGAAATGAGAGAAATGAGATGGTTGAAAGAGAGGTGATGGATGGGTGTGATGGGTGAAAGGGTGAGTGATGTGTGATGTGAGTGATGGGTGAAAGGGTGAGTGATGTGTGATGTGAGTGATGGGTGAGGTGAGAGCTTGGTTGACTTTTAGGTTGGCTTAACTTGTGGAGAAAGAAAGCATGGATGTGTGTACTTGACATGAGAGGTGATTGATGTGATTGATTTGATATATTGTAGAGATTCTCTTGAGATTTGTAACGCGCGGTGTTTTTTCTTAAACTGAACGTGGGTCCACATCACCTCGTCTGGGTATCGGATCGGTGCGTGAGTCGCGACGTTGGAACCGCGACGACGGTGCGGTCACAATGATACAAGTCTCGAATTAAGCCGACTCAAATGTATAGGATACGACTTACAGTCGTGCGTAATGTCGATTACAGGTCACGGATTGCCGAAATTTGACAGGAAGGATCGCGGGAGTTGACGGAACAGTACGGCCTAGGATATGGACCTTACATTAGGCAACCATAGTCATCCCATTCATGGCTCGAAAAATTCATGGCTATGGAAAACAAAGGATAGATTAAATCATTGAATTAGAGAGATGATATACGCAGGATAGCCTTAGAAATATGTTATGGATTTAATGGACAGTTCAGATCAATCGATACTATTGTCTAACTGAACTTATGCAACTAGCTAGAAGCACTGGTACTAGTGCATTTCTCATTCAATAATAATTAATAAATTCAAAGCTTAAAAGCCAGCTATAACAAATCTTTTTCTTAGCAATTTCTCGGTCCGAGCATCAAATTTTTATTGGGAAAATCTTACTGAAAATAAAACGTTAAAAAATTATTTAAATAATAAATGACATTTAAAATGTACAAATGATAGGCATGAAACGATTTTCTTTTTAACTTTCCAATTCTTTTTTGTCATTAAATAGTGAAAATTAAGAAACTAGCAAGATTTTGAGAATGTCAGGATAATATCATGACATTTACCAGAGCTTGCCGATATTTATCACTCTCTCCAACAGCCAACAATTTCTAGCCAAGAGAAATAGTAAAATAACCAATCCCTTTTGTGTCATGTGCTTTGTGTTAAGCAAAGGTCTAATAAATTCAAATAAGCCTCTAGAATATTAATAGAGATGGGCCTAAGGCCTTGCCGACATTCTTAAAAGACAATCTATAGAAATTAATGTTGGTTTTTTAGCCAATACATCCATCTAGATTGACATATTATTCAACAAATACACAAATAAGCCTCAAGTTGTCTACAACTATTACAAGTACAAACAAGTAACTAGCCTTTGTTTTTTAGCCGTCGGTTTAGAAGGCCAACATTTAGACAATTTGAATCATTTTATTTGTATGATTTTAGTGTAGTTGATAATTGAGTTGTTTTGGAGTATCATGAATATGTCACATGTATGAAGAACACTTATATAATAACACTTTTGTTTAATTGTGCAACCCTCTAAGAGAGCTCAAAAGGCATTTCACCCTCATTTATTTCAAAATCCCCTCTCATATAATTTACAAGCCTATTTATTCCTATTTCTTTCACTTCCATGCATTTACTTCCATCCAAACAAACTTCAAATGTCATTTACCTCCCATACTTATTCTAAATGTCAGTCATTTATTTTCATTTACTCTCATCCAAACAAAATGTGCTAACGATAAAATCATCTAAATAATTGATCGCATGGGACCATCCAATAAAAGCCTTATACCTTCATCAAGTTTTTAATATATAAGTTTATTGAGTTGGATAAGGATACAGGATGGATAGGAAACCATTTTCCTAGGGAACTTATAAACCTCACTTTAAGCTTCAATAAGCCTACACAACCTATTGAGAACTACAAAACAATGTGGCAAGTGTAATGCACCTGAAGAAACAGAATGAGAGAGAAGCTTGAAAGAAAAATAAGTAGATAACAACATGAGGAAAATGGGTACACAGTACATAAGTGCATATGTATGTGTGTGTATAAAAATGGTTGACAGTGGATGACCTAACTCTTTGAATTTATGTTCGCTTTTAGATCTAAATCTTCAGCTTTTGACCTATTATCATAAAATGAGTTGGCACAACAAATGTACAAAATAAATGTTGCATTTGGGCACTGCCAAGCAATTGTTGCAAGCTACACATAAAGTGAAAGAGAGATGTTACTACTCACGAGGAGGAGATGATTATATTAAATAAATACCATTTCTTTAAGTTGAACAATTCTTACAATGTAAAATAAATTAATCTTAAAATTAATTGCTAGCGTAAAATGGTACTTGACACTTTTTCTTACAATGTTTGTTGGCTTTATACCAACCAAATCCGAACCATTAATAAGACATCTGAATTATCAAAATATTCTTAACTTTATTTAAATATTTTCAAATATCTTTCATACGCTTATGGTTCTCTACTTAGGAAAATTAATTTTAGAATAAAATTCGGTAATAACAAATCATACTAATTAATGTTATTGATCTCTTGCATATAAAAATTTTTCTTAGAGATTTTCAAATTTAGACGTTTTCTTAGTGATTTATTGGGAAAATATGGATGAAAACAAAATATTAAACGATATGTAATAAATGATTTGAAAATTTTAAATATTTGGGTATAATTGATTTGTTTTAGCTTCTTAAATTAATTTTCTCTAAAATTAGCAAAAGAAATTTGCCACAAAGTGGATGTGAAATTTAAAACAGGTGAGTTTTTGAAAATAGTCATTATATGATATTTACAGTTATCATTTTTCCACAATATTGAGATATTTGTCACAGTGATTAAGAAGCCAAATAGGGAGTGGGACACGTATCTGCTGATCCAACTCTCTTCCTAAATGAGCGATTGAATTTGATTTCGAGCCAAGTTGAGCTGGTTTGTTGAGCTTGGAAAATTTTGAGCTTGCCTGGTTTTGACTCAACTTGGATTGAGCCCCAACTCAAATCAAACTCGGATCAAACCAGTTCGGTGACTTAGTTATGTTGATATTGCTATTGCTTAGCAAGTATTGATGAAATAACTTAATGAAGTGTCGGATGGTGGCAAGAAAGGTAAACATATATCCTTATATCTTGATTTTTATATTACCCACTGAGTGTTTGATGAAATACAAAACAATGTTGTTACTTTATATTCCATTAAAAACTAAAGGTGCACTTCATGTGTTTGACAAAATGTCACAAAGGTTTAATCTCAACTCGAACTCAGCTCAAGATGCTCCCCAAACTGAGCCGAGCTTACCAATCAAGCTTGAGGACCGAGCCAAGCTTGAGCCAGGTCCACTAGTAGCCAAGCTAAATCGAGTTGTGCCAAGCTCAACTAGTGCACACCTCTAAATTTGTCAGGGACATATACGTGGATCCCAAACAGAGATATTTGTACCAGGGTCATAGGCAATCCACTGTCAGCTTAATGTACCCCAAAATATCCTTTCTAGAGAATCCTAACCGTTGGCTTAAACTTAAATTTTTTTTTTTTTTGTTCTTTTTTTTGTTCTTTTTTTGACCTACCCATTTCACGTAGTCGACTATGAACAAGCGGGGTCCATGGTTCAGTAATCATGATCATCGGTCTCCTGGGTTCCATCTCGGATGTCTATGGCCGACAAATCTCGTACGAGAAAATCACAACTTTTCATGTAAGTGCCTCGCATGTGTAACCTCTGTCAATTGCGTTGAATCGCATGCTTTTTAGATGAATGTCGATTTCTTAGGCACTAAGAGTCCGGTTGTCTAACTCAACATGTGTGTGGATGCTTATTCATTCGCATATATGCCAGCATGGCATGCATGTTCGTGATCTTTTCTCTCCATCTTGCTATAAAACATGCCAAAGTATTCATGGTTCTCTAGGAAAACTAATTTTAAAATAAAATTTGGTAGTAACAAATCATACTAAAGTTATTCTCTTGCATATAAAATTTTTTCTCGGAGATTTTCAAATTTAGACGTTTTCTTAGTGATTCATTGGGAAAATATGGATAAAAGATATTAAAAGATATGTAATAAATGATTTGAAAATTTTAAATATTTGGGTATAAATGATTTGTTTTAGCTTCTAAATGATTTTTCTCTAAAATTAGCAAAAGAAATTGGCCACGGATGTGAAATTTAAAACAGGTGAGTTTTTGAAAATAGTCATTATGTGATATTTACCGTTATTAGTTTTCCACAAAATATTGAGATATTTGTCACAGTGATTAAGAGGCCAAACAGGGAGTGGGACACGTGTAAGCTGATCCAACTCTCTTCCTAAATGAGATTGACGTTTGGCCACGTGGCCTTCTTTGCATTGATATTTATCTCAATGATTATAGAGGCCACACTCTCCCTTTTTCTGACTTTTTTAATGGAAAGAAAGAGCAAAGAGCGGATGAGGCATACAGGTGGCTCCCTCTCATTGGCTAAAAGAAGAGATTTCCGTACTAAATTTTCTTTAATTAAGTTCCTCCTAATGGAAACTTTGAAAAAATCTGGTTGGACGCTTTAGGCACGTTTTCCAGGTCTAATTCAGGCTGCTAAAGTTGGAAAGAAGAATCCAGCACAACTGACAATTATAGAATGAGAAAAGTTTAATACTCTCGTGGGGTGATGGATGATACACGGTGAGTTCGAAATCAGTGAGAAATTGCTTATGTTGCATCTAAATAAACCAAAAATAAATAGTGAAAATAATGGGTATAGCTTAATGCGCCATGAAAAAAAAAAAAGACTTATTTGATTATCTAAAATTAGATTGTTGGCTTTAATTAGATTATTAGAAATGAAGATATCCAATGTTTCTATTTTAAAAAATAAGGTTACACAAATCAAAGGCTAAGATTGATCAGCTAGCCTAAATTTTTACTGTAATTGGACGGCATCTAGCTCCCCAATTATGCCAATATACAATTTCTAAGTGATTTCGGACATCTATGTGGACCCTACACAGATGAAAAGAGTAAATTTGTCCAGAGTTGTATATGAACCGAGTTAGCTTGTCGCTCGACTCGGTTTAACTCAGTTTGAATTTGAGTTTGAGCCAAGTCGAGCTGGTTTATTAAGATTCAAAAATTTTGAGTTTGAGCTTGCTCGAATTTGACTGATTCAGATTGTACCCCAACTCAAAGAGAATTAGGATCAAACTGATTTAATGACTTTGTTATTTTATTATTATTATTATTATTATTATTATTTTTGATCAAACTGATTCGATGACTTTGTTATTTTGATATTACTCTTTTTCAGCAAGTGTTTGGTGAAATAATCTAATGGAGTGTCAAGGAAGGTATAGATATAAAACAAACATCCATATCCTTGTATCTTATTTTTATATTTTATACTGGGTGTTTGATAAAATACCTGTAAACTAATGCTTTTCATTTCATGAGAAATTAAAGCTGTACCGTAAATGTTTGGCAAAATGCTGCAAAGGTTCAATTTTGGCTAACTCGGTTTGAGGTGGCTTGAGATAGGAATGAATTGGCCCGAGCTGGCCAGACAAAGCCAGGCTCGAGCTGGGCAGCTAGTTGCAAAGATGAATCGAGTTGTTGTGCCAAGTTCAACTCAGTTACACCCCTACATTGGACGTATCTGTGGATCCCAAATAGATATATGTGCCGGGGTCACAGGCAATCCGCTGTCGGCTTAATGTGCCCCAAAATATCCTTTCTAGAGAATCCTAACCGTTGGATCAAACTTTTATTTTTTGGACCTACCCATTTCACTTAGTCGACTACGAACAAGCGGGGCCTATGGTTCAGTAATCTTGATCATCGGTCTTCTGGGTTCCATCTTGGATGTCTATGGCCGACAAATCTCGTATGAGAAAATCACAACTTTTCATGTAAGTACCACGCACGTGTAACCTCTGTCAATTGCGTTGAATCGGATGCTATTTAGACGAATGTCGATTTCTTAGGCGCTAAGAGTCCGGTTGTCTAACTCAACGTGTGTGGATGCTTATTCACTGGCACGTATGCTAATATGGAAAACATGTGCGTGATCTTTGCTTTCTATCTTGCTATAAACCGTGCTTAGATATAATTTTTTAAAAATCAGAGAGTTTTAATTCGTTAATGGAAAACAATTTATAAAATAAACTAACGGTTATTTTCTGTCCCTCTTTGTGTTTTATATTCTCTGCCCCTCCTAAGTTGTGAAATCGCCTGATTTTTGTTACAAGATTTAAGAAGATTCATCTCATCTTAGGGAAAGATCTGATCTTGTACACGTCTTTCATATTGGTATAATTGGCTACGTGTGTATGGGACGGTCTACTACACGCGTGTGCAGCATATCTCTTGTTGTTCCACGCATTGCACGCGCCTCTGCTGTGGACCGGATTAATGTTCCGTGTGAAATGCTAGTACGCGTTGTGGGGCGCCGTAGAGATTCGCACGGGCAGAGAGTGAAAAGTGCAATCGCGGTACACATGCTAACTTTTGCTTGATCGTGAAGATCCTGGCCATTTATAATGTGAATTCTACCACAGATCATGTCCTTTCTCATAAAAAAATAGAAATCTACCGATCAATTCAGCCATACATGAACGAATAAAATGGACAGTTAGAAGAAAACCAGCAATGACCTATGTTCAATGCATGGATTTGCCTTACTAATTAGTACACCAGCCTAGCTTTTAGGATAGGGTATCGTCAAATTGATCCGCGCGCAGTAGCTGTCCATAAGTTGCAAAACGTGCCACGTTGGCACGCGTGCGGTAACTCAGGTCTTAAGCTCCACTCGCGCGAATGACTTTAAGTTTGCCAGACGCGGTAGTGAGGTGATTTCTAAGAACGTCCATCAGCATTCAGCAGTCGTTCGTTTTCTTTTCCTTTCTTTTATTTATTTATTTATTTTATTTTACATGTTGTTGCTGGAAGGTTACATGTGTGGCCCACCAATAAAGTACTTCCAAACCCAAGGGGGCGGCCCAAGACAAAACTACTCTCGGGAGCTGATCAAACCCCTCCGGAGCATGGCATTTTCGTGCCTTCCATCGTGTACAGTACAAGTGGAATATGGTATTGATGATCCGAACCAAGCATTGAACAGTCTTGTTGAGGGTCAAATATTGCATATTAGGCCCGATATTGTTTGGATTTACAAATATAATGCTGTCTAATGGATCGTTTTTTCATTCTTGTGTTGCAAGGTGATTTTATGAGCATAGATGGAAAAATGATGTTAAAAGTTGAGATTTAACGATCTGATGACACCAAAGGCAAGAGACACATTCCAGGGGACCAAGATTGACAGATATACACGGTCAGAAATCCAAGAAAACTAAGAAATTGAAGCTCAAGTGGCTTGAAACGCATCCAGAACCCAAGATCACGGGGTTTTCAATATCGGTTCGGCTCAAAACTTCATACGTGGCCTGAGAATTATAAATTAACCGTACACGTCAAAAATCATCCATTGAATCATTGTGGAAGTGGCCTAACGGGCAGATCAGCCCATCAATCTTTAATTTGGGGCCCACCCGCTAGCTGGATATGCTTGATAATTGTTCTCAACGGGTAAAATAATTTGAGGAAAAGAATGGACGGATTGGATTTCTGAAACAAATTACAATGGGGCCTGTATACATAATGTATATATTACACATGTACGTGCATATGAGGTGCACCGGACCACCCGATGGGTCTGACCCGCATCATCTTTTAAAAAAACGGAAATTTTCGTTTTTCACGGTCGCGTAATCGACCGACGCTGATTTTTGCGAATAATTGTGAGCTCCACTTATGATATATATAGATGATCTAAACCGTCCACCATGTAGACAGATATGAGCACTATAAAACCATATTTACACTTTTCATCTATGCGTGCACATGTGTGAGATACAGAGGCTACAAAAAGACTGCCCTGCAACGTTTAAAACTAATTCTTTTGTGATTTCTTCTCTGAGTAGCGCCAATGGACGTTCAAAACATCCATTCTTAACTGAAATTTCGTTCTGAATCCAATGGACGGGGTGGATTTTCTAGAAAATGCTTCTGTGGGGCCCACCGATCACAACAGCGAAATGGTGCGAAAGGTTTCGCACATCCACAAAAACTGACTTTTTCAGGCGGTTTTGGCCCACCATCTTTGATCATATGGCAGATCTGAACCGTCTATCATGTAGAGGACCCAAGAAAGTATTAAGGGACAATGTTTCTTTAAAATTTGAGATAGGAAAGTGGCGTGTTTCGAGGCACAGAACTTGGCTGTGAAAAAGCTTTCACTAGGCATGCATATCTTTCCAAATCCGATTCAAATCCGATTTTCACCACTCCAGCAGTTATATAAGGAGATTTTGGACGTGGGGAGCATTCAGACCTTGGGAGAAAGATCCTTGGCTTGGAGGGGAGAAACGTGGAGCAGTACTGGTCGTGGAAGCTAAGCAGGAGAGAGAATTGATTTTTTTTTCCTTTTTGTTTTGATTTAATTTTATTTTATGGTTAGCCTAATTATGATTATGTGTGGCTAAACCTCTTAGCTAGGGCTAAGAGGTGAAGCTTGTAGCGTGATGGGAGACGTTTAATTATGCCTTTTGTTTAATATTGAACTGATTTTGATTTAATTTTATTTTGGGAATACTTTTAGTTCTTAATGGTCTGTTATGATTGAAATTACAATGAGTCTGCGATGCTTTTAATATTTCTATTTCCTTTTCATGTATATGATGTTAAGAAACCCTGTTGTTCACCATAGTCTTCTGGGTATGGTTGGATGTCGGTACCCTTCCTAACCTTCATACATGTGATGGATTGGTAATTAGTTTAATTCTGTTGTTTGCCATAGTCTTTTGGGCATGGTTTGGTGATGGAATCCATTCTAATTCATATACCTTTCATCTCTTGAAAACTAGATCAATGACAGTTCAGTTAATTTTCATGAAACATGCACAAGATCTCCCTGATCTCTACAAGTGGATCCTCTGAATCCCTAGTTTCCTTACCTCTGATTTCTCCTATAAGTTTTAGATTAATAGTTTACAATTATTTCTCAATTTATAATTCAACTCAGATTTCATCTCATTATAGTTCTATTTCCAGTTAATTTTAGATAACGTACAAGTTTCAGTCCCTTGGAATTCAACCTTGGTCCTACCGAGTTTATTACTACATCACAACCCTGCACTTGGGGAGTGAACAAGTCTCTATCATTGATTGGGTGCTAATAAAAGATTGCTCTGATCGAACTATCCTAGCCATCCCTTTTAGCAATAAGTTTGAGTCATTGCTGACTTTAGGCTTAAGTGTCCATCTTTATGCCATCGATTTAAGGGTTAGGATTGTCAAAACACTTTGATCATTGAACCATGGTACATCCATTATTTGATGTATCAAATGAACGGTTTCGATCTACTCCATGAATGCCACATTTGCAGAATGATATACAGAGGATCTGAATCAGGTCCCTTCTTGGGTTTTATTTGAATTTAGGCTCCTAACAAACGGTAAGTAAGAGAAGCTTCCAAGCAAATGATAGGTTCTGCGCCAGCAGATGTACAGCTTGCAACCGACCATATTCTTTACATATTGGGCCCTGTTTGTGTGGTCCTCTGGTCGATCTGATTCCTCCTTCTGGTGGGTGGATGATGCCCGCAAAACCTCCTAGCTTGGGAAGCGGATTGCTCTATAGGGCCTACCATTAATCCATTTTTAGAGATCATTTTAGGTTATAATCCAAAAAATGAGGTAGATTCAAGGTTCAAGTGGACCACAGTGGGGATTGAACGTGCACCGTTAAAATCTTATTGGGGCCGCAGATATGTTTTGGATCTAGCTGACACTTTTTTGTTCCTTCATCCAAGCCCATGTAATCTTTTGAATAGGTTGGATGAGAAATAAACATTGCCCGTGGAACCTAGGAAGGTTTCAACGGTGGGCATCATGATCACCATTGCTTCCTGTGGTGTGGTCCACTTGAGCCCTGGATCTGCATCATTTTTGAACAGAATCCCTAAAACGATTTAGAAGAATGGATGAACAGCGTGGATAAAATCTATACATCATGGTTGACCCCACATAGCCCCTGCCTGAACTGATTTCCGTTGCAGCAGAGTCAGTCCGCTGCCCCTGGAATTGAAGATCCTGACCATTTGATTTTCAGCCCCTGGTACGTGGCCTGTGTTGCTTTCTTTCAGTCTCCACTGTCTACTCTGCCGGCCACTAATTGGACCACCGTAGTGGTGAGTAACCGGGCAACACGTTAGTGGGTGTTGCCCTGACCGTGGGCCCACCTTGATGTATATATATGTGTTGTGTATCGCTGCCATTCATCAGTTTTTCCAGCTCATTTTAAAGGCATTTTCTCGAAAATGAAGCAGATCTAAATCTTAAGTGCACAACACTATAGGAAACAGTGGTCGTTGAACGCCCACCATTGAAAACCTTATAGGGCCACCGAAATATTTATTTGCCATTCGACCTATTGATAAAGTTACACAAACCTGAACGAAGGGCAAAACACAAATATGCCCCTCATCGAGAACTTCTATACTCTTAAGAAGTTTTTAAAGGCAGGCATTCAATCCCTAATGTGGGTCGTGGGTCCACTCGAGATTTAGATATGCGTCCCATGCCCTAAAATAAACTGGAAAACTGACGGACAACATCGATATACACCACTTATATCAAGGTGGGCCTCACGTTGAGACAACACCGGCTAACAACTTATCCACTCCCCCTTGTGCAGGGTGGGAGCGAGCTTTGAAACATGGTTGTGTTCTTTCTATATAGTGAAATTGATGGATCATTTGTATATCAATAACAGAGATCCAATGCCATAACTTTAAAGCATATATGATTGAGAAAAGATTCTTCCAATTATACGATGTAAACAGTGAGAATCTTGGCATTCTGCACCTCACATTTTTGGGAGAACTTTTAATTGGATTGGGGTTTTATTTCTAATGTTTGTGAGGGAAGGAGACTAAGACATGTATTTAAGGCCAAAGGTCGGTACCCATCACACTTATCTCTTATAGAGTTTATACACTATGTTTTCATATTTAGCTTAATAACCATACATAGGATTATGATTCTAGCGTCCTGCACCAGACCTATTTGCCATTATCACAACTTTAGTGGTCCCACTAAATTGGCCAATCTAAATAATCTAATGGTCAGATCTAAAATGATGATCATGTGTGGCCCACCTAATAAGATTCTCACACCTTATCCACATGAAGCCCTTTTTGCAGTGATCTAGACCATCGACCAGACACATCACCCCCTGAATGGTAGTTTCCTTTAAAATCCTTAAAATTACAAGATCCTAACTTTTAAATCGATCACCTATTTCTCATTGAATAAGGTCCGTTGATTTGTTGCATTCTTAACCATCTAGCGGAAGACCACACATCTAAAGGTGAGGATAATCCAACCTGAGAGACTTTCAGGACATCCACATCCGTACGGCGACCGATCTGATGAACAGAACCGTATTACTCCCTGAGCTGGTATGAAGCCACTGCAGCTTAAATTCAAGACAACATTAAATTTTCAAATTCAAATTTTTAATAGAAACCATCTTACTAAAAATTAAAAAAGAAAGACAGGTAGGTTGGTGTGGACACTAAAAAAGGACGGTGGGAAGGACCCACCATCCTACTCCTCTCTTATAAAAACCTAACCATCAACACCTCATTTTCTCTCATGCAGATCTCTCCTCCTCCTTTCTTCTTTCTTCTTCTTCTTCTTCTTCTTCTTCTTCTCTACTCATAACTTAAAGAAGAGTAGTACACTGCCACTGTCTAATCTAATCTTTCTTCAGGTAATTGATTTTGTTAAGAAATCTTCTTCTTTGGCGATCTTAACATCTTATTCGTTTGAAAGCATAAAATCAAAATCTTTTATTGTTTGTTCTTCAGAGTCTCTTCTACGAGATGGAAGCGCATTCGCCTGCCATGTCAGGCATAGGCCGAAAGCTATGGAATTTCCTGAGAATCGCCTTTTACATGATGAGGAAAGGTATCATTTCAAAGCGAAAGCTTATAATGGATATGAATTTGATGATGAAGAGTAGAAAAGTCATCGGAAAAAGGGGCTTCGGGAATCTGATCTTCCATCCATCAAAAAGTGCCATGACACCGCGTTATGGCCCACGTGAGTATGAATTCTCGTGTAGCAACAGCCCAAATCCTGTTCTCTTCCACACGTCCAAGCGCAAGAATCACTACTTCCCCTGTATCAATGTCCATGACGATGATCTTGATGATTTCAATGAGCAGAGGACGCCTGTTATTGTATTGCCCCAAATTGAATTTTCGCCGGCGTATTCCAACAATTCGAGATTTGATGGATCTGATCTAGCCGTCGGGGAGAGGTTGAGCCCCTTATTATCGCCATTCTCGATCAGGGTGTCGAATTGCTCATGGGACGACGAGAACGATTGTGGAATCCGGCAGGTTGATGATGAGGCGGAAGAATTCATCAGAAGGTTCTACGAGCAATTGAAGGTGCAGAGCCGGACGGCGTTGTTACAATTTCAAGAGAATGAGTACCAGAACATGCTCGCGAGAGGAACTCGCTAGAGTCATACATACATCCATGCATTACATTGTCTTCGAAACCTTCCTAGCATTTTTACAAGGGAGGTTGTTTTGGATTTTTTATTTTTATTTTTTAAAGTTTCTACATTTTTTTCCTCTTGTATGTAAAAGTTGTGTTGATTTGTACATCTGATTGTATGGCATGTGTATGGGTGTATGAGTATGCATACGAGAGAATATGATTCGTTGCTATTTGATTTTAAAAGGGTTTGATTGTTGGTTGTATCTTTATTTTTGTTAAATGAATGTAATTCGTAAAAGTTGCCTGGTTTGAATGGGAAATGGTTGCGTGCGTGTGAAATGATTCTTTGGGTCTAACTGATTTTGGTAGGCTTTTTAGGATCCGTATTTGTGATGGCTATTTCATTATTGATTTGTGAACCATGATACGGTTCATGGTTTAAAAACATGAAAACATGACTGGACTGGAAATCTATCAAGTCGAGTCGAGTCCAAAGGTCTACCGAGTTTCTTGAAAACTCGTCCCAATTTTCTGAGTTCATTATGGTTTGTAGTTGTTGTTTTTTTTTTTTTTTTTTTTTCAGTTAGTTTGTTAGTACACACCCATGTCAGTACACATACTGTTAGCCACCCCCACTAGGGATTGGTACCATGACCTCAAGTGTTGAAACCAGGTATATATCTCCACTCAATCTGTCAGTTGAGCTATGGATATGGGTGTTTTATGGTTTATAGTTTAAAAGTATGAATACTTGACCAAAAACCTAATTGAGTCAAGTCGACTCGAAAGCTCAGATGAATTTTTGAAAACTCATGCCAATTTTCTGAGATCTTTTTAGTGTTATTAAATATTTATATACATAAATAATATATAAATAATGTTGAATTCTTCTTCTTCTGAGTTTTGTCTGGTTTTGCCAATTATTTTTGGATCTTGAGTTTTGTCCAAGTGATGAATGGATTGACTTTTTTCTCAGGTCTTGGTGAACTCTGGTGGAGTTGACTTGACTTGGGCAAGTCAAGTGGAGTTTTTAATCTATAGTTTGTGAGGTGGGTTTATAAATGGGTGATTTTTATCTCTTAAGGTCTTCTTTAAAATAAAATAAAATAAATAAAATAAAATTCTACATGACATTATAAAATGGGTTTTGCTAATTTCACTAGCGTGTAACCCATCCACACTCACATGGTACAACTGCAAATATTAAAGAGGTTGGAAATAGTTCTTAAATCTTCCACTTAAAAATTTGGACTTTCGATGTTTAGGTGGACCAAAATGGGTTAAGTAAAAATGGTCTAATTTTTAGGCCAGTGGATCTAAGACAATGTAGTTCAACCGACAGAACGCTCATATCTCACATGTATGAAATTGTGACACATGCTGGTGTCCGGATGTGAAGGGCTCCTGAAGGGTGTTATTTGGAAGCAGAGAGAGGGAGAGCGTTCTCTACAAATACATTCCAAAATGCACATTTGGATGCTCTACCAAATTGAATTGACATGACCCGGCCAATGATGTAATGTAACCAAATTACCATCACCTTATTAGAGCTTTTTTTTTTTGATGTAATTACATGTATTTTCATGTAAATTTTCACAAATCAGCATTAAATGCATACATCAAACAACATCACACGTCGTTTGAAAGTGAAGAGGAGTTGCACCAGATGAGATTTCATGATAATTCCAAGCCAAAGCTTGGTGGGCCCGCCATGATATGTGTTATATCCACTCCAACCATTCATTTGTACAGATCATTTTAGGGAATATGGTCCCAAAAAATGAAGCAAATTCGAATATTAAGTGGACTGCACTATATAAAATACTGGAGAATATGTCTCATTTTTGAAGTGATCATACTCTAAAATGATCTGGCCAAATGAATGGACACCATGGATAAAACACATTTATCATGGTGAATCCACAAAGTTCATCTCATTTTCTGTACCTGGAAGTTGCTACTGTCATTATGAAACATCATTCCTTTCATCACAAATTCCTAATCATGTAATTAATGCTTAAAAAGTGTAAAATAAGCTGCAATTCTCCTTAAATACATCCAACCAAACATGCCCTAATGTTTGTGTTGGACTACTAGGCTCTAAATTGCAATTCGATTATCATTGCAATTTAAGGGCTACTCATTGTGAATGGTAGATACCTCTCCAATTTTGTCCTTTCATCTCAACTCCGCTCGATGCTTACATCCAAATGCAATTTAACAACCGCATATGAGGTTTCTTGCACTTATTCTCTTTATTTTCATGGAATCCGATGAACAGTTATCATTTCCTAATATATGATTGCAAGACCAATTTTATCTACTAGAAAAAAGTAGGTAGAGAACCGGCTACATACCTTGTGCAATGTCAGAATGAATGCACAATACTTCACTCTTCTTACTTAGCTTTAAAGATGGACGGCTCTGATTGCCACTCTTAGGTCTCATGCAGTGTTAGCCCTTGGTTCATCTTCTCCCCAGTTTTTTTGAAGTTTTGGATTTTGCTTGATTTGTAGGTTTAGTTGGCAAAAATGATGGACAACTTCACGGAACTTTTTAGCTGTTGACGGCAGACTCAAAGAAACACAATAAAAGGAAGGGAAAAAAAAAGAAGAGAAGGAATAAAGGGAAAAGAAGAACTTACTCTAATACCAAATGATCCCATACTCAGATGAAATGCAATAAAGAGAAGGAAAATAATAACTTTATTGTGATAACTTATTTCACAACTACATAGGATAAATGAGAATAATAGAATGAGATAAGTTGGAAACTCACTGAAGGGTTTAGGAATCGCTTAATTCTCAATGGAAATAGCAAGGCTCTCTCGAATACAAAGCTCGCAGATAATAACTCTAGAATGACTCTCTTATGAGATAACTACAGCATATATAATGGAAAATAAAAATGAATAAGTTCATTGCATTAAATACACTTTGAATGTTGTTAATAGATACACTTTGAATTTTGTAGAGCTTCTCCTTATAGCTATTGGTATCTTTGAAGCCACACTTATATATAAAAAGATGCTACTAGTAACAAGTGGTTGCATCAGCTGCACAGGTTCCCGCTAACATTTTAGGGTCCTGATCAAGTCAGTTGCCTGTTCTCATAAACTGAATCATTCATGTAGTTGTGTTAATGGAAGTGCCAATCCTTGCTCGTGAAAAATGCTGTAGCATTTCTCTTATAAATATAAAAAATGACACGGAGATTTTGTAAATTTCAGTAACAATATGGCATTGTTTTAGGCAGGCCATTTAAAACATGGTTATCCTTGGGATAGGGAGCAGATACGGTGAGGTCAGGGCTTAACCGAACTCAATGAAGCCTTGTCGTGGTAGGATTTGAGTGGATTATGTTTATGTGCTGCTGTAAGAGATGGGCCACACGAAGCATGTTTGAAAATATAATTCAGTTACTCCACTAATTTCATATGGGTCAAGATCAATCAAATCTCACCACATCAAGGGTCCAGCCTCACCAAATCCACTCCCCTCAGGTTGGACCATGGAACCAGATTCGATGAGGCGAGCAAACACCGAGTTTGGTGAGGCCTGACATGAAGGGCTCCTATTTCAGCCCACTTGTGACATGGTAGGCAAATCACTTTCAAACATGCATGCTCTGTATTCCTCATATCTGACAACAGCATGTGACTCAACTCAATCATATCTCGTATTTCCCAGCCTCGAATTCGGGTTCCATAGACCATGGCCCGGAAAGCAAAGTGATTGGACAATCTCAACCGTATGAATTTGTCCACTATATTTGGGCAACTTAATTTTTTTTTTTTTCCACCACTCATTTGATGCTAAACGATAGAAACGGTTAGGATATTGGTCTCATTGCTGTGTTTCTGGGCAGGTTTTAACTCCACTGGTCCACGAAATTGGACCATCTGGATCATAGTTTTGGTTCGTGGTGGGGACCACCTGATAAGACTCTATATGAGAGTAGCTGATTCTAATGTCGCAGGGGCCATCATCTTTTCCCGTTTTTGGACCACTGAACAATGGGCCCGTTTGTATAAAACCCAAGTTCCATGGACAATAAAAGAATCAGTAATTATTTAACGTCCACCACTAAAATTCTTAAGGCCCACAATAATGTTATTTGCCATCACAGTGGCAAAGACGAGGATGAAGAAAAAACACAAATATTAGTTTAATCCAAAACTTTTCTGACCCCAAGAAGTTCGAAATGGTGGGCATTTAATTCCTAACGCGTGATTTGGATCTGCTTTATGTTTGGGACCACCCCTAAAATGAGCTGAAAAACTGATGGTCTGCCTGAAGATACAACACATACATCAATGTAGGCCCATGGTCAGCACCTCACCCACAGCGCTGTTAGCCGGGCCTCACATAATCCACTCCGGGGCTGTATCAAAACCGTCCATCCATATGGAGAGATCATTTCAGGACTTGAGCTTAAAATGTGGCAGATTCAAAGCTCAAGTAGACCCCACCGTAGAAAACAGTGGAGATTGAACGCATACCATTGAAAATTTCTTGGGGACTTTGAGGTGGATCATAATAGAAAAATACAGTGATGATTGAGGGTCCTACCAGTAAAAACTTCCTATGGCCAGCGTTATGTCCTCTTATAGTATATTTTCCATCCAATCTCTTGATAAGGTTAAAACAAAAAACCGGATGAAGCCGAAAAACAAATATAAGATTGATACAAAGCTTATGAGGCCCACAAAAAGCTTTTAATGGTCAATCAACACTGTTTCATATGGTATGGTCCACCTTAGATTTTGGTCTACTTCACATTTGGGCTCTTAACCTAAACGGATATCTAAAAACGGATGGACGGCATGGATACCCAATACATACATCAAGGTGGTCCCCACAGTAAGGGCCGCACCTAATCCGCTCCCCTATGTCAGTGCTGAGCCTCAGTACGAGATAGTTTCCTCGAGCCCTAATCTATCAAGGTGGGGCTTAAAGACCATTGATCTACGCCGTTAATCTGAAAGAATCACCGTATACAATTAACCAAAGACACATCAATTGGTCCATGTACAATTGAAAGAATACCATGGCTAAAATCAGATTCCCGTGCCATTCCATCAATGCATTGGGCCATCAGATCAACAGCCCCGATTCTCCCAATATGGACCCCAGTGTACGGACTTAGCGCCACAGGACAGTCAGCAAGACTCAGGACCTATCATAATACTCCGTACACTTTAGAGAATATGAGGAGGATCGGCACCGTTCAACTAGCGCACCCAACAATGGATGGCCTGTGGGTTAAGGTTAACACAAATTAGATGATCATATACGTCCAATTTAAGCTCATCAAATTGACGGTTAAAACGACGTTTGTTTGCGGGTAGCAACTGGCAATACAAGGTTGTATGTATGGGCACGGATTAGGTACCGATTGAGGTGTACATGAACCCAGCTAGCTCGGTTAGCTTGCTCAACTCAACTCGAAAAAGCTCCGTACCACTCGGTTTGAAGTTGCATTACAGTCGAGTTTGATCTAATTTTTTGAGCTTGAAAATGAGTTCAAGTTGGCCCAACTTAACTTGACTTGAATCGAACCAGCTCAAATCGAACATGGATCAAACTAGTTCGGTGACTCGGTTACTTTGATATTGATGTTGCTCACCAAGTGTTTGTTGAAATGACTCAACAATGTGTGGTTGGTGGCAAAAAAAGTATACATATGAAATTAATATCCTTTTTTTCTTAATTTTTATGTTGCTTAGAAGGTGTTTGATAAAATATATGTAAAACAAATGTTATTGTCTTAAATATAATGAGATTTGAAAAGTGCAATCAAGGTGTTTATGAAAATGTTGCAAAGGCGAACTTGGCTCGAATTGGCCCGAGCTGCTGACCGAACTGAGCCAAATTGGTCGATCGGGCTTGAGGACCAAGCCGAGCCGAGTTTGAGCTGAGGTCAGCTAGTGGTCAAGCTGAGTTGAGCTGAGGCTAGCTCGACTTGGTTCGACTCGATATACACCCCAAGGTACCGATGAGTTGAATAGCGAGTTTGCTTAGGAAGTGACGTCGCCAAGTTTTATAGACTGCACTGTAATGTATGTATTATATTAATGCTCTTCATTCATTTGTAGAGACCATTTCAAGGCATGAGCTAAAGAATGATTCAAATTTAAAACACAAGTGGACCCTACTATACAAAGCAGCAGGGATAATATCACTTATTATTAAAGCTTTTTTAAGGCCCATTAGATTGTTTTATTGAGATTTAACCTATTCATAAGGTAACAAAGACATGGATGAAGAAAAACACAAATATCAGCTTGATTGGAAACCTCAAAAGCCACCGAGAAAATTTTAATATTATGTGTTTAATCATCACATGTTTTTTCTAGTGGGGTCCACTTAAGCTTTGGATTTACATCATTCTTTGACTCACACCTTAAAATGATCTATCCAAATTGATGAACAATGTGAATGTAACACATATATCATGGTGAGACTACAAAACTTAGTGACATAACGTCATTGGTGAGATTGGCTACGGTAGCTAATCTATGGGCATGGATTAGGTGTTACTCGGGTAACAACTCAATGGGTGTTAACTTATTTATTTATTTATTTTGTTTGTTTGTTAGCTTGTTAATACACCCACGGTTAGATCACACTTCACTATTAGGGAATGATGCCAAGACTTCAATGTTGAAACAAGGTATCTTTCACTCAATCTATCGCTTGAGCTATGCATCTGGGTGTCAATGGGTGTTAACCTTGCTGTATGGCTCACCTTAATAATATATTGTACATCTACTTTGTACATTCATTTTTCTAGACCATTTTAAGACATAGTCTCAAACATTATCTGGGTGTCAATGGGTGTTAACCTTGCTGTATGGCTCACCTTAATAATATATTGTACATCTACTTTGTGCATTCATTTTTCTAGACCATTTTAAGACATGGTCTCAAACATTAAGCATATCCTTAAATTGAGGTGCCACACCAAAAGAAATAGTAATAATTCAACCCTTATCATTAATAATTTCCCAAGGCCCACCACCATTAGCAGGTTCATAACATTTATTTTTCATATAACCCATTGAACGTCAACCAATCTGGAATAAAGAGAAAATACGAAGATCAACTTCGTCCAAAGCTTTTGTGATCTGAAAATAGCTTTTAATTATCATTCTCCACTGTTTTTTTAGAGCTATGATCCAAACTAAATTTTAATCTTCTAAAGTTTCAGATAACACCATTAAATGAGCTGAATAATAAATAGGCCACGTTGATATGAAACTCATTTATCAATGTGGGGCCCACATGTTAATGGTAACACCCACTACGCTCTTACCCGGGAAACAGCTAATCCACCCGTGTATAATCTAGTTTTATAGAAATAGGGTCCACACGGTACTGCACTCTATGCGGCGGTTCCCCGATTTACTAACTCTCCTGCCACGTGGACGGTGGATGCGGGCTGACGGTGAGGGTTCCCTTGTGAAAAAAAATACCTTTGACAGTCTGGCAAAGTGCGATGTATGATAGACACGCATTTCAAATTACTTGGATACCACATAGGTGGGCCACAAGGAATTCAAATGAAACTGTCCAAATTATCAGTCCCATAATCCCATTTAAGATGTGACAGGGACCAAAAATTAGAATTATCTGATTATCGGATTACTAGACATTTATTGGATGGTTAATGTGAAAGTATCCAATGGCAGTATTTAGTCAGACGATTGTCCACTAATCAGAAGTTGCAATTCTTCAACAAACCTGATTTTCGAACTGTGATTTAAAGATAGTGCGTTTCATGACTTAGTCGGTTTGATTTAATTATTACATGCCATTGATTCAGTGATGATCCTAAACATTAATTCTTAGAGTGACTTTTTAAAAAATCATCCCTTCAGGGTAGGCGGCTTCGGTGGATCCCTTCGTCGATTGAGGTGGGTGGTCGCTAATTGTGGAGCCCACAATGATATATGTTCCTTACATCCACTCCGTCCATCCACTTTGACAGACAATTTAAGGCCTCATCTAAAAAATGAAGCAGTCCAAATCTCATGTGGACTACACCACATGAAACAGTAATGATTGACCATTAAAAAGTTATTGTGGCCCACAATAGTTTTGGATCAAGTTGATATTTGTGTGGTCCCTTCATCCATGCCTTTGTGACCTTATAAACAGGTTGGATGATAAATAAATATTCCGGTGGCTCCTTTGCAATGATGGGCATTTTATCACCTTTGTCACGTGGTGTGTTGCACCTAAGATTTGGATCTGCTTCATTTTTAGCATCATGCCTTAAAATGATATTTCAAGACCGATGGACGGCATGAATGAAAGGCACATAATGAAGGTGGGCGGCGCCCTTCTTAAAGTGACCTGTACAGTATATATTCATAAAACGGACGTTCCGATCCGTTCATCATACAACTCAGTCCGTGGATGGCGAAACACGCTGTAGCTTGACGAAAGGAATTATATTTTTAATAGCAATTTGCGTCCTCTCTTCGGCGTGGATTTCGAGAGGAGGAGAGGATGATGGAAAGAGGTGTATCTCTTCGTCGGGACTAACGAGAATCTCGCCGCAGCTTCAAAACCGAATCTCAGTGGATTAGGGCGTGTTTGGGCGGTGGGATTAGATGGGATGGGAGCAAAATCAAGTGGAAGAATTAGCACAGGAACAGATGAATCCCATCTCACCCCTTTAATAGTACGCGGATTGCGTGCCACTGACAGCCTAAGCAGCGGCGAGGTGGCTATACTATATATATATATATATATATATATATATATATATATATATATGTATGTTTTATCCTAACTATTCATTTATATTTTTCAGATCATTATGAAGCATTAGCTAAAAAATGAAAGAGATCAAAATTTTGAACGGACCACGTCATAAGAAAACAGTGGCAATTGAATGCCCCTCGTTAAAAACTTCCAAGGGCTCGCTCTAATGTTTATTTATTGTCTGACACGAACATAAAACTTAAATATCAGCTTAATTCGGAACTTTTATCACATCTAGTATGTTTTTAACGGTGAGTGTTCTTCTTTTATACGGCCTTGTCTATATGATATCTGAAAATGCCAAGTTTTGAGCTGTCGGCAAAAAATAGTACGGAATAATGAATGAATGGCCTGGATAGAACGCATACACCATGGAACCACCTCGCTACTCATGCTGTCAGTAGCATCAGTATGCAATCCGTGTCCGCGGATTAGGAAGGAAACAGTGGTGATTGAGTACCTACCGTTAAAAACTTTCTAAGGCCCAGGCATGCCCGTAATGTTTATTTTTCATCCAAACCGTTGATAAGGTCAACTAATCAGACCTGGATGAAGGTACACTACATATTTGAGCGTGAGTCAAAACATTTTCAGCCTACAAAAAGTTTTTAATGTTCATTCAAAAACTTTTCCAGTCGTGTGGTACCCCAGAAATTTTTATCTACTTAAGATTTCAGATAATGTTTTAAAATAAGATGAAAAAACGGATGGACGGTGTGGATATACCAAAAATCCATCAAGGTGGGCCCCAAACGGTAAGGATAACGCCCACTAAGTGTTATCCGGCTAACACCTAATCCGCTATCTCAATTATAAACCTTTCTCTATCCTTTTTCGAAAACCCTCTTTTCTTCTCCTTTCTCTCTCTCTTTCCCTCTTGTTCTTCTTCTTTTTTTTTCTGCGATTCTCAGTAATAAGGAAAGGATCGCAAGGGTAAAATTGTCAGGAGCTGAAGTGATGGCATTGAACCACCCTTACATTCCAAAAGATCTCAATCTTCCCGACTACGTTCCCTGTCTCCTCTCTCAATCCCAGATCCTGGCCGTCTACGGAGTCGTTTCGGTCCTCGTCGTCTCTCTCATTTGGATCGTATCAGGTTCATTTCTCCTTCTCCTTCTCCTTCTCCTTCTCTTCCCCCCCTTTTTTGTTCCGGTTTTACCCCTTTCTTTTCTTTTTATTACATTCCTATACAGTTTCTTGTATCAATTAGGGCCCACGGGATTATTCGGGAATCGATATTTACTTCCAATTCTTTTACAGATACACCCCTTTAATTTTCTAGCTTTGGTAATTAAGTAGTGCAAAGAGGACTAACATTTTGCCAAAAGTAGAAAGTAAGGGGGTGTCTATTAAACTGGTTGGGTGCAAATGACGATGTTTATCTCTTCGAATAGAGCAAGTTGTAGAATATGGGTGCTTTTCCCATGCAGACGCGGAGATTGGAATGTGAATGGACTGATGGGATGATTTGAATCTGTTGCAAGTGGGGTACGTGCTTTGGTGATACCAACCGTTGATTTGATGGGCACCATCAGTCAGGAAGGACCTTAAATGTCTCCAGATCGGGTGATCCTAAATCTTTGATCTTTGGTTTGCGGACCATCTATGCATTTTCCCCCCTCTTAACTGCCTATTATAGGCCTCCTATTGAAAGTTGGGATCTTTGATCTGTATCAATGGAGAGATGCAGCAGGTCAACTGTCTTGACCGTCACACCATGGACCCCACTCATACAGGATCCTGTGCCTCTGTGGAATTGCAAATTATACACTTGCTGAAGCTTGGGACCCAAACATTCCTCTTCTAAGTGATAGGAGCAGCTGATCGCGATTTTGGATTTGATTCCGGTCATGCAGAAAGGAAAATCTATACTTTTTATCGAATTCACACAATCGAATAGTGAGGGGTCATTTGGATGCGTGTAAAATCTCGCTTTGGCTGTGTTTGTTTAGGTTAAGCTCCTGGAAAATACTGGGAGCTACTTAATGATGGAGTATGCCTTGCATTTGGACAGAGGAAAATCTCCACCGAAATCCCGCCTTTTACAGGCTGTTTATGAGGTCTGAAAGCTTAAAACAGGAACTGCCTGAGATAGGAAGCAAGGTGGGGCTCACCGTGATATTTGTGAGGGGTTTGTGAGAAGTTCACCCCATCCAAAATGTTAGGACATGGGCCAAAAATTGAGGCAGATCCAAAGCTCAAGTGGGCCACACAACAGGAAAAAGTGGGGTAGAGAAATGCCCTCTGTTGAAACCTCCCTAGGGTCCACCATGATGTTTATATGCCATCCATACTGTTCATAAGGTCATTCCTACCGGTATGAAATGAAAACACAAAAATATTAGCTTGATCCAAAACTCTTGTTGTCCCACGAATGTTTCAATGGTGGATGTTCAAACTCTTGTTGTCCCACGAATGTTTCAACGGTAGACGTTCAATCCTCACTGTTTCCTGTCGTGCAGCCCACTTGAGTTTAGGATCTGCCTCAGTTTTATGCTAATGTCCTAACATGATCTGGCAAAACGGATGGATGGGGTGGATTCCTCACAAATCATAGTGGGCCCCATCTAGCTTCCCATCGCAAGAAGTTCCTTAAATAGGCTTTCACAGGAATTTCGCGTCCTTTCTGCCTAATGAGCCATGCTTGGGAAATTACCAATGAATTCAAACACCCTGTCCATTTAGTCAGCTCATCGCCAAAGCTCATGCAACTACATGTAGTATGCCATCATAATAATGGTCTATTACCATACTGCGTTAAACAAACATGCCCTTTAACAGTTTACACGAGTGTTTGGATGTGGTGAAAGGGGTTTAATATGTTATACACAATAAAAGCAAGCAACCAATTCCGCTTTGGAGTCTGAGTAACTTTTCCTCCCACGCAAGGTCTTAAGACATGGATGAGTCTGATATGACTAGTCTGAGTTGACTTGAATTCAATACTACCTGATCTGGTTTGATACCATGAGTTGTGCCCCGAGTCATCTCTAACTCAGGTGAGTTGTGCCGACACACCACCCAACTCGGGTGAGTTGAGACACACCTTGAGTCACCCCCAATTTAGGTAGTACCCAGACTCGGGCAAGTCAAGACTCACCTCGAGATTGAACAAGTCGATCCAGGTCGCTGAGTCTAAAATCAATGCTCCAATGGTTCTCTTTTTTTTTTTTTTTTTTTTTTTTGAAACCTCCTCACTAACAGCTACCACTACCCAAAGAGAAGAAATTAATTACCTGGTTAAAACTTCAGTAGTACCCAAACATGACAAAATGAAACAATCTACCTGTGTAAAGAGTTTAAATAGGTGAGATTTTACCTACATCCAAACAACCCCTAATTGCTATTCCCTCTTTGACAGATAAAGACAACTCTCCTAATTTATCTTTCAAACAAAAAAAAGAAAGAAAAAAAAAAAGAAAAGAAAAAAACAAGACAACTCTCCTAGTTTGCTGGGCGATTGTACAACCTAGTGCTATTTTGTTACCGAAAGTAGAAATGGTGGCGTACGCATCATTCAAGTTTGCTCTAGGTAATGACTCCTCACCATGGTCTTACGCAACACTGTAGCAATTTCGGAGTGTTACTTGTGCAGAGGTTGAAACATGTTGGTCCGTTTCAATCTGGTGACTCGTTTCATCACTCACCAAAAACAAGATGACTTTGCCCACAAAAATGAGATGAGTCAGACAAGTCAACACAGTTTCTAATGATATTTAGAGTCCTGCTTTCCTTAAATCTAATCTACGATAGCTAAAACTACGAGAAAGAGGATGTGGAAACTGAGATGACACTCCCGAGTCCACTTAGTTTTGAGAAAAAAGAAATAAACTCGTGGCCCCCCAACATTCACTAGTACCCAAACACAAGAAACTTGAAATGGCCAAGCTATATGTCCTAGAACGGGAGGACAACGGAATTAAAGAAAGAGAGATAGCCAAATAAATAAATCAATTCACAATGCTGAATTAAAATGCAACCTCAAAATTCAAGTCTTGAGAGGTTGAGAACAGCGGAATTAAAGAAAGAGAGATAGCCAAATAAAGAAATCAATTCACAATGCTGAATTAAAATGCAACCTCAAAATTCAAGTCTTGAGAGGTTGATACAAATGTTGTTCTAAGGACAACCTTACACCAAAAACCAGAGTTTATGGTAGGACAACTTGAAATGGCCAAGCTAGATGTCCTAGAAGGGTGGGGGGGGACCAGCGGAATTAAAGAAAGAGAGATAGCCAAATAAATAAATCAATTCACAATGCTGAATTAAAATGCAACCTCAAAATTCAAGTCTTGAGAGGTTGATACAAATGTTGTTCTAAGGACAACCTTACACCAAAAACCAGTGTTTATGGTAGGACAACTTTATTTCTAGAAAGGTCTTTGTATCAAAAACTCAAACTGAAGAGGAATAAATAAATAGCAAGGAACTGAAATAAATTGTAGTAATTTAAATCTAAATTATTACAACATTCCCCACAATGCTTGAAATGTAAATATTATAACATTCACATCCACATATACGTCCCACAATTCTGAATGATGAAAGATAGGAAATATAAATCACACATCCACAAAACACAAAGAATTATAGTGGTTTGTCCGTGTGTTCATCAACTATTAAAAGATAGCCACACAGATTGCTACTCCACTCCTAATATTCTCACACAGGGGATATTAGCGTTCACTATCAAAATAGGTTTTCATAGGTTCACCCAAAACCTTCACAATTGTGTCTTTTAGAAAAGGGCTTACACAATCCAAAAACCCTTACTTCTGAGTTTTCTGGCTCTCCTTAGATAACCAACAAATTGAGATTTTTCTGGCTTAACTTCAAATAAAATCAAAATGAAAGGAATTTATAATAAATGTAAAATACCTAGCCCGGAAGAACCAATCGGAGTAGATGATCGAATGTAGAAGTTCAAGGTCCGATACTCACTTTAAAATGGTTCTAGGTTCTAATTGATTTTAAATTAAGCCAGTTGGGCTAGCTATATTTGATTTTGATTCCAAGAAGAAGGAATATCACAATTCCTCTTTTCAATTAAGATTGGAATGTAGAAACAAAATCAAATCTATAAAGCTAATAAAAGAGAATATAAATTATGCACAAAGTAGCTTAAAATGAACACAAACTTATCTTAGAGTGATCTCTTGATTTTACTTGAAATTCCATATCAAACTCTGAAATTCGTCGTCTATTTATAGTTGCAGAAATTGCACATTCGACTGGTCTTGAGGACACTACGACTGGTCGTAGGAGAACGGATTTTTGAATTTTTTAGCGTGATCGGATGAAATCGTTCCACGACTGGTCGTAGGGTGTCTACGACTGGTCGTAGCATTCACACGACTGGTCGTAGAACCCAAAGTTTGGTGGCTAGACTTTGAGTCGTATAACCCAGAGTTTGGTTGCTAGACTTTGAGTCGTAGAATCAGGACTGGTCGTAGGACGAGTCGACACTGTTCACATGACCGGTCGAACAGAGTCCAAGACTGGTTGTGGACGAACAAAAAAGTCCGAAAAATTGCAACAAACTTAGGACTGGTCTTGAAATCACTTGGACTGATCGAGGCAATGCTAGGACTAGTCGAACAAGATTCAAGACTAGTCTTAGAACAGTCCAAATCCATGTAAAATGATTCAATTGAAATACGTATCCAAAATGACCTATTCTAAGGACAATCTAAGGTCAATCTTATCTTGAAAGTGAGATATGAACTTCGAGACTTCATATCTTCAGTTGATAGATGGCCTTTTATCATTGTGAAGCTTGAGAACTTTGAACATAATGTAGCACTGAAACAAGAGATCTTCTAAAGCTTGAATAACCATTCATCTTGTGTTGTACACTGGCTTGAGTCTTGAACAAGATCACTTCTACTGTTGTAGCTTGTACTTGCATTTCTTGAAGCAGTTTGTACTTGTATTTGAAGTAGTTTGTACTTGCATTTTTCATTCTTGACTTGAAGTAAAGTACTTAGAGCGTAGAAGTAATGTCTTGAACATTTATAATAATGAGCTACACAAGACATAGATTGAGGTTTTGGCACCACAAAATTAGACAACCAAAGGAACATAAAACCATAGCACTTACAAAACTGATCCCTGGTAAAGAGTTATTTGTACCCAAACATGACAAAATGAAACGGTTTACCTGTGCAAAGAGTTTAAATAAGTAATATTTTGCCTACATCCAAACAACTCCTAATTGATATCAGTGTTCGAAGTATTGATATCGTTACAAGTTTCGCTGGCCGGGGATACGGAAAAAATATTGATGTTACCAATAATATCCATGATAACCGAAAAATGCTGAAAAACATGGGAAAATGATTGAATTTTCGATGAAACTTCAAGAGATACTAAAATACACACACTTGTATATTTAGAAATAATGAATATGCAAAAAGACTATATACACATAAGTTTCCATTTAATGGGGGCTTAAAAGCATGTGTCGTTGTAAGAAACAGTCTAACCATCCCATCTATCGCATCTAACCATCCAATCATCCATCTATCCTTCCATCCAAACATTCATTGATATTGCAGAATATCAAAAAGTCATAATATTTTGCCAAGAAATCATCAACTGGAAAGAAAATAAAATATTATAGTCTTGATATCAAGCACATTGCGATAACGATATCGATGCGTTGGCGATACTTAGCGATACGTTGCTAATGTTTGAAATTTCTGATTTTACCGGTGTTTATCGCTACCAGTGTTATCGGTATCGCCAAGCTGGAGATAACGATAATATCGGAGATAATTCAAACAATGATTGATATTACTTGCTTTGACCGACCTGTACAGCTTGGCTGATTCAACTCAATTTCGGGTGACATTTAGAACCATTCTCTCCGTATTCTAATCTACTTAGGTTAAAATTACAACAAAGAGAGGATGACTAAACCAAGATGACTTGGCTAAGTCAACTCAATTTAGGAAGATATGTAGAATCATGCTCCTTAATCTAATATACTATGTTTAAAATTACGACAGAGAGGATGCAGAAACAAGAACTCTGGTATCAGGGCGATGAGTTCCATCGTTTTATTGATTTTCTCTTCTATCTTTTGCTAGCTTCTGTATTTCAGTCAAACAAAAAATGTTGTGGTTTGCCCATCACCCATCATTCCTTTGCCTTTGTCCTAATGCCTCTATGGCATAGAGGCATTATATGATCCTCAACCTGAGGATATATAGTATCTTCAGGTCCTTGGTCTCTACCAGTGTGACCCATGTTTCGGTGATCTGACTGTTAATCTACCATGACCAACGAGGATCAGCGATGAGTCAAAAATCTCTTTGATGGGATAATTGCAACCCTTTGATCAGTGGCCTAAACTGGCGGTTAAGAAAAGAAATACAGCAATGGTTCACGTTCAACTGAGAGAAGGACAAACTTTGGCTAGTGTCTTCTGATATGGTAGACTTTGGGGTATGGACTACCAATGAATCAATGCACTGGATCAGGGAAGCACTGTATGTATGTGTAGAAACTGAAAACCTGAGATTACTATGCATATCCTTGGGTTGTGGATCATATAATCCTTCCTGATGCATTGTATCTTTCTGAAAGTTTAACTTTATTTTCACCTTTCGATACATTTGGTGAAAATATAAAATATGGTTTCATCATGTTTTTTTTTTTCCTTGTTGTATTCTAGCTGAACGCCGTAAGTTGTAACCATCCGTTTCTCTTATCTAGACTTTCGATTAGCTAACGGATAATGGTACTGCAGGTTTTCCAGTTATTTCTATGATTTGTTGAACTTTCTTTGCTTATGCTAGGATGTTTTCCCAAGATATCCAAGACTGATAGAGTGCTCATGTGCTGGTGGACGTTTACGGGACTGACTCACATTATCCTTGAGGGTTATTTTGCTTTCTCTCCAAATTTCTACAAGGAGAAATCTCCATTTTACCTTGCCGAAGTTTGTAAGTTCTTAATTTCACATTTGGCATTATTGCATGGCTATGAAATTTTAGTTAGGAATCAGAGGCGAGCTTTCATGAGTGGATAATCCATGGAATGAATAAACTGGCAGGGAAAGAATACAGCAAAGGAGACTCGAGGTATGCAGCTAGAGATTCAGCGGTTGTCACAGTTGAAGGGATCACTGCTGTGATAGAAGGTCCAGCTAGCCTTCTAGCTGTGTAAGTTGCAGTTTCACAAGCATTTCGTGACGATCTTTCATAAGTTCTCCTAGCCATTTTTCTCTAGTTGTTTAATGATTTGGTGTTACTATGATGTGCAATCTGCATCATGTTGTTCTTATGCCAGAACATCTCTGGCATATGTTTTGAACTTGTGTTTGGTGGTCATGGCCGTTGATTTTGTGGCTATGTGGGTGGGTCATATTCCAAAGATCAAGGCAATAAGACTGATTGTTATTTGGTGGGCCTGAAAGGGGATGGTTAAGTCAAAACATATTGATGGTCCACATTCAATAGGAAAAACTCACCAGAGATGGTTAAGATTGGTCCAATCACTGTTATTTTTGGTCTATGGCCCATTCCGCGGGTTGATCACATTTTCAACAGTCCTGATCACATGCACATTTGCCATGTGTATAGTGTGGAACTGCATAGTAACTTCCATAATATGAGCTGCATAAGAGCAATTCTCTTTTTGAATCTATTTTAATATGTTAAGAGGTCAGGTCATTATAGTTCCTTTCACGTTTCATGAGCTTTTAATTATGATTTTTTTAGCGCTACTGCTGAGATGATTACTATGTTTAATTTGTTTGACTGTGATTCTGCATTTAAAAGAATCATTACTTTCACGCCCTATTGATGCAGGACAATTAACCACTTGCTCTAAAAGCTCGAACTGATAGAGCATGGTGAATTAATCCCTTTATCTCCTAGCCCGGGCCCCAAGTCCATGGGTTAAGTCCTCGGGTGAACCCTCCTCGTGAGCCCCAAATCCATGGGTTCCGCCCCCTCGTGGGCCCTAAATCCATGGGTTCCGCTTAACACGAGCCATCCGCCTCACATGGCCCCCAAATCCATGGGTTCTGTGGTCCACCCACCCCGAGCGTGCCCTTGCATCCCACAGGCCACCCCACTCGAGCCTGATGTGAAAATGCCCTCGCATTAATTACCCTCGGTGAGAAGTCACAAACACGAGACCTCCTGCTCTAATATCAATTTGATGCAGGACAATTAACCACTTGCTCTAAAAGCTCGAATTGATAGAGCATGGTGAATTAATCCCTTTATCTTATAGCCCAGGCCTCAAGTCCATGAGTTAGGTCTTCGGTCGAACCGTTCTCATGAGCCCCAAATCCATGGGTTCCACCCTCTCGTGGGCCTCAAATCCATGGGTTCCGCCTAACACGAGTCACCCACCTCACATGGGCTCCAAATTCATGGTTCTGTGGGCCCACCCACCCCGAGTGTGTCCCTGCATCCCACAGGCCACCTCACTCGAGCCCGGTGTGAAAATGCCCCCGCATTACCTATTCATTTTCATCATCATCGAAGCTGTATCCCAACTAATTTGGGTTGGCTATTTGAATCCTATTATGCCATTCCACTCTGTCCATGGTTAAAACTTCATTTAGACCATAGGTCACCAGGTCATTTCTTTCAACCTCCACCTACATCCTTTTGGCCCTTCCCCTTTTCCTTTTAGAGCCTTGAACTTGGTCCGACTCACTCCCTCTAAGGCGCAGTTCTAGGTCTCTGTTGCACATGACCAAACCATCTAAGTCTACTTTCCTTCACCATTAAAAACTTCTTGGAAGTTGGGAGCCACAAAAGTTTTGGATTGAGATGCTATTTGTGTTTCCCTTCATCCAGGTCTGTGTGACCTAATCAATAAGTTGGATGGAAAAGAAACAGTACAGTGGGCCCTAGGAAGTTTTTAATGCTGGGCGTTCAATCACCATTGTTTCCTGTGGTGTGGTCCACCTGAGATTTGGATCTACCTCATTTTTGGGCTCATACTCTAAAATGACCTGACAAATTGGATGGACGACATGGATAAGACACATACATCATGGTGGGGCCCACAGCTTTTCCACCGACGACTAGTACCGAGCTCGGTACTGGAGGGGTCACTACGGAAGCCATCTCCGCAGCACATGTATGTGGGATCTGGCCACCTGTCAGGTGGGCACCCCCATGAACATGATGCCCTGGCCTGGAAATTGATTAGGCCCACATCTAATGTCATAGTTCCTACATGTGCACAACAAATCTCCCTCACCATTCCTCTCTCAATGTTTATAGGGTTGAATTATTTTGTATGAATATGGTTTTTCTATTGCCTGGCAGGTATGCCATAGCGAGAAGAAAGTCATACAGCTACGTGCTTCAACTCGCCATCTGTCTGGGCCAGCTCTACGGCGACACAGTCTACTTTATCACATCCTACTTGCAAGGCGACAACTTTGCAGCCAGCACCTTCTATTACTGGACTTACTATGTGGGGGCTAATTTTGCTTGGATTGTGATCCCAACTGTCATCGCAATCAGGTGCTGGAAAAACATAATTGTGTCAATTGATGAACCCCAAAAGAAGCCCAAGACACAATAAGGTAACTACTGTCGGGTACTGATTCCCAAGTCCATTTGAGATAAATCTCTCTTGTTCATTTTATTATGACTCTTGTTGAATTTTTGCACTAGGAAATGTTCTTCCCTGGAAAATGATGGGATGGGTAGCTCCTTTCATTCTTCTTCTTTTGTTTTTCATTTTTTTTTTTCTTTTTATTGGCACTTAACCTTTTCTTTTGGTAGGAAGGAAATTATAAAAGTTGCCTCCGCATCTCTACTGTTTTGGTTGTTTTCTGCCTTTTTTTGCTATTAGTTTTTCCCAAGTAGATTAAAATTTTAAATAAAGAGGTTTGATATAAAATGTCCTGATTGTGCGCAACTTCGCTGTGACCCTGGAACCAGCGATTTGGGTGGGACCCTGACAGTAGGGCCCACCTCGATGTATGCATTGCATATCCACTCCATCCATCTGTTTTTCCAGCTTATTTTAGGGCATGGTACCAAAAATGAAGCAGATAACAAATTTGAGGTGGACCACACAACAGGAAACAGTGATTATTGACCATTAAAAACTTTTTATGGGCCACAAAAGCTTTTGGATCAATCTGATATTTGCTTCTTTTTCTTTTTCTTTCATCAAGGTCTTTGTGATCTTATCAACAGGTTGGATGGTCAATAAACATTACGGTGGACCCTAGGAAGTTTTAATGGTGGGCATTCAATGACCATTGTTTCCTACTGTGTGGTCCTCCTGAGCTTTGTATCTGCTTCATTTTTGGGACCATGCCCTAAAATAAGCTGGCAAAACGGATGGACGGTGTAAATATACAATTCATACATCCAAGGTGAGCCCTACAGTCAGGGTGGTGTAAATATACAATTCATACATCTGAGGTGAGCCCTACAGTCATGGTCCCACCCTCATAGCTGGTTCTGCAGTCGTGGATCGTCCTGACAGGATGTCATGGCTTGTTAATAGTTATAGGTCATTGCTATGTCTGTTGTATCTAGTGTGTTTCATGGCTCTGTGATCCAAACTGTTGGTCTGACAGGATGCACAGATGATGGTGGCTGGCATTGAAAGTCACCGAGATTGGGTATCAAAGGAAAATAGTTGGATGATCAAAGGGTAGAAGTATGCCAATCTCTCTGTTTCTTTCTTGGGTATCACGCTTCCACTGTGAGATCCTTCATTCCAATGTTTTGGATGATAG
This sequence comes from Magnolia kwangsiensis, assembly GCA_037074715.1. Taxonomy (NCBI): domain Eukaryota; kingdom Viridiplantae; phylum Streptophyta; class Magnoliopsida; order Magnoliales; family Magnoliaceae; genus Magnolia; species Magnolia kwangsiensis. The sequence continues at coordinate 167,211,471 of CM073574.1, read as the reverse complement.
CAATGACACCAATACAATGGGCCATAAGCATGTATGTAGATTTGTGGAAATCTCCCAGATTGGAAGATGCCAACACTGGTTTTAAGACTCGGAAAAGTCCAGGTACAACTTGCGGAGTCTTCCTGGACTTGGTCAGATCCTGTTCGACACCAAGAGTCACCTGGACAATTCACCTCTGACTTCGGATAAGTCTGGCCTTGTTCACACATGACTCTGGTGAGTTCTAACTCAGCTCAACTCACCCAATCTTTTAGCCATGCCCTATATGCAACCCAGGTCAGGACAGGAAGGTTTCACAAAACTAGTTGTAGATGGGAAAAAAGAAGAAGTGCAACTAGCTTTGTGTGGGGTCCCAACATACAATCCATCCAAAGCGTTGCCCTGTCATGTAAATAGGATGGCCCAAAAATCATCCAAATGGTCCACATGACAGACACCCACCCAAAAACCTTGAGGGCCTGTTTGGTTTTCCAATTACCTATGAAATGCAAAGTAAATGAGCCATTATTATCATTTTAAGGTGTTTGTTTAAAGAGGAATTATGGCTTGCAAATTGAGAGTCAAATGTAAATGATGTAAAGTAAATTGTAATCGTTATATTTTCACATTATAAAATTATCATTTTTCTAGTGATTTGTGGGTGAAATAAACAATGTAGCAAAATCATCCTTGCAGACAAATACAAGAGTACATAATCATTTACCCATTTACTGCCATTTACAGTTGTAATTGGAAAACCAATCAGGCCCTAAAATTCATATGATATTTATGAAATTTGGTGCAACCAAATACACCCCAAACAATTGGTAACCATGCCAATTCTGAAATTGTCAATTTTAGGAAAATCAAGCAACTTCCAGGTTCCAGCATGTACCATCTGAGAAAGCCGACAAATGTTATTTTTTCTTTCCTTTTTTATTAAAAAGATGTTTAGCCTATGGATTTAGAGGCAGAAATCATGAGAATGCATCAACAAGGACTCATTTCCGCTTCCTTGAATTCATTTCTCTTTCCACATTATGACCCAGTTCAGCAGTGCGCTTGGCAGCCTTATCGAGCGTACCTGACAGCCAAAGCAAGGCTGCAGAGAAATAATCATTGTTCTCAACTGCAGATCTGACATGGCCCATGGATTGTTCCGCTGCGGCAATTGCCAATTTTGCTTGTTGGGTCAGCAGCCTGCTTCTTTCAGACACTCTCAATTTCTCATCAAGCTCTCTGGCCCTCTTCAATGCTTCATAACTAATAGCCTGCACAACTGGATGTGCTGTTGGAGAGCTTTGCTTCTCATTCTGTACATAGAGAGATCTATTATTAGGCCTGGTCATCTCAACCTGAACACACTATCATTTGAAGAACTTGCTGAAATTTTACAACTTCTCTTTAAGTGATATGAAAGAGAAGAAAGTTGCTGCCCTAAAACCATGGATGCAGGTACAATCTTCCGATCCGAGGGATTTTTGGTGCATCAACCAGCCACAGGGAAGCGATGGCATTGATGGTTTGGATCACTGAACCATTGACCCCGTTTCTACAAGACAAAAACCCAAATGGTACTTGGTGCAAACTCTTCTGGGGATTCTATAATAGAAAGGGCCATGAGTTTTTATAGATTTTCATTTTTTTAAAAAAATTTTTAACAAGCAGTGTTCATGCTTCACATCCAACCGGTTGGACTGTTGACTTGTCGTCCAACCAACAGGATATTTTTCATCCCATCATGTTAGTACGTCAAATCAACCTGTCTACAAGGTTCACCCCACCATGAGCAGCACCTTTCACAAAAATCAGCCTAATCCACCCATTAGGCAGGCCGTACAAATAATTATTTAGTATGTCAACGGTTATCCATGGTTTTCTATGGTGTGGCCCACCTAATGAGTGGAATGAGGGATCTTTCCTTTAGACGATCTTTATGAAGGGGCCAACACATTGGATGGGTTGGATTTCACAAACACTTGAAAGGTTGGAACTTATAAAGACTGGTTGGATGTTAACTTCTCAACCAACCGGTTGGATGCGAGCAACACTCTTATATAATACCTCTTGATAAATCAAGAGCTCCAGTTTGGCCTGGAATGGGGTCATCAAAAGACATTCTTGTTTGGTGGCGCCCTCTTCAATTTCATTAGAACGTGTGTTATAAAAACAATAGAAAAAAGAATAAGAAAAAGACGAAAGAAGCCATTGATGAGACATTCAAACGAGAAAGAATAGAATCAATACCTGAGATTTAATGTTCTTGCTCTTACCACGGCCAGAACCCGTCGAAAGGCTCACCGAATTATCATCTACAGGAATAATGCGAACACGACGATCTAAAATGGCAGCATCCTGAATATGAAATGAAGGGAAGACTACTGGCATTAGTTTCGGTGAAATGATACCAAATCAACGAGTTTGAGGAGCTCAGTCAAAATTCCATACTCTTACAATGCAATCACTTTTCAATACCACAGCAGTAATTCCTCTAGTGGTTAGCGGATCCCAAGGTTCACCCACCATGAGCATCACATTTCGCAAAAATCAGTGTAATCCAACCATTAGGTAGGCCATTCAAATATTTCTTCAGTATGTCAATGATTATCCATGGTTTTCTTTGGTGTGGCCCACCTAATGAGTGGAATGAGGGGTCTTTGCTCTTGACGATCTTTATTGAGGGGCCAACACATTGGATGGGTTGGATTTCACAAACACATTAAAGGTTGAACTTATAAGACTGGTTGGATGGTAACTTCTCAACCAACTGGTTGGATGCGAGCCTCTCTTGTAGAATACCTCTTGATAAATCAACAGCTCCAGTTTGGCCTGGAAGGGGGTCATCAAAAGACATTCTTCTTTGGTGGTGCCCTCTTCAATTTCATTAGAATGAGTATTATAATAACCATAGAAAAGCGAATAAGAAAAAAGAAGACATTGATGAGACATTCAAACGAGAAAGAATAGAAACAATACCTGAGATTTAATGTCCTTGTTCTTTCGACGGCCAGAATCCGTCGAAAAGCTCGCAGAATCATCATCTACACGAATAATGCGAACACGACGATCTAAAATGGCAGCATCCTGAATATGAAATGAAGGGAAGACTACAGGCATTAGTTTTAGTGAAATGATACCAAATCAATGAGATTGAGGAGCTCCGTCAAAAATTCCATACTCTTACAATGCAATCACTTTTCAATACCACAACACTAATCCCTCTAGTGGTTAGCGGATCCCAAGAAAACTATTTTAAAATTCCCAATGCGGGAGAGTCGCTCTTTCGAGAAAATTGGAGTTGGGATTCGGTGCTCTTTCGAGAAACTGAGTTACAGATTTTAGGAAAAAGAAAAAGCAAAAAGAAAAAAGTTGGGAATTGATTCGGCAAGTCAGCTAGACTCAACTAGAATTGAAAAAAATAAAAATAAAAAATCGGTGCTTCTGGGATGCGAATTGGATACTACCACCATCAGGATTTGGCTCATCTATTTTACGGCACAAGCCTAAAAAGGAGGCAAATCGAAGGCTCAAGAGTAACACACAGCTGGAAACAGTGGGTATTGAAAGCATGTTGTTGAAAGCGGTCCATGACCTTATGAACAAGTTAGATGGCAAATAAACATCATGCTCTGAAATGATTTGTTAATATTTATGTTAGTGGTCCTTACGAAGTTTTCAACGGTAGGAGTTCAATTCTCATTGCTTCCCACAATGTGTTCCACTTGAGCTTGAATCTACCTCTTTGGGATCATGCTCTAAAATGATTTGTTAAAATGGATGGACAACATGGATAAAACATACACATCACCTTGGGCCTTGTAAAGCCCTTAACAGGACCATCCATCTCTAGCCAGGCCCTAATGGAAGTAGGGGTGCACATGGAACTGATAGAACCGAAAAATTGGGCCGGAACTAACCGAACCATACGATTTGGTCCGGTTCCGGTTCTAAAAATCAAAGAATCGATTAGTTCGGTTTGATTCTCAATTTGGGATTATGTAGAACCAAATTGAACCAAACCGTGGAACTAGGGCTGTATATCGAGCCGAGTCAAGTCGAGGTGGGCCAAGCTTGGCTTGACTCATCCCTGCTCTCCTCGAGTTCGAGCTCAAGCTTGGCCTCAAGTTTACTATTGGAGCTTGGCTTCTTTACCATACCTTTCAAGTTGAGCTCGAGGCAAGCTAGTAGATCAAGTTTAGGCGAGCTTACTTCGAGTCCAGGCAAGCTTGCTCTCAACCCAACCCAAGCCAACACCCAACTCACACCTGACTCAACCAAGCAACTCACACTCAACTCAACCCAGCCACTCGGCCCAACCGACCCACCCCATCCGACTCAATCCCCAAATCAAATATTCAATTATTAATAATACACACACACACACACACGTGGCGTGTTGGGTAAGGAAGAAAAAATGGTAAGAAATGAACGGACAGGAAAGATATGGTTTAAGTTTTAACTTATATATATATATATATATATATATATATATATATATATATATATATATATATATATATATATATATATAAAATATTTGAGTCGAGCCAAGTTCGAGTCGAGTCAAACTCTACTATGTTCGAACCTAGCTCGTTTTCAAAACAAGCTGAGTCATATGAAGCTTGGCTCACCTTGAGTCCTTGTTCAGGCCGAGTCAAGTTGAACTAGATCGAGCCAATACAACCCTATGTGGAATTGATCTTGGAATCGTACCTGGAACCAGACCATATATATATATATATATATATATATATATATATAAACCCTAACTATTCACTCTCTTCATGCCGCCCTTGTTGCAGTGTTACTGCCCACTGGCCACCGCTTGACACTCCTCTCTCTCTATCGCTCGCTGGCTCTCTCTCTATCACTCGCTGGCTCTCTCTCTCTATCGCTCGCTGGCTCTCTCTTTCTCTCTCTCTCCAAAACTGTTGAATTGATCCGAAACCAGACCGGTTTTTACGGTCCAGTTCCGGTTCCGATTTTCCTGGAACCAATAGGAACGGTTCGGTCCGATTTCACCCAAGAACCGGACTGAACCGACCGTGTGCACCCCTTTTAGGGAATAGTACTCAATTCTCGTCCCTTTTTGTCATGACACAGTCGCCTTGACTCCACAAAACTTGACCCAACCGGCCAAGACTCGCCAACTGTATATTTTTGAAGTATTAAATATTGGAAACTTAATTTACAAAACCTGACTCAAATGACTTCCGAATCAAGTGAAACTTTCCAGGATTTTCAACTATGATTTAAGCATAGTTTAAAAACTTGAAAAGACTTAACTCATACTTGCCTGAGTCAACTCAACTCGACCAGATTTCACCTAGACTCAGGAAATCTGGTAATGACTAGGTCAGAACTCGAATAAACTCAACTCAACCTGAAAAAACTTGGCAAACGTTAACATTGAATACTTTTTGATTGGATATTACTGAGAAAACTCAGAAAAAATCGTCCAAGTCTTCGAGTTGAGTCGAATTGACTGGGTTTTGAAAAAAATCGAGCTTTCATGTTTTTAAACTATGTATTTCCAAAATTCACTTGTTACTTACATCCAAGAGAAGAGCGATTTTCTGGGCGTAAGGCTGCCTAAAAATCACAGAAGCCTTCTTTGAGTGATCTCCTTCACTGTTCATCATCACGATGATGCCAAACAATGACATGGAATAATACAAAAATCTAATGAAAAAGAAGATAAATTACAGAAAAATGGCTACTTCTCCAGCTTGATGTCGTCAATGGTACCACAGTAGGAGAAGAAGATGGTAAGGTCATCCTCACTTATATTGCAGGAAAGGTTATGCACCTCTACGGTTAGATCCACCCTAGCCATAAATTGAAGCTACAGCTTTCTTCACGCGTTTCTTTAACTCGAACCTGTCTTATCTTCATCTGTGGAAGAAGCTCATATAAAAGGAAAACAAGAGTGGTGGCGAGAATCCAATGTGATGAAGAGAATATGGCTTTTATGGAATATTGACGATTGGGTTAAAGTGTAGGGAATAAATGACTTTGAAAAGTTATTCTTCTCACACTGATTCTTGCTTGTGTTCATATCCGTGAAGATTGAGATACTTCCACACATTGCAAGTTTTCTTTAGAAGTGACGCAGGGAGGGACGTGATGAGGTTGATCACCGTCGGGAATAACTACTGCAAATCTATTATGGAGCTTCTCTGGATTCCTCTGAGAGATTCCTCGAATCCACGTGGTATGAAAATAGAAATAATTTCTAATAATTGGAAATAAATTGATTCGTGATTAAAAAAATGAAATTACAATCCTTTAAATAGTGAACTCAAACCTAAACGAAGTTTTTAGACCCGAACTCCTAAAAATGTGACTTATTATAAATAGTAAACTCATTATCTATAGACAATCATGATTCCTACTATAATTCATGGTTTTTGGCCAAAAATAGTAAGTATCGAATTTGGCCTAACCACATTACTCTCCTAAATTTTCTAAGACCATTTTCATGTTGGGAACAACTCACTTCTATTTATACTAAAAATGAAAATAAAATGGACTTTTGCCCATTGATCTCACGGAATCTTGCAAATCTGGCGTGGGCAACCTGGCGTAGCAGTCGGGTTTGTTGGTTAAAGTAGCTTCTCTGGTCCATCTTTGCCATGAAAGTGTCAGTGACCCGCTCTAAATCAAGAAGATAATATGCGTCATGAAGAATTAGTATTTCATACAGAAGATCCACCAATTTCTAATACAAAGTACATGGACGAGGAGAAAGGATTTGGTGCTATTATTCGAGGAGAACAACGACGATCTGTATGCAGCTAGTTGTATATGAGAAAATCATGTGACTCCCTACATGTGGGGCCCACTGTGATGTATTTATGCTATCCAACCTGGCAAGTAGGGTTGCCTCAGTATGAATATGGGACACCACAAAAGATCAGGCTGATCCAACCATCATATGGGCTACCAAGTGAATTTTGAGGTTTTGAAATGGTTCATCATTGCTTTCTATGATGTGGCCCACCTTATGATTGGATTGGACTGATTTTTCGGGCATCCCATCGGCATGGTTGGGCAACAATACCAGTTGGATATCATACACCACAGCAGGCCCCACACCCAGCTAGTTGCACAAATTTCTCATCTACAGCTAGTGGGACGTTCTCTTATTCTAATCCAAGTTAATTATCAAGCACTTGTATCTTCTTACATGTAGCAAACATGTAAGAGATCAGGACAGTTCATCTGCTGGCCCCTATAGAGGATGGGCAATGTGTTACAAATTACACTAGTTGGATCCTGGCCACTGATTGGAAGACTTTTGACGATTACGAATGGATGATTTGAAATAAAAAGCAGTCTTAGTTTGATGGGAAAAGAAAACCCTAAAATTGGTGGTTAGGATTATCCAAACCATTATGAGTGTTGGAGTATGGCCCACCTGCGCTATGGACAGATGATGGATTGGCCTCCACATTGCTATGTGTATCAAGAAAGAGTGCTTGATGACCGACTCTAATGTAAGCATTAAGGACTGGATACATTCCCATATCATAATACAAAAGGACTGAAAGGGCAAGAAGAAGAAGAAAGGGTTGTTGCATACAAGCAGTTGTACATGATCAGTTCTTTATAGTGTTATACATTAATGAAAAGAATACAACCAACGTCATAGAAGCGCAATGATAACAGATAGACAGAGAAACAGGTATAAAGAACAAGGAAAAGGTAGATTATATTCTTTTTACACGAAGAGTCATAGTCTATGAATCCAACACAAGTCCTTTATGTGGCAAATTTTCAGGTGTTGAATTTTCCATGCCTACAACAAATTCAAATATGTATAAGAACTAAGCCTATGGAGATGAGAAAGTATATAACGTCACTTATTGGAAAATATATAGAAGCTGAATGTGTTCATGGCCTTAGAACATACATACATCTTTGGAACCCCATACACTTAAATTATAGAAGGCTACAAAAGAAAACAAATGGAGAAATGCTCAGGTGGGAACCTTCCACATAGATAGCTGCAGTCAGACAAGAGGCATTGATATCATTTTTCTGAACCTTCTGTTCTGTCCAATGTACTTTTCACAGGCCCCTTTTCAGAAAATCAAACAGACTGGATAACATTAGCCTTTTTAATATAAACTTCTACTTTCAAACCCATGGATCAGATGATAACCATCAGCTAACCAAAGCAGTTCTTTCAAAACCATAAGCAAAACTCAAGTTGAGGATGACACTACCAATTGATGATTGAAATTGGCAATTAGACCTACCTATATATATATATATACAATGAACATGGACATCCATTCTTCATGCTAGTGATCGGATGGTAAGAACCATCTAAGATGATTGGAATTTTGGAGATGAATATTCAAGCAAAGCCTAGAAGTCTTGAACCACTAGAAGATACTTGTGTGACTGGTAAGTGTGTACCCAGATGTTTCAACTGGACCTTTTTCTCTACATAAATGTTAGGAGGATGCATGTTCTATCCTTGATTTTCTGATAATTTGAGGACTTGTACAGTAAAAAATGAACAATTTTCTACAAAAATGATATCCATTTCTGCACATTTTTGGTCTGAAGCATGATACTAAATCATGTTGAATGCACTAAATGGAACTAGGATTGTGTGTCTTATTTAAGGATTGATAATTCCAGATGCCTCATTTTCAAGTAACAAATTAACAACTTGTATGGATGTGACAAGCATGTGGGATTGGATATTCGTAGGGTGGCCCCCACAGTGAATATTTTCTTATTTCAAGAACATGGTCAGTCTGTTTATCAGATGGGCCACTCATGTAGGATGAAATAGATGCTTGAAGTAAGAAAAAAGAAAAAGAAGGTAACCATCTACATTCAACATGCAAGATTTTCTAACCTGATGAGCACAACAGCTTAATTTTAGTTAATTCACATTTGTGCTTTGGCTGATGGTAGGAAGTTCATATGAATGCTATGGGATCAACTGAGTAGGAACAAGGTATCCAAATGGATGTATATACAAAGATGTCCCAAGAACAGGAAATTCTTGATGGTGTGGAAAATGGAATTCTATATGCCATCTATGAACCCTATGAACTACAATTAAAAGACAGCATTTCTATACACATTCATTATACAAGAAAAAGAAATGTTCAGAAAGAAATGGTTACTTTGACAGACAATAACATACTGCTACCTCTACCCACGGCTCTAAGAAGTCCCCAGAATTTTGTTTCATCCTCTTCCACTGAGATCTTACTCCAATCATAGAGACTATTTGGCTCAGGGAGGGACATGATGAGGTCGATCACCATCTTCCTCTCTAGACTTCTCATAGAGCTTCTTCGAATTCATGAGGGATAAATTCGAAATAAATTGATTGATGATTAAAAAAATAAAATGAAATTACACTACTTTAATGAGCTCTATCCTAGGATGGAATTTTGGACTCAAAATCCAACTCAAACACCCTAAAAACATGACTTACTATAAATAGTAAACTTACCATTTATAGACTGCCTCCATTCCTACTAGACTTCATGGTTTTCGGCCAAAAAATAGTAAGTTTCCAATTTGGCCCAGCTCCATTATTCTCCTAAATTTCTAAGCCCTTTTGGACATGACTCCTACAACTCAAAGGATCAAAAGTTATACTTGAACTAAAACTTACTATTTATAGTAAAAACGAAAATAAATTGGGCTTTCGCCTGTCAATCCGATGGAACCTTGCAAACCTGGCATGGCAACCCAGCATATCAGGGTTGGTTGGCTGAAGTAGCTTCTCCTACCCAAAATCATATATGATATGTCAAAAAACTCATCCCAGTTTGTGAGATGCGATTGTTTTAAGGTTCCGACAGTCCCGAATGTTTCCGCATCCAATTGGGCCTTCTCTGTTCCATCTTTGCCATGAAAGTGTCTGCAACCCGCTCTACATCACTCTTTACCGGAAAGAACTTTACGAGATCAAAATTGGTTCTTCTAAAGCCCGCAATCCTCAAAATCACCATATGCATTACAAAAGCTGAAGATATATATATATATATATATATATATATATATATATATATATATATATATATATATATATATATTGGTTAGCTTGTTAGTACACCCACCGTTAGTTCACACTTCAGTGTTAGCCATCCCCACTAGGGAATCGATACCAAGACCTCAGTGTTGAAACAAGGTATCTTTCACTCAGTCTACCACTTGAGCTATGGATCTGGGTGTTACAGAAGCTGAAGATGCATTGATTGAATCCTCACCTAAGCCTAATGATAATTTGCAAGCAGTCTGCAAGAAACCAGAGTTCTTAACATAAAAATGTCAAACATGAAACACAACAAAGAAATTTATTCCATCCCAGCCCATAGTACCTTGTCAGCCAATGCTTACGGGAACAACTGCAAATCATTAATTTCCATCTCTTCAGTTGATATCTGTGGAAAACTGCAATTTAAACCATGTAAAGCAAACCCAATTAACAATTCCAGTCTAGTTTAATCCAAAATCACAGCCATAATATTATACTAATTAGATAAAAGAAGAAAATGGACAAAACGGCAACTTTCAGTCTATAAAATGCTAATTTGGTCATGCATAAATCTGATGAAACTTGGATGTGTGGGTGTTGGACATTGCAAGACCTTACCCAACAAGCTGACACTCTGTAAGGATGTAATTATTTTTAAACAGATGCTCCACTGCTCTGAGTTGCATTGGGACACTTGGACAGTCCCATGCATTGGTCTATACTGTTCATCAAGTCCAAAACACATTTCATGGGTTATGATATAAAAATCACACCAAGCTGACAAATATTAACCATTTGATCAATGGCATTTAATATTGATGGTCAAGATTTTATTTTATTTTTTGACAAAAATAGTTCCAAAACAGAACATCAGGTATCTGAGAGGCATGTATGGAAGAAAGGGATATTTTGCAATGCATTGTTGGGAGGGTTCCTGTATCAGGTTCTAGGAGGATGCCTAGGGGCGTGAATGGGTCAGGTCCTGTTTACTAAGCGGGCCAAGAAATCTAGCCCAAACCTGACCTTTATACATTACCCAAAGGCCTGACCCAGCCCACTCGAAAATTGAAATTCACTAATCCCAAGCCTGACCAGACCCAACCCATTGAGCTGCAATTGAGTTGCTCGACCTAACCCCAATCCATCCTAGCTTGCCAATCCTGTTTAGTAACTTTTAAAGTATGGTCCTAGCCCATCCACTCTAATCCAAGAAGACCAATGTTTAATATTCCCAAACTAGGAGAGTCCTAATACTTCATTTTGGGTTTTGTGTCAGATAATCGGGGCAAATGGCCTAATCCATTGATATTCTATTTGGTGGGTCAGGTTCGGTAGGGTTCAACTTGAGCCCGAACCCTTAAATGGACATCATTTTCTGGCCTGAACCTGACCCACTACCCATTGGCATGTCCTGAGTCCACATCAGAAGCAGGTCTTTATTTTTATTTTTAATGCCAGCCTGACCCATTGCCATCCCTGAGAAGATTTGGAGGGAGATGAAAGGTTTTGGGAAAGCCAGCGCAATGTTTTAAAAACTAAGATCAGACCTTGCCCATTTTTGTGGGTGGTTGAATCCAACTGGTTAACGCCCTAATGCAGAGGCACTTTTACACTAGACTTGAGTAAGGTAGCTTATGGAATGCAAGGGCACATTAAAGGTAGGTGGCCCATGTGAGGCGGGTGACTTGTGTGAGGTGGGTCCCACCCGTGTGAGGTGGGTGGCTGGTGTGTAGCCCATTTTGACCAAGAAACCAGGTTAATATGAAACCATAAAATTAGTAAGAATAAAAAAGTAATATGTTGATAGCTTAGTTATTAGAGGTTTGATTTTTAAGTGGAAATTAATAGGTTTGAGCTTGCATTGATGTAGTTGCTTTTGTTTACGAATTTATCCTCTTAACTACCTAAGATTATAGACACATTAATACAATAATAGAAAAATGTTCAGGAACAACGGCGAAGATGGGATAGCTTGGATCTTCCAATCAAGAAGGTTTTGGGGCATTCCTAGTATGACATTGATCAGTAGCTTGGATCTTCCAATCAAAACATAGAATGCCATACACAACCCGGCAAGTGGATATTGAAATCTTTGCGCGGTGGATATGTCAGGGGATAGTCCTGATACACTCTCCCTTCTGTCACGTGGATATCTAATCATGAACTTTTTGCATGTGGGCCATCTATGGTGGGACCTTCTAGATGAACGGCCGGGATACCTCCATGATGGGTGGGATGAACCGAGCACCATAGGCGAACCGCCTCAGCATTTCTGGTGAGGATCGTGATTAAATTAAGCCACTACTTGATTGAGCGGCACACGTGTCAGAGATCTGGCGGTTCATCAGGAAGGGTACAGTGTAAATATGCCAAAATACAAAAATTCAGGGTCGTAAACTTATCAAGTGGGCCACACATGTACGGTGAATTTGGGCTGTTTAGGCTTTTTAGTGATTGCCCATTTCTCTTAAAAGGTTGACCAGCCTAGTGAGGCGATCAACATTATTTTCGCTTCATTGGCCATATTCGTGGGGTATCGTACCCGATGAACGGCGAGGATCTCTGACACGTATGCAGTCGGCCCAGATACGTGACGCGATTCCACGCCGCACCTGACGTGCCCACAGTGAATCACGCAGGAAATAATGCGGTGGAGCCGGTAGGACAGGAGACTGGACAGCAACATCTCCACCATACAAGTTGTATCCTGAGAAACATCAATCGGGACCACTGATCTATTAGGGAACATCGATCGGGACCAGTGATCTAGTGCCTCCGATATGAATCTTAAGTGGTTCCAAAATCACACTAACCAGACGATTCTAACCATCCTAGAAGCCTTGAACCAATGATAGCCGTAGGAACAATTTGGCTAACGGTGGTCGTACAATTTGTACAAAATTTTGAAGGTTATGAGAGGTGCCGTGCACCATTAAAACAGTCATAATAATTTTTTGGGCCCACCAAGATGTGGTTTGCAAATCCAACCCATCCATTATGTGTGTCCCATTTGGATGAGGGTTCAGACCAAGTTTCAGATGCATTTGAAACTCAGGTGGGCCCCACCAAGTACTTTTATATGTTTTTGGCACATCTTCACATGATTTTAGATGGTATGACCCACCTGAGTTCCGTATATGGCTGATTTTTGGGATATCCCATAATTTAAAGGGACCCATCAAATGCACGGTGTTAATGGTCGACACGCATCACGATGGGGCCCACACAACTCTTTTTCCACATATATAAACTCAGGTGGATCATACCATCTATAATCATGTGAAGACATGCCAAAAACATATAAAAGTACTTGGTGGGGCCCACCTGAATTTTGAATGCTGTTAAAACTTGGTATGACCCCTCATCTTAGTGGGACACACATAATGGATGGGCTGAATTTGCGAACCACATCTTAGTGGGCCCAAAAAATGATTATGAATGTTTTAATGGTGCACGGCCCCTCTCAACTCCTGTATGTGGTTTGGCCCACAAAAGTCAAGGATTGACTTGATTTTTGAGACCTAGGCCCACGATGGAATGGTACATCTAACTGATGGGGTAGATGTTCGAAATGCATCACGGTAGGGCCCACATAGCTCGACCTCATGGGATAGACCCATCAGCTCGAGTTTATAGTACCTTTTTCATATATATATATATATATATATATATATATATATATATATATGGGAAAAGGTACTTTATGCTCTACCTCACTATAAGCTCCAATGAGGTCGAGCTGTGTACGCCCCACCGTGATGCATGTCGACCATCAACACCGTGCATTTGACGGGTTCCTTTTAAATTATAGGATATCCCAAAAATCAGCAGTATACGGAACTTAGGTGGGCTATACCATCTAAAATCATGTGAAGACATGCCAAACTTGGTATGACCCATGAGTTTTGAATGTTGTTGAAACTTGGTATGACCCCTCATCTTAGTGGGACACATATAATGGATGGGCTAGATTTGCAAACCACATTTCGGTGGGCCCAAAAAATAATTATGAATGTTTTAATGGTGCACGGCTCCTCTCAACTTCTATATGTGGTGTGGCCCACAAAAGTCACGAATTGACTTGATTTTTGAGACCTAAGCCCATGATGGAATGGTACATCTGACTGATGAGGTATATATTCAAAACGCATCACGATGGGGCCCACACAGCTCAACCTCATGGGACAGACCCAACAGCTCGAGCGCATGGTACCTTTTCCATATATATATATATATATATATGAAAAAATGTACTATGCGCTCGACCTCGTGATAAGCTCCCATAAGGTTGAGTTGTGTGGGCCCCACCGTGATGCGTGTCGACCATCAACATTATGCATTTGATAGGTCCCCTTTAAATTATGGGATATTCCAAAAATCAGCCGTATACGAAACTTAGGTAGGTCATACCATCTAAAATCATGTGAAGACATGCTAAAAACATATAAAAGCACTTGGTGGAGCCCACATGAGTTTTGAATGCTGTTGAAACTTGGTATAACCCCTCATCCTAGTGGGACACATATAATGGATGGGCTGGATTTGCAAACCACATCTCAGTGGGCCCAAAAAATGATTATGAATGTTTTAATGGTGCACAGCCCCTATCAACTTCTGTATGTGGTGTGGCCCAAAAAACTCACGGATTGACTTGATTTTTGAGACCTAGGCCCACGATGGAATGATACATCTAACTAATGGAGTAGATGTTCGAAACGCATCACGGTGGGGCCCACACAACTTGAACTCATGGGACGGACCCATAGCTCGAGTGCATGGTACTTTTTCCCTATGTGTGTGGGGGGACTCCCCATGAGGTCAAGCTATGTGGGCCTCACAATGATGTATTTCGAACATCAACACCGTGCATTTGATGGGTCCCTTTCAAATTATGTGATATCTTAAAAATAAACCGTATACAAAACTAAGGTGGTCCATACCATCTAAAATCATGTGAAGACATGCCTGAAACATATAAAAGCACTTGGCGGGGCCCACATGAAATTTGGATGCGTCTGAAACTTGGTCTTACCCCTCGTCCAAGTGGGAAACACATAATAGATAGTTTGGATTTGTAAACCACACCTTAGTGAGCCCAAAAAATGATTATGAATGTTTTAATGGAGGGTAACCCCTCTCAACTTTTGTATGTGGTGTGGTCCACAAAAGTCACGGATTGACTTGATTTTTAAGACCTAAGCCCACCATTGAATGGTGCATCTGACTGATGAGGCAGATGTTCTACACACATCATGGTGGGGCCCACACAGCTCGAATTCATGGGAATTCCTGGGAAGTTCCCATGAGTCCGACCGCATAGAACCTTTTCACTGCATATATATATATATATATATATATATATATATAAAATGCTAGATGGATGGTTCAGATTTTAACGTCAATGATTCCAACTTGTATGGTGGGAGATCTACCATACTTCGATCCCTAGCAAACTCACTGCATCACCCCCATTAGCCTGTTCTGAAAAGGTTAAGGGAAAAGATTAGATGAAAACGACCGTTATTAATGGAAAACGCGATGGCGACATGACCCGTTTGACTGGTCCAAGTGCTTTTGTAAGGAATCTTTCTGAAAGCAGCATGCCCTGCTCTCCCTCTCTCCCTCAGCTTTTTTATTTTTTTATTTTTTAATGGGAGGAAGCGCGTGAAACACCTCGGCTATGTGGGCCCCACGGTGGTGATTGTGTAACATCGACTTTTGTTAGTCAGTTGCACAACCTTATCTTCACCGTAAATAAGAAATATTAGTTTGATCCAAAGCTCAGGTGGGCCACACCAAGGGATTAATGCAAGATAACCACGATAGAGACATGCACCAGTGCTACAAGAGTACTATTCAAGATACAGTGCTCTTATAGTTGCATCGGTCTACTTGTATACTGTAATCAAACGAACTAAACTGTCCATTAAGTCAATATTGCATTTTCACGGGCCAATATGCGAAATTCATACTGATCGAATGATCCAATCCTTCCTTGATTTAGGGCCTGTTCGGCGGGCAGCTTGGATGGGCTTGGAAGTGATTAGAAGGGATTGGAAGATAGATCCCGGGATTGGCCAGGCGTGCCAAACAGAAAGGATCCTGATCGCAGGATATAGCAATCTCATGGATCTTAAGACAATTCACTAATATCACCATCATTACCTTTAAACCCCATCTAATTCACCCTAATCCCTTGAAAATTACCAAAGGCGTGTTTGGTTCAAGGGATTGAAAGGGATTGAAGGGTTTAATCTCGAAATTTGCTAGGGGTGCCAAACAGACCGGGATATAGCAATCTCATATATCTTGCACCAATTCATTAATGCAACTATCATTACGTTGAAATCCATGCAATCTACTCTAATACCATCCAATCTCATCCAATTTGTCAGGCCCTAGTGTTTTTTGGTATCCGCTTCTTCTAGTTGCATTGATGGGATGGTTGCGGTTGCACACCCCAGCACACCCGCACAGTCATGCCTTAGCCGGATATATATATATATATATATATATATATATATATATATATATATATATATATATATATATATATATATATATATATATGGAGAAACGCTCACCTGCAAACCAGTTCGTACGTATTACGTACGAACTTTTTTGAGAACCCATCATAGGTGATGTGGATCCTAAATCTGAACCGTTCATATGAAGCAGCACCCCGTGAAACCCCCAAGGCCGAAGTTTTTTTTTAAAAATGTTAGTGGACCATAGTAAAGAGAACTGCAAATCAAGGGAGAAAACTGTTTTCATATTTCATGGCCCATCAAGTTTTGGATCAAATTAAAACTTCGGCCAAAGGGGTTTCACGGGGTGCTGCTTCACATGAACAGTTCAGATTTAGGATCCACATCACCTATGATAGATTCTCAAAAACATTCGTACGTAATACGTACCGGTTCCTAGGTGAGCGTTCCGCTATATATATATATATATATATATATATATATATATATATATATATATATATATATATATATGGGTTAGCCTGTTAGTATACATCCATGTCAATACACATACTCCCAGTTAGCCACCCCCACTATGGATGGTTATCAAGAGCTCAAGTCGTGCCTAAGCCGGATTTCGCCTACTGTGATATTCTAACGCGAAACTCTTGTGAGTCCACACCGTGCAAGAGTGGAGGCACATTACCTGCTGAAAGGTTGAGTAGTGGGACTTACTATTACCAAGTTGTGTAGGCCCACCATGGTATATGTGTTGTATCCCACGGTTCATTCACTTAGAGAAATCATTTTAAAATATAAGCCAAAGGATGAGGCAAATCTAAAGCCCGAGTAAACCCATGTGAGGAAAGTTGATGCACACATTGAAACCTTCCTAAGTTCACAGTGATATTTTTTTAAGAAATAATATGTTCAAAAGTTAACATAAACATGAATGATAAAGGAAAATATAAATATCATTTTGCTAGAAAACTTCCTGAACACTTAAAAATTTATAGTAGTGGCCATTACTCTCCCCATATTATTTTGTGTTGGGCTCCACTTGAGCTTTAGATCTAACTCATTTGTTTTTTCGATTCATGCCCTAAAATGATCTTTCAAAATGGATGAACAATGTTGATATAACACATACATGACAGTGGAGCTTACAAAACTTAATGACATCAACTCAACGGGAGTCTCACTACACAACCTGCCAGTAGCTAATGCGCGTCCAGGAAAGAGTAAGGACCATTGGAATTATGAGCATTCCACGCTAAGCTCTGACAAATAGATGGATTAAATGGTCAGTTACAGTTAATTTTGTGTAAATGATCTTGACCGCCTATATTAAAGTCCCTTATCAAATGGTTAGCATTTGACGGATCGGCATGATATTTTGCCTGCTAGGAAACGAAATTTGCACTGGACCTAATGAACAGCGCAGATAAATGGATTGGATTGTCCGTCCCAAAGCAACTAGGATGTCCCTTGATATCATTGTGGGCTGTACTGATCTACGGGTTGGATGACATACGAACAACATGGTGGCCCTAGGGAGGTTTCTATGGTGGCTGTCTCCATCCCCACTGTTATCTGTGATGTGGCCCACCTTGATTTGAAACCGCATTGTTTTTGAGATATGATCCTAAGCATAATATGTTACCACTGATGTACGGATTGGATTTTACCCACCGCCATGAGCCCACATTGCTTGGGTGTTACACGCTCTTCGAACGGATGTTGCAAAGGATTCCGTTCCATGATTTCCATCAATGAGAGAGTGCCCTTCTCAGAATTTAAAAAAACAAGAGAATCATATGGTATTCTAGCAGATTATCGAGTATCATACGCATGCATACCTATGTTTCAATCTGGACAGTCCAAATTGGTGTGTCCCATTGCAATGGTGCTTTGCCATATATATATATATAAAAACACTAGTTAGATGGCCTTGATAGTCTGATTAGTAGTCATCAAATGGATATTTGATGGTTAAAAGGAAAATTCTACACCATCCAACTTGAACATAAAAAATGGGCCAAAAGGGTGGCATGGTAAGCATTTTTAGATGAACATCTTTGTTCGGTCTCAAGCTTTGACGAGGTGGATGAAAGGTCGAAGGGTCTTTTGGTCTAAAACCTCCTATCGGTCACTAATCTCTTTACATAAGAATTAGTGAGACATGGGTACTTAATTACTCACAGTTTTTTTTTTTTTTTTGTTTTTGTTTTCTTAACGCACGCACACACACCCTCACACACTCAAGCCATAGTGGAATTTCACCACCTATGGGTACTCGAATCCTTGACCCGGTGTTGAAACTCCCTAAAGTGACCATAGCAAAAGTAAGGACCCATAGGTGGGTCATTTCTTTCTTTTCAACTTATTTTGAGCATCTAGAGCTGAATTAATATTTGTTTACCTCTCTGGTGATAGGTATTTCTTAACTCATAAGTACTAGCCAGACAGGCATTTTGTTAATTTTCTAGCTTTTAAAGTTAGAATGGTAGAAGTGCATAAACGGTGCATTATAACTCAATGGAAAAGCATGGACAGTTGGGAAGGCTCACAACTTCAAAGTATATTAGATGTATTACACCTACTCATTTTATGTCATGGGCCTAAAATTGATGTATGTTAAAAGCTCAACTAGACATGCACAATTGAAACCTTCCTATGGCCAACTGTGATATTTATTTATCATCCAATTTATTCATAAATCACATGAACATGGAGGAATGGAAAATACAATGTTATCTTGATGCAAAACTTTTGTAGCCCCTAAGAAGTTTATAATAGGTATTTAGTACGGTGTTGTCCACTTGGGCTTTAGATATGCTTCAATTTTAAGCATTAGTGTGGATAAGACATATCAAAGGTGTTGAGAAATGGAGTCACATCTGGGGCCGCGCACAACCGGTTGTAGCTCTTGCTCGACCGGTCGTGGAGCCCACTCGATCGGTCATGACCAGTCGTGGATTGGCTCGACTCGAACTCCGGCGAGCATTAGTTTTTTTGTCCGAGGAGTTCGATCGGTCGTAAGACATACTCGACCTGTCGTGGGATCTGCTCGACCAGTCATATAGCCTGCTTGACCGGTCGTGGTTATGAGAATTCGTTTCTGGTTTTGATGCGGACTGCAGAAATTTGAGTTGCCTTTCGCGAAGTTATGAAAGGGAAGTTGCCTAAACTATATATAGGTGTCCCTAAGGCTTTTATAGGTGAATTGAAAATTATTGAAAAATATTCTAATGTGTGGACAAATGATTTTTTATGTTCTTTTAAGAAAGAGGTTAGTATTTTGTCTTATAATATTTGTTTTTCCTTTATAGTGAAACTTTGCATTTGTGATTTTTTTATCATATTTTAGAGTTTTTCATGTATAACTTTTATTGTAGTTTGTTTGGATTACTTTGATTAGTTTTTAGTTTATATTTCTTTTTATTTATTGTTTGTCAATAAAACTTGAGATTAAATTTCAGCTTTGTTGGTGTGCTGTGCAACAAGAGAGGCCCATGGCATACTTAGCAAACTATATAGGTTAGTGTGATGTGCCTTACCGTTCATCCAATTTTTTTGATAATTTCAGGGCATATGCCTAAAATTTAAGCATATCCAGGGCTTAAGTGGACCACACACATCCCCGGGCACAGTCATTCCGCTCCCGAGGACGGAGCATTCCTCGTGTACGCGTCGATAAGACGTCAGAAAACGGTGCTTTCTCCGTGACAGTTTGACAGGCGACTGCCAGCAGACTTTTGGTCGACTGGCCGTGCTTTGCTTGTCTTTGACGCGTCAGGGGATTTTCCCGGGATAACTGATATGTACACCTTCCGAGTTTAAAATTAGGCCTTTATCTTCTCTGTTTAGTAATAAGTTAGTACAAAATCTTTATAGCATTGTATTAAAAAAGTCGAAAGCAATAGAGTATTTGTCATTTTAGAAGTATACCAATATGGAAAGCGCGCTTGCGAGCTCAACTAGGTAGCTACCGGGATTACTTTATTTAAAGTGCATGAAATCCATACCGTCTATCAGGCATACCAGTCTCTGTTCGGCCTTGATGCCAAAAATCAGGCTGATTCATCACTCAGGTGTGCCACCTATTGAAATTAAACCTAAAACCTCTATATCCATGTGGTATGGCCCACTTTAGTATTGACATCCTGTAAGAATTGCGTAATATTTTAAATACTAATAAGGGACATCACATTGATGGATTCGATGGCATATAAACACCACGACGGGCCATATACTAAACTAACGGTGGGCATTCTATTTCAACTGTTTCCTATGGTGTGGCCCACCTGAGCAAGATCATTATGAGTTTTGGGCCTTTTGGTGAAGGTGAGGCAGCGTACGTGATATACAGGGTGGATCTTACAAAAGTTTCACCTACGTAGTTCTCGGTTAGCGAAAGTACCGTAGCGAGTAGCTAGCGCGAGGTCCCCTTGAGAAGAGAATAGAGAAACGCTTTGATAATCTGGTGGAATGTGAAGAATGATACGCATGTATTTAGGAACTGCATAATTAAAAAATAATAATAATTAAAATAAATTGTAAAAAATGTGCGTATGAGTTTTGATGTATGATGACTCTAAAAAACTAGTTAAATGATTTTCTGAGTACAGGATTGGTGGATAGAAAATATCTAATGGTCATATTATTTTTTTTTTTAAGTCCACGAATCAAAGGTTAATTTTTTTTTTCAAAGATTCCAATTTTAAGATGGTGAAATATATTTAGTTATATGCACAACTTAGTAAGTTTAACTGTGGAAAGACATGCAAGGCGTACAACCTCGAATTGCCAGCGTACGAAACGTCATGCACCGCCCCCGAGTATCAAATAACTTCCTGGGAAATACACGGATGCCCGTGTGAGTTATCAGCTTTCATTTTCGGGACATCGACGGAATGCCTGGCCGGACGGACGCTGACACTATGAAAGACTGTAGTGGTTGATACTTAACTGGCAGGCATTAAAACTTTAAACACGTTGTTATCAAGAGATCCTAGCCCATGGTAGAATATCAATCCGACTGTAAGTTTGAGCCGAAGCACTCGATGCACTGTCTATTTAACCAGACTTCAGCATCGCAGCAAGGACACGCGAGTGTCTTTGGGTGAGGGTCGACTCGGAGGGGTCTTAACAATCCGATCGGATAACCTATTATTCCCCAACCACGATATTCTCAAGCCGGCCGTATCGGATTCGACATGACGGGTCGAGTCGGACGTCGTCTGACTTGGAGAATGTTCTTTACTATGGTCTGACGAGCCGAGCTGAGTTGAACAGACATTCAGATGCGCATATCCCATTCACTAAACATATAAACTAGCATAACCAAACGTGGCCGATAACTTCGCTCGCAGATACGCACTATTCGTCGGATACGCTACACGATCAACATATTGCGGATGATATCTTCATGATCCGGGAATCCCCCTGATCGTGCCGAGATTATCAAGACCAGACCGCCCCACAGGCAAGTATAAATAGCACATAACGCCATATCTACAGGTACGCGAAATTAAGTTCTCTTCTCCTCTACTCTCTACCCAGACCTCGATTCCCCTGTCCTGACTTAGGCATCGGAGGGTCCCCCGGCTTAGCCAGGGTCACCTTTGCCCGTTTTCTTGGTGCAAGATTTAGGGACGATACGTAGAGGGTGACGTGGAGAGAGGGCCGACCAAATTTTGACCTCAATATTTTTTGGCGCCGTCTGTGGGAACATGAAACTAAAATTCAGGTTCTTATTTTTTCAAGCAATAGCGAGGAAGAAAAAAGCTGCAATGGTGCAGCCGCAATCTAATAAGCAGACTCGGTCGTCATCACCGCTTCATGCCGAGTCCGCACCATGACCTTCCCAACGTTCACGCAATCGGTCAAGCAAGTATCGCGCCATGCAGAACGAGATCCAGGCCCTGCGTGATGAGATAAACCTAATGAAACAACAGAGAGAGTCAGAACCACGTCCGGCTCAGGAACGACCTACTCTCGAGCCGGTGGGGTTATTCGTGGAGACTCGCTCCGTATCGAGGAGTGTGTGACCTAAAGCCCCTCAACACTCGGGGGTGCCGCATTTGAGTTAAAATCCTCCTGCGGTAAACGCCAAGGTATCAGCACCAAACACCACCACTCGGGCCCCCACAAGCATTCATTCAGCTACATCCGTCCTGCCGCCCACGGACCTCCGTCATCAGTTAGAACAGAGGAGAGAAAGGAGAACACCAGAGGTCGAGGATGCCCCAGTGGTCGTTGCGAAAAATAGGGACCCATGGGAGACAATTTACGGAGTTGAAAGACCGGTTCCTGATATTGGAGAAAAAATAGCAACAATCGACGGTTTCAGCCACGATTCAGGCGATGATGGAAGAGACCGAACCTCCCTTCATCCCATCCATCATGCTGAAGTGATATCCCAGAGGTTTCGGATGCATCCTGTCATCTAGTATTCAGGATCTGTGAATCCATCTGAACACCTGGAGTCCTACCGATCATGGATGTAGATCTAGACTGCAACGGATGCAATGATGTGCAGGGAGTTTTCTATCACTCTCACAAGGTCCGCTCGGATTTGATATCGCCAGCTCAAACCCAACTCCGTAGATTCTTTCGCGGAACTAAGTCGACTATTCCTTACGCAGTTTATAAGCGGTAAGAAAAGTCGGAAACCCAACACTCACCTGCTCACCATCAAGCAGGCCCCAAAAGAGTTGTTAAAGGATTACATCGTCCGCTTTAATGAAGAAGCATTGCATGTTGAGGACTACGATGACAAGATGACTCTCGCTGCCATTCTGAGCGGATTGCAGGAAGGAAAATTTACCTTCTCTATCGGAAAAAATCCGCCAAAGACGCTAGCGGACTTCATGGCGAAAATCTAGAAGTATACTAATGCCGAGGAGTTCGCTAATGCTTGAAAAGGCACACAAGTATCTGACTCGACGAACAAAGGGAAGAGACCTTGGAACGAACACTCTCAGCCGACTGGCAAAGGGGCAAATGACCGCGCTTCCCGTGATCTTCGGCCGAACCACAGGCCGGAAGGGAAATTCATTTTTATACCCCACTTAATACATCCGCCGAGCAGATTCTGCTGGATATCTGAGGAGATAGACTACTTAATTGGGCGGTCTGCATGAGGGCTGACCCAGAGCACCGGGACAAGCGAAAATTCTGCCGCTTCCACCAGGACCATGGTCACAACACGAACGACTGGGTGGATCTGAAAGACGAGATTGAGTCCTTCATCCGCAAGGGACATCTACGTCGTTACACCAAAAAAGAGAAGTCCGCTCGGAGAGAGGAACGACCATGAGAACGGCCGAACAATCCCCCAGAGGAACCCGCCGAAATTCATACCATCTTTGGGGGTTCAGCTGGAGGAGGGGATTCAAACAGGGCTCGAAAAGCCCATTACCGAAGATCCGAGCCGGTACACCACGTTCACCTGACGGAACGTCCCAGCAAGGAACTCCGAGTCGCTCCGTGCAGCCTAACTTTCATGTAATATGATGTGCGCGGGATCCAGCATCCGCACGATGACGCGCTAGTGGTTACCATGACCATAGCAAATCACAAAGTGTACCGCATCTTTGTCGACACCGGGAGTTCGGCTGATGTTATGCATTCTGAAGCATTCGAAAAGATAGAAATTCCACGGTTCCGGCTCTGACCCGTAAAGACTCCCTTGCACGGCTTCGCCGGAGAGAGAGTCATCTCTAAAGGAGCCATCTCCCTCCCAGTAACAGCAGGAGAAGGGCAGCATCAAGTCACACTATTGGTGGACTTTTTAATTATCAATGTTCCATATGTCCACAACGTGATCCTGGGCCGACCCTCCCTCAACGCAATGAGAGCGGTCGTCTCAACTTACCATCTGATGATGAAGTTTTCAGCTGAAGGTGAGATTGGTTATCTCCGAAGCGATCAACGCGAGGCCCAGAGGTGTTATGCGATAGTCGTGAGAAAAGAAGCTGCCAAACAAATGCTCGTAATAGATATCTTGGATCCTCGAAGACCGATGAAAAGCTCCTCAGTCGAAGATTTGGTAAGAGTACCACACGATGAATCAGATTCGAGCAAAACTGTTCAGTTCGGATCTTCACTGAATCCCGAGCGGAGGAACGAGTTATTGGCCTTCTTGAAGCAACACGAAGACATCTTCGCATGGTCGCACGCAGATATGCCGGGGATCTCACCTGATGTGCTGGTCCACAGGCTGAATGTGGACCCAGATCACCGCCCAGTCAAGTAAAAAAGAAGACCGTTCGATGCCGAACGATATGAAGCCATTGCCGAGGAGGTCTCAGTCTTGCTCGATGTGGGTTTCATAGAAGAAGTGTACTATCCTGACTGGATAGCAAATATTGTGCTGGTCAGGAAATCCAACGAGAAATGGTGGGTCTGTGTAGACTATTCTGATCTGAATAAGGCATGTCCCAAAGACAGCTTCCTATTACCTCGAATCGACCAACTAGTGGACAGCACGGCCGGACATGAGTTACTCTCATTTTTGGACTCTTATTCAGGATACAACTAGATCGTTATGTATCCCCCAGACAGGTAGAAGACTACCTTTGTCACTGACAGAGGGCTCTACTGTTACCGGGTCATGCCATTTGGCTTGAAAAACGCTGGGGCAACATATTAGACGCTGGTGAATCAGATGTTTGCTAGTCAGATTGGGCGCACCATGGAGGTGTACGTAGACGACATATTAGTGAAAAGTACCCAAGCCTCCAACCACTTTGCCGACCTCGGAGAAACATTCAACGTCCTGTGAGAATATCAGATGAAATTGAATCCCGCTAAGTGTGCATTCGGGGTTGAGTCAGGGAAGTTTCTTGGCTTTCAAGTCAGTCAGCGAGGTATCGAGGCCAACCCGGATAAGATCAAGGCTCTCCTCGACATGAACTCACATCGGACTCTTAAGGAGATACAGTGTCTCACGGGTAGAGTTGCCACCCTCGGACGCTTCATATCTAGGGCTACAGATAAATGCCTACCCTTCTTCCAGCAACCGAAGGGTCATAAGAAGGCAGAGTGGACGCAAGAGTGTGAACATGCCTTCCAGTAATTAAAACAGTACTTGGGTTCACCGCCTCTATTGTCCAAGCCTGAAGAAGGGGAGCCTTTGTTCCTCTACCTCGCAGTCTTGGCTTCAGCTGTTAGTTCAGCTCTGATTAGAGAGGTTGGAAGCAAGCAGTACCCCGTGTACTATGTAAGCAAAGCCATGGTACCAGCTGAAACAAGGTACCAGTCCTTACAAAAACTGGCGCTCTACCTCGTCGTCTCGACCAGAAGACTGCGGCCACACTTCCAGGCCCACTCCATAGTTGTGCTAATAGACTCTCCTCTGAGGCAGGTCCTCCAGAGACCCGAAGTGTCGGGTCGGATGACCAAGTGGGCCGTAGAGCTCGAAGAGTTTGACATTCAATTCCGCCCCAGGACGGCACTCAAGGGTTAAGCTGTAGCCGACTTTATCGCCGAGTTCACAACTCCGGATGAGGAGAAAGTCAGTAAGAAAGTCGAAATGACACCACTTGTCCCGTTGTGCAACCAAGAGGTAGCATCAGATCCGGGGTGAGTCCTTTATGTTGATGGGTCTTCCAATATTAAAGGAGCAGGAGCCGGTGTTGTCCTGGTTAAACCTAATTCAACGACAATCTAATACGCAATCAGACTCTGGTTCAAAGCTTCAAACAACGAAGCCGAGTACGAAGCGTTATTAGCTGGGCTCAGGCTGGCAGCGAGCCTAGGCGTTCAGACCCTGCAAGTCCGTTACGACTCGCAGCTGGTAGTGAACCACATCTCTTCGGAGTACGAAGCTAAAGAAGTCAGAATGATCGCCTACCTCGAGGAAGCAAGGAAATTGATCGAGAGATTTTGGAGTTGCACCATCCGGCAGATCTCCAGAGCCGAGAACTCATGGGCCGATGCCTTAGCAAGACTCGCCTCGGCCTACGAGGAAAAGATCCCGCGTTTCGTTTCTGTCGAGTTGATTGAGCACCCGAGTATCAGCCAATTAGAGAAAGTTAATCCCGTCCATTCCATTCCTAGTTGGATGAACCCGATCTTCAATTATCCGTCATCCGGCGAAACCCCCTTGGACAAACTAGAGGCGAGGCGAGGCGACTTAGGGTCAGAGCGGCCCGGTACGCTATATTGGACAGAGTGTTGTACAAGAAGGGGCATTCTTAGCCTTACCTTAGATGCCTCCGACCGGACGAGGCCGACTATGTGATTCGGAAGATTCACGAGGGAATCTGTGGGAACCATTCTGGCAGTCGCGCCTTGGCTATGAAGATATTTCGTCGAGGGTATTTCTGGCCGACTCTTAAGTAAGACTCTAAGGACTTTGTTCGAAAATGTGACAAGTGTCAGCGTTTTGCTGCAGTGCCGAGGCAACCGACAGAAGAAATGACCCTCATGAGTGGGCCGATATCATCGGTCCCTTACCCACTGGGAAGGGACAAGTCAAGTTCGCTATAGTTGCAATCGACTACTTCACCAAGTGGGCCGAGGTCGAGCCAGTCGAGAAGATCACTGAACAAAAAGTAATCGACTTTGTGTGGAAAAATATCATCTGCCGGTTCAGAATCCCACGAACCATCGTTTCTGATAACTACCGCTAATTCGATAATGACAAGTTCCGTAGTATGTGTCAAGAGCTTGGTATTGTGAACGCTTACTCATCGCCTTGGCACCCGCAGTCGAATGGAGAAGTAGAAACGGTCAACAAGATCATCAAACACCATCTTAAGACAAAGCTGGATAAAGCAAAGGGAAATTGGGCTGAGGAGCTCCCCTTCGTCCTCTGAGCTTATAGGACCACAGCCCAGACTTCAATGGGAGAAACTCCATTTTCGTTGTCCTATGGCTCGAAGGCAATGGTGCCAGTGAAAATCGAACTCCCAACGGCGCGGGTAAGAAGCTTCTAAGAAAATCAAAACTCTAAGCAGATCGCTGCCAATCTAGATTTGATCGAAGAACTCACAGAGGTTTATAAGCTCCGAATGACGGCTCGACATCAGCAGGTAGCGCGTTCTACAATTCAAAGGTTAAAGTCAGGCGCTTCCGCCCAGGGGACTTAGTCTTCCGACGGGTCTTTCAGAACACGGCTGAGCCAGGGGCAGGAGCGCTCGGACCCAACTGAGAAGGAACATATCGTGTGGTCAGGTCTAACAAACCAGGCTCGTATCACCTGTAAGACCTCGAAGGCCGTCATCTCCCTCATCCTTGGAACGCCGAGCACTTGAAGATCTACTACCCATGAGGAACTAGCCTTTAAGGCTCATAATAAAATGTACACCTCCGAGCGGTTAGCCTTTAAGGCTCTTAATAAAAGTTTAATTATACTTTGATGCTTGCCCGATTGTCTTATCAACACAAGCGTAAATTAAATGGTCCGATCCTTTAAGAGATCGGAGCCCAATCTTACGAAAGATCGATAAGGCATCCCCTCGAGGAAAAAAGTCTAATAATGACCCGACCCTCCATTGGAGTACTCGACTTGACGATATGACGGAATGAAGGGGCCAGGCCCATAAACAGGCCTGCTCGACTACATCTTATAACGAGTAAACGCAATACCAAAGAAATTTTTTTCATTAAATTCCCTCGGAGAGGCAAAAAATACATTTACATTAAAAAAAATGATAAAATGTCTTCAAGCTGGAGGAGGAGCCTGAGTGTCAGGGGCTTGGTCCGATCGGGCAACTTCAGCAGGGGCATCTTCGGGATCCTTAGGCAGAAGAGGGTCAAGATTGAGGTTTGGGTGCAAACCCAGGACTGCCTCGAGACAAGCATCGAAGCCACGGTTGTATAATGTCGCAACTTCGGCGTCCCTCTCCTTGGAGGTCTTTAAATCTTCA
Organism: Magnolia kwangsiensis; assembly: GCA_037074715.1. Lineage (NCBI taxonomy): Eukaryota > Viridiplantae > Streptophyta > Magnoliopsida > Magnoliales > Magnoliaceae > Magnolia > Magnolia kwangsiensis. Next base: position 167,183,125 of record CM073574.1, on the reverse strand, counting down.
ACTGCGGCGGCAACTACTGCGGCCAGAGAGGCCTCATCTTTGACCCGCTGAGCCTCCATAGCCTGATCCATGGCTCGGGTCCGCTCTTCAGCCGCCTTGGCCTTTGAGCGTTTCAGGGTTTCACCCAATCGGGTAGTCTCCATGGCCAAAGAATCCGCATAAGCCCTGACGCAGGTCAGCTCGACGGTCGCTGCATCGCCACTCGCCTTAAGATTATCCGCCCTCTCCTGCAGGTGCAGCTCCCTGGCCTCCAAGTCGACGACGACTCCCTGCAGTTGGCTCACCCTGGCCCTCTCGCTTGAAAGCTACCGACGCAGTTCGGTTTCCTCGGACTTCAAGGCCGCTGTCTCAGCCTTGAGAGCCTCGAACTCTATCTCCCTCCTCCGATTCTCCCACACTCTCTCCCGAATTGAAAGCAACATCGGGACGACCTGAATAGGAAACAAAGGTTAGAATCTAAAAAATATATATGTAACAATATGAAAGAAAGGGAGAATCCTCTCGAAGACATACCGTGTAGCATATGGTGGCTAGGTCGTTCAAAAAGCCACCTTCCGATCTGCTAATGTTCTGAGCAATGTCCTCCTCGAGGGCATACTTGGCAGCCCACGGAGCCAAGTAGGTCATATGATAGCCCGACTCAAATCTCTCACCGCTCGTGCCCACCTAGGGCGAGGCCACAGCCTCCTCGGCCCCTACTGTACTGCCGGCCGAGTTTTGACCCTCAGTGAGGACATCTCCCCTGATCTCGGGAGGGAGGGGGGGAGGGAAATCATATTGTCGGCCATTCTAATGGCCTCCTCCCGTTCGGAGGAAGATGGGATAACGATGGGGGGTTCGGGAGCTGCGGCAGGAGCTTCCGCGGTGGGGGGAACGACGATAGCAGGAGCAAGAGGAGCAACGGGGCTCGGAACGATTGAGGTGTCAGCCATAGTCGTTCGGACGAGCCCCGGAGGAGGAGATACCACTAGGCGCAAAACTGCCGAAGGAGCCACGACAGTACTAGGGCGCCTCGGGGTCGGCACCGCGGGGACAGAACCGACTGGTCTCGGAGCTGGGGGTGCTGAAGTCGGCGCAACAGAAGATTCCCCTGCGCGGTGGAGGACTGACTTCTTCCGAGTGATTTTCACTCGGGGGGCTTCCTTTAGCAACTCCGCCGCTGTCGGAGCAGCTTTTCTCTTCTGAGCTCCGGATGCCTCGGCCATGCCTGCGAAAGAAAAGACAGTATCAGATACTAATTGATCGAAAGGAAGCCCATCGAAGAGATTATGGCAACTTACTGAGGGACGTGGGCAAAGGTTGAGACTTGCAAAGCCCAGACCTGTGAAGATTGGCCGCGGTGATCAGATCAGCCTAAGAATGAAGCATCTCTGATCGCGCTCTAGCCTTCGCAATACGATTTTTCTAGTCTGAGTCGAGGAGCGGCAACCCCTTTGGAAAAGCTGCAAAAGGAAAAGGAGAAATTTCACTTCAATTGAAACAGGTGAAAACTAAGGCATCAATTCAGATGCTAGATGAAGTCCGACCTGATTTCGTAAAATGGGTCGGAATACGAGCCGTTGAGGTTCTAAGCTTAGCTACTGGTGCCTCCCATTCACCTGCCACCCAGAACCACTTATTTTTTCAGTCCTTATTAGAGGACGGCAGGTGCATCACCAATCCCGACCCTTTGCTCCCTCGAGTCTCAAAATAGTACCATAAATCGTTGCTGTCATGCTTGACCAGGTACAGACTCAGCAGTTCCTCTGAGGTCAGCTCGGAGTTTCCAACTTGTCTCAAAATTATGTAGGAAAAAATCATCACTCTCCAGGCATTCGGAGTAAATTGTCTAGGAGCCAATCTAAGGTTAGCCACAACCTTCTTAATAAAGGGGTGTAGTGGGAGTCGGACCCCGTATTGCAGCGCACAAAGAAAGATGGCAACTTCTCCCTTTACGGGAGCACCAGCCATGTCCATAGGCCCAGGGGCCATTATCTGAATGGAGTCAGGGATTTGGAACTTCGAGCGGATCCACTCCATCTGAGGTTTCGACATAACAGAACCTCCTGAGACTACCTCCATGGTGCGCAAACTTGTGTGTATTTCGGTGGTGGCAGTGGTCTCGACTCGGCGGACTCGGGTGTCCCTCTTCTTGCTAAGCTGCTTGGTCTTAGAGCCTAATATTTTTTACCTCCGAGGAGAGGGGTATGGGAGAGTGGTCTCGAAAGGGCTTTCAGAAGCCCCACTCCCACTTTCAGAACTCTCCAGCTCGGAGTCATCGGCGTATTCACGAACCATCTAAAGGTCGGAAGACATGGTAGGAAGAAGGATGAAGATCCACAGGACTCACTGGGTGACTGCCGAAAATCGCCTTCTACCAAAAATTTCGAGTTCGGCCGGAATCGCCTCGTCCGAAATCGCCTTCTCCGGCATGATCTTCTGATTTAGAATGTAAAGTGACGAATGAAAATTCGGGGTGCCTTATATAGGCAATGAAGAAATTCTACATTGATAGCGAGCCTTAATGGCCGCAGCCGAATCGGCGCGAGCCGATCTCCGAGCACACATGGCCGCACCGCATTGGAGGAGTACTGAACCATTAGTACGGCTCTGACATCGGGTAGTGTACCTCGATATGCGAAGCGACGCCCCAGCAGTCGGAGCCGTCACGTGCATGCCTCTTCAAGTCTGCATGACCTCTCATATGCTGGAAGGAGATTCAGAATCGTAACCGTCGCCACGTGTTAACCGAAGCGACTAGCACGCGCACAATTTGAGACCCGTCATCATTGCAATAAAGGCGGAAGATGTCCTACATGAGTACTCTCCGAGCCTGCAAGCAAACTCGAAGAGTAAGGGGCTTATGTTATTGGGAGATCTGAGCCCATGGTAGAATATCAATCTGGCTGTAAGTCCGAGCCGAGGCACCCGAGGCACTACCCATCTGACCAGACTTCAGCATCGCAGCAAGGATACGCGAGCGTCTTTGGATGAGGGTCGACTCGGAGGGGTCCTAACAATCCGATCGGATAACCTATTATTCCCCAACCACGATATGCTCAAGCCGGCCGCATCGGATTCGGCATGACGGGTTGGGTCGGACGTCGTCTGACTTGGAGAATGTTCTTTACTATGGTCTAACGAGCCGAGCCGAACAGACATTCAGATGCGCATATCCCATTCACTAAACATATAAACTGTCATAACCAAATGTGACCGATAACGTCGCTCGCAGATACGTACTATTCGTCGGATACGCTACACGATCAATAGATTGCGGATGGTATTTTCACGATCCGGGAATCCCCTTGATCGTGCCGAGATTATCGAGACCAGACCGCCCCACAGGCAAGTATAAATAGCACACAACGCCATATCTACAGGTACGTGAAATCAAGCTCTCTTCTCCTCTACTCTCTATCCAAATCCCGATTCCCTTGTCCTGACTTAGGCATCGGAGGGTCATCCGGCTTATCTAGGTCACCTTTGCCCGTTTTCTTGGTGCTGACTTCAGGGACGACACGTAAAGGGCGACGCGGAGAGAGGGCCGACCAAATTTTGACCTCAACACATGTGTCATAATGTTTGTGAGAAATCTACCTGTGTGTCCGTTTTGTGAGATCAATATAGGATTTGATTATTAAAAAAAAAAAAAACCAAAACTCATATAGGCAGCATTAAAGGAAAATTTGGGCAGAAAAATTCCCACCGTTGAAGCCTTTTGGGTTAACGTCATTCTGAGATGGACTGAAAACACAAATATTAACCTTATTCAAAACTTCTTTAGGCCTATGTATATTCAACCATTGATGTTTAATCCTCATTTTTTCAGCCCACCTGAGTATTTCAACAATTGATGTTTAATCCTCATGTTTTCAACCCACTTTAAAATTGGATCTAGCTCCTTTTTGCCCCATGACATAAAATGAACTCAGAAAGTGGATGAACCAGATAGATTTCTCACGAACATCACAGTGGATTCCTCTTTTAAGTTTCCAGGGCATGCACTCTCGCTCTCCACGAATCCTACTTTCATGCGTCATGATTCGTACAAGCCATCATTGGCATTGTTTTTACTGTTGCCTTAAATGCGGGTGTGTGATGATGTGGCTCAATTAGATTGCAACCAGCAGTTTTTTATTTTTTATTTTTTTCATTCACGCCGTCCAACCATTTTCTCATTTCAATTTAAAATTTGATCTCAAAACTCAATTAAAAGCATAACCATTGAAAACTGTTGTGAACGGCTATTAAAAACTTTCTGCAAGCCACATAAGTTTTGGATTAAGTTAATATTTATATTTTCCTTCCTATAGGCCAACATGTTAGATGTAAAAGAAACATTAAAATGGTGGGCAAACGAACCTTGTCTGAATTTTTTTACAATTCATTTTAAGACAAGACAAAAGATGAGTAGGATTAGCAAATCTAGCAGCCACATAAGAGAAAAACGTAGGAAAAAAATTACTACCATTGAAACCTTCCTCAAGTGTGCCTTGTTGTTTAGATGCCATTCAAGCCACTTGTAAAGTCAGTTACATTGAGATATCATTCAAACCGTTCATAAAGTCATTCCCATGAGGATGAATCGAAAACATAGAAAACTTAGCCTGTCGTAACTTCTTTGGCCATTTTCAATGTTTCTTGTTTTATCCCACTGTTTACTTTGATATGGCGTATTTTAGTTTTGGATTCACAACAGTCTTGGCTTGAAATGGGTGGATATCACACAGACATAACGGCTGGCCCCACTAGCTTCCAACCAAGGAACGTCCGGCCATAGTACGTGGCAGGCAATCCGCACCCCAGGAAGCAGTAGTGATTGACTATTAAGAACTCCTGGTCCACAAAAGTTTTAGATCTATGTGGTCTCTTCATTAAAGTCTTTGTAACCTTATCAACATGTTGGATGGCAAATAAACTTTTATGTGGCCACCGATAAGCTTCTAATGCGAGTATTATTTCCTGAGATGTGCTCCACCTGAGCCATCAAAACGGATGGACGTAATGGATACAAGGAGCAAACATCATGGTAGGCTCCACAGGCAAGGATCCACCCACCTCGGTGGATCCACAATCCAACGGAGCTGCGCTCGTGATATGATCTGTCGATCCGGTAGGTCGCACGGTTGCATGACCATGCCTTAAAAATCTCCCAAGCTAGAATATCCTAGCTCTTCATCAGTAGACTTACCACAAATGGACGGTTAAAAAACACACACAGCTATGGATAAAAGAAATTCAAAATTTGATGGCTAGTTCTCATTAATTGTGGGGCCATTATACGAAGGGATGAGTAACTAGTATCTTGTTAATTGTGGGGCCATTAGACTAATGGATGAGTAACCACAATCTCTGCTCAATACACTCATGCTCTGAGGGGCCCACATGGGGTATGTGTTGGGGGCCTTGCACAAAACCTTAGGATCTAGCCACCCGAACAAACTAGAATTATGAGATAATAATGCAATGAAAATCAATCAAAGCACAATTACACACCACACGAGATTTTTACGTGAAAAATTCTCAAAGAGGTAAAAACCACGGGACCTCATTCAGATCAACAATCCACTATGAAAGCAGAATGTTTACAATCTTCGTCACTCACGCAGGACTCTCCGAAATTTCAACCACTGCACCGTCTCTCTTCTGAACCGAGGAGGAAAAATCCCATCAAATCTTTCCTTTTCCGACTCAGGAGGAATTCACCTTCTTCAAGCCAGTCAGGTTTCTACAAACCTTAAACTTGCCCTTGAGCAAAGCCTTGGTCATCATGTCTGATCCATTATCGTCTGTGTAGACTTTCTCAAGCTGTAACACCTTCTATTCCAAAGTATCCCTGATCCAGTGATACCGAATCTCTATGTGCTTCGACTTGGAATGCTGACTTAGATTCTTACTCAAGTGTATAGCACTCTAACTATCGCAATAGACCACATGCTCCTGCTTCAGGCTAAGTTTTTGTAGGAACCTCTTCATCCAAAGCATCTCTTTACATGGCTCTGTGACTGCAATGTACTCGGCCTCTGTCGTCGACAATGCTATGACCTTCTGTAGCTTGCTCTGTCAAGAAACTGCTCTCCCTGTAAACGTAAACATGAACCCCGATGTACACTTCATGGAGTCTATGTTGCCTGCCATATCTACATCTGTGTAACCCTATAGCACAGGTTTACCTTCACCATAGCATAGGCTCAACCTGGATAAGCCTCTTAGATACCGCAGTATCCACTTCACTGCTGCCCAATATTATTTACCAGGATTGACAAGATACCGGCTGACAACACCAACTGCATATGCTATGTTTGGGCGTGTACACACCATAACATACATCAAACTTCCTACAGCTGACGCGTAGGGTATCTTCTGCATCTCTTCCACCTTTGCCTTCGTCTTGGGACACTGCCTGTCGCTCAATCTGAAGTGACCATCCAGTGAAGTACTGACCGACTTCGCTGCATTCATATTGAACCGCTCTAGGACTTTCTCAATATACCGCTCTTGTGACAACCAAAGTTTCCTACTGCTTCTGTCACGGGTTATCTCTATTCCTATGATTTGTTTAGCCGGGCCCAAGTCTTTCATCGCAAATGACTTGTCCAACTCCTGTTTCAGCCTGTCGATCTTCTTGATGTCTTTTCCCATGATGAGCATGTCATCAACGTATAACAGCAGAACTAAGAAATCACCATCTGAGAACTTGCGCGTGAACACACAGTGGTCCGACTCCGTTCTATCATACCCATGCTGTAACATGAACGAATCAAACTTCTTGTACTATTACCGCGGAGCTTGTTTCAGCTCATACAAGCTCTTCCTTAGCCTACACACCATATGTTCCTTGCCCTTGACTTCGAACCCCTTTGGTTGGTGCATGTAAATCTCTTCTTCCAGGTCACCATGGAGAAAAATAGTTTTAACGTCTAACTGCTCTATCTCTAGATCCATGCTAGCTGTCAACCCAATCAACACCTGTATGGATGTCATCTTCACCACTGGTGAGAATATCTCCTCGAAGTCTATGCCTTTCCTCTGACCAAACCCTTTCACCACAAGTCTGGCCTTGAACCTCGTCTGTGAATTCTTCTGCTCAACCTTCTTTCTGAACACCCACTTGTTGCTCAAAGCTTTCTTGCTCTTAGACAGTTTCACCATGTCATAGGTGTGGTTCGTATGTAAGGATTCCATCTCCTCTTGCATAGCTTTTAACCACTCCTCCTTATGCTTATCGGATAGAGCCTCAGAATAATCTTCTGGCTCTCCTCTATCAGTCAGCATAATGTACTCATGCAGCGAGTACCTCTTGGACGGCTGCCTGTCCCTAGATGACCTCCTCACCTGTGGCTTAATAGGTGGATCAAGTGGGGGCTGCTCCCCCGGTCCATCTTCTGTAGAAACCCCCTCGTCCTCTACACCTCGCTGTACTCCCCCGTCATCAGGTACCACTGGAGGAATAACCGGATCCATGTCCTCTAACTCACCTGAACTAGGCTGGTTCTTTTCTGGCTTACCAATGTCTTCAATACACTGATCTTCAAAGAAAACCACATCTGTGCTCCTGACGAGCTTCTTCTCGGTCGGATCCCACAATCTGTAACCGAACTTTTCATCACCGTACCCTAAGAACACACACTGCCTGATCTTCATATCGAGCTTGGACCTCTCGTCCTTCGGTACGTGAACGGATGCCCTACATCCAAACACCCTGAGATGACTGTACGATGGATCCTGTCCAATCCACACTTTCTCAGGTACTTCTCCATTTAATGGGGCTGATGGAGACCTGTTTATCAGATACACCGCCATGCGCATTGCTTCTCCCCATAATGTCTTGGGCAACTTTGCATGGGATAACATGCATCTAATTCTCTCAACAATGGTGCGATTCATTCGCTCAGCTACACCATTATGCTGGGGGGTCTTGGGAACTGTCTGTTCATGCCGTATACCCAGGGACTTGTAGTACTCATGAAAGTCGCCGATGTATTCACCACCATTGTCAGTGTGGATGCACTTCAATGATCTACCTGTCTCTCTCTCGACCATAGCATGAAACAACTTAAACACACCAAAGACCCTGTCCTTGGATTTCAAAGCATAAGCCCAAACCCTCCTAGACGCATCATCTATAAAAGTAACAAAATACAATGCCTCACCCAAGGTTTTTGTTCTCATAGGACCACACACATCAGAATAAACCAAATCTAATGCATGCACTTTATTAACATGAGAAACAGTTTTAACAAATGGAACTCTATGCTGTTTCCCTGATAAACAATCAAGACATGTTTTGAGAGGTATACCTGTCACGTCTGGAAAGAGCCGCTTCTTCGCTAGTAGCTGAAGCCCCTTTTCACTCATGTGGCCTAGACGTCTGTGCCACATGTCTATAGCTGAATCTTGCACTACGTTCAACCCACCCTTGCATACACTGACACTTGCCTTGTACAGGGTGCAACACTTTTTTTCTTTGGCTGCGATCAACGAACCTTTGATGAGCTTCTAACGCTCACCAGCAAACCGACTTTCATAGCCATCATCATCCAACCTTCCCGTCGATATCAAGTTGATGCGAAGGTCTGAGATATGCCTCACATCCCTGAGAACCAATGTGTAGCCCATATCAGTCTTCACACAAATATCACTGACTCCCACGATCTTCGATACGCCAGAATTTCCCATCTTCACGGTCCCATAGTCACCTGACTTGTAGCTTGTAAAGAAATCCCTACGTGGAGTCGCATGAAAAGAAGCTCCTGAGTCAATCACCCAGTCGGTGTCCTGATTCTTAGCCGTGAGACATACATCATGATCTGTGGAAAGGATAATAACAACATCGTCATCTGAAGCGACCGCAGTGGAATCAGATTCATCTTCCTTCTCATTTCCTTTTCCTTTTTTGTCGTTTTTAGCCTTACGACATTTATGCTTGTAGTGGCCATTCTTGCCACAATTCCAGCATTCAATATCTTTTCTGTTACTCGACTTGCCTCTTGATTTATCTCGGGCCTTCCCGCCCTTCCTGTTCTTTCCTCTCCCCCGTTCCTATGTCACAAGGGCCTCTTGCTGATAGACCCCTGAGACTTCCTCCTTGTCTCTTCATTGAAGAGACGGCTAGTAACCTGTTCCATGGATATCTTTTCGTCTGGCGCGGAGTTACTTAGAGACACCACCAATGTCTCCCAACTGTCAGGCAATGAACTAAGCAATAGTAAAGCCTACAATTCATCATCCAGGACTATCTTCATAGAGGAGAGCTGGTTCACTATATTACTGACTTCATTCATGTGATCGGCCACAAAAATACCATCCTTGAAATTGAGATTCACAAGTCGCCTTATCAGGAAGATTTTATTACCGGCTGTCTTCCTCTCATAAAGCCCTTGTAGTTTCAGCCATAAGCTTGCGGCTGAGGTTTTCGCAAACACATGGTGGAACACAGAGTCATCCAGCCATTGTCTAATAAACCTCACCGTCTTTCGGTCCAACTTCTTCCAATCTTCATCAGACATATCCTTGGATTCTGCTGATATGCCTAAAATTGGAGAATATACATTCTTGTAATAAAGCAAGTTCTCCATCTTAGCCTTCCATATGGTCCAGTTAGAACCATTGAAGTTGATCATCCTTGATGAGCCACCTTCCATAATTCCAAACCGATCCTTCCCGTTCAATGAACTTAAGCTCTGATACCACTTTGTTGGGGGCCTTGCACAAAACCTTAGGATCTAGCCGCCCGAACAAACCAAAATTATAGGATAATAATGCAATGAAAATCAATCAAAGCACAATCACACAAGCGATTTTTACGTGGAAAACTCTCAAAGAGGTAAAAACCACGGGACCTCGTCCAGATCAACAATCCACTATGAAAGCAGAACGTTTACAATCTTCGTCACTCACTCAAGAGCGGATAAATAATAAGAGAATAAAAAGAAAACTGAGAGATCTCACCGATTACGAGGACGTAGAAGCGCTGAGACGACGGCTCCCTTCCACAAGTTTCCTCTATCTCTTTTCTCTCACTCTCTCACCCTAAACCCTTTAGCAAAACCCTTGCAAAGCCTTTAGGAAACCCTCTTATGTTTTTCTCATATATGGAAAAACCCTAGAAAATCCTAGGAACCCCTTTTTGTAGTTTTAGGAAACTCCTTTCCACATCCCTGTTGCGAAAGGACTCATATCCACAAATTTTCGTAAAAAACTGCGTAACCTAGGACTGGTCCTAGCCGCCTAGGACTGGTCGTAGCTCGCCTACGACTGGTCGTAGACCACCTACGATTGGTCGTAGCTCCCCCAGGACTGGTCGTAGACCGCGGAGAAAATTAACAATAACTCGCTAGACTTTGAGTCGTGCCAGGGCTCGAACCCACGACCGGTCGAGCGCCTCCCACGACCGGTCAAAGACCACCTACGACCGGTTGAGCAGTGTGATGGAACTCTCCGAAATTTCAACCACTGCACCATCTCTCCTCTGAACCGAGGAGGAAAAACCCCATCAGTATGAATCTCGACTCCAAACAGTAAATTTGATGCTTTAATTATACCATCACGCATCTTTAGTTGTAATTTAAGTTTACACTCATACGTAAAGATTTATTTTTAATATAATATTAAATAGGTATTTTAATTGATGCATTTTTACTATCATTTCTAATAGCCTTTTGTAAGTTTTTCTTTGTTTGATTTATGTTAGTATTTTAAACTATTTTCTTATGAAAAGTATAAAATATCCAATAATCGTACCCTTTGGTATAACTGAATTGATATAAACTACTATGAGTGGTTGAATAAATGATTAATTTTTTTAAAAGCTAGTCACATATGTTGGATGGACGGAGTAGATGTAACACACATCCGGTGGGGCCCACAAAGCCTTTTGTGCCCCGTCTCTCTACAACAGTTGTAGGAAAATAGTCCTGCCGGCAGATGCACCACCAGATCCTGTCCGATCAACGGGTCGGGCGCACTACAAACATGACCAAATCCGGTCCACTCTCATCAGGTAGGCCGTACATCTGATGAATACTAAGCACTGTTCTATTATTATTATTACTTCTCTAACCGTCCATTTTTATTTTTTTTTTCCTCGTGGGACTGATGAGAGTTCACATGCTGATTCTGGCAGAGGCAGGGCCCATGGTACTCCCTAACGAAGAATGGCCCAGATTCCATACACGTAAGCACGCGAGAGGACACCCACGGCACAAAAAGATGGCCCAGATATTTCACTCGTGTGACATGCGGCACGTGCACGGCAACGTCTCTTCAGGGCGCGCGAGTAGCTTTAGCATGGGCCTGTCCTCTCTTTGTAGATTCCTTTTGTTTCCATGCTTTTGCGTCTTTTTAGCTCAAGCAATTGCTTTCGTCTTTCCGTGCATCGCAGTGAGAATCGGAGCTTCCGGCAATGACCGCCCCTTCCATCCTCACCACCAACATCATTGCGTCATTCCCATCCAACTCGGCCGATTCCTTTGCAACTCTCCGAAAAATCGGCCGACTCGCCAACGCTCCTCTGTAGTAGCTCCGCCCTCTTCCCCTCCTCTGGCCGAACCCGAAATCCCAAGCCGATCCGTGCCCGGCCAAAGGTTTGCCTTTTTTCTTCTTCTCACTCTCGGCTGTCGCGTCGTTTCAAAGATTCCACTCGTTTGTTTCTTTCTTCAAAGGTGGAAATGACATTGTAACGTGTTTTGCTTCATTTATATTGAAATTTCCTGAAATGGAATGAAATTTCGGTTTCTTCTTCTTTGAAGCCTTTTCTTCGGAACGTTTCTTCTATTTTCCCGCATTTTCGTTTATATTTATATATTTTTAAATGAAATGGAATTATTTTTTGTATCGATCTCGCAGAATCTTGATTTTCTCTGGATTTACCATGTTTTTGCTTTTTTACGAATTTTTTGAAATTTTCATGTTTCGTTATTTCCCGCATTTTCTCGAAATGGAATGGAACATTTCTCTGGATTTTTCCTCTTTTCTTCTTTTGATTTTTGAAGACACTATTATTGATTTTCTTTGGATTTATCGTCATTTTTATTCCGTGCATTTTCATGAATTTGGAAAAAAAAATGAATTACTTGATTTCTAAGAAAATCGCCCCCCTTCTTTTTCTAATTTCTGTTGAATTTCTCTCAATTTTTTCTTGATTACTTATCAAATTCTATTTTTTTCCCCAGACGCTGATTTTCTCTGTTTTTTCTGCGGATTGCTGGTTACAGAGGGTAAATGTGGTAATTACGGCGAAACCTGGAGGTGTTTGTAGAGCCGAGGTTGGGCCGGAATGCAGAACCAGATGATGTATTCGGCTCCCCAGCGCTCGCTTTCGAATCGACGGATCATTGACACTCGTGGGCAGTCGAAACGGCTCTATCAAGTCTGGAAAGGAAGCAATGTAAGATTTCCTTCGATCATCTATCTTTTTGTGTAATCTGTAACTTTCCGATAAATCACTGCCCATCCCTCTGTTGATCTTAGCTTGCATTTTGAACTTTAATTATATGTGATGTTGATGAAATTCACAATGTGGGGCCTGGATTTCCCTATTGGGCCACCATCCAACACAGATGTGGTCCACCCAATTCATATGATTCTTAGGGACCAAGGATGTGGATGCTCTATGCAGGCCTTCAGTTTCTACTACTGGGACCCATGATCTGATGATCCAGACCATCGAACCCACCCTACATATACCATGCCCTAAAAATCTCCTGGAATGAGAGACCCAAGCCATCCGATCTGTGGATTCTTTGTCGTTTGATGCAGTTTTCTTTTAACTGTCTGTTTGAATGCTACTTATTGAACAGTTTAGGACTGTTTCATCTGCCTACGGTTGGGCCTGTCAGATCAACGGTCTTGATCACTGAAACATGGACCTCCACTTAGAGGATTCAGCACTGTTGATACATTCTCCTTCCCCTGAACGCGGGTCCAGTTTGTACTAGTGGGGCCCATCGTCTAATGATCCAGACCGTTGACCTTGTGGGTCCACTGTATGTGGACCATGCACCAAAAATATCCCTGGTTGGAAGACCCATGCCATCCATTATTTGGCTTCTTCCTCCTTTCCTGCAGTTTTCTTTTAACCACCTATTTGAAGGTTACTCATCAAACAGTTGGATTGTCTCATCTGGCGCACGGTCGGGCCTGTCATCAACGGTCTTGATCATTGAAACATGGTGCTCCACTTCTTTAGAGGACTTGGCACTGTTCATAAATTATCCCTCCCCTGAATGTGCTCTGGTTGGATAATCATAGCCGTCTGACATATGAAATAGTGAACCTTACACTGGTTGGATAATCATAGATTTTTTTGGTATTAGATCTTTAGCCAGTAGAAGTTGCTATTCTATGTTAATCGCTCTAATGCATTTGAGTTGTAAGACTTTGAAGCAGGAGCAACACTTTAAGAAAAGACTTGGGCGACTGTAGATATCGCCTGACGGTGCGAAAAGCCAACCAAATGAAATGCAAAACCACCCATTTTGAATTGGTGTTGGATTTTGCATTAATAAGCTTTATGCAACGGTCCCCTTGTTTGATCCCATGTATATGGGGCCACATTGTTCTACATTTAGCTTTTCCTGAGATCTTCACTTCCCAAGAGATGCTTTTGAACTCCCTGGACATGATGGCCCGGATAATTAGCCAAGAGACACCTTTGAACTCCCTGGACATGATGGCCTGGATAATGAGATAATTGGACGGAACTTGATCAAAGTTTTCTAATTGATCCCTAGTGTCAAGTTTTGGGAGGTAATTGTTGGGGAGTGATGCCCTTGTGATTTCTCCACCAGCTCCGATCTAGGACTCTGATTTTTCTTTTTGGTTTGCAAGTGTTCTTAAACAGGCTAAACATACGTTGTAACCTGAGTGGTTGTAATTTAGAACTAGTACAGGAATTCCTCATGGAATGCACTGGCTGGGAGTTTTCGCGTGTTTTGACTAGAACAGTAGGTTTAGAGTACAGAGCATCTTGATGCTGCTGTTGCCTAGGAGACTGGTACTATCGGTTGATACAAAGATCAAATAAAACATACTTCGAGTTGTGTGAAATGAACTAGAAATTCAACCACTATCCTTGATATTGAAGGCAACTTTGTAGCAACTCATTTTAAGATTATAAATCTCCTTCCATATATTGTATGTTTCTATATTAATTGCTAATGCATTTCTGTTTTATCATTACTCAAAGATATCCATGAATTTTCAAGTACATGTATCTTTTTTTCCAGGCATGTTCTTGTTAGCCACTTGCTGTCTTTTTTTTTTTTCTCTATAATGCCCTCATTTTTGGTCATGTATTTTCCGCAACTCCATTTTTCCTTGACAAACACTGAACACCAGTCTGTTGAAATATCTTGCAGAGATTCTTCCTCGGAGGCAGGCTTATATTTGGTCCAGATGTGAGGTCACTGGTACTTACAATATTGCTAATTGTAGTTCCAGTGATCATCTTTGCTTCATTTATTTCTCAAAGACTAATTAATGAGTTTCAGCATCATCTTGGGGAGCTTATAGTAGCTATTCCTGTTATCTTCATGATATATGTGAGTTCCATTGTATTTTTATTTTTATTTTTTCCCATTCTACTTGCCAATTGGCATGGCTTAAAGTCATATTCCTGCTATTACAAGCTTGTCTTGCCTGTGTTAAAGTCTTCAATGGCTGTTTGAAAAGTTGAAATATAAGATGGTATTTAGATTTCACAAGATATTAATTTGAATTAGCTGTCATTCAGGACTAATAGAATCAAAGCAGCCTCTTCTAGAGATTTATCTTTCGTTTCTTTTGCATATGCTAGAATTTTCTAGAGATTTATCTTTCGTTTCTTTCGTTTCACTGACAGAGTTGCTATTTGATGCCTCCATTTTGCTGCCTATGCCTGCAGGTTCTTTGTATTCTCTTCCTCACTTCTGGAAGAGATCCAGGCATCATCCCTCGTAGTACACATCCTCCAGAATCAGAAGACGATGGTGATGCTTGTTTGTCGATAGACTGGGCAGGAAATCAGGGCCCCACCTCATCTTTACCTCCCACAAAGGATGTTCTTGTCAATGGGATGGTTGTCAAAGTCAAGTACTGCCACACATGCATGTTATATAGGCCACCACGTTGCTCCCATTGCTCTATCTGCAACAATTGCGTAGACCGTTTTGATCACCACTGCCCCTGGGTTGGGCAGTGTATTGGGAAGGTATGCTTTGTTGTTACTTCATTATATGTTGGTTTTGATCTCTTCGAGGCGTCAGTGAACTTATTGTCAAGGAGATCAAGACCCAACTGTAAAGACAGATCAAACTGATCATGAAAATGTCATGGATACTGGGAAATTGTCTGGAAATGACAGCTGGACTGAATATTAAACTAACTACATTGTTTCAAGAAGTGCCTAAAATATGCGGTATTTTTTTTTTTTTTTTGTCACATTTTACAGGCATTTCAAGAGCAATGCCACCTAGATCCCCAATCCCTTGCATTTTCTGTTCTGAATCATGTGATCAGAACTATGGGTTATTTGCAATCCGGATTGCTACTTCTACGACTTGAAATTATGATTCTATACTCTTATTGTTTGTTAGGCTATAATATGAATTTGTATGTAAAATGTAGAGATCTGTACTTCAAGTCATGCAATAGGAGGCATATCAGATTAATACCAAGCATGCTGGATCTAAAATAATAGCACTCATCATTTCATATGTAGACTACACTATCAATTTGTATCTATAATTATATTGTGTATACTTAGCCTTATGTACTGGAATTACCCACAACTCTAGGATACTGTATGCTGCGTCCCACTACTCATTCCCATACTACAATGCCAGTGAGATCCACTATCCAGGTAAGCTTGGTTAAGAGTCCCTCCTTTTAACTATCACTGTTTCATGGACATTGATGGTAGATTCCCCTACTTTATCGCCCTTTCAGATGATTGTTTTGGCTTTCCTTGTATGGTTGCTATGAGTTCTTATTTTGCACTAAAGCTTTGGAAGCCGACATCTCTAACTATCATTGTTTTCAGTCAGTACAAGTTGGTCCCATGACAAAAATGGTCTGGAATGGATCACTTAACAATGGGCCTCTCGTATACAACAGAACTTCGAGCATACTGTGCATACCCTTAGTTTGAGGATCATACAATTCTTCTTTACTTGTTTGGCATCCATCACTATTTCTCTTATAGAATTCTTGACTCCATGGCTTATCTCTCAAATAATTTCTTTTTGTGTAGAGGAACTACCGATTCTTTTTCATGTTCGTGTCTTCCACAACTATGTTGTGCTTGTATATCTTCGCCTTTTGCTGGGTAAATGTCAAGAAAATAATGGATGCATATCAATGTAATCTCTGGAGGGCTTTTCTGAAGACGCCCATGTCGGCCGTTCTAATCATATACACATTCATAGCAGCTTGGTTCGTGGGAGGGCTCACAGCATTTCACATATATTTAATCTCCACCAACCAGGTTCATTTTTTTTTCCTTTAATTACCTTGTTAGATTGTACTCATAATTTTCTCCTAATATGTAGACATAGCATTCGGGAACTGTGTTGGTTCTTTTCAATTTTATTCTTGGAGAACTGTATGATCCTAAATTCTATTCCAATATGTTCCAATGCAACATCTATGGGGTAAGATCCAAGCTCGTCATCAGGTGGGCGCACTATATGTCCTGTTGCCTGAAAATCGGTCTGGTCTGGTCACTAAGTGGGCTCACATGTGTATTGAATTTGGACTCTTGATCAATTCTTTTAACTATCCACTTTGTTCATAAACAGGTGGCCACTTGACAAGTGGACCAGCTTGATTTTCAAGTCAATGTATATGATTGTGGACAATCCCCACACCCCACCCCCCCCCCCCCCCCCCCCCCCCCAATGTTACCTAGACTTGTGCCAACTGTCAAAGTGCTTTAAAGTACATGGCAAAACAAACTCCAAAAATCTAGGCACGAGGACACTTTGTACACAAATAAATAAATTTTTAACAAAATAAATAAATTGATGAATAAAATAATAAAGTAATGTAGCAGGTGTGTGGAGAAAGAGGAGATCACCGTCGTCTTCTCAACCATAGCCCTTGAATCTACAAGGGAAAAAAATCTCTAAAAATGAGAAATAAAATTGATATTACTAATGAAAGTCTATTTACAAAGCCCTTTCATATGACTTACATATTCTCTAAAACCTAAATTCATAAAATTTTTGAAATAGTAAAATTTCCTAAAATAGTTAACTTTCTAAGAAATTGTTAACAAATTCTAAACTAACCAAAACTTTGACACAACTCAAACAAGGACTTTAAGCTATTCTAGGGCTCTCCAAACCCTAAACACCCTCAACATAGCAAAAAGCCAGAACTTGATAAAATAGTAAATTATTTTTAACTTAAGAATCAAAATTTAACCCCTGAGATGACTTAATTTCTAGAAAACTGTTCAGGGGCCAATGTCCTTTGGCTTGGCCAGCATGTAGAGCTTGTTGATAGATTTCCAACGACAAATTATATGTGCAAAACATATAGCCGGTCTCAAAGTTATGGTTGTCGAAAGCTGTAGTGCACACTAGACCCTTGGGTTGAACTTTCTAGCCCGATTTACTTGTCCCACCTCACAAAGGGGTTCTTTTTGTCAAATAGAAAATCAAGGGGAATTTAAAGGAGAACTCATATAGTTCAACCAATTTAAGAATTGTGCAAATAGTAGTTTGTGTAGACGATACTTTATAATTTGCTTTATCAAAAGTCAAAACATTCTAAGAACCCTATAAAAAGAACATAAGTGGGCCATACACCTATAATAGAATGAATTTAAATTTGGACTGTTAGAGGGAGTCCATACGAATGAGGTTCTTCATGAACAAAAGAATGGAGCAAGCTTGCAAGCAAGGAGCGAGAATTTTTGCCTTGAAAAAAGATATTTATATAACTAAATAAATTGAAAATGATGTAAGAAAAACTTTTTGGGGGATGACACTTCATTTGAAGTGTCCAACATGTTGCACTTTCCAATGACATCACAAGGAAACTTCATACATATAGATTTTGAAGTATTGTGTCATGTTGAGAAGTGTTCCAGAAAAAAAAACTGAGAAGTAGAAGTCTTTAGGTAACACTAATCCCATATAATGTAAATCCTTGATTTCTCACAAACGTGGCACATTTGTATGCACAGGGGGAGTAGGATTCAGGATCATTACCTTTTTAATAGTCTGTATACTAGAGGGATATGACAGAAGACCCATCTGTCATAATGTGATAGAGCCCCACTTCCACCTCGCACTTGGCAGGGGAGATACTGGATCGGGATCATCCATGTAGTTGGCTCAGCTTTGGATGCCCCATGGCTCAAAAACAACCCCAATCAAACAATAATAGTGGTCTCTCTCTCACCTTTTCCCCTTAGATGTCGACCATTGATTATTTCTTATTGGTTCTTTAGAATGATACGTTTTGTGCAATTCTTTAACCATGGACCATCCATGGTGTGGGCCACTAGGTGGTGGCCTGTGTCTCACCTGCATCTTTTGTTAATGCAAGCATAAACTTCCACTAGCCCTCAAGTTCCCATGCTTCTAGTATTTTTCCTCCTCTCTTACAGATCGCCACAACATATGCTCGTTGTCATGCAGACGACCTATGAGAATTTTCGATTCCGCTACGAAGGGAAGGTGAATCCTTATGACCTCGGGTGGGCCAAAAACATTATGGAGATCTTCTGCTCGAGGATTCCCGGCTCTCATAACAACTTCCGAGCAAGGGTGAATGAGGACTTCGCCTCTTCCACTGCTTCTCTCCCTCGGGGCCACGTTCTCAGCCCGGAGATTGCCAAGGCGAGCTTAACCATAGATACGGGCAGCAAACGGCAGGCTGTTGCTGCGGATGAGTTTGAAGATATACAGAACCAGATTGGGTTAGAGAGATCCAGGAGCCAGGCAAGGCACTCAAACTGGGTCCAGAAAGGCAACTGGGAAATCATGCCCGACACGCAGGCATTGCCCACTGAGTTTGGAATGGAGCACAAAGGCTTCACTGATAGGGAGAAGATAAGCCATTGATATGGGGGCGGTCACAGGACATGTCTATTACTTAAAGATGGCAAATGATAACTAATATAACTAACAGGAACACAGTGGTTTGTCAGAAAGTGGGGAGAGAAGATAATTGAAACTGCATGAGATGCCCAAATGCTCTTGGAAGGGATTCGAGGGGCCTGACACAGGATGTGTTGTTTGTAGATTAATGTGTTTTTTTTTTTTTTTTTTCTGTAGCTGGGAAAGAGACTCTGTACATTTTGGTATGTTTTGGTTTGGATGTGTTTGGGGTGTAGTTGGTGTTTGTATGGAACTTAGGATATGCAGAAATCAAGGCCCATTTGGATCTTGATATTGGGAGTGTTGTTGATGAGATATGGTTATGTTTTGTTCTAAGGTCTGATACAAAAATCATAGAAATGGGAATCAGCTTCATTCAGTTAGTGAGAAGTGGATTATATTTAAGATTCTTTTATTTGTTTATTCATTTATTTTTGGAGTTCTGTGATACTCAGTCTGTATATGACGCTTGATACGCAGACACTAAGAAATTGGAAGCATGGCATATATTAGCTCAAATAAAACTGACTAGATTGTGCAGGCCACTGTCACCGAGTCACAATCTCAAGATCAGATTGGTTGAAAAATCCTAACCTCTGATTAGTGGACAGTTGTTCGTCGAAAGAGGACTATATGTGCTTGCATATCATCCATCACACTGCCAAAGTATCAAAGTTTCTTCTTCTTCTTCTTCTTCTTTTTAAAATAATATTTATGGATTTGGAAACTGGCCTGACAGGCGACACATTGTGTATAGCAAAGTTCAACTCAATGTAGTGACTCGGTTGAGTCATATTGAGTGGACTGAGTTTTCAAGCCGATCCTCTGAGTTTTGTATGAGTCTTGGCTTGAAATTCATCTGGTTGAGTTGACTTGGCTGAGTTTCGAGTCGACCCACTGAGTTTTAGTACTATGGTGTATAATAGGAGCTTATGCATACTGACTAATGATCATATACAATTATACACCCATTGCATTCTGAGCTTACGATGCTATATATCCTTTTTCCATCCAACTCATCACACACCCGTAGGACGTCCGAGCTGTGGAAAATGTGGGCCCCATCATGAAGATCACCCAGCACAAAAATCTGATTGATCCACTCATCAGGTGGGCCATGAATGTGCATTGGGTCATATTGTTGGTTGTCCATTGATTTTGTCAGTAGGGATGAGCGGAGGCGATTTGGCTGGTGTCAAAGCTCTGTGGGCCCCACCATGATGTATGCGTTTTATCCATGCCGTCCATCCATTTTGCATGATCCAAAAAACAGGGCAGATACAAAGCTCAAGTAGACCACACCGAAGGAAACAGTGGGGATTGAACACCTACCGTGGGAACTTCTTGGGGCCACCAAATTTTTGAATCAAGCTGACATACCCTTCATCCAGTGTCAGGTTGGATGGCCAATAAACATTGCGGTGGGCCCCAGTAAGTTGAGCTGATATATATGGTTTCCCTTCATCCAGGGTTACGTGACTTTATGAACAGGTTGGATGGTTAATAGACATTGTGGTGGGCCCTCAAGAAGATTTCAATGGCAAGCATTCAATCTCCACTGTTTCCTGTGGTGTGGTCCACTTGAGCTTTGGATCCGTATCATTTTTGGGCTCATGCCCTAAAATGAGCTGGAAAAATGGATGGACGGTGTGGATAAACACACATACATCATGTTGGGGCCCACATAGCTTTGACATCAGCTATATGGCTAGGGTTGGGGTCACCAGCCAAACCGCGTCCCTGACTTCGGGCTAGGAGGTCTTCATGGTGTGTCCTATATATTCATAATGCAAGTTGAAGAGGACCAACGCCGGATGGTTCGTTGCATTGTAATCTCTCTTCCCGTACGGTTTGTCGCTACTGACCCTGATGGTCTTTGACGGACCAAGTTTCAAGCCAACGGCTCTGATGTTGTGTTGTTTATTTCTTTGCTCATCGTAGCCCTGTCCCAACTATTCAGATCAGATTTGCGGCCATGATTGCTTAGAAGAGGTCAGGGTCATTGATTCATGGTATCTTTTTGTACGGTAGACCATCAATGGTAGGGCCCGCCAGATGGACTCACGATATATAATGCAACCACGTGAAGGGATATTACTCAAGTAACAAACTATAATGCAATGCACCCAAAAAAAGCAGTTGAGGACGTGACTTGCCTGTGACCCGGGGTTAGAGAATGTACTGTAACACTAAGCTCTCTCAGGCCCACCGTGATGCATGTGTTATATCCACTCCATCCATCCGATTCACCATCTCATCTTAGAGCATGATCCCAAACATAACGAATATCTAAAATTTAAGTGGGCCACAACACAAGACACAGTGGCGACTAAATGCTCACCCAGGAAACCTTCTTGAGGGCCACATTGATTAGATGGGTCCATTAAAGAAAGATTTCAACATTAAAAAAAAAAAAGAAAAAGAATGCCTTCTTACAAAAGCCGTGAAGGAGATGATGGTGGATCCCTCCCCTTCATTCTCATGGACTTCAATATCAAGACCAACCTACCAATTGAGAGTGGAAATGATGGGGTGGTCCAGCCCGGCCGGTGCAGTCGGACCTTGTAGGACCCTGGGTCTGGCCCCTAAACTTGGCCAGAGAGGCAGGCCGGGCTTGAAATGTTGGTCAGAAGTTTGGGCAAGGCCCAGCCCAGGCCAACGATGAATGACCCAGCCAAACCTGTAGCCCACGTCCAACATTAAGTGGGCCTCCATTCTAAAAAGGAATTGACCATTTAAAGATATTTGTAAGCAATTCCTACCACCATACGTGTGTAGATTTAAGGACACTCGTTCGAGTCTGGAACATGCTTAAATGATCTAAACCGTTCATATAATAAGATTTATTCGTGAAGGAAGGATACAGAAAAGAATTTTTAGATTCAACTGTTTCGAACCTTTAATCATTTAACTCTTTTAGTTATAAGGCTAGGATTGGCCCATTGCCATCCTACTACTGATTCAAATGGGACCCTTTCAAACAATTTCTGGCCGTCCCATATGTTTTAAGACCCACTTTAATATGGGTCGATCCACGTATACGGTATACTCACACACGATCAGATAGAAAAGAATCTCGAAAGTGTTCACATCAGGCATCGGATTCTATTAGCTTTATCATCGTACGTGGATCGAAAATGACAGGATTCTCGGTCCAAGGATTTACTTGGGTTTTCAGTTCTGGCAAATGAAGCCAGCAATTCGATAATCTGAACCGTTGGTCTGCTGCGTCCCACCACAGATGGACCATGCGCGAAAAATATACTGGACTGAAAAATCCTAGCCACTAATCTTGGGTCATTTTTGTAAAGGTTAGAATCTTCTTACCGAAGAGATTTTTGAGGTGTTTAGTCTATCCCATGCGGGGCACAACGAACCAATGGTCTAGATTAAAAGATGGCGGACCCTACTTATTAGTGGCGAATCCTGTTATTCCTCAGATAAGCCCTATATAAGGCCATGAAGGTATGTGGTTTTGGTACATCAGTTGCATGGCTGGCAAATATACTGAGTGGGCAAGCTTCCAGCCTCCCTCAAAGCTCCCAGTTTCCCTGAGCTTGACAGACGTCATTGACAGAGCTTAAGGGAGACTGGGTGCTCAGAGGGAGGCAGAGAGCTTACTCCTCATCTCCACCGTCCATTCGGGCTTGAATAGTGTAAGATTTTCACGAAGCTGCAAAACCGGATCAATTGACATGCTTGATCATGATGAGCGGACCGGATGAGCCGATTAACGGTTGTGATTACAAATCTATGTAGGTGTGTAGTTCTTACTACCAATGAGAATATGGTGGCTCAAAATCACTGTAATCGGTTCATTCCTGCCGTTCGATCAAGAGATCCATCAGTCTTTCTGTCTATACGTTGATCTAATCTATCTCTTGCTTTCCAGCGTTCCTCATCGCTTTGATGCCTTGTCTAAAACACCACGCCAATGTTATCATCGCCACGTGAGTAGAAAGAATTTCAGACCATTCATCATGTACACGTGTGGCCCCTTATGATCATTTGGGCACGACTTTTTAGATATGGCATCTACTTAGCAGTGGCGCACGTGAGTCGTTGCACAGAGCGCCGTGTATGGCTGATATTTATTAGTTACCGGGTAAGCTGTGGGGCCCGCTGTGATGTCTGTGTGACATCTATTCCGTCCGTCGGTTTCGCCAGCTCATGTTAGGACATGTCCGGAATGGGGCAGATCCAAAACTTAAGTGGGGCATACCATTGAATGCCTATCTTTCGTAACCTTCGTCGAGCCACAGAAGTTTCGGATGTGGCTAATAATTTTATTTTAGGTTCATCTCTATGAGAACAACCTTATGAACGGTTTGGATGGTGTACAAACATCATAGTGGCCCCAGGTAGGTCTGAACGGTTGGCATTTCCATCCCCTCTGTTTTATGCTGCGTGGTCCACTTGAGTTTTGGATCTGCCTCATTTTTGGGGCATGGTACTATGCTTCGACATGCCAGAGGTCCAAAAGGACAGCCTGGCCCACTCTAACTAGGTTTGGGGCTCGATGGCCAAGCTCGAGTTTTAGTTCATTGACAGCCCTTGGATGAAACTGGAGTACTCGACACAAGTTGGTGGCCAGCCCGGCGAAGTCGTGATTAACCTAGTCTTTACTTGATTTGAGCCATCGATAGTGTTTATTTCTTAGGCTCACCATTGATGGGCCTGTATGCATGCAACATCCCTTCAAATTTATTCATCTTAGCTGCCCAATCCAAACCATTATTTGTAGGACCACATAAGAAAACCCCCAAATTTCTGATTATTTGATCATAGTCTATGATGGATGCCTTGACTTGCGGGGCTCACACCCTACAAAAGAAAACTTTGTGAAACTATCCTGTAATAATCACTACAAGAAAACTGGCCTTTACCGGCGGTCAAAACCGCCGAGGCCAAGAAAACCGCCGGCGAATCATTTGCCCGCGGTTATCTAACAGCCGGTAAAGCCTCAGTCGGTAAAGGCTTTACCGGCAGCCAGGACCTTTACTGACAGTTGTGCTGGATGCTGCTAAATCATCAGCTTTTGCTACATGACCAGAAAAGTGTTCAAAAGCTACTGATAAAATCCGTAGCTGATGATGAGTACACCACATAACGACCGTAGCCATAGAGCAAATCTTTCTCATTAAAAAAAAAAAAAAAAAAGTGAAATTGAAGACAAATTTCTGGCAGAAATGTACAAGAAACATAGATTGGAAAACAAATTTAATGGATTCACTTACCGAAGGAGTAAAGCCATTAAATGAATTTTTCCCTGCATTTGAATATGCTAATAGATTCCTAGCATTTTGAATATATGATGCCAAACCACCTGGATAGCTTGAATTAAGCCGAGTTACCTATAGAAAAGAGCTACTTGACATCAATAAGCAGATATGGGAAGAGTATTAACAATCTTGCTGACAGGTACAAAGCAATGTAGGTTTCTAGAAACCCATCAAAATCAGTTTGGTCTTCTACCAGAAATTTGTGGTCAGCAAGGCTTCCAAAGATAAATTTCAAAATAATCATAATAATAACAAAAATAAATGTTTGAGTGAGGAAAATGGAAGGTTAAAAGTTGAAACCGATGTTAAACTTTTGCTGCTTGGACTTGGAAATTAACAGAGACCATTTAATATTTCCAGGATACAGCAGCTGAGTTGTAAAAATATACTGAGAATGCATGGAATACAAGGTTCTAAAAGGCGATTATAGGAGTGAAACACTTAGCTGCTGTAAGGGAATGGAAACGAACCTGTTATTTGGGAGATTCTTCAACGGAAGCACTCAGCCTAACCAGTCAGCTGAGGCAAGCCATGGTTTCTCTGGTCCCATAGTTTCTCCATTGGATTCAATGGCAAAGGCAAGCTTTGACATTAACATAGTCATGGTGATCATTCTATTACCATGAACAAGTCAAATCTAATTATGCAATTTCCACATTAAAGGTAGGCATAGAAAAAGGAAGTGTTGAGCTAACCTTCCCGCTAAACTTCTTCTCCAGCTTTCTGATAAGCCTGACATGAATTTTTCGGAAAGCTTTCCTTAGTCGGTTAGGAACATGGATAACCACTGCCCTCCGATTCCCAGCAACATCCATTGGACTGCATCAATAGACATAAGGAGAAAATTTAATGCTTTGCCCAAAAGTGTTTTGTAAAATCATAGGAAAGTAATGTGCGGCTCTTACACTGCAGAACTTATATAGAGATTTTTCAAATCACTTTTAAGTTCCTGATTGGTGTTCTCCAAATCAAAGAATGACTACAAAGGCAACAAAATCAGAGAAGAGAAAATAAAGCCAAAAGCTTGCAAGTGTTAAGTCAAGAATATTTAAACCTGTGCAACCGACTCCTCAAACTCAGTAGGTTCAACATCCTTATCTTTATGAATTTTCCTCCTCGCGGTATACATTTTGACTGATCTGCCTCTGAACAAAATAAAGAACAAAGGGAAAAACTCACGAGTTGTCCATAAATGCAAACAAAATAAAATAACATGTGATTTCTTATGTTTGAGTAAAAAATAGAAACTTTCAAACATTTCCACTGAAAAAATTATCATGGATTTTACAAACCAATTCAGTGCTCACAGCCTCACACAGATTTTGAATGAATGGTAAATGAATTTATATCAATTCCTGAACATGTGATTGTGAGAGAAATTCAAAGGTAGAGAATGCAAAAAGGGAAACACATCTCCCGCAAATATGAACCAGAAACAAGTTCCTTCATTTCCACGCAATTTTCCATAAGGTTCTCCCATGTCTTTCTTATTGTTTCTCCTCCCATCAAACCAGATGTCTCAGTTTCTACTGCATACATTCGTCTCTCACCACAACAAACATTCGTCTCTCACCACAACAAACAACACCAGTGAATCATATCTTAGCAAAGCCTCATAAGAAATACAATCTCAGAAGGATGCAAGCAAAGAGATCGTTTTTTTGCAACAAACAAAAGCATATCTCAGAAGTACACAAGCCTCATAAAAAAACTCAATGTCAAAAGCTTACAAGCAAAGAAAAACAAAAATCAGTATAGAAAATGAATACACAGAAATTTTTTAGAGGAAATGCTGCAAACCTGAAATAAATTTGAGTCCTTTATATCTGGCCACAGCTCCTTCAAGAAAACAATCATCATGCATACTGGGTCTTGATACTTGTCCAAAAATAAAATAATTAGGATAAGAAGAAGTGAATGATTTGAGTCCTAGCTCATCTATTTTAGAGTGAAACATTCCCAAAAACCCTGGTCAATTAGTGTCCAAGTTTTTTTTATATTGAAAATTGTAAATTCACCCAACGGATTATGAACCTACAACACTCACATAAGAACCAGGCATATCAGATAAATATCATCCAATATTTTAGGCATGATTTCTCATAATTTCATATGGTATAGCCCACCTAAAATCTCATAATCTCATAATTTTGTCTACTTCCATGAAACAACAATTTTCATCTAGCGTAGAAAAGTGAATAAGATAACAATGATAAACAACTACAGTAGAAAGAAGTGCTGAAAAACTTCTACATAATAAGCAAAATGATCAATGCAAGTCATAGTATAGAAACTAACAAATGAAAACCAAATTGAGAAATGCATCAAGCTATGCAATAATAACATATTCATTAAATACATTAGCTAGGAAAGCTCAGGGTTTTAGCCAGTTTACAACTTTCAGACAAATTATTGGTTACAAAATGAGGAGCTTTTATCGATTACAAAATTAAAATTGAAACTTATAAGCAAAATATCAACACGAATTTTTATGAGGTGCCCAACTTTCTATCTAATTTCATGAACAACAGCAACATCTTCAAAAGGATTTGCTTGACGGGCAACCTGTCGAGGAAGGATTACTCCATGGATAATTAAACTTTTCGTAATTGCTATTAAAAGTGTTATGGTGGGAAGTAAGAACATGCTGACCCCATCAAAGATCAACCACCAAATACAAAAACAAATGAAAGCTAATACATCTTTTGTTGATCGTATGCTTCTTGTCGAGACACCTAGTAGTTGTTGTTGCATTTCTTACATGGACATAGGATCCTCCTTCTATTGCTTGCATTTGCAAATGCAAAATCTAGGAATTTCACAGCTCCACTTAAGTATTCGTTGGTCACCCTAAACCATCCAATGAAATTGGAGGACATGTCAAAAAAATGCATCTTAACCAATGAGCTATAACAACTAAAAGTTATTAAGGTACCTTGACATACGAATCCAACTCTTATCCATCACTATGTTCCTTAGCCACTTCGAAAGATAAGTTGGTGGAAATGCAATGTGGGCCTGATAAAGCTTCCTACGAAAGATTAACTAGAATGACTCACTTGATAATTCACTATTGTCAAAGATTTAGACATCCAATAAAATTCCTAATGGTATCTCTAACAAGCTTCTAGGGACCACCGCTCAATTAAATCCTAAATTAGTTACTCATTCAAGGTTGGATAGATTGTAAAACTTTCATATTCCCATTTCAACGTCCACGCCGAAAATTCGACAGCATCTTCCCATGCCTCTTTAGATAAGTTGATCTTACGTTACATTCTGATGCCAAATATCTAAAGTAATGTAAAGATATTTGACATTGGATACAGAACGGAAGAAACATATCCAGAGAGAAATGAGGAGATGGACCGCGGATCAAGCATGAACATTTAAATATATTATATGAAAGCATACTATCCATCTAACCTTTAACTGTCCAAAATGGGACAATTTGAGCAATTTCTATGCCAACAAAAATACACCATATCTATGTATGGCCACATAGAAATCCTCAAACGAATAACTAATTATCTAACTTACAAATCACAATCACAAGTCACAATAATAATTTAAGAAAAAAAATGTAATACATATAAAGCATATTGCCCAAATTTGTATTTTCCTATTGTGACTCACGTGAGCACTGGATTTGCATAAATTTTGATATGACCTTGCAATATAAGTCAACTCAATAAACATACAAAGCATATATCATATGGTTATCAAGATTAACAACTTCATTCTCATATATAACGACTCTAAATAAACATACAAAACATATATCATATGGTTATCAAGATTAACAACTTCATTCTCATATATAACAACTCTGAATAAACACCCAATTGAACTATATATATATATATATATATATATATATATATATATATATATATATATATATATATATAATAAGTTGTTTATTGTCATTCACAATCACAAGTATCATTCATCATCCAACTAACTATTAACAGTATTTACAAAAATAAAAGACATCCAACCAACTCTATATAATAACTTGCAACTTAACCTACTAGGAACCGTCATTGTTGAGGGTCAAATATTGCATATTAGACCCCAGATATTGTCTGGATTTACGAATATAATGCTGTCTAATGGCTCGTTTTCTCATTCTTGTGTGGCAAAGTGATTTTATGAGCATGGATGGAAAAAAGACGTTAAAAGTTGAGATTTAACGATCTGATGGCGCCAAAGGCAAGGGACACACTCCAGGGGACCAAGATTGACAAATATACATGGTCAGAAATCCGAGAAAAGTTAGAAATTGAAGCTCAAGTGGCCTGAAGGACGTCCAGAATGCAAGATCACATGTTTCCCACCCTCCGCTCGGTTCGAAACTTTATACATGAGATAAGGACCATAAATTAACCGTACACGTAAAATTTCAGCCATTGGATCACTATGGAAGTGCCCCAACTGATAGATCAGCCCATAAACCGTTGATTCTGGGCCCACTTGATATCTGGAACTGCCTCAACTTTGGCATGAACGGTTTAAATATAAATATGAAGTGAATGGATGGTTTGGATTTCTGAGAAACATCACAATGGACCCTGTATATGCACGTGCGCATACCCAATGCACGTGTCCGCAGTGTACACAAAAACCAGAAACGGGTCAGCGTACGCAGACCCGTCTTCAATCCTCTACTGTGAAAAAAAACGGACAGCGTATTTACGCTGTCCGTCCGTTTGTTATTAGTGGGCCCCATTTGTGGCCTGGATTGGTGATCTGAACCGTCCATACTCTCGATAGGGGGGAAAAACCCTCACCTAGCTGTCTTTTTGATCCTATGCACAGGTACGGACGTAGATGGATGGAAAACGCAGGATGGACGGCTGGGTTACAGATTCTGTGGGCCACACCGAAATGCTCCAAAAATACCCCTTCCTAGACGATTTTTCGTCCTGAAGCCAATGGATGGTGTGGATTTTCAAAAAGAAAGCTCAGTGGACCCCACCGATCAGCACAGCGGAAGAAAATTCCGTTTTCGCGTCCGTGTAATGCACGACCGCTGGCCCTTTTTGCGATCAGCTGTGGGCCCCACACGTGCTTCATAAGCTCGATCTGAACCGTTCACCGTGTAGAGGGCTTCGAAAACTACAAAACCATGCTGACCTTTTGCACCCATGCGTGCACACGTGTGAGATACAGAGGCCACAAAAGGGCTGCTCGGTAACGTTCAAACTGATTCTTCTGTGATTTCTTCTCTGGGCCACATCAATGGACGTTCAAAACCACCCATTCTTGACTGAAATTTCGTTCTGAATCCAATGGACGGGGTGGATTTTCCAGAAAATGCTTCTGTGGGGCCCACCGACCACAACAGCGAAATAGTGCGAAAGGTTTCGTACATCCGCGAAAATCGACTTTTTCGGACGGTTTTGGCCCACCATCTTTGATCATATGGCAGATCTGAACCGTCTATCATGTAGAAGACCCAATAAAATCTTAAAGGACGGTGTTTCTTTGGAATTTGAACGAGGAAAGTGGCGTGTTTCATGGTACTGAACTTGGCTGCGAAAATTGCACTCCGTGTCCTGCTACAACTCTGTCACTGACTCCAACCTTCCAGCAGCTATAAAAGGAGGTTTTTGGACGTGGGGAGCATTCATTCAAGGTCTTGGGAGGAAGAACAGAGGGCTCGAGCTTGGGTTTCAACGTGGGCAGAGGAGAGAGAGAGGAGCTTGGTTTTTTCTTTCCCTTTTCTTTTCCTTTTCTTTTTCTTTTTATTTATTTGGATTGAGCTCATCCATAGCAGGCTAAATCCTTCTAGCTAGGGCTAGGAGGTGAAGCTTGTAGTGAGATGAGAGATTATATGCTTTTAATTTAATTTTAATTTTTGAATTGAAGTTGGTTTTAGTTTGATTTTAATGGAAATATTTTTGGTCTTTAATGGTCTGTTGTGACTGAAATTACAATGGGTCTGCAATGCTTTGAATATTTTCTTATCCCTTTTATGTTTATGACGTTAGGACGTCCCGTTGTTCACTAAAGTCTCCTGGGCATGGTTGGATGACGGTACCCTTCTTAACCTTCATACATATGATTGGTTGGTAATTAGTTTAATTCTGTTGTTTGCCATAGTCTGTGGGCATGGTTTGGTGATGGAATCCATTCTAATTCATACACCTTTCATCTCTTTGAAAACTAGATCAACGGCAGTTCAGTAATTTCTCTGATTTTTGATGCAAGCATAAGTTCTCCCTGATCTCTACAAGTGGATCCTCTGAATCCTTAGTTTCCTATCTTTGAGTTGTTTCCTAAGTTTTAGATTAATTATTCTACAAGTATTTCACCATTGCTAATTGATTTAGAATTCATCTTAGCCTAGTTCTAGTTCTAGTTAGTTTTAGATAACGTACAAGTTTCAGTCCCTTGGGATTCGACCTCGGTCTTACCGAGTTATTACTACATTACAACCCTGCACTTGGGGAGTGAACAGTCATACACCGTAATATCTTACGGCAGAGCGGGTTCTGAGGAGTTACAAGTTGGGCCTCTAGAAAAGTATATAAATGAAACGATAAATATATAAATTAAGCAAGATCAATTATTTATGAAAGTTATTGATGAATAATACCTGACAATTTTCTTAATTTTTTTAAGAGAACAAACTTTGCACCAATCACTAACACAAAATATAAAGCCCCTAACCTCAACTCCTATAAGCATACCAATAAAAACATTAAAGCTATACACAACACTTACAAATTCCAAGGGAATAAAGAAACCCGCTTAGCTGGAACAATAAAAAACACAACTACATTACAGAGAAATTCCGATTTGTTTCTGTTAGCAATCAATGCGTTAAAGGTGAAAAGCATCATTTGTATGCATAGCAGTTTGTGTATAGTACCAATTACTTTCATTCAGTACCAATTACTCCCAAGACAGCACAATCATCTGTATGCATAGCAGTTTGTGTATAGTAACCTATTTGCAACGGTGTATGCAGCTGTTGAAATCCAGGTTACACATGGTTTTGGCAAGTTTATGGATGTTAGAACTCTTTAATACAGATGACACTTCAGAAAAAAAATGACAAATTATTCCAAAATATCCTCTTGAAAATTGGCAATTCACTCTGAAAACATACCAAATCTGCCATGAATCTACTGAACATGATGATATACTAGTAAGTTAGTCCAAAGGAAATTAGAATCCTTCAAAAATGCAACCCCAACAAGAAGACTCAAGAATTCTAATGAAAACTATAAAATATTAGTAAAAAGCTACCAATAAAATCAAAACTCCCGTAAAAAGAACTGTAATTTCTAACAAAAATCATTAGTGCTACTCAAATCACATTAATTACATCCTTGCCAAATGCAATAGAGAAACAGGAAATCTACCAGAATTCTACCTCACAACAACAAAATCATAGAGTAAAAATGACAGTTCATATGAAAATCAACCAAAATTTTGAAATCTGAAATCATTTAATGTCCTCAATTACACCAAAAAAATACTCAATCCTCCTGAATTCAACTGAAGAACATGGAATCCAAACCAAATTCAACATGGAAATCAATAAATCCAATTGTAAAACAATAATTCCTGCAATAATTCTGCTGAAAATTAAGAAAAAACTGTAGCAATCAGATTGATTGAAAGTCCCTACAAAATCCATGCTAAAATACTACCATCCACTTACAAAAGGTGCTAGGAAATGTATCTCCAAGGTGTAGGGAGCTTTTGTATATAGCAGACAGACCATAGATGGAACTTTGATTGCCCACAAGTGCATCAATTCCTAGTATAGCAGAAGATCTGCAACCAATTTCTGGCTCAATTAGTAATTTAGCTTAAATGTCCATTAGATCCAGAACAACAGACCGAGGAGTCTGGAGTAATCTCCATTAGAGGCTTTGGTTTAGATTAAAAGTAATCTTAATAAGCACATAATTGATATGAACTATGGTCACTAACGCATAATTACCGTTAACTAAAATGAGATTACCTCAATTTTAAGTGGCAACCAAACAAGCCCTAAGATGTTGGCCAGATTTTGGTTAGTGGAGACAACTAACATTTCAGACATGGAGGTAATGAAGAGGTAACTAAGACCATCCATAAGTTCCAGCATTCTCACTGATTAGGCAAAATAACTCATCTGGTGCTTTTGACAGGAACCTCCATTTTTCAAAAAGGTTTGCAGATTAGATGTGGGGAATCATAAAATGTGTAATTAACAATTAACTTGGCCCAATAGATTGAACTACCTGGCCCACCTTTTGGTGATTAAAATTGTTGATATGGGTGAGTGGTTGAAAGATACCCTAAAATCTCCCCCATTGAATGATCCTAACCATCCTGTTTTGCCCCAGCTAAATATGGACCTCTGTTTGTAAGTATCCACTTTCATCAGATGGCCAGATCATGGAATAGGGGAGATAATAAGGAACCCCTTTCAAATTATCCATGACAGAATAACCCCTAGAGATGAATGTTGGTTTCAGATAGTTTGATGTTTTGGGAAAATTTATAAACGTCACCACCAAGTTTGCATGCAGAGCTTTTCGAGTTGATGGGGATTGCATATATGAAGGGCAAGAAAGCTCAATATTCAACAAATTTCTCGTCAATTACCTTCTCAATTTTGAATCTGTATATCTCCGACTCTTCCTCCAAAAACTGTAGAAGATTATTGATTTTTAGCTGAAAATCAGTGTCTAGAAGCAAACAACAAGATCTATAGCATATATTCCTCTGAAGTAGCAGCACATACCTGCCTAGTTACGGTATATAGTCTGTTGTACCAACCGTTGGATGACATGCTAATGACAGAAAATATGTGCCAACAGCTTCCACCAGGATTTTGCAACGAATATTCGATGTAATACAACCCTGATCAGTTAGAGTATAGTAATTATAAAAATATCCAAATGCTTTGGGTCGAATAGTTTATACTGTCATCAGATATGCATAAATACTAGCTGATAACACAAAGAGTATAGAAAGTGCAGCAAACTTGTAGAGAGGCAATTACCGTTTCCAGCTTTAGAATGTATAAGTTTCGCAGCCAAACCAGGGGGTCTCTGCAAGCTTCTGTCCAAGCCTCTTACCTTTTTTATTTTTTTTTTTCAATCAAAATGCATTTGAACTACATTTAGATTAGCCCAATCAAATGAATTCCCAGTGGAAGGACTACAAAACTATTAGGCCATGTTTGGTAGATGCCTAAAAATGAGTTCAACTCATTTTGGCTTACTGCAATGATCTAATAGAGATCTTGAACTCACTTTTAGGCATCTACCCTTGTAAAGCAAAACCCACCAGACTCTTCGCAAAAGCATCGACTTTGCCGAAAGAATCCAGTCTGGTAAAATCCGGACCAAGCCCTGTAATTACAACACTGACTGAAGAAGCCCATTTAGTAATTCTCAAATTCAGGAGTCAATCAAAGATTTTGATGCACCATAAAATCAACAAGTACCATTAGAATTCGAAGCTTCTGTTGCGTAAAACGCAGTCACCGATTTATAACCATTAGGTTCACCTGCACTCAGGAGCCAGTCTACACAAAAATGCCCCAAACCTCTAAGTAACTAATGACTATAGGCTATGATCCAAACGTGATTGAAATATTAATATATAAAAAACATGTTGTAACATTAATGTAATTAATATCTAATGATTGTACTATTGAAATCAATCAAATGGTCAGTGCATTAACTAGTTATCCAAAAGTAGTCATCAACATGGCATGTAAATGTAACATCCCGAAAATCGGGGGGGTCGAGCAAAAACCCAACTCCCGAGTTCCAAAATGTTATTTATGCAACATAGATATGTATGATTGAATGTTGTCTGTGATAATGTATTAAACATGAGTGAGATTAAGCTAGAACCGCATATCATACTCCAGAGACAGTTAAATTAACCAGCGGAAGTCTGTAATAGTATGTATAACATATATAAACTGTTGTATGTCTCCAGAGTGTGAATATATTACCAGGTTATACACATACATGTATACTTCAAAAGTAAACCAAATGAATATACATGAGTGCGCTAAAAATATAAAATGACAAATGTCAAAGTATCTAATCAACCTCCCTGTAATCCCGTCGATCAGAACACGCATAAAGGAGGGATCCTCCTCATCATCATCAAGTCCGGCTCTGCCTCACAGGCCGCGCCATCATCTGCAATCACAAAAAGGTCTGGTGGGTGTCCGGAACACCGTCCCGTAACGTGGGAGTGAGTAGCTAACTCAGTGGAATAATAGAGCAAAGATTAACATGTTATCAAATCAATCATGCGATAATAGTAACGCAGTAAATCAAACAATCCTAATACTGTTGTTAATGCAATTATGACATGACGTGATGTATGCCCTCACCGACGATCACCCTCATACGGCAACATCTTACGACCGCGGCATGCCACACTCCCTAGAGTGCTCCACATCTTCCAGGCACATGCAATGCTATGGTGATATGATTACCAAGTTGTTATTAATCCATTCAAACAGCAGGATTGGGAAACTAAGGTACTTCCCTTGTATCAATCCCAACACAGATCCGGTCTAGGGTCGTCACTCCTAGTAATCTCATACGATGTATATTTCGTAGGTCACTGCAAGGGCTGCCAGGGCTGTTGCTCGCACTCGTTGCACCGCTCCCCCATCACCTTATCAATACAGGCCTACTGTACTCTACTGCTACGGAAGGGTCGTCGCCTCCCGTAGACTCAGAATACGCTCGCGGTCACTACAAAGGGCTGCCAGGGCTGTTGCTCGCACTCGTTGCACCGCTCCCCCATCACCTTATCAATACAGGCCTACTGTACTCTACTGCTACGGAAGGGTCGTCGCCTCCCGTAGACTCAGAATACGCTCGCGGTCACTACAAAGGGCTGCCAGGGCTGTTGCTCGCACTCGTTGCACCGCTCCCCCATCACCTTATCAGTGTAGGCCGACAGCAAGAATATAGTGTCCCATACCACCATAATCTGCTCACGAGTCATAGGTGCTCACTGGTCACTACGGGGAGGTTTGTGGCCCCAGCGTAGGCCGACAGCTCGACCACGGTGTCCCATACCACCATGCCCGGCTCATGAGTCTTTATGGATCAAGGTACCATGGTTAACAGGGTTTACAATGGTAAGTTCAGTACCCTAGGTTCAAGCAGTTATGATACATACAAGGTGAACAAACATCGGCCAGTCGGGTTACTTGACGGGCTCGACTAGTGCGATCGCATCTCGAATTGAACGACATGAAGTGCGTGAAACACTTCGCGTGGCCTAACCACTGCCGCCAACTCTCAACACGAATCACATTCATCGACGCGTCGTTCGTGGCTATGACCAGTCAGCCACGAATTCGCTCGGTTACCGACTGCCTGGACTAAGTCAAGTCCCACACATCTATGGAATTACATTAACACTATACAAAGGTGTTGGAATTGAAATACATCATGTGAGCATGTTAGCACATGTTATAACATTCAACTTAAGCAAATCTTCAAGGCATACTTCCCATGCATATTCAACTTAAGCAAATCCTCAAGCACATACATTCCATGCATGTAATGAAATCATGCATTTTGTCAACATGTAGAAAATCATTTAGGTCAGCATAATAATTGAAAAATCAATCACAAACTATCAAATAACATCATTTAATTCAATACATACTAATACAAGCATTTATACAAACACATACACTACACACTTAAGTCTACATATAGTATGTCGACCCAAAGTGCGCAACTAGGCGAATCTCTTCGCCAAACTAATTATGCACGCACTCCTAACTTCCTAATGCGACAACAAACCATGTCAATCACATCAGCAAAATATGAATGTAAACGGTACTTCCTACAAATGACTAAAATGCCCTAAATCTCATATTCTTCGTTAGCTTACGAAACGAGAAACGGAGAGCATTTTGTACATGTCAAACGGCGATGCCGTCAAGAATCTACTATTAAACGACATTGAAATCGTTGGGAACCGTCAATCAAAGCGTCTAAAATCCTCACCTTATGTCTTGTAGACTCGGAAATTGAAACGGAGCGTATACGCTTCGTCTACGGCGAATAAGGAACCTAATACATAAGATCCATAAGCTACATCGCTATGGAAACAAGGAAAACTCAAATCACCAACTATTTAGGGTTTTTACTTACCTAGGATTGCGGTGGAATCGCCGGGAAAGTGGTAGAGGAGTATTGCTTAAGCATGTGCAACACGTAGCACAAGTGGCGGGAAGAACTCTCCCACTCTCTCACAATCTCTCACTCTTTTTCTCTCTCCCAAGCTAGGGCTTCTCTCAAATTCGGATGGGAGAGAGGAGTGAGGGTTTCAACCCCTTTTATAGCCTACAACATGCCCAAAATAGGCTTGGGAACAATGTTTACTTGGTGCCTAACCAAATCGGGGCCGTTTCAGTCCAAAAGGGCATTTCTGAAGGTCCCCTGGCCAAATGCGGTCGGACTTAAGCTCATGCATACTGGATCTAGCATGCATCCAGATTTCAGGCCGGTAGGGTTCCCAGATCGCACGTGGCGGCCCAGTTTCAGTTTAACGGTCACCGCACCAAGATCAGACCTATAAGTCTCGTGATATGTAATAGAAATTTTTCCTGATCCAAGGGTGTAATTTGGCTGTATTCTGACGGTCAGAATGCTTAATACTGATGCGTCAAATTTGTGTGCCAGATTTGAATTTGAAATTCCAACTATGTCCCTATTCACACTCTCTTCGGTCCGGGCTCAATGAAATAGCCTGTGATCGTCAGTTGGACTTGATATTCGAAACGATTGCCAAGCCCAGCTAAGTGGTCATAACGGTCTAAGATGGTAGGCATCTGACTTACGACGCGCGGTCTAGATCCAATACAAAGTTTCAAAGTGGTCCAGAGAACAAACCTGCTTAGAGTTTGGTCCGAGGTTTTAGAGCATTATAGCACCCTTGGTTCCACTCGCTTTGGGCCTTGTATAACGTATTTAAAGTGATCAAGGACCATTTCCCAGCTATTCTAACGTTGCACTAGCTAACTTAGTCATATTTTCTAAAGGAATTGATTCTAAGTGGTTTCTTTGGCTATGGAATTGGGTTCTAAGCAATTTTTCAGGTGTTTTAATTGACCCATTGCCTAAGGACGTCAAATCTCAGATTGGCCAAAATCCGGGGTGTTACAGTAAATCATATGATTATTTATTTCTAGTGCATGATTCATGAGTGTGAATCATATTGTTGACCACGATCCTATTATTTCCCCTTTTTCCTGCATTGAGTCTTTAAACATTCCCTGAACTCTTACTTAGACATGCTTGTTGTTTGACATGGATGTGATGTGCCAGACATGGGGACCCTGAAGGACACAAATTCTTATACAGATAAAACTATGAAATTCTGAATTAATATATAAATTTCACTTCATATATGTCTAAGATGGTCATGCTTGGTGAACTTGCTTGGCACGGCATGCTCGAGATTGGAATACAAATTCCTCTTTTTAGGTAACATGCAGTACTTAATCTAAGGTGCATTGTTACACATGTGACAGTGTATGGTAAACATATATTGGTGGGTCCCATGCTATTCTTTGTAGCCAACTACCTTAGCTATGCCCTTTGCACTTTTGGCATGTGCACCTGATACGAGACAACTCCATGTGCATGTGGGTGCCTGGAGCCCAGCATCATATCTGAAAACTCCCCTTCCATGAGCCTCCTTTACTTGCCTTTTTGGGGTAAGCATGTACTGGTTGGGCTAGGGGTTAGTACCACATGGGATCGTGTTGTCATGCAACTGTTGTCAATGTGAGCCTCTACTATGCCCTGTTATAGAGCCTAGGTAAAAGTGGAAGGAAGGTGTTAGGGGGCCCCAATCATAAAACTTCTGCCAATAAACCATGTAATAATCCGATCCCAAATTGTTGAAAGAAGGCTAAGATATGATTATCATAATGATGAGTACATTGATGATATGCATAAGATACACAATAATGTATCTACATGCTAAAAATACTCTCAGAATTGTATTAATGTATATGAAACTACTAAAATACAATAAAATAAATTAACTTTTTTCATAAGAGAATGTGCTGGTAGGTGAGGGAAGCAATTACTTAACAAACAGTCCTTATTACATGGCCTACATGCACTTTACTCAATTATATTCGCTGTCACCATGAATAATATGAGTAGACCCCATTGTTGTTGAACTCTTTTCTCACTCAAGTAATCCTATCCAAGGAATCAATCTAACTACCACCTAAAAGCTTAGCCTTCATAGCTAGAAAGACATAATCATATGCTCCAAGCTGCCACGGATCATGCAGGTTGATAACCAACCAAAAGCTTGGCCTACACAAACCTTGATAACATGGCTCACCTATGTAGAGAAAGACATAAGATATCAGTATTATCAACAATGATTGTAATAACAGCGATAACATCAACTAATACAAACAGGTGTTGCCCACGAATTGATACAGTCATACTGGCCTGTATTGACCTGAAACAGCCCAACACAGGGATGAAACGACCCTGTGTCAGTTTTGACCTATATGATACACCGAAAAAGATTTGTGAATCATCGGTATGAGGAAATGATGGCTGATAAATACAAATCTTATAAATATATCCTCCACATGAACAAAACCATACACTAACTTTGAAACGCCAATTCCTAACAAACCCATTAAAGATTTCAATTCCATACAGAATTATAGTTCTTTATTAGTTTCTCAAATGCTACCTATTACCAAAAAAGGCATTATCTCTATTCTTTTCTTTTTTCTTTTTTCAATTTCTCTGTTTTTCCTCCCAATCAAAGAACTACACCAAAAAATGATCTCCTCCCTAGAAATTTCAAATCCCTCAATTAAAAGAAAATTTTAAAAAATAAATTAATTAATATTCAAAAGATCTACATCATCAAAGCACAAATGAAAAACATTAGACAAAATTATTAAAAAATAAAAACAAAAATCCTATGAAACGATCTCAGCATCAAAATGCAGCTCCAGAAACCCCCAAAAATCGTTGCAGAACACAAATGTGACTCAAAAAACCCTAGAAAACGTAATGCAATTCAATGAAACCCTAACCTTACAATGCAGGAAAACGAGATCGAAAAGATTGCGTTGCTCTTACCTTAAATCGATAAAACGGGAAGCGAGAAAGTAAAAGAAACCCTAGATCCGATGCGAACGCGATAACCAAACGGGTCCACCTTTGAAAACATGAGCTCGTTGAGATCTGCGAATCCAAAGGAAAGATCTCTCCTCCAGCATTTAAAGTGACAGAGAGAGATAGAGATGGAAAATCGATAGTAGGGTTTTCTGAGAGAATCGAGGGAGCGGGTCAGAGTAAAATTCCAAAGCTTTTACCTTTATCGCTGCTGTCGGGTGTTGCAAGAAGGAAGATCGAGAGAGGGTGAGGGAGCGTGGGAGATCGAGAGAGGGCGAGGAAAAGGGAGAGGCTTTTGGGTCTTGGGACATGGGCGCGCGAGAGAGAGAGGGATATTTTTTTTCAAAGATGGTGCACGTGGGATTAGGTTTTGGGGGGTGACGGACGACTTTATGTTTTTTTTTTAAATAAAAATAGAAAGCGCCCCTTTGCCCGCAGCCGTTAAAATGGGCTGCGGGCGAAGGGTAAGCCCATCAGTCGGCTAAGCCCTAATTTGTTGTAGTGAATGTAACTAATTTTCCTTTGTTTATAACAAATAATATTGGCCAAGAATAGGAGAGAACTTCAATTGAGTTCAGCTCCATGACTAAGTGATAGACAGACTATGTTTCAACACGAAGACTAGGGATTGAGTGCCCATGGGTCCGAGTCCACTCCTTCGTGAGTGAAGAAGGTTTGATCCAAGCGATGTGTGCTTGTGATCAGTTGTAATGTTTTACTTCATAGTGAATTATTGCCGTGGACGAAGTCCCGTAAGTTTTACCTCTTCAAGGGTTTTCTATGTAAAAATTTCTTGTGTTATGTGGTTTATGCTTTGATTTATTTCATTATTTTATTATCCCATAATTCTAATGTTTTGGAAGGCTAGATCCTAAGGTGTTGTATAACGGCCCTCTAACAATATATATAATTTCAAGATATTAGTGCAACCAAAAACCCCCCAACTCAGGCAACGCAAGAGAAGGCACAAAAGACGGCAAAAGAATGGTTGGAGATTCATCCCACAAGCTCGGAATTGAAAAATTAAGTTCATGGAACTGAAAATGAAGCAAACATTACGTATGAAGAATAGAATTAGGCACGCGGTGGCTTGGAGATGTATGTATTATTCAAAGTTCTATGTTATTTGGAACTAATATAAAATTGTGATTTGTGAAATCAATTTCCATAAAGCTTCCATAAAGCTAGTATGAGATGTTATATGTATTTTTTCATGGAAGACGGAAATTTTTATTACTTCCAAAGGGTCAAAAGCCTAAGAATCAAAAGAGCAAAAAGCAAGAAGGACTACAACTTCAGGGTAGGGTAGGGAGAAGTTAAAATACCTTAGACCAAGAAGAAAAAGAAACTTATACACACGAAGCTAGGGGAAATGACCTAAACCCTAGGCCAGGAAAATAGGAAAAGAAGACCACTTGCAAGTTGCAAGTGGCTAGAGAGTAGGTAATGACAAAATCAAAGGAAAAAAAAAAAAAAAAAAAAGCCTAGCTATCTTAGCCAAAGAGATAGTATGGACACCAACGTTATGAGATGCCTGTCAACCTGAAAATGAAGGCACGATTTCACTTACAAATAAGAAAATGGGATCAAAATCGAACAAATTGTAATAAAATTGTTTCCCTTATGATACCAAACATAAGGGAGACCGTGGCATCAAAATCACATAAATTGAAGTCTATGCATATCAGAGGCCTGCATTGGAATGGTTAGTAAAAGTATGAATTGGAAGCCATCGTAACCATTCAACGAATACAGACTATCATCTAATCAAATCATAGCTTCAATGTTCCAGATTGAATGGTGAAGATGTATGCTTTATAGAAGGGTTAATGAAAATTTAGAGTAAAAAAGTGAGAGAGCAATAAAAAGAAGATAATACGTACGTCTTTTGATGAACATGGCAATGATCGAGAGAGATTTACACTCTCCATAGTCTCTCACCCTAACTTCACCCTGCAGCTTTTCTCCAAAAGGAGGATGATGCAGTCCAATGCATGGCTCAGTTGGTATCCATACCAAAAACCATGTCCAAAACTTCTAAATTCATGTGGTGTGGCTCACATAAGTCTTGAAATGTCCTGATTTTCATGGGTGCATCCTTTCATCCTGGTGTGGAATGTTAGAGTAGTAGGATGGATGTCATATACATGCCCCGGTGGACCCCACATGTGATTTTAATCATGGTACTCCACATTTCAACTGTTCCCAAAATTGGCCTAATTTTTTAGCCGTACATAATCATCATAGGGTAGGGCTGGGCCTGTTTGTGTTGGTCCGTCATTGCCATCACTGCTCATTGTGCCATCTAACTAAATGCACACTCACATACTTTGGAAATGCGAAAACAAATGAAATAAGCTGACATTAAGCAACGAATTAGTCCAATTCTACACCCTGATCCATAGCTCAAGTGGTAGACTATGTGAAAGATAGCCCGTTTCAACACTGAGGTCTTGGTATGAATTCCCTAGTGGGGGTGGCTAATAGTGAAATGTGAACCAACAATATGGTGAACTAACAACCTAACAAATAAATAAATAAAATAATAATAATAATAAATCAGTCCACTTCTTAACATGGTAATTGTTGACCCTTTGAGACATTGTCGTAGAGCTATTAGTATAATGGGCGTATCGTGGATGACTCGTGTTCCAACATTCACACATAAAAGACAATTGCATCTTTGATTTCTCTTTAATTCATAACAAGGGCCATGTTTGGATACCCCGAATTACTAAGTTGCTTTTTAACTTATGTTAAGTAGTTAAGTTAATTTTCTACTATTTTTTTATATACTTAAGTTAGTTTGATAAGCATTAATGTAAAAGTAAATTATGTACCAAAAATATTTAGGTAATTATTTTTTTTAAAAAAAAAACCTATTTGACTTGTGACTTATCTACTTCTATCTCCCTGTACATGTCAACGGAGGATCTCTTTCTGTTCACACCCCAAGTGTAGGGTTATGATATAGTAATAAACTCGGTAAGACTGATGTCGAATCCCAAGGGATTGATACCTGTACG
This sequence comes from Magnolia kwangsiensis, assembly GCA_037074715.1. Lineage (NCBI taxonomy): Eukaryota > Viridiplantae > Streptophyta > Magnoliopsida > Magnoliales > Magnoliaceae > Magnolia > Magnolia kwangsiensis. Next base: position 167,140,571 of record CM073574.1, on the reverse strand, counting down.
TTATCTGAAACTAAGTAGAACTAGAACTAGACTAAGATGAAATCTAAACTGAATGAAATTGAGAGAATAATTGTGAAATAATTATCTAAAACTTAGGAGAAATCAGAGGGAAGGACACTAGGGATTCAGAGGATCCACTTGTAGAGATTAGGGAGATCTTACGCCTACTTCATGAGTCATGGAAATTAACTGAACTGTCATTGATCTAGTTTTCAAGAGATGAAATGTATATGAATTAGAATAGATTCCATCACCAACCCATGCCCAAGAGACTATGGTAAACAACAGAATTAAACTAATTACTAACCAATCAATAATACATGAAGGTTAGAAAGGGTACCGTCATCTGACCATGTCCAGGAGACTATGGTAAACAACAGGGCTTCCTGACGTCATAAACATTAAAAGGAAAAGAACATGCTCAAAGCCATTGCAGACCCATTGTAATTTCAGTCACAACAGACCCTTAAAGACTAAAAATATTTCATTTATTAAACTAAAATCAATGTTAATTCAGTCTAAATAAAAAGGCATAAGCTGAAAGAGTCTCCCATCACGCTACAAGTTTCACCTCTTAGCGCTGGCTAAGAGGTTTAGCCCAACATAAATGGACTGGATCCCTTAAACAAAAACAAACATGAAAAGAAAAAAAAGAAGAAGAAAATAATACTACTAGCTTCCTCTCTCTCTCACGTTCCACGTTGAAGCCCAAGATCGACTTCCCTTTTCTATCTCATCTCTTCTTTTTTTTTTTTATATATATGCACTGATGGTGGAGAGGTCCCTTTTTTAGTCAAAAAAAAAAAAACATTTTTGGATACCTTCTGCGGAGCCTTTTCGTAGCCCGTTACGCAGGCAAGAACGCAAGTCATTCTTGAGCTGAATTTGGTCTTCGCACACAAGGACATTTTTGTGAAAGGCAAGTGTCCTTACGGACAGTTTTTGGTTGTCGTCCAGATGAACGGTTTGGATACTCAAGACGAGCAGTCTGTGATGGCCCACCTGGAACATCAGTTCCCGTTGCGAATCAGGGCTCTGTCATGCAGCCTGCGCTACTTGATTGGTGGGACCCATGTTCGAATTCTAATGGGAAATCCACGCTGTCCATTAGAATAACAAGAAAAAACCAGTAAGATACGGTTAGTTTTGAATTTCTTCTGACGTGGCCCACTTGATTTTCCATTTTATCGTCCGTCCTCCGTTTGGATGGTTGAAATCCAATTCACGCTATCTTCTACGATTCCGCCACCTAGGCGAGGGTTAAGCCCCCCTCTGGGACACATTGGACGGTCCAGATCATAAAAGGGATGATGCGTGGGGCCCACTATCAAAACCCAATCACATGCACGTCCGTCACTGGACGTTTCTCGCACTGTTGGGATGTTTTGTACAAAGAATAGGTGGAGCCCACTTCTAATGACATTCTCGGAGATCTACTCCGTTCATCATCTTCTTAGTAATGTATAAGCCCATGGGTCAAATTATGAAGTAAATCTGAATTCTATGTGGGCTACACTATCCACCTGTGATGAGTCACTGCCCACCGTTGAAGCAAGCCTCTTCTCTTACGTGCATGCATGTGGAGTTCGTTATATTTACAGAATTGCCACTCTGCCTTCTAGAAACATCTGTCATTTGTTCCTCCCTGCTGCACCATCCAAAAAAAGTGAAATTTGACAAATATCTACCATTTTTCGTGCTCTTTCTAACGCCTAATTTTGAGCTTTGATCGCTTATAGATTACCAAGATATGCTTTAATGGCTAACACCCTCTAATCTCTCTGTTGGGCCACTTTCATAGGGATCCAATGGTTGAAATTTGACATGTACGGTTAATTTATGTCCTCCATCACGTGTATGAAGTTTCAAGTCAATCAAAGGGTGGGAACCCCGTGATCTTGCATTCTGGATGATTTTTGATCCACTCGAGCTTCAATTTCTAGATTTTTGCAGATTCCTAGCGTGTAATTCTATTGATCTCACTCCTATGGAGTCCGTCCCTTGCCTTGGTATCTTCAGATCGTTAAATCTATACTTTAAGCACCCTTTTTCAGTCCAGGCTCTTAAAGTCACCTTACAACACAAACACAAGTAAATCGGCCTATTAAACAGTATCTTGTTCGTAAATCCAAGCAATAACTGGGTCTGATATGCAATATTTGACCCTCAACACTTTCCCTATCCATATCAAAGGAGGCCTCATGTGGTGGACTGTCCACATTGAAGGTGGGGCTCACACGGTGGACGATCCACATAACAGGTGAGCCTCACTTGATGAATGACCTCATATTAATATGAGCCTACATATGAGGTCGACCCATAATGATAAAAAGCTCACATTCAAAGTGGGCTGGAAGAATGGACCACATCAAAGGTGGGGCCTACATGAGGGATGGTCCACATCAAATGTGAGCTCTACAGGATAGGTAGTGGACATTGAATCTAGGCTCCACATGATTGATGATCCATATTGAGGTGGCCCCACATGATGGATGGTCTACATCAAAGGTCAGCCCCTAATGATGAATGACCCACATCCAAGGTGAGCCCTGCATGATGGGTGACGTAGGGATGAACGTGATGAGGTTGATCACCGTCTTCCCCAAGGATAACTACTCCGAATCCTCTGAGCTTCTCTGGACTCCTCACAGAGACTTCTCAAATCTACGAGGAAAGAAAGTAAGAGAATAGAAATAAATTTTAATAAAATTCAAAATTGATTAATGAATGAATAAAAATGAGTTCACATCTCTTTAAATAAGAGAACCAACCAATAGGAAAGAAATCAGACTCAAACTACAACTAAAACTCCTCAAATCCGCGACTTACTATAAATAGTAAACTTACTATTTATAGACAGTCGTGATGTCTACTAGTGCGCAAGGTTTTCGCGGCCAAAAATAATAAGTGTCCTATTTAGCTTCACCAAACCGTCCTCCTAATTATTCTAAGCACTTCTCATGTTGGACACAACTCCTAAAGCCCAATGGATGAAGAGTTATAATAAAACTAAAACTTACTATTTATAGTAAAAACGAAAATAAAACAGGAAAACGACCATCGATCAGGGGGTTTTTCACAAATCTGGGCTGCGTAACCCGGCATAGTAGGGTTGTTTGGCTAAAGTAGCTTGTTCTACCCCAAAATCATATATTTTATGTCAGATAGCTCATTCCGGATTGCGAGATACGGCCTATCTAAGGTCCGACTGTCCGGATCACTTCTGACGTCGACTAAGCCTTTTCTGATCTATCTTGGCCATGAAATTGTCTGCGACCCGCTCTACATCAATGGGCGACCCACATCCAAGGCGAGCCCGGCATTATGGGCAACCCACATCGAAGGTGGGGCCTATATGATGGATAGTCCACATCAAAAGTGGGCTTTACATGATGGACGGTCCACATCAAAGGTTGGCCTTAATGATGAGTGGCCCATATCCAAGGCAACCATGCATGATGGGTGGCCCGCATTAAGGTGGGCCCCACATGATGGAAGATCTACATCAAAGGTTGGCCCTAATGATGAGTGGTCCATATCCAAGAGGAGCCATGTATGATGGATGACCCCATTAGAGGTGGGGTCCACATGATGGATGATCCACATTAAAGGTGGGCTCCACATGATGAGCGGTGGATATTGAAGGTGGGCCCCACATTATGGATAATAACATTGATGGTGAGCCCCACTAACCAACATTAAAGGTTAGGCCATAATAATAAATGGTCCACATCCAAGGTGGGCCCCATATGATGGACGACCCACATCAAAGGCGGGGCCTATACATTGAATGGTCCACACCAAAGGTTGGCCTCATATAATGGGTGGTGGATATGAGGAGGATCAAACAAACTTGAGGGATAATTGCTTATGATGTTGGAAACCAAACTTACTTTTTAACTTTTTGATTGATAACTATGTTCATTACTAAATTTTTTTATGCATTGAATAATCAAAAACTAAGATAAGCTACTTATACATAAGTAGCTTATCCACACTAACTTACGATCCAAACACCCCCTAAATGTTAGACCGTTGATAATTTCCATCATATACGCTTGATTTAAAAGAGACCTATCAAATGGCTAATTATGTCATCCCATTTTTATGAAGTTTGATATATTCCCATTCATATTTAGAGGGTGTTTGGATCTTAAGTAGCTTATATATCTTGATTTTCACTTATTAATTAAATTGAAGTGATTAAGTAACTTTAAATGAAAAATCTACTAATAATTGATCATAAATCAAACTTATCTCAAATAAGTTATTTATATACTATTGTAAGTAGAAAATGTAACTTATTTGGTGGTATCCTAATAGGCTATTAGATTCTACTTGCTCTATCAGCTCTCCTATTTACTATTTAAAATGACTTATGCCCATTTTAGCTCAATAATACAACAAAGAAAGTCATATTGTAGGACCCCAAGGAAGGTTTAACTCATGGCGCAGTGGTAGACAAAGTGCATTTCAATATTGAGGTCATAGATTCGAGTGCTCATGTACTTTGTTTGTGAAAAACAAAAAAGAAATTAATGTAGATTGGTTTCATTCATAAATGATATGGACAATAGGACCTTATATTGGTAGTGAACTATATATGATATACCAAAATCAAATTTTAAATTGCACACACAAGTGCAGCCAACTCAAAATATTACAAAATTAGCACGTAACCTGTTAAGGGTCAAATATTGCATATTAGACCCCAGATATTGTCTGGATTTACGAACATAATATTATTTAACGACCGATTTAATCGTGTTTATGCTGCAGGTTGAATTTAGGAGCTTAAGCTGAAATAGGTGCCTAAAGCATGAATTTAACGCTCAAAATATACCAAAGTAAGGGACGGACTCCAGGGGACCAAGATCGATGGATTTACACGCCAAATATCTGACAAAAGCGAGAAACTGAAGCTCAAGTAGCACGAAATTGGTCCAGAATGCAAGATCACAGGGTTCCCACCATCAGTTCGGCTCAAAACTTCATACGTGGCCTGAGGACAAAAAATTAACCGTACAAGTCAATTTTCAGCTATTAGATTCCTCTGGAAGGGGCCCAACAGATAGATCAGCCCCTTAAATCCTTACGTGGGGCTCACCTAATCTCTGAATATTCTTCAACATTGGAGTCAACGCCTTAATCAGGGAGGCAAAACTGATGGACGGAGTGGATTTCTCAAAAAGATCACAGTGGATCCTACATGTACACATGCGTGTACCACCAGCCGTGCACCGGACCGAAGCTTTCGGTCAAAGTCGGTGTTGACCGACTCCTCCCGCAAAATAGAAATTGCCGTTTTTAAACAGCGTCCGCGCACGCGGACGCTCAGTTGCTGTTGTGGGTCCCATTCATTGTCCAAATGGACAATCCAGACCGTTCATTCGTTCCTTGGGTCAGCTACAACCTATACCTAGCTGACAAAATTGGAGGAAACATAGAATATGAGATTTCAGCCGTTCAAATGAAAGCTGGACGAAGGATTAAAAGTTCATGTGGCTCGCACCAAATTCAAAGAGAACCATACCATTTCCGACCGGTTTTGCAAGACCAATCCAATGGTCGGAATGGATTTATGTTCTGATGATTGATCCTAGGCCACATCATGCATCAGCGCAAATAGAGCCTGCGTTAACTCTGTTCTGCAAACGATCTGACAATCTAGGTGGGGCCACTGCAGCTTACTAACGAGGAAATCCAATCCATTCAGTCTCTTAGAGATCCAAAAACGACTGAAGATGGGTCGTTCTTGCACGTTGAAGACCATGATCATGCATGCAAACAAGATTGAAAACCTCTGCGTAAGAAGATACGCACTTCTGTACACACGGTCCACCGCCTCTTTGGTTTGTGTAAAGCAACTTCCGCATGAAGTTTCTTGCCGACTTCACTCCACCATCCACCGCCTCACGCATGATATAAGAAGGAGAGAGAACGTGATGGGGAATTCATCCAAGTTTTGGAGGAGGCTGGACGTGCATCACGAGATAGAGTAATATTTATTTTAATTTTTTTGTTTAGTTTTATTATTTGTTTTAAGATGTCTAGTCCAGTCGTGTGTGGCCAAACCTCTTAGTTAGGGCTAAGAGGTGAAGCTTGTAGCGTGATGGGAACTCTTTGCTTACTTTTTTTTTAGATTGAACTGATGTTGAATGTGGTTAATGAAGGGAATGTTTTTAGTTTTTAATGGTCTGTTGTGACTGAAATTACAATGGGTCTGCAATGGCTTTGAGCATGTCCTTTTCCTTTTATGTTTATGACGTCAGGAAGCCCTGTTGTTCACCATCGTCTCCTGGGCATGATCGGATGACGGTACCCTTCCTAACCTTCATACATGTGATTGGTTGGCAATTAGTTTAATTCTGTTGTTTACTTTGTCTCCTGGGCATGGTTTGGTGATGAAATCCATTCTAATTCATATATCTTTCATCTTTTGAAAACTATCTCAATGACAGTTCAGTTTAAATTCCATGATGCAGGCATAAGATCTCCCTGATCTCTACAAGTGGATCCTCTGAATCCCTAGTGTCCTTCTCTCTGAATTTTGTTAAGTTTTAGATTAATTATTCCACAATTATTCCGCAATTGCTACTTGATTTAGAATTCATCTTAGTCTAGTTCTAGTTCTAGTTAGTTTCAGTCCCTTGGGATTCGACCTCGGTCTTACCGAGTTATTACTACGTCACAACCCTGCACTTGGGGAGTGAACATAACCTAATGCAAAAAAATAAAATAAAATAAAATAAAATAAAATAAAAATCATCTAAAATGGCATACAATGCTCAAAGAGTGTATATTGCTTTTTTTGCATAAGGTGATGATTGTTGTATGCCCTTAGCAATGGGAATTCTTTTATAGAAGCCTCAGTTACCTTGCTCTAGGGCTGACAATGGGTTAGGTTAGTGCACTGGCCAACTAACACAACCTGTTTAAAAGACAGGCTCAACACTACAACAATTCAATTTTTTTGCGACAAGTCAACTCGTCTCTAAAAATTCCAAACTCGTCGCTAAAATTTTTTAATGACGAGTGTTGCTCGTCGCCACGTTTGTTACAAATACGACGTCACAAATTTTATTTAGCGACGAAAACGGTAACCCACTGCCAATAACTCAACTATTTGTGACGACATAATAACTTATCGCAAAATGCAGTTAATTAGCAATGAGTTGACACGTCGTCATTGCATATCGTAAAACGTCGCTAAATATGAGACTCATCACCAATAAAGACGTTTTGCGATGAGTTGACACATCACCATTACATATCGTAAAATGTCGTTAAATATGAGACTCGTCGCGAATAAAGACGTTTTGCAATAAGTCTTCGTCGTCGCTAATAAACTCAAATTTATCACAAAGTAGATATTAGCAATGACAATTGAAACGCATGATGAAACATTGGCTATTTACGATGATTTATAATATTGTTGTAAATACTCTAATATTTTGCAATGAAACTACATTCGTCGCAAAAAACGTCAGTTGATATTTGTCGCAACGAGTTAACTTAGTTGTCACTAAAACTAACTATTTGCAGCAACTTTTATATCATTGCAAAAACTAATATTTTGCGACAACGCTTAATTCGTCACATAAAATGGACATTAGCGATGATGATTGAAACGCATGGCGAAACGTCTTTCCCATCATGTAATTTTTTCAGAAAAAATTAGTAGAAATTATAATTATAATTTTTGAAAAAAATATTTTAGCAACAATAATTATAATTCGTTGCAAAAACGTTAATTATTTACGATAATTTACAATGTTGTTACAAATACTCTACCATTTCGCAATGAAACTACATTTGTCGCAAAAAGTATAATTCAGTATTTTTTGCAATGAGTTTAACTAATCGTTGCAAAAAAAGTTGTGGAAAAAAGTCTAATGTTATATTTTCGCAACGAGCTTAACCAGTTGTCGCTAAAGCTAGTGTTTGCAACAAATTTTGTGTCGTTGTAAAAAACTTTTTTTTTTTACAATATCTAATTTGTCACAAAAAGTTGCTATTAGCAATGACTGGTTAAGCTTATTATGAAAAATTCATGCAACAAGTTTTCACAACAAATTTTGCGACGACAATTAAAGCTCGTCACAAAAAAGTTAACTATTAGCGATGATTTAAACTACCATTGCAAATAATTTATTTTTTGCGACGACTTGAAATGTCATTGTAAAAATTTGACTTTTTGCGATGAAATTACACGCATTGCTAAAAAAATCGATGCAAAAAGTCTAATTTATTGTAATAGAAGTTGAGCTTTTTAAGTTTATAGTCAAGCTTAAGTAAAAAATATGGGCATTTCCAACTCAACTTGCTAATTAGATAGCCTCTATTACATATAACATGAGTGAATAGGGTTATATTTTTTATAAACAAATTTTTGAATTTGATGTAAGACCTGTTAAAGATGAATCAACAAAGCACAAGGATTACACAAATTTGGGTCAATGCAAAAATGGCCGAACCATGCATTATAATTTTAATGACGGTAACTTTGCAAATAGTTATTAGATTCACACATAATTTATCATTGAAAAGCTAATGACAAGCAGTAAGATACGACAATTGAAGAGATTAATTGGCCCTAATGGATTTCTCAAGAAAAAAAAAAACGCCATTTTCTAAGTCAAAGCCATGTCTGATTCATAGCTTGCTATTTCCAGTAAGTTTTAGTTTTTATTTTTGCTTTTAGAGTTTCAAGAGTCACGCTGTAGTCAAAAGTCTTTGTTTTAGTTAGGTAAGAGTCAATGACTATTTAAGTAGCATGATTTAATTTTAATTACTTTTTTTAGTAAATTTTATTATTAAAAAAAAAAATCATTGCAATTCAATTAGGAGGCTAGGGACTTTTGTTTATATAAGGCTACTAGTTAAGTTGTAAACAATGCAATATATTAATTTTATTCTCATTTTATGTACTCTCTCTCTCTCTCTCTCTCTCTCTCTCTCTCTCTCTCTCTCTTTCTCTCTCTCTCTCCTTTGGATTTAAGAGCTTTTCTTGCAAAGAAGACAGTGATCTTCTTACTCTCTCTAAGCACCAGCTACTTTACATCATTAATGGGCCATCCCCTTAACAGGGATTGTGCCTTTTTTGTTGTTGCTCCTCCCCTCTTACATGTCTTGCAAATTACCATGTGCATTGCATGCATGTGCCATACGGCCCAAACCTACTTGTGTATGCATGAAAAAATAATAAGTGGATCCTGTAGGGTCATTTGGGCTTGGTTAAGAATTTGCTCATGGATTCAGCCTAGTCATCTTGTCTTGGATCATGAGTCAGGTTAAGGTCTGGATTCTAATTTGGTAAAGAAATTTGACTCAAGCGGCCCATTGCCACCACTTTTCTTGTGTCCACACCAGGACACTGGGAATTTAAAAAGGCAACTTGCTAAAGAGTTGATTTTAGTTAGTTTGTAAATAGTTTTATAGTGGAAAGTTATTTGATACTTGTTGGGAGAAAAGATCATTTCTTCACCGCACGCAACAATATTAAAAAATAAAATAAAAAATTTAAAGAGAGAAGATGCAAAACATAAAATAGAGATAATTTACATGGTTATCTTTCGTATGTTCACAAATTCTCTTTGATTTACTAAAAGGCTAAAAAATAAAATAACAGCTTTTAATACAATAACAACTCTCTCTCATGATAGGATATGGCCGGCTGGATTAATTGGGCTTAGGTGGGATGGGATTGCATCCGGTCCTGTGCCAATTCCACTCTATGTTTGGGAAGAATGGAAAAGCTTGGAAGTAGGTTAGATGGAGTCGCATTGGGTCTCATGCCAATTTTACTCAATGTTAGCAAGTTGCATAGGTCCCACCATGATGTGTGGGCTATATATCCACACTGTCCACCCATTTTTCGAGATCATTTTAGAGCATGGGCCAAAAAATCAATTAGATCTAAAGCTCAAGTGGACCCCACCATAGAAAGCAACAGGGATTGAATACTCACCGTTGAAATTTTCTTTGGGTCCACATAAGTTTCAGATTGCCTCATTTTTAAGCCCAAGCCATAAGTTTCAGATCTGCATCCGAATGGAAAAGCTTGGAAGTAGGTTAGATGGAGTCGCATTGGGTCTCATGCCAATTTTACTCAATGTTAGCAAGTTGTGTAGGTCCCACCATGATGTGTGGGCTATATCCACATTGTCCACCCATTTGTTGAGATCATTTTAGAGCATGGGCCAAAAAATCAGGTAGATTTAAAGCTCAAGTGGACCCCACCATAGAAAGCAACAGGGATTGAATACTTACCATTGAAAGCTTCTTTGGGGCCACATAAGTTTCAAATCTGCCTCATTTTTAGACCCATGCTATAAAATGAGGTTACAAAACAAATGAACAATTTAGATATAACATATGCATGTCATTCTCAATAGTTTTAAATGATGGTGGGTACATCCTTTCAATGTACCACCGTATTACAAACAAAGCAGGGAATTAAGCTTATCCCACGGTAACGGGGCCATGGGTAATAATTTTGTTTTTTGAATGCCATCCCACCAAGTCCTTTCCAATGCAACTAAGCAAACAGGCCCAAAATGAAATAGGATTTACATAAAATATTATGTGAAATTACAAAATTGCCATGGGATGGGGCTACACCCCCAGACTCCCAAGCAAGAGGGCATTGAGCTTGACCCATCATGATTTTGGCTGGATGAACAATATCTTTGATTACTAGGTTTCATAGAGTCAAACAATACTTGGACCTTTGATATCCTAATCTTATAGGCAGTTAATCAAATAGGTATAGTTTTTTTTTTTTTTTTGATAATTGTACATCTAAAATGGTATATTTAATTTGGACAGTTTAATTTGAAATACTTTCATGTCATTATGCAAGTACTTGGGCATTTTTATGTACCTCCATCATACTAAGTATCAAAATTTTCTCCTTTCACGGATGTATATTTTGTAAGACATGTTTTGAAATGTTCTCTCTCTTTAAAGTTGGTAGAGACCGCGTAGTGTGAGTGGTCCATAGTTAGATTCGTGGTCATCTTTCCCTATAAACTTTACACGTACTTGAAAGAACATGTTCTACAAATATCAACCAGAAAAAGATGTTTTAGAACCATTTCTTGAAAAGCTGATTTTTAGCACCTACTTTATAAAACCATATTCTAAAGTTCTGAAAATGATTTGCTACAAAATAATCTTGAAATATTTTTAATTTTCAAAATATCTGAAAACACCAACTGGACCATCTGCCGATCTTTCTAGATTGTTCACCCGACTTCCTGTCCAAATAAATTTATCCATTCTGCGGGATGCATCTACTAGATATACAATTGTAAGACTTAGAAATAAAAGTAACGGTACCCAAGTGTAATGGACAGGATTTATCGGAATTTCAGGCCTGTTTGAAAGGTGAGATTAGGAGGTAGGGAGTTGCATTTGCTCCAACGTAAATTTTATCATGTGTTTGGAATAGATTGGAAGGATTAGATTAATACATGTGTCATATCATCTAGTCTCATACAGGGGATGTATACGATGAGATTTCTAGTAGAATATAAAATTCACTATATGTTTGGCCCTCACGTTGATTGATGTAAGACGTGGCACCGATACCTTCCTAGTGTGGTTGTACTAAAAGAAGGTGTATCATAAATTAATTATAACTTTTGATCTGGGTATTGTTACGAGACACAACCTATCAATATTCTTTACTATAATGGGCCCTTCGAGGTGAATTGATTCACAAAGCGGGTCACATCTGTCCATTTAGCTAAAAAATGTGCTTTCAGCTCAAAAACAAAAATTTAAGAAAAAAATTACTATTTTTAATAATTTTGATTTTTATAATATTTTCTTGTTTTTAGACTTTTAGATATTTGTTTCTTTTTAAAAAATAACTTTTAATCATGATAAGACTCTTCTTCCAAAAGTTTATTTGGATTTTTTATTTTTAAAAATTAGGTTTTAGAAGAGTTTTATTATAATTAAATTTTTTTATTAGAGTTAAAATTTTACTATTTTTGATAATTGCGAAATTTGAAATTTTTTTCTTTATTAATGGCATAACAAGGATGCATACAAATTACACAATTATCAATCAATTTATTATAAATTTCTAGAAATTATTCTTTTTTTTTTTTGTAAATTCAAAATATCTCTATTAGTAGTATAGGGTAATTCCGTGGATTCAGAATAATTACCCTCAGGAAGACCGGGCTTGAACTGAGCACATTTTCCCTGCATCGTTGATGCATGTGTTTTATTCATGCTGTACATACATGTGCACCTTTTTGATGTAGAGAGGGTTGTGGACAATTTCATGGCCAAGATGGATCAGAAGAGGCATGGTCGATGACAGAAGTGATCCGGACCATTGGACCTTAGATCGGGCGTATCTCGCAATCTGGAATGAGTTATCTGATGTAAAATATATGAATTTGGGGTAGAAAGAGCTACTTTAGCCAACCAACCCTGCTACGCCAGGTTATGCAGCCCGGATTTGTGAGAAACCTCTTGATCAACGGTCATTTCTCCATTTTAATTTTATTTTTACTATAAATAATAAGTTTTAGTTTGTTTATAGCTTTTCATCCACTGGGCTTTAGAAGTTGTGTCCAACATAAAAAGTGCTTAGGATAATTAGGAGAACGGTTTGGTGAAGCCAAATAGGACACTATTTTTGGCCAAAAACCTTGCGCACTAGTAGACATCACGACCGTCTATAAATAGTAAGTTTATTATTTATAGTAAGTCACAGATTCTATGAGTTTTAGTTGTAGTTTGAGTCTGATTTCTTTCCTATTGCATGGTTCCCTTATTTAAAGGGATGTAAACTCGTTTTTATTCATTCATTAATCAATTTCAAATTTATTAGAAATTCTTTTTATTTTTTACTTTCTTTCCTCGTGAATTCAAAGAGTCTCTATGGAGAGTCCAGAGAAGTTATGTGGATTCGGAATATTTATCATTTTGAGGAAGACGGTGCTCGACCTCACGTCCTTCCCTGCGTCACTTTCACATGTGACACTCAATTACACATGCATATAGGTGATCGGCATCGGTGATGAAACTTTGTCTGCTAATTACAATTCCACCGCCCACCAAATAGTAATAGTATCACATAATATAAACTTCATCTCAAAAATAAATTTATCCCAAGTATAGGATTGGATTGTCAAATTTCCATAATATTTCCAAACATAATTATTATATAATAATGGCATTAATTCCACCTAATGCAATTCAATACCACCTAATTCTTTATTCCAAACTGGCCTTATATTTATATTATTTTCACATTGAGGTCGCCATTAGCCCTAGCCCCCGAGTCCTTCAAACCCTGGCCTTAGCTCTAATCCAGCTAAAATATCACACAAGAATAATTAAATGAACAGGAAGCAAACATTTGGCGAGTGACACGTATCTTTTAACTCATGTGTGACCCATATAGGACATCCAAACCATTAAAAAAACTGGTCTCCATCATAAAAATCATGTTTCTGGGAATTCAAGACCATCGACGCGTTAGGCTAGGAAAAAAATACATGTCAAATCAGACCATCGGCATCACTATATAGTGTGACCCACTTGATGAGTGGATCAGCTTGATTTTTTACATAGGACATTTTCTTAGGGAGGCTGCTCACATGCAGATCCCACGCATTTTCATAGGACATTTTTAATTTTACTATGTCTAGTATGACAAACAAATCTCTCCCTGTATGTTACTATGTCTACTAGAGAAATACAAGTGTGGTCCATTCAATGAAGGGATCTGGGTGGTTTGTAACTTGTGGTCCAACTGGTTGGATCTCCATCTATGATGATCCCATCATAGTAATTAATGCTTTGAAACATGAGCAGGATCCAACGAGTGTCTTTAATGAAGATATGCATGGTGGCTGGGAACGGCTCGTGGGTATCGTTAAACTATCAATTCTTCAGTACAATGGTAGCCCACTTGATGATTAGACTGGCCCATGAGGTGATCCGGGCCATCCATCTTTTGATAAACGATGTCCACCAGTTACAATATTCAGTATAATATTATCAATCCTATCTTATGTCATTAAATCGGAGAACCGAACCAAGAAGTCTTTTTCTTCATCATCAATTGAACCCATGATTCAAGCCAGGGCCCACCCTTGGCCAACTTTATGGGCCCCAGCCCTGGGCCCTATAGGGTCAGACTGCCCATCCCATTGCCACCCATAACGATGGGAATGGGTCGTGTTTTATCTGCTCAACGAGGCTGGGCTCATTGTTTTACAAACCCAACAATTGGACCTGGGGCAGCCCAATGTATTTTAAAAAAAAAAAAAAAAAAAAAAAAAAAAGGCCAGGACATAGGCTAATGCAAAGCCTCAACAGCAAGAATTGTCAATGGGCCTAAACCCAGCACAGTTTCTTATTGGATCGAAGTAGGCCCATTTATAAATTCGGTTGTAGAACCCAATATCAACAATGGCCCACCACTATATACAATTCATAAAAATATATATCAGCATCAAACAAAAAATCATTCTCAAAAAGATCGATTCCAATGATGTAAAGATCGATTCCACACTAAAAAAATTCGAACTGACCTTCATGAACCAATATGGCCCACCAAATTATGATGTGGCCCACAGATTCGGGGAAATGATGAGACCTCCAAGAATTTAGAAAGTTGTCGACACTGGAGGCATTGGATTCTGTTGGTTTTATGACGTAGAGTGCACTCAGATCCTCTCTATATAACCCCATGCAAGTGTGTGGTTTAGTACAGCAGTTGGGTGAAGTTCCAGCCTCCTTTAAAAGCTCCTGCTCCACACCGTTGGAGACTTTGAAGTATGGAAGCTGGCTTAAGGTTGAAACTGGGTCCAACCGGACCAGGCCCAGATGTTGTCCATCGGATGCTCCTCAAGGCTCATGGGTTAGTCCCAGATAGGGCAGTTAATAGGGGCTGGGTGGCCTGTTAGGGTTTCTGGCGAGCTTGGCCTGGAATACTAGGTCTGAGTGCCAGGGCCCAACCTTAAAGTTAAGCCAGTTTAATAATCAGGCTGGGCTTTAGCTTCTGCAGGAGCTCGTTGGCCTGGTCTGGCCCATTTAAGCTTTCAAGGGTATTTTTGTCATATATGATGCATAGTGGGAGATCTTGTCCAAACATGGTTTGTTGGGCTCGGATTTGAAACATGAATCATCATCATAGCCTAGGTTTGGGCTAGTTTGTTTTGGCCCATCATGGACCCAGGCCAGGCTCAGGCCTATGTTTTCCTCTGTGAACCGGTCTGTCAAAGACTGGCACACAAAGTAAAACCTAGGCCCGGGCCTAGGCCAACCCCATGATGTGCCAAAATAAAAAGGCCTGACCCACGACCATTATTGAACCGAGCTGGATTCCAGCTTGAGCCCGAGCTACCCACTTCTATGAAAGATCTGGGCTTTTCATTAAGCGTGTTCCATCATAGAATTTAAAATTCAGCCCAAGAAAGCCCTGGCACGAAAGCCTGATGAGCCATCCACCGATCATTGACAGCCCTACGGGTACTATTTGGGCTTGCATCCGCTTAAAGGCCTGATAAGTAGATATGGCCCATCCTTAAATAAAACAGATGGGCCTAAGTAATTGGAAAGTGGGCCTGGCTCAGTTTCAACCTTGAGGAAACCCATTGAGTTATTGGGAGGACAGTGGCAATTTGTCTGTGTGTGTATATTGATTGGGTAAGCTTCCGATCTCCCTCGATAGGCTCCGAATGTCTTCGGCGAGTTTTCGTATGGAGTTTCGGAGCCCTCCGGGGGGGTCAAGAGCTTACTCCTCATGATTCTTGGTGGGCCTGGCATTGAGTGGACTGGGCACGTATTTGAACTGGTTGGGTCTCCCTATTCAAAGTTTGGATTTTCTGGGCCGGGGATGGCCCATTAGCCCATTGACAGTCTTGAATTTCGGTCTCTATGGTCTGAACTGAGAGTATCCGAGTCGAGTGGAGCGTTGTGATCCTTCTCTGCCTCAGGAAGTTATAAACCGTTGGATGGACACACCATCATCTATCTATCGGCCTCATCTACCTGGGTGTGGATTGAGTTTAACCCACGACGCAATATGTGGGGTCCACTTTGGTATTTGCATCACATTCAATCCATCCATCATTTGCACCCTATTCATATTCTCTGTTGCTAAGCAAATCCAAAACTCAGGTGGGCCGTGGTTTACACAACGGATGGACGGCTATAAAAATCTCAGCTTAGTTTTTCTAAGCCATTTGCTTTCTACTAACATCATGGGCGGCATGATGAGTTGGTCAACCTCATTTTTTGGGCCATATCATTTCCTTGGTCAGACCCACATGATGGACAGCTTTGTTAGGATTATACTTTCAGTCTAATGTTTATGTCATAATCCATCTCCGATGTCCCATAATTTGGACGGTTCGTATTCGAGGTGCATGGTACATTCCATGCCAGCCTCACCAGATGTATCACAGCTCCCATTTATCTTTAACGAGGGCAGATGAATATGAAATCGAATCCGTCCATCATGTGGATCTTGCTATGTAGAAATCCCGGTAAAAAAGATAGCTGATTCTACTGATTAGATGGGCTACATTTTAAGAAAAGCAACCGTCTGGCACGGCGCGTATTCCACCACGATAAGTACAAGAGATGTAGAAATCTCTCTTTTCACAGGAGCAGTGCAGGTGGTCACGTCGCGATACATACAACTGGAACAGACTGTTATAAAGGCTTTCGAGAGCGTTGGAACTATGACGCATCCACAACCGTTGTTGGACTCTTTTATTTTTTCCCTTGTTCTTGTTAGAGTACAAGATATATAAATATACTTCTAATTAGATTCATGTGTATCTGTTAAGAACTCCTTACGATTCTTTGTAAATCCCTACCTCTTTTATTAAAGAATAAAAAAGTGTTTGATCCAAGCGTAAGTTACATAAACCTCACCTAAGAGAAAGGGTTGTGAACGCTTTAACTTTTTATATTAAAGCAATAAAATGACTTTCATTCTCAAATTTTCATATCCCGAAATCTGTGAGTGTCCCATTATTTTTATGTCTTGATCCAAAAATCAAGTCCATCCATTAATCAGATGTGCCACACTTTAGCATGGCTTGAAAAATAGCAAAAAGATTTTTTAAGCTGTCCAACAATACCATGATCCACTTTAAAAGTGGAATTACTTGAATTTTTGGTGAAGAATATCTAGATATCAGATCATATGATGGACTAGCTTGTATATTTGGCCAATCTGCCACATTGGCACATGTGGTGGCATGTATATGTTATGACTTTTGTATGCGTATGCACTTATAAGCCTCTACATTTCCTGATCTTCAACGTTTTCATGTATTCTTTAAGTTTAGGAATGGCCTGCCTTTTAGGGTGTCTACTCATCTGGGTAGGATGCATCTTTTGAATGAATTGATGGCACATATAAAATATGGTGGGCCCCACATAATCTATTTTTTTAATAGTGGGTATCCCGGTCCCAACTGTGTTGGATTTGAGCCGCAGAATTATACAAATCTAGATATAGGATAGCAATCCAATGGCACCAAGCAAATATAAGAGAACACAAAGATTTAACGTGGAAAACCCTTGTGGGAAAAACCACGGCACAAAGCGACAGATCTTCACTATGAAAATAAAAATTACAAAAAGAGAAAACTTACCCGATTCGAATAACCTCGAATCTCACCCTTGCTACACCCTTTAAAAACCCTAAAACCCTTTTAGGAACTCTTAGAATACCTTTAAAAAGCCTTAGAATACCTTAGAGTAGCCCTAGGGACCCTTATTTATAGTTTAGGAAACTCTACTTATGCACCTCTTTGGAAATTTTCGGAAACCGCATCAAATTTACGTAGTCCGCGCACAATCTGTGTAACTTTCGACTAGTCGAGGCAAGGCTTCGACTGGTCGAAGGGCACCCTCAACCCGTCGATCCAGGCCCTCGACTGGTCGAGCAGCGCGGAAAAAAGAAAAAACAGAAGATTTAAGACATCTTCTGACAACAATCTCCACCATGTTTTCGATTTTCAATTGTGTAGCTTCTTAACCTCTTCTCTTATCTCTACATCACATCATAGCTTCTCGTGCACACTCCGTCCTTCTTTTATACCATCGCCAAGTCCAAAGAAGTTGCACAGAACTTGAACTTCTCTACAAAAACAATCTAGGTGAGCATGACTGCCAGATCAGAATCCACGTGCTCAACCACCTTTGCTCCTATCTTCTCAAAAGGAAAGACGTAATCTTCTTACCATCTCATTGCTACCCAATATTGTTTACCGGGGTATTTACTCACAATATTGATAGCACGTGAAATAATCGTTCTACCACATACCATGGCATGCACTGCCAATCACATTCGAATAAGGCTCATGAGATATATCTTGCTTTTCCTCATCTGTTATGAAACATGTCCTGAGAAAAACTTTGAGGAGAGATGGTAGGGAACGCTCTCCGACTTTGCCCAGTCCATCACATCCTTAATCAAGACCTACCCAAGGTATTTTACCCGTGATTACCAAAACCTATTCCTCTTCCAGTCTCAATGCCGAGAACTATCTTTGTAGCCCCCCGATCCTTAATCCTGAATGTCCCACTTAACCTAGTCTTCAGTATATTGATTTCAAACATGTCATAATTGACGATCTACATGTCATCAATATATAATACCTGACCCACCATGAAGGAATCAAATTTCATACCACTGCCTAGGCTATAGGTCGTACTACGACCTCCTGTAAACTTTTTTCTCAGCCCCTTTAACTTTGAACCACTTTGGTTGATTCATGTAGATCTGCTCTTCCAATTTCCTATACAGAAGTGCAAACTCTACATCCATCCTTCCAGCTCAAGATCACATTGGCCAACCGGTGTTAATCATGGATCTAATAGACATCTGTTATACTGTCGGTACGAATATCTCTTAGAAGTCGATCCATTCTCTCTGAGCATAACCCTCCGCTACCAACCTCGCTTTGTATCTATGCTTTATCCTTCTGAAGATCTACCTGCATCCAATCGCTTCTCGGCCCACTGAAAGCTCCACTAGCTCCCATGTATTGATCCGGTACAACGAGTCCATCACATCACCCATAGTCACCTTTCACTTCTCAGCACCAGGCTCATCTAGAGCCATATGAATGGAAGACGCATCTCCTGTGATATTAGAGTCGTCCATATACCTCACTGATATCCTACGATTATACCGTGTGATTCTTTTCACAAGTGCTGCTTTACCTGCTCTATATCTCTATCCACGTGTCTCATCCTTCATGCACTGCCCACTCATGTGGCCATGCCCATCATGCCACACACGTGTAGAGGTGAAATCCACTACAGCGATTATAGCTCCACCTTTTGAAGTGTTCCTGATCAACCTGTACATGTTACCGAGTCGTTGCGCTTTCATGATTACCCGTGCCCCTTAGATACCTTAAGAGCATCATCAATACCTATGAACTTACAGCCCATTGCCTCAAGTACATCAAGAGAAATTAGATTATTCTTCAAATCAAGAACGTGCCTGACATCAGTCAGGGTACGCTCCACCCCCATCAACCATGTTGATGCGCATCGAACCAATAGCCACAACATTACAGGCAAAGTCATTGCCCATAAACACCTGTCCACTATTGCACTCCCTGTAACCGGTGAACCGACTCCAATGAGGAGTCATGTGAAAAGATGCTCCTATATCTAACATTCACTTGTCCTTACGATTATCGTATGACCGTCTGATCGTAGACGCAGACAAAATATCACCATCACATCCACTCGATCCGTCCAACGTGGCAGTATTGGCCTCCCTGTACGAAGCCTCAGAATCTTCTCTCTTAGATTTAGGATTTGTACAATCTTTTTTTACATGTCCTTCTATCCCACAATTCCAACACTTTACCTTTTCTTTTCCCCTGCCCTTAGATTTGGATCTAGAACCTTTACTTTGTTCAGAATTTCTACCCCTTATGAGCAGTACATCAGAAGATATCCCCATGTCGATATTAAGATTTCTCATAGTCTTCCCTTGAAGGGCTCAGATAACGGTGTTGACACTCAGGTTTTATTCATGGTGCACATTGTGTCCTTGAATGCCTCATAAGACGAAAAGAATTTAGTAACGTACATACGTGTTCTTCATCTTTCATCACTTCCTCCATATCCAGTAATTTACAAACCAATTTGTTAAAGTTGCTGATGTGACCCTCCAGATCTCCACCCTCTGCCATCTTGAAGTTATACCACTACCACTTCAAGTGTATGCGATTTTCAGAGAATTTTTTTGCATAGACATTTTCTAACTTCGCTCATAACTTAGTCGTAGTTTTCTCCCTCATGACATTGTAGAGAACCTCATCCATGAGACATAAACGGATCGATGATAAAGCCTTCTTATCAATAGTATTCCATTCATCATCAGTCATAGTAGACTTTCACTCCTCAAGACCACCATATTCGCCTTGCTTAATTAAGGAACTGATCATCTTAATCTTCCATAACTCAAAATTATTTTTTCCTAAGTATTTTTGAATATCATACCTAACACTTCCCATTAATGTTAATCCCTCAGATTCAGATCTGTGCCCTAACGATTGCTCTGATACCACTTATTGAGATTTGAGCTGCGGAATCACACAGATTTAGATCGAGGATAACAATTCAATGACACCAAGCAAACATAAGAGAATATAAAGATTTAACATGGAAAACCCTTGCGAGAAAAAATCACGGTATAAAGTGACAGATCTACACAATGAAAATAGAAATTATAAAGAGAGAGGACTTACCCGATTCGAACAACCTCGAATCTCACCTTTGCTACACCATTTAAAAACTCTAAAACCCTTTTAGGAACCCTTAGAAGACCTTTAGAAAGCCTTAAAATACCTTAGAATATCCCTAGTGTTCACTCCCCAAGTGCAGGGTTGTGATGTAGTAATAACTCGGTAAGACCGAGGTCGAATCCCAAGGGACTGAAACTTGTACGTTATCTAAAACTAACTAGAACTAGAACTAGATTAAAATGAAATTAAAACTGAATGGAATTGATGAAATAATTGTGAACTAATTATCTAAAACTTAAAAACTTCAGATGAAAGGAAACTAGGGATTCAGAGGATCCACTTGTAGAGATCAGGGAGATCTTATGACTGTTTCATGAATCATGGAATTTACTGAACTGTCATTGATCTAGTTTTCAAGAGATGAAAGGTATATGAATTAGAATGGATTCCATCACCAAACCATGCCCAGGAGACTATGGCAAACAACAGAATTAAACTAATTACCAACCAATCACATGCTATGAAAGTTAGGAAGGGTACCGTCATCCAACCATGCCCAGGAGACTATGGTGAACAATAGGGCTTCCTAACATCATAAACATGGAAAGGAAATAGAAATACTCAAAACTATCGCAGACCCACTGTAATTTTAGTCACAACAGACCATTAAAGACTAAAAATATTTCCATACTAATCAAACTAAAATCAACTTCAATTCATACAATAAAATTAAATTAAAATCATAAAATCTCTCATCTTACTACAAGCTTCACCTCTTAGCCCTAGCTAAGAGGTTCAGCCCACCATGATGGGCCTAGATCTCACTAATTTAATAAAAATAAATAAATTAAAAACGTCTCTGTTTCTCTCTCTCTCTCTCCACGTTCCTGCCCAAGCCCTACACGTTCCCACCTTTTCTTCCCTTTTATATCTGAAGGAGGTCGGCCTTGCTGCCGGTTTGGAGAACCGACCTTCGTGGAGTCGGTGGATTGCGTAACCTTTTACGCAGCAACAGCCTATCGCAGAGAAGCCGCAAATCGAGTTGCATTCGGCTCAGATTTTTGGACAAAACCCGTCCCACGATCCGAATTCTTTCCATGACTGGGGTAAAGACCCCCTTCCAGACCTATTGGACGGTTCAGATCATTCGTCCGACCACGGACGGTGGCCCACGACCCGCCGTAAATTTCAGGCTACGTCAGTTTTGGGCGCTTAATACGTCCTGTGTAACAGAGCTTACGCAGCAACATTAATGGGGCCCACTTCTTTATCATTTTGAGAAATTCACTCCATTCATTCAACTCGTAGGGAAATTTCAGCTGGAGAGGGCCAGTTTTGGATTGTTTCTGACGTGGCCCACCTGATTTTCTGATTCACCGTCCAACCCATTCTTGAATAATTATGATCCCATCCTCTTTGTTTCTCAAAATATTTTCACTTAGGCCTTGGTAGAATGGGTGGGGCCCACAACAAGTCCCAACAAGCTCTATTTGAGCTTTACAGCGAAGAAACGGCAGCTACCGTTTTACGTAAGGACGTTGGTGGGGTCCACTTTACTGCTGGTTTGCGAAATCCAGGCCGACCACTGCATTCTGCTCGAGAAATCGGTCAGAAAAGATGTGGTTCAGCTCTGATTCGGTGTGGCCCATGGAAGACTACTTCTACCGTCCATTATATGCTGTTGACGAGATTTCCATGCGTACACATGCATGGTCTTGGAAAAACATCATTTGTACGGTCGATTTTCCCTCGTAAGACGAATGAACAGTGTGGATCTTACAAATGCATGGTGATTGTGGCCCACTGATGCGTCCCAGCGGACGCAGGTTCGTCCGCTGGCTTTTGCGCGAGAGAACGCGAGTCAGTGCCCGTGTTGACCGAGTGGTCTGTCCAGTGCACAGCGAGTGAACGTGGATGGGGTGCACACACTGTAAGTGGGACTCCCTAAGGTGTTGTTTCAGTAAATCCAAACCGTACATTCAGTGTGTCATCCCTTTTAAAGGGTTGATACCAAAGTTTAATCATTTCCAGATGACAGGCGGACCCCAATTTGATAATTCATGGGCTGATCTATCCATTGGGCCACTTCCGCGATGATCCGACAGATGAATTTCAACGTGTACGGTTCATTTAGAGTCCTCAGGCCCTGTATAGAGTTTTGAGTCGAACGGATGGTGGAAACCCTGTGATCTTGCATTCTACACCAATTTCGGGCCATTTGAAAGTGAATTGCTGAAATTTCTCTGATCTCCGGCGTGTAAATCCTCGATCTTGGTCCCATGGAGTCTTGTACAATGCTTTGGTGTCTTCAGAGTGTCCAATCCATGCTTTTAATACCTTTTTGCGATTCATGCTCGAAAAATCACCTTGCAACATAAACACGATAAAACGGGTCATTAAACAGTATCATGCTCGTAAATTCAGGAAATAATTGAGGTCTGATATGCAATATTTGACCCTCAACACCTAGGGACCCCTATTTATAGTTTAGGAAACTCAACTTACACACCTCTTTGAAAAATTTCGGAAACTGCATCAAATTTATGCATCCATGTAGAATCCACACACAATCTACATAACCTTCGACTAGTCGAGGCAAGGCTTCGACTGGTTGAAGGGCACCCTCGACCCGTCGAGTGGACCTCGACCCGTCGAGCCAGGCCCTCGAATGATCGAGCAACGTGGAGAAAAGAAAAAAACAGAAGATTTAAGACATTTTCTGACAACAAACTGTTCCCTGTGGTGTGGCTAACCTGGGTTTTGTATTTGCCTGATTTCTTTTGCACAAACTAAAAGATGAGAGCCGAGGGAGCAAATGATGAACGGACATCACCCTCACATCCTAGTGGGCCCAACATCAGATTGTAATTTAGCCTACAAAGCTTGTAAGCAATTGTTTTATACATTAGATAGAAAAGGATCCGATTAATGTTTCCTCCTTAACAAAGGCAAATGAAATCACCTAATTTTATGGAGCCCTTAGCCCATTAGTCCTGCCACTTGTCCATCTCCCTCTGCGAGACATGGTCGTAGCTGTTCCAACAGCTACTTCATGGAGGTCATATTACTATTCAACATATCAACTTGCTGCTCGATGGATATAAGTCGTCCTCTCCAATTCTGAGATCACCACATCAGCCCCGTGGGCACAGAATTGGCCTGGAGCTGGGAAGAGGAATCCTGATTACTAGCAGACCATTTTGGCAGTGCGAGATCAGGTGCAATATTGGGGGAGGGCAGAGCTTTCTTCTTCCCTTTCGCCATTTGGTGAATTGTGGTGAGATGAGAACAACTTTCGACATCATTCCCATAGATGGCGCCAAACTGTTGATGTAAAAATATGGTTAGCCCTCTTTAGACTTGTGTACCTACACGAGGAACGGAAAAGGAAGACCCTAGCTAGATCAGGGGACCCTCCGATGATAAAGTCAGAAAAGGAGTCTGGGTCTAGTTAAGTATTGAGGGTTTAGGGCTTAAGATTGTGCAGACCGTTCACCATTAGAGGCATCTCTATTTATACTTTATAAGAGGCGGTAACGTAAATGAAATCTCCCTATTTTAATAGGTGCGTATTAAAGAGGGATTCAGATTCCGAACGCGTGGAGAATTTTCAGAGATCCTTGGCAAAGATCCCGAGCATGTCGCGGATATCCTCCAAAGACCTCAGACGGATCTTTATCGCGATAGGCTTCCTAAACCTTCAGTCATGATCTTGGGTGGATGCGGTCGGGCATTAATAAGAGGAGGGCTGTGCCGACCTGAAGTGTGCTAACCTGGGTCATGCCAACCTGTCTCCTTAGCCGAGTGATTGGGCTGAATTGAGGTCTGAGGTCCTTCTGACCTAGCGAACTCTGGAGATCTTGGGATCAATGGAGGTGGTGCTCTTGCGGGCATGTTCTTCAGCCATGGACTCTGAGTAGGAAGCGGACTCCCATAGTGACTGATCTTCTTCTTCCTCTCCTTCCCCCTCTATCTCTTCGTCGAAGCTGGCTGTATCAAAGTCAAACATAGTTCCTAACATTGGAGGGAGGAGAACAAAAAGATTTATTATTTTCTTTGGTTGAGCATGTAAGGTTCCGACCTGACCTTTTCCCAAAGGTCAGTCCGTTTCCAAGGAAAGCCTCCCTTGACGTTTTAGAAAGTTTTGAATTTTATACAAAGTAGGTGAATTATACATAACAACTTTAAGATGAGAATGCAAAAGGAGATATTTTAATGGATGTTTGAAAAATCCAAATCCTTCGACATCCTTATTATTAAGTGATGCCAAAACTGAAATCCTCACTCATCTCCCAGGATCCATGCTGCCAAATGATCCTTTATGGTAAGGAAGAGTGGGAAGAACCAGAATTCAATAGATGCATCTCTTGGCCCTTGTGATAGATGACCTATACCATGAAAAACACACTTATCAAATGATTATAGCTATTGGGTCCTTGCTCTTACCCGGTTGGTAGACTCCTTGGAGTTTCAACACCGGTTCAAGGGTTCGAGTACCCATGGTGGTGAAATCCCACTGTGTGTGTGCGTATGGCATGAGCGTGTGTGCGTGTGTAAATAAAAAAATAAAAATAAAAATGATTATAGCTATTGCTTTTCTCAAACTTAATATTAACCGTTAACTGATTTTCTTCACCGCCAAGTCCACTACTGAGATGATTATATATGATCATGCGATCTAACTGCGTGTGTGCGTATGGCATGAGCGTGTGTGCGTGTGTAAAAAAAAAATAAAAAATGATTATAGCTATTACTTTTCTCAAACTTAATATTAACCGTTAACTGATTTTCTTCACCGCCAAGTCCACTACTGAGATGATTATATATGATCATGCGATCTAACTGCCATCTATATTAGGGCCCACTAAATGGTCAAACCAAATTGATACATACGTTTCACATGTACTAAACATGGGCTGATCCAATTTTTAATCCATAATAACTTGAAAATTACATTGAGAAGCTAAAGTAACTATTTCATGTATCCGAGGAAAATGGACCGCTCAATACTTTAAATCATCCATTTGATAGCCATCAATTCAAAGGTTAAGATTGCTTGTGTTGGGGGAACCGGGGAATCACATAGAGATGAATCAAAGATAACAATCCAATAACACCAAGTAAACACAAAGAGAACACAATGATTTAACGCCGAAAAACACTTTCGGGAAAAAACCGCGGCACAAAGTGACGGATAATCACTATGAAAGAAGAAATTACAAAGAGAAAGAGCTTACCTGATTCAAACAACCTCAATCGAATCTCACCCTTTGAAACCCTAGGACTATTTATAAACCTATATAATACATTTTAATCCCGTTTACACCCATATATATAGACTTGGAAAGAATCTCAAACGAAATCAGAAACAAATCCCGCAACTTTGCTAAAATCCGCCCAGAATCTGTCAATGCTATCGAAGACTCATATATGGCATCGAAACTAACCATTTGATGGCATCGAACACCTGTCGATGGCATCAAACTAACATCTCAACTGTCTAGAGACAAAACATGATTTTCTAGAAATTCTCTATGACATTAAAGTGTCCAATTTGTCCAGTAACCAACTGAAGAAAATCCAGAAAACATCAATGGAATCAACAACTGTTCGAACAGGCTATGGATAGCATCGACAGACCCTATATGTGAGTTGATTTAAGACATCAAATACCACAGCTTGATCACTGTGATTTTCAATATATGCTACATCCATGAGATGACATGCAATTTGAGTGGTTTGGATATCATGTATGAGTGCTATGCGAAGGGCGTGAACTTTCACATGCAATCGTTTCCTTGGCACCGACGTATCTTTTGTGTTGACATTTTCTGCTATGAATGGGAAACTCATAAAAACATGTCAGATTGAAATATTTCAGCCTTATAATGATTTAATGCTTTCCTTTTGGATATGTACCTATCTGGAAGATTTTGGCGGCTACCACCATCAACCGTGTATCTCATAATATCAACGTTTCAGATCATTTGTGTCACCATATTTGATGTAAAGCAAGTCGCAGACACTTTCATGTCCAAGATGGAGTAGAGAAGACAATCGAAAGCAGAATTCATTAAGACCATCATAATCTTAAAACATGCATATCTCACAAACTGAAATAAGTTACTCAACATACCATATATGATTTTGGGTAGGACAAGCAACCAGCCAACCCGGCATGGCCGGGTTGCCCACACAGAATTTGCGAGATTCCATCATATGGATGGTCGAATTCCATATTTATTTCTATTTTTACTATTTTTAGTAAGTTTTAATTTGATTATAATTCTTCATCCGTTGGGCTTTAGGAGTCGTGTCCATCATGAAAAGCATAACAATAATGTGGTTAAGCCACATAGGATACTTATAGTTTGTTTATGAAATTTTTCTATTTTTCTTACTTTTTTTCCTCATGGATTCGAGAAGTCTCTGCAAGGAATCTAGAGAAATCTATGGATTCAGAGTAGTTATCCTTGAGTAAGACAGTGATCGACCTCATCACGTTCATCCTTGCATCAGTATTCTATCAAAACTAGGACAATGACCCACAATAAGCAAGAAACCCAACATGATCTAACAATATCGAAAAAGAGCAAAATCAATTACTTCAGTATGGAGGAAAAAATGAAGGTGGATATCCTAACTTTATGCATCACTTCCACCTCTTACATCCATATAAGTTTCTGGGCCCACTTCTTCCTCATACCTATAGAAAAGCTTATGGGGCTTGGGGCCCATTTCTTCCTCTTTGCCTCTAAGAATAATTGTGGGGAGACACACCTCCTTCTCTTACAATACCTCCGGAACATCTACTAGGCCCACTTCTTTTTCTTACATATAAAAAACTTATCGGTCCAGCTTTACCTGTAGATGTGTTTGTGGGCCCCACTCCTTATACTTTTGTGTGGGTCCCATTGCTCTTTTTACTTCTAGGAACGATTGTGGGCCTACTTCTTTCTCTTATATTTAGAATTCTTGTGGGGGCCACTCCTTCCACCTACCTCTGGGGATCTCATTGATTCCTGGCTATTCACTTCTAGGAATATTGATTGTGGACCCCACTTCTTTCTCTTTACATATAGAAATCTTGGGCCAGCCTTACCTGTAGAAATGTTATTGGGCCCCACTCCTATTAGGCCTCTAAAAAGGCTCCTAGATCCTATTGCCTCTTGAAAAATCGTGGGTCCCACTTCCCACTAAAAAGGCTCCTGGATCCCATTGCCTGTAGAAAAGTTGTGGGCCCCTCTCCTTCCTCATATCTTTGTGGGTTCCATTGTTTCTGCTTTAACTCTAGGAATGATTGTGCAACCCACCTTTGCTTTACATCTAGACTATCATCTAGTCAAATCACGGCTTCAATGGTCCATATTGAATGGTGAAGATGTAAGCTTTACGCGACTGAGGCCAACCATGGATCCGGGCTGATTTGCATATAGGTCATCATAGGTCTTTTTTTTTTTTTTTTTTTTTTTAAAAAGATTCAACGACCAGAGAGCAATAAAAAGATGATGATGCATAGCTCTCTTTTGATGAACATGACCATGATTGAGAGAGTTTATATCCTCTGAAGTCTCTCGACCAAACACCCCCGGACTTTTCTCCAAGGAGGATGATGCATTCCAATGCATGGCTCAGGTTGGCCACATCAGTTTGAACGGTGCAAAATAATGCCCAAAACCTCTAAATTCACATGACTTCATGATACAACAAAGCTAGTAATATTGTAGGACCATAAAGAAGGCTTAAATCATCGAGATGAAATCAATGCATATTGCCCAATACATACCGGTATCATCCATAAATAATATGGTTGGATTGACCTGAAATAGTCCGATGCAGGGTGATATTGGACAATACGACCTAGTATTGGTGGTGAACCGTATATATATATATATATATACACCAAATCCAATTTTAAAATGTCCTGCATATGATACACCAAAATTAATTAATTAATTCTATATCCATTGTTTGACTCATACAATCATCAAATGGTCTAACTCTAGACACTTTGTGGGTAGCCCGGGGGAAAGTTTCCCTGAACATTCATAAAGACTGCACATTTTGCTTATACAAGGCTGCTAGCTAGTCAAGTTGTAAACAAGGCTTTTTATTTTCATTTTAGACTCTCTCTCTCTCTCTCTCTCTCTCTCTCTCTCTCTCTCTCTCTCTCTCTCTCTCTCTCTCTCTCTCTCTCTCTCTCTCTCTCTCTATATATATATATATATATATATATATATATATATATATATTTCTCTTATTCAAGAGCTTTTCTTGTGAAGAAGACAATGATCTCTCTCATTTAAGGGCCTTTCTTGTGAAGAAGATAGTGATCTTCTTACTTTCTCTACACACGCTACATAATTAATAGATGACATTTAGGCAATTTTACTTTTTTTTATTTTATTTTTGCAAACCACTCTATCATCATGTGCATTAGATGTGCCATAGGGCCCATACATACCTGTGTATGCATGAATAAATAATAAATTTTCATTGAAGTGAATTCTTGCATAATTTTTTACAAGAGGGTCCAATCAGGTTTGCCAAGCTTGGTTAAAAAAATTTTCATGGGTTGGGCCTGGTCATCTTATCATAGATCATAAGTTAGGCTACAGTCTGGATTCTAATTTGGCAAAGAACTTTGACTTAAGTGGCCCATTACAACTACTTTCCTTGTACCCCCACACCAGGACACTGGGAGTTGGAAAAGGTAACTTGTTGAAAAGTTACTTTTTAGAAGTTACTTTGTAAATAATTTTGTTTAGAGAAAAGCTCTTTGAGACTTATTGGGAAAAAAAATATTCATTCTTTATTGTTGGGAGCCTTACACAAAACCTTAGGATCTATCCACCCAAAATAAATCAGAATTATGAGATAATAAAACAATGAAATAAATCAAAGCATAAACCACACCATACAAGAGATTTTTACATAGAAAATCCTCAAAGAGGTAAAAACCACGGGACCTCGTCCAAATCAACAATCCACTATGAAGTAGAACGTTACAACCTTCTTCACTCATTTAGGAGTGGATAAACAATAAGAGAAACAATGAAAACAGAAAGATCTCATCGATCACGAAGACGTAGAAGCACTAAGATATTGATTACACAGTAAATCACCTCCACGAGCATAACCTCCCTTCTACAAGCTTCCTCTCTCTCTCTCTCTCTCTCTCTCTCTCACACACACACACACACACACACCCCTTTGATAGCCCTAAACCCTTTAACAAACCCTTGCAAAGCTTTATGAAACCCTCTTGCAAAGCTTTAGAGAGGCCCTAGGCACCCATATTTATATATTTGAAAACCCCATTTCCCACCTCTTGCGAAACCGCCTACAATTTCCACAGTCCGGACAAGATCCGGACTCAAATCTGCATAAGTTTGACTAGTCAAACCGTGTCTTCGACTGGTCGAGCGGCCCACTCGACCGGTCAAGCACTTCCCTCGACTGGTCGAGCACCACGGGAAAAATAACCCAAAGTTGCTGGACTTTGAGTCGAGTCAGGGCTCGACTGGTCGAGTAAGGCTCACGACCGGTCGAGTCTTAGGAGGAAATTCCATCAAAACTCTCCTTTTTCGACCTAGGAGGGATTCACCTTCTTCAAGTCAGCTTAGTTCTACAAACCTCAAACTTACCCTTGAGCAAAGCCTTAGTCATCATGTCTAAACCATTATTGTCCGTGTGAACCTTCTCAAGCTGTAATACATTTTGTTCCAAAGTATCCCTGATCCAGTGATACCAAATCTCTATGTGCTTCGACTTGGATTGTTAACTTGGATTCTTGCTCAAGTGTATAGCACTTTGACTATCACAATATACCATGTGTTGTTTCTGCTTCAGACTAAGTTCCTGTAGGAACCTCTTCATCCAAAATATCTCTTTACATACCTCTGTGACTACAATGTACTTAGCCTCTATCGTCGACAATGTTACGACCTTCTGTAGCTTGCTCTGCTAAGAAATCGCTCCCCTACAAAGTGAACATGAACCCCGATGTAAACTTCCTATAGTCTATGTCGCTTGCCATATCTGCATCTGTGTAGCCCTCTAACATAGGTTTTCTATCACCATAGCATAGGATCAACCTGGATGAGCCTCTTAGATACCATAGTATCCACTTCACCATATCATAGGTGTGGTTCTTATGCAAAGATCTTATCTCCTCTTGCATAACTCTCAACCACTCCCCCTTATGCTCGTCGACTAGGGCCTCAGAATAATCTCCTGGCTCTCCCCCATTAGTAAGTATAATGTACTCATGCGGCGAGTACCTCTTGAACGGCTGTTTGTCCCTAGATAACTTCCTCACTTATGGCTCAACAGGTGAATCAAGTGGAGGCTGCTTCCCTGGTCCATCTTCTGTAGGAACTCCCTCGTCCTCTACACCTTATTGTACTCCCCCGTCATCAGGCATCATGGGAGGAATAATCGGATCTATGTCCTCGAGCTCACCTAAACAAGGCTGGTTCTTTTCTAGCTTACCAATGTCTTCTATACACTGATCTTCAAAGAAAACTACATATCTGCTCCTGACGAGCTTCTTCTTGGTTAGATCCCACAATCTGTAACCGAATTTTTCATCATCGTACCCTAAGAACACACACTACCTGATCTTCATATCGAGCTTGAACCTCTCGTCCTTTGATACGTGAACGGATGCCCTGCATCCAAACACCTTGAGATAACTGTATGATGGATCATGTCCAGTCTACACCTTCTTAGGCACTTCTTCATTTAATGGGGTTGATGGAGACCTGTTTATCAGATACACTGTTGTGTGCATTACTTCTCCCCAGAATGTCTTGGGCAACTTCACATGGGATAACATGCATCTGATTCTTTATACAATGGTGTCATTCATTTGCTCAGTCACACCATTATGCTGGAGGTCTTGGGAACCTCTGTTCATGCGGTATACTCAGGGACTTACAATACTCTTGAAAGTTACAAATGTATTCACCACCATTGTCAGTGCGAATGCACTTCAATGATCTACCTGTCTCTCTCTCGACCATAGCATGAAACAATTTAAATACACCAAAGACCTCATCCTTAGATTTCAAAGTATAAACCCAAACCCTCTTAGATGCATCATCTATAAAAGTAATAAAATACAATGGCCCACCCAAGGTTTTTGTCCTTATAAGACCACAAACATTAGAATAAATCAAATCTAATGCATGCACTTTATTAACATGAGAAACAGATTTAATAAATGAAACTCTATGTTGTTTCTCTGATAAACAATCAAAACGGATTTTGAAAGGTATACCTGTCACGTTTGAAAGGAGCCGCTTCCTTGTTAGTACTTGAAGCCCTTTCTCATTCATGTGGCCTAGACGCTTGTGTCATATATCAACAGTTAAATCTTTCGCTGCGTTCAACCCACCCTTGCACACACTGACACTTACCTTGTAAAGGTTGCAACACTTCTTTCCTCTGGTTGCGATCAATGAACCCTTGATGAGCTTCCAGTGCCCACCAACAAATTGGCTTTTATAGCCATCATCATCCAACCTTCTCATTGACATCAAGTTGAGGCGAAGGTCTGAAATATGCCTCACATCCTTGAGAACCAATGTGCAGCCTACATCGATCTTCACACAAATATCACTAACCCCTATAATCTTTGAGATGACAGAATTTCCATCTTCACGGTCCCAAAGTCACCTGACTTGTAGCTTGTGAAGAAATCCCTATATGGAGTCGCATGAAGCGAGGCTCTCGAGTCTATCTTCCAGTCGGTGTCCTAACTCGTAATCGTGAGACATACATCGTGATCTGCTGAAAGAATAACTACACCGTTGCTATCTGAAGCAACTGCAGTGGAATCTGATTCATCTTCTTTCTTCTTTCCTTTTCCTTTCTTGTCGTTCTTATTCTTACGACATTCATGCTTATAGTGGCCCTTCTTGCTACAATTCGAGTATTCAACATCATTCCTAGTATTCGACTTGCCTCTTGATTTATCTTGAGCCTTTCCGCCCTTCCTGTTCTTTCCTCTTCCCCGTTCCTGTGTCACAAGGGCCTCTTACTAAATAGACCCCCGAGACTTCCTCATTGTCTCCTCATTGAAGAGACAGCTAGTTACCTGTTCCATGGATACCTTTCCGTCTACGGAGTTACTTAGAGACACCACCAATGTCTCCCAACTATCAGGCAATGAGCTAAGCAATAGCAGAGCCTGTAACTCATCATCCAAGAGCATCTTTATAGTTGTCATGCCTCAAACCCGAAAATCGGATTCACATGAATCCCGATTGCCGAATCCGGTGCCGACAGCCTCCGTAGTGCCACATTCTCGGCTCCTGGTAATCAAATGCCAGATTCCGATCCTGGGATCCTACAAGGAGGATTTTCAGAATGAATTTTTTTTTGGTAATGGAGCATAACCACAAGCATAACCAAGTCACAAAACAACATCACCACATATCCACTATATTAAACATTTTAAGTACAATGCGAAAAGGGAAATACAAGGTGATCAAAAATCTCCAAAAGGTCCTGATACGCGCTCCTGTCTCAGTGCTGCTTCTGTCCAACGCTACCTGCACGTAACTATCGTGCATAAGCTTACAAAAGCTTAGAGGGTGGTGTATGTGTGTGCGTAAGGCAAACGCCAAGTGTACAGTATCAGAACAATGCGGAAGTATGTGGTAAGTCCATAGAATCAACCATGCCAAAGCTATGCGATGAGATATGAATGTCATCGGACACACCGATACAATGCAAGGCCTATATAGCCGAATGTCATATGCGAAATGCAATCCAAGCAAGTCGATACTCCTCAAGTACGTATATCAGTACAGTTCCTCTCTGGATATCACCGGGGTCTAATACACTTCGCAGTAACTGCCACCTCCCTAGCTGCACAGTCAAGCAAGCGGAAAAGACCTCACTATCCGCCTGACCAGTATTATGTTAATACCTACCCGGCTCGTCGATAGCGGACTCATTTGCGAACTCGTCAAACTCAGCCTAGCTTATAGCCCCCTCACTCAGGCGGATAAGGTCACACCCCCTTCCAACCAACCATGACACAGTGGAAGACGCGGCCTACCAGTATTCGACACTCGGGCGCTCGTGTATCCACTCGGTCTAGACGTTGGAGCATCTCCTGGTACTAAAAAGGTTCTGGGACTCTCACCCAAGGACATCTTAAGTGCCCACAGTGCTGAAATAAGTATTTTCAGTATCCAATATGGCTATCCACGATGTACTTGTGGAGTCATGGCCCTGATGTCGCTAGGGCGTGCAGTGATCAAGTCACACGTATGCGAGACGCATGAATCACGCCGTCAAATCATGCAGAAATTCAGCACGTACTGCCCGATCATGTGAGGCACTCCGTCTCATAACGGGTCCCATAGGTGGTCTGCCCAATGGCATATGCTATGATCAGTCACTACTCAAATCAAGCATACATATGATGCGTATGGGCATGAGTCATGGGGTTATACTAAGCATGTTATAAAGTAATGAATAGTAACGAGTGTGGGCCTATCAATGGGCCCCAAGGAGAGTTACAATGAGGACATTTAACCAACATTATACATACAACGTGGACGTCAAACCAACATTGTTTCCTAAGCTCGGCCCACCATAAATATCATTACATGAACCATGGGAAATCACTCATTGCAATGGACCCTAAGGACATCCGTTGGGCCTCAATCCATGGGCCATAGATACATCATATGGGACGAATTGCATGAGCCTTACATTCTTCAAATGACTACATTAATGGGTCTCGCCAAGGAGCCTTATGTACATTGCAATAGTCCATGACTCATGGGCCATGAAATACATCAAAGTGGGACTACACACATGAGCTTTAAATATATCCAATGGGCCATTCCATTTGTGCCCCATGCACATCAAATGGGCTTGATCCCATGGGCTTTATATGTATTAAATGGGCTTAGTCCCATGGGCTTTATATGTGCACCAAGGTGGGCCTAAATGAATGACCATAAATGGATCAACATGGGCCCTATATACATACCAAAGCGGGCCCATTTGAACCATAGATCTGGCTCATTTTCTTTTGGCTCATGTCATGAAATGAGCTCTCAAAATAGGAGGACAGTTTGGATGCTGCTCATCCATCATAGTGGAGGCCCACATGAAGGCCCACCAATGCACATATGTACATATATAGTATATAATATATATATATATATATATATATATATATATATATATATATATATATATATATATATATATATAAACATTATATATAATATAATATATATATATATATATACACATATACACATCCACACATAAGTGGACAGAGTGGATAGAACATATAAATCATGGTGGGTCCCACTGTCCAAATAGTGGACAGTTTGGATAGAACACATGCACCGCTGTGGGCTGCACCGTCAGCCCGGACGGTGTGGCAAAAACACATAGGTGGGTTCCACCGTCCATTGGACGGTGTGGTAAAACACATGCATCACTGTGGGTCCCATGTGGGGCCCACCATAATATTTATAACCCATCCAACCCGTTGATAAGGTCACTCAGACCTGAATGAATAGGAAAAACAAATTTCAGCGTGATCCAAAACTTGTGTAGACCCCAAAAGGGTTTCAATGGTAGAATTCAATTCACACTATTTCTTGTGGTGTGCGCCACCTGAGCGTTAGTTCACGCTAATTTTTGGAGGGGGGCCACGTCAGTGGGTGGGCCACCTGATGAACGGTGTGGATACAAAATATACGTCATGGTGGGGCCCGCCCGTGGAGCCGTGGGCTGCCTGGCGTTCGCCCGCCAGCAGGTCGCAGGCGCTGCCTGCACCGTCTGCAGCAGCAGACGCTGCTCTCCTTCTTTCCTTTCTTTTTTTTTTTTTTTTTTGAAAACCCGATTTCCTGAGGATTTTCAGGTGTGCGGCCCATCCCAAGTAAATCCACTCCATCCATCACATTCCCAAGACTAAAACAGATCTATCAAGACCAATAACGGACACTTTCCAGCGCGTAACAAAAATCTGAGTAGATTTCAACAGTACTGATATTGTTTTCAACACTATGGCCCACTAGATACCCCGATCAACCTCATTTTTCGGCTCAACGCCTAAAATGGGATGGGGAAAAAGATAGACGGCTTGAATTGAATACATACCTCAAGGTGGGGCCTGTACAAGTGGGCCACCTTCATTGCCTTAACCAAGGCAATTCCCCTTATACGTCCAGAGATGTCCCTGGACTCTCTGGACTCTTTTGTTTTTGTTTTTTTTTGTGTTAAGGTGGGCCCTTCATAGGTGAGCCACCACATGGTGAGGTGGTGTGGTTTCAATACATACGTAAAGTGAACCCCACCTTTAGATGGTTTGGATCCAATACATGCCCCATTGTGGGGTCCATCCAAGTGAGCCATAGGGTCATATCATCACACAAAATTTAACAAAAGGAGAAGGGAGAGAGATAGAGAGTAAAAGAGTGGGACACGCGTGATGGAGGGACCCCGGCACTATGGGCCCTCCATTCCAATCATCCAATCATACATCAAAGGGTCTCATTGCATATGGGTCATTCAAACAAAAGATCAACGGTGGAGATCCCTCCCCATCCAAAATGAATAGTCTAGATGACCTCTTAATGCATGAAAAGTAAACATCATGATGGGGTCCATGGAGAATGGCCCCATCATGGAATGATTTGATGATCAAGATGGGCCATCGGCCACATCTTATGGTCCCAAGTGAGATCCACACCATTGATCGGTGGGCCTCACTTGGCCCATCATAAAAACAAGTAAACTACCCTATAGAAGCACCCACCACTTGATCTTCTTGGTCCGTTGAGATGCCGGTCTCCTTACGCTTCACTTTGATGGTGGAAGATGAAGAATGGATGGCTAAGATGAGAGATTTGGGATGGGAAAGGTGGGCCACACAAGGTCATTTTCTCTCCATGGGAAGGCTTGGACGTTGGAGTGCTCTCTCCTTACTTGGGAGTGGTGTGAGAAAAGAGAGAGGGAGATGGGATGTAAGGAGGAGTGATGGGGTGATGGTTGATGGATGTGAGTGATGGGTGAGGTGATGTGTTAGTTGACTTTTGTGGTTGCTTGACTTGTGGAGAAAGGAAGCATGGGTGTGTGTACTTGACATGAGAGGTGATTGATGGGATTGATTGATAGGATTGATGGGACATATTGTAGAGATTCCCTTGAGATTTGTAACGCGCGATGTTTTTTCTTGAACTGAACGCGGGTCGCATCTCATCGTCTGGGTATCGGATCGGTGCGTGAGTTACGGCGTTGGAACCGCGACGATGGTGCGGTCGCAATGATACAAGTCTCGGATTAAGCCGGCTCAAATGTATAGGATACGTCTCACAGTCGTGCGCAACGTCGACTACAAGTCGTGGGTTGCCGGAATTTGACGAGAAGGATCGCGGGAAGCGACGGAACAGTACGGATTAGGATATGGGTCTTACAATAGTGGAGAGCTGGTTCAATATATTGCTGACATCATTCATGTGCTCGGCCACATGAACCACCATCTTTAAACTTGAGATTCATAAGTTGTCGTATCAAGAAAATCTTATTGCCGAAAGTATTCCTCTCATACAGCCCTTCTAATTTTAACCATAGGCTAGCGGCTGAGGTCTTCGTAGACACATGGTGGAACATAGAATCATCCAGTCATTATCTAATAAATCCCACCGCCTTCCGGTCCAACTTCTTCCAATCATCATCACACATATCCTTGGATTTTGCTGACATGCCTAAAATTGGAGAATAGAAGTCCTTGTAATAAAGCAAGTCCTCCATCTTAGCCTTTCATATGGTCCAGTTAGAACCATTGAGGCTGATCATCCGTGATGAGTCACCTTCCATAATTTAGAACCAATCCCACTCCGTTCAATAAACTTGGCTTTGATACCACTTTGTTGGGGGCCTTATAGAAAACCTTAGGATCTAGCCTCCTAAAACAAATCGGAATTATGGGATAATAAATCAAAGCATAAACTATACCACACAAGAGATTTTTACGTGAAAAACCCTTAAAGAGGTAAAAACCATGAGTTTCGTCCAGATCAACAATCCACTATGAAGTAGAATGTTAAAACCTTCTTCACTCACACAGGAGATGATAAACAATAAGAGAAACAAATAAAACGGAGAGATCTCACCGATCAGGAGGACGTAGAAGTACTGAAATATTGATTGCATAGTAGATAACCTCCACGAGCATAACCTCCCTTCTACAAGCTTCCTCTCTCTTCCTCTCTCTCTCTCTCTCTCTCTCTCTCTCTCTCTCTCTCTCTCTCTCTCTCACCTTTGATAGTCTTTAACCCTTTAACAAACCCTTGCAAAGCTTTAGAAAACGCTCTTGTATTACCTAGAAAGGTCCTATGCACCCATATTTATAAAATTGGAAACCACCTTTCGCAGCTCTTGTGAAACCGCCTCCAATTTTCACAGTCCGCATAAGATCCGGACTCAAATTTGCGTAAGCTCGACTAATTGAGCCGTGTCCTCGACCGGTCGAGCACCTCCCTCGATTAGTCGAGCACCACGAGAAAAATAACCCAAAGTCGTTGGACTTTGAGTCGAGTCAGGGCTCAATTGGTCGAGCCTCACCCTCGACCGGTCGAGTAAGGCTCACGACCGGTCGAGTCCTGGGAAGAAATCACATCATTCACCACACACAATAATATCAAAATTAAAAGAAAATAGAAAAAAGATGCAAATCATAATAAAGATT
Organism: Magnolia kwangsiensis; assembly: GCA_037074715.1. Classification (NCBI taxonomy): domain Eukaryota; kingdom Viridiplantae; phylum Streptophyta; class Magnoliopsida; order Magnoliales; family Magnoliaceae; genus Magnolia; species Magnolia kwangsiensis. The sequence goes on along the minus strand of CM073574.1, from coordinate 167,102,069 downwards.
TGCGTGGTTCTCTTTTAATATGTATAAAAATTATATGTCATTTTATTATGCTCAAAAGTAAAAAAAAAAAAAAAAAGAAGAAACAACTCTTAATACATTAATAACTCTCTCGTAATGGAATATATATTACTCCAAATGAATTAAAGTTTCTATAAAAAAAAAGCTACGTAAAATTTTGAAATTACCCTCAAGGATGGGGCTATGCCTCTAAATCCCTATGAAAGAGAGTGCTAAGCTTGACCAACAACAATGCCAACAAGATGAATAATACATATCTTGATGATTGTACTCCACAAAGCCTAACAATACTCTGGACCTTTGTTATACACTATTCTTATAGTCAGATAATAAAATAAATATAGTTTTTGTTATTGTACAACTAAAAAGGTATGGTTAATTTGGACAGTTTAATTTGAAATATTTTTGTCATTATGCAAGTACTTAGACATTTATATGTGCATCCATCGTACTAAATATCAAAAAAATTTCCATGCGCGAATAAATACTTCGCAAGGCATGTTTTGAAAAATCTCCATCTCTTAAAAGTTGATAAAGACTAGTGTATATGAGTGATCCATAGTTTAATTCGTGGTTATCATTCCTTATAAACTTTACACGTACCTGAAAGAACACTATCTGAAAAGTATCAACAAGAAAAAGATGTTTTGAAACCATTTCTTGAAAAGTTAATTTATAGCACCTGCTTTATAAAATCATTTTCTAAAGTTTTGAAAATGATCTGCAACAAAATATTCTTAAAATATTTTTAGCTTTCAAAATATCCTAAAACACCAAATAGACCACTTGCCTATCTTTCTAGGTTGTTCATCCATCTTCCAATCCAACTAGATTTATCCATTCTGCTAGATACATCTACTAGATATACAATTGTGCCCTGGTGTGATGGATGAGATTTCTAGGAATTTCATTGGCCAATTTGGAAGGTGGGATTAAGTGGCATGGAATTGCATTTGGTCCAATATAAATTTCATCATGCATAGGTATCGTCCCATTAGAAGAAACAATGAGATTTTTTATGGAATTCAAAAGCCATTACATTCGTGAGCTCCATCTTGATACATGTGTTTTATTTACACCGTTCGGTCATTCGTGCCGCTTATGTGTGACACTCAAGTTATGCATACAGGTGAAGTCATCATTTGTGAAATTTAATCCGTTGATTACAAGTTCTTGGTCCACCAAATATTGTTTCACTTAGTATAGTATTTTTCTCAAAGAAGAATTTGATCCCAAACATAGGAATGGATTGTCAAATTTTCATGAGATTTCTAGACATAATACTACGTTAATTCCAGCTAATGCAATTCAGTACCACCTAACATAGTTCCAATCAGTCCATTATTTTCACCAAAACACCAAAGCTGGAATCTTTCTAAAAATGGATTCCTATTCAAAGAGTGCATAACCACATGGATAAGCTCACACCAATCAGACAATTTGAGATCCAATTCGGGTTTTTATTTTCCTTGAAAGGTATTGGGAAGGAATTAGAATATAATAATATGAATTCTTACATAAGAAAAGGTTCTCAAGCCCCTGACAGCTCTAATCCAACTAAATATCACCCAAGAATAATGAGATGAATAGGAGGCATATATATATATATATATATATAGATGGAGCATTTGGTGAGTGGGACTCATCATGCATGCGTATCTTTTCACTCGTGTGACCCATATAGGACGTCTGAGCTAATCAAAAATTGGGGTCCATGAAGATCATGTTTAGAGAAATTCATGATTGGCAAAAAATACTTTTGATAGGGTGACCCATAATTTGATGAGTGGATCAGCAAAAATTTTTACATAGGGCATTTTCATGGTGAGGCTGCTTACCTGCAGATGGCACAGAGAAACACGTGTCACACATATCTTCATATGAGAAGTTATGTGCCAACAACTAATAAATTACATTAATAAGATAAGCTTACATGCATGTTGAATCTGGATCATTTGATTATTTTGTTGACTATTCACTCCTTTTAAAATATTTGACATGTTTGATAATAAGGCACTTTTTTTTCCTCTAACGTGTTGACAATATACTCCATCTAATGAATGGATCCGATCTCTGATACATGAGTTATATAGCTCAAGTCATTAATAGATGCATACCATCTAAAGTTTACTCTAGGTTGGTTCGTCGCTCTTACCAAACATCCAATGATAATAGTTGCATGGCATTCTTATTACATTTGCTGACTTGGGATAAAAGATTTCATTTGGAGTAGATCCACTTCGTCCAGCATGTGTGCCACCTTGTGTGTGGATGGGTGAGAACAAATCAGGCCGAATCAATGCTCGAGTGTCCTACACCATGGAGAAAGTTTGGAGGGTAAGCTTTCCACTTATACTATTTCCAATGGTGTAGTCTACCTAAATCACGAATGACACTAATTTTTAGGTCCTTGGTTTAACATGGTAGATCGGGTGGATTTAACATTAACACAAGGGTAAGTGATATAGAGCGGGTCATGGACAGTTTCATGGCGAAGATGGATCAGAAAAGGCCCGGTCATAGATAGAAGTGATCCAAACCGTCGGCCCTTAGATCGGGCGTATCTCACAATTCAAAATGAATTATTAGGCGTAAAATATATGATTTTGGGGTAGAACGAGCTACTTTAGCTGGCCAACCCCACCACGCTGGGTTGTGCAACCCGGATTTGTGAAATACCCCTAAATTGATAGTCATTTTCTCATTTTAATTTTGTTTTTACTATAAATAGTAAGTTTTAATTTGATTATAACTTTTCATCTATTGGGCTTTAGGAGTTGTGCCCAACTCGAAAAAAGCTTAGAAAAATTAGGAGAACACCTTGGTGAAGCCAAATAGGACAGTTAATATTTTTAGCCTCACACTAATAGACATCGCAACCGTCTATAAATAGTAAGCTTACTATTTATAATAAGTTGTGAATTCTAGGAGTTTTAGCTATAGTTTGTTTCTGATTTCTCTCACATTGCTTGATATCTCTATTTAAAGGGTTGTGAACTCGTTTATTTCATTCATTAATTAATTTTAAATTTTATAGAATTTATTTTATATTTTGCTTGCTTTCTTTCTCGTAGATTTGAGAAGCCTCTGTGAGGAGTCCAGAGAAGTTCCGTGGATTCGGAACAATTATCCTCTTGAGGGAGACAGTACTCGACCTCATCACATTCATCCCTGCGTTAGTAAGGCCCACCATCGATAGTTAACCTGCCCATGATAATGTGTATGTAAGTGTGATTTTGGCGGGTCACACTAATGGAAATAGTTGGGAAAGACGTCCACCCTTAATTATATAGTGCCCACCGTGATGAATATTCGAAATCCACTCCAACCATTAAATGAAATACCAAAATATCTTGGATTTGATGAGTCAAGTGGTTCACATTAAGGGAAGCATTTTGGAATGTGAAGTTTTTGCTATACAGTTTTCAACTGTACTGTCCACCGGAATTGTGTATGGAAATAGAGTTTTAGCCTTCTTAATATGGGGTGACACGCCTAATGGTGGGAGTAGATTTCACATTAACACTACAATGGGGCCAGCTGTGAATATCTTCCAAACTTAAGTGAAAAAAGGACTTTTGATATGTGGATGATTCAATCAAGCCCCCCAAGATGAGCCATAAAAACCTTAGGTCCCATGTCTATTATGTTGTTCTACAAGTTATGATCTACCTAGCCAATAACTTCCATTTAGCCAAGTGAATGAGACATCCAACCCTTCCTAGTTGGCCCACCTTAAGGATTACCTAAGCCAAAAAACAAAAAAAAACAAAGTCCCATCTACTCATCAAGTGGTTCACATCATAGAAAAAATTTCTAGCCATTAATAAATAGAAAAATATAAGTGTGGTCCATTCAATGAGGGGATGTGACTGATTTTTGCCTAAGGCAATCTTCATGTTGGGGCTATGCAGTGGGTGGTTTGTAACTTATGGTCCAACTGGTTGGATCTCTGAGAGAGAGAGAGAGAGAGAGAGAGAGAGAGAGAGAGAGAGAGAGAGAGAGAGAGAGAGAGAACACCTATGATGATCCCATCATGATATAACTGGTGGTTTGGGCTGTAGATCATTGAAACAAACACGATCCTGACCCAATGAATGTCTTTAACCAAGATATGGACAGTGGCCGGGAACGCCCGTCAGCATCTTTAAACCATCCAGTCTTCGGTACGATGGTCATGATTAGACTGGGCCAATGAACGATCTGGCCCATCCATCTTTTGATAAATAATCACTATGAGTTACATTTGATAGAATTTGATTAATTCTATTTTATGTCATTAAGATGGAGAACTCAACAAATAATTCTCTTTTTTTATCATTAATTGAACCCATGATTCAAGCCAGGGCCCCACCCTGAGCCAACTCTAGGAGCCCAAGCCCTAACCCTACAGCTTCGGGCTGCCCAGCCCATTGCCACCCATGATATCAGTGCCGATAGGAATGTGGCCATTGATTTTAAAAACCAAGAATTGGACCTGAGCCAGCACAATGTAAAAATAAAATGACATGAAAGAAAAGTCTCCATCTCTTTAAAGTTGATAAAGACTGTAGTGTATATGAGTGGTCCATAGTTTAATTCGTGGTTATCATTCCTTGTAAACTTTACACGTACATAAAAGAACACCATCTGAAAAGTATCAGTAAGAAAAAGATGTTTTGAAACCATTCCTTGAAAAGTTAATTTTTAGCACCTACTTTATAAAATCATTTTCTAAAGTTTTGAAAATGATTTGCAACAAAATATTCTTAAAATATTTTTAGCTTTCAAAATATCCTAAAACACCAAATAGACCACTTGCCTATTTTTCTAGGTTGTTCATACATCTTCCAATCCAACTTGATTTCTTCATACGTTTACTAGATATACAATTGTGCCCCGGTGTGATGGATGGGATTTCTAGGAATTTCATTGGCCAATTTGGAAGGTGGGATTAAGTGGTATGGAATTGCATTTGGTCCAATGTAAATTCCATAATGCATAGGTATGGTCTCATTACAAGAAATAATGAGATTTTTTATGGAATTCGAAATCCATTACATCTGTGAGCCCCATCTTGATACACGTGTTTTATCTATACTGTTCGGTCATGCGTGCCCCTTATATGTGACACTCAAGTTATGCATATAGGTGAAGTCATAATTTGTGAAATTTAATCTGTTGATTATAATTTCTTGGTCCACCAAATATAATTTCACTTAGTACAATATTTTTCTCAAAGAAGAATTTGATCCCAAACATATGACTGGATTGTCAAAATTCCATGGCATTTCTAAATATAATACTGGCGTTAATTCCAGCTAATGCAATTCAATACCACCTAACACAGTTCCAATCAGGTCCATTATTTTCACCAAAGCACCAAAGCTGGAATCTTTCTAAAAGTAGATTCCTATTCAAAGAGTTCATAACCGCATAGATAAGCTCGCACCAACCCATCAATTTGGGATCCAATTCGGGTTTTTATTTTCCTTGGGAGGTATCGAGAAGGAATTAGAATGTAATAATATCGATTCATACATAAGAAAAGGTTCTCAAGCCTTAACGGCTCTAATCTAACTAAATATCACACAAGAATAATTAGATGAATAGGAGGCATATATACATGTATATATATGTGTGTGTGTGTGTGTGTGTGTGTGTGTGTGTGTGTGTGTGTGACAAAAGGTACAATGCGCTTGAGCTGATTTTAATGTCCCATGAAGTTGAACTGTGTGGGCCCCACCATGATGCGTTTTGAACATCTACCCCATCAATCAGATACACCATTCCATCGTGGGCATAGGTCTCAAAAATAAAGTCAATCTGTTACTTTTGTGGGCCACACCATATACAGAAGTTGAGAGAGGCCGTGCACCATTAAAACATTCATAATCATTTTTTGGGCCCACTGAGATGTGGTTTGCAAATCCAGCCCATCTATTATGTGTGTCCCGCTTGGATGAGGGTTCAGACCAAGTTTTAGACGCATGCAAATTTCAGGTGGGCCCCATTAAGTGCTTTTACATGTTTTTGGCATGTCTTCACATGATTTTAGATGGTATGGCCCACCTGAGTTCCGTATACGGCTGATTTTTGGGTTATCCCATAATTTAAAGGGTACCCATCAAATGCACAATGTTGATGGTCGACACGCATCATGGTGTGTGTGTGTGGGGGGAAAAGGTACTATGTGCTCGACCTCACGATAAGCTCTCGTGATGCGTGTCGACCATCAACACCGTGCATTTGATGGGTACCCTTTAAATTATGGGATAGACCAAAAATCAGCCGTGTACGGAATTCAGGTGGGCCATACCATTTAAAATCATGTGAAACACCGTTAAAACATATAAAATCACTTGGTGGGGCCCACCTGAGTTTTGAATGCTGCTGAAACTTGGTCTAAACCCTCATACAAGTGGGACATACATAATGGATGGGCTGGATTTGCAAACCACATCTTTTGTGGGCCCCAAAAATGATTATGAATGTTTTAATGGTGCACGGCCCCTCTCAACTTCTGTATGTGGTGTGGCCTACACAAGTCACGGATTGACTTGATTTTTGAGAACTAGGCTCATGATGGAATGGCGCATCTGACTGATGGGGTAGATGTTCAAAACGCATCATGGTGGGGCCCACACAGCTCGACCGCATGGGAAAGAGCCTTGAGCTCGAGCGCATAGTACCTGTTCCATATATATATATATATATATATATATATAGAGAGAGAGAGAGAGAGAGAGAGAGAGAGCATTTGGTGAGTGGGACTCATCATGCATGCGTATCTTTTCACTCGTGTGACCCATATAGGACGTCTGAGCTAATCAAAAATTGGGGTCCATGAAGATCATGTTTATAGAAATTCATGATTGGCAAAAAATACTTTTGATAGGGTGACCCATAATTTGATGAGTGGATCAGCAAAATTTTTTACATAGGGCATTTTCATGGTGAAGCTGCTTACCTGCAGATGGCACAGAGAAACACGTGTCACACATATCTTCATATGAGAAGTTATGTGCCAACAACTAATAAATTACATTAATAAGATAAGCTTGCATGCATGTTGAATCTGGATCATTTGATTATTTTGTTGACTATTCACTCCTTATATGGCTTAGATTTACTCTAGGTCAGTACGTCTCCCTTACCAAACATCCTGTGATAATAGTTGCATGGCATTCTTATTACATTTGCTGACTTGGGATAAAAGATTTCCTATGGAGTAGATCCACTTCGTCCAGCTTGTGTGCCACCTTGTGTGTGGATGGGTGAGAACAAATCAGGCCGAATCAATGCTCGAGTGTCCTACACCGGAGAAAGTTTGGAGGGTGAGCTTTCTACTTGTACTATTTCCAATGGTGCAGTCCACCTAAATCACAAATGACACTAATTTTTAGGTCCTTGGTTTAACATGGTGCTATACATATGATGATCAGGGTGGATTTAACATTAACACAAGAGTAAGTGATGTAGAGCAGGTCACAGACAGTTTCACGGCAAAGATGGATCAGAAAAGGCCCGGTCGACGACAGAAGTGATCCAGACTGTCGGACCTTAGATCAGGTGTAACTCACGGTCCAAAATGAGTAATCAGGCGTAAAATATATGATTTTGGGGTAGAACGAGCTACTTTTGCCAACCAACCCCGCCATATCGGGTTGGACAAGCCGGATTTACGAAATACTCCTAAATTGATGGTCGTTTCCTCATTTTAATTCCATTTTTACTATAAATAGTAAGCTTTAGGAGCTGCGCCCAACGCAAAAAGAGCTTAGAAAAATTAGGAGAACAACTTAGTGAAGCCAAATAGGACACTATTTTTGGTCAAAAACCTAGCGCACTAGTAGACATCGCGGCCATCTATAAATAGTAAGTTTACTATTTATAGTAAGTTGTGAATTCTAGGAGTTTTAGTTATAGTTTGCTTATGATTTCTCTTTCATTGCTTGGTATCTCTATTTAAAGGGTTTTGAACTCATTTATTTCATTCATTAATCAATTTTAAATTTTATAAAATTTATTTTATATTTTATTTATTTTCTTTCTCGTGGATTCGAGAAGCCTCTGTGAGGAGTTCAGAGAAGTTTTGTGGATTCGGAACAGTTATCCTCTTGAGGGAGACAGTGCTCGACCTCATCACGTTCATCCCTGCGTCAATAAGGCCAACCATCGATATTTGACCGGCCCATGATAATGTGTATGTAAGATCATAGTGTGATTTTGGCGGGTCACACTAATGGAAACAGTTGGAAAAGATGTCCACCCTTAATTATATAGTGCCCACCGTGATGAATATTAATTGAAATCCACTCCAACCATTAAATGAAATACCAAAATATCTTGGATTCATTGATTCAAGTGGGTCACACTACGGGAAGCATTTTGGAATGTGAAATTTTTCCTATATAGTTTTCAACTGTACTGTCCATGGGAATTGTGTATGGAGATAAGAGTTTTAGCCTTCTTAACATGGGGTGACACTTCTAATGGTGGGAGTAGATTTCACATTAACACTAAAATGGGGCCAAATGAGAATATCTTCCAAACTTAAGTGAAAAAGGACTTTTGATATGTGAATGATTCAATCAAGCCCCCCAAGATAAGCCATAAAAACCATAGGTCCCAAGTCTAATATGTTGTTCTAAAAGTTATGATCTACCTAGCCAATAACTTCCATTAATTAGTTAGGTGAATGAGACATCCAACGCTTCCCAGTTGGCCCACCTTAAGGATTACCTAAGGCAAAAAAAAAAAACTCCCATCTACTCATCAAGTGGTTCACATCATAGAAAAAATTTCTAGCCATTAATAAATAGAAAAATATAAGTGTGGTCCATTCAATGAGGGGATGTGACTGATTTTTGCCTAAGGCAATCTTCATGGTGGGGCTAACCCATTGGATGGATTGGATGTCTGATGCATATGAAAGGTTGGGAGTTATGCACAGGGTGGTTTGTAACTTATGGTCCAACTGGTTGGATCTCTTAGAGAGAGAGAGAGAGAGAGAGAGAGAGAGAGAGAATCTCCACCTATGATGATCCCATCATGATATAAATGGTGGTTTGGAATTTAGATCATTGAAACAAACACGATCCTGACCCAATGAGTGTCTTTAACCAAGATATGGACAGTGGCTGGGAACGCCCGTCAGCATCTTTAAACCATCCAGTCTTCAGTACAATGGTCATGATTAGACTGGGCCAATGAACGATCTGGCCCATCCATCTTTTGATAAATAATCACTATGAGTTACATTTGATAGAATTTGATTAATTCTATTTTATGTCATTAAGATGGAGAACTCAACAAATAATTCTCTTTTTTTATCATTGATTGAACCCATGATTCAAGCCACGGCCCCACCCTTAGCCAACTCTAGGAGCCCAAGCCCTAACCCTATAGCATCGAGCTGCCCAGCCCATTGCCACCCATAATATCAGTGACGATAGGAAATGGCCATTGATTTTAAAACCAAAGAATTGGACCGGCCAGCACAATGTAAAAATAAAATGACCTGAACATGGACTAAGGCAAAGTCTCAACAGAAAAATAGATTTTTTTTTATTTTTTATTTTTTAAATACCAATGACGGTCCACCACTTTATGCCGTACATAAAAATAGATTTCAGCATCAAACAAAAAATCATTCTCAAAAAGAAAATTCACTTTTGTGAGAGTGAAGGGGACACTAAAGATACGTGTCCTTTATTCTCCAATGACGTAAAGATCGATTCCACACTAACAAAATTCGAACGGACCATCACGAACCAATATGGCCCACCCAATTATGGGGTGGCCGACAGATTCGTGGAAATGATGAGGCCTCCAAGAATTTAGAAAGTTGTCGACACTGGAGGCATTGGATTCTGTCGGTTTTATGACGTAGAGTGCACTCAGATCCTCTCTATATAAGCCCATGCAAGTGTTTGGTTTTTTACAGCAGTTGGGCGAACTCAGCTTCCTTTCAAAGCTCCTGCTCCACACCGTTGGAGACTTTGAAGTTTGGAAGCTGGCTTAAGGTTGAAGCTGGGCCCCACTGGACCAGGTTCAAATCTTGTCCAGCAGATGCTCCTAAATGCTCATGGGTTAGTCCCAGATAGGGCAGTTATTAGGGGGTGGGTGGCCTGTCAGGGTTTCTGGCTGGCTATATGAATAATCATCATATAGCCTAGGTTCAGGTTAGTTTGTTTTGGCCCATCATGGACCCAAGCCAAGCTCAGGCCTATGTTTTACTTTGCGGGGTATTGACAGGCCAAGGTCTGTCAAAGCCTGTCTCACAAAGTAAAACCTAGGACTGGGGCCAGGCCGGCCCTATGGTGGGCCAAAACAAACAGGCCTGACCCAGATAATAATGCATGAACCGAGCCTGATTGTGTCTTGAGCCCGAGCCCGGCCACCCACTTCTGTACAAGATCTGAGCTGTTCATTGGATATGGTCACATTATGAATGATATTGACCAAAATGCCCTTTTCAGCTAGGCTCAGGCGAGTTGAGGGGCTCTTATGCAAAGCCTAAGCCCTGGCATGAAAGCCCGATGGGCCAACCACTGACCATTGAGACCATTGACAACCCTAAGGGTAGTATTTGGGCTTTCATCTGCTTAGTTTCCTGATAAGTAGATATGGCTCATCCTTAGGTAAAAAAGATGGGCCTAAGAAAATGGATAGTGGACCCGACCTAATTTCAACCTTGTGTAAACCCATGGAGTTGTTGAGAGGACAGTGGCAATTTTTCTTTGTGTATGTTGATTGGGCAAGCTTCCGACCTCCCTCGAAAGGCTCCGAAGGTCCTCGGCTAATGTCCGTGTGGAGTTTCGGAGCCTGTCTAGGGGGGTCAAGAGCTTACTCCTCATGATTCTTGGTGGGCCTGGCATTGAGTGGTGGCCAGGGTTTGTTTTAGCACTTATTTTGAACTTGGGACCGCCCTGTTCAAAGTTTGGATTTTTCTGGACCGGGGTTGGCCCACTGGCCCATTAGCAGCCTTGAATCTCGGTCTCTATGGTCAGAACAAGAGTATCCGAGTCGACTGGAGCGTTGTGGTCCTTCGATGCAAAATGTGGGGTCCACTAGTATTTGCATAATATTCAATCCATCCATCATTTGCACTCCACACACATAAACCCTACTCATCTTCTCTCTTCTATGCCAATCCAAAACTCAGGTAGGCTGCGGTTTACACAACGGATGGACGGGTAAAAAAATCTCAGCTTAGTTTTTCTAAGCCATATTCTTTGTGCTAACAGCGTGGGCGGCATGTGATGACTGATGAGTTGGTCAACCTCATTTTTTGGCCATATCATATCCATAGTTGGACCCACCTGACGGATAGTTTTGCCCGGATTATACTTTTTATTTTAATGTTTGTGTTATAATTCATATCCGAACGAAGTCTCATTATTTGGACGATTAGTATTTGAAGGGCATGGATATTGGGACATTGGATATGGATTATAATACCCGAGTGGTCAAAAGCATGGGATATTATACTTAGTTAATAGGCTAATCATCTTAACCTTTCATAACTTAAAATTATTTTTTCTTGAGTGTTTCTCAATATCATAATTAGTGTTTTCTATTGAGATTAATCCTTCAGATTCAAGCCTGTGCCCTAACGTTAACTCTGATACCACTTGTTAGGGGATTGCGGAAGCATATAGATATGAGTTTAGAATAATAATCCAATAAAACCAAGCAAACACAAAGAGAGCACAGTGATTTTAATGTGTAAAAACCCTATTAGGAAAAAATCAAGATACAAATTGACAAATGATCACTATGAAAGCGGAAATTACAAAGAGCGAAACTTACTCGACTTGAATAACCTCAAATCTCACCCTTGCTACTCTCCTTTGAAACCCCAGGTCGATTTATAAACCCTTAGAATACCTCTCAATCTCGTTTACACCCCTATATATGTGTATGTGTGCGCGCACGTGCGTGCATAATTCCAAACGAAAGCGGAAACAAATCCCGCAATTTTACAATTTTGGAAAAAATCTACGCAAAATCCATTGATGCCATCGAAGCCCTGTCAATGGCATCAAAGTAATCCTGTAGATGGCATCGAAGGCCTGTCGATAGCATCGAAAAAGCGCCCAATTAGTCCAACAACCGACTGAAGAAAATCTAAAAATATCAATTGGATCAAGAATTGTTTGATGCCATCGAAGGTAACATTGAACGGGCTATCGATAACATCGACAAATTCTATATCTGACTCAATTTAAGACATCAAATACAACAATGATCCTTTATGATAAGGAAGAGCGGGAAGAACAAGAATTCAATAGATGCATCTCTTGGACCTCGTGATAGATTACCTATACCATGAAAAACACACTTACCAAATGATCATAGCTATTGCTTTTCTCGAACTTAATATTAACCGTTAACTGATTTTCTTCACCACCAAATCCACTACTGAGATGATTATATATGATCATGCTATCTAACTGCCATCTATATTAGGGCCCACTAAATGGACAAACCAAATTGATACATACCTTTCACATGTACTAAACATGGGCTGATCCAATTTTTAATCTAATAACTCAAATTTTATATTGAGAAGCTAAGAGTAACTATTTCATTTATCCGAGGAAATTGGACCACTCAATATTTTACTTTAAACCATCCATTGGATAGCCATCACTTCAAAGGCTAAGATTGCTTGATCACTGTGATTTTCAGTATATGCTACATCCATGCGATGACATGCAATTTGGGTGGTCAGGATATCATGCATGAGTGTTATGCGAGGGGCATGAACTTTTTATTTTTATTTTTTGAAACACATGCACACACCCCCTAGTAGGATTTCACCACCTATGGATACCCGAACCCTTACCAGGTGTTGAAACTCCTGAGAGTCCACCACCAAGCAAGAGTAAGGATGATCCGAGGGGCACGAACTTTCACATACAATGGTTTCCTTCGAACCGACCGACGTATCTTTTGTGCAGACGTTTTCTGCTGTGAATGGGGAAACTCATGAAAACATGTCATATTGAAGTATTTCAGCTCTCCAATGACTCAACGCTTTCCTTTTGGATATGTACCTATCTTGAAGATTTTGGTGGCAACGGTTCAGATCATTTGTAGCACCGTACATATTTGATATAGAGCGGGTCGCGGACACTTTCATGTCCAAGATAGAGCAAAGAAGTCACAATGGAAGGCGGAAGTCATCAAGACTGTCCGAACCTTAAAACATGCATATCTCACGGACTGGAATGAGTTACTCGACGTACTTTATCCCACCAACTTGGTATAGAAGGGTTACCCAAGCCAAATTTGTAAGATTCTATCATATGGATGGTCGAATTCCATGCTTATTTCCAATTTTTACTATTTTTAATAAGTTTTAATTTGATTATTACTCTTCAGCAGTAAGGCTTCAGGAGTTGTGTCCAACATGGAAAGTGTTTATATCAATCAAATTTCTCCCATTGCTTAGTATCAATTAAATTACTAATTTTATAAATTTATTTATATTTTATTACTTTTTTTTCCTATTCGATAAGTCTATGTGAGGAGTCTGTGGATACAGAGTAATTATCTTTGAGTAAGAGGGTGATAGACCTCATCACATTCATCCTGCGTCAGTATTCTATCAAAACCAGGACAATGGCCCACAATAAGCTAAAAACCCAACGTGATCTAACAATATTGAAAAAGAGCAAAATCAATTACTTCTGTATAGAGGAAAAAATGAAGGTAGATATCCTAACTCCATGCATCACTTCCACCTTTTACATCCATCTAAGTTTGAGGGCCCACTTCTTACTCATACCTCTAAGAATAATTGCGGGGACACAGCTTCTTCTCTTACAATACCTCCAGAACATCTACTAGGCCCACTTCTTTTTTCTTACATATAGAAAGCTTGTCCGTCTAGCTTTACCTGTAGACGTGTTTGTGGGCCCCACTCCATATACTTTTGTGCGGGTCCCATTGAACGATTGTGGGCCCACTTCTTTCTCTTATATTTAGAATTCTTGTGGGGCCCACTCCTTCCACGTACCTCTGGGGATCTCATTGACTCCTATTTACTTCTAGGAATATTGATTGTGGACCCACTTCTTTCTCTTTACGTATAGAAATCTTGGGCTAGCCTTACTTGTAGAAGTGCTTGTGGGCCCCACGCCTATTAGGCCTCTAAAAAGGCTCATAGATCCTATTGCCTCTAGAAAAATCATGGGCCCCACTTCCCACTAAAAAAGGTCCTGGATCCCATTGCCTATAGAAAACTTGTAAGCCCCTCTCCTTCCTCGTGGGTTCCATTGCTTCCGCTTTAACTCTATGAATGATTATCCAGCCCACCTCCGCTTTACATCTAGACTATCATCTGGTCAAATCATGGCTGCAATGGTCCATATTGAATGGTGAAGATGTAAGCTTTTTATGCTACTGAGGCCACCCATGGATCCGGGCTGATTTGCATATAGGTCATCATAGGTTAAAAAAAGAAAAAGAAAAAAAAAAAAAAATAGATTCAATGACCAGAGAGCAATAAAAAGATGATGATGCATAACTCTCTTTTGATGAACACGACCATGATTGAGAGAGTTTATATCCTCTGTAGTCTCTCGACCCGACACCCCCCGGGCTTTTCTCCGAGGAGGATGATGCATTCCAATGCATGGCTCAGGTTGGCCACACCAGTTTGAACGGTGCAAAATCATGCCCAAAACCTATAAATTCACACGACTTCATAATACAACAAAGCTAGTAATATTGTAGGACCATAAAGAAGGCTTAAATCATCGAGATGAAATCAATGCATATTGCCCAATACATACCGGTATTTATGGATATGGTTGGATTGACCTGAAATAGTCCGATACAGGGTGATATTGGATAATACGACCTAGTATTGGTGGTGAACCAAATGATATATATACCAAATCTAATTTTAAAATTTCCTACATATGATACACCAAAATTAATTATCTATTGTTTGACTCATGCAATCATCGAATGGTCTAACTACAGACGCTTTGTGGGTAGCCCAGGGGAAAGTTTCCCTGAACAGTCATAAAACATTCATAAAGACTGAACATTTTGCTTAGACAAGGCTGCTAGCTAGTCAAGTTGTAAACAAGGCTTTTTATTTTCATTTTAGACTCTCTCACTCTATTTCTCTTATTCAAGAGCTTTTCTTGTGAAGACGACTGTGATCTCTCTCATTTAAGGGACTTTCTTGTAAAGAAGATAGTGATCTTCTTACTTTCTCCACACACACTATACAATTAATAGATGACATTTAGGTAATTTTTTTTTTGCAAACCACTCTATCATCATGTGCATTAGATGTGCCATAGGGCCCATACATACCTGTGTATGCATGAATAAATAATAAATTTTCATTGAAGTGAAATCTTGCACAATTTTTTACAAGTGGGTCCAATCAGGTTTGCCAAGCTTGGTTAGGAATTTTCACATGGGTTGGGCCTGGTCATCTTATCTTAGATCATAAGTCAGGCTACAATCTGGATTCTAATTTGATAAAGAACTTTGACTCAAGTGGCCCATTACCACTACTTTCCTTGTGCCCCCACACAAGGACACTGGGAGTTGGAAAAGGTAACTTGCTGAAAAGTTGCTTTTTGCAAGTTACTTTGTAAATAAATTTTTTTAGAGAAAAGCTCTTTGATACTTGTTGGGAAAAAATATTCATTCTTAACAAACTAAAATTATGATATAATAAAGCAATAAATTAAATCAAAGTATAAACCACACCACACAAGAGATTTTTACGTGAAAAATCCTCAAAGATGTAAAACCACGGGACCTTGTCCAAATCAACAATCCACTATAAATGTTGAGGGTCAAATATTGCATATTAGACCCCAGATATTGTCTGGATTTATGAATATAATGCTGTCTAATGGCTCGTTTTCTCATTCTTATGTGGCAAAGTGATTTTATGAGCATGGATGGAAAAAAGACGTTAAAAGTTGAGATTTAACGATCTGATGACGCCAAAGGCAAGGGACACACTCCAGGGGACCAAGATTGACAAATATACACGGTCAGAAATCCGAGAAAAGTTAGAAATTGAAGCTCAAGTGGCCTGAAGGACGTCCAGAATGCAAGATCACGAGGTTCCCACCATCCGTTCGGCTCGAAACTTCATACGTCGCCTGAGGACCATAAATTAACCGTACATATAAAATTTCAGCCATTGAAGATCTCGAGAAGTGCCCCAACTGACAGATCAGCCTATAAACCATTGATTCTGGGCCCACCTGATATCTGGAACTGCCTCAAAATTATTATTGACACCTTAAATAAGGAGTCAAAACAGATGGACGGTGCAGATTTTTCTAAAATAGTGCAATGGACCCCATATTAGATGAGTGTGTACAGTGCACATGTGCACTCGCCGTGCACCAGAATTTTCAAAAGTCGGTCAGCTGCGCTGACCGACGTTCCGTCTACAACTCAAAAAAAAAAAAAAAAAAAAAAAAAAAAAAAAAATTTTCGCAGCGGACGCACGGCCGCGGCCGTTTTTGCGAACGGTAGTGGGCCCCACCCATTGCTCGTATGGAGAATCTGATCCGTTCACCGTGTAGAGGGACTCGAATACTACAAAAACATGCTGAATTTTTGTACCCATGCGTGCACACGTGTGAGATACAGAGGCCACAAAAGGGCTGCTCGGTAGCGTTCAAAACTGATTCTTTTGTGATTTCTTCTCTGGGCCACGTCAATGGACGTTCAAAACCACTCATTCTTTACTGAAATTTCGTTCTGAATCCAATGGACGGGGTGGATTTTCCAGAAAATGCTTCTGTGGGGCCCACCGATCACAACAGCGAAATGGTGCGAAAGGTTTCACACATCCGCGAAAACCGACTTTTCCGGACGGTTTTGGCCCACCATCTTTGATCATATGGCAGATCTGAACCGTCTATCATGTAGAGGACCCAATGAAATCCTAAGGGACGGTGTTTCTTTGGAATTTGAACAAGGAAAGTGGCGTGTTTCGAGGCACCGAACTTGGCTGCGAAAAAGCTTTCAATGGGCATGCATAGCTTTCCAAATCCGATTTTCACCACTCCAGCAGCTATATAAAGAGGTTTTGGACGTGGGGAGCATTCATTCAGAGTCTGGGGAGGAAGAACAGAGGGCTCGAGCTTGGGTTTCAACGTGGGCAGAGGAGAGAGAGAGGAGCTTGGTTTTTTTCTTTCCCTTTTCTCTTCTTTTTCTTTTTCTCTTTATTTATTTGGATTGAGCCCATCCATGGCAGGCTAAATTCTCCTAGCTAGGGCTAGGAGGTGAAGCTTGTAGTGAGATGAGAGATTATATGCTTTTAATTTAATTTTAATTTTTGAAGTGAAGTTGGTTTTAGTTTGATTTTAATGAAAATATTTTAGGTTTTTAATGGTCTATTGTGACTGAAATTACAATGGGTCTGCAATGACTTTTAATATTCCCATTCTCTTTAATGTTTATGACGTTAGGAAGCCCTGTTGTTCACCATAGTCTCCTGGGCATGGTTGGATGACGGTACCCTTCTTAACCTTCATACATATGATTGGTTGGTAATTAGTTTAATTCTGTTGTTTGCCATAGTCTGTGGGCATGGTTTGGTGATGGAATCCATTCTAATTCATACACCTTTCATCTCTTTGAAAACTAGATCAACGGCAGTTCAGTAATTTCCATGATTTTTGATGCAAGCATAAATTCTCCCTGATCTCTACAAGTGGATCCTCTGAATCCCTAGTTTCCTTTTCTCCTGATTTCTCTCAAGTTTATATAATTATTTCACCATTATTTCTCAAATTACATTTAGTTTAGATTTCATCTTAATCTAGTTCTAGTTCTGGTTAGTTTTAGATAACGTACAAGTTTCAGTCCCTTGGGATTCGACCTCGGTCTTACCGAGTTATTACTACATCACAACCCTGCACTTGGAGAGTGAACAAGTTTTTGGCGCCGTTGCCGGGGACTGTCGGCTACGTTTTTCTGAAATTAATTAGTTTTGGGATTAGTTAAGATTAGGATTATTTTAACCGTAGATTTTTATTTTTATTTTCCTAATTTCTAGAAACTAACCTATTCTTCCTGTTTTGTAGGAAACTTCTAATTTAGTAAGCTCTTTTTAATTTCTCTTTCTTTAGAATTTCTTCTTTTCTTTTCTAGAAATTAGTTTACTCTTAATTAGGACTTTCTATTCTTAGAAACTAACTTATTTTGGTTTGTTTTGCAGGTTTTTAACTTAGGAACTCCGATTTGGTAACTTCTCTCCAACCCTCCCTTTTCCTAGATTTTTATTTTTATTTTTTATTTTTTTGGTTTAAATTAGAATTTGAGGGCTGAGTGTGTTTTATGCCCCATTGGGCACGCGACAACACTCGACGTCTCGTGACTGAAGGAGGATTAGTTGAGGGGTTGACTGTCCATCGCAGGACTAGACACCACTTGGATTCTCCTGAGTTAGAAGACGTTATGGCTGAAAATCAACCTCAAGCACTACCCCAACCAGGGGTTGAGGAAGTACATGATGAGAATGAGGTGCATCAGGCACCCCCGCCTCGTACTTTACGAGATTATTTACAACCGGCGGGGGTGAGTACGCCCTCATGCATGATTTTTCCTGAGAATATAGGACATATGGACATCAAGCCAGGGGTTATCCAACTCCTTCCTAAGTTCCATGGGCTTGAGTCTGAAGAACCATACTTGCATCTGAAAGAGTTCGATGAAATCATAGGCACCTTATACTTTCCTAATGTATCTGAGGATACTATTAGGTTGAAACTTTTTCCATTTTCCTTGAAAGAAAAAGCCAAGACGTGGTTACATTCACTGCGTCCTAGATCCATTGGCACATGGAATGATATGCAAAGGGAATTTATAAAGAAATTTTTTCCACATCATAAGACAATTACCCTCAGGAGAGCGATCATGAACTTTGCCCAAAAGGAAGATGAAACATTCTTCCAATGTTGGGAAAGGTTCAAGGATCTGGTTAATGCATGCCCACAACATGGCTTTGAAATATGGCGCATTACAAATTTTTTCTATGATGGGCTAACATCTTCCATGCGCCAAATGGTCGAGACAATGTGTAACGGAGAATTCATAAATAAAAATGTCGACGAGGTATGGGATTACCTCGATAGTCTCGCTGAAAAAACACAATTATGGGACTATTACCCAAGGACGAACACTACGTCTAGGCCGACTCATTCAAGGGAAAAAGGAGGAATATATCTCCTGAAAGAGGATAATGATCTAAATGCTAAGGTGGCCAATCTCACCAGAAAATTTGAGGCCATGGAAGGAAGGAAGGAAAAGGTTAATGAAAGTGTTTGCGGCATCTGTGATTGCAACATTCATACTACTGAAAATTGTCCTTCAATACCTGCCTTTCGAGAAGTATTGAATGAACAATCTAATGCCGTAAATAACTATCAAAGACCTTTCAATGGACCACCCTCTAATACTTACAATCCTGGCTGGAAAAATCATCCGAATTTTAGTTGGAGGAACGGACAAACTGCTACCCCTCAAGGTTTCTTCAATCAAAATCCAAATCAGGGGAAACCTCAAGAAGAATCGGTTCAAATTTCCATACAAGAGCTGGCGCGGACAATGCAAGGAATTTCGCAAGGAATTTCAGATTTTATGCAAAAAATAGATTCACGTATGACGGCTATGGAAAAAGGGATGCTTCCTGCACAATCAATCCCTAATCCGAAACCGCAATACGAGACAGGTGATCCCAGCTCTTCAAATCAAATGGGGCACGCTAAATCCATCACCACTCTTAGGAATGGGAAGATTATTGATAAAACCCTTCCGGTTAGGCCAGAAAAGCCTCAAGAACCAGAAGAGGACAACAATGATGAATTTAGTGGCGCCCCACAAAAATTTGAACCGGAATCTCTAGAAAAGCCAGTCGCTCCGTTTCCCCAACGGTTGGTTGAACCAAAACGTCTATCTAACTCTCAGGATATCCTAGAGGTGTTAAAACAAGTGAAAGTCAACATTCCTTTGCTTGACGTTGTAAAACAGATTCCTTCATATGCTAAATTTCTAAAGGACTTATGCACTACCAAACGACGAAAAAGTGTTCAAAAGAAGATCTCCTTGACTGAGAAAGTGAGTGCCATCTTGAAACAAGATGTGCCGCAAAAATTCAAAGATCCCGGTTGCCCAACCATATCATGTGTAATCGGAAACTATCGAATTGATCACGCACTTCTTGACTTAGGAGCAAGCGTCAATCTGATTCCTTACTCGGTATACCAACAGTTAGGTTTGGGTGAATTAAAACCCACTCGAACCACACTACAACTTGCTGATCGTTCTGTTCGTATACCAAGAGGGATCATCGAGGATGTGTTGGTCCAGGTGGATAGATTCTACTACCCTGTTGATTTTATCATCTTGGACACCGAACCCATCAATAACTCGAGCACTCAGATTCCCGTCATTCTTGGTCGCCCATTCCTGTCTACTTCAAATGCAATTATCAATTGCAGGAATGGTGTCATGACTATGTCCTTTGGAAATTTGACATTGGAATCGAATATCTTTTTCAATAATGAACAAGTTTTTGGCGCCGTTGCCGGGGACCGGCCCTTACATTGTTGTTACTGGTTATCCTCATGGGGCCGTCGAGATAAGAGATCCCGACAATGGCAAGGAGTTTAAAGTAAATTAACCTTCATACATATGATTGGTTGGTAATTAGTTTAATTCTGTTGTTTGCCATAGTCTGTGGGCATGGTTTGGTGATGGAATCCATTCTAATTTATCTTCCTTTCATCTCTTTGAAAACTAGACCAACGGCAGTTCAGTAATTTTCATAATTTTTGATGCAAGCATAAATTCTCCCTGATCTCTACAAGTGGATCCTCTGAATCCCTAGTTTCCTATCTCTGATTTGTTTCCTAAGTTTTAGATTAATTATTCTACAAATATTCCACCATTGCTAATTGATTTAGAATTCATCTTAGCCTAGTTCTAGTTCTAGTTAGTTTTAGATAACGTACAAGTTTCAGTCCCTTGGGATTCGACCTCGGTCTTACCGAGTTATTACTACATCACAACCCTGCACTTGGGGAGTGAACAAGTTTTAATCGATCTCGTTGGACCGGCCCTTACATTGTTGTTACTGGTTATCCTCATGGGGCCGTCGAGATAAGAGATCCCGACAATGGCAAGGAGTTTAAAGTAAATGGACATCGATTAAAGCCATTTGTTGAGACATTTGATTCAGAGGACATGTCCATGCCTCTGATTGCTCCTGTTTACCAGGACTGATCTCCTAGTCTGATGGAGGTATAGGTAGGTTTATCGCTTTCATAGGTTTAGGATAGTCGCTTTCATAAGTTAGTTAGTTTAATGTTTGTGGGTAACATTACTGTAAACCCTCACGAGACTACAACTCGTCCTCTAGGGGTAACCTAGGGGTTTAAAGGCTTGTTGCATATGCTAAATGCAATCGAGAGCACCTGCGAAAGTGGTATAGGTAGGATTTTATTTTTGTTATTTTTGTTCTGCTTTCTCTCTCATGCTGACAAGCTTCCATGCCGTGATCTATTGGAAACTCTCTTGATTCGCTATTCAGGTACTATCTTCCCATCACTTCTCATTTACTTTCGTTGTCCCATATGCATTGCATGCTCATATCTTTTACATTGAGGACAATGTAGATTTTAGGTTGGGGGTGGGAGATTAGGCTTCCTAAGGCTTCCTAATCAGTATTTTCTTGGTCTTGAGCAAAAATTGTGAAAATTTTTAAAATTTTTCTGACATTTCTTGTAAATTCAACGCGATTTTGACATATATCTTTGATTTAGAATTACAAGATACGTGATGTTGGTAATTTATGACCCTTCGATTTAGCTACTTGATAGATTCCACAGTTGAGTTTAAATTATCAATCCATGATTAGAGATTTTAAACATTGATTGAATCATGATTTTAGGACACGTCTTGCTTACACATTAAGATTTCAGTTCCATATCGAAGGATTAACTTGGTAATCACCAAGCACGAAGGGAACCAGTCTGAAATATCTTGCCATCAGGGTATAAAAATTGAACAGGTTGGGCAATTAATCTTCACCATGGGTTTGCTCCCTACAGGTGAAGGTTTGATTCCCCAAGGTTAAACATTCAAAAAAAAAAAAAAAAAAAAAAAATATTTTTTAGGTAATTGGTCTTTTGCCATAGGTTTGCTCCCTATTGGTAAGGATTTGATTCCTCTTTTTGGCATGACTATTAATGGAAAAATAAAAAGTTGAAAAGATCAAAAGATGAAATTTATGAGGCAAGTTTGGTTATCATGAATTCCCTTGTTGGTTACCAATGAGATCCTGAAATAACAAATTCAATCTTAATATGATTAGCTGAGATTACACTATACATCCATGGATCTCAATGTTTAAAATTTTTCTAATTGAAGGATTAATGCTTTACACTTGATTATGAAGTCTACGGTGCGCTTGAGCTCAGGAGAATACAATTTCTAACATTCATGAATATTAAATTTCTCGTATTTTGTTCAAAATCTCACTTGATTTCATAGAAAGTTCTCCTATAATTCTCAACTTATTTTTCGCATACTTTGCTCGGGACTAGCAAAATGCTGGTTGGGGGTTGTGTTGAGGGTCAAATATTGCATATTAGACCCCAGATATTGTCTGGATTTATGAATATAATGCTGTCTAATGGCTCGTTTTCTCATTCTTATGTGGCAAAGTGATTTTATGAGCATGGATGGAAAAAAGACGTTAAAAGTTGAGATTTAACGATCTGATGACGCCAAAGGCAAGGGACACACTCCAGGGGACCAAGATTGACAAATATACACGGTCAGAAATCCGAGAAAAGTTAGAAATTGAAGCTCAAGTGGCCTGAAGGACGTCCAGAATGCAAGATCACGAGGTTCCCACCATCCGTTCGGCTCGAAACTTCATACGTCGCCTGAGGACCATAAATTAACCGTACATATAAAATTTCAGCCATTGAAGATCTCGAGAAGTGCCCCAACTGACAGATCAGCCTATAAACCATTGATTCTGGGCCCACCTGATATCTGGAACTGCCTCAAAATTATTATTGACGCCTTAAATAAGGAGTCAAAACAGATGGACGGTGCAGATTTTTCTAAAATAGTGCAATGGACCCCATATTAGATGAGTGTGTACAGTGCACATGTGCACTCGCCGTGCACCAGAATTTTCAAAAGTCGGTCAGCTGCGCTGACCGACGTTCCGTCTACAACTCAAAAAAAAAAAAAAAAAAAAAAAAAAAAAAAAATTTTCGCAGCGGACGCACGGCCGCGGCCGTTTTTGCGAACGGTAGTGGGCCCCACCCATTGCTCGTATGGAGAATCTGATCCGTTCACCGTGTAGAGGGACTCGAATACTACAAAAACATGCTGAATTTTTGTACCCATGCGTGCACACGTGTGAGATACAGAGGCCACAAAAGGGCTGCTCGGTAGCGTTCAAAACTGATTCTTTTGTGATTTCTTCTCTGGGCCACGTCAATGGACGTTCAAAACCACTCATTCTTTACTGAAATTTCGTTCTGAATCCAATGGACGGGGTGGATTTTCCAGAAAATGCTTCTGTGGGGCCCACCGATCACAACAGCGAAATGGTGCGAAAGGTTTCACACATCCGCGAAAACCGACTTTTCCGGACGGTTTTGGCCCACCATCTTTGATCATATGGCAGATCTGAACCGTCTATCATGTAGAGGACCCAATGAAATCCTAAGGGACGGTGTTTCTTTGGAATTTGAACAAGGAAAGTGGCGTGTTTCGAGGCACCGAACTTGGCTGCGAAAAAGCTTTCAATGGGCATGCATAGCTTTCCAAATCCGATTTTCACCACTCCAGCAGCTATATAAAGAGGTTTTGGACGTGGGGAGCATTCATTCAGAGTCTGGGGAGGAAGAACAGAGGGCTCGAGCTTGGGTTTCAACGTGGGCAGAGGAGAGAGAGAGGAGCTTGGTTTTTTTCTTTCCCTTTTCTCTTCTTTTTCTTTTTCTCTTTATTTATTTGGATTGAGCCCATCCATGGCAGGCTAAATTCTCCTAGCTAGGGCTAGGAGGTGAAGCTTGTAGTGAGATGAGAGATTATATGCTTTTAATTTAATTTTAATTTTTGAAGTGAAGTTGGTTTTAGTTTGATTTTAATGAAAATATTTTAGGTTTTTAATGGTCTATTGTGACTGAAATTACAATGGGTCTGCAATGACTTTTAATATTCCCATTCTCTTTAATGTTTATGACGTTAGGAAGCCCTGTTGTTCACCATAGTCTCCTGGGCATGGTTGGATGACGGTACCCTTCTTAACCTTCATACATATGATTGGTTGGTAATTAGTTTAATTCTGTTGTTTGCCATAGTCTGTGGGCATGGTTTGGTGATGGAATCCATTCTAATTCATACACCTTTCATCTCTTTGAAAACTAGATCAACGGCAGTTCAGTAATTTCCATGATTTTTGATGCAAGCATAAATTCTCCCTGATCTCTACAAGTGGATCCTCTGAATCCCTAGTTTCCTTTTCTCCTGATTTCTCTCAAGTTTATATAATTATTTCACCATTATTTCTCAAATTACATTTAGTTTAGATTTCATCTTAATCTAGTTC
The DNA here is from genome assembly GCA_037074715.1 of Magnolia kwangsiensis. Lineage (NCBI taxonomy): Eukaryota > Viridiplantae > Streptophyta > Magnoliopsida > Magnoliales > Magnoliaceae > Magnolia > Magnolia kwangsiensis. Next base: position 167,077,429 of record CM073574.1, on the reverse strand, counting down.
TAGTTCTGGTTAGTTTTAGATAACGTACAAGTTTCAGTCCCTTGGGATTCGACCTCGGTCTTACCGAGTTATTACTACATCACAACCCTGCACTTGGGGAGTGAACAATAAAGTAAAATGTTACAACCTTCTTTACTCATGCAGGAATGGATAAAAAATAAGAGAAACAAAGAAAACGAAGAGATCTCACTGATCACGAGGACGTAGAAGCGCTGAGATATTGATTGCATAGTAGATCACCTGCACAAGCATAACCTCCCTTCTATAAGATTCATCTTTCTTTCACTCTCTGTCACACCTTTGATAGCCCTAAACCCTTTAGCAAACCCTTGTAAAGCTTTAGGAAACCCTCTTGCATTATCTAGAAAGGCCATAGGCACCCATATTTATAAATTTGAAAATCCCCTTTTGCACCTCTTGGGAAACCGCCTCCAATTTCTGCAGTCCGCACAAGATCCAGACTCAAATCTAGGTAAGCTCGACTAGTCGAGCACCTCCCTCGACTGGTCGAGCACCACATGAAAAATAACCAAAAGTCGCTGGACTTTGAGTCGAGTCAGGGCTCGACTGTTTGAGCCTCACCCTCGACCAGTCGAGTCCTCGGAGGAAATCTCATCAAAACTCCCCATTTTCGACCCAAGAGGGACTCACCTTCTTCAAGCCAGCCTGGTTTCTACAAACCTCAAACTTTTTCTTGAGTAAAGCCTTGGTTATCATGTCTGACCCATTATCGTTAGTGTGGACCTTCTCAAGCTGTAACACCTTCTGTTCCAAAGTATCCCTGATCCGGTGATACTGAATCTCTATGTGCTTTGACTTGGAGTGCTGCCTTGGATTCTTACTCAAGTGTTTAGCACTTTAACTATTATAATAGACCATGTGTTGCTCCTGCTTTAGGCTAAGTTCCTGTAGGAACCTCTTCATCCAAAGCATCTCTTTACATGCTTCTGTGACTGCAATGTACTCAGCCTCTGTTGTCGACAATGTTACAACCTCCAATAGCTTGATCTGCCAAAAAACCGATCCCCTTACAAACGTGAACATGAACCTCGATGTAGACTTCCTGAAGTCGATGTCGTCTACCATATTGCATCTGTGTAGCTCTCTAACACAGGTTTTTCGTCACCATATGTTCACTCTCCAAGTGCAGGGTTGTGATGTAGTAATAACTCGGTAAGACTGAGGTCGAATCCCAAGAGACTGAAACTTGTACGTTATCTAAAATTAACTGGAAATAGAACTAGAATGAGATAAAATCTGAATTGAATTATAAATTGAGGAATAACTGTAAACTATTAATCTAAAACTTATAGAAATCCAAGGTAAGGAATCTAGGGATTCAGAGGATCCACTTGTAGAAATCAGGGAGAACTTATGCTTGCATCAAAAATTATGAAAATTACTGAACTGCCGTTGATCTAGTTTTCAAAGAGATGAAAGGTGTATGAATTAGAATGGATTCCATCACCAAACCATGCCCAAAAGACTATGGCAAATAACAGAATTAAACTAATTACCACCCAATCACATGTATGAAAGTTAGGAAGGGTACCGTCATCCAACCATGCCCAGGAGACTATGGTGAACAACAGGGCTTCCTGACATCATAAACATTAAAGAGAACGGAAATATTCAAAGCCATTGCAGACCCATTGTAATTTCAGTCACAATAGACCATTAAAAACCTAAAACATTCTCATAATAATTAACTAAAATCAACGTCAATTCATGAATTAAAATTAAAATAAAATCAAATCTCCCATCTCACTACAAGCTTCACCTCTTAGCCCTAGCTAAGAGGTTCAGCCCGCCATGAACGGGTTAAATCTCATAATAAAAGAAAAGAAAAGAAAATACTCTCTCCCTCACGTCTACTTCAAGTCCCTGCCCGAGCCTCCACGTCTCTCTTTTTCTTCCTTCCTAGATCTGAATGAATGCTCCCCACGTCCAAAAACCTCCTTTTATAGCTACTGGAAGGCTGGAGTCAGCGACAGAGTTGTAGTGGGACACGGAGTGCAATTTTTGCAGCCAAGTTCGGTGCCACAAAATACGTCACTTTCCTCGCTCAAATTCCAAAGAAACATCGTCCCTTAGTACTTTCTTGGGTTCTCTACATGATAGACGGTTCAGATCTGCCATACGATAAAAGATGGTGGGCCAAAACTGCCTGGAAAAGTCAGTTTTCGCGGATGTGCGAAACCTTTCGTACCATTTTCCTGTTGTGATCGGTGGGCCCCACAGAAGCATTTTCTGAAAAATCCACCCCGTCCATTGGATTCAGAACAAAATTTCAGTCAAGAATGGGTGGTTTTGAACGTCCATTGACGTGGTCCAGAGAAGAAATCACAGAAGGATCAGTTTTGAACGTTACCGGGCAGCCCTTTTGTGGCCTCTGTATCTCACACGTGTGTACGTATGGATGCAAAAGGTCAGCATGGTTTTGTAGTATTCACAGCCGTCTACAAGATGGACGGTTTGGATTGAGCTTACAGGGCACATGTGGGGCCCACTATCTTCCGCAAAACGGCCAGCGGCCGTGCATTACGCGGACGAGAAAACAGAGAATTCTTCCGCTGTGGCACTTGTGGGGCCCATTTCGTTAGACACTTGAGAAATCCAATCCGTCCACCGAATTCCTCTCCAAATTTCAGTAAGAAATGACTGGTTTCAGATTGATTTTGGCTTGGCCCACGGAATATTCTGTTTCGTCGTCCATCCTACGTTTGACGGTGGCAATCGCATGATAGCATGCATGGGGTGAGAAGGTCAACATATTCTTAAAATATTTTTAGCTTTCAAAATATCCTAAAACACCAAATAGACCACTTGCCTATCTTTCTAGGTTGTTCATCCATCTTCCAATCCAACTAGATTTATCCATTCTGCTAGATACATCTACTAGATATACAATTGTGCCCTGGTGTGATGGATGAGATTTCTAGGAATTTCATTGGCCAATTTGGAAGGTGGGATTAAGTGGCATGGAATTGCATTTGGTCCAATATAAATTTCATCATGCATAGGTATCGTCCCATTAGAAGAAACAATGAGATTTTTTATGGAATTCAAAAGCCATTACATTCGTGAGCTCCATCTTGATACATGTGTTTTATTTACACCGTTCGGTCATTCGTGCCGCTTATGTGTGACACTCAAGTTATGCATACAGGTGAAGTCATCATTTGTGAAATTTAATCCGTTGATTACAAGTTCTTGGTCCACCAAATATTGTTTCACTTAGTATAGTATTTTTCTCAAAGAAGAATTTGATCCCAAACATAGGAATGGATTGTCAAATTTTCATGAGATTTCTAGACATAATACTACGTTAATTCCAGCTAATGCAATTCAGTACCACCTAACATAGTTCCAATCAGTCCATTATTTTCACCAAAACACCAAAGCTGGAATCTTTCTAAAAATGGATTCCTATTCAAAGAGTGCATAACCACATGGATAAGCTCACACCAATCAGACAATTTGAGATCCAATTCGGGTTTTTATTTTCCTTGAAAGGTATTGGGAAGGAATTAGAATATAATAATATGAATTCTTACATAAGAAAAGGTTCTCAAGCCCCTGACAGCTCTAATCCAACTAAATATCACCCAAGAATAATGAGATGAATAGGAGGCATATATATATATATATATATATAGATGGAGCATTTGGTGAGTGGGACTCATCATGCATGCGTATCTTTTCACTCGTGTGACCCATATAGGACGTCTGAGCTAATCAAAAATTGGGGTCCATGAAGATCATGTTTAGAGAAATTCATGATTGGCAAAAAATACTTTTGATAGGGTGACCCATAATTTGATGAGTGGATCAGCAAAAATTTTTACATAGGGCATTTTCATGGTGAGGCTGCTTACCTGCAGATGGCACAGAGAAACACGTGTCACACATATCTTCATATGAGAAGTTATGTGCCAACAACTAATAAATTACATTAATAAGATAAGCTTACATGCATGTTGAATCTGGATCATTTGATTATTTTGTTGACTATTCACTCCTTTTAAAATATTTGACATGTTTGATAATAAGGCACTTTTTTTTCCTCTAACGTGTTGACAATATACTCCATCTAATGAATGGATCCGATCTCTGATACATGAGTTATATAGCTCAAGTCATTAATAGATGCATACCATCTAAAGTTTACTCTAGGTTGGTACGTCGCTCTTACCAAACATCCAATGATAATAGTTGCATGGCATTCTTATTACATTTGCTGACTTGGGATAAAAGATTTCATTTGGAGTAGATCCACTTCGTCCAGCATGTGTGCCACCTTGTGTGTGGATGGGTGAGAACAAATCAGGCCGAATCAATGCTCGAGTGTCCTACACCATGGAGAAAGTTTGGAGGGTAAGCTTTCCACTTATACTATTTCCAATGGTGTAGTCTACCTAAATCACGAATGACACTAATTTTTAGGTCCTTGGTTTAACATGGTAGATCAGGTGGATTTAACATTAACACAAGGGTAAGTGATGTAGAGCGGGTCATGGACAGTTTCATGGCGAAGATGGATCAGAAAAGGCCCGGTCATAGATAGAAGTGATCCAAACCGTCGGCCCTTAGATCGGGCGTATCTCACAATTCAAAATGAATTATTAGGCGTAAAATATATGATTTTGGGGTAGAACGAGCTACTTTAGCTGGCCAACCCCACCACGCTGGGTTGTGCAACCCGGATTTGTGAAATACCCCTAAATTGATAGTCATTTTCTCATTTTAATTTTGTTTTTACTATAAATAGTAAGTTTTAGTTTGATTATAACTTTTCATCTATTGGGCTTTAGGAGTTGTGCCCAACGCGAAAAAAGCTTAGAAAAATTAGGAGAACACCTTGGTGAAGCCAAATAGGACAGTTAATATTTTTAGCCTCACACTAATAGACATCGCAACCGTCTATAAATAGTAAGCTTACTATTTATAATAAGTTGTGAATTCTAGGAGTTTTAGCTATAGTTTGTTTCTGATTTCTCTCACATTGCTTGATATCTCTATTTAAAGGGTTGTGAACTCGTTTATTTCATTCATTAATTAATTTTAAATTTTATAGAATTTATTTTATATTTTGCTTGCTTTCTTTCTCGTAGATTTGAGAAGCCTCTGTGAGGAGTCCAGAGAAGTTCCGTGGATTCGGAACAATTATCCTCTTGAGGGAGACAGTACTCGACCTCATCACATTCATCCCTGCGTTAGTAAGGCCCACCATCAATAGTTAACCTGCCCACGATAATGTGTATGTAAGTGTGATTTTGGCGGGTCACACTAATGGAAATAGTTGGGAAAGACGTCCACCCTTAATTATATAGTGCCCACCCTGATGAATATTCGAAATCCACTCCAACCATTAAATGAAATACCAAAATATCTTGGATTTGATGAGTCAAGTGGTTCACATTAAGGGAAGCATTTTGGAATGTGAAGTTTTTGCTATACAGTTTTCAACTGTACTGTCCACCGGAATTGTGTATGGAAATAGAGTTTTAGCCTTCTTAATATGGGGTGACACGCCTAATGGTGGGAGTAGATTTCACATTAACACTACAATGGGGCCAGCTGTGAATATCTTCCAAACTTAAGTGAAAAAAGGACTTTTGATATGTGGATGATTCAATCAAGCCCCCCAAGATGAGCCATAAAAACCTTAGGTCCCATGTCTATTATGTTGTTCTACAAGTTATGATCTACCTAGCCAATAACTTCCATTTAGCCAAGTGAATGAGACATCCAACCCTTCCTAGTTGGCCCACCTTAAGGATTACCTAAGCCAAAAAACAAAAAAAAACAAAGTCCCATCTACTCATCAAGTGGTTCACATCATAGAAAAAATTTCTAGCCATTAATAAATAGAAAAATATAAGTGTGGTCCATTCAATGAGGGGATGTGACTGATTTTTGCCTAAGGCAATCTTCATGTTGGGGCTATGCAGTGGGTGGTTTGTAACTTATGGTCCAACTGGTTGGATCTCAGAGAGAGAGAGAGAGAGAGAGAGAGAGAGAGAGAGAGAGAGAGAGAGAGAGAGAGAGAGAGAGAGAGAGAGAGAGAGAGAGAGAGAGAGAGAACACCTATGATGATCCCATCATGATATAACTGGTGGTTTGGGCTGTAGATCATTGAAACAAACACGATCCTGACCCAATGAATGTCTTTAATCAAGATATGGACAGTGGCCGGGAACGCCCGTCAGCATCTTTAAACCATCCAGTCTTCGGTACGATGGTCATGATTAGACTGGGCCAATGAACGATCTGGCCCATCCATCTTTTGATAAATAATCACTATGAGTTACATTTGATAGAATTTGATTAATTCTATTTTATGTCATTAAGATGGAGAACTCAACAAATAATTCTCTTTTTTTATCATTAATTGAACCCATGATTCAAGCCAGGGCCCCACCCTGAGCCAACTCTAGGAGCCCAAGACCTAACCCTACAGCTTCGGGCTGCCCAGCCCATTGCCACCCATGATATCAGTGCCGATAGGAATGTGGCCATTGATTTTAAAAACCAAGAATTGGACCTGAGCCAGCACAATGTAAAAATAAAATGACATGAAAGAAAAGTCTCCATCTCTTTAAAGTTGATAAAGACTGTAGTGTATATGAGTGGTCCATAGTTTAATTCGTGGTTATCATTCCTTGTAAACTTTACACGTACATAAAAGAACACCATCTGAAAAGTATCAGTAAGAAAAAGATGTTTTGAAACCATTCCTTGAAAAGTTAATTTTTAGCACCTACTTTATAAAATCATTTTCTAAAGTTTTGAAAATGATTTGCAACAAAATATTCTTAAAATATTTTTAGCTTTCAAAATATCCTAAAACACCAAATAGACCACTTGCCTATTTTTCTAGGTTGTTCATACATCTTCCAATCCAACTTGATTTCTTCATACGTTTACTAGATATACAATTGTGCCCCGGTGTGATGGATGGGATTTCTAGGAATTTCATTGGCCAATTTGGAAGGTGGGATTAAGTGGTATGGAATTGCATTTGGTCCAATGTAAATTCCATAATGCATAGGTATGGTCTCATTACAAGAAATAATGAGATTTTTTATGGAATTCGAAATCCATTACATCTGTGAGCCCCATCTTGATACACGTGTTTTATCTATACTGTTCGGTCATGCGTGCCCCTTATATGTGACACTCAAGTTATGCATATAGGTGAAGTCATAATTTGTGAAATTTAATCTGTTGATTATAATTTCTTGGTCCACCAAATATAATTTCACTTAGTACAATATTTTTCTCAAAGAAGAATTTGATCCCAAACATATGACTGGATTGTCAAAATTCCATGGCATTTCTAAATATAATACTGGCGTTAATTCCAGCTAATGCAATTCAATACCACCTAACACAGTTCCAATCAGGTCCATTATTTTCACCAAAGCACCAAAGCTGGAATCTTTCTAAAAGTAGATTCCTATTCAAAGAGTTCATAACCGCATAGATAAGCTCGCACCAACCCTTCAATTTGGGATCCAATTCGGGTTTTTATTTTTCTTGGGAGGTATCGAGAAGGAATTAGAATGTAATAATATCGATTCATACATAAGAAAAGGTTCTCAAGCCTTAACGGCTCTAATCTAACTAAATATCACACAAGAATAATTAGATGAATAGGAGGCATATATACATGTATATATATGTGTGTGTGTGTGTGTGTGTGTGTGTGTGTGTGTGTGTGACAAAAGGTACAATGCGCTCGAGCTGATTTTAATGTCCCATGAAGTTAAACTGTGTGGGCCCCACCATGATGCGTTTTGAACATCTACCCCATCAATCAGATACACCATTCCATCGTGGGCATAGGTCTCAAAAATAAAGTCAATCTGTTACTTTTGTGGACCACACCATATACAGAAGTTGAGAGAGGCCGTGCACCATTAAAACATTCATAATCATTTTTTGGGCCCACTGAGATGTGGTTTGCAAATCCAGCCCATCTATTATGTGTGTCCCGCTTGGATGAGGGTTCAGACCAAGTTTTAGACGCATGCAAATTTCAGGTGGGCCCCATCAAGTGCTTTTACATGTTTTTGGCATGTCTTCACATGATTTTAGATGGTATGGCCCACCTGAGTTCCGTATACGGCTGATTTTTGGGTTATCCCATAATTTAAAGGGTACCCATCAAATGCACAATGTTGATGGTCGACACGCATCATGGTGTGTGTGTGTGGGGGGAAAAGGTACTATGTGCTCGACCTCACGATAAGCTCTCGTGATGCGTGTCGACCATCAACACCGTGCATTTGATGGGTACCCTTTAAATTATGGGATAGACCAAAAATCAGCCGTGTACGGAATTCAGGTGGGCCATACCATTTAAAATCATGTGAAACACCGTTAAAACATATAAAATCACTTGGTGGGGCCCACCTGAGTTTTGAATGCTGCTGAAACTTGGTCTAAACCCTCATACAAGTGGGACATACATAATGGATGGGCTGGATTTGCAAACCACATCTTTTGTGGGCCCCAAAAATGATTATGAATGTTTTAATGGTGCACGGCCCCTCTCAACTTCTGTATGTGGTGTGGCCTACACAAGTCACGGATTGACTTGATTTTTGAGAACTAGGCTCATGATGGAATGGCGCATCTGACTGATGGGGTAGATGTTCAAAACGCATCATGGTGGGGCCCACACAGCTCGACCGCATGGGAAAGAGCCTTGAGCTCGAGCGCATAGTACCTGTTCCATATATATATATATATATATATATATATATAGAGAGAGAGAGAGAGAGAGAGAGAGAGAGAGCATTTGGTGAGTGGGACTCATCATGCATGCGTATCTTTTCACTCGTGTGACCCATATAGGACGTCTGAGCTAATCAAAAATTGGGGTCCATGAAGATCATGTTTATAGAAATTCATGATTGGCAAAAAATACTTTTGATAGGGTGACCCATAATTTGATGAGTGGATCAGCAAAATTTTTTACATAGGGCATTTTCATGGTGAAGCTGCTTACCTGCAGATGGCACAGAGAAACACGTGTCACACATATCTTCATATGAGAAGTTATGTGCCAACAACTAATAAATTACATTAATAAGATAAGCTTGCATGCATGTTGAATCTGGATCATTTGATTATTTTGTTGACTATTCACTCCTTATATGGCTTAGATTTACTCTAGGTCAGTACGTCTCCCTTACCAAACATCCTGTGATAATAGTTGCATGGCATTCTTATTACATTTGCTGACTTGGGATAAAAGATTTCCTATGGAGTAGATCCACTTCGTCCAGCTTGTGTGCCACCTTGTGTGTGGATGGGTGAGAACAAATCAGGCCGAATCAATGCTCGAGTGTCCTACACCGGAGAAAGTTTGGAGGGTGAGCTTTCTACTTGTACTATTTCCAATGGTGCAGTCCACCTAAATCACAAATGACACTAATTTTTAGGTCCTTGGTTTAACATGGTGCTATACATATGATGATCAGGGTGGATTTAACATTAACACAAGAGTAAGTGATGTAGAGCAGGTCACAGACAGTTTCACGGCAAAGATGGATCAGAAAAGGCCCGGTCGACGACAGAAGTGATCCAGACTGTCGGACCTTAGATCAGGTGTATCTCACGGTCCAAAATGAGTAATCAGGCGTAAAATATATGATTTTGGGGTAGAACGAGCTACTTTTGCCAACCAACCCCGCCATATCGGGTTGGACAAGCCGGATTTACGAAATACTCCTAAATTGATGGTCGTTTCCTCATTTTAATTCCATTTTTACTATAAATAGTAAGCTTTAGGAGCTGCGCCCAACGCAAAAAGAGCTTAGAAAAATTAGGAGAACAACTTAGTGAAGCCAAATAGGACACTATTTTTGGTCAAAAACCTAGCGCACTAGTAGACATCGCGGCCATCTATAAATAGTAAGTTTACTATTTATAGTAAGTTGTGAATTCTAGGAGTTTTAGTTATAGTTTGCTTATGATTTCTCTTTCATTGCTTGGTATCTCTATTTAAAGGGTTTTGAACTCATTTATTTCATTCATTAATCAATTTTAAATTTTATAAAATTTATTTTATATTTTATTTATTTTCTTTCTCGTGGATTCGAGAAGCCTCTGTGAGGAGTTCAGAGAAGTTTTGTGGATTCGGAACAGTTATCCTCTTGAGGGAGACAGTGCTCGACCTCATCACGTTCATCCCTGCGTCAATAAGGCCAACCATCGATATTTGACCGGCCCATGATAATGTGTATGTAAGATCATAGTGTGATTTTGGCGGGTCACACTAATGGAAACAGTTGGAAAAGATGTCCACCCTTAATTATATAGTGCCCACCGTGATGAATATTAATTGAAATCCACTCCAACCATTAAATGAAATACCAAAATATCTTGGATTCATTGATTCAAGTGGGTCACACTACGGGAAGCATTTTGGAATGTGAAATTTTTCCTATATAGTTTTCAACTGTACTGTCCATGGGAATTGTGTATGGAGATAAGAGTTTTAGCCTTCTTAACATGGGGTGACACTTCTAATGGTGGGAGTAGATTTCACATTAACACTAAAATGGGGCCAAATGTGAATATCTTCCAAACTTAAGTGAAAAAGGACTTTTGATATGTGAATGATTCAATCAAGCCCCCCAAGATAAGCCATAAAAACCATAGGTCCCAAGTCTAATATGTTGTTCTAAAAGTTATGATCTACCTAGCCAATAACTTCCATTAATTAGTTAGGTGAATGAGACATCCAACGCTTCCCAGTTGGCCCACCTTAAGGATTACCTAAGGCAAAAAAAAAAAACTCCCATCTACTCATCAAGTGGTTCACATCATAGAAAAAATTTCTAGCCATTAATAAATAGAAAAATATAAGTGTGGTCCATTCAATGAGGGGATGTGACTGATTTTCGCCTAAGGCAATCTTCATGGTGGGGCTAACCCATTGGATGGATTGGATGTCTGATGCATATGAAAGGTTGGGAGTTATGCACAGGGTGGTTTGTAACTTATGGTCCAACTGGTTGGATCTCTTAGAGAGAGAGAGAGAGAGAGAGAGAGAGAGAGAGAATCTCCACCTATGATGATCCCATCATGATATAAATGGTGGTTTGGAATTTAGATCATTGAAACAAACACGATCCTGACCCAATGAGTGTCTTTAACCAAGATATGGACAGTGGCTGGGAACGCCCGTCAGCATCTTTAAACCATCCAGTCTTCAGTACAATGGTCATGATTAGACTGGGCCAATGAACGATCTGGCCCATCCATCTTTTGATAAATAATCACTATGAGTTACATTTGATAGAATTTGATTAATTCTATTTTATGTCATTAAGATGGAGAACTCAACAAATAATTCTCTTTTTTTATCATTGATTGAACCCATGATTCAAGCCACGGCCCCACCCTTAGCCAACTCTAGGAGCCCAAGCCCTAACCCTATAGCATCGAGCTGCCCAGCCCATTGCCACCCATAATATCAGTGACGATAGGAAATGGCCATTGATTTTAAAACCAAAGAATTGGACCGGCCAGCACAATGTAAAAATAAAATGACCTGAACATGGACTAAGGCAAAGTCTCAACAGAAAAATAGATTTTTTTTTATTTTTTATTTTTTAAATACCAATGACGGTCCACCACTTTATGCCGTACATAAAAATAGATTTCAGCATCAAACAAAAAATCATTCTCAAAAAGAAAATTCACTTTTGTGAGAGTGAAGGGGACACTAAAGATACGTGTCCTTTATTCTCCAATGACGTAAAGATCGATTCCACACTAACAAAATTCGAACGGACCATCACGAACCAATATGGCCCACCCAATTATGGGGTGGCCGACAGATTCGTGGAAATGATGAGGCCTCCAAGAATTTAGAAAGTTGTCGACACTGGAGGCATTGGATTCTGTCGGTTTTATGACGTAGAGTGCACTCAGATCCTCTCTATATAAGCCCATGCAAGTGTTTGGTTTTTTACAGCAGTTGGGCGAACTCAGCTTCCTTTCAAAGCTCCTGCTCCACACCGTTGGAGACTTTGAAGTTTGGAAGCTGGCTTAAGGTTGAAGCTGGGCCCCACTGGACCAGGTTCAAATCTTGTCCAGCAGATGCTCCTAAATGCTCATGGGTTAGTCCCAGATAGGGCAGTTATTAGGGGGTGGGTGGCCTGTCAGGGTTTCTGGCTGGCTATATGAATAATCATCATATAGCCTAGGTTCAGGTTAGTTTGTTTTGGCCCATCATGGACCCAAGCCAAGCTCAGGCCTATGTTTTACTTTGCGGGGTATTGACAGGCCAAGGTCTGTCAAAGCCTGTCTCACAAAGTAAAACCTAGGACTGGGGCCAGGCCGGCCCTATGGTGGGCCAAAACAAACAGGCCTGACCCAGATAATAATGCATGAACCGAGCCTGATTGTGTCTTGAGCCCGAGCCCGGCCACCCACTTCTGTACAAGATCTGAGCTGTTCATTGGATATGGTCACATTATGAATGATATTGACCAAAATGCCCTTTTCAGCTAGGCTCAGGCGAGTTGAGGGGCTCTTATGCAAAGCCTAAGCCCTGGCATGAAAGCCCGATGGGCCAACCACTGACCATTGAGACCATTGACAACCCTAAGGGTAGTATTTGGGCTTTCATCTGCTTAGTTTCCTGATAAGTAGATATGGCTCATCCTTAGGTAAAAAAGATGGGCCTAAGAAAATGGATAGTGGACCCGACCTAATTTCAACCTTGTGTAAACCCATGGAGTTGTTGAGAGGACAGTGGCAATTTTTCTTTGTGTATGTTGATTGGGCAAGCTTCCGACCTCCCTCGAAAGGCTCCGAAGGTCCTCGGCTAATGTCCGTGTGGAGTTTCGGAGCCTGTCTAGGGGGGTCAAGAGCTTACTCCTCATGATTCTTGGTGGGCCTGGCATTGAGTGGTGGCCAGGGTTTGTTTTAGCACTTATTTTGAACTTGGGACCGCCCTGTTCAAAGTTTGGATTTTTCTGGACCGGGGTTGGCCCACTGGCCCATTAGCAGCCTTGAATCTCGGTCTCTATGGTCAGAACAAGAGTATCCGAGTCGACTGGAGCGTTGTGGTCCTTCGATGCAAAATGTGGGGTCCACTAGTATTTGCATAATATTCAATCCATCCATCATTTGCACTCCACACACATAAACCCTACTCATCTTCTCTCTTCTATGCCAATCCAAAACTCAGGTAGGCTGCGGTTTACACAACGGATGGACGGGTAAAAAAATCTCAGCTTAGTTTTTCTAAGCCATATTCTTTGTGCTAACAGCGTGGGCGGCATGTGATGACTGATGAGTTGGTCAACCTCATTTTTTGGCCATATCATATCCATAGTTGGACCCACCTGACGGATAGTTTTGCCCGGATTATACTTTTTATTTTAATGTTTGTGTTATAATTCATATCCGAACGAAGTCTCATTATTTGGACGATTAGTATTTGAAGGGCATGGATATTGGGACATTGGATATGGATTATAATACCCGAGTGGTCAAAAGCATGGGATATTATACTTAGTTAATAGGCTAATCATCTTAACCTTTCATAACTTAAAATTATTTTTTCTTGAGTGTTTTCCAATATCATAATTAGTGTTTTCTATTGAGATTAATCCTTCAGATTCAAGCCTGTGCCCTAACGTTAACTCTGATACCACTTGTTAGGGGATTGCGGAAGCATATAGATATGAGTTTAGAATAATAATCCAATAAAACCAAGCAAACACAAAGAGAGCACAGTGATTTTAATGTGTAAAAACCCTATTAGGAAAAAATCAAGATACAAATTGACAAATGATCACTATGAAAGCGGAAATTACAAAGAGCGAAACTTACTCGACTTGAATAACCTCAAATCTCACCCTTGCTACTCTCCTTTGAAACCCCAGGTCGATTTATAAACCCTTAGAATACCTCTCAATCTCGTTTACACCCCTATATATGTGTATGTGTGCGCGCACGTGCGTGCATAATTCCAAACGAAAGCGGAAACAAATCCCGCAATTTTACAATTTTGGAAAAAATCTACGCAAAATCCATTGATGCCATCGAAGCCCTGTCAATGGCATCAAAGTAATCCTGTAGATGGCATCGAAGGCCTGTCGATAGCATCGAAAAAGCGCCCAATTAGTCCAACAACCGACTGAAGAAAATCTAAAAATATCAATTGGATCAAGAATTGTTTGATGCCATCGAAGGTAACATTGAACGGGCTATCGATAACATCGACAAATTCTATATCTGACTCAATTTAAGACATCAAATACAACAATGATCCTTTATGATAAGGAAGAGCGGGAAGAACAAGAATTCAATAGATGCATCTCTTGGACCTCGTGATAGATTACCTATACCATGAAAAACACACTTACCAAATGATCATAGCTATTGCTTTTCTCGAACTTAATATTAACCGTTAACTGATTTTCTTCACCACCAAATCCACTACTGAGATGATTATATATGATCATGCTATCTAACTGCCATCTATATTAGGGCCCACTAAATGGACAAACCAAATTGATACATACCTTTCACATGTACTAAACATGGGCTGATCCAATTTTTAATCTAATAACTCAAATTTTATATTGAGAAGCTAAGAGTAACTATTTCATTTATCCGAGGAAATTGGACCACTCAATATTTTACTTTAAACCATCCATTGGATAGCCATCACTTCAAAGGCTAAGATTGCTTGATCACTGTGATTTTCAGTATATGCTACATCCATGCGATGACATGCAATTTGGGTGGTCAGGATATCATGCATGAGTGTTATGCGAGGGGCATGAACTTTTTATTTTTATTTTTTGAAACACATGCACACACCCCCTAGTAGGATTTCACCACCTATGGATACCCGAACCCTTACCAGGTGTTGAAACTCCTGAGAGTCCACCACCAAGCAAGAGTAAGGATGATCCGAGGGGCACGAACTTTCACATACAATGGTTTCCTTCGAACCGACCGACGTATCTTTTGTGCAGACGTTTTCTGCTGTGAATGGGGAAACTCATGAAAACATGTCATATTGAAGTATTTCAGCTCTCCAATGACTCAACGCTTTCCTTTTGGATATGTACCTATCTTGAAGATTTTGGTGGCAACGGTTCAGATCATTTGTAGCACCGTACATATTTGATATAGAGCGGGTCGCGGACACTTTCATGTCCAAGATAGAGCAAAGAAGTCACAATGGAAGGCGGAAGTCATCAAGACTGTCCGAACCTTAAAACATGCATATCTCACGGACTGGAATGAGTTACTCGACGTACTTTATCCCACCAACTTGGTATAAAAGGGTTACCCAAGCCAAATTTGTAAGATTCTATCATATGGATGGTCGAATTCCATGCTTATTTCCAATTTTTACTATTTTTAATAAGTTTTAATTTGATTATTACTCTTCAGCAGTAAGGCTTCAGGAGTTGTGTCCAACATGGAAAGTGTTTATATCAATCAAATTTCTCCCATTGCTTAGTATCAATTAAATTACTAATTTTATAAATTTATTTATATTTTATTACTTTTTTTTCCTATTCGATAAGTCTATGTGAGGAGTCTGTGGATACAGAGTAATTATCTTTGAGTAAGAGGGTGATAGACCTCATCACATTCATCCTGCGTCAGTATTCTATCAAAACCAGGACAATGGCCCACAATAAGCTAAAAACCCAACGTGATCTAACAATATTGAAAAAGAGCAAAATCAATTACTTCTGTATAGAGGAAAAAATGAAGGTAGATATCCTAACTCCATGCATCACTTCCACCTTTTACATCCATCTAAGTTTGAGGGCCCACTTCTTACTCATACCTCTAAGAATAATTGCGGGGACACAGCTTCTTCTCTTACAATACCTCCAGAACATCTACTAGGCCCACTTCTTTTTTCTTACATATAGAAAGCTTGTCCGTCTAGCTTTACCTGTAGACGTGTTTGTGGGCCCCACTCCATATACTTTTGTGCGGGTCCCATTGAACGATTGTGGGCCCACTTCTTTCTCTTATATTTAGAATTCTTGTGGGGCCCACTCCTTCCACGTACCTCTGGGGATCTCATTGACTCCTATTTACTTCTAGGAATATTGATTGTGGACCCACTTCTTTCTCTTTACGTATAGAAATCTTGGGCTAGCCTTACTTGTAGAAGTGCTTGTGGGCCCCACGCCTATTAGGCCTCTAAAAAGGCTCATAGATCCTATTGCCTCTAGAAAAATCATGGGCCCCACTTCCCACTAAAAAAGGTCCTGGATCCCATTGCCTATAGAAAACTTGTAAGCCCCTCTCCTTCCTCGTGGGTTCCATTGCTTCCGCTTTAACTCTATGAATGATTATCCAGCCCACCTCCGCTTTACATCTAGACTATCATCTGGTCAAATCATGGCTGCAATGGTCCATATTGAATGGTGAAGATGTAAGCTTTTTATGCTACTGAGGCCACCCATGGATCCGGGCTGATTTGCATATAGGTCATCATAGGTTAAAAAAAGAAAAAGAAAAAAAAAAAAAAATAGATTCAATGACCAGAGAGCAATAAAAAGATGATGATGCATAACTCTCTTTTGATGAACACGACCATGATTGAGAGAGTTTATATCCTCTGTAGTCTCTCGACCCGACACCCCCCGGGCTTTTCTCCGAGGAGGATGATGCATTCCAATGCATGGCTCAGGTTGGCCACACCAGTTTGAACGGTGCAAAATCATGCCCAAAACCTATAAATTCACACGACTTCATAATACAACAAAGCTAGTAATATTGTAGGACCATAAAGAAGGCTTAAATCATCGAGATGAAATCAATGCATATTGCCCAATACATACCGGTATTTATGGATATGGTTGGATTGACCTGAAATAGTCCGATACAGGGTGATATTGGATAATACGACCTAGTATTGGTGGTGAACCAAATGATATATATACCAAATCTAATTTTAAAATTTCCTACATATGATACACCAAAATTAATTATCTATTGTTTGACTCATGCAATCATCGAATGGTCTAACTACAGACGCTTTGTGGGTAGCCCAGGGGAAAGTTTCCCTGAACAGTCATAAAACATTCATAAAGACTGAACATTTTGCTTAGACAAGGCTGCTAGCTAGTCAAGTTGTAAACAAGGCTTTTTATTTTCATTTTAGACTCTCTCACTCTATTTCTCTTATTCAAGAGCTTTTCTTGTGAAGACGACTGTGATCTCTCTCATTTAAGGGACTTTCTTGTAAAGAAGATAGTGATCTTCTTACTTTCTCCACACACACTATACAATTAATAGATGACATTTAGGTAATTTTTTTTTTGCAAACCACTCTATCATCATGTGCATTAGATGTGCCATAGGGCCCATACATACCTGTGTATGCATGAATAAATAATAAATTTTCATTGAAGTGAAATCTTGCACAATTTTTTACAAGTGGGTCCAATCAGGTTTGCCAAGCTTGGTTAGGAATTTTCACATGGGTTGGGCCTGGTCATCTTATCTTAGATCATAAGTCAGGCTACAATCTGGATTCTAATTTGATAAAGAACTTTGACTCAAGTGGCCCATTACCACTACTTTCCTTGTGCCCCCACACAAGGACACTGGGAGTTGGAAAAGGTAACTTGCTGAAAAGTTGCTTTTTGCAAGTTACTTTGTAAATAAATTTTTTTAGAGAAAAGCTCTTTGATACTTGTTGGGAAAAAATATTCATTCTTAACAAACTAAAATTATGATATAATAAAGCAATAAATTAAATCAAAGTATAAACCACACCACACAAGAGATTTTTACGTGAAAAATCCTCAAAGATGTAAAACCACGGGACCTTGTCCAAATCAACAATCCACTATAAAGTAAAATGTTACAACCTTCTTTACTCATGCAGGAATGGATAAAAAATAAGAGAAACAAAGAAAACGAAGAGATCTCACTGATCACGAGGACGTAGAAGCGCTGAGATATTGATTGCATAGTAGATCACCTGCACAAGCATAACCTCCCTTCTATAAGATTCATCTTTCTTTCACTCTCTGTCACACCTTTGATAGCCCTAAACCCTTTAGCAAACCCTTGTAAAGCTTTAGAAAACCCTCTTGCATTATCTAGAAAGGCCATAGGCACCCATATTTATAAATTTGAAAATCCCCTTTTGCACCTCTTGGGAAACCGCCTCCAATTTCTGTAGTCCGCACAAGATCCAGACTCAAATCTAGGTAAGCTCGACTAGTCGAGCACCTCCCTCGACTGGTCGAGCACCACATGAAAAATAACCAAAAGTCGCTGGACTTTGAGTCGAGTCAGGGCTCGACTGTTTGAGCCTCACCCTCGACCAGTCGAGTCCTCGGAGGAAATCTCATCAAAACTCCCCATTTTCGACCCAAGAGGGACTCACCTTCTTCAAGCCAGCCTGGTTTCTACAAACCTCAAACTTTTTCTTGAGTAAAGCCTTGGTTATCATGTCTGACCCATTATCGTTAGTGTGGACCTTCTCAAGCTGTAACACCTTCTGTTCCAAAGTATCCCTGATCCGGTGATACTGAATCTCTATGTGCTTTGACTTGGAGTGCTGCCTTGGATTCTTACTCAAGTGTTTAGCACTTTAACTATTATAATAGACCATGTGTTGCTCCTGCTTTAGGCTAAGTTCCTGTAGGAACCTCTTCATCCAAAGCATCTCTTTACATGCTTCTGTGACTGCAATGTACTCAGCCTCTGTTGTCGACAATGTTACAACCTCCAATAGCTTGATCTGCCAAAAAACTGATCCCCTTACAAACGTGACCATGAACCTCGATGTAGACTTCCTGAAGTCGATGTCGTCTACCATATTGCATCTGTGTAGCTCTCCAACACAGGTTTTTCATCACCATATGTTCACTCTCCAAGTGCAGGGTTGTGATGTAGTAATAACTCGGTAAGACTGAGGTCGAATCCCAAGAGACTGAAACTTGTACGTTATCTAAAATTAACTGAAAATAGAACTAGAATGAGATAAAATCTGAATTGAATTATAAATTGAGGAATAACTGTAAACTATTAATCTAAAACTTATAGAAATCCGAGGTAAGGAATCTAGGGATTCAGAGGATCCACTTGTAGAAATCAGGGAGAACTTATGCTTGCATCAAAAATTATGAAAATTACTGAACTGACGTTGATCTAGTTTTCAAAGAGATGAAAGGTGTATGAATTAGAATGGATTCCATCACCAAACCATGCCCAAAAGACTATGGCAAATAACAGAATTAAACTAATTACCACCCAATCACATGTATGAAAGTTAGGAAGGGTACCGTCATCCAACCATGCCCAGGAGACTATGGTGAACAACAGGGCTTCCTGACATCATAAACATTAAAGAGAACGGAAATATTCAAAGCCATTGCAGACCCATTGTAATTTCAGTCACAATAGACCATTAAAAACCTAAAACATTCTCATAATAATTAACTAAAATCAACGTCAATTCATGAATTAAAATTAAAATAAAATCAAATCTCCCATCTCACTACAAGCTTCACCTCTTAGCCCTAGCTAAGAGGTTCAGCCCGCCATGAACGGGTTAAATCTCATAATAAAAGAAAAGAAAAGAAAATACTCTCTCCCTCACGTCTACTTCAAGTCCCTGCCCGAGCCTCCACGTCTCTCTTTTTCTTCCTTCCTAGATCTGAATGAATGCTCCCCACGTCCAAAAACCTCCTTTTATAGCTACTGGAAGGCTGGAGCCAGCGACAGAGTTGTAGTGGGACACGGAGTGCAATTTTTGCAGCCAAGTTCGGTGCCACAAAATACGCCACTTTCCTCGCTCAAATTTCAAAGAAACATCGTCCCTTAGTACTTTCTTGGGTTCTCTACATGATAGACGGTTCAGATCTGCCATACGATAAAAGATGGTGGGCCAAAACCGCCTGGAAAAGTCAGTTTTCGCGGATGTGCGAAACCTTTCGTACCATTTTCCTGTTGTGATCGGTGGGCCCCACAGAAACATTTTTTGAAAAATTCACCCCATCCATTGGATTCGGAACAAAATTTCAGTCAAGAATGGGTGGTTTTGAACGTCCATTGACGTGGTCCAGAGAAGAAATCACAGAAGGATCAATTTTGAACGTTACCGGGCAGCCCTTTTGTGGCCTCTGTATCTCACACGTGTGTACGCATGGATGCAAAAGGTCAGCATGGTTTTGTAGTATTCACAGCCGTCTACAAGATGGACGGTTTGGATTGAGCTTACAGGGCACGTGTGGGGCCCACTATCTTCCGCAAAACGGCCAGCGGCCGTGCATTACGCGGACGAGAAAACAGAGAATTCTTCCGCTGTGGCACTTGTGGGGCCCATTTCGTTAGACACTTGAGAAATCCAATCCGTCCACCGAATTCCTCTCCAAATTTCAGTAAGAAATGACTGGTTTCAGATTGATTTTGGCTTGGCCCACGGAATATTCTGTTTCGCCGTCCATCCTACGTTTGACGGTGGCAATCGCATGATAGCATGCATGGGGTGAGAAGGTCAACATGGATAGGGGCGTGGCCACCCCCTAGACACAATGAATGGGTTGGATCATGCATATGGGCAATGGGTGGGGCCCACAGTAAGAAACTGGCAGACGCTGGTGCCTTTTTTTTTTTCTTTGAGAAGAAGCTCGGGCCAGCGCACGCTGACCCATTCTTGTATCTTGGTGCACGGCCGGTGCGTGTACACTATGTACACGCACTGTGTACGTAGGACCCATGGTGATGTCTTTTTAGAAATCTGATCCATCCACCCTTGTTATCATCTCATTTAAACCGTCCAGACCGATTTTAAAGCATATCCGAATAGCAGGTGGGCCCCAAAATTGAGAATTTATGGGCTGATTTGACCGTTGGGCCACTTCTAGAGAGATCTAACAACTGAAATTTGACGTGTACGGTTAATTTATGGTCTTTAGGCCATGTACGAAGTTCCGAACCAAACGGATGGTGGGAACCTCGTGATCTTACATTCTGGACGTCCTTCAGGCCACTTGAGCTTCAGTTCCTTGATTTTCTCGGATCTCTGGCGTGTAATTTCAGTCGATCTTGGTCCCCTGGAGTGCGTCCCTTACCTTGGTGCATCTTGAGCGCTAAAACCATACTTTTAACACCCATTTCCAGTTCAAGCTCATAAAGACCCCTGCATCACAAACACGATTAAATCGGGCTATTAGACAGTACAATGTTCGTAAATTCAGGCAATATCTGGGGTCTAATATGCAATATTTGACCCTCAACACAACCCCCAACCAGCATTTTGCTAGTCCCGAGCAAAGTATGCGAAAAATAAGTTGAGAATTATAGGAGAACTTTTTATGAAATCGAGTGAGATTTTGAACAAAATACGAGAAATTTAATATCCATGAATGTTAGAAATTGTTTTCTCCCGAGCTCAAGCGCACGGTAGACTTCATAATCAAGTGTAAAGCATTAATCCATCAATTAGAAAAATTTTAAACATTGAGATCCATGGATGTATAGTCTAATCTCGGCTTATCATCATTAAGAGATCCAATCGTCAATTTCATAATATCATTGGTAACCAACAAGAAAATTCATGACAACCAAAACCTAATCCAAAACTTGCCTCATATATTAGCCTATTAACTTGTGATTTTTCTGTTCAAAGTAATGCCAAGGAAGGGGAATCAAATCCTCACCTATAGGGAGCAAACCTATGGTGAAGATCGTACACCTGACTCTTTTTCGCATATCATTCATGGGGAATTAACTCTACACCTATAGGGAGCAAACCTATGGTGAAGATTAATTATCCAACCTTTTCAATTTTTATACCATGATGGCAAGATATTTCAGGCTGGTTGCTTTCGTGCTTAGTGATTAACAAGTTAATCCTTCGATATGGAACTGAAATCTTAATGTGTAAGCAAGACGTGTCCTGAAATCATGATTCAATCAATGTTTAAAATCTCTAATCATGGATTGATACTTCGATCTTAACTGTGAAATCTAATCGATACGGAATCCAAGAGTCATAAATCCAACATTATGTATCTTGAAAATCTAAATTAGGGATATCTGTCAAAATCACTTCGAATTTGTAGGAATTTTCAAAAAAATTTTAAAAATTTTCACGATTTTTGCTCAAGACCAAGAAAATACTGATTATGTAACACCCCGGATTTTGGCCAATCTGGGATTTGACGTCCTTAGGCAATGGGTCAATTGAAACACCTGGAAAATTGCTTAGAACCCAATTCCATAGCCAAAGAAACCACTTAGAATCAATTCCTTTAGAAAATATGACTAAGTTAGCTAGTGCAACGTTAGAATAGCTGGGAAATGGTCCCTGATCGCTTTAAATACGTTCTACAAGGCCCAAAGCGAGTGGAACCAAGGGTGCTATAATGCTCTAAAGCCTCGGATCAAACTCTAAGCCGGTTTGTCCTCGGGACCTCCTTGAAACTTTGTATTGGATCTAGACCGCGCGTCGAAAGTCCGATACCTCCTATCTTAGACCGTTAGAACCGTCTAGCTGGACTTGACACTCATTCCGAAAATCAAGTCAAACCGATAATCACAGGCTATTTCATTGAGCCCGGACCGAAGAGAGTGTGAATAGGGACATAGTTGGAATTTCAAATTCAAATCTGGCACACAAATTTGACGCATCAGTATTGAGCATTCTGACCGTCAGAATACAGCCAAATTACACCCTTGGATCAGGAAAAATATCTATTATATATCACGAGACTTATAGGCCTGATCTTGGTGCGGTGACCGTTAAACTGAAACTGGGCCGCCACGTGCGATCTGGGAACCCAACCGGTCTGAAAACTGGATGTGTGCTAGATCCAGTATGCGTGAGCTTAAGTCCGACCGCATTTGGCCTGGGGACCTCCAGAAATGCCCTTTTGGACCGAAACGGCCCCGATTTGGTTAGGCACCAAGTAAACATTGTTCCCAAGCCTATTTTGGGAATGTTTTAGGCTATAAAAGGGGTTGAAACCCTCACTCCTCTCTCCCATCCGAATTTGAGAGAAGCCCTAGCTTGGGAGAGAGAAAAAGAGTGAGAGATTGTGAGAGAGTGGGAGAGTTCTTCCCGCCACTTGTGCTACGTGTTGCACATGCTTAAGCAACACTCCTCTACCGCTTTCCCGGCGATTCCACCGCAATCCTAGGTAAGTAAAAACCCTAAATAGTTGGTGATTTGAGTTTTCCTTGTTTCCATAGCGATGTAGCTTATGGATCTTATGTATTAGGTTCCTTATTCGCCGTAGACGAAGCGTATACGCTCCGTTTCAATTTCCGAGTCTACAAGACATAAGGTGCGGATATTAGACGCTTTGATTGACTGTTTCCAAAGCTTTCAATGTCGTTTAATAGTAGATTCTTGACGGCATCGCCGTTTGACATGTACAAAATGCTCTCCGTTTCCCGTTTCGTAAGCTAACGAAGAATATGAGATTTAGGGCATTTTAGTCATTTGTAGGAAGTACTGTTTACATTCATATTTTGCTGATGTGATTGACATGGTTTGTTGTCGCATTAGGAAGTTAGGAATGCGTGCATAATTAGTTTGGCGAAGAGATTCGCCTAGTTGCGCACTTTGGGTCGACATACTATATGTAGACTTAAGTGTGTAGTGTATGTGTTTGTATAAATGCTTGTATTAGTATGTATTGAATTAAATGATGTTATTTGATAGTTTGTGATTGATTTTTCAATTATTATGCTGACCTAAATGATTTTCTACATGTTGACAAAATGCATGATTTCATTACATGCATGGAATGTATGTGCTTGAGGATTTGCTTAAGTTGAATATGCATGGGAAGTATGCCTTGAAGATTTGCTTAAGTTGAATGTTATAACATGTGCTAACATGCTCACATGATGTATTTCAATTCCAACACCTTTGTATAGTGTTAATGTAATTCCATAGATGTGTGGGACTTGACTTAGTCCAGGCAGTCGGTAACCGAGCGAATTCGTGGCTGACTGGTCATAGCCACGAACGACGCGTCGATGAATGTGATTCGTGTTGAGAGTTGGCGGCAGTGGTTAGGCCACGCGAAGTGTTTCACGCACTTCATGTCGTTCAATTCGAGATGCGATCGCACTAGTCGAGCCCGTCAAGTAACCCGACTGGCCGATGTTTGTTCACCTTGTATGTATCATAACTGCTTGAACCTAGGGTACTGAACTTACCATTGTAAACCCTGTTAACCATGGTACCTTGATCCATAAAGACTCATGAGCCGGGCATGGTGGTATGGGACACCGTGGTCGAGCTGTCGGCCTACGCTGGGGCCACAAACCTCCCCGTAGTGACCAGTGAGCACCTATGACTCGTGAGCAGATTATGGTGGTATGGGACACTATATTCTTGCTGTCGGCCTACACTGATAAGGTGATGGGGGAGCGGTGCAACGAGTGCGAGCAACAGCCCTGGCAGCCCTTTGTAGTGACCGCGAGCGTATTCTGAGTTCACGGGAGGCGACGACCCTTCCGTGCAGTAGAGTACAGTAGGCCTGTATTGATAAGGTGATGGGGGAGCGGAGCAACGAGTGCGTGCAACAGCCCTGGCAGCCCTTGCAGCGACCTACGAAATGTACATCGTATGAGATTACTAGGAGTGACGACCCTAGACAGGATCCGTGTTGGGATTGATACAAGGGAAGTACCTTAGTTTCCCAATCCTGCTGTTTGAATGGATTAATAACAACTTGGTAATCATATCACCATAGCATTGCATGTGCCTGGAAGATGTGGAGCACTCTAGGGAGTGTGGCATGCCGCGGTCGTAAGATGTTGCCGTATGAGGGTGATCGTCGGTGAGGGCATACATCACGTCATGTCATAAATGCATTAACAACAGTATTAGGATTGTTTGATTTACTGCTTTACTATTATCGCATGATTGATTTGATAACATGTTAATCTTTGCTCTATTATTCCACTGAGTTAGCTACTCACTCCCACGTTACGGGACGGTGTTCCGGACACCCACCAGACCTTTTTGTGATTGCAGATGATGGCGCGGCCTGTGAGGCAGAGCCGGACTTGATGATGATGAGGAGGATCCCTCCTTTATGCGTGTTCTGATCGACGGGATTACAGGGAGGTTGATTAGATACTTTGACATTTGTCATTTTATATTTTGTAGCGCACTCATGTATATTCGTTTCATCTACTTTTGGAGTATACATGTATGTATATAACCTGGTAACATGTTCACACTCTGGAGACATACAACAGTTTATATATGTTATACATACTATTACAGACTTCCGCTGGTTAATTTAACTGTCTCTGGAGTAGGATATGTTGTTCTGGCTTAATTTCACTCATGTTTAATACATTATCACAGACAACATTCAATCATACATATCTATGTTGCATAAATAACATTTTGGAACTCGGGAGTTGGGTTTTTACTCGACCCCCCGATTTTCGGGATGTTACAGATGGTATCAGAGCATGATTTGGATTAAACTGGGCCTGGGTTATGGTCTTGCGACGTACGCTGTCGCTTCCTTTGACTTAGGTGGGTGCGAGAAGGGTCTAGAAACACTTTTAGGATCACAGATTCGCCGATAGGCGAAGTCTATAAGGATCGATCGCAAGATCGAGTCTGTAACGCATCTCGGGTCGCGTAAAGCGACCCGAATCACTTTTAAGCTGTAGGAAGTCGGGTGGAGACGTCATATGAGTGGTTTTAAACCGCAAAAGTGAATCTTGGGCCGTGGAATGACCACGACTCCAGTAATCAATCGCCAGGGCTTAAAAACCCCGTCTTGCCAAAAATTCTCAAAATTCCTCCTCTAAACACTCCAATATTCATTTCTTTCTTATCTATTTCATATTAGGCATCAAACCTAATAAGAAAATAACACAAATTAGTACTTTCACAAAATTTTACAGTGAATAGTAAAATTTCATGAAAAATGACCATAAGGCTATTCTAACTTCACTTTCTTTAGTAACTAAGGATCTAAATAGATGTACTGGCTCCTTCTACCCCAAATTCATATGCTGCATCATATGATTTGGTATTCGGGATTGCGAGGTGGACCCGGAGAGGCCCGAACACATATTTGGGCCCATACAGATCAAAGTACAATGAACCAGGGGGTGGGCCATATATTTTTGGACCCCTGGGATCATGGGGGACCAGACCCATGTGGTCCCACCGGCCAACTTGGAAGTTGGCCGGCGATGCCATCGCCGGTCGGGCGATGCATCGCCGACCGGTGGGGCCCACTTGCAGTGATTTTTGGGCGCACGCCCTATTTTGGGTCGTGTACCCCTCCCATGTAGGTCCCGTCCATAGAAAACCCTAAATATGGGTACTTCCTTCACAAACAGCCCCTCCCCTAGCCCCATTTTCGTTTTCAGCTGCCCTATCCCAAAAATTCGTGATTCCAAACCACCCTAGATCCATTCCCTGCCAAAAACGACCACCCTCCGTCATTCCTTTGAAGTTGGCAGCCCTCCCTCTTGAAGATTTCATCCGTTGGAGCTCCTAAAACCCCAAAATCGAGCTGAAATCGTGAGGTGCTCCATTCCCCTTTTTCATTTTCATTTCTTTCTGAAAATACATCCTAGGGAAGCTTGAAGCATCCCTCTACAACGCCTAGATTTCATTCTGTCCCTTTGGGCGACCATTTCTTCGCATTTCCTCCATTTTCCATGGCTATTGTTAAGGCTGTTTCAGCCTTTTTCCTCCCTTTCCATCGTTCTCTCTCTCATGTCCCTTTTATTTTAGCCTTTACCCCCTTTTTGGGTCTCAGAATCATGCTAACCTCAAATCCCATTTCTCAACTTTCTCCGTTTGAGAAGTATTGAAAACACATGGCCGATAGAGCTCTAATGGGCAACTGACAGTATTGAACTTGATAGTATTCAAGAAGGTCAGTCGGGACCCTGGTAGAAGTCCTTTGGTAGAATTAGGCATCTATGTCGTTGCCCTTTAGCTTGTTTGACTACTGTTGAAATTTCTGTGTTGTTTTGTTGTTAGGTAGAAAAATGTGTTTGTGTTGTGGTTTGGGCTTAATATAGCCAAAATTTGTTGAATGGGATGCATGTTGTTTCATTTCGCTATAAAATATTGTCCCTAGATTGGGAGTATTATAACTCCCTGAGATCCAGCCTACAAATTAATTTTTATCCCCACCCACCCTCCTACCAAGCATACCACATCCAATCCTGCCATGGGACTAGGAATGCAGTTCCATTTAATACCACTAAGCGCTACCGGCCACATAGGCTCTAGGTGCTTTGGTTCTAGTGTTAGCACTCCTAGATTTGAAGGGTCTGACGACATAAGAAATCCAATTCCATTTAGACAATTTTGATCCTAAGCGATAGAGCAATTCCCTGTATTAGAGATGGTATGAAACCGTCTAGTGTATAGGCTTAGGTCTTGAATTATAGCGAATGAAATACAGACTAGCCTACTAGTTACCTTAAGTAGTGTACAGCCTGTATATGCTAAGGACTTGTAGGTTAGATTTGGTTGAAGTAGAACCTTATTCCTTCGACAGATCCCCTTATGACTTATAGACTTCTGTTGTTACCCATAGGAAGGAACCATTCACTCTCAGGAAACATTTATAAATCCCTCAGATTGAACTTAGAATGGACTAGCACGCCCCTTAGAATTGCCATCCCCAAGGGTTTATTGCATTCGGGAACGCAGAGTAAAGGAACTGCATGTACGCGATGTATTCGCGGTTTGAATCGACTTCTTAATCCTAGTGGTTCCCAATAAATCCAATGCTCTGATCAAGCAGAAGATCGGCATCGACTCGGATTAAGAATTGATACAATAAATCTTCTGTTCTAGCTAGACAGAAAGTCTATGTATCCGGCTCAGACCTACTACATAACCTTTATTCTGTGATGGCCCAACCACCTACAACCAAACGGGATCACATTGCCTTTTGGGAAATGGCGAGGACTTAAAGCCAGTAGAGAATTAGGCATCTTGCCACCAACTCATACCTGCCCCTGACCTTAACCACAATAGATATTAGGCTCATCTCTATGATCATAGATACCAATGCCATAGAACGCATCATTAGCAAGGAAGACCATATAGAGAAAGGCTGTTTCCATTTTAGGTTAAGGATAGCCCCTAAGTTGCGCCTCGTTCCAATATACTGATCGATGCAAATATTCTTCAACCTTAAGTAAAACCAAGTTTTAAGGGGGGTAGAAGGAATTAAGTCCAATCCAGTTAGATTAGTTAACGCTACCGTTCGATCAAAGTGGCGCAGCGGAAGAGCGGTTGGCCTCTTTCCCACTGGCCCAGGATCGAAACATTTGAGTTAGGGTGTATGTACGATTAGGTTATTAAATAGGATTTGAACCTTCCTTAGAGAAAGTACTCCTTGTCCTTCGCCAATGTCGGGGACGACATTTTGTTTTAAGGGGGGTAGATTGTAACACCCCGGATTTTGGCCAATCTGGGATTTGACGTCCTTAGGCAATGGGTCAATTGAAACACCTGGAAAATTGCTTAGAACCCAATTCCATAGCCAAAGAAACCACTTAGAATCAATTCCTTTAGAAAATATGACTAAGTTAGCTAGTGCAACGTTAGAATAGCTGGGAAATGGTCCCTGATCGCTTTAAATACGTTCTACAAGGCCCAAAGCGAGTGGAACCAAGGGTGCTATAATGCTCTAAAGCCTCGGATCAAACTCTAAGCCGGTTTGTCCTCGGGACCTCCTTGAAACTTTGTATTGGATCTAGACCGCGCGTCGAAAGTCCGATACCTCCTATCTTAGACCGTTAGAACCGTCTAGCTGGACTTGACACTCATTCCGAAAATCAAGTCAAACCGATAATCACAGGCTATTTCATTGAGCCCGGACCGAAGAGAGTGTGAATAGGGACATAGTTGGAATTTCAAATTCAAATCTGGCACACAAATTTGACGCATCAGTATTGAGCATTCTGACCGTCAGAATACAGCCAAATTACACCCTTGGATCAGGAAAAATATCTATTATATATCACGAGACTTATAGGCCTGATCTTGGTGCGGTGACCGTTAAACTGAAACTGGGCCGCCACGTGCGATCTGGGAACCCAACCGGTCTGAAAACTGGATGTGTGCTAGATCCAGTATGCGTGAGCTTAAGTCCGACCGCATTTGGCCTGGGGACCTCCAGAAATGCCCTTTTGGACCGAAACGGCCCCGATTTGGTTAGGCACCAAGTAAACATTGTTCCCAAGCCTATTTTGGGAATGTTTTAGGCTATAAAAGGGGTTGAAACCCTCACTCCTCTCTCCCATCCGAATTTGAGAGAAGCCCTAGCTTGGGAGAGAGAAAAAGAGTGAGAGATTGTGAGAGAGTGGGAGAGTTCTTCCCGCCACTTGTGCTACGTGTTGCACATGCTTAAGCAACACTCCTCTACCGCTTTCCCGGCGATTCCACCGCAATCCTAGGTAAGTAAAAACCCTAAATAGTTGGTGATTTGAGTTTTCCTTGTTTCCATAGCGATGTAGCTTATGGATCTTATGTATTAGGTTCCTTATTCGCCGTAGACGAAGCGTATACGCTCCGTTTCAATTTCCGAGTCTACAAGACATAAGGTGCGGATATTAGACGCTTTGATTGACTGTTTCCAAAGCTTTCAATGTCGTTTAATAGTAGATTCTTGACGGCATCGCCGTTTGACATGTACAAAATGCTCTCCGTTTCCCGTTTCGTAAGCTAACGAAGAATATGAGATTTAGGGCATTTTAGTCATTTGTAGGAAGTACTGTTTACATTCATATTTTGCTGATGTGATTGACATGGTTTGTTGTCGCATTAGGAAGTTAGGAATGCGTGCATAATTAGTTTGGCGAAGAGATTCGCCTAGTTGCGCACTTTGGGTCGACATACTATATGTAGACTTAAGTGTGTAGTGTATGTGTTTGTATAAATGCTTGTATTAGTATGTATTGAATTAAATGATGTTATTTGATAGTTTGTGATTGATTTTTCAATTATTATGCTGACCTAAATGATTTTCTACATGTTGACAAAATGCATGATTTCATTACATGCATGGAATGTATGTGCTTGAGGATTTGCTTAAGTTGAATATGCATGGGAAGTATGCCTTGAAGATTTGCTTAAGTTGAATGTTATAACATGTGCTAACATGCTCACATGATGTATTTCAATTCCAACACCTTTGTATAGTGTTAATGTAATTCCATAGATGTGTGGGACTTGACTTAGTCCAGGCAGTCGGTAACCGAGCGAATTCGTGGCTGACTGGTCATAGCCACGAACGACGCGTCGATGAATGTGATTCGTGTTGAGAGTTGGCGGCAGTGGTTAGGCCACGCGAAGTGTTTCACGCACTTCATGTCGTTCAATTCGAGATGCGATCGCACTAGTCGAGCCCGTCAAGTAACCCGACTGGCCGATGTTTGTTCACCTTGTATGTATCATAACTGCTTGAACCTAGGGTACTGAACTTACCATTGTAAACCCTGTTAACCATGGTACCTTGATCCATAAAGACTCATGAGCCGGGCATGGTGGTATGGGACACCGTGGTCGAGCTGTCGGCCTACGCTGGGGCCACAAACCTCCCCGTAGTGACCAGTGAGCACCTATGACTCGTGAGCAGATTATGGTGGTATGGGACACTATATTCTTGCTGTCGGCCTACACTGATAAGGTGATGGGGGAGCGGTGCAACGAGTGCGAGCAACAGCCCTGGCAGCCCTTTGTAGTGACCGCGAGCGTATTCTGAGTTCACGGGAGGCGACGACCCTTCCGTGCAGTAGAGTACAGTAGGCCTGTATTGATAAGGTGATGGGGGAGCGGAGCAACGAGTGCGTGCAACAGCCCTGGCAGCCCTTGCAGCGACCTACGAAATGTACATCGTATGAGATTACTAGGAGTGACGACCCTAGACAGGATCCGTGTTGGGATTGATACAAGGGAAGTACCTTAGTTTCCCAATCCTGCTGTTTGAATGGATTAATAACAACTTGGTAATCATATCACCATAGCATTGCATGTGCCTGGAAGATGTGGAGCACTCTAGGGAGTGTGGCATGCCGCGGTCGTAAGATGTTGCCGTATGAGGGTGATCGTCGGTGAGGGCATACATCACGTCATGTCATAAATGCATTAACAACAGTATTAGGATTGTTTGATTTACTGCTTTACTATTATCGCATGATTGATTTGATAACATGTTAATCTTTGCTCTATTATTCCACTGAGTTAGCTACTCACTCCCACGTTACGGGACGGTGTTCCGGACACCCACCAGACCTTTTTGTGATTGCAGATGATGGCGCGGCCTGTGAGGCAGAGCCGGACTTGATGATGAGGAGGAGGATCCCTCCTTTATGCGTGTTCTGATCGACGGGATTACAGGGAGGTTGATTAGATACTTTGACATTTGTCATTTTATATTTTGTAGCGCACTCATGTATATTCGTTTCATCTACTTTTGGAGTATACATGTATGTATATAACCTGGTAACATGTTCACACTCTGGAGACATACAACAGTTTATATATGTTATACATACTATTACAGACTTCCGCTGGTTAATTTAACTGTCTCTGGAGTAGGATATGTTGTTCTGGCTTAATTTCACTCATGTTTAATACATTATCACAGACAACATTCAATCATACATATCTATGTTGCATAAATAACATTTTGGAACTCGGGAGTTGGGTTTTTACTCGACCCCCCGATTTTCGGGATGTTACAGATTAGGAAGCCTAATCTCCCACCCCCAACCTAAAATCTACATTGTCCTCAATGTAAAAGATATAGGCATGCAGTGCACATGGAACAACGAAAGTAAAGTGATAGGAAGATAGTACCTGGATAACGAATCAAGAGAGATTTTTCAAGAGATTGCTAGGAGAGAGCAAGTTAGTACGAGAGAAAGAGAAAAATAAAAATGACGAAAATAAAATCCTACCTATACCACTTTCGCAAGTGCTCTCGATTGCATTTAGCGTATGCAACAAGCCTTTAAACCCCTAGGTTACCCCTAGTGGACGAGTTGTAGTCTCGTGAGGGTTTGCAGTAATGTTACCCACAAACATTGAATCATCTACTAAAGAATGAAAAGGAATAAAAAAAAGCTGGGTTGCCTCCCAGGAGCGCTAAATTTACCGTCTTCAGCCAGACAAATAAAGCAACAATTCTAGTCCTATGAAAGCAATAAACCTACCTATACCTCCATCAGACTAGGAGATCAGTCCTGGTGAACAGGAGCAATCAGAGGCATGGACATGTCCTCTGAATCAAATGTCTCGACAAATGGCTTTAATCGATGTCCATTTACTTTAAACTCCTTGCCATTGTCGGGATCTTTTATCTCGATGGCCCCATGAGGATAAGCAGTGACAACAATGTAAGGGCCGGTCCAACGAGATCGAAGCTTATCCGGAAAGAGATGTAGTCGAGAATCGTACAAAAGGACTTTCTGACCTGGCGTGAATGATTTTCGTAGAATATGTTGATCATGAAACGCCTTCATCCTGTCCTTGTAAATTCTCGAGTTCTCATATGTATCGTTCCGGATTTCTTCCAATTCATTTAATTAAAGTTTGCGTAGCGAACCAGCGTTGTCCAGATTGAAATTTAGATTTTTGATCGCCTAGTATGCTTTATGTTCCAATTCCACCGGCAAGTGACAAGCCTTTCCATAGACAAGTCTAAAGGGAGATGTTCCAATAGGAGTTTTAAAAGCAGTACGGTACGCTCATAAGGCGTTGGTCAATTGGATTGACCAGTCCTTACGATCAGGGTTAACCGTTTTCTCTAGGATATATTTGATCTCCCTATTGAAAATTTCAGCTTGTCCACTTATCTGTGGATGGTATGGGGTGCTCACCTTATGAGAGATACCGTATTTCTTCATTAAGCTCTCAAATGGTCTATTGCAGAAGTGTGAGCCCCCGTCACTAATGATGGCTCGAGGCGTTCCGAACCGCGATAGGATATTTTCTTTCAAAAATTTAATGACCGTGCGATGGTCATTTTTGCGGCACGGAATTGCTTCGACCCATTTAGTGACATAGTCTACGGCGAGCAAAATATACAGATTTCCAAATGATTGGGGGAATGGTCCCATGAAATCAATGCCCCAACAATCAAATGCTTCTATAATAAGGATGGGATTCAAGGGCATCATATTTCGACGGGACAATGCTTCCAATTTCTGACAACGCTCACAAGCCTTGCAAAACTCATGAGTGTCCCTGAACATAGTGGGCCAGTAGAAGCCACACTGTAAAATCTTGGCTGTGGTCTTTTTAGCAGAAAAGTGACCACCATAGGCCTGTGAGTGACAGAAGGAGATGACACTCTGATGCTCATCGTCTGGTACGCATCTCCTTAAGATTTGGTCTGGGCAATATTTAAACAAATATGGATCGTCCCAGAAAAAGTTACGCACCTTGGTAAAGAATTTCTTCTTATCTTGTGACGTCCAGTGTGTCGGTATGGCACCTGTAGCAAGATAATTAACAATATCAGCGAACCAAGGTGAATGGGAGACTCTAAACAGTTGTTCATCAGGGAACATGTCATTGATATGGGTCGCCTCAAGGGAATCAGAGGTATTAAGGCGAGAAAGGTGATTAGCCACTACGTTCTCTACTCCCTTTTTGTCTTTAATTTCCAAATCGAATTCTTGGAGTAGAAGAATCCATCGTATCAGGCGGGGCTTAGAATCATTCTTAGAAAGAAGATACTTAAGTGCCGCGTGATCTGTGTAGATGATGATCTTGGATCCGATCAGGTAGGACCTAAATTTGTCCAAAGCGAACACTACGACCAAGAGTTCCTTTTCCGTAGTCGAGTAGTTCACTTGGGCAGGATTTAGAGTCCTACTTGCGTAGTGAATAACGTAAGGCCGCTTATCTTTTTTCTGGCCTAGAACCGCCCCAAGAGCATAATCAGAGGCGTTGCACATAAGTTCAAAAGGCAGACTCCAGTCGGGTGGTTGCATGATAGGTGCAGTGGTTAACATGCCCTTAAGCTTAGTGAAAGCTTCTTGGCACTGCTCAGTCCACTCGTATGGTGTGTCCTTTTGAAGAAGATTACATAAAGGACGAGAGAGGAGACTAAAGTCCTTTATGAATCGTCTGTAAAAGCCTGCGTGTCCTAAGAAGGATCGCACGTTTCTGATATTCTTGGGTGGAGGTAGGTTAGAGATAAGATCAATTTTTGTCTTATCTACCTCGATTCCTTTGGACGAGATGATATGCCCAAGGACAATTCCCTTTTGAACCATAAAATGGCACTTCTCCCAGTTAAGTACCAAATTTTTTTCTTCACATCTTTTCAGCACACATTTAAGACTTGTTAAGCATTCGTTGAAAGATGAACCAAAAATAGAGAAATCGTCCATAAAGAGCTCTAGATATTTCCCCACCATGACAGAAAAGATACTCGTCATGTATCGCTGAAAGGTGGCAGGGGCATTACATAACCCGAATGGCATCCTTCTATAAGCAAAGGTGTCATAGGGACATGTAAATGTGGTCTTTTCCTGATCCTCAGGGGCGATTTCAATCTGATTATAACCTGAATACCCGTCAAAGAAACAATAATAGGAATGACCAGCTAGCCTTTCCAGGATTTGATCAATGAAGGGCAAAGGAAAGTGGTCTTTCCTTGTGACGGTATTCAGCTTTCTGTAGTCAATGCACATTCTCCAACCAGTAGTAACTCTAGTCGGCACGAGTTCATTATTGGCATTGGCTATGATGGTGATCCCGGACTTCTTAGGAACCACCTGAGTTGGACTCACCCATTGACTATCGGATATGGGATAAATGATCCCCACTTCCAATAGTTTGAAAACCTCGGCCTTAACCACTTCCTTCATGTTTGGATTTAGTCTACGTTGTGATTGCCGAACAGCCTTTGCATTGTCCTCAAGATATATACGGTGAGTACAAATCGATGGGTTAATTCCCTTGAGGTCCGCTATCGTCCATCCAAGAGCTCCCTTATGCTCAATGAGAGTAGATATCAGCATACTCTCCTGTTCTTTCTCCAGGTGGACAGAGATCACCACCGGATATGTCTCATCTTGACCTAAATAGACATATTTTAAATCAGAGGGCAAAGGTTTTAGGTCAAGCTTCGGTGGCTTGAGGTTAGACGGTAGAGGCACTACATCAGTTTGGGGCAATTCTTCAATTTGTGGCCTCCACCGGTTAACTTCAAGTACCGGTGCAGTATCAAGCATGGCACACGTCTCCCTAATTATATCATCATCAAGATCATGGGAGTGGGCCAGGCACATCTCTAGAGGATCAGAGGATAAGGTGAGAGGTGTTCTATCTTCCACAAACGAATCAATCATGTTAACATCGTGAAAATCGTCATCATCCTCTGAGTTGCTGCCATTATTGAAAAAGATATTCGATTCCAATGTCAAATTTTCAAAAGACATAGTCGTGACACCATTCCTGCAGTTGATAATTGCATTTGAAGTGGACAGGAATGGGCGACCAAGAATGACGGGAATCTGAGTGCTCGTGTCATTGATGGGTTCGGTGTCCAAGATGATAAAATCAACAGGATAGTAGAATCTATCCACCTGGACCAACACATCCTCGATGATCCCTCTTAGTATACGAACAGAACGATCAGCAAGTTGTAGTGTGGTTCGAGTGGATTTTAATTCACCCAAACTTAACCATTGGTATACCGAGTAAGGAATCAGATTGACGCTTGCTCCTAAGTCAAGAAGTGCGTGATCAATTCGATAGTTTCCGATCACACATGATATGATTGGGCAACCGGGATCTTTGAATTTTTGAGGCACATCTTGTTTCAGGATGGCACTCACTTTCTCAGTCAAGGAGATCTTCTTTTGAACACTTTTCCGTCGTTTGGTAGTGCATAAATCCTTTAGAAATTTAGCATATGAAGGAATCTGTTTTACAACATCAAGCAGAGGAATGTTGACTTTCACTTGTTTCAACAGCTCTAGGATATCCTGAGAGTTAGATAGACGTTTTGGTTCAACCAACCGTTGGGGAAACGGAGCAACTGGCTTTTCTAGAGGTTCCAGTTCAAATTTTTGTGAGGCGTCACCAGATCCATCATTGTTGTCCTCTTCTAGTTCTTGAGGATTTTCGGGCCTAACCGGAAGGGTTTTATCAATAACCTCCCCACTCCTAAGAGTGGTGATGGATTTAGCGTGCCCCATTTGATTTGAAGAGCTGGGATCACTAACTCCATAATGCGGTTTAGGATTGGGAAGAGGTTGAGCTGGGAAGCTCCCCTTGTTTTCAATCGTATTTTCAGCCTTAAGTTCATGTATTGCTTTCGTAAGGTCTTGAAAGGCTTGCATCATACCCTGATTGAAAAGCTCTTGCTTTTGAAAATATTTTAGAACCAAATCCTCTTGAGGTTTCTCTTGAGTTGGGTTTTGGTTTAGGAAACCTTGAGGTGTAGCCGTTGGTCTATTCCTCCAACTGAAATTTGGATGATTTTTCCAACCAGGATTGTATGTATTAGAGGGTGGTCCATTGAAAGGTCTTTGATAGTTATTTACGGCTTAGATTGTTCATTCAATACTTCTCGAAAGGCAGGTATTGAAGGACAATTTTCAGTAGTATGAATGTTGCAATCACAGATGCCGCAAACACTTTCATTAACCTTTTCCTTCTTTCCTTCTATGGCCTCAAATTTTCTGGTGAGATTAGCCACCTTAGCGTTAAGATCATCATCCTCTTTCAGGAGATATATTCCTCCTTTTTTCCTTGAATGAGTTGGCCTAAACGTAGTGTTCGTCCTTGGGTAATAGTCCCATGATTGTGTTTTTTCAGCGAGACTATCGAGGTAATCTCATACCTCGTCAACATTTTTATTAATAAAATCTCCGTTACACATTGTCTCGACCATTTAGCGTATGGAAGATGTTAGCCCATCATAGAAAAAATTCGTAATGCGCCATATTTTAAAGCCATGTTGTGGGCATGCATTAACCAGATCCTTGAACCTTTCCCAACATTGGAAGAATGTTTCATCTTCCTTTTGGGCAAAGTTCATGATTGCTCTCCTGAGGGTAATTGTCTTATGATGTGGGAAAATTTTCTTTATAAATTCCCTCTACAAATCATTCCATGTGCCAATGGATCTAGGACGCAGTGAATGTAACCACGTCTTGGCTTTTTCTTTCAAGAAAAATGGAAAGAGTTTCAACCTAATTGTATCTTCAGATACATTAGGGAAATATAAGGTGCTTATGATTTCGTCGAACTCTTTCAGATGCAAGTATGGTTCTTCAGATTCAAGCCCATGGAACTTGGGAAGGAGTTGGATGACCCCTGGCTTGATGTCCATATGTCCTGTATTCGCAGGAAAAATCATGCATGAGGGCGTACTCACCCCCGTCGGTTGTAAATAATCTCATAAAGTACGAGGTGGGGGTGCGTGGTGCACCTCATTCTCATCATGTACTTCCTCAACCCTAGGTTGGGGTAGTGCTTGAGGTTGATTTTCAGCCATAACGTCCTCTAACTCAAGAGAATTCAAATGGTGTCTAGTCCTACGATGGACAGTCAACCCCTCAACTAATCCTCCTTCAGTCACGAGACGTCGAGTGTTGTCGCGTGCCCACTGGGGCATAAAACACACTCAGCCCTCAAATTCTTACTTAAACCTAAGAGAAAGAAAGAAGAAATCTAGAAAAAGGGAAAGATGGAAAGAAGTTACCAAATTTGGAGTCCTAGGTTAAGAATCTGCAAAAACAAAACAAAATAAGTTAGTTTCTAAGAATAGGAAGTCCTAATTAAGAGTAAACTAATTTTTAGAAAAAAAGAAGAAATTTCAAAGAAAGAGAAATTAAAAAGAGCTTACTAAATTAGAAGTTTCCTACAAAACAGAAAAATTGAGTTAGTTCTAAAAATCAGATAGAATGAAGAATAGCAAGTTTCTAAAGTTAGGAAAATTTTCTAACAAGGAAAATAACTAAGCTTTTAAACTTATAATTAGAAAATTTCTAAAAAGAAAATCTAATCCTAAAACTAATTAATTTCAGAAAAACGTAGCTGACAGTCCCCGGCAACGGCGCCAAAAACTTGTTCACTCCCCAAGTGCAGGGTTGTGATGTAGTAATAACTCGGTAAGACCGAGGTCGAATCCCAAGGGACTGAAACTTGTACGTTATCTAAAATTAACTGGAAATAGAACTAGAATGAGATAAAATCTGAATTGAATTATAAATTGAGGAATAATTGTAAACTATTAATCTAAAACTTATAGAAATCAGAGGTAAGGAATCTAGGGATTCAGATGATCCACTTGTAGAAATCAGGGAGAACTTATGCTTGCATCAAAAATTATGAAAATTACTGAACTGCCGTTGATCTAGTTTTCAAAGAGATGAAAGGTGTATGAATTAGAATGGATTCCATCACCAAACCATGCCCAAAAGACTATGGCAAACAACAGAATTAAACTAATTACCACCCAATCACATGTATGAAAGTTAGGAAGGGTACCGTCATCCAACCATACCCAGGAGACTATGGTGAACAACAGGGCTTCCTGACATCATAAACATTAAAGAGAACGGAAATATTCAAAGCCATTGCAGACCCATTGTAATTTCAGTCACAATAGACCATTAAAAACCTAAAACATTCCCATAATAATTAACTAAAATCAACGTCAATTCATGAATTAAAATTAAAATAAAATCAAATCTCCCATCTCACTACAAGCTTCACCTCTTAGCCCTAGCTAAGAGGTTCAGCCCGCCATGAACGGGTTAAATCTCATAATAAAAGAAAAGAAAAGAAAATACTCTCTCCCTCACGTCTACTTCAAGTCCCTGCCCGAGCCTCCACGTCTCTCTTTTTCTTCCTTCCTAGACCTGAATGAATGCTCCCCACGTCCAAAAACCTCCTTTTATAGCTGCTGGAAGGCTGGAGTCAGCGACAGAGTTGTAGTAGGACACGGAGTGTAATTTTTGCAGCCAAGTTCGGTGCCACGAAATACGCCACTTTCCTCGCTCAAATTCCAAAGAAACACCGTCCCTTAGTACTTTCTTGGGTTCTCTACATGTTAGACGGTTCAGATCTGCCATACGATAAAAGATGGTGGGCCAAAACCGCCTGAAAAAGTCAGTTTTCGCGGATGTGCGAAACCTTTCACACCATTTCCCTGTTGTGATCGGTGGGCCCCACAGAAGCATTTTCTGAAAAATTCACCTAGTCCATTGGATTCAGAACAAAATTTCAGTCAAGAATGGGTGGTTTTAAACGTCCATTGACGTGGTCCAAAGAAGAAATCACAGAAGGATCAGTTTTGAACGTTACCGGGCAGCCCTTTTGTGGCCTCTGTATCTCACACGTGTGTACGCATGGATACAAAAGGTCAGCATGGTTTTGTAGTATTCACAGCCGTCTACAAGATGGACGGTTTGGATTGAGCTTACAGGGCACGTGTGGGGCCCACTATCTTCCGCAAAACGGCCAGTGGCCGTGCATTACGCCGCTGTGGCACTTGTGGGGCCCATTTCGTTAGACACTTGAGAAATCCAATCCGTCCACCGAATTCCTCTCCAAATTTCAGTAAGAAATGACTGGTTTCAAATTGATTTTGGCTTGGCCCACGGAATATTTTGTTTCACCGTCCATCCTACGTTTGACGGTGGCAATCGCATGATATCATGCATGGGGTGAGAAGGTCAACATGGATAGGGGCGTGGCCATCCCCTAGACACAATGAATGGGTTGGATCATGCATATGGGCAATGGGTGGGGCGTAAGAAACTGGCGGACGCTGGTGCCTTTTTTTTTTTTTTCTTTGAGAAAAAGCTCGGGTCAGCGCACGCTGACCCGTTCTTGTATCTTGGTGCACGGCCGGTGCGTATACATTATGTACACGCACTGTGTACGTAGGACCCATGGTGATGTCTTTTTAGAAATCTGATCCATCCACCCTTGTTATCATCTCATTTAAACCGTCCAGACCGATTTTAAAGCATATCCGAATAGCAGGTGGGCCCCAAAATTGAGAATTTATGGGCTAATTTGACCGTTGGGCCACTTCTAGAGAGATCTAACGACTGAAATTTGACGTGTACGGTTAATTTATGGTCTTTAGGCCATGTACGAAGTTCCGAACCAAATGGATGGTGGGAACCTCGTGATCTTGCATTCTGGACGTCCTTTAGGCCACTTGAGCTTTAGTTCCTTGATTTTCTCGGATCCCTGGCATGTAATTTCAGTCGATCTTGGTCCCCTGGAGTGCGTCCCTTGCCTTGGTGCATTTTGAGCGCTAAAACCATACTTTTAACACCCATTTCCAGTTCAAGCTCATAAAGACCCCTACATCACAAACACGATTAAATCGGGCTATTAGACAGTATAATGTTCGTAAATTCAGGCAATATCTGGGGTCTAATATGTAATATTTGACCCTCAACACCATAGCATAAGCTCAACCTGGATGAGCCTCTTAAATACTAGAGTATCTACTTCACCATATTATAAATGTGGTTCTTATACATAGATCTCATCTCCTCTTGTATAGCTCTCAACCACTCCCCCTTATGCTGATCGGCTAGGGCCTCAGAATAATCTTCTGGTTCTCCCCCATCAGTGAGTATACTGTTCTCATGCGGCAAGTACCTCTTGAACGGCTGTCTATCCCTAGATGACCTCCTCACCTGTGAGTCAATAGGTGGATCAAGTGGGGGCTGCTCCCCTAGTCTATCTTCTGTAGGAACTCCCTCATCCTCTACACCTTACTGTACTCCCCCGTCATCAGGCACCACAGGAGGAATAATCGAATCCAGAATCCATGTCCTCTAGCTCACCTGAACTAGGTTGGTTCTTCTCTGGCTTACCAATGTCTTCTATACAGTAATCTTCAAAGAAAACCATATCTCTGCTCCTAACGAACTTCTTCTCGGTTGGATTCCACATCTGTAACTGAACTTTTCATCACTGTTCCCCTAGAACACACACTGTCTGATCTTCATATCGAGCTTAGACCTCTCTTCTTTTGGTACATGAACGGATGCCCTTCATCCAAACACCCTGAGATGATTGTACGATGGATCTTGTTGAGTCCACACCTTCTCAGGCACTTCTCCATTTAATGGGGCTGACGGAGACCTGTTTATCAGATACACTGCTATGTGCATTGCTTCTCCCTAGAACGTCTTGGGCAACTTCGTATGGGATAACATGCATCTGATCTTCAAAGAAAACCACATCTCTGCTCCTAACGAACTTCAAAGAAAACCACATCTCTGAAGATCATACAGTGATCTTCAAAGAAAACCACATCTCTGCTCCTAACGAACTTCTTCTCGGTTGGATTCCACATCTGTAACTGAACTTTTCATCACCGTACCCCAAGAACACACACTGTCTGATCTTCATATCGAGCTTAGACCTCTCTTCTTTTGGTACATGAACGGATGCCCTTCATCCAAACACCCTGAGATGATTGTACGATGGATCTTGTTCAGTCCACACCTTCTCAGGCACTTCTCCATTTAATGGGGCTGACGGAGACCTGTTTATCAGATACACTACTATGTGCATTGCTTCTCCCTAAAACGTTTTGGGCAACTTCGTATGGGATAACATGCATCTGATTCATTCGCTCAGCCACACCATTATGCTGGGGAGTCTTGGGAACCATCTGTTCATATCATATACACAGAGACTTACAATACTCATAAAAGTCGTCAATGTATTCACCACCATTGTCAGTACAGATGCACTTCAATGATCTACCTGTCTCTCTCTCGACCATAGCATGAAACAATTTAAACA
Organism: Magnolia kwangsiensis; assembly: GCA_037074715.1. NCBI lineage: Eukaryota > Viridiplantae > Streptophyta > Magnoliopsida > Magnoliales > Magnoliaceae > Magnolia > Magnolia kwangsiensis. Next base: position 167,035,614 of record CM073574.1, on the reverse strand, counting down.
TACCAAAGACCTCATCCTTGGATTTCAAAGCATAAACTTAAACCCTTGTAGATGCATCATTTATAAAAGTAACAAAATACAATGCCCCACTCAAGGTTTTTGTCCTCATAGGACCACAAACATCAGAATAAATCAAATCTAGTGCATGTACTTTATTAACATGAGAAGCAGATTTAATAAATGAAACTCTATATTATTTCCCTGATAAACAATCAAAACAGGTTTTGAGAGATATAATTGTCACGTCTGGAAGGACTCGCTTCCTCACTAGTACCTGAAGCCCTTTCTCAGTTATGTGGCCTAGATGCCTGTGCCACATGTCAATAGTTGAATCTTTTGTTGTGTTCAACACACCCTTACACACACTGACACTTGCCTTGTAAAGGATGCAACACTTTTTTCTTCTAGCTGCAATCAATGAACCCTTAATGAGCTTCCAGCGCCCACCAACAAATCGACTTTCATAGTCATTATCATTTAACCTTCCCGTCGACATCAAGTTGAGGCGAAGGTCTGGGATATGCCTTACATCTTTAAGAACCAATGTGCAGCACATATCGGTCTTCACACAAATATCATCGACCCCTACGATCTTTGATATGCCAGAATTTTTTATCTTCACGGTCCCAAAGTCACCTAACTTGTAACTTGTGAAGAAATCCCTGCGTGAAGTCGCATGAAACGAGGCTCCCAAGTCTATCACCCAGTCGGTGTCCTGACTCGTAGGCATGAGACATATATCGAGATCTGCTAAAAGAATAACTATAACGTTACCATTTGAAGCGATTCATCTTCTTTCTCCTTTCCTTTTCCTTTCTTGTCGTTCTTATTCTTACGACATTCATGCTTATAGTAGCCCTTCTTGCCACAATTTCAGCATTCAACATCCTTCCTGGTACTTAACTTGCTTCTTAATTTATCTCAAGCCTTCTAACCCTTCCTGTTCTTTCCTCTCCCTCATTCCTATGTCACAAGGGCATCTTGCTGAGTAGACCCCTAAGACTTCCTCCTTGTCTCCTCATTGAATAGACAGCTAGTTACCTGTTCCATGGATACCTTTCCGTCTGGTGCGAAGTTACTTAGAGACATCACTAATGTCTCCCAACTATCAGGCAATGAGCTAAGTAATAGCAGAGCCTATAATTCATCATCCAAGACCATCTTCATAGCGGAGAGCTGGTTCAATATATTACTGACCTCATTCATGTACTCGGCTACAGAATCACCATCTTTGAACTTAATATCCACAAGTCGTTGTATCAAGAAAATTTTATTGTCGGCAGTCTTCTTCTTATACTGCCCTTCTAATTTCAACCATAGGCTAGCGGTTGAGGTCTTCGTAGATACATGGTAGAACAAAGGATCATCCAGTCATTGTCTAATAAACCTCACCACCTTCCGATCCAACTTCTTCCAATCATCATCAAATATATCTTTGGATTTTGCTGACATGCCTAAAATTGGATAATATAAGTCCTTACAATAAAGCAAGTCCTCCATCTTAACCTTTTATATGGTCCAGTTAGAATCATTGAGGCTGATCATCCTTAATGACCCACCTTCTATAATTTAGAACCGATCTCATTTCGTTCAATGAACTTGGCTTTGATACCACTTTGTTGAGAGCCTTGCACAAAACCTTAGAATCTAACCTCCCAAAACAAACCAGACTTATGGGATAATAAAGTAATGAAATAAATCAAAGCATAAACTACACCACACAAGAGATTTTTATGTAGAAAATCCTCAGAGAGGTAAAAACCACGGGACCTCGTCCAGATTAACAATCCACTATGAAGTAGAACGTTACAACCTTCTTCACTCACGCAGGATTGGATAAACAATAAGAGAAGAAAGAAAACGGAGAGATCTCACCAATCACGAGGACATAAAAGCGCTGAGATATTGATTGCACAGTAGATAACCTCCACGAGCATAACCTCCTTTCTACAAGCTTCCTCTCTCTCTCTCTCTCTCTCTCTCTCTCACACACACACACACACACACACACACACACCTTTGATAGCCCTAAACTCTTTAGAAACCCTTGCAAAGATTTAGGAAACCATCTTGCATTACCTAAAAAGGCCCTATACACTCATATTTATAGATTTAGAAACCTCTTTTCGCACCTCTTGCGAAACCGCCTCCAATTTCCGTAATCCGCACAAGTTCCGGACTCAAATCTACGTAAGCTCGACTAGTCGAGCCATGTCCTCGACCGATCAAGCACCTCCCTCAACTAGTCGAGCACCACGGGAAGAATAATCCAAAGTCGCTTGACTTTGAGTCGAGTCAAGGCTCGAGTAAGGCTCATGACCGGTCGAGTCCTGGGAGAAAATCTCATCATTCACCATACACAACAATATCAAAATCAAAAGAAAATAGAAAAAAGATGCAAATCATAATAAAGATTTGTGTGGTTCTCTTTTAATATGTATAAAGATTTTATGTCATTTTAGTATGCTCAAAAGTTTAAAAAAAAAAAAAATGAAGAAACAACTCTCAATACAATAATAACTCTCTCGTGATGGAATATATATTACTCCAAATGAATTAAAGTTTCTATTAAAAAATGCTATGTAAAATTTTGAAATTGCCCTCTAGGATGGGATTATGCCTCTAGATCCCCAAGAAAGAGAGTGCTAAGCTTGACCATCAACAATGACGATGAGACGAATAATACATATCTGATGATTGTGCTCCACAAAGCCTAACAATACTGTAAACCTTTGATATCCACTATTCTTATAGTCAGACAATAAAATAAATATAGTTTTTTTATTATTGTACAACTAAAATGGTATAGTTAATTTGGACAGTTTAATTTGAATTATTTTTATGTCATTATGCATGTACTTAGTCATTTATATGTGCATCCATCATACTAAATATCAAAAAAATTTCCATTCGCGAATAAATATTATGCAAGGCATGTTTTGAAAAGTCTCCATCTCTTTAAAGTTGATAAAGACTGTAGTGTATATGAGTGGTCCCTGGTTTAATTCGTGGTTATCATTCCTTGTAAACTTTACACGTACTTGAAAGAACACCATCTGAAAAGTATCAATAAGAAAAAGATGTTTTGAAACCATTTCTTGAAAAGTTAATTTTTACCACTTACTTTATAAAATCAATTTCTAAAGTTTTGAAAATGATTTGCAACAAAATATTCTTAAAATATTTTTAGCTTTCAAAATATCCTAAAACACCAAATAGACCACTTGCCGATTTTTCTAGGCTGTTCATCCATCTTCCAATCCAACTAGATTTATCCATTCTGCTAGATACATCTACTATATATACAATTGTGCCCCCGGTGGGATGGATGGGATTTCTAGGAATTTCATTGGCCAATTTGGAAGGTGGGATTAAGTGGTATGAAATTGCATTTGGTCCAATGTAAATTTCTTCATGCATTGGTATCGTCCCATTAGAAGAAATAATGAGATTTTTTTATGGAATTCGAAATCCGTTATATCTGTGAGCTCCATCTTGATACACATGTTTTATCTACACCGTTTAGTCATTCGTGCCCTTTATATGTGACACTCAAGTTATGCATATAGGTGAAGTCATCATTTGTGAAATTTAATCCGTTGATTACAATTTCTTAGTCCACCAAATATTGTTTCACTTAGTACAACATTTTTCTCAAAGAAAAATTTGATCCCAAACATAAGAATAGATTGTCAAAATTGCATGACATTTCTAGACATAATATTGGCGTTAATTCTAGCTAATGCAATTCAATACCACCTAACACAGTTCCAATCAGGCCCATTATTTTCATCCAAGCACCAAAGTCGAAATCTTTCTAAAAATGGATTCCTATTCAAAAAGTGCATAACCACATGGATAAGCTCACACCAACCCGTCAATTTGGGATCCAATTCGGGTTTTTATTTTCCTTTGGAGGTAACGGGGAGAAATTAGAATGTAATAATATCCATTCATACAGAAGAAAAGGCTCTCAAGCCCTGACAGCTCTAATCCAACTAAATACCAAGGCAAGAATAATTAGATGAATAGGAGGCAATATAATATATATATATATATATATATATATATATATATATATATAGGAAAAGGTACTATGCGCTCAACCTCACTATAAGCTCCTGTGAGGTCGAGCTATGTAGGCCCCACCGTGATGCGTGTCGACCATCAATACCGTGCATTTCATGGGTCTCCTTTAAATTATGGGATATCCCAAAAATCAGCCATATATGGAACTCAGGTGGGCCATACCATCTAAAATCATGTGAAGACACCGTTAAAACATATAAAAGCACTTGGTGGGGCCCACCTGAAATTTGCATGTGTCAGAAACTTGGTTTGAACCCTCATCCAAGTGGGACACACATAATGGATGGGCTGGATTTGCAAACCACATCTCGGTGGGCCCAAAAAATGATTATGAATGTTTGAATGGTGCACAGCCCCTCCCCACTTCTGTATGTGGTGTGGCCCACAAAAGTCACGGATTGACTTGATTTTTGAAACCTAGGCCCATGATGGAATGGTGCATCTGACTGATGGGGTAGATGTTCGAAATTCATCACGGTGGAGCCCACACAGCTCGACCTCATGGGACGGACTCGTGAGGTCAAGCGCATGGTACCTTTTCCCTATATATATATATATATATATATATATATATATATATATATATATATATATATATATATATATAAGCATTTGGTGAGTCGGGACTCATCATGCATGCGTATCTTTTCACTCGCGTGACCCATATAGGACGTCTGAGCTAATCAAAAATTGCGGTCCATAAAGATCATGTTTCCGGAAATTCACGATGATTGGCGAAAAATACATGTTAAATCAGACTTTTAGCCATCTGTATTTTTGAGAGTATGACCCATTTGATGAGTGGATCAGCTTGATTTTTTACGTAGGGCATTTTCATGGTGAGGCTGCTCACCTGCAGATGGCACAGAGTAACAAGTGTCACACATATCTTCATATGAGAAGTTATGTGCCAAAAACTAATAAAATATACTAATAAGATAAGCTTACATGCATGTTGAATCTGGATCATTTGACTATTTTGTTGACTATTCACTCCTTTTTAAATATTTGACATGTTTGATAATAAGACTTTTTTTTTCCTCTAACGTGTTGACAATATACTCCATCTAATGAAGGGATCCGATCTCTGGTACATGAGTTATATAGCTCAAGTCATTAATAGATGCATACCATCTAAAATTTACTCTAGGTCGGTACGTCTCACATCCCATGATAATAGTTGCATGGCATTCTTATTACATTTGCTGACTTGGGATAAAAGATTTCAAATGGAGTAGATCCACTTCGTCCAGCATGTGTGCCACCTTGTGTGTGGATGGGTGAGAAAAAATCAGGCTGAATCAATGTTCGAGTGTCCTACACCACGGAGAAAGTTTGGAGGGTAAGCTTTCCACTTATACTATTTCCAATGGTGTAGTCTACCTAAATCACAAATGACACTAATTTTTAGGTCCTTGGTTTAACATGGTGCTGCACACATGATGATCGGGGTGGATTTAACCTTAACACAAGGGTAAGTGATGTAGAGCTGGTCACAGACAGTTTCATGGCGAAGATGGATCAGAAAAGGCCTGGTCAACAATAGAAGTGATCTAGACCATCAGACTTTAAATTGGGCATATCTTACAGACTAAAGTGAGTTATCAAGTGTAAAATATATGATTTTGGGGTAAAATGAGCTACTTTAGCCAACCAACTCCGTCATGCTGAATTGCACAAGCCGGATTTGCGAAATACCCCTAAATTGACATTCGTTTCCTCATTTTAATTTTGTTTTATTATAAATAATAAGCTTTAGGAGTTGTGCCGAACGCGAAAAAATCTTCGAAAAATTAGGAGAACAGCTTGGTGAAGCCAAATAGGACACTTACTATTTTTGGCCGAAAACCTAGCGCACTAGTAGACATCGCGACCATCAATAAATAGTAAGTTTACTATTTATAGTAAATTGTGAATTTTAGGAGTTTTAGTCATAGTTTGCTTCTAATTTCTCTCTCATTGCTTAGTATCTCTATTTAAAGGGCCGTGAACTCGTTTATTTCATTCATTAATCAATTTCAAATTTTATAGAATTTATTTTATGTTTTGCTAGCTTTCTTTCTCGTGGATTTGAGAAGCCTCTCTGTGAGGAGTCCAAAGAAATTCCATGGATTTTGAACAGTTATCCTCTTGAAGGAGACGGTGCTCGACCTCCCGCCATTGATATTTGACCGGCCCATGATAATGTGTATTTAAGATCATAGTGTGATTTTGGCGGGTCACACTAATGGAAACAGTTGGGAACGACGTCCACTCTTAATTATATTGTGCCCACCGTGATGAATAATAATTGAAATCCAATCCGACCATTAAATGAAATACCAAAATATCTTGGATTCAATGATTCAAGCGGGTCACACTATGGGAAGCATTTTGGAATGTGAAATTTTTCCTATACAGTTTTCAACTGTACTGTCGACCTGAATTGTGTATGGAGATAGAGTTTTAGCCTTCTTAATATGGGGTGACACTTCTAATGGTGGGAGTAGATTTCACATTAACACTAAAATGGGGCCAGCTGTGAATATCTTCCAAACTTAAGTGAAAAAGGACTTTTGATATGTTTTTGTTATGTGGATGATTCAATCAATCCCCCCCAAGATAAGCCATAAAAACCATAGGTCTCAAGTCTAATATGTTGTTCTAAAAGTTATGATCTACCTAGCCAATAACTTCCATTTAGTTTAGTGAATGAGACATCCAACCCTTCCTAGTTGGCCCACCTTAAGGATTACCTAAGGCAAAAAAAAACAAAAAAACAAAAAAAAACAACAAAGTCCCATCTACTCAACAAGTGGTTCTCATAATAGAAAAAATTTCTAGCCATTAATAAATAGAAAAATATAAGTGTGTTCCATTCAATGAGGGGATGTGACAGATTTTTTCCCAAGCCAATCTTCATGGTGGGGCTAACCCACTGGATGGATTGGATGTCTGATGCATATGAAAGGTTGGGAGTTATGCACTGGGTGGTTTGTAACTTATGGTCCAAATGGTTGGATCTCAGAGAGAGAGAGAGAGAGAGAGAGAGAGAGAGAGAGAGAGAGAGAGAGAGAGAGAGAGAGAGAGAGAGAGAGAGAGAGAGAGAGAGAGAGAATCTCCACCTATGATGATCCCATCATGATATAAATGGTGTTTTGGAATTTAGATCATTGAAACAAACACGATCCTGACCCAATGAGTGTCTTTAACCAAGATATGGACAGTGGCTGGGAACGCCCGTCAGCATCTTTAAACCATCCAGTCTTCAGTACAATGGTCATGATTAGACTGGGCCAATGAACGATCTGGCCCATCCATCTTTTGATAAATAATCACTATGAGTTACATTTGATAGAATTTGATTAATTCTATTTTATGCCATTAAGATGGAGAACTCAACAAATAATTCTCTTTCTCTATCATTAATTGAACCCATGATTCAAGCCACGGCCCCACCCTTAGCCAACTCTAGTAGCCCAAGCCCTAACCCGATAGCGTCGGGCTGCCCAGCCCATTGCCACCCATAATATTAGTGACGATAGAAATGTGGCCATTGATTTTAAAAACCAAGAATTGGACCTGAGCCAGCACAATGTAAAAATAAAATGACCTGAACACGGACTAAGGCAAAGTCGCAACTGAAAAATAGATTATTTAAAAAAAAAAAAAAAAATACCAATGACGGTCCACCACTGTATGCCGTGCATAAAAATAGATTTCAGCATCAAACAAAAAATCATTCTCAAAAAGAAAAATCACTTTTGTGATAGTGAAGGTGACACTAAAGATACGTGTCCTTTATTCTCCAATGTCGTAAAGATCGATTCCACACTAACAAAATTCCAACGGACCATCGGGAACCTATATGGCCCACCCAATTATGGGGTGGCCCACAGATTCGTGCAGATAATGAGATCTCCAAGAATTTAGAAAGTTGTCGGCATTTGGGCATTAGATTCGGTTGGCTTTATGACGTAGAGTGCACTCAGATCCTCTCTATATAAAGCCCATGCAAGTGTGTGGCTTTGTACAGCGGTTGGGTGAACTTTCAGCTTCCTTTCAAAGCTCCTGCTCCACACCGTTGGAGACTTTGAAGTTTGGAAGCTGGCTTAAGGTTGAAACTGCGCCCCACTAGACCAGGCTCAAATCTTGTCCAGCAGATGCTCCTAAATGCTCATGGGTTAGTCCTAGATAGGGCAGTTAGTCGGGGGTGGGTGGCCTGTCAGGGTTTCTGGCTGGCTACATGAATAATCATCATATAGCCTAGGTTCAGGTTAGTTTGTTTTGGCCCATCATGGACCCAAGCCAGGCTCAGGCCTATGTTTTACTTTGCAGGGTATTGACAGGCCAAGGTCTGTCAAAGCCGGGCCCACAACCTAAAACCTAGGACCGGGGCAGGCCAAAACAAACAGGGCTGACCCAGATGATAATGCATGAACCGAGCCTGATTGTCTTGAGCCTGATCCCGGCCACCCACTTCTGTGCAAGATCTGAGCTGTTCATTGGATATGCTCACATTATGAATGATATTGACCAAAATGCCCTTTTCAGCTAGGCTCAGGCAAGTTGATGGGCTCTTATACAAAGCCTAAGCCCTGGAATGAAAGCCCGATGGGCTAACCACTGACCGTTAACAACCCTAAGGGTAGTATTTGGGCTTTCATCTGCTTAGTTTCCTGTTAAGTAGATATGGCTCATCCTTAAGTAAAACAGATGGGCCTAAGAAAATGGATAGTGGACCAGACCCAGTTTCAACCTTGTGTAAACCCATGGAGTTGTTGAGAGGACAGTGGCAATTTTTCTGTGTATGTTGATTGGGCAAGCTTCCGACCTCCCTTGAAAGGCTCCGAAGGTCCTCGGCTAATGTCCGTGTGGAGTTTTGGAGCCTGTCTAGGGGGGTCAAGAGCTTACTCCTCATGATTCTTGGTGGGCCTGGCATTGAGTGGTGGACAGGGTTTGTTTTGGCACTTATTTTGAACTTGGGACCGCCCTGTTCAAAGTTTGGATTTTTCTGGGCCGGGGTTAGCCCATTGGCCCATTAGCAGCCTTGAATCTCGGTTTCTATGGCCAGAACAAGAGTATCCGAGTCGACTAGAGCGTTGTGGTCCTTCGATGCAAAATGTGGGGTCCACTGGTATTTGCATAACATTCAATCCATCCATCATTTGCACTCCACACACACATACACCCTACTCATCTTCTCTGTTCTATGCCAATCCAAAACTCAGGTGGGCCGCGGTTTACACATCGGATGGACGGCTAAAAAAAATATCAGCTTGGTTTTTCTAAGCCATATTCTTTGTTCTAACATCGTGGGCGGCATGTGATGACTGATGAGTTGGTCAACCTCATTTTTTTGGCCATATCATATCCATAGTTGGACCCACCTGATGGACAGTTTTGTTTGGATTATACTTTTATTTTAATGTTTGTGTTATAATCCATATCCGATGTCTCATTATTTGGACCATTCGTATTTGAAGGGCATGGACATTGGGATATTGAATAAGGATTATAACACCCGGGTAGTCAAAAGCATGGGGTGTTAGACTTGGATAATAAGCTAATCATCTTAATCTTTCATAACTCAAAATTATTTTTTCCTGAGTGCTTCTCAATATCATAATTAGTGTTTTCTATTGAGATTAATCCTTCAAATTCAAGCCTAACGTTAGCTCCGATACCACTTGTTGGAAGATTGCAGAAGCACGTAGATATGAGTTTAGAATAGTAATCCAATAACACCAAGCAAACACAAAGAGAGCATAGGGATTTTAACGTGGAAAAACCTTTTTAGGAAAAAACCACGGCACAAATCGACAAATGATCACTATGAAAGTAGAAATTACAAAGAGCGAAACTTATTCGATTCGAATAACCTTAGATCTCACCCTTGCTACTCTCATTTGAAACCCCAGGACGATTTATAAATACTTAGAATACCTCTCAATCTCGTTTACACCCCTATATATATATATATATATATATATATATACACATCCCAAACGAAAGCGGAAACAAATCCCATAATTTCACGATTTTAGGAAAAATCTGTGCAGAATCCATCGATGCCATCGAAGCCCTGTCAATGGCATCGAACTAATCATGTAGATGGCATCGAAGGCCTATTCATGGCATCGAAAAAGTACCCAGTTAGACCAACAATCGACTGAAGAAAATCCAAAAATATCAATTGGATTAAAAATTGTTTGATGCCATCGAAGGTAATATCGAACAGACTATTGATAGCTATCGACAAATTCTGTACCTGACTCCATTTAAGACATCAAATACAACAATAATCCTTTATGATAAGGAACAGTGGGAAGAACAAGAATTCAATAGATGTATCTCTTGGACGTCGTGATAGATTACCTATACCATGAAAAACACACTTACCAAATGATCATAGCTATTGCTTTTCTCAAACTTAATATTAACCGTTAACTGCTTTTCTTCACCACCAAGTCCACTACTGAGATGATTATATATGATCATGCAATCTAACTGCCACCCATATTAGGGCCCACTAAATGGACAAACCAAATTGATACATACCTTTCACATGTACTAAACATGGGCTGATCCAATTTTTAATCTAATAACTCAAATTTTATATTGAGAAGCTAAGAGTAACTATTTCATGTATCCGATGAAATTGGACCACTCAATATTTTACTTTAAACCATCCATTGGATAGCCATTAATTCAAAGGCTAAGATTGCTTGATCACTGTGATTTTCAGTATATGCTACATCCATGCGATGACATGCAATTTGGGTGGCCTGGATATCATGCACGAGTGTTATGCGAGGGGCGTGAACTTTTTATTTTTATTTTTTAAAACACACGCACACACCCCCTAGTGGGATTTCACCACCTATGGGTGTTGAAACTCCTGAGTCCACCGGAGCAAGAGTAAGGATCCGAGGGGCGTGAACTTTCACATACAATGGTTTCCTTGGAACCGACGTATCTTTTGTGTAGACATTTTCTGCTGTGAATGAGTAAACTCATGAAAAGATGTCAGATTGAAGTATTTCAGCCCTCCGATGACTTAATGCTTTCCTTTTAGATATGCACCTATCTTGAAGATTTTGGCGGCAGCCACCATCAGCTGCGTATCTCACAAGATCAATGGTTCAGATCATTTGTAGCACCGTATTTGATATAGAGCGGGTCACGGACACTTGTAAAATCCATGAATGTGGAAAAGAAAGAAAGAAAAGAGAGAGAGAGAGAGAGAGAGAGAGGAGAATTCTTATTATGATAAAAAATTCATTCATCTCAGTTATTCCGCAAGAAGAAAAAGAAAAACACAAAGGGTATGTTGAATTGCAAGTATTCAGTTTCTCGTCCAAGATGGAGCAAAGAAGACACAATGGAAGGCAGAAGTCATCTCGCATACCAGAATGAGTTAGTACTCGACGTACTATAGCCAACCAACCTGGTATAGCAGGGTTACCCAAGCCAAATTTGTGAGATTTTATCATATGGACGGTTGAATTCTATGCTTATTTCCAATTTTTATTATTTTTAGTAAGTTTTAATTTGACTATTTCTCTTCATCCGTTAGGCTTCAGGAGTTGTATCCAACATGGAAAGTGTTTGTTTCAATCAAATTTCTCCCATTGCTTCGTATTAATCAAATTACTAATTTTATAAAATTTATTTATATTTTATTGCTTTTTTTTCCTATTCAATAAGTCTATGTGAGGAGTCTATGGATTAAGAGTAGTTATTTTTGAGTAAGAGGGTGATAGATCTTATCACATTCATCCTGCGTCAGTATTCTATCAAAACCAGGACAATGGCCCAAAATAAGCTAAAAACCCAACGTGATCTAACAATATTGAAAAAGAGCAAAATCAATTACTCACTGTATAGAGGAAAAAATGAAGGTAAATATCCTAACTCTATGCATCACTTCCACCTTTTACATCCATGTAAGTTTGAGGGCCCACTTCTTACTCATAAATAATTGTGGGGATACAGCTTCTTCTCTTACAATACCTCCGGAACATGTACTAGGCCCACTTCTTTTTTCTTACATATAGGAAGCTTGTCGGTCTAACTTTACCTGTAGACGTGTTTGTGGGCCCCACTCCTTATACTTTTGTGTGGGTCCCATTCAACGATTGCAGGCCCACTTCTTTCTCTTATATTTAGAATTCTTGTGGGGCCCACTCCTTCCACGTACCTATGGGGATGTCATTGATTCCTATTTACTTCTAGGAATATTGATTGTGGACCCACTTCTTTCTCTTTATGTATAGAAATCTTGGGCTAGCCTTACCTGTAGAAGTGCTTGTGGGCCCCACTCCTATTAGGCCTCTAAAAAGGCTCATAGATCCTATTGCCTCTAGAAAAATCGTGGGCCCCACTTCCCAATAAAAAGGCTTCTGGATCCCATTGCCTTTAGAAAAGTTGTGGGCCCCTCACCTTCCTCAAATCTTTGTGGGTTCCGTTGCTTCCGCTTTACCTCTAGGAATGATTGTGCAGCCTGTTGGGAATTTTGCCCTGCGGAATCACACAGATCTAGATCTAGGATAACAATTCAATGGCACCAAGCACATAAGAGAACATAGAGAACACTCAGATTTAACGTGGAAAACCCTTGCGGGAAAAAACCACGGCACAAAGAGACAGATCTCCACTATGAAAAATAGAAATTACAAAGAGAGAGGACTTACCCAATTCGAACAACGTCAAATCTCACCCTTGCTACACCCTTTAATTTCCCTAGAACCCCTTTAGAAAGCTTTCCCCATACCCTAGAAAAATCTAAAGAACACCTATTTATAGTTTAGGCAACTTCCTTCCGCATCACAGTTGCGAAAGGACTCAAAATCCGCAATCCGCACAAAATCACGGAACGAATCTGCGTAACTTATGACCGGTCGAGTGGACTGCACGACCGGTCGAGTGTCACCCACGACCGGTCGAGCACCTCGAACCACAAATCTTTATGCTCGCTGGACTTTGAGTCGAGCAGGCTACAACTAGTCGAGCCGCTCCCACGACCGGTCGAGCCATGCTCACGACCGGTTTAGCACACTAAAGAATTTTCAGATTTAAGATATCTCTCAACCATCTCCACCATGTCTTCAATCTTTAACCGTGTAGCTCCTTGACCTCTTCTCTTATTTCTGTATCACATCATAGCTTCTCGTGCACACTTCGTCCTTCTTTTTAAGCCATCGCCAAGCCCAGAGAAGTTACACATAACTTAAACTTCTCTATAGGAATGACCTAGGTGAGCATGTCTGCCGGATTAAAATCTACGTGCTCAACCACTTTGCTCCTGTCTTCTCAAAAGAAAAATGTAGTCTTCTTACCATCTCACCGCTACCCAATATTGATTGCCGGAGTACTTGCTCACAACACTGATGGCATGTGAAATAACTGGTCTAAACTAGACCATGGCATACACTGCTCAGCGCATTCGAATAAGGCTCATGAGATATCCTGCTTTTCCTCATCTGTTTTAGGATAAATCCTGAGAAAAACTTGAGGAGAGAAACGTAGGGAACGCTCTCCAGCTTTACCTAGCCCATCACATCCTGGATCAATACCTACACAAAAGGTATTCCTCCCGTGATTACCAAAGTCTACTACTCATTCAGTCTCAATGTCAAGAACCATCTTTGCAACCCCCCGATCCTTCATCTTGAATGTTCCAATTGACCGAGTCTTCAGTACATTGATTTCAAAGATGTCACAATTGGCGATTCACACGTCATCAACATACAATACTTGACCCACCATAAAGGAATTAAACTACTGTCTAGGTGACAGGCCGAACAACGACCTCCTGCAAAGTCTTTTCTCAGCCCCTTTCACTTCAAACCGCCCTGGTTGCTTCATGTAGATCTTCTCTTCACTTTTCCTTGCAAAAGTGCAGACTCCACATCCTTCCTTCCAGCTCAAGACAACATTGGCTAACCAGCGTCAATCACTGATCTAATAGACACCTGCTATACCATCGACGCGAATATTTCTGAGAAGCCGATCCCTTCTCCCTGAGCATAACCCATCGCCACCAACCTCGCTCTTTATCTATATTGTATCCTCCTGAAGATCCACCTGTATCCAACCGCTTTTCGGCCCACTAGAAGTTCCACCCACTCTTATATGTCCGTCTGGTACAATGAATCCATCACATCGCCCATAGTCACCTTTCACTTCTCAGCACCAGGCTTACCTAGAGTTATCTGAATAGAAGATGAATACTCCTACGATATTAGAGTCGTCCATGTACCTCGCCGATATCTCGCGATCATGCCATGTTTTCTTCTCACAGGTGGCTGCTCTACCTGCTCTGTATCCCTGTCCGCGCGTCTCAGCCTTCGTACCCTGCCCACTCATGTGACTATGCCCAACATGCCACACACGTACAGAGGTGGAATCCTCTACATTCACCGTAGCTCCACCTTTTGAAGTGCTCCCGATCAACTTGTACAAGTTACCGAATCGTTGCGCTTTCATGATTACCCGTGCCTCCTTAGATACTTTAAGAGCACCATCAATACCTGTGTACTTGCATCCTTTTGCCTCAAGCATACCAAGAGAAATCAGATTCAGCTTCAAATCACGGACGTGCCTCACATCTGTCAAGGTACGCTCCACCCCATCAAACATCCTGATGCGCACAGAACTAACAGACATAACATTACAAGTAATGTCATTACCCATAAATACATGTCAACCATCGCACTCCCTGTAGCTGGTGAACAAACTCCGATGAGGAGTCATGTGAAAAGATGTCCCTGTATCTAGCATCCACTCGTCCTTACGATCATCGTATGACCGTCTGAGCGAAGACACAGATAAAACATCACATCCACTCGATCCATCTGACGTGGCAATATTGACATCCCTACATGAAGTCTCAAAATCTTCCCTCTTCGATTTAGGATTTTCATAATCCCTCTTCACATGTCCTTTCTTCCCACAATTTCAGCACTTTACATTTCCTTTGCCCTTGCCCCTGGATTTGGATCTAGAACCAGAAGAACCTATACCTTGTCCAGAATTTCTACCCACTGTAAACAGTGCATCAGAAGATGTCCCCATGTCGCTGTTTAGTTGTCTCATAGCCTTCCCTTGAAGGGCTGAGATAACTGTGTCGACACTTAGAATTTTATTCATGCTGCATATACTGTCCTTGAATGCCTCATAGGACGCCGGGAGAGAATTCAGCAACATACATGTTTGTTCTTCATCTTTCATCACTTCTTCTATATCCAGTAATTTACAAACTAATTTATTAAAGTTGCTGATGTGAGCCTCCAGATCTCGACCCTCTGTCACCTTAAAATTATACCACTGCTGCTTCAAGTGTAGGCGATTTTTTGAGAATTTCTTCGCATAAACATCCTCTAACTTCACTCACAAACCAGCCGCAGTTTTCTCTCTCATGACGTTGTAGAGAACCTCATCCATGAGACATAAAAGGATTAATAATAAAGCTTTCTTATCAAGAGTATTCCAATCAGCATTAGTCATAGTAGACTTCCTCCTTAATTTTCCTGGAACCCCTTTAGAAAGCTTTCCCCATACCCTAGAAAAATTCTAGGAACACTTATTTATAGTTTAGGCAACTTCCTTCCGCATCCCAGTTGCGAAAGGACTCAAAATTCGCAATCCGCACAAAATCGCGGAACGAATCTGCATAACCTACGACCAGTCGAGTGGACTGCACGACCGGTCGAGCGTCACCCACGACCGGTCGAGCATGGCCCACGACCGGTCGAGCACCTCAAACCACAAATCTTTATGCTCGCTGGACTTTGAGTCGAGCAGGCTACAACTATTCGAGTCGCTCCCACGACCGGTCGAGCACACTAAAGAATTTCCAAATTTAAGACATCTCTCAACAATGCCCACCTCCGCTTTACATCTAGACTATCATCTGGTCAAATCATGGCTTCAATGGTCCATATTGAATGGTGAAGATGTAAGCTTTATGCGACTGAGGCCACCCATGGATCTGGGCCGATTTGCACATAGGTCATCATAGGTTAATAAAATATTTAAAAAATAAATAAATAATAATAATAAATTAGATTCAATCACTTGAGAGCAATAAAAAGATGATGATGCATTGCTCTTTTGATGAACACGACCATATGATTGAGAGAGTTTATATCCTTTGTAGTCTCTCCCCCAACTCAATGATGCATTCCAATGCATGGCTCCGGTTGGCTACACCAGTTTGAACGGTGTAAAAATCATGCCCAAAACTTCTAAATTCACATGACTTCATGATACAACAAAGCTAGTAATATTGTAGTACCATAAAGAAGGCTTAAATCATTGAGATGAAATCAATGCATATTGCCCAATACAGTCCAAAAATAATATGGTTGGATTGACATGAAATAGTCCAATACAAGGTGATATTGGACAATACGACTTAGCATTGGTGGTGAACCATATGATATACCAAATCCAATTTTAAAATGTCCTGCATATGATACACTAAATCCATTTTCTGACTCATGCAATCATCAGACGATTTAACTCCAGACACTTGGTGGGTAGCTAGGGGAAAAGTTTCCCTGAACATTCATAAAACATTCATAAAGACTGAACATTTTTCTTATACAAGGCTGCTAGTCAAGTTGTAAACAAAGCTTTTTATTTTCATTTTAGACTCTCTCTCTCTCTCTCTCTCTCTCTCTCTCTCTCTCTTTCGAGGGCTTTTCTTGTGAGGAAGACAACGATCTCTCTCTCAATCGAGGGCTTTTCTTGTGAAGAAGACATTGATCTTCTTACTTAATTTCTCAACACACCCACTATATAATAGATGACATTTAGGTAATTTTTTGCAAACCACTCTATCATCATGTGCATTAGACGTGCCATAGGGCCCATATATACCTACCTGTTTATGCATGAATAAATAATAAATTTTCATTGAAGTGATAGAAACACAAGAAATCTTGCACAATTTTTTACAAGTGGGTCCAATCGGGTTAGCCAAGCTTGGTTAGGAATTTTCTCATGGGTTAGATCATCAGTCAGGCTACAGTCTGGATTCTAATTCGTAAAGAACTTTGTCTCAAGTGGCCCATTACCACTACTTTCCTTGTGCCCACACCAGGACACTAGGAATTGGAAAAGGCAACTTGCTGAAAAGTTGCTTTTTGCAAATTACCTTGTAAATAATTTTTTTGGGGGAAAGCTCTTTGGGGGAATTGATCACGTAAAAAATATCAATGCTTCATCACATAATAATATAAAAATCAAAAGAAAATAGAAAAAAATAGATGCAAATCATAACAAAGATTTACGTGATCCTCTGTTGGTGTGTATAAAGATTTTATGTCATTCTATTATATTCAAAAGTATAAAAGTGAAGAAACAACTCTCAATACAATAATAATTCTCTCACTATGGAATATATATTACTCCAAGTGAACTAGAGTTACTATAAAAACACTACGGAAAATTATGAAATTGCCCGCTAGGATAGGGCTATGCCCTAGATCCTCAAGAAAGAGAGAGTGCTAAGCTCGGCCCACAACAATGCTAATGAGATGAATAATACATTTATAACTGATGATTGTGCCCCACATAGCCTAACAATACTCGGACCTTTGATATCCACTGTTCTTATAGTCAGATAATAAAATAAATATAGTTTTTGTTATTGTACATCTAAAATGGTATAATTAATTTGGACAGTTTAATTTGAAATATTTTTAGGTCATTACGTAAGTACTTAGTCATTTATATGTGCATCCATCGTACTAAATATCAAAAAAAATTCCATTAATAAATATTTTGCAAGGCATGTTTTGAAAAGTCTCGATCTCTTTAAAGTTGGTAAAGACTGTAGTGTATGTGAGTGGTCCATGGTTTAATTCGTGGTTGTCTTTCATTGTAAACTTTACAGGTACCCCTGAAAGAACATGATCTGAAAAGTATCCATAAGAAAAAGATGATTTGGAAGCATTTCTTGAAAAGTTGAATTTTAGCACCTACTTTATAAAACCATTTTCTAAAGTTCTGAAAATGATTTGCAAGAAAAATATTCTTAAAATATTTTTAATTTTCAAAATATCCTAAAACACCAAATAGACCACTTGCCTATCTTTTTAGGTTGTTCACCTGTCTTCCAGTCCAACTAGATTTATCCATTCTGCTAGATACATCTAATAGATATAGTAGATTGTGCCCCGGTGTAATGGATGGGATTTCTAGGAATTTCATTGGCCTACTTGAAAGTGGGATTGGGTGGTATGGAATTGCAATTGGTCCAATGTAAATTCGATCATGCCAAGGTATCATATTATTCCGTCCCATCAGAAAATGCAATGAGATTGTTTGTGGAATTCGAAATCCACTACATTTATACAATGAGATTGTTTGTGGAATTCGAAATCCAGTACATTTATCAGCCCCACATTGATGTACCTGTTTTATCTATGCCGCCCATTCATATGTGCCCCTTGCATGTGACACTCAAGTTATGCATATAGGTGAAGTGATAGTTGTGAATCTAATTCATTGATTACAATTTCATGGTCCACCAAATATTGTTTCACTTAGTATAATATTTTTGTCAAAGAAGAATTTGATCCCAAACATAGGACTGTGTTGTCAAAATTCCATGGCATTTCTAGACATAATACTGGCGTTAATTCCACCTAATGGAATTTAATACCACCTCAGGGCTCTAATCTAGAAAAAATATCACACAAGAATAGTTAGATGAATAGGAGGAAAAAAAACAAAAAGTTGGAGCATTTGGTGAGTCGGGACTCATCATGCATGCCTATCTTTTCACTCATGTGTGACTCACATTGGACATCTGAGCTATTCAAAAATTGGGGTCCATGAAGATCATGTTCCTGGAAATTCATGATGATCTGCGAAAAATACATTTCAAATCAGACTTTTGGCCATCTGTATTTTTGATAGTGTGACTCATTTGACGAGTGGATAGGTTGATTTTTTACATAGGGCATTTTCATGGTGAGGCTGCTCACCTGCATATCCCACACAGAAACATGTGTCACACATAGCTTCAGAGGAGAAGTTATGTGCCAAAAACTAATAAATTATACTAATAAGATAAACTTGCATTCATGTTGAATCTGAATCATTGGATTGTTTTGTTGACCATTCACCTAAAATTAGTGTTTGAAAGGTTCGATCATAAGACATTTTTTGTTTCTAGCGTGTTGAGAATGTACTCTATCTAATGAATGAATCCCATCTCTAATACGTAAGTTATATGGTCAAATCATTAATAAGTGTATACCAACTAAAACGTCTCCCTTGCCAAATATACTGGGATAATAGTTGCATGGCATTACATTTGCTGACTTGGGAGAAAAGATTTCATATGGAGTAGATCCACTGATCCGTCCAGCATGTGTGCCACGTTGTGTTAGGAGAGAGAATCAATGGTCTGGTGGACTACACCATGGAAAAAGTTTGGAGGGTGAGCTTTCCACTTGCACTATTTCCAATAGTGTAGTCTACCTGAATCACAGATGATACTAATTTTCGGGCCCTTGGTGTAACTTGGGGCTACAAATATGATGGTTAGGTTGGATTTAACATTAACACTAAGGTACGGCCCATCGTCGATTTTTGACCTGCCAAAGATAATGTGTATGTGAGATCCACTATGACCAATAGCTGTATAATAAGATCTTCTGCCTGAAATCAAAAAATAAGGTTGACATGTGATTTAGGTGGGCCACACTAATCGAAACAGCTGGGAGAGATGCCCACCCTTAACTCTACAATGCCCACCAAGATGAATATTTTAAATCCATTCCGACCATTAAATTAAATGACACACAAAAATACATGCTCAGATTCAAAAAATCAGGCCCACACGTGATTCAAGTGAGTCACACTATACAGTTTTCAATTGTGTTGTCCACTTGAACTATGGATGGAGATAGATTTTTAGCCCTATTAATACAAGGTGACTGATCAGGGTAGATTTCACATTAACACCACCGTGGGGCCCAGCTGTGAATATCTTCCAAACTTAAGTGAAAAAGGACTTTTGATATGTGGATGATTCAATCAAGGCCCCAAGATAAGCCATAAAAACATAGGTCCCAACTCTAATATGTTGTTCTCTAAGTAATGATCTACCTAGTCAATAACTGCCAACCAGTTAAGTGAATGACACATCCAACCCTTCCAATAGGTTGGCCCACCATAAGGATTTCCTAATGTGAAAAAATTCCTAAGGTGAAAAAATTTAGTCCCATCTACTCATCAGGTGGTTCACATCATAGAAAAAAAATTCTAGCCATTAATAAATAGCAAAATATAAGTGTGGTCTATTCAATGAGGGGATGTGGCTGATTTTTTGCCTAAGGCAATCTTCATGGTGGGGCTAACCCATTGGATGGATTGGATGTCTGATGCACATGAAAGACCGTTATCCACTGGGTGGTTTGCAACTTATTGTCCAACTAGTTTGTATCTGAGTGAGTGAGTGAGTGAGAGAGAGAGAGAGAGAGAGAGAGAGAGAGAGAGACAGACTCCACCAATGATGATCCTGTTGGGGGCCTTGCACAAACTAAAATTATGGAATAATAAAGGAATGAAATAAATCAAAGCATAAACCACACCACACAAGAGATTTTTACATGGAAAACCCTCAAAGAGGTAAAAATCACGAGACCTCGTCCAAATCAACAATCCACTATGAAGTAGAATGTTACAACCTTCTTCACTCATGCAGGAGTGGATAAACAATAAGAGAAATAAAGAAAAATGGAGAGATCTTACCGATTACGAGGACATGAAAGCACTGAGTTATGGTAGATCACCTCTACGAACATAGCCTCCCTTCTACAAACTTTCTCTCTCTCTTTCTTTTTTCTCTCTCACACCTTTGATAGCTCTAAATCCTTTAGCAAACCCTTGCAAAGCTTTAGGAAACCCTCTTGTATTTTTTTTATACCCTAGAAAATCCTAGGGACCTCCTATTTATAATTTTAGGAAACTCCCTTCCGCATCCTTGTTGCGAAATGACTCAAAATTCTGCAATCTGCACAAATCGCGGAATGAATTTGTGTAACCAGGACCGGTTGTGCAGTGTCCTCGACCCTGTCGAGCGGCCCACTCGACCGATCAAGCACCTCTCACGACTGGTCGAGCACCTCAGAGGAAAAAAATAGATGGTTGCTGGACTTTGAGTGGGGCTGGTCGAGCGCCACCCACAACTAGTTGAGTGAGGCTCACAACCGGTCGAGTAGCGCGGTAAATTACTCTAATTTTTCACACACTGCTCCATCTTTCCTCTGAACTGAGGAGGAAAAACCTTATCAAATCTCCCCCTTTCCGACTCAGGAGGGATTTACCTTCTTCAAGCGAGCCAGGTTTTTACAAACCTCAAACTTACCCTTGAGCAAAGCCTTGGTCATCACATCTGACTTATTATTGTCCATGTGTACCTTCTCAAGCTGTAACACCTTCTGTTCCAAAGTATCCCTGATCCAGTGATACCGAATCTCTATGTGCTTCGACTTGTAATGCTGACTTGAATTTTTGCTCAAGTGTATAATACTCTTACTATCACAATAGACCACGTGTTGCTCCTGCTTTAGGCTAAGTTCATATAAGAACCTCTTCATCCAAAGCATCTTTCTAAATGCTTCCGTGACTGCAATATACTCAGCCTCTGTTGTCAACAATGTTACAACCTTCTGTAGCTTGTTCTGCCAAAAGACCACTTTCCTTGCAAACGTGAACATGAACCCCGATGTAAACTTCGTAGAGTCTATGTCGTCTGCCATATCTGCATCTGTGTAGCCCTCTAACACAGATTTTCAGTCACCATAGCATAGGCTCAACCTGGATGAGCCTCTTAGATACCGCAGTATCCATTTCACCACTGCTCAATGCTCTTTGTCAGGATTGGCAAAATACCAGCTGACAACACCAACCGCATATGTTATGTTTGGGCGTGTACACACCATAGCATACATCAAACTTTCTATAATTGATGTGTAGGGTATCTTCTGCATCTTTTCCACCTCTACCTTCATCTTGGAACACTACCTATCACTCAATCTGAAGTGACCATCCAGTGGAGTACTGACTGGCTTCACTGCATTTATATTGAACCGCTTTAGGACTTTCTCAGTATACCGCTCTAATATTTTCTTAATATACCGCTCTTGTGACAGTAAAGCTTCCTACTGCTTCTGTCACGGGTTATCTCCATTCCTAGGATCTGTTTAGCTGGGCCCAAGTCTTTCATCATAAACTGTAAGACCCGTATCCTAGTTCGTACTGTTCTGTCCATTCCCTCGATCCTTCCGGTCGAATTCCGACAACCTTCGACCCTTAACCGATATTTACACGCAACCCTAATTAGTATGCCGTCAACCCGAGTCGACTCAACCCAAAACCATTACCATAGCGATCGCGCCATCGCTGCGGTTCCGACGCTGCGACTTGCGCGCCGAGGCGATACCCTGGTCAAAAGACGTGAGCCAACGTTCGGTGCAAGGAAAATGTCGCGCGTTGCAAAACCTAAGAGAATCTCTACGAGATGTCACATCAATCCATCAATCAATCAATCTCATCACATCACATGTCAAGTACACATCACTTTTTCACCCTTCCCAAGCAAGCCTCAAAAGTCAAAAAAAAGGTCTTACAAGCCCATGCTTTTCTTACACAAAAGGCCACCAAAGTCAAAAAGGTCTTACACACCCATCACCACCACATCCATCACTCCATCACCCATCACTCTCTCTCCCTTACAACTCTCTCTCTTTCTCATTTCTCATCTCATTTTTCTCAAGCAACAAAAATCTCACGTATGAACTCTCCAAGCCTCTCCCTCTCTTTCAAAACTTCAAGTGTGGCCCACCTCTCCATCCCAAAATCTCTCATCCCAACCATCCATTTCTCATCTCCTCTATTGAAATCAAAGCTAAGGAGCTAAAGAACCCAAGGGAGCAAGAAGATCGACGGTGGGTGCTTGATAAGAGTAGTTTTTCATATTTTTTTAAAATGGACCAAGTGAGGCCAACCGATCAATGGTTTGGATCTCACTTGGGACCCTAAGATATGGCCGATGGCCCACCTTGATTTATCAAAATTGTTCCATGATGAGGCCATTTTCCATGGACCCCATCATGATGTTTAACTTCTAGTTTGAAAAAGGCTCATCTAGACCTTAAATCTTGGTGGAGAAGGGATCTCCATCGTTGATATTGATCGGTGGGTCCTCATGCAATGAGACCCACTTGATGTACGTTATAGATCTTGAAACGGAGGGCCCATAGTGTCGGAGTCCCTCCATCATCACGTGTCTCTCTTTCTCTCTCTCTTTCATATTTTTTTTGTATGATAATGAGGTTGTGTGGCCCACTTGGATGGACCCCACCATGATGTAAGTATTTTGACCAAGCCATCTACAAGCGGGGCCCACATGACATATGTCGTACCCACACCATCCATCATTTGGTGGCCCACTCAAGCTGGGCCCACCTCAATGCATGTCAAACCGTCCAGCGTCCAGGGATGCTGGACGTTAGTGAGAAAACCACAAATATTAGCTTATTTCCAAGCTTAAGGGATGATCCGCTCATATAGGCCCCACCTTGATGTATGTATGAAATCCACGCCATCCATCCTTTTCCCCATACCATTTTAGGCATTGAGCTGAAAAATGGGGCCAATCCGACGTTCTGGAGGGTCATACCTTTGAAAATGGTGATTTCCACCGTTCATAGTCACTTTAATTTTCTACGCGTCGAAAGATGTCCAATATTGGGCTTGATGGGTTTGTCTTGGGCCATGGAATGCAATGAAGGGGTTGGATTAATCTGATGCGGACCCTACGTAGGAAAAACCTCAGAAAAACTCCATTTCAAAAAAATAATAATAATAAATAAAATATACACAGCAGCGTTGCTGCTGCCGTGTCAGAGGCACAGGCGCGCTGCCTGCTGCCAGCGGGCAGACGGGCAGCAGCCCACGGTCCCAGCCCTGGGTCCCACCTTGATGTTTATTCGCCATCCAACCCGTTGATTTGGTGGGACCCCCTCCAAAAATGAGATGCATCCAACGCTCAGGTGGCCCACACCATTAGAAACAATGAGATGAATGTCTACCCTTGAAACCTCTTTGGGGTCCACAGAAGTTTTGGATCAAAGATGATATTTGTTTTTCCTCTTCATCCAGGTCTGTACGACCTTCTCAACAGATTGGATGGAAAACAAACATTATGGTGGGCCCCACATGGGACCCACAGTGGCGTATGTATTCTATGAGCACCGTCCACGGCAGCCACCGTGATGTATGTGTTCTAAGGCCGTCCAGTAGCTGGACGGCCAGTAGGGCCCCACTCTTGGTGTTTGTGGTGGGCCACGTGTGTGGACCCCACCATGATGGCATGTGTTGCATCCAAACTGTCCATCCACTTTGCAAACTCATTTGTGGGTTTAGGACAAAAATGAGTCAGGTTTAAGGTTTAGGTGGAGCCCACCATGATATGTGTTTCATTCATGTCATCCATCACGAGGTGGAGCCCACCATGATGTATGTATACCTCTACCATTCATTTGAGGTGGCCCATATTGATGTATTTGTGGCCGTTGTTGAGGCCCACCTTGGCGATTTTAGGGCCCGATTAGTGTGGCCCATTTAATATATGTAAGGCCATGTGATTAGGCCCATCCTGATGCAATAGTAGCCCATTGTTGAGGCCCACTTGATATATTTTATAGCCTATTTGTGAGGCTCACTTCGATGTATTGTGGCCTTCTGTTGAGGCCCACCTTGATATAAATGTCTATTGAGTTCCACCTTGATATAAATGTAAGGCCCATGGGTTGAGGCCCACTGTAATGTATTTAGGGCCCATGGGTTAAGGCCCATTGTGATGAATTAGGGCTCATGGGTTGAGACCCATTGTGATGTATAAAGGCCCATTATTGAGGCCCACCTTGGTATGTGTATGAGGCTCATCTTGGTTTAATTGGGGTCGTTGTTGAGGGCCACCTTGATATGAATATAAGGCCCATGTGATTAGGCCCATTTTGATATATTCTAAGGCCCATGGGTTATGGCCCATTGTAACGTACATAAGGCCCATTGATGCAGCCCATTGATGTGGCCCACTTGATGAATATAGGGCTCATGTGATGTGGCCCATTTGATGTATTTAAGGCCCAACGGGATGTACCTAAGGTCCATTGTAATGTGTGATTCCTCCATGGTTTTTGTGATAATGTTTATGGCGGGTCGTGCCTTGGGAGCAATGTTGGTTTGACGTCCACATTGATGGGAAATGAAGATTAGATGTCCTCATTGTAACCTTTCCTTAGGCCTTGTAGGCCCATTCTCTTCGTGGGTTAACCCAAATAAGTGGGCCCCATTCGCCGTAGACGGACGGTTCGTACTATTAGATTTGATATAACCACGGGCGGCGATCGATCTTTATATTATGGTTTGACTGGTAGTTCATATATGAGCCCCGCCTTACTTATAGGTCGTTAATCGATTCCGATTACCAATCAAGGCCGATTATCGTGACCGATTACTGATCGTGGTCGATTGTCGATTGACGTGGCCGATTGTCAATTCTGCTTATCGTGGCCGATTGACTGATTACCGATCGAGGCTGATTATCGTGACCGATTACCGATCGTGGCTGATTTTCAATTGACGTGGCCGATTGTCGATTCTGTTTATAGTGGCTGATTGACCGATTACCAATCGAGGTCGATTATCGTGATCGATTACTGATCGTGGCCGATTATCGATTGATGTGGCCGATTGCCGACTCTACTTGTCGTGGCCGATTGACCGATTATCATCGATGCTGATTATCGTGGCCGATTACCGATCATGGCCGATTGTCGATTGACGTGACCGATTGCCGATTCTTCTTATCATGATCGATTGACCGATTCTGATTATTGAGGCCGATTATCGATCGAGGCTGATTGTCGTGGCTGATCGCCGATTCTGATTGTCGAGGCCCAATGTGATGTATATGCGAGCCGTATTTAAGGGCCGTTGTGATGTGTATCCAGCCTGTATTTAAGGCCTAATGTGATGTATATGAGGCTTATATGATGAGGCCCACTGTGATGCATTTGAGTGCTAGGCGATGAAACTCATTATAATGTATGTTAGGCCCATGTGAAAGGCCCATCGTGATGTATATTAAACTCTTGAGTGAGGCCCATGGTGTTGTACGTTTGGCCCTTATGTGCGGCTATGAGTCCACTATATGTTAGGCTTTATGTGGGCCGTTCCTTGGAGGACAATATTGGTTAAATGTCCACGTTGTCGATGTTGATTGTCAATGCTTGCTATTGATACCGATTATAAGTATGTGACTGCATAGCATCATGATACATGCCCATACGTATACTCTGTTATGAGATATGATTGACCATTGCATATGTCATAGTATTGTTATGAGACTCCCTGATAGGTGGAGATTGTTTCACATGAGCGCACGATATGCGCAGGATTGATGCATGATTGGATTGTATGACTCATGCATCTTGTATTGTGTGTTGTGATTACTATATGCCCTAGCGACATCAGGTTCGTAGCCTCCATAGACATATCGTGGATGGTCAGATGGGATACCGAAAATCTATTCTACATGGGGTGCTATAGATATCCTTGGGTGAAAGTCCCAGAACTCTCTTGGTTCCAGAGGTTGCTCCAACGTCTAAACCGAGTGGGTAGATGAGCGCAGAGTGCCGATTACCAAATGGTTGCGCTCTCCACCGTGTCGTGGTCAGTTGGAAGGGGGTACGGCCTTACCTGCCAAAGAGGAGGGGGCAATGATAGGCTGAGTCTGACCAGCTTGAAGAATGGGTCCGCTATTGACGAGCCGGGCTCGATATTGGCAGGCGGATAGTGAGGTCTCTTCTACTCACCTTGTTACGCGCGATGGGGAGACAATCTGGTTTGGAGTGTAATAGACCCCAGTGATTTCTCAGAGAGAAACCGTACTGATATGTGGACTTATTGAGTAGGAGTTGCATGCTCATTCATTCATTCATTCACTATCCCCTCGTGCTGGTGGTGCGCAACTATTTGTTGTGTACCTTCGTTATGGAAAGGATTTCGGTTGGGCGCGCGACTAACCTGAGATCAGAAGTTTACCACGTTGAGTCTGACTATCCAAATTTAGGTATGGGACTGGTTTGCATAGAAGTTCATTGTGGTGCACCCCGTAGCCTGCGATACTACGTACTATCATCCCGACTTCACATTCTAGAATTGTTATTTCATTCACATCGCACATTGCATTACATCCGTAGGCATATGACATCTTGGGTTGCTATGTTTCTGCACTTATATAGCCTAGACAGACTTAATACGATTCATATATTGCATTGCATCCTCGGCATCTAATATTTGGCTCTTATGACTCCTTATTGCATAGCTGTTATATATTGCGTATTCTGATATTGATTGACTTATGGACTTGTCCATACTTCCGCTTACTCTGTTATCGTATGATTCATGATCTTATCAGTATTTCTGCTTATTCAGACATTGTATGGTTTATGGATTACTAGTTTTTCGGTATTGTATGATTATGGCATCGTATTGAATACTTGACACTTACCTTGTGCACACACTTACACCACCCTCTAAGCTTTCTATAAGCTTATGCACGATAGATGCGTGCAGGTGATGTTAGGTTGCAGCAGTGTTGAGCTTGGAGCGTGCAGTGGTCTTCTGAAACTTGATTTTCTATTTATGTATTTTTCTTTTAATATTGTACTCAAATGATTATATTAGTGGATATGTAATAATGATGTTGCCTTTGTGAATTGGGTAATCTTGTGGTTATGCTTATTACTGGTTAAATGTACATTAAAAAAAAAAATCCTCCTTGTAGGATTTCAAGATCGGAATCTGGCATATGAATGCTAGGATTTGAGAATGGGGTACTACGGAGGCTGTCAGCACCGGATTCGGCGATCGGGATTCCTGTGAATCCGATTTTTCGGATTTGGGACGTAACATAAACAACTTGCCCAACTCCTGTTTCAGCCTATCAATCTTCTTGATGTCTTTTCTCATGATGAGAATGTCATCAACATATAACAGTAGAACTAAGAAATCATTATCTAAGAACTTGCGCGTGAATATACAGTAGTCGGACTCCGTTCTGTCATACTCATGCTGTAACATGAACAAGTCGAATTTCTTGTACCATTGTCATGGAGCTTATTTCAGCCCATACAAGCTCTTCCTCAGCCTACACATCATATGCCCTTTACCCTTGACTTCGAACCCCTCTGGTTGGTGCATATAGATCTCTTCTTCCAGGTCACCATGGAGGAAAGCAATTTTAACATCCAACTACTCTATCTCCAGATCCATACTAGCCATCGACCCAAGCAACACCCGTATGGATGTCATCTTCACCACTGGTGAGAATATCTCGTCAAAATCTATACATTTCCTCTGACCAAACTCTTTCACCACAAGTCTAGCCTTGAACCTTGCCTGTGAATTCTTCTATTTAACCTTCTTTCTGAACACCCACTTGTTGCTCAAAGCTTTCTTGCCCTTAGGTAATTTCATCATATCATAGGTGTGGTTCTTATGCAATGATTCTATCTCCTCTTGCATAGCTTTTAACCACTCTCCCTTATGCTCGTCGGCTAGGACCTCAGAATAATCTTCTGGCTCTCCCTCATCAGTCAGCATAATGTACTCATGCGGCGAGTACCTCTTGCATGGTTGTTTGTCCCTAAATGACCTCCTCACCTGTGGCTCAACAGGTGGATCAAGTGGAGGCTGCTCCCCTCGTCCATCTTCTGAAGGAACTCCCTCGTCCTCTGTACTTTGTTGTACTCCCCCGTCATCAGGCACCATGAGAGGAATAATTGGATCCATGTTCTCTATCTCACCTGAACTACGTTGGTTCTTCTCTAGCTTATCAATGTCTTCTATACACTGATTTTCAAAGAATACCACATATCTGCTCCTAACAAGCTTCTTCTCGGTCGAATCCCACAATTTGTAACTGAATTTTTCATCATCGTACTCCAAGAACACACACTATCTGATCTTCATATCGAGCTTAGACCTCTCATCCTTTGGTACATGAATGGATGCCCTACATCCAAACACCCTGAGATGACTGTACGATAGATCTTGTCCAATCCACACCTTCTCAGGTACTTCTCCATTCAACGGGGCTGATGGAGACCTATTTATCAAATACACCACCGTATGCATTGCTTATCCCAAGAACATCTTGGGCAATTTCGTATAGGATAACATGCATCTGATTCTCTTTACAATGGTGCGATTCATTCGCTCAGCCACACCATTATGCTGGGGGGTCTTGAGAACTGTTTGTTCATGCCGTATAAGCAGGGACTTACAATACTCATGAAAGTTGCCAATATATTCACCACCATTGTCAGTGCGGATGCACTTTAATGATCTGCATGTCTCTCTCTTGACCATAGCATGAAACAATTTAAACACACCAAAGTCCTCGTCCTTGAATTTCAAAGCATAAACCCAAACCTTCCTAGATGCATCATTTATAAAAGTAACAAAATACAATGCCCCACCCAAGGTTTTTGTCCTCATAGGACCACAAACATCAGAATAAATCAAATCTAATGCCATGCATTTTATTAACTTGAGAAGCAGATTTAACAAATGAAACTCTATGTTGTTTCCCTGATAAACAATTAAGACGGGTTTTGAGAGGTGTATTTGTCATGTCTGGAAGGAGCCGCTTCCTCACTAGTAGTTGAAGCCCTTTTTCACTCATGTGGCCTAGACGCATGTGTCATATGTCAATAGTTGAATCTTCCGCTGCGTTCAACCCACCCTTGCACATACTAACACTTACCTTGTAAAGGGTGTAACACTTCTTTCCTCTAGCCACGATCAACGAATCCTTGATGAGCTTCCATCTCCCACCAGCAAATCGGCTTTCATAGCCATCATCATCCAATCTTTCCGTCAACATCAAGTTGAGGCGAAGGTCTGAAAAATGCCTCACATTTCTGAGAACCAATGTGCAGCCCACATCGGTATTCACACAAATATCACCGACCCCTACGATCTTCGATACGCCAGAATTTTCCATCTTCACGGTCACATAGTCACCTACCTTGTAGCTTGTGAAGAAGTCCGTGTGTGGAGTCACATGACAAGAAGCTCTTGAGTCTCTCACCCAGTCAGTGTCCTGACTCGTAGCCGTGAGACAAACATCATGACTAGTAGCCCTTCTTGCCACAATTCCAACATTCAACATCTTTTCTGGTACTTGACTCGCCTTTTAATTTATCTCGATCCTTCCTGCCATTTCTGTTCTTTCCTCTCCCTCGTTTTTGTGTCATAATGATCTCTTGCTGAGTAGACCCCTGAGACTTCCTCCTTGTCTCCTCATTGAAGAGACAACTGGTTACCTGTTTCATATTTTCGTCTAGCGCGGAGTTAATTAGAGACACCACTAATGTCTCCCAACTGTCAAGCAATGAACTAAGTAATAGCAAAGTCTGCAATTCATCATCCAGGACTATCTTCATAAAGGAGAGTTGGTTCACTATATTACTGACCTCATTCATGTGCTCGGCCATAGAACCACCATCCTTGAACTTAAGATTCACAAGTTGTTTTATCAGAAAAATTTTATTACCGGCTGTCTTCTTCACATACAGCCCTTCCAATTTCAATCATAGGCTAGCGGCTGATGTCTCCGTAGACGCATAGTTAGACAATCATCCAACCATTTTCTAATAAACCTCACTGCTCTCTGGTCCATCTTCTTCCAATTATCATTAGACATATTATTGGATTTTGCTGATATGCCTAAAATTGGAGAATATAGGTCCTCGCAATAAAACAAATCCTCCATCTTAGCCTTCCATATGGTCCCGTTAGAACCATTCAGGCTAATCATCCTTAATGAGCCACTTTTCATAATTCAAAATCAATCCTACCCGTTCAATGAACTTAGCTCTGATACCACTTTGTTGGGGGCCTTGCACAAAACCTTAGGATCTACCCTCCCAGAACAAATCAGGATTATGGAATAATAAAGCAATGAAATAAATCAAAGCATAAACCACACCACACAAGAGATTTTTACGTGGAAAACCCTCAAAGAGGTAAAAACTACAAAACCTCGTCCAGATCAACAATTCACTATGAAGTAGAACGTTACAACCTTCTTCACTCATGCAAGAGTGGATAAACAATAAGAGAAACAAAGAAAAATGGAGAGATCTCACCGATTACGAGGACGTGGAAGCGCTGAGATATGGTAGATCACCTCTACAAACGTGGTCTCCCTTCCACAAGCTTCCTCTCTCTATCTTTCTCTCTCTCTCTCTCACCTTTGATAGCCCTAAACCCTTTAGCAAACTCTTGCAAAGCTTTAAGAAACCCTCTTGTATTCTTTTCCATACCCTAAAAAACTCTAAGGACCTCCTATTTATAGTTTTAAGAAACTCCCTTTCGCATCCTTGTTGCAAAAGAACTCAAAATTCCATAATCCGCACAAATCGCGGAACGAATTTGCTTAACCAGGACCGGTCGTGTAATGTCCTCGACCGGTCGAGCACCTAGGAGGAAAAATAATAGATAGTCGTTGGACTTTGAGTCAAGCCCCATTCGACCGGTCAAGCATCACTCACGACCGGTTGAGCGAGGCTCACGAATGGTCGAGCAAAGCTGTGAATTACTCCGATTTTTCACTCACTGCTCCATCTCTCTTCTGAACTAAGGAGGAAAAACCTTATCAGATCCCATCACGGTATAAATGGTTTGGAATGTAGATCATTGAAACAAACACGATCCAGACCCAATGAGTGTCTTTAACCAAGATATGGATGGTGGCTGGGAACGCGCCCCATCAGCATCTTTAAACCATCCAGTCTTCAATACAATGGTCATGATTAGACTGGGCAATGAACGATCTGGCCCATCCATCTTTTGATAAATAATCACTATGAGTTACATTTGATAGAATTTGATTAATTCTATCTTATATCATTAAGATGGAGAACTCAACAAATAATTCTCTTTCTTTATCATTAATTGAACCCATGATTCAAGCCAGGGACCCACCCTTAGCCAACTCTAGGAGCCCTAGCCCTAACCCTATAGCGCCGGGCTGCCCAGCCCATTGCCACCCATAATATCAGTGACGATAGGACATGGCCATTGATTTTAAAACCAAAGAATTGGACCTGGGCCAGCACAATGTAAAAATAAAATGACCTGGACAAAGACTAAGGCAAAGTCTCAACAGAAAAATAGAATTTTCTTTTATTTTTTATTTTTTAAATACCAATGACGGTCCACCACTGTATGCCGTAGATAAAAATAGATGTCAGCATCAAACAAAAATTCATTCTCAAAAAGAAAATTCACTTTTGTGAGAGTGAAGGGGACACTAAAGATACGTGTCCTTTATTCTCCAATGACGTAAAGATCGATTCCACACTAACAAAATTCCAACGGACCATCGCGAACCAATATGGCCCACCCAATTATGGGGTGGCCCACAGATTCGTGGAAATGATGAGACCTCCAAGAATTTAGAAAGTTGTCGACACTGGAGGCATTGGATTCTGTCGGTTTTATGACGTAGAGTGCACTCAGATCCTCTCTATATATAAAGCCCATGCAAGTGTTTGGTTTTGTACAGCAGTTGGGTGAAGTTCCAGCCTCCTTTCAAAGCTCCAGGTGCACACCGTTGGAGACTTTGAAGTATGGAAGCTGGCTTAAGGTTGAAACTGGGCCCAAGGGTCATGGGTTAGTCCCAGATAGGGCAGTTAGTAGGGGGTGGGTGGCCTGTTAGGGTTTCTGCCTGGCTATATGAATAATCATCATAAAGCCTAGGTTCAGGATAGTTTGTTTGGGCCCATCATGGACCCAGGCCAGGCTCAGGCCTATGTTTTACTTTTCGATCCGGGCATTGACAGGCCGAGGTCCACAAAGTAAAACCTAGGACTGGGGTCAGGCAGGCCCCATGGCGGGCCAAAACTAACAGGCCTGACCCATGATGATAATGCATGGACCGAGCCTTTTTATGACCTGAGCCCGAGCCCGGCCACCCACTTCAGTGCAAGATCTGGGCTTTTCATTGGACGTGCCCACATTATGAATGATATTGACAAAAATGCCTTTTTCAGCTAGGCTTAGGCAAGATGATGGGCTCTCATCCACAGCCCTTGGAGGCCCTGGCACGAAAGCCCGATGAGCCTTCCACATACCAATGACAGCCCTAAGGTTAGTATTTGGGCTTGCATCCGCTTAAAGGCCTGACAAGTAGATATGGCCCATCCTTAACTAAAACAGATGGGCCTATAAAATTGGATAGTGGGCCCGACCCAGTTTCAACCTTGCGTAAACCCATGGAGGTGTTGAGAGGACAGTGGCAATTTGTGTGTGTGTGTGTATATTGATTGGGCAAGCTTCCGATCTCCCTCGATAGGCTCCGAATGCCCTCGGCTAATGTCTGTATGGAGTTCGGAGCAATCAAGGGAGGTCAAGAGCTTACTCCTCATGATTCTTTCTGGGCCCGGGACGGGCCATTGGCAGCCTTGAATCTGGATCTCTTTTGTGCCTCTGGATGCTATAAACCGTTGGATGCTCACACCATGATCTATCCATCGGCCTCGTCTACCGGGGTGGGATCCACAACAAAGCTGTGTGGATTAAGTTTAACATAGGACGAAATTTGTGGGCCCCACTGTGGTATTTTCATGACATCCAATCCATCCATCATGTGCGCCCCCCCCCCCCCCCCCCCCCCCCCCCCCCCCCCCCCACACACACACACACACACCCTTCTCATCTTATCTGTTGTGACACCAATCCAAAACTCAGGTGGGCCACGGTTTACACAACGGATCGACGGCTTAAAAAGTCTCAGCTTAGTTTTTCTAAGCCATATGCTTTGTATTAACATC
This sequence comes from Magnolia kwangsiensis, assembly GCA_037074715.1. Classification (NCBI taxonomy): domain Eukaryota; kingdom Viridiplantae; phylum Streptophyta; class Magnoliopsida; order Magnoliales; family Magnoliaceae; genus Magnolia; species Magnolia kwangsiensis. The sequence goes on along the minus strand of CM073574.1, from coordinate 167,001,604 downwards.
GTGGGCGGCATGGTGAGTGGGTCAACATCATTTTTGGGCCATATCAAATCCATGATCGTACCAAACTGATGGACAGCTTTGTTAGGATTACACTTTCAGCCTAATGTTTGTGTTATAATCCATCTCCTATCTCCCATTATTTGGAACGGTTCGTATTCGAGGTACATGGTACAAGCCATGCGAGCCTCACCGGATGTATCACAGCCCCTGTCTGTCTTTGATGACGGCACGGAGGTATGACATTGTATCCGTCCATCATATAAGTTTTGCTATGTAGAGACCCCTTTTAGAGCAGGTCACATACACTTTCATGACAAGGACAGATAAAAAAGGATCCAGACCATCAAAACCTTAAATCAGTTGTATCACGCAAATTAGGATGAGTTTTTCAACATACTATATGTGATTTTGGGTAAAAGAACATACTTAAGCCAGCCAACCCGGCTATATCTGGCTGCCCATGTAAGATTTGTGAGATTCCATCAGTCCCATTTATTTTTGTTTTCACTATAAATAATAAGTTTTATTAGAATATAACTTTTGATCATTTGAGTTGTACAAGTCGTGCCCAAACCATGAAGTCTAAGTAGTTGGAGTCTGTTTAAAACTTCGTCCTAATTTTGAACTCTTTAAATATTCTATGAGGAGTCCATGGCCAAAAAGATAGGCGATTCCACTCATCAAATTTCTGATGGGCTACATGTTGAAGACAAGGGTAAAATGATTTACCCATGGCTCACCAGTAGGTATGGCCAAAAAGTTAGGTGACTCCACTCATCAGAATTCAGATGGGTTACATGTTGACAACAAAGGCAAAATGATTAACCAATGGCTCACTGGTAGGTTAGAGTGTATTTCAAGGCAAAATGATTAACCAATGGCTCACTGGTAGGTTAGAGTGTATTTCAACGCTAAGGTCATGAGTTTGAATACTCATGTTAAGTGTGTATGTGAGTGGTGAAACCCAAACCCATGGGTACTCGAACCCATGACCTTAAGGTTGAAATGTGCTCTATTTACCGTTGAACCATGAGGTGTAACATGTTTAAAAGTCACTCCGATAAATACACCAATCGACAAAGCCACAACAGAAGAAAAGCTGTTAAAGATGGCTGAAATCTGCTTGTCACAGGAGCAATACAGGTTGTTGAAAGCTGCTCTTATCCACAGCAACGGTCTTTTGAGAGTTATGAAAAAAGGGTGGAAATGACCATTCTCGCAATAACTTGCCATGCATCAACAACAATTTTTGGACTTTCACTTTTTTTTTCTTCTTCTTTTTTATTTGTTAGAGTATGAAATACGTACTTCTACTTAAATACATTCATGTACATCTGTTAGGATCTCCTATAGTTCTTTAGGAATAAGATGTCTTTCATTTTCCAATTCTCACATCCTGAAATCTGTGAGGGTCTCATTATTTTGATGTCCTGATCTAAGAATCAAGCTCATCCATTAATCAGATGTGCCACTCTTTAGCATGGCTCCAAAAACATTTAAAAATATATATTTTTTAAGCTGCCCAAACAACACCATTGTCCAAATTAAAAGTGGAATTACTTGATTTTTTATGGAGAACATCTAGATATCAAACCATATGATGGACGGCTTGTATATTACACCAATCTGTCACATTGGCACTTAGCAAGCCACCACATATCCTCATCTTTAAGTTTTGGATCTCTATTCATCTTCCTAGGTCGCATTTTCTGGATGGATTTGATGTGATGTACGCCACACACGTTCTAATTTTTTGAGTTGTGGGCCTCCCCACCCCAACTGTTCCCTTTGGTGTGTCTTACCTAGGTTTTGGATCAACTTGATTTTTGGGCACAAAGGAGAACAGGAGAGGGAGCAAATGATGAACGGATTGGACATCACCCTCACATCCTAGTGAGCCCAACTACAAAGTTTGTAATTAATTGTTTTATATATTTGAAAGAAACAGAGCTATTGGACCATTTGAAGCTTAATTTCAATGTTGTACTTTAATCCATTTTTATCATTCACTAATATTAAACTAATTTGTTTCTACATTCGTTTCTTTATTTTAAGAATTAATACTTTCATTAAGAGAGATGGAAGAAAACATGCGCCGAATGATCCATTGCAATGTCCAAAGGAGATTTAGGACCCCACTCTTCACATGCACTGACCAGAAATTGAGCAAGGCTGGACATCACATGAGCAATGATCTCACACGCATATCATGCTGATTGTTGTGATCTAGTTAAAGTACCGTTCTTTGAATAATCTGTTGGATTACCCGAACTCCCAAGTGATTTTTGGCACATCTTCAACAAAGAAAGGAAAGATTTATTAAGAAAATGGGGTGAAGAAAAACAGACAAACTAGAGCTGGGGAGAGAGCTGCATGTAGGCAGCCCTTTGTCCTAACCTTCTTTTATTAAATCAGTTGATAGCAATTTCCATGAATGGCCCCTTAGAGGGGATTTGCATTGCATCAAGCACATGTTTACTAGCTGGCTGCTGATCAAGAATAAGCAATCAGTTTCTTCCCATAAGTTATGGTCATTTGACAACGTGGATTTATATTCCAGTGGAAAACAGTGATTTTTGAACTTGTGCAATCAAGTGAATTTTACAAACCAACTTTAAAATGAGAATGCCAAAAAGAAGCTATTTTAAGAGATTTTGAAAAAATCAAAATCCAAATCTTAGCAGGAGGCATCCTCTTCCACCTCCCCACGCATGATAAAGCATAGTCTCTTCATGCTTCTTATTATCCTTTTATGCGTGGTCTATATAATGAGAGTTATAATGAGAGTCATATATAAGGAAAGGCATTCCAGTCATATTTCAAAAAATTTTAAGTGAGAGATTTATGGTATAAATAATAATAATAATAATAATAGTGGGAGAGAAGTGAGTGTTATATTTTGATTTTTCTTACTTTTAATGAAAAATTAAAAAAACTTTATGTTATTGTCCCATACTGCCGACCCACATAAATATTTGTGCCTTATTGATAATTACATGTGAGCCAAAAGAACAAGAATTGGACGGATACAACTCTTGGACCTTGTGATAGATGGCCTATATTAGAAAAACATACTTATCAAATGATAATATATACTTAATTGTTTTCCTGGCTCTAGGAGCTTAATATTAACCATTAACTGTTTTTCTTCACCACCATTGCTTGGAAGGCCACTACTGAGTTGACTATGATCATGGGATCTAACTGCCATCTGTATTAGGGCCCATTAAACGGATAGACTAAATTGACACATAGCCTGCCACATGTACTGAACATGAGCTGGCCCAATTTTTTCTCCATAACAACCCAAAAATTACATTGAGAAGCAGAGAGTAACTATCGCACTTATCTCAGGAAATTGGACCACTCAATATTTTATTTTAAACCATCCATTTAATAGCCATCTATTCAAAGGCTAAGGTTGCTTGATCACTGTGATTTTCAGTATAAGCTGCATTCATGAGATGCAATGCAATTTGGTCTGGATACCCATGCATGAGTGTTATGTGAGGTCCGGATACCATCAGCTGCATATCTCGCAAGATCAACTGCTGGGATCATTGAAGTATGACACCAAATCCAACGGATAGTGATTCGTAGCACCCTATTCTATCAAAACCAGGACAATAGCCTACAATCAGCAAGAAACCCAACATGATCTCTCTTAAAAAAACAAAATCAAATTCTTCAGTGTAAAAGAAAAAACATGAAGGTATAAGGAATAAAAATTAACATGCAATGAAGTAAAAGGCCTATCACCCCGATATTATAACTTAAAGCCCCACTTCCTCTTTTACCATCCATAAAAGCTTGTAGGGCCCGTTTCTTCCTTATACCTCCGGAAATGTTTGTGGGCTCCATTGCTTCTTCTTTACCTCTAGGAATGATCGTGTGGGCCCACCTCCTTCTCTTACAATACATCCGGAACATCTGGTGGGCCAACTTATTTCTCTTATATTTAGAAATCTTGTGGGGCTAGCTTCACCTGTAGAAGTACTTGTGGGCCCCACTTCTGACTCATACCTTCATGGGTCCCATTGCTACCTCTTTACTACTAGGAATGATTGTGGGCCCACTTCTTTCTCTTATATATTGAAATCTTGTGGGGCCAGCTCCACCTGTAGAAGTGTTTGTGGGTTGTGGGCCCCACTACTTCCTCATACCTCTGTGGGTCCCACTGGTTCGTCTTTACTTCTAGGAATGATTGTGGGTGGACTTCTTTCTCTTACATATAGAAACTTTGTGGGGCCTGCTTTACCTGTAGAAGTGGTTGTGGACCCCACTACCTGTTAGGCCTCTAAAAAGGCTCGTGGATCCTATTGCCTCTAGAAAAATTGTCAGTCCCACAGCCTATTAGGCCTCTAAAAAGGGTTGTGGATCCTGTTGCCTCTAGAAAATTTATCGCTCCCACTTCCTACTATGCCTCTAAAAAGGCTCGTGGATCCTATTGCCTCTAGAATTGTTGAGGGCCCTATTCCTTATACCTCTGTGGGTCCCACTGCTTCCTTTTTACTTCCAGGAATAATTGTGGGTCTACCTTTTCTTACTTTACCTCTAAAATATCTTGTGGATCTGTTGCATATAGAAATTTTGTAGGCCACCTTTACTTGTAAAAGTATTTGTGGGCACCACTTCCTACTATACCTCTAAAAAGGGTATTTCTGCTTGTGGCAATGTGACCGGGCCACATCATCATTGGCTGCATTTAATGCAGCAGTGTGGTCAACATCATTAATGATGTGGACCAATTACATTGCAACGAGGGGCGTACATCGAATCTAACCGAGTCAAGCTAGGTCGGCTGGGCCACTAGCAGACCTCAGCTTGAACTTGGCTTGGCCCGGTCCTTGAGCCTAATTGGCCAGCTTAGCTGATCGAGCCAATTCAAGCTGAATTCAAGCAAAGATCAAGCTGAGTTCGTCTTTGTAGCATTTTCATAAACACCTAGACTGCACGTTTAAAATCTCACTATATGTAAAATAGTTGCAATGATTTTTACGAGTATTTTATCAAACACTTCTAAGCAATATAAAAATTAAGAAAAAAAAGATACTTGTTTCATATACTTTACCTTCCTTGTCACCAGCCACACTTTATTAACTCATTTCATCAAACGCATGGTGAGCAACATCAATATCAAAGTAATTGAGTCACCGAAGTGGTTCAATTTGAGTTTGAATTGAGGCCAACTCAAACTTGGCTCGCACTCATTTTTTAGTTTAAAAAATCAGCTCGACTGGCTCAAAGTCAGCTTCAAACCAGGTTGAATTAAGCTTTTTCGAGCCAAGTCGATGAAGCTAACTCGATTGTGTACACCCCTAATTGCAACAAATCCCGGAGATATCTGCCTGTGGCAAGCTGAGGATCCGGATTCGTCTAAGAAAGGCTCTGTGGTTCCAATTGCCTGTTGAATAGCTTATGGTACCCACTTTGGTTCTTACCTAGAGAAAAAGCTTTTGGGCCCACTTCTTTATCTTGATTCTAAATTAATCTTATGGGCAACTTCTCTAAGAAAGAGCTTATGTGCCCCACTTACAACTCTACCTAAAAAAAGAGCTTGTGGGCCCCACTTTCTCTTCTTCTTGATAGAAGAGCCTGTGGGGCCACTTCTTCCTTTTACTAGGTTTTGGAAAGAAAAAACAAAAGAAAAGCCTGTGGGCTTTTTATATGTGTTCTTGTTGTGCTCAGCGACCCTATCCACTTGAAGCACCCAATGGAAAATAATATAAAATTACACGAGGAATGATCTACCCTGGAGCCGACTTCATGTGGGGCCCACCTTGATGTGTTTCAGACATCCAAACCGGGCATCTGATGCTTCCCGTGGAGATAATGGATCTCCAAAAAAAATTCATCCAGATATAAAACTCAGGTGAGACAACCCATCAGTAATAGTGTAAGATGGTGCACAAACTGAGATTTTTATGGGATATATCTCACTTCCACGGTGGTGCTCATCATTTAGCCTAACCAAAGTTTCTGATTTGCATCCAAAAATTAGTTTGATTGAACCACACCACAGGGAGCAGTTGGGAGGAGAATTCCCACCGTTGAAAAACTTCTAGACTCTGTGGGGCCTACCATGTTTTTATGTGTAATCTACAACTCAGAATATGCATCCTACGACTATGAAGGGACAGCCTAAAATTAGATCTGACTAAAACTCGGGCGTGCCACAAAACATTATTTTAGAGGATTTAGGCAGTGGCCCATCTGAGTTTTGGATTGACCTGATTTTCGAAATGGACCATCATCAAACTCTTAAAAACTGTCTTATATCTGGCCCTAATACTCGGTGAGGTCATCTATAGGCAGGACCATCTAATGCACAGCTCCACATACCAAACAGATATATCCAATCTCAAAAATCCTTTGTTAGTAATTTTCCACTTTGGCCAAGTTTGGAAATTTCAATGGTTCAGAGAGTTTAACAAAATCCATTTGAAAGAGGTGTTTTTCATCCATGGCCAATGGCAATGGAATTCTACGAAATTTATAAATTGTGTTTGAGTAATGGAAAGGAGTTGACAAAATTCTAGCGGGCAGTATCTTTGACGTGGGATGTGTCATCGATATATTACTAGCATGGCTGGATCAAAAGAAGGATATTGGAAGTGGCAGTAATCCATTGTATTCAGGTCATCCTATATAAGGTATGATGTAATTGGGTTGAAGCTGGTACACATGACCTATCAATCTTTATTATAAGAGGTCATATAGGGTCTACCAACCCACATAGTAGGTTGTGTCCATCAGTTTCATTAGAAAATGCACACTTTCAATTCAAAAATAAAATTTTAGAAGAAAAAAATACTATTTTTTGTAATTTTAATTTTTGTTATATCTTCTTATTTTTAAATTTTCATCTTTTTTAAAATTATTTGTAATTGAGATTTTCATCTTTTAAAAAAATACTTGTAATCATGCTGATACTTCTCTAATGAGGTTTATCTAGACTTTTTTATTTTTGACAAATTAAGCTTTATATGAATTTTATTATTTTGAAAAACTTTCAAATAAAGTTAGAATTTTACTATTTTGATAATTATAAGTTTAGATTATTATTTTTTCTTTACTAGTAGTGTAATTGAGAAATAATAAACATTACATGTTATTGAAACTTTTTTTCTTACAGATTCAAGGTCTTAATCACTTGAAGAAGATGATAATCTTCTTTATTGTTATTTCACACTCTTCCTTACCTCAATCTTTTATATATTAAAAAAAAAAAAGTTAAAAATAAAAGTACATCTGATCAGAGATACAGAGGCACTTTATTTCCTTTGAATTTGCAAGCTAGCTTAAGATGAATGTTAAAAAATAATTGGCATAAAACCAATAACTGATTCTCAATTAGAAACTATTTCTAAGCCACAACCTATTCATGGATTCCAATTGCATATGGGTAGTATTGTTAATACAAAAATCTGACCTACCCCTTTAGACCTTTAAATACATGCACATAAAGAAGATAAAGGAGACTCGGGCTAAAACAGGAGACCCTTCAATGCTAAAGTCAAGAATCTGAGTCCAGTAGAAGAGGTTTAAGGAGAAAGATTGTAGGTATATGTATATGTACCTTTCACCATTAGAGAGATGCCTCTATTTATAGTTGAGGGGGGAGGTATAACATAGAAGGAACCTCCCCGTTAATAGGTACGTGTTGCAGATGAATTTGGGGTTCTATTTGGAGATTAACTCGAGATCATTAGCAGATATCTCAGGATCCCAAGGTAATCGCGGATTAACTTCTACAATCCTTGGAGGGAACTTCGGACCACTCCCTTGGATAAGGTCGGACGTCAGTTGGCAATTGAGGCGAATTTATCCGGCCTTCGGATAAGGTCGGATGATAAAGGTAGCAACGCATAAGCTCAAATACGCTTGTCCTTGCCTACCAACTTATCCTTTCAATTAGGAATAATATCTTTGTGATGTCCAATTTCTTTGGCCTTCAACTTCTTCATGAGTCTTGATAGCCTTTTCAGATTGTCCCTCAACAAGTCCATTCTGGATCATGCCGACCTTGAAACGGACTTGGGTCATACCTACCTTTAGGCCATCCTTAGCTGTGCTGACCATTAGACTGACCTAGGTCATGCTGACCTTTAGGCCAACCTTGGTCATATTGACCTCTAAGCTGACCTTAGTCATGCCAACCTTTTGGCCAACCTCGATCGTACCAACCTTACTCCTTAATCCGGCGGTCAGGCTCCTCATTCTCTATTGCGCATCCGGGGCACCAGGTCTCGACGTGACCTGCCTCTACTGATTGGTCTGTTTTTGTTTTTCCACAGTAGGTACATTTCTAGGGAGCCAAACGATTCATGAGCTGTGGTCCTTGTGAGTTATGGATAAGCTGCTCTGGCAAATGTATTCAAACATCCCATCAAGGAATGGATTCTCAAAATGGGCATTACAAATTATCTTGACCCTTAGATTAGGCATGGAGTCGTCAACCCTTTATTCTCAACGAATGTCAATTCCACTGGTCCCCACTCCAACCCACAATCACATCCGTCGATCAGACCATATATCTGATTATCCACCTAGTTCTCGTATGGTGGACTTGCAATTGCACGCACCGATAAGATATAAGCGAATTTAGAAAACGTCGATGTCGTGTTTGAGATTCCATCTACATTAGCGTGATGGAGAATTAAGATCATCCTTATATAAATCCATGCTGTGTAGTTTAGTTTTCAAGTCGCAACAGAGAAGCAATGTGTACGCCTTAGTTCTTAGACTCATTGAGTCGACTCGGTCGGCTACATTTCAAGAGGAGTTCTGTGCAGACTCATCGAGTCAACTAGCGTACACATGAGTGGGCCCACACCAAATAGCTAGGCCATGGCTATGATGGTGGTGGTGGCTTGAAAAATCGAAACTGAGGTGTTTTCTCTTCATCTTCCTCAAAGGCGTCCAAAGCCCAGAAGAATCGGTTGGCTAGTTTTCATTCGGCGCCATTGGACGATTTGGGGGAGATGCGCAGGAATCCCCTCATGAGAAAGGCAACTCTGGGAAACTGTTTTCATACATTCTTCCGATGACGAAACCATCGAGCTTCTTGATGTGTTCCTTTTAATAATCCAGGTATGTTGTTTCTCCAATACATGTAAATTACTATAAATTGGAAGGCTGTCAATGGGCCAAGCTTGGTTTGGTATCGAGTAAATCAAGCCTTGGACCTTTAATCTTTATGGGCCCAAAATTCAAGCAGACCAAGAGACCCAGTTCCAGACCATGTCAATCATGTAAAGGCCCAAATCAGCCTCAGTTTGGACCTAAGTGGAAGGGCTACTGGAATGGAAACCCGGGTTCAGCCTGTTTAATTTACTGGCCTCAATGGAATGGCAGGATGCAGTCCAAAAGCCCAGAAGGGTCAACCCAAGACAACGCCAGAGAAGGAAGGACTGAAACCCGGCCTAGGCCAACCCAAGCCAGCTCAGTTGGCTATTTGGGAAATCCCCCAAGAGTTCTCAGGAGGGTGGAATATTGTAGAGATCATAGAGTCTCTTAATGGGGAACGGTCCATCTTGTATTTAATCCAAATTCTACGATTTCTGAGTCGCAGGAGATTCCCTTGCTGAACTCGATCTCAAACCAAGCTGTCTTGAATGATGGAGTGTGCTTGTTCTTCACAATCGAACTTGGCTTCCAACAGTGAAAAACAACTGATGGTGTCATCGCCATAACAAAAGAAAAGAAAAGAAGCATTCATTACCGCCAGGCATAAACTTAACACGAGAGCTAATGGCCCAATGCATTGTAGGACCGCCGTATAGACTTCTTCTCCCCATTCTTACGGGTCAGATCCTTTTGATATTTAGGCCAACGGACGTGTAGAACTCCAAACTGTCCCCTTTGGGAGTGACTTCAGTCGGCTCTCCAAAACTAGGGCTGAAAGTCAGGCAGGTTGGGTCGGGTTGGTGCTCAACCCAACCCAACATAACCCAACATCAGGATGGGAATTCTCAACCCAAGCCCAAACCAAACAGGCTTGTGTGGGTATATACTAATATTTTTGTTATTACATTGATCTATTATAATTTTAAGTGTATTTATAATTTTATTAATAACATATGTAGTTATTTATCATAAATAAGTTTATTTTTCGAAATAAATAAGCTAAAACATAGGAGTTACAACCAATTATAATTTATAAGTAACTTATATATTGATTTGGTTCAAGTTTAGTCGAGCAACCCAGACCTCAACCCAAGCCTGACCCAAATTTGATTGGGTTAGTGTTTGTATAGCCCAAGCCTGAGACCGAACCTAATACATCCTACCAACCCTATGTCGGGTTGGCCGGGTTGAACCTGCCCGACTTTCAGCCCTATCCAATCCCTCCAAATGTGTTCAACTTCAGTAGCACTGGTTTTACCACTCATTATAGATGTATGTTCCTTACATCCATGCCGTCCAACCGTTTTGACAGCTCATTTTAAGGTAATTTCACAAAACATGAAGCAAATTTAAATCTAAGTTGGACCACACCACAGGAAACAGTGGTGATTGAATCCCCAACATTAAACTTCTTGGGAGCCACTGAGATGTTTAGTTTCCATCCAAGTTTTTATAAGGTCACAAAGACCTGGATGAAGGGCCAACAAAAATATCAGCTTAATCCAAAACTTTTGTAGAACACAAGTTTTTAACAGTCAGTCACCACTATTACCTGTGGTATGGTTCAACTAAGATTTAGATCTACTTCATTTATTAGATCATGCACTAAAATAAGCTGTTAAAACGGTTGGACGGTGTGGATGTAAGGAACATACATCAAGGTGGCTCCACAGTCAGGGGTCCCACCCATTTGGGTGGACCCCCGAAGTTTTTAATGGTGGGGATTCTATCACGATTGTTTCCCGTGGTAGGACGTGTGGATATAAGGCACATACATGACAGCGTGGGCCGTTCCACCCAAACAGCGTCCATAGATTCTGGTCTTATGCGTGGTAACTTTGGGAGGTAACTTTGGGATAGATTCCTCGTCTATGCTTTTTATTTTTTCGAAAGCTCGTTCTAAAAATATAATAATTAGTGCATGGGACGGGGTTGAGTAACTCATAATACCGAATAAATTCCGAGGGGCCAACATCGTATATGTGTCTTATCCATGCCGTCAATACAATTTTACCAGCTCATTTAAGTGCACGAGCACAAAATCGAAGCATAAGCTCGGATAGACCACACCACATGAAACATAGGGAATTGAATGCCTGCCGTTGAAAATTACTTGGGGGCTGCGGAAGATTTAGATCAAGTTGATATTTTTTTTTTCCCTTCATCCATGTCTGTGTGACCTAATGAACAGATTGGATGATAAATAAACATCACTATGGGCCATAGGAAGGTTTCAACGGTGGATGTAATTATCCCCACCGTTTCCTGTGGTGTTGTCCACTTCAGCTTTGGATATGTTTTAATTTTGGGCTCATGCCCTAAAATGATCTGGAAAAACGGATGCACAGAGTGGATAAGACACATTCATTAGGCGTGGGCCCCACATATAGCGTAATGGGTAACTCGGTACGCAATCCGCGTCCGTTGGTATGGCGTTTGTCTTCGTATTTTGGATGAGGCCTTCTCAAACTTCCTTTATAGCTTAATGGGCCCAGTACAGCCGATTATGGTGTGGCCCACGGATTCGTGCAAATGATGAGATATCCAAGAATTTAGAAAACTGTCGATATTGGGGCATCGGATTCTGTCGGCTTTATGACGTAGAGTGCACTCAGATCCTATCTATATAAGACCATGGAAGTGAGTTGTTTTATACAGCAGTTGGGTGAACTTCCAGCTTCCCTTCAAAGCTCCTGCTCCACGCCGTTGGAGCCTTTGAAGTGTGGAAGCTGGCCGTAAGGTTGAAACTGGGCCCTGTTGGACCTGGCCTAGATCTTGTCCAGCGCATGCTCCTAAAGGCTCATGGGTTAGTCCCAGACAAGGCAGTTAGTAGGGCTGTCAACAGGCTCGGCGGTCGTCAGTGTTTCTGGCCTGGCCTGCTATTCGGCCGGGCTTGGCCGGAATATTAGGCCCGAAGGCCGGGGTGTGCCTAAAAGCTAAGCCCATGTAATAACCAGGCAGGGCTCGAGCTTTGTTGAGGAGCTCATCTGCCTGGTCTGGCCCATTTAGGATTTCAAGGGCATTTTCGTCGTATATGATGCATGGTGGGAGATCTTGTCCGAAGTGGTTTGTTGGGCTCCAGCTAGGACCAGACTCGGATTTTAGCTATGCGTAATCACCAGAGCCCAGCTTCAGGCTTGCTTGTTTTGGCCCATCATGGACCCATGTCAGGCTCAGGACTATGTATTACTTTGCAAGCCGGGCATGGACAGTCTAAGGTCTGTCAAAACCTAACCCACAAAGTAAAACCTAGGCACCACCCATGATGATTATGAATGAACCGAGCCTGAGCCAGAGCCCAGCCACCCACCTCTTTGCAAGATCTGGGCTGTTCATTAGGTGTGCCCCATCAGGCATGATATTGACCAAAATGCCCTTGAAACCTTCAGCCAGGCTCAGGCGAGATGATGGGCTGTTACGCACAGCCCAATCACGGTCTGATTAATAAAATAGGCTAATCGGGCCTATAATTTAAATTTTAATTCAAGGAGGCCCTGGTATGAAAACCTGATTGGCCATCCTCCGACCATTGACGGCCCTAAGGGTAGTATTTGGAATTGCATCTTCTTAAAGACCGTAGAAGTAGATATGGGTACGGACCATGCTTAATAAAAATACATGAACCTAAGAAATTGAACAGTGGGCCCGGGCTGGTTGTAACCTTGAAAAAACCCATGGAGGTGTTGGGAGGACAGTGACAATTTGTGTGTGTTGGGCAAGTTTCCGATCTCCCTCGTAGGCTCCTGGTGCGCCCGGCTAATGTCGATATGGCGTTTTGGGTGCCTTCAAGGGGGATCGAGAGCTTACTCCTCATGATTCTTGGTGGCCCTTCCATTGAGTGGGCTAGGGTTAGTTTAGGGCCTTAGGCAAGGGTTTTGAACTGGTTGGGACCTCGCTCTTCAGAAGTTTGATTTTTCTGGGCCCGGGGCGGCCCATTAGCAGCCTTAGATCTCCGTCTCTATGATGCTCTCCACAGAGACTATCCCAAGTGGACTGGAGCGTTATGATTCTTACTTACTGGATGTTATAAACCGTTGGATGGGCACACCATGATCCAGACGGTTTATCGTGTGGGGACATCTCTTTTCTTCTGCAGGTATTCCCGTGCTGTGAAGACACAGGTAAAATTACTATACTTATAATACTGGTATGAGAAGCTTGGCAATCCAGCTGTTCAACATCACATCAATGGAACGCCCACTTAATGCGCTTCCATAAAACTGTATATACTACGGATAGCTATTTAGATAAATTCATATATATTTGTTAAAAAAAAGTTATAGATTTTTCGGATCTCCACCTCTTCTCTATATATGTTATATACATTGGTACATATGTATTATATATTGTTGTTGTTGATGCAGGAATTTGGACCTCCCTTTTTTGACCTCTGGGCACTCGCACAGGAGAAGAGCAAAAGAGACCTCCGATGCCAAAGTCAAGCTAGGAACTGGGTCTAGCCGTGTTGAAAGGTTTTCGGTGAGAGATTCTGCGTACCTTTTCCTGCTGATGGTTTGCTCATTTATAATGTTCATAGGACGACGTGGACTGCAATCTTAGGCATGATTTAGCCGTTGGGAAAAATATGCGTTGGGTGGTAAATGTCGGTAATTACCCTGCAATTACATGGTGGGCGATTACGCGCAAATGGCGGACATGGGCGGTTACTCCGGAGTTACGTCTGAGCTGAGCTGAGCTCGCGTCTGAACTTAGCCGAGCCGGACCCGATGGGCAGTTGTAGGCAGACCGAGCACCGTGTCGAGCCGAGCTGCACTCAGCAATTGATCGGCCAAGGATTGCTTTGAGGAGCTCCTCGGGCCACTGATATTCTCGAGCTGGAGGTCAGACCTGATTCCTCGTCGGCTCTGTTTGTCCTTGATGAGTCCTTCAGCTTCAGCGAGCCATCCGACTCCCTGTGGGACGTGTGGGTGGAAGCTCAGGGATCACGCGCTTGCGAAGACTACACTTGCGGGGGTAGACATCAGTTTCTCTATGTAAGATGGCGTACGAATACGTGCTCATCCGCCCGAGCTGACCTCGAAGGTAGTCGGACTACATTTTCCCATGACAATTGTTGTTATAAAAAATTGAATTTAAAATAGGAAAAGAAAAGAAACTGTTTTCTTTGTATCGTAGTTTTGATGTTGAGTCTAGGCTCATGTTGAAAAATAAATCGAAAACTCAAGCCTTTATATTAGAATTTTATTAAAAAACAAGAGTGTGTGAGTGTATATATATACACTATGATTGCAACCTCGCACAAGCTAATGCACGTGAGTTGCAATCATGGGCACAGCATGGTGTGATGAGCCTTTGACTCGGTCACTTATATATTTCTCTACATGGATGATGTCACGCACATGCTCACATAAACAAAGAACATGCGCCAACAAATAATTAACGAGGCGATATGCACCAACTTAACATAAATGTATTACCTGCATACACCTGGAAACCCAACGGCTACCTCTTAACTTTATAAAGGCTTTCATTTTTAATTCTATGTATACAGAAGAAATATTTTCTTCTCCTCTCTCTCTCTCTCTCTAGTTTTCTCTATGAGTTTTTCTCTTTGCAATTCTTCTAAGAAAATCAGAAAGTACACGCTTGGGTTTCGTACGTGCACCTAATTTAAGTCATTCATCATCGATAAGAACTGTTGTATCCTAAGGGTAGAGTTGATAAGAATGTACTTCAGCTCTCCAAATATCATTTCTATTAATTCATGTTTATGAAATTCCAATTTTCTGATATATTTCTATATTACATGCAACAATCATGTCCTCTTATGCCCCTTTATCATCTAAAAGCTTATTAGCTTAAGGACAGAGTTTACTATTGAATTCTCGAGCTCAAAGTAAAAACATAGAAGTGTAAACTCTATGACTGATCATTTCAAAGCAATAAAATATATGTCTTTTATTCTACAATCTTTACATCCCAAAATCTGTGAGGGTCCCATTATTTTGATGTCCAGACTCAAAAATCAAGTCCATCCATTAATCAGTGTGCCACATTTAGCATGGCTGTAAAAACTGAGAAAAGGTTTTTAAGCTGCCCAAACAACAGCATTGTTCACTTCAAAACTAGAATTAACTGGTTTTTTGGCGGGGAATGTCTAGATAGTCAGACCATGTAATGGATAGCTTAGAGATTGCGCCAGTCTGCCACAGACCATGTGATGGACAGCTTAGGTATTGCGACGGTCTGCCACATTGGCGCATGAGGCAGCATGTGTATGTTATGCCTTTTGTATGCACTTAGCAAACCTCTACTCTAAATGTCCAGGTCCTCAACTTGTACATGTATATTCCATGTCGTGTGGCCATCCTAAGTTTTTAAATGGCCTGACTTTTTAAGGTGTCTATTTATCTTGGT
The DNA here is from genome assembly GCA_037074715.1 of Magnolia kwangsiensis. Lineage (NCBI taxonomy): Eukaryota > Viridiplantae > Streptophyta > Magnoliopsida > Magnoliales > Magnoliaceae > Magnolia > Magnolia kwangsiensis. Next base: position 166,986,097 of record CM073574.1, on the reverse strand, counting down.
AGGGAGTATCTTTTGGATGATTGGATGGTATATACAAAACATGGTTAAATGGTGGGCATCCCACCCCAACTCCTCCCTTTGGTTTGTCTTATTTAGGTTTTGGAACTGCTTGATTTTTGGAGGCAAACGAGAACATGAGGGGGCGCAAATGATGGATGAATTGAATGTCGCTCCCACATCAATGTGGACCCAACGCATTACATATTACATTAACCTACAAAGTTTTGTAAATAATTGTTTCATATATTGGAAAGAAAATGAGCTAAAATTAATTGTTTTTTCGTTGCTAAAAGGGCAAACGGAATTTTAATTACTTTGTGAAAATATCAGCAACTTAATCTTTTTATTTTGCAATAATCAAGCTTTAGTGTTTAAAATATAAATCTTCTTACCACTCTAAGCCCATGTAACTTTTAGATCATTTGAAGCTTAATTTCAACATTGTGCTTTTAGTATATTTTTATCATTCACTGATATTAAACCTATGTGTTTCTACATTATTTTTCTTTATTTTTTAGATTTACTACTTTATTAATAGACACGGAAGGAAACATGTGTCCAACAATCCATTGCAATGTAGCGAGGGGATTTTGGACATCACCTCAACATGAACTGGACTAAAATTGAACAAGGCTCGACTTTATGTGGGCACTGATCTCACATATGATATTCCACAAGAAAGAGTTTGAACCGGCCAATTCTAGCGACCACCCAGCATATAATATATGATAACAGAACCCGCTTGAGATTGAGATCAACAATCCAGATTCGTATCTACCCATTGAATAGACTCTCTCTGCAGTTCCATATGATGTAGTTCCTCAATCACGAAGCAACATTATGTTCCAAACAATGTATTTGATCTTACATATTGATGTAGAGTGGGCCGCAGACAATTTGATGGCCAAGATGGATCAAAGAAAGCTCGATCGGAGGAGAAAGTGATCCGGACTACCAAAACCTTAAAACAGGCGTATCTCTAAACCAGAATGAGTTATTCAACTTTCCACCTATGATTTTGGAATAGGAAAAGCTACTTTAGCCAATCAAATTGTAGTGGCATTAAAATTGGTGTCCTCCAAAGCAAATGTGAGCTCTAATCCATTAATCATGTAAATGTGACTAGGGTGATCTCGATCTTAGATTATGATGAGCATAAATCCTTGGTGAATATTCTATTAATCCTTAAAGTATAGTGCCAACTTTAATCTACATTATGAGTTTGTTGAGGAGTGATTCCTCTAATAGCCCTTGGGCTTGAGATTAGATATAACAATCATTAACTTAGGAGAGTTATGGTCCATTAGATCTTGATACAATGTTAAACTATGACCATCACTTAGAACACATTTGTGGACATTAATTCATGAAATGTATGGTTATCTTTTTCATTTTTGTGTGGTCCATTTTTGTGTATAATTGGAAAATTTCTTAGCATCCACCAGAGAAAATTCATTAAGCTATCTAGATCTCTTTAGTATTGGGATAAATTAAGAAAAAACTTCCTAAGTTGGAAGACTATCAACAACATTGGATCAACATATACCCTTAGATTTCAAGTACAATCTAACCTTATAAAAAATTGTACATTATCGTACTCAAAAGGTCTTGAGATTGGGATTTTATTTTAGATTCGGGAAAAATTACATTTCATTGCATATCTGCAATAAAATCTCATTAAGTAGGCCCACTTCTTTCTCTTATATGTAAAAATCTTGTGGGGTGGCTTTACTGTAAAAGTGCTTGTGGACCTCACTTTTTATTAGCTTTAAAAAGGCTAGTGGATCATATTACCTCTTGAAAAGCTTGTGGGCCCTACATCTTTGTCATACCTCTATGGGGCCCATTACTTCCCCTTTACCTCTAGGAAAGATTGTGGGCCCAAATCCTCCTCTCACCTTATCTCTAAAAACATCTAGTGGGCCCACTTCTCTCTTACATGCAAAAACCTTGTGGGCCAGCTTTACCTATAGAAGTGCTGGTGTGCCCTCACTTCCTAGTTGGCCTCTAAAAAGACTTGTGGACCCATTGCCTCTAGAAAAGATATGGGCCCATCTCCTTCCTCCTACCTCTATGGTTCTCTTTGCTTCCTCTTAATTTTAGGAATGATTGTGGGTGCACCTTCTCTTACGGTACCTCTAAAACATTTAGTGGGCCCGTTTATTTCTCTTAAATATAGAAATCTTGTGGGGCCAATTACTTTCCCTGTGAAGTGCTTGTGGACCCCCACTTCTTATATGGCGTCTAAAAAGGCTCTTGGATCATATTGCCTCTAGAAAAGCTTGTGAGCGCCACTCCTTCCTCACACATCTATGGGTCCCATTGCTTCCTCTTTACTTCTAGGAATGATTGTGGGTCCACTTCATCTTACCTTACCTCTTAAACATCTTGTGAGCCCACTTCCTTCTCTCACATAGAGAAACTGTGTGGGCCAGCATGACTTGTAGAAGTGTTAGTGGACCCCGCTTTTTATTAGGCTTTTAAAAAGTCTTGTAGATCCTACTGCCTCTAGAAAAGCTTGCGGGCCCTAATCCTCCCTCGTACCTTTGTGGGTCCATTGCTTCCTCTCTACCTTTAGGAGTGATTTTGGGTCCACCTCCTCTTACCTCTAAAACATCTTGTGGCCCATTTCTCTCTCTTATATATAGAAACCTTGTGGGCCAACTTTACCTGCAGAATCGTTTCTGGGCCCCACTTCCTACCATAGCTCTAAGAAAGGCTCTGTGGTTTAATTGCCTTTTGAAGAGCTTATGGGTCCAATAAAAAGTGGGTCCAATATTCGCCTTTGGTTCTGAAATCCAGTTGCCAATTTGTTATGGGAAGAACATATGTAGCCCACTTGCCATTCTACCTCCAAAAACAAAAGGAGCTTGTGGGCCCCACTTTCTCTTCTTAGAAGAAGAAAACCCTGTGGGACCCACTTCCATGAAGAATATAAAAATACATGAAGATTGATCCCAAAGGGTCAAAAACTCTGTATAGTCAACTTCATGTGGGGCCGACCGTGATGTGTGTAAGACATTCAAACCGAGCATATGATGTGATCTGTTGAGAAAATTGGACTCCAAAAAAATCATCCTGATCCAAAACTCAGGTGGGCCATTAATCCATCACTAGCATTTTAAGATGATATCCAAAACCCCTAAATCCCGCGGATATCCGTTACCCATTTGCTAATATACACCCTTCTTTCTCCTATTTACGGCGTGTATTATAGTATCCTTGGGCCCTCAGTCAATATAAGTGAGGCCCATCATTTAGTTATCCAAACCATTGATATAATAGATTGAACGATGGACGGATATGCACTAAGAATAATCTCTGGCTTTGTCATCAAGTTTAGACTGCCACGGAATTCAGTTTGCAACTGTCTATTTGAAGGCCGTGATCCAAAGGTTAAAATTTTACGAACTAGATATTTATGGGATACATACATCATGATGGGCCCACGTAGCATTGTCAGTAGCCACCTCACTACGAACGCTGTCAATGCAATCCACTTCTAAATAGAGCTGGGCATGTCTAACCTGATCTGGAGGATCCAACCCGATCAGACCTGATCCAACCCGTTCTGAACCAAACCGACGGCCTAGATCGGTGCAGATCGAGTGGGGTCATCCAGATCCGAAAGTTTTTGGGGTCGGGTTTGGATAGTGGTCTATCCGAACCGATCCGATCCAACAACCCGATCCGAATGGATCCGGACCGATCCGATCCGACCCGATCCGAAGCGGGTACTATATATAATTTTTTACCCTAAAAAATCACTTTTAAACCCTCTTTCTTACCCTACCCGTCCCAAAACCGAACAAACGAACCACTGAACCCTTTCTTCTTCTTCTTCAAATCTCGATCTGAACTTACCCGTCCACCACTGCTCAGCTCGGCAAGTCGGCAACTCATCCAGCCGTCCGTCTTCTTCGAATCAGGTATGCATTATTTTTTTTTCTTTTACCCTAAGTCTCTCTTCTCTAAACTCTAACCACCCATCTCCTCTTCTCTAACAGCCGCGCTCGATCCGGACTCCGAACCCACCCACCAGCAACTCGTCCGGCCCTCCAAGCTAGATCCGGTAAGTTATTTGGAGTTTTTTCTTTTTTATGGGGATGTAGTTTTGAGCCAGTGGCTCGCTGGTGGACTGCACTGGCTCAACGGAGGTTCGACAATGATCGGGTGGTACGGCCCTGGCTCGACGGTGGTCCGACAATGATCGTGTGGTCCAACCCTGGCTCGACGCAAGTCCGGCCGTGGTCGGGTGGTCCAGCCCTAGCTCGACGCTGGTTCGGCAATGACCGGGCTCTCCTACTCTTTTGTGGCCCACAAGAAATTCTACTGCTGGCCATAAAATTACCATTATTTCTTGTGGTGTGTCCTATATGAGATTTGGATTATATTTTTTCAAGTCATGCCTCATAATAAACAGATGAAACATACATCAAGGTGGGTCCCGCGGTCCAGTCCATCATGTTGGACGATTGTTCTTATATTTTTAAATTTTTTATTTAACTACTGCCAATTTATGTGGATCACTTTTATTTTATTAAATCACCCTGTGTGAGATTGCATTAAGTGAGAAAGAAAGCCAAGTTGCTTCCAACAATTTGAATCATATATGTCCAGCTCTATAAATGAGTTGTTATCGACATCTCCTCTTCAAGGACTTTCTAAATTTCTAGATTTCAAATGTGGTTTGGAGGGTCATAAGTCATAACTCATAAGTTAGTTATGATTGAGTGATTAGGGCTTGAAGTGGAAGTAGAGTATGGCTTTACAATATGAATTAGGAAGTATCTCTTCTTTAAAAGCTTTTGTGTTTGGCTCTTCAACGAGAGTGGATTAGTCGCAGCCCATACCATGGGCCCACTTTGATGTATATATTCTATAATCATGTTGTTCATCCGTTTTGACACATCATTTTAGGGCATGATGCCAAAAATGACGAAGATACAAATATCAAGTGGACCATACTATAGTAAATCGTGGTGGCCTAGATCTCCCACATCTATAAGCCATATACTGTTTAGTGAAATAGGGGATTGCTTAAAAGGCAATCAAGGTATGTACTTGTGATTGTTGCTTACATTGCTTACATTGCTTTTTGCATACCCATATTAAGAGTTTACATTGTTTTTTTTTTGCTTAAATTATTATTGTGACTTGTTAGTTGTGACTTGTGACTTGTGATTGTGATTTGTAAGTTAAATAATTAATTACCCATTTAAGGATTTCTATATGGCTATATATAGATATGGTGTGTTTTTGGTGGCATAGAAATCGCTCAAATTGTCACATTTTGGACAGTTCAAGGTTAGATGGATAGTATGCTTTCATATAATCTATTTAAATGTTCATACCTGATCCGCGGTCTATCTCCTCATTTCTCTCTCTAAATATGTTTCTTCTGTTTCGTATCTAATGTCAAAAATCTTCACATTATTTTAAATATTTGGCATCGGAATGTAACGTAAGATCAACTTATCTGGAGAGGCATGGGGAGAAGCTACCGGATTTTCAACGTGGACTTTAAATGAGAATATGAAAGTATTACAATCTATCCAACCTTAGATGGGTAAATAATTTAGGATTTAGTATAACTCTGTTAACATTAGATTATTAATGCTAATATGATTTAGTATATTTCAGCTATCAGATGAAAAGTGAGGGCCTTTCTAATACCCCGGGCGGTCGGTCAATTACATCACCGATGATCCTTGAAGATGAAGGATTAGGTCTTGAACATGAAGAAGTGCCCGTCGTTGATACTAGTACCACACACATACAGTCACATGTTGCAAGAAAAATAAAAAAGCGATGGATAGTGTGGGACGATTTTGAAGAAGTAACCCTGAAAAACGACACCGTGAAGATACAATTCAGGTACTACAAGTCTCAGTATGCTAAGTAATCAGATGGTTCGACCACAACTTTGAAGAAACATATTTTAAAGTGTTATAAAAAGTAAGAAGTGTGGAAGGGCAACAAACACTTTCATTTACGCAATCTGCAGTGGGTCCGTTGGTGTCCATCTACGAGTATAACAAAGAGTTGGTGAATGAATTGACGGTCAAGTTAATTATTACAGATAAAAGACCATTTCAGATGGTAGAGAGTCCTATTTTTTTTTGAACTAACTAGATGCCTTAACCCCAAATACGAGAAGGTCTTCTGTACAACAATAAAGAGCGTGTATATGAAGATGTATGAAAGTAAGAAGGTCAAGTTGAAAGGAGAGTTACAAATAATTTTTTGAATTAGCCTAACATTAGATTCGTGGACGGCATCCAATCAACGAAAGGGGTATATGTCACTAATTGCTCACTACGTTAATGTCGAATGGAGGCTTTACAAGAAAATAATAAACTTTCGTTATCATGTGCCTCCTCATAGTGGTTTGATGATTTCAGACTGCATATACAAATGTCTTATGGAGTAGAAATTGAGAAGAAGATCTCCGCAATAACTCTTGACAATGCCTCTGCAAATGATAGCGTGATAACGAATTTGTGCAACCAATTTAGGGCCACCGGCGACCTGTATTTTGGTAAAAATATATTTCATGTTAGGTATTGTGTCCACATTCTAAACTTTATTGTACAAGATGGCCTTAAAATAATCGATCCCACGATCAAGAACATAAGAGAGAGTGTGAAGTATATATGGGGGTCACCTTCATGATTACATATATGGAATGAGATCGTGAAGCGTTTGAATTTGTCAACTCGGAGAACAATGAAGTTGGATGTCATGATACGTTAGAATTCAACTTTTGAAATGTTAGATTCAGCGATTAATTTGAGACCTGTATTCTCTCACTATGCGGCACGTGATAGTGCGTATTTTTAGTTGCCTTCTGAAGATGATTGGTCAATAGCTGAATCATTTCATAAGTTCCTTTCAATTTTTTACAACAATACGAAGAAATTTTCTGGCAGCAAGTATCCAACAACAAATATATTTGTCTGAACTTTAAAAGGTAAAAGATGTCTTGCACAAAAACAGTAGTGAACTAGACTTTTTACACTTAATGACCATGGTTATGTAGGTAAAGTTCGATAACTATTGGTCTGAGTGTAGTCTGGTAATGGTTGTTGTGGTCGTTCGTGATCCCCGATATAAGATGATTATAGTTGATTTCATATGTAGTAAGTTGTATGGTGCGATGGGTGTTACTGAGGCCGAAAAGATTTCTGATGCAATCAATGAATTGTACAATTTCTATGTGTGCACCGCAAAAGAACAATCTCCTCATGTGGGTTCTAGTTCTGCAGTTGATGAATCAGAAGAAGAAATGGTAGATAATTTCATATCTTACTATGCACTATGAAAAGAGACTCAAATACAGATGCCTAAATCAAAACTTGAAGACTATCTCAAGTAGAAACTTCTACTTGTAAAATCAAAAGGCAATGATTTTGATGTTTTGGATTGGTAGAGGAAGAGATCTGGTAATTTACATTACCCTGTACTCTCTCGTTAATGGCCCGAGACATATTATCAATTTCAATTTCAACTGTGGCTTCAGAATCTGCTTTTAATACGGGGAGTAGGGTCATAAGCAAGTATATAAGCTAACTTACACCTGAATCAGTTGAAGCACTCATTTGTACTCAGGAGCTACGTCCGATATGGGGGAAAGAGAACTTTATTGATGAGGAGTTCAATGAAGAGGAGAGTAAGAAGATAGATGAGACAGTACCTGCAGCTGCAATACGATTTTGATGTCTTCTATTTCTGTTATATCATGATATTTATAATTTTGTTTTAACAATTATATTGTAATATTATGGTTATGGGTGGATGAATATTTCTTTTTTTCATTTGTATTATTCAATTAGTTAATGTTGTTTAAATCTCTTATTATATTGTTTGGTAATTGTGTTCATACATTACTTTTTTTTTATTCTAACATAATCAGATATACACTAGATATGTTATCGGAAGATGATGCATCGACGGATATTTGGGATTATGGACTCCTAGTCTACTCCCAGGATGAAAAGATAAAGTTGAATGTAAGTTATATGGAAAATAATTTGTCAACAAAACAAATCGACTCAAATTACATTTGGCTTGTCGGGGAGGAGTCGCCGCACCATATAGCAAAGCTCCTCAGGAAGTCCAAGATTTATTTAGAGTCATTCTCAACTCAAATACAAAGACTTCCTATACCCCTCGCCCTACAACTATAACCAATTCAATTAACCAAAGAATATATAGAATTAGGCATATTATAAATAAAGAAAGGTTAAACAGAGTAACTACCTCTAGCTCTGGTTTCAAGCCTTCCACAATTAATAGAGAAGAAGAACAAGAGAAATTTTAAGGGAACAAAAGAAAAGCGATTATAAAAACGTCGTTAAAGAAATCTTGTAAATTTTATCCAGATCAATAAGTAGTAACAACAACATCCACCTCCGAGACAACATGATGCTTAAGCAGGCACAAGTAAACCATCAAAATTTCTTAAAAGTCTTATAGCATTTTATAGGCGGTTGGGAATCCCGTATAAATCGGATCATAAAAAATGTCTGAAAAAAATTTCTTGCATCTGTGAATGAGGAGGATGGGAAGGCATCCTCACCATCCGATTCAATAAAGGTGAACGACCATTTTTTGGACACATCCAGATCAGAGTCGTCCAAAAGTTCTCCTGCAGTTGCATCAGTAAAAAAATAACCGAAGGATGAATCTAACAACGAAGGTGGAGGTGGAGGAGAGGGTTACTATTACGAACAAGGTTCATTTAGTTACATGCCACAAAAGCATTCATCATATAGAGAGTATTGAATGTATAAAAGTTTTACCTGATCTATATGTCAATATGTGCATGTTAGGTTTATTTACTTTTGATTTTAGACATGTTTTATTTTCTTTTTTCATTTTATGTTAGAATGTGCATGTTAGATTGTCATGAAACTATACATTGCCTATGTAATCTGGTTACTCAAAATGGATAGGCATTCATCCCCTGGCCACAGTTCAAACATATATCTCTGGACCTTTGCATGTAAACCCTCAATTGCCTATGTAATCTGGTTCTATGAACCAGAAAAAGAAACAAGTAAGAAGACATTTGCAAACCTTGAACTGTTAGATCGGTCAAAGAGTGATCTAATTGCAATGTTGGTTTACATCCATGATTGTATGCATAGCTGACGGGTCCAATCAAAGCTCTTGTTCTTTTGAAATCTCAGTGTCAATGTAACCATTTTGTAAAGCCAGCTTCATCAACCTTCATTATTATCTTTTTCAAAGATAATCTTAAATTTTTCAAAAAAAAAAAAAAAAGGACCGATCCAAACCTTACCCAATCTGATCCTACTCATTTTTCTGACCGAGTCAGAGTCGGATCGGTTCAGGTCAGCAGTGGTTCGGATCGAATCGAGTTCAGGTCAGGCCATATAGATTTCGGACCGGGTCGAGTTGGACCCAATCCGATCCGACTCGGTTCGATGCCCAGCTTTACTTCTGACATCAAGGACCAGTGGCGTAGGTGATCATTCCTTTTATTTTTATTTATATATATATATATATATATATATATATATATATAGAGAGAGAGAGAGAGAGAGAGAAACGCTCAACTACGCACCGGTTTGCACGTCGTTGCTATCAACCGTCGGATAAGGAGGACGATTTAGATGAAGGTGCTCTTATGAGCGACTTTGAAAGAGCGAGTTTCTTCTTTGGCACGCCTCTTTATCCACGCGGCCAAAGCCTTTTCACATAAAAAAATTTCGCTGGGATGCTAGGTGGGTCCCATCAAGATGTTAATGATAAATCCACGCCGTCCATACATTTTTAAAAATAATATTATGATATGAACCCAAAATTGAGGTAGATCAAAATCTCAAGTGGGCCACACAGTATTGATTGAACTCTCACCATTAAAAACTTCCTAGGGCTACCAAAATTTTGGATCAAGCTGATATTTGTTTTTTTCATCATCCAGGTCTGTATGACCTAATCTACAGGTTGGATGTCAAATAAATATCACGGTGAGCCCTAAAAAATATTTAACCATGAGAATCATTATCACTGTTACTTCCTGTGGTGTGGTCCACTTCATATTTGGATTTGCCTCAGTTTTGGGATAATGCCCTAAAATGATAAGGAAAAACGGATTAACGGGGTAGATTTCTAAAAAACAACATAGTGGATCTCGATGAAGAGAAAACACAAATATCAGCTCCATCCAAAACTTCTTTGGCCTCCATGAATTTTTTAACGTTAAGGGTTTAATCCCCACTGTGTAGCCCGCTTCTATCTTGGATCCGCCACATTTTTGGGCTAATAACTTAAAATGATGGAAAAAAAAATGGATGGATGGTGTGGATAAGACCATAAAAAACATCACGGTGGCCACTCAAAGCTCCTGCCTGTTCCTAGAGAGACGGGCAGAGGTAGGACTCAATATGCGTCCCTCACCTCCCTAATGACGGGCGCGGATTAGCTACTGACGGGTTGAGTAACCAAACTCCTTAGTGAAGTGACGTCACCAAGTTATGTGGGCCACACCATAATGTATGTTTTGTATCTACACTGCCCATCCATTTGGAGAGATCATATTACGGCATGATCCAAAGAATGAGTCAGATCCAAAGATCTAGAGGACCCCACCACAGAAAATAGTGGGGAGAGTGACACCCACCATTAAAAAGTTCTAAGGGTCACAAAAGTTTTCGATCAAGCTAATATTTGTGTTTTCCCTTCTTTCATGTATGCGTTAACACATGAACGGATTGGATCTCAAATAAAAATCATGGTGGACCTTTTGAAGGTTTCAATGGTGAGCGTCACTCTCACCACTGTTTTCTATGGCGGGGCCTACCCCAACCTTGGATCTACCTCGTTCTTTGGACCATATCCTAAAATGATCTCTCCAAATGTATGGACGGTGGGGATACAACACATACATCATGGTGGGGCCCACGGAACTTGGTGACATCACTTCAATAGCGAGTCTGGCTACTCAACCTCTGTTAGCGAGTCTGGATACTCAACCTCTGTTAGCGAGTCTGGATACTCAACCTCTGTCAGTATCCAATCCACGTTAGTTACTCAACCACTGTCGACATCCAATCAGTCCCCTAATTACGCACGCAATTTGCTAAGTTCGGTGGAAATCTAGGTGGGGCCCACCATGATGTTTGTGAGAAATATATCTCGTTCATCTATTTTTTAAGCTTATTTTAGGACTTGAGACCAAAAGTGAGATGGATACAGTACTCAATTGAGTTGCACCGAAGGAAAAAGGGGATAGGAAAATTCTTACAGTTAAAACCTCCTTGGGGTCAACAGTGATGTTTACATGTCATATATACCATTTATAACGTCATTCCTACTAGGATTAGTTGAGAACACAAATATTATCCTGATTCAAAACTTCTGTGACCTATGAATATTTCAACCGTGTAAGTCAAATCTTCACATTTTCGGCCCACTTGAGTATTGGATTCGGCTCGTTTTTGCATGCATATCCTAAAATGATCTCATAAAACGGATGGATGGATTGGATTTCTCAAAAACATCACGATGGGTCCCACTTAGGTTTCCAAGGCAAGAACTTCATGTGAAAGGCTTTCACATGAAATCCGCAGCGGGGTTTTTTCGAACGCGGATTTCCTGCTAAAGCCTTTCGCACGCTGAAAACCTAGGTGGTGCCCACCATGATGTTTTTGAGAAATCTACCCCGTCAATCTGTTTTTCCTTATCATTTTAGGGCATTATCCCAAAATTGAGGCAGATCCAAGTCTGAGGTGGACCACACCACAGGAAGCAGCGGTGATAATGATTCTCACCATTAAATATTTTTAGGGCCCACCGTGAAATTTATTTGACATCCAACCCGTAGATTAGGTCATACATACCTGGATGATGAAAAAAACAAATATCAGCTTGATCCAAAATTTTGGTAGCCCCAAGAAGTTTTTAATGGTGAGAGTTCAATCAACACTATGTGGCCCACTTGAGATTTTGATCTACCTCAGTTTTGGGTTCATACCATAATATTATTTTTTAAAATGTATGGACGGTGTGAATTTATCATTAACATCTTGGTGGGACCCACTTAGCATCTCAGTGGAAAAATTTTATGTGAAATGGCTTCGGTTGCATGGATAAAGAAGCGTCCCATAAGCGTGCCTTCATCCAAACCTTTTGTCTTATACGTGCGAACTGGTGCGTAGCTGAGACTCTCTCTCTCTCTCTCTCTCTCTCTCTCTCTCTCTCTCTCTCTCTCTCTCTCTATATATATATATATATATAAAGCGGAACACTTACCTATGAACCGGTTCGTACGTACTACGTACGAACTTTTTTGAAAACCCATCATACGTGATGTGGATCCCAAATTTGAATTGTTCATGTGAAGCAACACCTCATGAAACCCTCCCGGCCGAAGTTTTACTTTGATCTAAGACTTTATGGGCCATGAAAAATAAAAACAGTTTCCTCCCTTAATTTGCATTTCTCTTTGCTATGGTCGAATTTTAAATTGGGGTGAAAATTTGTCACATAAGGTTTCATGGGATTCCGCATCACATGAACCGTTCAGATTAGACACCCATGGCACGTGTACAAAGGTGTACACGTGTGTAGGTGCGCAGGGGAGCATGACTCTATATATACATATATAAGTGATTCTCACTTTATATAAATTATATGTCTTTATACAAAGTCCATTGAAACTAAAACAAAATACAGAAAGATCATAATTTCAGCGCGAATATTGGAGGAAAAATTGAGAAAAAAAATAAAAATAAAAAAATACCACACCACTTGAATGAATCGAATCCATTGGCTATTACCACTTATATAACTTCTTTTCTTTTGATTTGCTGAAAATGTCGCAAGGTCAAACACATCCACCTATACTCCTCTCCACGAGACGGCACGTGCCATGATCACATACCATGTCAGGTGTGTCCCACACCCACAAGTGTTGTGCAGATGACCTGGCCCAAAATTAGTCCGGTCTACTATCAGGAGCACCTACATGGAGGCCAGGCCGGAACCGATGCAAATCTATAGGTTAACCTTAATGTACAAATGGACATGTGGGCCCACTCTAATGTGTTATTTACATCCAATAGGTCCATCATTTAGGCACCCAAGATTCTGAATTTCTTCCAAAATTTTGGTAAATCTAAAGCTCAGTGAGCCACACCACAAGGAATAGTTGCGAATTGCCCATCATTAAAAAAACCTTTAGATTCTATATGGGGCTACTATGGTTTTTATGTCCAATCTACTCTATTCAGAAGATGCATCTTACAAGGATGAATGGACACCCAAACCATTAGACCATTCTAAAACTTAGAAAAGTCACAGAACATGATTTTAGAAGTTCTAGGCACAGCTTTTTTAAGTTTTAGATCAACCTGATTTTTGATAGTTACTTTCCAGGAAACAAATTCCATGAGGAAGAGATACATTGTTCATCCTTTCCTTGAATGGGATTATATGAAATTTACAATTTGTGTTTTTGAGTACTGTGAAAGAAATGAAATTTACACTACTTTCATAAAAGATAAATTAAAAAAATAAGAGAGAGAGAGAGAGAGAGAGAGAGAGAGAGAGAGAGAGAGAGAGAGAGAGAGAGAGAGAATCCATTGGAGGCAACTCATTTCCTTAGAATTTCCAAGCCAGCTTGGGACAGGAATTAAAAAATAAATGGCACGAAAGCTGCCCTACTGGAAGTTAGATCACAAGCATAAGAAATTGCCCCTATTCATGGATTTCAATTCCAGAATACTTTTTTACGAAGCCAAATGACCCATGAGTGGTGGTCCTTGGGAATTATAGATAAGCTGCTCTGGCAAATGTACTCAAACATCCCATCAAGGAAGGAATGGATTCTCAAAATGGGCTTGACCCTTGGATTAGGCAAGGAGTTGTCAACCCTTTATTCTTAGTGAATGACAATTCGGCTGGACCCCACTCCAATCCATGATCTCATCCGTCGATCAGACCCAATCAGAAGTCCTTTTCATAGACTTTATATCTGATTATCCACCTAGCACTCACATGGTGGATTTGCAATTGCACGCAACAATAAGATATAAAGCGAATTTGTAAACGTCAACATCCCTCGTTTGAGATTCCATCACCATTAGCGTCCTCTTGAATTAAGATCATCCTTATATAAATGCATGGTGGGTAGTTTAGTTTGCAAGTCGCAACAGATAAGCAATGTGTACGCCTTAGTTCTTAGACTGATTGAGTCGACTCGGTCAGTTACATTTCAAGAGTAGTCTCTGTGCAGACTCATCCAGTCAACTAGCATACACGTGAGTGGGCCCACACCAAATAGCTAGGCCATGGCTATGATGATAGTGGTGGCTTGAAAAATCGAAACTGAGGTGTTTTCTCTTCATCTTCCTCGAAGGCGTCCAATGCCCAGAAGAATCGGTTGGCTAGTTTTCATTGGATATTGGACGATTTGGGGGAGATGCACAGGAATCCCCTCATGAGAAAGGCAACCCTGGGAAAGTGTTTCATACATTCTTCCGACGACGAAACCATCGACCTTCTTGATGTGTTCCTTTTAACAATCCAGGTATGTTGTTTCTCCAATACACGTGAATTACCATAAATTGAAGGGCTTTCAATGGGCCAAGCTTGGTACGATCTTGCTTAAACCCAAGCTTAGATGGACCGTTAATCTTTTCGGGCCTAAAATTCAGACCGAGCCCAGGAGGCCCCGTTCCAGATCATGTCAATCTCGTAAAGGACCATATCAGCCTGGGTTTTGGAAAGCAGGGCTCAGCCTGTTTAATTTACTGGGCTAGTGGAAGGGCTAGTGGAATGGAAAGCAGGGCTCTGCCTGTTTAATTTACTGGGCTCAATCCAATGGCCGATGCAGTCCAAAAGCCCAGAAGGGTCAACCCAAGACAACCCAAGAGCAGGCTGGACTGAAACCCGGCCTAGGCTAGCCCAGCTCAATTGGCTATTTGCTGCGGAGGATGGAACTGTAGAAATAGTGTCTCGTCATGGGGGATGGTCCATCTAGTTGTAAGCTGATTGCTCAGTACACTCTCACCGTACCAAGTAAACTCTGTTGGGCCCACTGTGAATTCACGTGGTTTATCCACGCCGTCCATCCGTTTTTTCAGATCATTTTAGGGGTTGAGCCCAAAATTGAAGTATATCAAAAGCTCAAGTAGACCATACCACAGGAAACAGTGGAAATATTGATTTTCACCGTTGAAAACTTTCTAAGGCGCCCAGTGATGTTTATTTATCATCCAAACTGCTCATAAGATCACACAGACATGGATGAAGGGAAAAAAAATATATCAGCTTGATCTAAAACTTCTGTGGCTCCCAAGAACTTTTCAACGGTAGACTTCAATTCACACTGTTTCCTGCGGTGTGGTCCACTTGCGATTTTGATATGTTTAATCATTGTTTGAAAGCCATAAATTTATATGATAAAACAGATGGACGGAGTTGATACAATACATGAATGACGGTGGGCCCCATAGAGTTTACTCAGTACGCAATCCGTTTCCCATCTGGTTCGGAATGTGGAGGTCGCGCTTTGGCTGATGACCCCAACATCAGCCAGCTAGCTAGTGTCAAAGCCTTGTGGGCCCCACCATGATGTATGCGTTTCATCCATGCCGCCCATCCATTTTTCCAGCTCATTTTAGGCCGTGAGCCCCAAATTGAAGCATATCCAAAGCTCAAGTGGGCTACACCACAGAAAACAGTTTGGATAATAACATCTACAGTTGAAACCTTCCTTGGCCTACAATGATGTTTATTTGTCATCCATACTGTTCACAAGGTCACACAGACCTGGATGAAGGGAAAACACAAATATCAGAGATTGATCCACTTTCTACATCTCCTACAATAATAACCAGCAACAGTCATAACCCCTCATTAGAACTCGCTAGAATTTTTATTTTATTTTTTTAAAATAAATAAATAATAATAATAATAAAGAGCTGAATATACAATGTAACAGCTCGCCATGCATTTGTTCCAAAACGGATTGGCTACTCCCCCTGCCACCGGCCAATGGCTGGTGTTCGGTGGTCCGTGGGCCCCACCGTGATGCATGTGTTTCATCCATGTACATATACTTTTATAGATCATTTTATGATATTACACAAAAAATGAGCTATATCCCAATATCAAGTGGACCACGTTACAAGAAACGGTGTTGAATGAACTTTGACCATTAAAAACTTTTTTGTGATCATAAAAGTATTGGATATAGCTGATCTTTTTTTTTTCCCTTCATCTGGATCTTTATGACCTAATCAACAGATTGGATGCCAGAAAAACAGTACAGTGGGCCTTAGGAGGATTTAAATGATGGATATCCAATCAATATTGTTTTCCTGTGGTGTGGTCCACCTAAGTTCTATCTCTATATTTTTATTATAAAATGTTAAAATGATCTTTAAAAATAGATGAACGGAATGGATTAAACACATACATCATGCTAGGGCCCACGGACCACCGAACACCAGCCCCGGGGCTGGTGTCAGGGGGAGTAGCCAATCCGTTCCCGCATTTGTTTTAGCCTACGAAATTTCAACCATGCCATCCCTCTAGAAAGCATCAGTTGGCAATATAACATACATACACGGACAGATACGACCATTGTGACTCAATATAGATAGTTTCGTAAATGACGTTGGCTTGGAATTCAACGGAGAAAAAGAATTTGTATTTTAGAGTAAAAGATCTTTGTATTTGAATGGTGGTCGTTCTCTGACCACGGTTTCCTGTGGTGTGTTCCACCTAAGATTTGTATCTTCTTCATTTTTGGGACCATGTCTTAAAATAAGCTGGAAAAATGGATGGACGGCATGGATAATAATTTATACATCGAGGTGGGGGCCGCGATCAGGGTCCCACCCATATGCCCGGTTCCGGGGTCGCAGCAAAGCCACGTCCCAGGTTGCTGGAAGTGTGCTCAGAAAGCAAAGCGATTGTGCTTTCGACTCCATGGATTCTGTTCTTGTGCATACTAACTTTGGTGTAGATTCTTTATTTATGCTTCTTCTTTATTTTAATAATAAAACTTGTTACTTTAAATTTAAAAAATAATAATAATAATTAGTCGGTATGGGAGGTGGATTGTAACGCGGTGAGTTACGCTGCATACTATATAGCGAGTAAACTCCGTGGCCCACCGTCATATATGTGTCTTATCCATGCCGTCAGTCCGTTTTACCAGCTCATTTTAGGGAACTAACTCAAATTTGAAGCATTTCCAAAGCTCAAGTAGACCACACCACATGAAACAGCGAGAATTGAGCGCCTAACATTGAAAATTTCTTGGAGGCTACGGAAGATTTGGATCAAGCTGATATTTTTGTTTTCTTTTCATCCATGATGTGTGACCATTTAACAGGTTTGATGAAAAATAAACATCACTGTGTGCCTTGGGAAGGTTCCAACGCTAGACCTTATTATCCTACTGTTTCCTAAGGTGTGGTCCACTTGAGCTCCGGATCTGTTTAAATTTTGGGATCTTGGACTAAAATAATCTGGAAAAACGGATGGACGCGATGGATAAAATACACACATCACTTGTGAGCCCCACATATTGTGTACTGAGTAACTCACACGCAATCGTCGTCCGTCGGTGCGGCGTTTAGCTTCGTTTTTTGGATGATGCCTAGTAGAAATTCCTTTTTTAGTTTAATGGGAGCCCTAGCCCAGTCCAGCTGCTGTTGGGGTGGCCCACAGATTCGTGCAAATGATGAGACGTCCAAGAATTTATTAAACTGTCGATATTGGGGCATCGGATTCTGTTGGCTTTATGACGCAGAGTGCACTCAGATCCTCTCGATATAAGACCATGTAAGTGAGTAGTTTTATACAGCAGTTGGGTGAACTTCCAGCTTCCCTTCAAAGCTCCTGCTCAACGCCGTTGGAGCCTTTGAAGTGTGGAAGTTGGCTGTAAGGTTGAAACTGGGCTCCCCTGAACCAGACCCAGATCTTTTCCAGCGCAGGCTCCTCAAGGGTCATGGGTTACTCCCAGATAGGGCAGTTAGTAGTGGGCTGTCAACAGGCTCGGCGGTCCCTCCGTGTTTCTGGCCTGGCCCGCTATCTGGCTGGACCTTGCCTGGAAGGAACGAAGACCAGGGTGGCCCATCTTGGATTTCAAGGGCATTTTTGTCATATATGATGCATGGTGGGAGATCTTGTCCAAAGTAGTTTGTTGGGCTCTGGCTCGGGCTGGACTCGGATTTGAGCTATGATAATCATCATAGCCTAGGTTCGGGCGCTTTTTTTTTTTTTTTTTTTGGGCGATTATGGAGTCAGGCCAGGCACAGGCCTAAGTTTTACTTTGTGAGCTGGGCATGGACAATCCAAGGTCTGTCAAAGCCTGGCCCACAGAGTAAAACCTATTCCCAGGCCCAGGCCCAGGCCTAGGCCATCCCCATTGCAGGCCAAAACAAACAGGCCTGAGCCATAATGATTATGCATGCACCGAGACTGACTCCGGCCTGAGCCCAAGCCCGGCCAATCGCTTCTGTGGAAGATCTGGGCTGTTCATTAGGTGTACCTAACCGTGGATGATATTTTAAAAAATGCACTTGAAACCTTCATCCAGGATCAGGCGAGATGATGGGCTTTTACGTACAGCCCAATCACCGTCTGCTTAATAAAACAGCCAGGAACGAAACCCCGACTGGCCATCTGCCGACCGTTGACAGCCCAAAGGGTACTATTTGAAGTTGCATCTGCTCGAAAGCCCGACAAGTAGATATGCCCATGATTCATTAACATAGATGGGGCCTAAGAAACGGATTGTCGGCCCGGCCCAGTTGTAACCTTGACTTAACCTCTAGAAGTGTTGGGAGGACAGTAGCAATTTGTGTGTGTTGGGCAAGTTTCCTATCTCCCTCGAAGGCTCCTTGTGCTCTCGGCTAATGTCGATATGGAGCTTTGGGTGCCTTCGAGGGTGATCGAGAGCTTGCTCCTCATGATTCGTGGCGGGCCTGGCATTGAGTGGGCCAAGGGTTGGTTTAGGCACTGATTTTTAACTGATTAGATTCAAATTTTTTATTTTGCTTGGCCCGGGACGGCCCATTGGCAGCTTTGGATATCGGTCTCTATGGTCTCCACACAGAGACTATCCAAGTGGACTGGAGCTTTGTGGTTCTTCCGTGCCATTGGATGTTTTAAATCGTTGGATGGGCAAACCATGATCCGGACCGTTTATCGTGTTGGGACAGCTCTTTTCTTTTGCAGGCATTCCCGTGCTGTGAAGACACAGGTAAAATTACCTTACTGTATTATTTGTATGAGAAGCTTGGCACGTATCAACAGGTAATTTGTATGAGATAGTTACATGGCCAAGATGGATTAGAAAAGGCCCGGTCTACGTACAACAGAAGTAATCCAAATAGATCAGGCGTATCTCACAATCTGAAATGAGTACTTATTTGATGTAAAATATATGATTTTATGGTAGAACAAGTTCAAGCCGGATTTGCAAAATACTACTAGATCGACAAACGTTGCCCTATTTTAATTTCATTTTTATTATAAATAGTAACTTTTAGTTTAATTATAACTCTTCATTTGTTGGGCTTCAGGAGTTGTGTCCAACGTAAAAAGAGTTTAGAAAAATTAAGATAACAGCATGGTAAAATCAAATAAAACACTTACTATTTTTTGCTAAAAACCTTGCCCACTAATAGACATCATGACCGGCTATAAAGAGTAAGTTTACTATTTACAGTAAGTCACAAATTTTAAGAGTTTTAGTTATAATTTGATTCTAATTTCTTTCTCTTTAAAAGGTTGTGAATTTGTTTTTATTCGTTCATTAATTAATTTTAAATTTATTAGAATTTATTTGTATTTTCTACTTTCTTTTTCCACGAATTCAAGAAATATTCATAAGGAGTCTAGAGAAGTTCTGTGTGAGGAGTCTAGAGAAGTTCCATGGATTTATAATAATTATCCTCTTGAAGTAGATAGTACTCAACCTTACATCCTTTCCTGTGACAATCCAGCTGTCCAACATCACATTAACGGATGATCAGACCACGCCAAAGGAAATAGTGGTGATTGAAAGCCCACCGTTAAAGGCTCCTTGGGGCCCACTGTAATTTTTGTTTGCCATCCAACCTGTGGATTAGGTCACATGAACCTAGATGAAGGGAAAACACAAATATCAGCTTCATCCAAAACTTTTGTCACCCCTAGGAAGTTTTTAATGGTGGACGTTCAATATGCACTTTTTCCTATGGTGTGGTCCACCTGACATTTGGATCTGCGTCATTTTTTTAGTCACATATCCTAAAATGAGCTGGAAAATGGATGAACGGTGTGGGTAGAATACATGCATCATGGTGGGACCCACATAGCTTTTCCAGCAGCACAGCACGGACGTAGGTGCTGTAGGACGTCAGTGATGTGTGCAACACTACGCAATCCGAGTCCCTTGTGGCAGCATTAAAATTACTGTGCGGGATGATCAGACGGCTGAAAAAGCACGGCAAGGTAATAAGAAACGGTTAAAAATACACCAAAGACAATCAACGTAATAAATACACTAATCAAGATGGCCGCGACAAGGAAAAAAAATCTGGCCACGCAGGTTGACGCCCCAGCCGCACCGAATACTCTCCCTGTTGGAAATGAACCCACGCAGAAGATGCTTGAAGGTGGTTGGGCTCAAAGCCACACAGGTCTAGACCAATCAAATCTCACCACGACAGGGCTTCACCAAGTTCAGTTTTCCTGGAAACAACCATTCTTAGATCAGCAACATCCATGGAGAAGATTTTGCCTGCAACACTATATATATTTCACCTGCAGTAATTTGCGACCCATCTGCAACAGTCGTTGGAGTTTTTGTTTTTATCTTTCTTTCTTTTCTTCTTCTTCTTGTTAGAGTACATAGAATCCCTTTCTATATAACTGCATATGATAGAACTATTTAGATAAATTAATGTATATATTTGTTAAGACCTCCACCTTTCCTATAGATAGCTATCTATACTATATATATGTGTGTTGTCTTAAGATCGAATTACTACTAAGACAAGCGAAAGGAGACGTGTTGAACGATCCATTGCAATGTAGAGAGGGGATCGATTTTGGACACCACCTTAGCTTGTACCGGACTAAAAAATGAACATGGATAGATATTATGTGGGCAATGTCCTCGCATATGGTATTCCACCGGCCGAGGGGTTAAAAGCCGTGATTTCTGGTGACCAACCAGCATATAATATGATAAGAGACCCGCTCCAGATTGAGATGATGGACGTTCCGGATTCATATGCAGCCATCGAATAGTCCCTCTCCACAGTTCCATATGATGTAGCTCCTTAATCTCGAAGCAACAGTATGCTCCAGATAATGTATCTGATAGCTCACATATATATTGTGTTGATTTATGTGCTCTAGTTATAGTACCATTCTTTGAATAATCTATTGGATTACCTGAACTCCAAGCGATTATCTGTACGTCCTAAAGAAAGAAATTATTCAGAAAAAAGGAAAACGAAAGTAAGAAAGAAAAATATATATACAAACTAGAAAAAATTGTAAAGACTTGGGAGAGAGCTCTGTGTAAGAACCCAATTTCTTCTAACCTTCTTTTATTAAATCAACTGAATAAGAATAATGCTATGGCACTTTGCATGAATCACTCATTAAAGAATATTTGTATCCCATTGAACACGTGTTTACTGGCTTGCTGCTCAAGAACAAGTAACCAGTTTCTTCCCATGTATTTCATTTAGGGCCGTTTGGCAATGTGGATTTGAATCTAGTGGAATTCGAAACTTGTAAAATAGATTAGAGTTTGCATACTACCTTTGAAATGAGAATATTGTTGGAACGCATGGCCAGTGATAGCGGTTGATGTCAAAATCTGGATCACCCTCCGTTGAGCCTTGAGTGCTCGAAGCGAACCCTGTTCCTGCGCAAAGCAACAAACAAAGGAGACCCTGGCTCAAGCAAGGGGCCCTCCGATGCTTAAGTCAAGCTAAGGAAACAGGGTGGTGTAAAGTAGAGTGAGGGTGCAAGATCTTGCGTTGTGGGTGGTTACTCCTGTCGTGTATTACTAGGAGAGAATCTCATACCTAATTAATCTAGTCGAACCTTCATGGTCGAGCAAAGACATCCAGAGCCAACCTTATCAGTCGAGCTCTGTCAAATGACCGAAGACTACTTGGACTGGGCTCACCATAATTGAGCTCTATTACTCCGTCATTGACAACTTGAATTCAGCCAAGCACAACTAAATCGCTCCGAGTTATGGCCTATTGAGGCTGAGCTGATTTTGGCTGACATCTTTACATTGGCCATTGAGGAGCTCATTGGTCATGACCGGTGTTGGCTGCCTTCATGTCCTGCTAACATACCCAGGCCGACCTCTTCTCTTTAATCAGTCCATTTTTACCCATAACAATAGCATCTATCCAAAATGGCTACAATTCAATCCTTATAAAAAGTAAACGGGATCACATGAAAGAATACATGTTTTGGTGAGAAATCTTTTTACCAGTTATCTATCATCAAACCGCACCACTCTCCCGATTTCCAATCACCGACATCCATCTGCAAACTTCAAATGCCATAAAGGCTATTTTGAGGGATGTTTGGAAGAATCAAAATCGAAATCTTTCAAAATATTTACATTCAAGTGATGGAAAAACTGAAATCCCCCAAATGATGCTGCCAAATACAGTATATCCACAACGTTGGATTTTGTGATGGACGGCCTATACCACGAAAATCACACTTATGATCAAGTGATCATAGCTACTGCTTTTCTCGACCGTAGTTTACGCTTGGAAGGCCACCACTACGATGACTATGATCATGCGATTTAACTGCCATCTATATTAGAGCCCACTAGATGGACGGTCAAAATTGATACATAGCCTGCCACAGGTACTAAACGTGGCTAGTTTTATGGCAATCTGGACCGGTCAAATTGTTGATCAACGTATCTCAGAAAATTGGACCACTCCATATTTTTACCTTAGACCATCTATTTGATAGCCATCAATTGAAATGGTAAGATTGCTTGATCAATGTGATTTTCAGTGTATGCTACATCCATTGGACGGCATGTAATTTGAATGGCTTGGATACTATATATGCATGAGTGTAACATTTTGTGGCACAAATGTATCTTTTGATCAGTAGACGTTTTGTACTGTGAATGGGGATCCAAAAAACGTGTCAGATTGAATTATTAATTTCAGAGACTTGATGATTTAACCCTCTTCCCTTGGGATATCGACCTATCCTTGACCACTGTTACGTGGGCCTAAGTTTAGGATCATCCCGTTTTGAGCGTTTCGGAGGCAGCTACTTTCAGCTGTCTATCTGGATAGATCGACGGTTAGGATCATTGAAATATGACACCAAATTCAACGGATGGTTGATTTGTGGCACTGTATTCTATCAAAACCAGGACAATAACCCACGATCGGACAGAAACCCATCATTATTTAACAATATTAAAAGAACAACAAAATTGTTTCTTTCATAATAAGAAAAACAACCGAAGGTAAGTAAGAAAAAAATAACATGCAAATGAACCCAAAGGGCCATCACCCAGACAACATAAATTTATACCTCCACTTACTTTTTTTATATCCATAAAATCTTGTGGGCCCCACTTCTTCCTTGTACCTCGGGAAAAGCTTATGATCCTCATTGCTTCCTCTTTACCTCTAAAAATGATTGTGGGCCCACCTCCTCTTTTTATCATACCTCTAAAACATCCACTGATGTTGGAACCAGCCGTGCATTAAAAGATTAATGTGAGCCCAAATCCATTAACCATGTGTACGTGACTGGGGCAATTTCAATTGTAGATCATAATAACCATGAGTCCTTGGTGAATATCCTTTTGATCATCAGTATGTAGTATTACTTTGAATCTGAATCATGGGTTGTTGATGTTGAGAAGTGGAGCCACATTTGGGCCGCCTTCAACCGGTCGTAGGAGCTGTTTGACCGGTCGTAGGGGCCTATTCAACCGGTCGTGGACCGTCGACTTAAAGTCTAGTGAGTCCTGATTTTTCATGTTTGGGTCCTTCGACCAGTCGAAGGAACTGTTCGACTGGTCATAGTTCCCTTCGACCAATCGAAGCTCTCCTTCGACCAGTCAAAGGTTACGTAGATTCGTTTCCAAATCTGATGCGGACTGCGAATTTTGGTGTCGCCTTTCGTAAAGGTGCGGAAGGGAAGTTACCTAAAATATAAATAGGGGTTTCTTGGACTTTTCTAGGATATTAGGAATATTGAAAAATAATTCTAAAGGTATGGGCTAAGGGTTTTCTATATTCTTTCAAGGGAGAGGTTAGTATTTTGCCTTGTAATCTTTATTTTTCTTCATAATGGAAGTTTGCATCCGTAGTTTTTTACCCTAGTTTGGAGTTTTTCCGCGTATATCTTGTCTTATGGTTTGTTTAAATTGCTTTGATCTGTTTCTAGTTTATATTCCTTTCCGTTTATCGTTTGTGGGTGATGCCTGATATTGGATCTTGGCCCACTGTATTGTTGGCGTGCTGCGCAACAACTGGTATCAAAGCTATTAGTTTAGTTCTATTAGGAGCGATGGCGGAAGATGAAAAAATTAGAATTGAGAAGTTTAATGGTTCAAACTTTGCCTTCTAGAAGATGCAGATGGAAGATTATCTGTATCAGGACCTCTACATTCCTCTAGAAGGAAAAGAGAAGAAACCAGAAAAGATAACAGATGATGAATGGTTTTTATTATATATGAAGGCTTTAGGAATGATTTGACTCTCTTTGTCTAAGAGTGTCGCCTTCAACATATCCAAGGTAAAAACGACAAAAGAATTGATGGAAGCCCTAGCCACCATGTATGAAAAACCCTCAGCATCCAACAAGGTTCATCTTATGAAACAGCTATTCAACATGAAGATGTCAGATGGTGGAGCGTGGCTGAACATCTAAACGAGTTCAATACAGTCACGAGCCAGTTGGAATCCTTTGGTATCATTTTTGACGATGAGGTCAAGGCGTTATTGATCTTATTCAGTCTGTTAGACAGTTGGGATGGTTTGGTGATTGCTGTGAGTAATTCTTCAGGGTCGACAAAGCTGAAATTTGATGATGTGGCTGGTCTAATTCTCAAGGAAGAATCTAGAAGGAAGGCATCAGGAGTTTCAGGGGATTCAAGGAATACTCTAAACGTTGAAGGAAGAGGAAGATCGCTGAACAGAGGAGGTAATAAACACGACTATTATAAGTCGAGGAAGAAGTTCAAGGGACCGAAAGACAAAGACGGGTGTTGGCATTACGGCAAGAAGAGGCACATGAAATGTGATTGCAGGGCGCTCAAGAAATAAGATAGAAGCTCTCAAGGCGGGAAGGATTCAGTGAATCTGTCTGAGGAGAGCGACACAGAGGCGTTGATCTTCTCTCTTGATGCGAGGAATGAGTCTTGGTTTATAAACTCGGGTGTTTCGTTTCATGCCACTTCATGTAAGGAAGTTCTGCGTGATTATGTGTCAGGTGACTTTGGGAGAGTCTACTTTGGTGATAATAAACCGTGTAGTATTGTTGGAAAGGGAGACATTCAGGTCAATCAGAAAGACGGAACGATTTTGAAATTGAATGATGTCAGACATGTACCGAGCTTGAGAAGGAATCTGATCTCAGTAGGGCAGTTAGCCGACACCGGTTATGTGACGACATTCACCAGTAATTCCTGAAATATCACAAAAGGTGCCTTGATGATATCTCGAGGTAAAAAGAAAGGTACTTTGTACGTGACTTCAGGATCGTATAGTTCACTCGCAGTCGCATCAACTGGAGTGAATGGGCAGTTATGGCATCAGAGGTTGGGACATATGAGTAAGAAATGGATGAAAGTGTTGTTGTCAAAAGAGAAGCTACCAGGGTTGAAGTCTTTTGACTTGAAATTCTGCGATGACTGCGTATATGGCAAGCAGAAGAGGGTAAGCTTCAAGAAGACAGGACACGCTCCAAAGACACATCTATTGGAGCTTGTACACACTGATGTGTGGGGACCGGCACAGGTATCATCTCTTTGTGGCTCACGTTATTTTATTTTCTTTATTGATGATGCTAGTAGAAAACTGTGGGTTTATTTCTTAAAGCATAAATCTGATGTATTTGATTCGTTTAAGAAGTGAAAAGTTATGGTAGAAAACGAGACAGGTAAAACAGTAAAGTGTCTCAGATCTGATAATGGGGAAGAGTATTGTGACAAGAGATTTGAGGAGTATTGTGCAGCAAGTGTAATCAAACATCAGAAAATGATTTCAGGGACACCGCAGCAGAATGGTGTGGCTAAGTGCATTAACAGGACCATTCTTGAGCGCATCAGGAGCATGAGGTTACATGCAGGGTTGCCCAAGATCTTTTGGGTAGATGCTGTAAATACTGTCGTATATCTTATCAATAGAAGTCCCTCAGCACCATTGGAAGGTGGGCTACCAGAAGAAACGTGGACTAGGAAAGAAGTGAACCTTACACATCTCAGAGTGTTCGGTTGTACTTCATATGTTCACATTAATGCAGAGCACAAAAACAAGCTGGATGCGAAGTCCAGGAGGTGCACGTTTATAGGCTACGGGCAGCATGATTTTAGCTGCAGGCTTTGGGATGCAGAAAATAGGAAAATCATCAGTCTTTAACGAAAAAGTGATCCATAAGGACAGTGTGCAAGAAAATAAGGCCGAGAAAAAGAAATTCGTAGAGTTAGAAGAGTTACCGGACACGGGTGTTACAGCGCCACATGATGATCATGCACAGGACCATTATGAGGTAGAGCCACAGACACCGGTTGTGAGGAGGTCTACTCGGGAGAGGAGACCCACGGTCCGATACTCACCCTCCTTACATTATCTACTGCTGACAGATAATGGTGAGCCACAGTGTTTTGAAGAGGCATTACAGTCAGATACACGGGTTATGTGGGAGCAAGCCATGGATGAGGAGATGGACTCTCTTTAGTCTAATCGTACATGGGAGCTAGTCACTCTACCTAAGGGTAAGAAAGCTCTTCATAACAAGTAGTTTACAGACTGAAAGAGGAGCACAATAGTTCGAAACGGTACAAGGCTAGATTGGTTGTGAAAGGGTTTCAACAAAAGGCAGGTATCGATTTCACTTAATTATTTTCACCAGTAGTGAAAATGTCTACGATTCGTATGGTCTTGAGTGTAATGGCTACAGAGAACTTACATCTAGAGCAACTAGATGTTAAGATAACCTTTCTTCATGGGGACCTTGAAGAAGAAATATATATGCATCAACCGACAAGATACGTAGCACCAGGTAATGAGAATAAGGTGTGCAGACTGAAGAAGTGTCTATATGGCCTGAAGCAGGCCCCGAGACAGTGGTACAAGAAGTTCGATAATTTCATGTCAGGAAATGGTTTTAGGACATGTCATGCAGACCACTGTTGTTACTTGAAAAAGTTTGATACGTCATACATCATCTTTCTTCTATACGTTGATGATATGTTTGTGGCCGGTTCAAGCATGAAGGACATCTTAGATCTCAAAAGATAACTGTCTAGAGAATTTGTCATGAAGGATTTAGGAGCTGTAAAAGAAATCTTAGGCATGAGGATAAAGCGTGAAAGGAAAAACAAGAAGCTGGTTTTGTCACAGGCAGAGTACATAGCCAAGGTACTTGATCGATTCAATATACGAGGTGCTAAGCCGGTTAGTACTCCATTAGTCAACCACTTTAAGCTATCTAAGGAGCAAGGTGCAAAGACGCAGGAGGAACGGGACTACATGGCTAAAGTCTCATACGCGTCAACTATTGGGAGTCTCGTGTATGCTATGGTGAGCACGAGGACAGACATTTCTCAAGCAGTGGGAGTTATTAGAAGGTTCATGAACAACCCCGGGAAGAAATATTGGGAAGCTGTGAAGTTGATCCTCAGATACCTGGTGGGTACTAAGGATGTAGGGCTGTATTATGGTGGATCGAAAATCTAGCTGCAAGGCTACGTCGATTCAGATTTGGCAAGAGATATCGACAGCAAAAGAAGCACTACAGGTTATGTGTTTACTCTTGGTAGTGCTGCAGTCAGTTGGGTCTTCCAGTTACAGAAGATAGTATCTATCAGTACGATAGAAGCAGAATATGTTGCAGCTACAGAAGCATGCAAGGAGATGGTGTGGATGTAAGATTTTATGGAATAATTGGGTAAG
This sequence comes from Magnolia kwangsiensis, assembly GCA_037074715.1. Taxonomy (NCBI): domain Eukaryota; kingdom Viridiplantae; phylum Streptophyta; class Magnoliopsida; order Magnoliales; family Magnoliaceae; genus Magnolia; species Magnolia kwangsiensis. The sequence continues at coordinate 166,957,916 of CM073574.1, read as the reverse complement.
AAGCAAGTAGATTGCAAGTTATACAGTAACAGTCAGAGTGCAATACACTTGGCTAAGAATTCAGCCTTTCATTCAAGAACCAAGCATACTGCCATCAGATATCACTTCATGCGTTTGTTACTGGAAGATGGATCGATTACTCTGGAGAAGATTCATACAAGTGAAAATCCTGCGGATATGTTAACCAAGACGGTCACAAGGGAGAAGCTGAAGCTTTGTTCAGCTTTGATTGGTGTTCAAGCTTAAAGACGGGGAGGTGGTGCACTCCGGATGAAGAAGACAAAGGTTTATAGCGATGTGTCTCCAAGTGGGAGATTGTTGAGAAGTGAAGCCACATCTGAGCCGCCTTCGACCAGTCGTAGGAGCTGTTCGACCTGTCGTAGGGGCCAGTTCGACTGGTCGTGGACCGTTGACTCAAAGTCCAGCGAGTCCTAATTTTTCATGTTTGGGTCCTTCGACCAGTCGAAGGAACTGTTCGACTGGTCATAGCTCCCTTCGACCAGTCGAAGGTTACGCAGATTCGTTTTCACATCTAATGCGGATTGTAAATTTTGGTGTCGCCTTTCGCAAGGGTGCGGAAGAAAAGTTACTTAAACTATAAATAGGGGTTCCTAGGGCTTTTCTAGGGTATTAGGAATATTGGAAAATAATTCTAAAGGTGTGGGCTAAGGATTTTCTATATTCTTCCAAGGGAGAGGTTAGTATTTTGCCTTGTAATCTTTATTTTTCTTCATAGTGAAAGTTTGCATTCGTGATTTTTTACCTTAGTTTGGGGTTTTTCTACGTATATCTTGTCTTGTGGTTTGTTTGGATTGATTTAATCTGTTTCTAGTTTATATTCCTTTCCGTTTATCGTTTGTGGGTGAGGCCTGAGATTGGATCTCGGCCCACTGCATTGTTGGCGTGCTGCACAACAGTTGAGAAGTGATTACTTTAGTAGTACTTCATTTTGATATTGGACATGACAGTCATTGACTTAACATAGTTGTAGTCCATGGATCTTAGTACTATATTAGACCATAATCATCATAGGTGTGTAGGACAAATGTGTAGAAATTAATTCATAAGATGTGCGTTCATCTTGTGTGAAGGGACTAACGTAGGCAATGATGGCCAATCTTCGCCAACGGGAGCAAATTTGGTATTGATTTATGTTTTGTTCTTACCTTATATAAGAATGTGAGTCCGTCATGAATAAATAATATATGTTCAAACTTTTGGTTACTCATATTAATGGATCGAGATTAAGTTAATAATCTGGGAATCCATTAACCTAAATTGGAATCATGAGATCAAAACTTAATGATGCATAAAAAATGATTAATTCTTAGACATGAAAACGTGTAAAGGTCACAATATTGATTGATCAGCTTTATATGTTCTTTTTACAAGGTTTATGCAAGGCCAATAAAGTGGGTGTAGGTGGGTACTTCCATGAAGGCATAGCATGGTTCATGTAAGGGCCAATAATGTCAGTGATTGAAAATTGGGATAGTGTTGTTTGACATTGGATAACCAATAATTAAGGAGATTTCTCACTAAAATAACGGGTATTCTTTCATATGATCTTGTTTATGACTATTACTTTTACAGAGATTGAATTGTAGTCATTTTTTGATCTTCCATTACTATTGAAGAAGCTGTTATAGAAGAGATGGAGTTGTTTTATCCGTTGCAAATTGTGGAGAGTTTCAACCGTTATGGGTAGAGGCCATCAACAGCCATCCGTTCCAACATCATTCCCATTTCAAAGATGGTCTATAAAATCTACTCCATTTCACAAGTTTCAAAATCCACCAAATTCTGCAAGATTTTAAATCTGCATTGCCAAACAAACCTAAATGAAATACATGGGAAGAAATTGATTGCTTGTTCTTCAGCAACAAGCCAGTAAACATGTGTTCAATGGGACGATGGGAAGCAAATCTTCTCTAATGGGTGATTCATGGAAAGTGTCATAGCATTACTCTTGTAATTGATTTAATAAAAGAAGGGTACAAATTGTTTCCTGCATGCAGTTCTCTCCCATGTCTTTCCAATTTTCTCTAGATTGTCTATTTTTCTTTTTACTTTCTTGTTCTAAATAATTTCTTTCCTTTCTTTGTTCAGCACACGTAGTTAATTACTTGGAGTCTAGGTAATCCAATAGATTATTCACATGGTCTAGAAGTTACATGGCTTAGGTTTTCGTCTTCATAACTTTGGGCATGTTTGGAAATTGGAACATGGGATTAGGTGGAATGGAATTGCATTTGGTCTAATGTAAATCATATCTATTGTTTGAAAATAATAGGAAGGATTGGATTACTTCAAGTATCATATCATCTAGTCCCATTAGGAGATACGATAGGCTTTCTAGAATCCACTATATTTGTGGGCCCCACATTCATACATATGTTTTATCCGCACCATCCATCCATATGCACCCTTTAAAAGTGACAATTGAGCTGCATTTGCATATAGGTGACCGGTATTAGTTGTGAAATCTAGTCTATTTATTACAATTCCATAGCCCACTAATTACAGGTTTCACTTAATAGTTAATACACAGTTTTTTTTTTCCCAATGGAAGAATTTCATCCAAAAGTGGGAGGTTAAAATAACATGGTATTTCCATATATGTAATCGTTATGCAATAAAGATGTTGATTCCACTTAATTCAATTCAATGCCATTTAATACCATGTCTCAAACCAGCCCTAGAGTTTAGAGTGGTCAAAAGATTTATCTTTCATTAAGGCCCTTCGCATCGCAGTACAATTAAAAATTTTAAGAAGATAAGCTCTAATATTGCAAAATGGAAGATCAAGTAGTTGATATTTTCACAAAGCTATTAAAATCTAAAACTTGAAATCTTTTTGTTGCTCTTAATTCAGCCAATCAAGGCTACTCGTATGGCTGAGGGTCTAGATAGGAAATACGTGTGCATGTATGATTACATGGGCGTACTAGAATCTACTCGACTCAAGGATATTGACTGAATTAGTTAATACCCATGCGTCAGGATGGACAAATTGGAGACTGGATCATAACCTAGAGTTGTCTCATCACCAATTCATTGAATTAATGTGCAGCGTACTCAAGCGATTTGAGCTAGGGAAGGAGTTGGCCCTCACGAATGAGTTTTTATTTTTGCCTTGTACTAGTGATTACGGAATCAGGCAATTTAATGACTTTCTTTTTTACCAGTGCTTTAACGTGGTATTCCTCAATCAGAGCAAAAGATTTGCACATAACAAAATAAAGACTAGCATCACACGATCAATCTTTATTAATGTATTGGTTATATTACAACCGTCATGTTTTACAATCTAATTAAAGTGAGAAATAAGATAAATACATGATGTGTGTATCAGAACAAACAATCGAGGCAGATTGTCAATTGAATGTGATAGGAGTATAAACAACTGAATCAGAATTCAAATGGACATGGACATCTAGCAACTTAAGGTTATAGATATTTAATCTACTCCTAAGATAATGTACCGCAACAGGAGCCACTAGACAGTAGTGAACTAGGCTAGGCTAGGAAAGGTAAAATAGACATGAATGTAAAGTAAACATGTAAATAAATGTGCTTGGTTTGGGGCCTTTAGCTCTTCTTTGGATGCTCCTTTTATAGCTTTCTCAAGGTGGTGAAAGCCCCCCGTTGGGCTTCTACATCCTTTAGGATTCTTTGTACAAGATTTTTAACATGCAATCTCTTGCTTCACAAATGTAGAGGCTCTCAATCAGGAAGATCTCTAAAACGTCAGTAGTGGCTGGATCTCATATTTCCACTCCTATATGTAAATGCTCCCCTAAAGACTTTTAGTTCAATCAATGGAGCATCTTTCGCTTAATCACAATCATTTATTGTGGTGATCTAATGCAAATCATCGAGTTCCTAACAAAAGTGGGATTTACACTTGATACCGATTTGTTATCGAACCAGGCCAAATTCAGTTCCCTCATTTTTTTTAATCCTGATAAGGTTATGATTGCAGACCAACCCAGATGATGTTTCTATTCCTCTTGATCATGACCCAATCCTAGGCTAGGTTCGTCTAGAGATTGGCCTGATATGTGCATCTTTGAAAACCTCTGAATCATTACCGGTTCTCCAAACATCTCTGGGAAAATCTCACATTTTAGAAGGACTGTAAAAGATGGTCTTGCGGATGAGATCATATCCAGTTGTGGGATACGATATGCTCGCTCAATGAGTCTTTTATAGCCATGCTAGGTACATTCCTCCACGTGGTCATACGGGATACAACAGTTCATCCTTTTAAAGGGCTTAATAAGAGTCTGTACCATCACATTAATGACAGAATGTGCAATGCCAAAGGAAGATCAAACGCACGCAAATCTTCTCCAAGTGTGAGTATACTTTTGACCATACCAAACACATAGTATCTCCACGTGGTATCTTTCCATTGGTCCATGTCAAGGCACCGAAAATTGGTGTAAACATTTTCCATGCATTTGCCATTATCTTTTTTGTTTATTAAGCATGAATGCTACTAAGTTAGGGAGAGTGGGTCCAAAATTCATTTGACTTTTTGGCAATGAAGAAACGACTAAACTGTCTCCTTTTCTTTCTAATATAAACAATTATTTACAAAGCTTTGTTTTTTACAACATAGGGTGTCCCTACCCTATTTTAAGTGAGATTATTCCCTGGAATGCACAACCACGTACATAGGGTAATGTTGGGGAGGGAAGTCAAACCCACGCCTAGAAAAGAGTAGACATCCAATTCATCCATTATTTGTGCCCCCTTATGTTCTCCTTTACACCAAAAAATCAAGCCGTTCCAAAATCCAGATAAGCCACACCAAATGAAATAGTTGAGACAGGGATGCCCACCATGAAAAAATATTTAGATTGTGTGTGGGGCCCTCAAGTTCTCTATATGCCATCTAATCATCCAGAAGATGCCCTACTATAAGATGAATAGATACGTTAAAAAGTCAAGCCATTCAAACTTAGGATGTCCACACCACATGAATGTACATGAAGATGTTGAAGATCAGGACGTGTATCAGGAGTTGCTTGCTAAGCGCATGCAAAAGGCACAACTCGGGGTGGGCATTGAGCCGAGTCGAGTCGAGGTGGGCTAAGCTCAGCTCAGCTTGTCTATGCTGTACTCGAGCTTGAGCTCAACATTGAAGCAAGTCTTGTTTGTCAAAGTTGTCGAGTCGAGCTAGTTGTTCGAGTCGAGTCAAGTTTACCTCGAGTCGAGCTCGAGCTTGTTGGGTGAGAAAGTAATGGATTTTGTTATTAATTCTCCTTCATTGATTTAGAAGAAGCTAAATAAAAAAAAAAAAAAATTTAAAAAGACATTTTACATGATGCTCCACTAAGAGAAATTCATTTTTGGATTGACCCAGCAACCGAAACAGGGTGTATCCATCTTTCAGCAGTTTAGAAAATCCATCTGTGTGGGCTCTATGATAGAAGAACCATGAGGCCAAAAGCATCCTCAATTATACGTTCTGAATTACCCATCATCAAGGCCATACTTTCCAATGGATGGGATTTTGAACAGACCTAGGACCAGAGAAAAGTGGGACCCACCTATATTGTTACTGCTTAGACAAAAGCGTAATTTCCATTACCTTGCAGATAATCCAAGGACTTGTAGCTCACAACATATTCAGAAAGGATATGTCAATTCATGTGAGTGCTCCATACAATATACCATTTTGGATTTAAGATATCATCAACACCAACATCAAACTCTTTGCTGGGGTGAAAGCAAAGAGATCTCACTTCAACTTTCTCTGCATTCCCCACAACTTTAAGATATTTATTAATCAAGCCGAGATGAGCTCGAGTTTGAGCTTTGAGTCGAGTCGAGTTCGAGCTTTGAATCGAGTCGAGTTGAAATGCCCCCTGGTTGAACTCGACTTGAACTCAACTCGAGCTTCAAATAATTATCTTGAATCGACCCGAATCGGCCATTCAAGCCGAGTCAATCCGAGCTGAATTGAGCGGAGTCGAGCGAGTTTTTCGAGCTAGCTCGACTCGTGAACAGCCCTAGGCACAACATACACTAGTTTCCACATCAACCAATGTGGCAGACCGCCTCAATGTCTTACATGTCCATCACATGCATGGTCTGTGGCAGACCCACACAATATCTAAGCTGTCCATCACATGGTCTGATTATTTCAACATTCTCCACCAAAAAATCAGTTAATTAATTCTATTTTTGAAGTGGAGAATGCCGTTGTTTAAGCAGCTTCAAAAAACCATTTCTCAGTTTTTTTCAGCCATGATAAACCGTGGCACACCTGATTAATAAATGGACTTGATTTTTGGGTTTGGACATCAAAATAATGGGACCCTCGTAGATTTTGAGATGTAAAAATTGTAGAATACAAGACATTTTATTGCTTTGAAATGAAAAGTTACAGAGTTTGTTTTTTCTTTGAGCTCAAGAATTGAATAGCAACTCTGTCCTTAAACCAATAAAATCTTAGATGTTAAAAGGACAGTTACAGATGGAATGAGGTGGAGATCTGAAAAGATTTATAAAAGATCTTAACAAATAGACATGAAACAACCAGATTCATAACTCAAGTGATAGACTGAGTGAAAGATACCACGTTTCAACGCTATGGTCTCGGTATCGATTCCCTAGCAGGGGTGGCTAACACTGAAGTGCGAACCGAAAGACACCTCGTTTTAACACTGGGGTCTTGATATCGATTCCCTAGTGGGGGTGGCTAAAGGTGAAGTGTGAACTCTATATATATGAAATCTAAATAGTTAGATCCAAATCTCAGGTCGACCACACCATAGGTAACATCGATGATTGAAACCCACCGTTAAAAACTTCCTTGGGCCCACAAAAGTTTTGGATGAAGATGATATATATTTGTATTTTCCTTCACCCAGTTCTGTGTGACTTAATCAACAGTTGCGGAAGTTTTTAACGGTGGACGTTCAATCACCACTGTTTCATGTGATGTTAAACAGCTGGATTGCGCCATGTGCCAAAGCTTCTCATACAAGTGTAGTACGGTAGAGTAATTTTACCTGTCTTCACGGCACGGGAATACCTGCAAAAGAAAAGAGATGTCCTAACACGATAAACGGTCTGGATCATGGTTTGCCCATCTAACGGTTTATAACATCCAATGGCATGGAAGAACCACAACGCTCCAGTCCACTCGGATAGTCTCTGTGGAGACCATAGGGACCCGAGATCCAAGGCTGCTAATGGGCCGTCCCGGGCCGAGAAAAATCAAAATTTTGAACAGGGCTGTCATCCCAACCAGATCAAAAACGTGCCTCAAACAACCCTGGCCCACTCAATGTCAGGCCCACCAAGAATCATGAGGAGTAAGCTCTCTATCCCCCTTGAAGGCACCCGAACCCTCATATCGACATTAGCCAAGAGCACGGAAGCCTATCAAGGGAGATCGGAAGCTTGCCCAACACAGACAAACTGCCACTATCCTCCCAACACCTCCATGGGTTTACACAAGGTTGAAACTGGGCCAGGCCCACATCCATTATCTTAGACCCATCTATTTTAGTTAAGCATGAGAAATATCTACTTGTCAGTCTTTCAAGCAGATGCAAGTCCAAATACTTTCCTTATGGCCCGTCAATGGTTGGGGTTTCATGCCAGGGCCTTCTTGTATTAAATTTTAAATTCTAACCCGATTAGCCTGTTTTATTAATCAGACCGTGATTGGGCTTCTGCATCGGAGCCCATCATCTCGCCTGCACTGGGCGAAGGTTTCAAGGGCATTTTTGTCAATATCATGCATATGGGAACACCTAATGAACAGCCCAAATCTTGCATAGAAGTGGGTTTTCGGGCTTGGGCCGGAATCAGGCTTGGTTCATGCATAATCGTTATGGGTTAGGCCTGTTTGTTTTGGCCCGCCATGCGGAAGGCCCGGACCTGGGCGTAGTTGTGGGCCAGGCGTTTTTCAGACCTTGGCCTGTCCATGCCCGTTGGCTCGCAAAGTAAAACATAGGCCTGAGCCTGGACTGGGTCCATGATGGGCCAAAACAAACAAGTTACGATGGTTATGCATGGCTCAAGTCCGAGTGCAGACTGAGCCAGAGCCCAACAAACCACTTGGACAAGATCTCCCACCATGCATCATATATGACAAAAAATGCCCTTGATTCCTAAATGGGCCAGACCGGGCCGATGAACTCCTAAACATAGCTCCAGCCTGTCTGGTTATTAAACGGGCTTAACCTTTAGGCCCACCCTGGCCTTCGGGCCATGCATTCCAAGTTGAGCCCGGCCGGATAGCCGGGTAGGCCAGAAACACCGAGCCTGTTGACAGCCCTACCAACTGCCCTATCTCTGACTGACCCATGAGCCTTGAAGAGCATGGGCTGGAAAAGAACTAGGCCTGGCCCAACAGGGCCCAGTTTCAACCTTACAGCCAGCTTCCACACTTCAAAGGCTCCAACGGTGTGGAACAGGAGCTTTGAAGGGAAGCTGGAAGTTCACCCAACTGCTGTATAAAACTACTGACTTCCATGGACTTATATAGAAAGGATCTGAGTGCACTCTACGTCATAAAGCTAACGGAATAAGATGCCCCAATATCGACAGTTTTCTAAATTCTTGGACATCTCATCATTTGTTCGAATCTGTGGGCCACCCCATAATCAGCTGGACTGGGCCGGGGCTAACTCAAGCCCATTAAACTATAAAGGAAGTTTGATGGGGCGTCATCCAAAATACAAAGCCAAACGCTATACGGATGCGGATTGTGTACTGAGTAAACTCTGTGCGGTCCAAAAAAATGTATGTGTCATATCCAGGCCGTCCATCCATTTTATCAGCTCAGTATACAGTATGAGCCCAGAATTGAACCATATCCAAAGCCCAAGTGGACCACACTATAGGAAACAGTGGGAATTGAATGCTTACCATTGAAAACTTATTGTGGGCCACAGAAATTTTATATCAAGATGATATTTTTTTTTTCCCTTCATCCATGTCTGGGTGACCTTATGAATAGGTTGGATGACAAATAAAAGTCACTGTAGACTCTAGGAAGGTTTCAACGGTGAACATCATTATCCCTACTTTCTTCTGTGCTATGGTCCACTTGAGCTTTGGATAAGCTTCAATTTTCGATCATGCCTTAAAATTGTCTGGAAAAATGGATGAGCGGTGAGGATGACACACATACATCCAAAGTGGGCCATATAGAGTTTGCTCGAGTAACTATGCAATCAGCCAACTACTTATTTTTTTAATTAAAAAAATATTAAAATAACAAGAAAGGAGAAGAAAAGATTATTTTTTAAAATTTTATTTTTTAAAAAAAAGCATAGACGAGGAATCTACACCAAAGTTATTTTACACGGACCAGAATCCATGTAGTGGGAAGCACGCGTGAGTAGCAAGGGACATGACAGACAAGGCTGGCCAAGCAAACATCTCTCTCATTCATGGTAAACATGCTGGACGAAAGAGCTTTAACACCTTTTTTACGGGAAAATATATTAGTTGTAACAATGAGATGGAGCAAAAAAATCGAACTATATATAACAATGAAGATATAATAAGTAATTTGGAGAATTGAGGCACATTATAGTTATTATTTTAATGAGAAATTTACCTTTGCAAGTAAGAACATTGATGCGAGTCATAGTAATTGTATACTTAAGACACAACATCTCTTATGATAAACGGCTCCGATCAAACATACGCACAATCTCAATTACATGAGAGCTAGTTTGCCTAAAAGAAGATTTTAAAGAAAACCTAAAGATAAAACGAAGCATATTAAAAAGACAATTTTTTCCAAGGAATTAAAAAGTTGGTTTTATAGATATTTTAAAAAATGATTGTTGGGCTTTAGGCAAATAAATGTATAAGGGCTCTCATCAAATGTTATTTCAGTGCAAGATAGCTCTCTGTCCACATATAACATTATGCATGGAGAGAAAACAAAAGATCTTATTAAGGCACGTGTAAGGTTGGACTCAAGGTATATTCTTGATTTTCAAGGCAAACAATTAGTGGAGAATTCTAAAATAAAAAATTAAAATTCTCATCTTCTTTCTAATGTATAAAACTAAATCCAATAAAGATATTATAAATAAAAAATAAAAAAATCACATGCTACAAGGAAAATATTTTTATCCAATTTTAATCTGATAAAAAAGTGCCTACAACCCCAACAACAACCCACTCATGATGTGCTGCCAGCGCGGTTTCAAACGAAAGAAAGTGAAGAGGAAAATAAAATGGAATAGATGATTGAAGCATCTCATCACCCATGTTTCTCAATTCCATTCCAACGCCATCTACAAAATCATCTATATTCTATCCTGTAAAAGAAAATATAGCGTAAACCAACTGTTAGTCTCTATTAAATCCCAAATCCCAACCCTTTATTATCACTAAAAACCAGAAAATACGTTGACCACCGGTATGGCACTCTCTCTATGGAACTTTGAATTTTGCAGTTATATATTGAAATCATACGTTGACCACCAGTATCATGAGCGGGACCACCTTCAAGCTCTATGCATCCATTGGCCTAAGTATCAAAAGGATCGGACTAGTAAAAAGGGAGAAGTAATAAAGCCTACACAATTTGTATTTATTAGTTGCATATACTATCAGCTCTTACATATATTGTGGTCCAACAATGTATTTGGTCATTAGATCTTAGTTGTTAGACCTATTAAGATTATGTTATGGGGGCTACGGAAACCTCTTTTTTTCTGTTTTTTTTTTTTTAATTTTGTTATTGGGGTGAGACAATCAGTTGTTTTTTCAAATTATTGGAAGCCAAGTTCTTGTCAAGATCATGAAGAATGAGCATGCTTCTGCCATTCAAGACAGCTCAGTTTGAGCTCGAGTTCAGCAAGACTCTCCCACGACTTGGAGATAATAGAATTGGGAGTGAAAGACAAGTTCATAATAAAATCAGGAGGCGCATTCTACAGCATGAATGGGCAGAGATTCTGTGGAAAAGATGCCATCAAACGGTGTTTCGCCGACAGAAGAGCTAGCTCATTCCCATCAAACGGGTTTCAGTCCAGCCTCCTCTAGCGTTGTATTAGGACCCTTCTGGGCTTTTGGACTGCCTCAGCCATTCGATTGGGCCCAGTAAATTAAACAGGCTGAGCCCTGCTTTCCATTCCACAAGTCCTTGAGCGCAACTCGGGTGAGACACCCGACCCAGCGATGTTAGGACCCTGACCGTATGGGCCCACTTGCATGTATTCACTGTACATCCATACCGTTAATTAATCCGTTTTTCGAGCTTATCGACAGGTTGGATGGTAAATAAACATTACAGCAGATGCAAGGAAGATTTTAATGGTGGGATTTCAATGACCACTGTGGTGTGTTCTACATGAAACTTTTATAGGATCAAAAATTAAAATAATCTACAAAAACAGATGGACGGCATCGATATACAATGAATACATCTAGGGGAGCCCTACAGTCACGGTCGCACCCACATAGCTGGTTCCCGGGTAGCACCCAAGTCCCCCTCCTAGCCCTTCTACTTAGATCCAAAACCAAGGCTGATTTGGTCCATTACGAGATTGACATGGTCTGGAACTGGGCCTCTTGGGCGGATGGGTACACCCTAAATTTCAGGCCCGTAAAGATTAACGGTCCACACCTGGGTCTACTGAGATAGAACCAATCTTAGCCAATTGCCAGCCTTCCGATTTATGGAAATTCATATGTATTGGAGAAACAACATACCTGTATAGTTAAAAAGAACACATCAAGCTCGATTAGAAAGATGTATGAAAGCAGTTTCCCAGGGTCGCCTTTCTCATGAGGGACTTCCTGTTTATCCTCCCCCCAGGCCTCCAATGCCGAATGAAAACTAGCTAGCCAACTGATTCTTCTGGCAATGGAAACCTTTGAGGAAGATGAAGAGAAAACACCTCAGCTTCGATTTTTCAAGCCACCACCATCATCATAGCCATGGCCCAGCTCTTTGGTGTGGGCCCACTCACGTGTACGCTAGTTGACTCAATGAGTCTAAGAACCAAGGCCTACACATTCGCCTCTCTCTTGCATCTTGAAAACTAAACTACATAGCATGGATTTATATAAGGATGATCTTAATTCAAGAGCACGCTAATGGTGATGGAATCATAAGCGAGGGATGTTGACGTTTCCAAATTCGCTATAGATGGATAATCGGATATATGGTTTATGAAAAGGAGTTCTGATTGGGTGTGATCGACGGATGAGATAATGGATTGGAGTGGGGTCTAGCTGAATTGACATTCATTGAGAATAAAGGGTTGACGACTCCTTGCCTAATCCAAGGGCCAAGTCCATTTTGAGAATCCATTCCTTCTTTGATGGGATGTTTGAATACATTTGCCAAACAGCTTATGTATAATTCCTAGGGACCACCGCCCATGGGTCATTTGGATCAGTTGAAAAGTACTCTTGAATTGGAAACTGGAATCCATGATCATTTGTGCCATTTATTTTTAAATTTCTATCCCCAACTGACTTAGGAATTCTAAGGAAATGATCGATCAGGGAGACCAAATAATGGACCTAATCAGGTGGACAAAATATGAGAAATGATAATAGACGGTTTTTAAAAGTTTGATGATGGTCCATTTCATAAATAGGGTTAATCATGTTTTGTGACCTGTCTGAGTTTTAGAATGGTCTAACCTTTTTTTGGGGTCGATTCATCTTCGAAGGATGCATCTTCTGAATAGACTAGATTGCATATTTAAAAACACGGTAGGCCCCATACACAATCTAGAAGTTTTTAATGGTGAGCGTTCCCGTCCCCACTGTGCGGCTCACATGAGTTTCAGATGGACCTAAATTTTTTATGAAAATCAGAAACTTAAGTTGCCTAAATGATGGACGTATTGGATGTAAATAAAAAATCACAGTGGGCCCCACATGTACATTTTTACATTAAGGTTAACCTAGAGATTTGCATTGGACCCAGGCTGGCCTCCGTTTTAGCACTCCTGATGGTAGGCTGGACTGATTTTGGGGAAGTCATCTGCACACTTGTAGAAGTGGGACACATCTGATACGGTCTGACGTCCCACGGGTGTGACCATGGCACGTGCGGTCTTGTGGGGAGGATTAGAGGTGGATGTGTTTGCATGTGCCGCAGTTTGTGAGAATTAAAAGAACAAAAGTTATATAATATGAGCGCCGTCCTTGTCGAACTTGAATGGAGAAAGGTGAGATTGGTTGTCAAAGGCTATCACTGACAACAAGGAAATGTATTAATGAGATATACATGAAAAGTAAATAATTTTGTGGCCATGAATCAAGGTACAGTTACACTTAGAGATATAAAATGAGTCGAGCCATACCGAGGTCGACTTAGAGATATCAACAAGCAAAGCTTCAAATCTATAGCGTCCGACCTGACCTATTACGGAAATAATCACTGCAAAAGATCACGGCAAATCAAGTGTAATTACACCTTGATTCATGAAGTGTGTGTACTGACATGGGCGTATAGTAACAAGCTGATCCAAAAAAAAAAAACGTATAACTGCACCTTAATTCATGGCCACAAAATTATTTACTTTCCATATATATATCTCATTAATACATTTCTTTGTTTATAATTTCTTATAAATCCGATTCTATATACATTAGACAGCTATAAACAAATCCTCAACAATTATACAATTATTGATATCAATATACATCATCTCTCGCTGCATTGGGCACGAGAGTTTTCAGTATTCTTGTTTATCTTTTACAACCTGATTCTACGTCCTTTTGTAAGGCTTTAGTACCGACTTGGAACTCGGAAGAGACCATTACTCATCCGACCAGCCAGCTCCGACCAGGGTCAATTCTTTAGTGCAGCTCGGATGGATGTAAGCGAGCCCCAGCTCGGATGGGAACATGGCCGAGGGTCATGTTGAACAGTCAACCCCAGTAATGCACGTCCAAGGAGTCACCTGATGCACAATCTCAGGGTACCAACCGACATCAGCACATGCGCGGCTCTCACTTGATGACGGAGATCGTGCCAAGATTAGCAGACATGTTCATTTCAAATCGAATGTATATATAGGAGATATTACAACAGAGAAAGGTGTGTAATATCTCGCACCCCAAACCTACTCTACGCAACTTAGACTCACATTCCTAGCCTGACTTTGGCATCGGAGGGTCCCCTATTTTAACATGGGTTTCCTTTGTCTTCATTTTGTGCAAGAGACCGGGTTCACTCCGAGTACTCAAGCTCGGTAAAGGGAGTCAGATTTTAGCACCAACAATTACCATTAAATGATTTTCTTCCCCAACCGTCGCTTGGAAGGCCACTACTGAGATGACTATGATCAAGCAATATAACTTGCATTTATGCTGGGGTCCACCAGATGGACAACCTAAATTGATACATATCCCGCCACATGTACTAAATATGGACTGGTGAAATGGCTGACACATCTCAGGAAATTAGACCACCCCGTATTTTTACTTTAAATCATCTATTTGATAGCCATCGATTGAATGGCTAAGCTTGGCTGATCAATGTGATTTTTAGTGTATGCTCCATCCATGGGATGCCATGCAATTTGAATGTCTTGGATACCATGCATCAGTGTTACATTTTGAGTGAGGGACCACTATTTCACATGCAATATTTTTCTTGGCACCAACGTATCTTTTGAGTCGACTTTTTCTACTGTGAATGGGGATTTTTTTTTTAAATGTTAGATTGAATTATTTCAACCACTCAATGATTATTTAATCCTTTCCCTTTGGATATGGACCGCATCCTTAATTACTGTTTTGTGGGCTTAAGTTTAGGATCACCCCGGTTTGAAGGTTTCATAGTCAGCTACTATCAGTTGTGTATATCTCTCTAAATCAATGGGTCAGATCATTGAAATATGACACCAAATCCAACAGATAGTGATTTACGGCACCATATTCTACCAATACCAGGACAACAGACCACAATCAGCAAGAACCCCACCACCATGATCTAACAGATAGTGATTTACGGCACCATATTCTACCAATACCGGGACAACGGACCACAATCAGCAAGAACCCCACCACCTTGATCTAACAATATTCAAAAGGAACAAAATCAAATCTTTCTTGATAGGAAGGAAAAAAAATTAACTTGTTACGAACCCAAAGGGCCATCACCCCACAGCAGAACTTTATGCCCCACTTACTTTTTTTTATATTCATAAAAGCTTTTGGGTTTGACTTCTTCCTAATACATCTAGAAAAGCTTGTGGACCATGTTGCTTCCTTTTTACCTCCGGAAATAATTGTAGGCCCACCTCCACTTTTACCATGCCTTTAAAACATATAGTGGTGTTTGGAACCGATGTCTTGAAAAACTAATATGACCCATAAGTCATTAATCATGTGGATATGACTACAACAATCTCAATCATGATTTATGATGACTATAATTCTTTGGTGGACATTTTATTAATTTTATGTTTGTGATATTATCTTAAATTTATATTATGGGTTTGTTAAGAAATGATTCTTTTGATAATCTTTGAGCTTGAGATTGAATATGACAGTCATTGATTTGAGAAAGAAGTAGATAATGCATCTCAACAACCTGTTAAACAATGATCATCAATGATGCCCAGGACACATCCGTGGACATCTATTCATGAGATGTATGGTCATTTTGTTTGAGAGAATTGAGTTAAGTTAGGATGGACAGTCTCCATCATTTACAGCCAACTTTTTGTCAGTTTATGCATTATCCTTACCTTGCATAAGAGTGTGAGTGTGTTATAAATAAAGAATTTGGATTCTGACTACTCACGTCTATGAATCAAGATCAAGTTAATAGTATGAAGGTCTGTTAGCCTGGATTGTGATGATAAAATCAGTACTTGATACATAAAAGATAGTTAATCTTTAGACTTGAATACATATAAGGGTCACGATATCAATTAATCGGCTTTGGCTCTTCTCACAATGTCCATGCAATAGGCCAATAAAGTAGTCGTAGCTAGTTATTGTTATCAGAAGTCGCTCATTCTTAAACAGTCCAACAAGAGATCCATTGATTTGTCTAGGAACATATTTATGATTTTGATATGAATATATCAGGGACTCTTTTTCACTAAGCTTAGCACTCTAGATCATTTAATTAGTTTTTCAAAAGATTTTAACCGTTAAAGTTTTATTTTTGTTGGGAGTCCCAACTCATGTGAAGGTAGGACCCACATGTGTAGCTTAAGCAGTGTTTACTTTGCCATATGTGTGTAAGGGATATTTTGATCTTTTCCCTAAGCAAGTATAAAGAAAGAAAGAAAAAATAATAATAATAATAATAAAGAGCTTTCTACTTAGGGAGTTCTACTAATAAAAAAAAAGAGAGAGATAGACAGAATTCTGTAGTAGAAGAAGAAGAATAAAAGCTTTCTACCACCAAAATTTTCCATCCGAGTTCATAAGAGTTCATCCACAACACAAATTTTTTTGATTGTCTTCTCCAAGGGATGTGTTTGAGATTTTCTACGATCCATAGTTGGTAAGAAATTCCTTTTTTTGCATTGCTTCTAATTTACCTTTGGGTGATACAGTTGGAATATTCAAAAGAGGTCTCTTGATGATTGCATTTTCATTCTTTCTATTATGTTGGATTTGTGTTGGATTTGGTCTTGTGATTTTTCCCTTCACATTGGAGGGTATTCCACAAAAAAAAAATCTTGGTGTTGTTTATATCCTATATGTTTGAAGATTTTCTTATTTGTGTATGTGATTATCATCCATTAATCTTCATCATCATTCACACATCTTCTTCATCTCTGTGTAGTCTATTCTTATAAATAGTTATAAAATTTCGTGGCACCTATTAGAAAATTTTTCATGAGTTATCTAAATCTTTCCGGTATTAAGATAAACTGAGGAAAGACCTCTTAAACTGGAGCACCATCATTGACATTAGATCAACATACACCACGGGATTTCAATTATGATCTAACCTTTTAAAAAATTGAACATGATTGTATTTGGAAGATATTCGAATTGGGATTTTATTTTAGATCTGGAAAAAATCACATTTGGCTCCGCATCTCCGATAAAATCTCATCAAGTGGGTCCACTTCTATCTCTTACGTCCCATTTACCTCTAGGAATGATTGTGGGTACACATTCTCTCCTACCTTACCACTAAAACATCTAGTGGGCCCACTTCTTTCCCTTACATGCAAAAACCTTATGGGCCAGCTTTTCCTATAGAAGCGCTGGTGGGGCCCACTTCATAGTTGACCTCTAAAACAGCTTGTGGATCTTATTGCCTCTAGAAAAGCTTATGGGCCCAGCTCCTTCCTCATACCTTTGTGGGTCCCATTGCTTCCTCTTTCCCTCTAGGAATGACTGTGGATCTACCTCCTCCTCTTACCTTATCTCTAAAACATCTAGTGGGCCTTCTTCCATCTCATACACACAAAGAAACCTTGTGGGCCAACTTTACCTATAGAAGTGTATGTGGGCCCCACTTCCTATTAGGCTTCTAAAAAGGTTTCTAGATCCTATTACCTCTAGAAGAGCTTTCAGGTTCTAATCCTTCATCATACCTCTGTAGGTCTCATTGATTCCTCTTTACCTCTTACCTTACCTCTAAAACATCTTATGGCCCATTTATCTCTCTTACATGAAGAATGATCCCAAAGGGACAAAAATACCATAGAGCCGACTTCATGTGGGGCTCCCGTGATGTGTATCAGACATCCAAACAGCGTATCTGATGCGCTCTGTTGAGAAAATGGGGTCAAAAAAAAAAAAAAAAAAAAATCATCCAAAAACTCAGGTGAGCCAATCCATCAGTAGCTGTGTAAGATGATGCACAAAACCTCTAAAATCACGTGGATATACGTTACCAATTTGCAGATATATACCCTTCTTTATCCTAATTACGGAGTATATGATCCATAGCTCAAGTGGTAGACTCGTTGAAAGATACATGGTTTCAACACCGAGGTCTTGGTATTGGGTTCGATTCCCTAGTGGGGGTGGATAGTATTATCCTTGGGCGGTCTGTCAATGCAAGTGAGGCCCACCATATTTGTTCATCATATCTCACTTTCATTGTGGCGCCCATCAGATCACTGGCACCACTTGGATGAATCAAATCCTTTGGCTATTACCATTATATAACTATTATTCTTTTGATACGCTGAAAATATCGCACGTATAAACACATCCACCTCTAGTCCTCACCACAAGACCGCACGTGCCATGGTCACGTCCGTGGGGCGTTAGACCATGTCAGGTTGTCCCACGTCCACAGGTATGCAGACGAACTGGCCCAAAATCAGTCCACTCAACTATCAGGAGCGCCAGCATGGAGGCCTGGTCGGATCCAATGCAAATCCTTAATGTGTGGGGCCCCCCATGATGTTTTATTTACATCTAATACATCCATCATTTAGGCAACCCAAGCTTCTAATTTCATCCAAAATTTTGGTTCATCTAAAATTAATGTGAGCTACTCCAAAAGGAACTGTTGTGATGGGAATGCCCACCATTAAAAAACTTCTAGATTGTATGTAGGTCCTACCATTTTTTTTTTTAACCTGCAATCTAATCTATTCAGAAGATGCATCCTACCAGTATAAATGGATACTCAAAAAATTAAACCGTTTTAAACCTTTGGCAGGTCACCAAAAATGATTTTAGAGGTTTAAAGCACAGCATTCTTGAGTTATAGATCAACCTGATTTTTGAGATAGACTATCATCAAACTTTTAAAAACCGTCCATTTATTTTGTCCACCTGATCAGTCAAAATAGAGATACGTTTTAAATCATTGCCTGTTGGAATGAGATTATATGAAATTTGTAATTTGTGTTTGAGCACTGGAAAAGAATTAAAAAGAATTAGCATGCAGGTATCTTTTATAGAAGATGAATTCCATAAAACAAAGTAACTGATCAAAGCTAATTCATTTCCTTTGAAATTGTGAGCAATAAATGGATTATAATTTAATACATGGTAAGAAGGGTCTAAACAAGAATACTTCAACTGAATGGTGAACATGATCAGAATCTTTTACTCATTACATCAACAATTTTCATTGATAAAATATGGAAATCTATTGAAAAATAAAAAATATGCATGTCCAATGAAATAGTTATTGTTATCTGCTTTAATAACGAATCATTGATTTATTTAAATAATTAAATAAAAGGAACAGATCTTTCCAACTATTTCTAAGCTTTTCTAGGTTCCTAAACATAGGAATTTACACCTATTCATGGATTCCAATTCCAAAGTATTATCTATTGACCCAAGTGATCAATGAGTGATGGTCCTCAGGAATTATGGATAAGTTGGCTTTGGCAAATGCATTCGAACATCCCATCAAGGAATGGATTCTCAAAATGGTCTTGACCCTTGGATTAGGCAAGGAGTTGTCAACCCTTTATTCTCAATGAATGTCAATTCAACTGGGCCCCATCGAACCCACAATCCTATCCGCCGATCACACCCAATCAGAACTCCTTTTCACAGACCATATATCCGATTAACCACCTACTACTCACATGGTGGATTTGCTATTGCACACAACAATAAGATATAAACGAATTTAGAAATGTCAACATCGGTTGTTTGAGATTCCATCACCATTAGCGTGATGGTGAATTAAGATCTTCCTTATATAAATCCATGGTGTGTAGTTTAATTTGCAAGTTTCAAAAGAGAAGCGACGTGTACAACTTAGTTCTTAGACTCATTGAGTCGACTCAGTCGGTTACATTTCAAGATGAGTCACTGTGCAGACTCATCGAGTCAGTAGTGTACATGTGAGTGGGCCCATATAAAATAGCTGGGCCATGGCTATGATGATGGTGATTGCTTGAAGAATCAAAGCTGAGGTGTTTTCTCTTCATCTCCCTCAAAGGCGTCCAATGCCATGAAGAATCGGTTAGCTACTTTTCATTCGGCATCGGGTCCTTTGTCGGAGATTGACAGGAAGCCCCTCATCACAAAGGCAACTCTTAAAGACTGTTTTAATACATCTTTCTGACGATGACACTGTTGAGTTCTTTGTAACAATCCAGGTATGTTGTTTCTCCAATACAGGTGAATTACAGAAATCAGAGGGAAATCATTGAGCCGAGCTCAGTTCGGTCTAATGTAAGGCCAAGGCCGGACCAGTAACCTTTATGGGTCTAAAATTGAGGCTGAGCCCATTAGGCCGAGTTCCAGACCATGTCAATCAGATAAAGGCCCAAATTCAGCCTCGGTCTGGACCTCAATTGAAGGGCTACCGAAATGGAAACCAGGGCTCGGTCTGTTTAATTTACTGGGCTGAATCGAACAGTGTCGCAGAGCAAGCCCAGATGGGTAAACCCAAAACTATAGGTCTTTGAGCCAGCCCAGCTCATTGACGCATGCAGATGGTTGCTCTTTAAATGGTTCAACATACACATGAAACGGATGATCCTTCAAACCGATGCTAGAAAAAGAAAAGTTAGATGACCAAATAAATATTCATTGGGTAAATTGAAGTTTAATAAGATTTCTAGAAGGTGCGACTTTTGGAGAATCAGCCATCCATAACAGGACCCAATAGATGGATGGACCTTAGTTATTCATCTCCTTTCCAGTCATTATGTAGAGAGGTGGTTCTACTATATTCCGGTTCTTCCAAGCCATAGTGCCTTCTATACCGCCAACATACAACGGTCACCAATTTCCGATGTCTGATGCAGGGGCCCATGGAAGAGATAGTTGTGTGTGTGTGTGCACGCGCGCACGTGTGTTTGTGTGTGTGTGAATTTTTGGCATGATGTGTGTGACATCCACCCTATCATTTGTGCTAGCTTATGCTTGGAAATGGTGGGAATTGCTTTATGAACAGTTTAGATTGGCATGTAAACATAACGGTGGGCCCCAAGGAGGTTTCAATAGTGGACATCTCCATTCCCACTGTTCCCTGTGGTGTGAACCACTTCCGTGTCTTGGATAGGCCTGATTTTTGGGCTCATTTAGTAACTTGAGCCGGTACAAATGGTGGACAGAATGGATGCTGCACCCACATCGCATGGGCCTAAAGCTTTTGGCTTCAAGTTCCTCACAACAGTTATAGGAAATGGTTTTTGGCCATGCATGTATTCCATGGAAAGAGGCAAAGAAACGATAATTATTAGCCAACAATTATTTCCACAACCACTCTTGAAACTGGATATAAATTTTGAAGGCCTCGTTTGGATAGCACATTCATATTTGTGAGAATGGTTAAATGGTTTCTTGTGTCAGACAATCCCACTAACAGAATTAGAATTACATTGTGGAATCCTTCCTTTTCATTGCTATCCAAACAACTCAACTCTCGCATCAATGGAAAACCTATTCCATTTCCAGATTTCCATGGAATTGGCGATATCCAAACATGTGCCTTGTCGCAAGCTCCCTACAACAGTTGTAGGAAATCTGTGTCCAACAGTGGCGGCCACGACAATGCAGAGCAGTTACAGGGCCCAAAAAGGGAATCAAAATCCATCCAATTTATGTATTTCCTACAATAATAACCAGCAACAGTCAGAATCCTGCAATGGATTTCATCAACACATATTTAGAACTACCAAAAAAACAATCAAGCAGCTGAATCTACAATGGAACAGCTCACCATGCATTTCTTGTCAGACCTTCCATTGGCGCAAGGCTTAAATATAGCCCACAAAATTTCATCCATGTCATCCCCTCTAGAAAGCATCCATTGGCAATACAATATACATACACCGACAGATACAACCACTGTATGAAACAAAAAAGACCACTTACTGATGCTAGCGACGCCGAATTCCTTAGCACTGATCTTCGACAATGTTCAATCCCACCATCTTGTAGCTTCCTCATTTACCATGAACAGTATCCCAAGCCGATTAAGAGGGTACCGCATCTGTTTGTTTTAACAGCCGCAGCAGTTGGAAAAAGGTTTGGGTCTTTAGACTAGAAAGAGACCCATACGAGCAATTTTGGGTCTTTAGACCAGAGAGAGACCCATATGAGCAATTGTGCTTGTACCTCATGCCTCAACTGCAGCAATCACTTCATCATCCGTCGTTTCAGATGTGACCACCTCTTCCGATGCTTCGACTTCTGGAGAGTCCATCTCTGGGCATTTCTTCTTCTGTGTCTCATTCATCAGCTTCTCTCTTAGCTTCACCATCATCTCTTCCCGGGCGCCTTCATTCTCAGTGAAATACCGCTTGATGGCGTCTTTTCCACGGAAACTCTGCCCATTCATGCTGTAGAATGCGCCTCCTGATTTCGTTATGAACTTGTGTTTCAATCCCAATTCTATGATCTCCGAATCGCGGGAGATTCCCTTACCGAACTCAAGTTCAAACTGAGCTGTCTTGAATGGTGGAGCATGCTTGTTCTTCACGATCTTCACGAGAACTTGGCTTCCAACGGTCTGAAAAACAACTCATTGTGTCATCACAATAGCAAAAGAAATGAAAAGAAAAGCATTCATGACCACCAGACGTAATTTTTCTAACAACTGAGAGCTAATGCCCCAATACATGTAGGACCAGCACATAGTAAGAGCTGAGTACATGCAACTAATTAAACACACATATTGTGTAATGACAAAACAAATGGGCAGGAGTTATTATTACTTCTTCTCCCTTTTTGACTAGTCCGATCCTTCTGATATTTAGGCGAACGGATGCATAGAACTTCAAGGCGTTCCCCCCAGAAGTGACTTCCGTCGGCCCACCAAATCCTCCAAACGTGCTCAACTTTGACCTTACCTACAAATAAAAGTTTTCCCACTCGGAGGTTGTCAACAGATGATTTGAATATAACTACACAATTCCAAGTTCCATCACAGATATGCCTAGAGACTTTTTTGGGATCAGGGAAATGGGAGTATGCATAAGGTAAATCCATGAACTTGTCAAATTCATGGATTTGCATTGAAATTGGATTTGGCAGATCCCAAAATCCCTGGTTTGGTGATCAAGCAACATATCCATTGCAATTATTGCAATGGCAGAGCATTTATTGCAAAAGCATGACTTATTGCTTTTAAGATGGTTTCTCATTTTGTGGATTTGCCAAGTCTTTAGTTTTGGGGGGAATTTGGAATTTGACCCAAATTCATGGATTTGTGGTGGTATGGATTTGGAAATTCCCACAGACTTGGCAATCCCCAAACAGGGGAGATTTTAAATCCATGGATTTCAAGTCCTTTCCCCAAATCCCTCTCTCCAAGTAGCCCTTAAGATGTTTTGTGGACTTCAGGAAAGAATTTGAACATGTGAGAAACAAGTAGAACATCTCCAAAGCAATTGTTGCTTAAAATGTTCTTCTTATTTTCACCTTCACTGCCCACAACTTTCAACCCCGTCTCAATTGGATCTCAACTACAAGAAGATGGGCGTGAATGGCAAGCAACAAGCAATTAGTAAAGCAGTGAACTGTGAAGAAGAGTTTGAAGTTGGGGAAAGAGTAATCAGAAGAACAGGCTGCGTTCAGGTGCAGGTTATTGAATTTTTTGCGAACAAATGCTGACCAAAGGAAGCATCCATATGAAATATGTTTAAAATTTTGAGGTTTTAATGGATAGGAAGGACTTTAAAAATACATTAAAGATTGAGTTTTTTTTTCCCTTTTTTTCTTTTTCTTTTTTATTTGAGATGTTTTCATCTAAAACAAGATGCAGAAATCGACTTTGTTAGTGATGGTGTCTATAGGAACTTAGGAACTCTCTGCATAGGCTTGAAACAAATAGATTTTGTGACTGGTTTCTGTTGCTGATATCTTCTGGCAGCTTAACACATCAGATTCGTTTCATCTTTTGCAGAAATAGCAACAAAATATCAGAAACATTTTGCCATCATGCCCACCGAACAAAGACCCATTTCCTGTGGGGCACTCGACCCCTCAAAACAAGATTAAAATCCAACACAGAACTTGTCATAAGCTGTTTTCAACTAAATCGGATTTAATTTTGTCGGATCTTGCTACATGAAACAGTTTAAAGTATCTAGAATCAGTGATGGCAATCAATTGGAGAAGCATTGCACATAGGAAGGGTTGGGGAGAGAAGGTATGCAAGCTGGGATGATAGTAAGAAGCACAGAATAAAGATGTGCTCCCCAACGCTTTAGTTATGGGCCATATTTCTCACATAGATTCTAATAGTTTTTTTAACCCTTTCTGTATATATAGGGGAGTGCTACAGTGCCTCAATGCAGTAGCATGCTGCAGTACCTGCTAAGTATGCTACGGTATTTTTTGGTTTTTCAGTGATAATCAAGGGCTGGAATTGGGTTCTAATAGAGATTAATAGTTTGTTTAGACTATGATTTTGTTTACAGTATAGACTGTCTTGTACTAGACATAAGCTTGGAATTGAACAAAGAAAAGGAATTGTATTTTAGAATAAGAGATCATCTTGCAGAGGTGAAACCCCAAAAAACCACCTCTTCAAATTGTGAGAAACGCGTGTGATGAGATGCATCTCTTCTATTCCATTTTCTACTCCTTTTCACTTTCTTCCTCTGAAACCACACCCACCACGCATCATGAGTGGGTTGTGGTGGGTGGGAGGAAGCGGTTGACATTTCTTCATGTAAAAGTAGTAGTTGCTTGGACCTTTTTTTCCTTCCATGGCATGGGAATGGCTTGGGTCAAAAGGGAAGGTGCAGAAGCTCTCTTCTAGTGGGTTTATGGTCTATTTGGGTGGAACGGTATGAGAGATGTTTCCTTAACAAGCTTATGTTGCTGGATGAGGTGTTCAAAGGGGCAAAGTGGGATGTCATGACTTGGGTCTCATCTATCAAGTCCCTTGCCAGTTGTGCTGAGACTCCATGGATTCTGGTTTTGTGTATCGTAATTTTGGTGTAAATTCCTCATTTATGCCCTTTTTCTTCTCGTTAATAAAACTTGTTACTTTAACTTCTTCTTTTTTAAGTAGTTGATATGGTGTTTCACTTTGTAATTTGGATGACGCCTAAGCCTCATCAAACTTCCTTTTTAGTTTAATAAATTTTGTTATCCTCTAAAAAAAAGTTGATGGGAGCTGGAGGTACTAGAATCGGGAAACAGAGCAGGCAAGATATTCTGAAGTGGAAGAATAGCATTTTGGGTAGAAGATTCCTGCTAGTAAGACTATGAATTCTAATTCTAGTCACATTTTGCAGACCATAAATGCCATGAGCACTTCCGAGTGGTTGAAATGAATGGGTTGATTTGCATCAGAACATTTGGTTGACAAGTCAAAATTTTAAGAATCACCTGATTGATAAAGATCAAGATAGTTTGGGAGAGGGATAATGAATGGCTCAACTTGCGGAGAGCCTGGCTCATCAATCTTGCTTGTAGTGCCATGTGTGCATCTCCCATCTCACCGTCAAGTTCACTTTTAGGCACCAGAGCTGCTACCTGCATTTTGCACAAATGGGAAATTCCAAAAATAGTTCAAGATAGTGTTGATTTTTTAAACTCTTCACCAAATCATTTATCTAGATACACATAGGATTGACTCTTGGATGGTGAAATGAAAAACTTGTCACATATTCCCTGTAACTAGGGGTGGTAATGGGCCAGGATTAGCCCTCACCCAGCCCTAGAACTAATCGGGCTGAAAAGGCTTTAGCCCCGGCCATAGCCCTAAAGAACAGGGCCTGGCTAGGGCAGCCAAAAAGGTCAATTGGGGGAAAAAAAATCAGACCAATGCATTCATTAGGTGGGCGAAAAGCGCATTGACGAAGACCATCAGTTCTCCATTAATTTCAACGGAGTAAGCCCCTGATTTTAGCATCATGAGATTTTTCTGTTGTGACTTGTGACCCACATTTTGCATGGTTAAGATGTACTACAAAATATAGGCATAAATTACTTTAGGGCCAGTCCAGATCAGGACAGGCCATTCATCATTCTCCCCAGCCCGGCCCTCGTGCCAGGTTTAAGGGCCCAGACCCTGGTCCTGCAGGGCCAGATCGACCAGCCCATTTCCACCCCTATTGGTAGTGCCCTAATGTGTGTTTATCTGTATATAAGCTTTCTTAACTATTTCTAACTTCAGGCCTAAGCCATTATCAAGAAATCATGCCCATCTTTGAAGTACAATGAAATTGCAAATAAGCAGTACAACCATTTCAATAATATATATATTATCAGAATATAAAAGAAATCGAGGAAGCAGGTTCAAAGATTTCAAGTATAAAATATGTTACAGATATATATCTGTAACAGAAATGCTAAGGCTTTTGAAACAAGCATATCAACAAGAAATATGCCTAAAAATCATATAGGCAACCACTCCACCAATGTTAGGCCATCACTGTAAACATGGAACTCAGTATATTCAGTCTAAACACAAACACAAACTAATGACCAAGTCAATCATCTCCCTAGATGATTTTCATAACATTGCTAAATTGTTAAGACTCAGCCAAGGAAAAACAAGAAAACAAGGAATGATTACTGAATTGAGTGTGAACTGAAGATTGGCTTTCATGAGAAATAGAAGATTCATGGACTGGACCACTCTACTTACACTGTCCACAACTACAACATCAACAGCACCACTCCGGATTAAGGTGTCCACAAGACTAAGAGCCTGCTCGCCACAGTCTGGTTGTGATAGCAGCAAATTATCAGTTTTTACACCAATAGATTCTGCCAAAGCTGGATCAAGTGCATGCTCGGCATCCACGAAAACACAATAACCTACATAAAAAGAAATACAAAAAACATGTTACTAAGATGGAAAGAGCTTACAGGATGATCCTAGAAATACCTGAAATTTCTCAAACAAGCATTGTGAAATGCAATGACTAATCTTGAACTGATTCTCTTCCTCATCATCGTTAGAGGTAAGAAATTGGAAACCACTTAATGCAGGGGCATTTTCACACCGGGCTCAAATGGGGTGGCTTGTAGGATGCGGGGGCACACTCGAGGTGGGCGGCCCGTGTGAGGTGGAGCCCATGTAATGTGGGGCCCACGAGGAGGGTTCGCCATAGACCTAACCCATGAGATGTGGAGCCTGGGTTATGAGATAAAGGGATTGATTTTCACACTCTATCAGTTCGAGCTTTTAGAGCAAGTGGTTAATTGTCCTGCATCAAAGTGGTATCAGAGCAGGAGGTCTAGTGTTCGAGACTCCTCACCAAGGGTGATTAATGCAGGGGCATTTTCACACCAAGCTCGAGTGGAGTGGCCTTTTAAAAAGACAGCGGAAAAGATATTTATTGCACAGGCATTCTTATCATCATCATCATCATCATAGCTTCTAGATACTTTGGTCAGCTTCTTTAACTTGGTAATTGGTATTCTTGTTAAGAATATCAAATATAATGTTGTAACTGAATGAATATGTTAAAACTGCTCCAGAAAGACTACAGTTTGGGTAGAAACCCAAATGATTTTGGATACAAGATCTGGCACATATGCATGATTGATGACCTATTCAACATTGAAGAACATCAAAAAAAAAAAAAAAAGGTACATGCATTGTTTAGCCTCCTTTAAAATAAAGTGTCATGGGGATAATGGGGAGAGCTGAATGGATGTGGAAATACAGTAAAAGTTACCTCCATGCTTTTGTGCTTCGGCAATTACATGAAGAGCAAGAGTTGTCTTCCCTGAAGCCTCTGGACCATATATCTCCACAACACGTCCCTACGGAAAGCCAAACATATGAATAACTGAGCAGCAGCCACAACAAGAGGGGTCAAAAGTCAGAAGGATGGCCATGACTCAAATTATTCAATCATGCTAGCCATAGAGCATATCATTGCTCTTGTTACTAATGCATGTTAAAGATACTGAATATCCAAACATTTGTAACTTCAATTGGCCCCATCATGAATTCTAACATATACTTCAATGATGACAAATAGAAAATTCTCATCTATACACATGGTCTAGGAGGATGCCAATGATGCATGCCCTGCTATTAGCAATGAACATCACACAAAGAAAAAATGGTTTCAAATAATACAAAATATCATCATCATCTAAAGCCTTATCCCAACTAATTGGGGCAGGCTACATGTATCCTTTTGTGCCATTCCACTCTATCAAATTAATACATGAAGATCTTGCCATTTAAAGAAATCAATTTTTCAGTATTTCTGGTTTTTCCAAGTCTAACCCACAGCTTCTCGAGAAAAATGATCACCAAAACAATACACTGATAGATTCTCCAATAATAATAAAAGGGCCTTTATAATTGTCACTACTTATTGCACTGCTACATGCAGCAGAATGAGAATCAGAAACAAATTTTCTAAGGCATTTCAAGATACTCCTTGTTGGATTTATTCCATCAATGAAGAGAAGTACCAAACTGACAGTAGAGATCATAAAGCATGTCCCAGTTGCCTAAGAGAGAGAACTATTTACAGTTCTAGTGACCAAATTACCTTTGGAAGCCCACCAATTCCCAATGCCATATCCAAAGAAAAAGATCCTGTCGATACCACAGGAACATGTCTAGGAGAAGCGGAACGACCAAGCCACATGATTGACCCCTTTCCAAATGAGGAAGTGATTTGATCCAGAGCTTGTTGTAGAGCCAAATCTTTCTTAGACATATTCTCTTCACTAGAATCACTTCCATCAGACTTAGATTTCTTTCTAGCTGAAAGAAGAAAACAATGCAAAAGCAATTACTTTTCAGCATGGCTAAATAGCAAAGTTAAGAGCTTAGCTTGAAAACCAGAAGATAGTCAAGATGCATTAGAAATTCATAGTAGCAATGTAACGGAGGCAGCAAAATGTCCATTCCAATCACAATACCAGTTGCATACAAGATGGAAATGTCGATGGTGAAACTGCAATCACCTAAAAAGCAGAGTACGCTTACAAGACTAGATGTGAAAAAAGGCTTTCGCATATACATATGACTAGCAACCCCCTGCGGTGCATAAAATAAATGTGACAAGTGACGACCCACACCGAGAGAACCAAAAGGACATCATCATCTTGCCTCTACAACGTTTTTTTTCTTGGTTTTTTTTAATAGGCCTCCACAACTAACGGTTGAAGTCAGTATCAACATATTCAGGTCAGCAAGCATTTGCTCTGAATTAATCAAATTGGAACTTTGAGACACAGCACACTTATGGGTTGCATGTCAGATATGACACCTCCAAAGCTTCATAATCAAAGACATGGTATATGACAGTGGATGCACAAGTAAAACACTCAGCTGCCTTATGAACCAACGTGACAGGAATACTCAGATGCATCGTGCCCAAACAGGCAGAAGGTACTGGTTCGAAATTGGTGTTTGGGTAAACATTGGATTGCTCATATCGAAATTGGTGTTTGGGTAAACACTGGATTGCTCATATCAAATAATTTTTTGATAACTGAGTAATGGAGCTCAAACAGAGAGTTGTGTTCCCTTTCCTTAAAATAAAAATTAAAAAAAGGTAGAGTTCAAACAGAGATTGACTGGTTTACGTATTTCAGTGGAGGATGACTTCTGAGGCATGAGGCGACAAGGAGCTTTGGTTTTCTTATTTGATCAATTACTAAATTAAGGTACTACTGACCTGCACGTCAAGATCCATAAAACCGACTCAAGGTAATCACCTGGCAAACACTCAAGCCCATGAACGAACCCAATATGAGTTGTTGGTAATTTGTAAAAATAATACAAATAAGGAGACTTTTTTTTAGAATTTTAAGTGAATTAGACTTGATGATATGCTATATGTTTTTTTATTCATTTTATCTAATCTGGTTACAGAGATGATGATTGGATGACAATGCATATAAACAGGGTCCTGGATTTCCAAAGGAAAATAAAGGATTTTTGTCAATGTTCTATTTGCTGTGCTGGAAATAAAACCTAATGCCTGAATGTACAGAAAACATAACATAGCCACATTGCCACATCTACCTTCCACCATTTCACAGAATCCATAAACTACATCCATAATACCCAGGATTTCTCTCAACACCATCGTCGTCGTTATCATTGTAGCCTAGTCCCAGCTATCTGGGGTCCCTGTGCCTAGCGATCCCCTTGATTTCTTTAATTACTTCAATATCAATTAAAAATGAAAACAATCACAAATAAATCCCAAATCTTCAGTATTGAACAATTTGAAACAGAAGTTAATAGACAGATGATTTCTTCAAGCATACTGTGCGCGCTTTAGCTCAAAATTCATTAAATGAAATATTGATAGAAATCCCTTGGCACCTTTTGAAGAAGAGCTGTGGAAATGGAAGGCTGACCCCAAAATTCCTTGCCTAAAACCCTGCCATAAAAAAAAACTAAAGACATGACAATGGGCATGGATCACATAACACCATTACAGCTCTCTTCTTTCTGAACAGTTTGCTGTTCGTCCTACTACATCCCCAGATCATATCCATCATTAAGGGAAAAGAAACATAACAAGGAGCATGTTGTATGATAGAAATTAGCAGACATATCTAGACCGTCTTTAGAAGAAATCAAAGCAAATATAAAATCCAAAATTGTAAAAACAAATGAACATCCTCACAGAAAATGCCTTTTTGTATAAAGAGGATTCAAGTAAACGTTTCTCTAAACCAGGTTACCATATAAAGCATAGTGCATGCAAAGAAAAAAAAAATCATTGGAATGGATGACTTTCAACACAGGGACAGAGCATTTATCAACAAAAAACAGATCCGTAACAACAAGATTCAAGGAAGCATTGTGCAGGAAAGGATACCTTGCTAATCCGAAAAAATGCCCACAAAAAAAGAGGATTATACTCGAGGTTAAAATATAAGCTGGTAGGTGAATGTATTCTGGGAGAGAGTGCAAAAAAAAAGGATACTAATGTGTTTTTGGTATTTATCAGCAATGCATCACTAAATCGAGCAAAAAAAGAGGATTATACTCGAGGTTAAAAATTATATAAACTGGTAGGTGAATGTATTCTGGGAGAGAGTGCAAAAAAAAAAGATACTAATGTGTTTTTGGTATTTATCAGCAATGCATCACTAAATCGAGCAAAATTTACACGGGTAATCCAATACATAGTGCATCAATTCATACTGATTCACCTAGGTTTTAGGAGTGGCTAATACATGCTCTGACACCTGTATTTTTAACCTTGGCTATAGTATCTAAGCCTAACCCAACAATGATTTTGCTTTGGGCCAGCATTCAGCACCAGTAAGGTTCATGCTTCAATGAACCAGATGGTCCATCGACTAGGCACTAAAAATAAAATCTCCTCCACTAGATGATCAAAACCATTGACGTGACCATTTTCCAGTGCACATGGACCAGCTCCTAAATTTTAATATCAACCATCCATTTGAAGGCAACAGGTGGATGGCTAAGATTATCCCAAAAGGGGCATTTCTTGCAACATTTCCATCCACAGTAAAGACCACCAAATCAATGGTCTAGGTCACTAAAAGGTGGAACGGATCTGTATGGAACACTGGTCTGGATTAAGAGGCTGGGAGTTCATACCAGGCATTGTACACTCTTTCCAAACAAGATGGTGATCTTCAAAACAAAATTCCTTATTGTCATGTCCCAAAAAAGGGAAGGAAAAGAAGAAGAAGACGACAAGTTCAGCTTCAGATTTATACAAAAATTAAAAAATTAATTTTTTTTTTTTTTAAAAAAAAAAATTTTTAAAAAGGACAAGGATCAGGTCTGTTTTTCACCCACCATGTCACATGGTGGTGGTGCCTCCACCCCGCGTATGGCTTATCCAGACTGCCTGAAGCATCAGCCCCACTATGGATGGAGCATGGCCTGAATATCAGACTGATCAGAGAAGTTCAACCATCTTATTTCCTTCATAGAATTTGAACATCAGAACATTGTCTTTCCTAACCATCCATCCTATGACCACCAACTGGATAGATTGGATGACCATGTGAGTGTGATTTTCAGGATATGCTCCATCTATGATGGGGCCCACAGCATGGTGGGTCTGGATTAGCATACATTCACACCAAGTTTATGACCACATAAGAAACAGTAGAAGTAACCAACACCCATTATAATGGTCACTATAAAGCGAGCCGTCACTCTCTGCTGTGTTATGTAATGAAAAAGGCCCGTTTTAATAATAGCAGTTATAGGATGGAACAATGGCCATTATGTATGAAAACCATCCTTTTAACCATAGCAGTCATACATTGTGGATTACGAGTAGAGGAGCAGCAACCGGAATATGGAAGAGACATATCCACACGGTACATGGGAATATGATGAATCAATATCGACTGTCCATATAGTTTCCTTTAGTGTGGATGAATGGCTGGTGATTCAGAATAAATATTGATACGATTATCCTAGAAATCTAATCAGCATCATTCAAGTAGATGGTAGGAAACAAAAGGATTCAACAATCGACAATCACGCAGTGAAATCGAGTAAAATGACAGTTACAGGTGTATAATAGGTATGAGTTGTAAGTCATCTATGATAGGACCCACTAGATGGACGCTCCCGATTGATATGCCTGGAGATGGTTCTACCATATTGCACTTCTTCCGTCTCTAATGTATCATTACCCTTCCCTTTTCCCCTTTACTTGGTTTTTCTCTCGCTAATACCTTTTTTTCCCATTTTTCCCCATCTCGCAGTGATGTTACTGTTATACCATGGTGACACCAATCAACTGACGTGGGTAGAAATGCCGTTCTAAAACTTTCATAGTCCACAAAACTCAAACAAGCAATAAAATTAAAATCCAAAATCTCAATAAGGAGAAAAAGAGAGAGAGAGAGAGAGAGAGAGAGAGAGAGAGAGACCTCTGCTGCAGAGAGAGAGTGCCTTATAGAAGCGTTTCTGATAAGAAGCCTCGCCATCTGTCTCTCTGTAAAGGTTCGAGCTCGAGAAGAGAGAGAGAGAGAGAGATTTTGGGGTTTAATAAGAGAATTTCAGTGGGCTTTTCTGTTTTCTTCTAGGGTTTGGTTCTGTATTTTTTTCCCTCCTTTTTCAAGCTGGGGCTCTGTCTCTGTCCTGGAAGGCCGAAGGTTTTATTGCTCGAGGATGGAGACAACAAAAGACCCTGGTTTTCAACGAATTCACAAGCCTACCTCTGGCTCCGACAGACTGCTCTCCCGCGCTTGGGATGTGGCACGTGTGTACCATGGATTCAATTCGGAGTAGGGTCACTTCCCGGGGTAAATGACCTAACGTGCCTGAAATCCAACCCGTCCATCGCGTACGTCACCCATTTTTGGGCTTTTTCTCCGTAAAACAAGATCATTCAACGATCAGGTGGGATGTACCATAAACTTATAACAAAAAACTATAATCACGTGGTATGGCCCACCTGCGTAATCGGTAATTCTATCGTCCCAGTGAAGCATGTCAGATGAATGGATTTGATTGCATATAAACACCACTGTGACCCGACACATAACTAATGGTACGACTCCCATACTAACTTTTTCTTAAGGTATGGGCTACCTGACTCTGGACGGTCATGATTTAAGGATTCCAATGTGAAAATGAGGCACAATATTTGATGGACGGGTGGATCGCATGAAAGTTCCATCCCAGTGGCTCTTGTTGCGCCAGCTACCTAGCACGAGTTAGGCCATCCCGGCTGCGTATTTAGTGGTACATGATAGGTGGAGCTGGACGGACTGGAATACGGTGGAGCAATCGATCTCTCTGGCCCTGGCATTGCCAGGATTTGAATGGTCCGC
The DNA here is from genome assembly GCA_037074715.1 of Magnolia kwangsiensis. NCBI lineage: Eukaryota > Viridiplantae > Streptophyta > Magnoliopsida > Magnoliales > Magnoliaceae > Magnolia > Magnolia kwangsiensis. Next base: position 166,924,310 of record CM073574.1, on the reverse strand, counting down.
TTCCATGTGGATCAAGTAATCTCTTTAGAGCATACCTTCAATGGCCTTGCTTGTGACCCAATGAAATATTGTCACTGAAAACAAAGGTCATGAAATTTATATATGAAATGAGGTAATTCACTATCACCCGTTAAAAATGATGTGGAGATCAATCAACAATATTTCGTGAATTATTAAATAACGACGGATAGTGATGTATAACGTGTCACAAATCCATTCCTAACATGGTTGGGCCAAAAGAAGATGGACCGTGAATTGATCATAACTTTTGATCCGGGTATTGTTACGAGGCGTACAACATATCAATCTTTACTGAAACGGGTCATCCGAGGTAAACCGACCCACAACGTGGGTCGCATCTATCCGTTTCATCGGAAAAAGCGCACTTTCAGCTCAAAAATGAACTTTTAGAAAAAAATTTACTATTTTTAGTAATTTCGATTTTTTAAATATTTTTAGAGTTTTAGATTTTCTTTCATTTTAGAAATAACTTCTAGTTATACTAGGACTCTTCTAGAGAAAGTTTATTTGTAATTTTTATTTTTAGAAATTAGGCCTTAGAAGAGTTTTATTAGAATTAGGATTTGTGTTAGAGTTAGAATTTTGCTATTTTTAGTAACTACGAATTTTAATTTTTTTTTTTTTCTATATTAATGGTGTAAGGAGACACATTAGAGAATTATCAAATTCATTAATCAATTTCGAATTTATTATAAATTATTCTTATTTTCTACTTTCTTTCCTCGTGAATTTGAGAAGTCTCTGTGAGGAGTCCAGAGAAGTTCCGTGGATTCGGAATATTTATCATCTTGAGGAAGACGGTGCTCGACCTCACGTCCTTCCCTACGTCAGTTTGGTATCAAAGACAGGTTTCTCATCGGATCGATGGCTTCTAATGACGGGTTGGGCAACAGTCCCATGGACGGTGCCCTAGGAAATTTATCTTTAATGGCGGCAGTTTTTGAAACAACCATACAAGAGAATCGACAAGTCATGCAAGGGCTGCAGGCTTCTATGGACCGCATAGCGAATCTCTTGGCGGAAAATCTAGGGCAACTTCGTGTTTTTGGTGGTAATCCTCCACCGCCAATTGCTAGAATTCGTAATTATATTGATCATAATGTAATGCTATCAATGAACCACAAGATGGTTCAAGAATTTAAGATGAAAGTCGATCTTCGTAGTTTTAATGGCCAACTCTATTTCAAGGACTTCCTCAATTGGTTGCTTGAAGTCGAACGTTTCTTCGACTACATGAACATTGTAGAAGAAAAGAAAGTTAAACTCATGGCCTACAAGTTGACAGGCAGAGCTTTAGATTGGTGGGAACAACTTCAACTCGAGCGGACGAGACAGATAAAGGCGTCAATCCACACGTGGTCGCTGATGAAGAAGTTATTGTGCATGCGATTCCTCCCTCGAGATTACGATCAGGTATTATTCCAACAAAATCAAAATTATTATCAGGGTAACCGATCAGTAAAAGGTTATGTAGAAAATTCTTATTATTGGTCTGCGAGCAACGACTTCATCAAAACAGAGTTGCAACAGACCACATAATTCATCAGTGGCGAACATGTGACCTCTATAGGAATGGAAAACCAACCCAAGACTTTTAAAGTGGAGGGACAATATCTCATCACTGAACAGGCCTTTGTTAAACAATTTGAAAAAACGAGAGATATATATGCATTAGTTGAAGAGAAAAAATATGTTGAGCCTGTGAATATCCTAGAGGGTTTAGAACTAGTATCACAAGAGTTTAAGGAGGTTGTACTTGATGAATTACCTGATAAATTACCTCCCATACAAGATATACAAAATCACGTTGATCCTGTCTCAGGGGCAAGTCCGCCTAATTGCCCACATTATCAAGAAAAATATGAGATCTTGAAGGCAGATGTGAAGGAACTAATCGATATTAGTCAAGTCAAGGAAAGCATGAGTACATGTATTGTGTCAGCTCAAGAGCTTAATGTCAAGTACAAAAAAAATAACTAATGAACATCGGCGTCAGAAGTTATCTCAGACTCATGTGCCAAGTCTCTTGCGTAACTCGAGGACGAGTTTTTTTCAAGTGGAGGGGTCTAATGTAGAACATGTCACAAATCCATTCCTAACATGGTTGGGCCAAAAGAAGATGAACCGTGAATTGACCATAACTTTTGATCCGGGTATTGTTACGAGGCGTACAACCTATCAATCTTTATTGAAACGGGCCATCTGAGGTAAACCGACCCACAACGTGGGTCACATCTATCCGTTTCGTTAGAAAAAGCGCACTTTCAGCTCAAAAACGAACTTTTAGAAAAAAATTACTATTTTTAGTAATTTTGCTTTTTTAAATATTTTTAGAGTTTTAGATTTTCTTTCCTTTTAGAAATAACTTTTAGTTATACTAGGACTCTTCTAGAGAAAGTTTATTTGTAATTTTTATTTTTTGAAATTAGGCCTTAGAAGAGTTTTATTAGAATTAGGATTTGTGTTAGAGTTAGAATTTTGCTATTTTTAGTAATTATAAATTTTAGTTTATTCATTTTTTTCTATATTAATGGTGTAAGGAGACACATTAGAGAATTATCAAATTCATTAATCAATTTCAAATTTATTAGAAATTATTCTTATTTTCTACTTTATTAGCTCGTGGATTCGAGAAGTCTCTGTGAGGAGTCCAGAGAAGTTTCGTGGATTCGGAATATTTATCATCTTGAGGAAGACGGTGCTCAACCTCACGTCCTTCCCTGCGTCGGATAGTTACCATCATTTTTGTAAGAATATTTGCATTAATTATGAGACGCCATGTGTGAAATTGAAATAATTATATACTAAAAATTTTCTTGAATGAAGTTACAATCAGCCTTAATATATTTTGTCCGCTCATGAAATATATGATTGGAAATAATTTGGATGGCACTGGTATCATCAACATGGAGAAAAGTCAGGGTAGTAACCGGAATTCTAAAATAAAAAAATGAGGCCTCGTAACCAAACGATTTCACTATAAGTAGAAAGCACCTCAACAACGGAGCAATATTAGGCGCAGGAGGGGTGTGACGGGGGCAAGAGTGGGGCGAGGCAAGGGCACGAATGGGCCAAGGCACGTTGGGGAAGATGATGGTGCGGCCAGAGTCCCATGGTAGTGACATGCGACCAGATAGGTTTAAGGTTGGCTAGAGATGGCAGCAGCAAGCATGGGTTGGATTTGTTTTGGGAAGAGAGTGGTGATGAAGAGTTTGATAGAGAGGGGATGGGTTTGGAGTAGGGAAGTTGGGTGTGGCCTAAATGGGTTTTGAAGGCAAATGGGATTGGGTTTTGGGGCCAATGGGGGAAATGAGAGTGGCAAGATCTTGGGATCTTTGGAAGGATGAGTCCTGTGACATCGCGCGGAGTGCTAATAGCAAACTATGAATGGAATTGTGACGGAGCGATGGACCGCAACAATGGGCGGTGATCTTCAAAGAAATGGACTCAACAATCGAATGCCCATATGAACTAGTCTCATACTATGATAATGGATGTGATATGGAGATTTCTTATGTGCTTTTTGTATATTATTATAGCTTTAATGGGGATTTTTTAGAGATACAACTTATATATAGAAAAAAAATACTAATTACGAGATCTATATACATTAAAGAAGATGATTCACTATTAACCACGTTAAAACTCGCGAGTTTCGGGCCTCACTTGATAAGGCACATATTAGACACCACCCCTTGCTTGAGCTCGAAACAAGGTTGGGCTCTAAGGGATCCATTGTGATGTATGGGTTTATCAACATTATTCATATATTTTGGCATATCATTTTATGATATAAACCCTAAAAAGAAGCAAATCCATGGCCCAAGTGGACCATACCGTGGAGATTAAATGGGCACTATTAAAAAAATTTTGAGAGTTGCATGAGCTTTTAATCAGGCTAATATTCATGTTTTGCCTTCATTTAGGTCCTTGTGACCTCATGAACAAGTTTAATGGAGAGTAAACATAAAAAATTCGCTTGTTTTGTATTGGTTGACGAGATGGCCCCACCTATAATTATTACAGGTTTGGGTTAGGTGATTGATTGGATTCAAGTCATTTCATTACCTGCACTTGAATTTGGGGTGCACATCGAATCAGTTGAACCATGGAACTAAACCAGAACTGACCAAACGGTTCGATTTGGTCCGATTCTAAAGTGCATCAATTTCGGTTCCCAAAATTAAAGAACTGTTTAGTTCAGTTCAGTTCCAATTTGAGAGTATACAAAACCGAATCGTGATCCAATCCGTGGAACTGAACTTGGAACCGAACTGTGGAACCGAACCTAGAACCGTTAGTTTACAATATGTTTTAGTTGTATATTTGATTCATGATTTATGGTTTACAATGTACCCTTTGATTGTTTTTATAAATATATATATATTTTTTACACCATATACAATATCTAAACCATTCATCAAATGGATCACAACATGAATAGACATGGGCTAAATTATACAACAAAACATGTAATTGAGCTGGATTATAAAAATCCCAGAACTGTGAAACTGATCTAGAACTGAACCCGGTTCGGTTCTAAGGTGCTACCAATCTGGTTCCAATTTCGAAAATAAGGAACGGTTCGGTTTTGATTTCACCCTAGAACTGGACCGTGTGCACCGCTAACTTGAATGAAGGCCATGATCAAGTGGGTGAATTTCACTCAATTGCTCTTTCTTCATGATAATATGGCCCATTCGATACACGTATTTATCAACATTGTTCATCTATTTTGCCATATCACTTTAGGATACAAACCCAAAAAAAGAAGCAAATTCAAGGCTCAAGTGGACCATTGTAACGCCCGTGAAAAATCCGTACTTGGGTTTGAGTACCGATTTGACCTGAAATCGCGTAGAAATAATTTCCATGGAAATTAAACGTAAGTTAGCTAGCGCAACGCTAGAGTAGCTGGGAAATAGTCCCTGATCACTTTAAATACGTTCTACAAGACCCAAATCGAGTAGAACAGACAACTCTACAATACTCTATAACCTTGGATCAAACTCTAAGCGGGTTTGTCCTCTGGACCATGTTGAACTTTTGTATTGGATTTAGACCGCGCGTCGAAGGTCTGATACCTCCTATCTTAGACCGTTAGAACCGCCCAGCTGGACTTGACAATCATCTCGAAAATCAAGTCAAATCGATAATCACAGACTATTTCGTTGAACTCGGACCGAAGCGATCGCGAATAGGGACGAATTTGGAATTTCAAATTCAAATCTGGCACACGACTTGACGCGTCAGTATTGAGCGTTCTGACCGTCAGAATTCATCCAGATTACACCCTCGGATCAGGAAAAATTTCTATTTATTATCATGAAACTTTCAGCCCTGATCTATGTGCGGTGACCGCTGAACTGAAACTGGTCCGCCACGTGCGATCTGCGAACCCTGCCAGACTGAAAACTTAATACGAGGTACATCTGGTACCCATGAGCTTAAGTCTGATCGCAATCGACCAGGGGACCACCAGAAAGCAGTTTTTGGACCGAAACAGCCCCGAAAGGGATAGGCATCAAGTAAACTTCGTCCCGGAGCCTATTTCCGGCAATTTCAAGCTTATAAAAGGGGTTGAAACCCTCATTTCTCCTTCCCATCCGAATTTCACAAACCCTAGAGAAAAAGAGAGAGAGTTTGAGAGAAAGGGAAGAGGAGAATTTTCCCGCTTCCGACCCCTGACAGTTGCTGCTTCAACACTTCATTCCAATCACCTGGCTGGTGATTTCTACCCTTTTTCAGGTATAGAAAAACCTCAAAAACTTGCTGATTTAGGGTTTACGTAGATTCAGGGCATGTTAGCTAACGTAATCCATAAATCAGGTTCTCTTACAGCCGTAGACGAAGCGTACACGCTCCGTTCAAAATCCCGCGACCGTAAGAGACTAGGTGAGGATTTTAGACGCTTTGATTGACGGTTTACAACGCTTTCAATGTCGTTTAATAGTAGATTATCGACGGCATCGCCGTTTGACATGTACAACATGCTCTCCGTTTCCTGTTTCGTAAATTAACGAAGAATATGAGATTTAGGGCATTTTAGTCATTTGTAGGAAGTACGGTCTACATGCATATTTTGCTGACGTGATTCACATGGTTTGTCGCCGCATTAGTGAGTTAGGAATGCTTGCATAATCAGTTTGGCGAGGAGATTCGCCAAGTTGCGCACTTTGGGTCGACATACTATATGTGGATTTAAGTGTGTAGTGTATGTGTTTGTATAAATGCTTGTATTAGTATGTATTGTATTGAATGATATTATGTAGTAGTTTGAGATTGATTTCATGATTAAAATGCTGACCTAAATGATTTCCTACATGTTGACCTTATGCATGATTGTATTACATGCATAGGAAGTATGCCTTGAAGATTTGCTTAAGTTGAATATGCATGGAAAGTATGCCTTGAAGATTTGCTTAAGTTGAATGTTATAACATGTGCTAACATGCTCACATGATGTATTCCAATTCCAATACCTTTGTATATAGTGTTAAGGTAATTCCATAGATGTGTGGGACTTGACTTAGTCCAGGCAGTCGGTAACCGAGCGAATTCGTGGCTGACTGGTCATAGCCACGAACGACGCGTCGATGAACGTGATTCGTGTTGAGAGTTGGCGGCAGTGGTTAGGCCACGCGAAGTGTTTTACGCACTTCATGTCGTTCAACTCGAGATGCGATCGCACTAGTCGAGCCCGTCAAGTAACCCGACTGGCCGATGTTTGTTCACCTTGTATGTATCATAACTGCTTGAACCTAGGGTACTGAACTTACCATTGTAAACCCTATTAACCCTGGTACCTTGATCCACGAAGACTCATGAGCCGGGCATGGTGGTATGGGACACCGTGGTCGAGCTGTCGGCCTACGCTGGGGCCACAAACCTCCCTGTAGTGACCAGTGAGCACCTAAACTCGTGAGCAGATTATGGTGGTATGGGACACTATATTCTAGCTGTCGGCCTACACTGATCAGGCGACGAGCCCTTTGTAGTGACCGCGAGCGTATTCTGAGTCCACGGGAGGCGACGACCCTTCCGTGCAGTAGAGTACAGTAGGCCTGTATTGATAAGGTGATGGGGGAGCGGTGCAACGAGTGCGAGCAACAGCCCTGGCAGCCCTTGCAGTGACCTACGAAATATACATCGTATGAGATTACTAGGAGTGACGACCCTAGACAGGATCCGTGTTGGGATTGATACAAGGGAAGTACCTTAGTTTCCCAATCCTGCTGTTTGAATGGACTAATAACAACTTGGAAATCATATCACCATAGCATTGCATGTGCCTGAAAGATGTGGAGCACTCTAGGGAGTGTGGCATGCCGCGGTCGTAAGATGTTGCCGCATGAGGGTGATCGTCGGTGAGGGCATACATCACGTCATATCATCTTGCACTAACAACAGTGTTAGGATTGTCTGATTTACTACTTTACTATTATCGCGTGATTGAATTGTGAACATGCTAATCTTTGCTCTATGATTCCACTGAGTTGATCACTCATTCCCACGTTACGGGATGGTGTTTGCAACATCCACCAGACCCTGTTGTAGTTGTAGATGAGGACGAGATCCAGGTGGTGGAGCCAGAGATTGACGAGGACCAGGATGAGTTCTCGTATATGCAGTACCACGACGGCTTCCCGTAGGCGACCTGGATCGAGGGGACATTAGTGGGACTTTCTTTTGAACATTATTCGTTTGTTATGTATACGTAAATGAGACTCAGAGATGTAGTCATACTTTGGAGACAGATGAGATTACTTTGTTTTTTCATGCAGTGATATATACATTGTTTAGTCTTCCGCTTGCTTTTATCACTGGATCTGAAGTATGAATTGCAGTTTTGGTATACTTTTACTCATGTAAATGCTTAAAATCAGACAACATTGAATCATAACCATTTTTGTTGCATAAGTGACGGTCTGGAACTCGGGAGTTGAGTTTATACACGACCCCCGATTTTCAGGGTGTTACAACCATACAATAGGGATTAAACGTCACTATTAAAAGTTTCTCAAGAACTACAAGAGTTTTAGATAAAGCTAATATTCATTACGTACCTTCGTTCAAGTCCGTACAACCTTATGAATGGGTTTAACGGTAAATAAACATTAGTCTAGGCCGCACGAAGGTTTCAAAGATAGACATCATTATCGCCATTGCTTCCTACTGTACGCATCATCATCACCTTGGATGTGGGTCATTTATCACTAGGGGCCAACCTTGGCTACGGAACACCCATTGTGTTGAGGCTAACCTTGATGTGGATCATCTTCACGTGGGCCTTGATGTGGGTCATTATTGTGTGGGCCAATCATATGTTAATTTCCATCATGTGGGGCCCACCTTCAATGTCCACTAGTCATCATGATGAGCCCCCTTTGATAAGGACCATCCATCATGTGGACCCAGCAATTAATGTGGTTTGCACATCATGTGGGGCCACCTTTGACATGAATTGTCCACTGTATAAGGAAAAGGGAGAGGAGAAAACTAAAAAGGTTAGAAGTAATAAATTTTTTATGGCTCTAAGCAACTTCAAAATATCAAGCTACTTTTGAAGATTGTTTACTAGACCAACTTAACTTAAGAAGGTACATTTTTCTGCATTAGTGGGGTGGCACCCAAATAGGCCCTTAAGGACCAGACCATGGTTTTTAAACTTGGATGAATTAAACACAGCTTATCAAAGTTGACTTGGACTTGATTGGACTAGTTATAGTTGAGTTCCACCAATCACTCTCCCTAGATAATCTCAACAAAGGCAAGTTGTCCAACTTAGGTGAACCTGACTACTCCCCCGGCTAAAAAAGCTGAGCTGTGCTGTGCTGCCATTTCTTTTAGACATGTAATTGGACTAGCATGTTTGCATAACAACCCCTGCTTGAATAATCTCAATGTTGGGATTTCATCCTATTGGATTTGTCTTTCTTCAATGAGCCAAATAATTTATTTTACAATGCATTTATGGGAAACGTGCCAAAAATACCTCACATTGAGTATCTGGATTATTTTCTTATATAAAAGCTCTTCATCATTCACTTTCAAAGAATTTTATTTTATTTTTTCAAAATTTCAATCAATTGAAATAGTCAAATACGAGATATTTTCTCTGTTGTATATCCAATATGAACAGTAAAAAGCACCCTATTAGAGTTTAAGAACAATGAGAGGCGATCAAGATTCAGATGCAATCTCACTCATTGCCTTGCAATATGTTGGAATGCGTTGAGTAATTACCACCAATGTTCGTGGTATAGCTATTATCGGTACCAAATGGGCCAAATATGAAACATTCTGAAACTTCTAAGCACTGCATGAGATACAGTAAAATATCACACTGCATCCGCAACATATTGATAGAGTCATGGTATCATAGTTAAAAACTTACCGGCATCGCTGCTAAAAAAAATCTCAAAATACTCTTGAAAATTGTATTGTTTCCAAATCTTTTGCTTACGATTTATTTACAAACTAATTTTAGTCATTCCTCTTCTACTTTATGAAGAAATAATGAGATTTTTTGTATGGAAATTGAGATTGGATAATAGGTGAGCCTAATTTTGATTGGTGATATTTTTTCAATTTTAATTCATTTTGTTCATATAAATCACTCAGAACAACAGAATTAAGATGAAAGCTTATAATTTTCTGCATGTTTTGTGTACTTAATCATGAATTTTAACATTCATCAGTGAATTTGGAAAAAATTGGAGGAAAAGGAAATCCGAATTTCTCTCATTTCCCACATTTAAATTACAAGCAGAGTGTGGAAAAATCACATTGAATGCATTGGAGGCCGATTTACAGGTTGATGATTTTATTTTATTGTAAAATTAAATATATAAAAAATATTTTTTAAAATTCAAGATTAATCAATGTTCTTTCATGTTTTCATACATGTTTTTTTAGAGCTCCAAATGATATGAATGGCTTTGTATGCAACTGTATAGCTTCTGTCAAATAATGCAGTGTAATACTTCATATAGAGAAAATGTATCATGCATGCTGGTTTTAATGTGATCTTTTATTTTTAATTATGTGATGATGTAATTTTTAACATCTTTGAAAATTTATTTTAAAATTCAGCAAATTTGTAAGTGTTTTTCATAGCTAAGTAACAGGACACATTCGGCAATATATATTTCCATATATTCAAATGTGCCATACATTTGTAGACGTTGATGCTAGGAATGTATACTGCCATTAGAGGTGTACATGGGTTAGCTCGCTCGACTTGACTCGAAAAAGCTTTTTTCGATTCCGTTCGATGCTGACTTCGAGCTGGCCCTAGCTTGACACGACCCGGATTGAACACAACTCATTCAAACTTGGATTGAACTAGTTCAGTGACTCGATTACTTTGGATATTGATGTTGTTCACCAAGTGTTTGATGAAATGACTCAACAAAGTGTGGGTTATGGCAAGAAAAGTATGTATATGAAATAAATATCAAATTTTTTTCTTAATTTTAATATTGCTTGGAAGGTGTTTGATAAAATACCTGAAAAACTTTTGTTGAAAGTGCTTTCTAAGTGTTTGTGGAAATGTTGCATAGATGAACTCAGTTCAATGTTGTCTCAAACTTAGCTTAAATAGGCCTGAGCTATTGATTGAATTAAGCTGAGCAAACCAGTCAAGCACGAGGACCAACTCAAACCAAGTTTGAGCTGAGGCCAGCTAGTGGCTGAGCCGAGCCAAGCTAAGGCTGGCTCAGCTTGGTGTAGACCCCTAATTATCATATTACAACACGTTAGAATGCATTCCTGCATGCCTATCGTATTATAAAGTGTCATGCGCGTGGGGCTTACCTTAAGCCGCAGCACACCTGAGAACTGATCGCGTCATATGCGCCAAGCCCAGCCTCTCCCAACCACCGACAAAGCCAACAGGTATAACTGAACCAGCCCGATTCAGAACAAGGACACAATCAGACCGGCCCCACCTGATGAATGGGCTGGAACTCACGCACGTGTACGGTGTACCATGAGGGCCGGATCTGCTGCAGGCAAGGATGAAAAGTCAGGTCTGAAGCATGCCTGGTGTCCGTCACGTGGATGCAGGATTCAGCCATTCATCTCACGGTAGCCACTGTCCACAAGCACTGGCCCAAAAAACCAGAACAGCTCACTTATCATGAGGTTACACGTGTGCATCGAATATAGAAGATTCTCGCATGGCCCACCTGATATGGATACTGGCTGATCTTTGGACCGGGTCCGCACCTGGCCCTCGTACCCGACTTCACGTCGTCTGTGAAGAAAACCCACGTGCCAGTATTGACATAAACTGACTGAGCTCGCCCTGCTAATACAGCCATAGGCGGCGATGGACATTAAAACTCCCAGATGGGTCTCAGCCATTTATTTCGACAAGTGCTTATTTTTTATTGAACACGTGGCGTGTCGGTATTGGGGTTCTAGAATATGTACTGAATACACTGGGATCCGTAAAATGGACGGTCCAGATCCCTGAAATAAGGGCCTCGGCTGTGAGAAACTGCAGATTAGGACGCTGTACCCCGCCAGCTACAAAAAAGGAGCAGTGACATGCCGGATGACTTCTTTCATCTTCAAATAGGACGGGCCCACTCATGTTTCAAGTCCACTTTAAAGCGCACAGCTGAAACACGTGGGCCTGAAGAAATCTGGGGATTGGCCAGGCAGATTAGATAGGATTAGATGATAAATATGGGGATTGGCCGGGCGTGCCGAAGAGACACCGTATCGTTACCTTCAAATCCCATCAAATCTACCCTAATCCTTTTAAAATTGTCTGGGACCTGTTTGGTCATGGAAAGTTAAGATGGAAGGTTTAATTTCAGGATTGGCCGGCGTGTCAAACAGACCAATATAGCGACCTACAGCAATCTCATAGATCCTGCAACAACCCATTGACCCAGCAATCATTATCTTGAAATCCATGCAATTCACTTTAATACCGTATAGTCCCATTCAATCTGCCCGGCCAAATAAGCCCTCAGTACGATGGATTAGATCATCGGATCAGTCTGTCTTTCTGCATCCATCAGCTATTGTTTCCACTCGACGAACGGTTACGATTACACACACGTGTGCCACGAGCTCTACTGTTTGGGTGTTGGACACAAAACTCCCATGCCCCCGACGAACACACAATTCCTCCACTAACAGTCTAATATGTAAGAATTCGTCGGGTACGCGCACTACGCATGCAGCGCAGGCGGGCGCCCTTCATGTGCGATCAAAACTCACACCCATTAATAGAACTTCTCCTAACCGTTTATTTGAGGAACACGAATGGAACGACCAGGATCCACAGAAACCAAGGAGATGTCCGAATCATCCCCACCTACATATTTCCCCATCAAAACCAACGGCTAGAATCACAAACCAGTGGGCCCCACACACAAAAACCCCGCGAGTGAGTAAACCGTACGTGGACTCGCCGAGTACTATGGTCCACCTCTCATAATTCCTCCTCTGCAAGGTTGGTGTGTCCAAAGCTCCTTTTCCTGTTCCCCTCTTTCCATCAAACCCCCACTGGAATCTCTGTAAAAAAACCCTAATCCGAAATTCCCAATCCATCCCGAGCTGTTCAAAGAAGAAAGGAAAATCTGCAAAAATGGCATCGACAGCTAAGAGAAAGCGAGATCTCACACCAGGTAAAAGGACGAAAAAAGGGGAAAAGATGCAAAAATGTCAAACCCTAGAAGCATTTCTAATACGATATTTGCATTTCTCATTTTGGCGCAGATCCAGACGCGGAGGTGATTGCTCTCTCGCCCGAAACCCTAACGGCCATCAACCGCTACATATGTGTTATCTGCAACAAAGAGTTCCAGCGGGACCACAACCTCCAGATGCACCTGCGGACACACAACCTGCCCCAGCAGCTGCTGCAGCAGCAGCAGCAGGAGCTGGAGCGGCGGGCGAGGGAGGAGGAGGAAGCGGCAGGCCGGAAGCGGGTCTACATATGTCCAGAGCCTACGTGCGACCGGCACGACCCGGCACGGGCGCTTGGCGACCCGACGGCGATCAAGATGCATTACAGGAGGAAGCACGGGGAGAAGAAGTGGAAGTGTGGGCGGTGCGAGCGGGAGTATGCGGTGGAGGCCGACTGGAAGACACACTCTAAGACATGTGGTAGGAGCAGGAGGATGGGGCACCGCTGCGGCTGTGGTAGCGTCTTCTCCAGGTTTCTACCTCCCATTCCTCCTCCGTTCTCGAGAGGATTAGGAATTATTATTTAGAGATGTGCCTACCCAAATGCAGCAGAATGTTGATATCTTGCTCCTCTTATGCTTAATTGGACAACACTACTTGTGGGGCCCATGATTCAGTGGCCTGAGCCGTTGATCAGGTGGACCCCCATCTTGGAATGGGCTCCTGCTCTAACATCTTGCTCTCTAGATGACTGTAGACGTTGGGTGAAGTGGGTGATACAAAAAGTGGTTTACATTTATTGGTGGGCCTATGATTCAGTGGACTGAGCTGGTGATCACTTGGACCTCATCTTTGAATGGGCCCTGCTGTAATATCTCGCCCGCCAAATGATCATAGCCATTGGGCGAAATGGGTGACTATAAGAAGTGGCTGTCATTTGAAGGGGACCAATTGGGATGATTCAGGTGATGATGTGGAGAATCTTTTGTGGGGCATCTCCCATCAACTATAATGCAAACCCCAAAAGGGGATGCAAATAGATCAAAGAAAAGAAGAAAGAGATCATGGAAAAGAACTCAACAATCCTTTACACAAATGCTAGAAACCATGTAAAAACCTCCTTTCCAAATCTTCTACTGAATAAAGAAACAAAAACCAAATAAATTTTATTCAAATTATCTTAATAATGCATTACACCTCCATAGCATAGCCTTATATAGGCTTAAATCAAGAAAAGAGAAGCCCTAATGATTGAAAATGACCAAATTGCCCCTAAATCATGCCACTACCATATGGACATATCTCACCCAAACAGCCTTGAAATTGCATGATCTCGGGCTTGTTTGAAAGCTTGCTCAATAGGCTATCAAACAAGACCAATTTTGAGGCATTTGGACATCGTTTGTACCCCGAAAGTGGCTCACTAAAAAAGTGACAAAAATACAAGGGAAAATTATTAAATGATTTATCAAACCCTAATAACTAGCCAAACCAAATAAATCGTAGAAATATAATGACCGTCCGTTGATCCTCTCAGCCTCACAATGTAATCTAACTATTGATCACATCATATCGATCATTGGACCATGGATCTGGCCTAGATCATTAATGAAGATATTGTGAATTGTTGGATTTTTAAAATCTTGATCACTCAACTTGTGTGGCCACTTGGTTGCATCGATTCCATCTGGCTTAGAAAAGGACCCATCCTTGAGTTTAAATTAGTAGTGTTAATCTCCAGCAAAGATCCTCGTTTGCAATTATTCTTTGGCTTCATTGAGAGTTGATGCTGGAGACCTACATACCTGACAAGCCGCTTGTGCATAATACAACCTTAAAATACACGCCATCTTTTATTTTGCTTCTTCTTGGTCCTCTGTGTTCTAGACATCGTTTGTCGCCCCTTCATCACAGTTTGCTTCCGATTCGTGCACCCTGTTTGACGTTGAGATTGTACCATTATGTTGACCTCTATAGAATTTGCCACTATGATTGTAGAGTTTTCCATCTCTTTGACCATCAGATTGTCCATATTTGTTAAACCCTCGAACTTTTCAATTGGGTCATCCGCCATATGATCTTTTGGTTTGACTTGAACTTCCTCCGATCTGACTGTTGATCCATCTCCATCCATAGATTCATTAAGCATTCCAAAGGAGGATTCTTTTTAGGTTGTTACACTATTTACAACCACATCATCCCTAGGAACTCTAGATAATATAGTTTGAAGTCTATACACTTTTCCCTTTCAATCAAGGGCTTAAAGCAAGCTCTTACCGCATCTTGGAGTTCCTTGAATTCTTTTCTAATATCTTCCCTTAATAATGCTCTAATATCATTCTCGAGTTCATGAAGATTCTCTTCCCACGTCTCTTGAACATTCTTAGCCATTGCTGACATTTCTGTGTAAGAAAATGCTTTTGGAGTAACCGACTTGTGGTTGTCGCCGTTCATAATATCGGGAGGGTTGTTGAAAGAAATCGCCATGAGACACGTCTGGAGATGGGTAAGACTCAAGGCAATATGAAGGACAATCATGATAGCCAAGGTAACCTAGATAAGAATAATTTGAGGGATATAGAGGGAAATAGGAATCCAGATAGGGATAATCATGCGAGGTGTATGACCATCTTCCTATCCACGAAATCTCTAAGAAATCGCCATGAGACACGTCTGGAGATGGGTAGGACTCAAGGCAATATGAAGGACAATCATGATAGCCAAGGTAAACCTAGATAAGAATAATTTGAGGGATATAGAGGGAAATAGGAATCCATATAGGGATAATCATGCGAGGTGTATGACCATCTTCCTATCCACGAAATCTCTAAGAAAGAACATGTGCCAAACTTTAGGCTTTGATTACTGATCTAAGTGTTTTTAGGGAGTGGAAACTTCTTCTTTTATATTTATGTTTTAAAGGTGGATGCGATTAGGTTTTGAAGGGTTTTGGGAAGGAAGGGAAAAAAGGAAAGGGCATGGTTTAGGGTTTTTTGATTTGGTAAGGAAGGGAAAAGGGAAAAGGAAAAGAAAAGAAAAGGGAAGATGAACGATTGAGGAAAAGGGGAAAGATGAAAGGGAATGATTGAGATGAGGAAATTACCTTGTTTCAATTTACCAAAGAAGGAACTTGCTTTGAGATCAAAGAAAGGAAGAAATAGATTGTGGGAAAAACCCAACAATCCTCTAGCTAAATGTTAGAAACTGCGAAAAACCTCTTAAAATCTTTTGCCAAGTAAAGAAACAACAAACCAAAGAACTTTTATTCAGATGATCATAATAATGCATTACACCTCCATAACTGTAGACACCCCACCCAGGTTAGCAACTTGATAAGGCATGGACGATCCTTATGAACTGAACCTAAACCTCACACCCTACCTAAAACCGCAACCATTTTCCAAACCTGATCTAAACCCTAGCCGATCTTAAGCCATCACCCAAGTCAAAGTATGCCCAAACCTTTACCCATAATTAATTCATTTTTCGAGCCACTTTCAGTCATAATCGAGCCAATTTCGAGCCATTTTGGGCTAAATATCCAAAAAAGGGGCTTTGAGCAACTCTCCGGGCCCGAAATAGTCCCACCGGTCAAACTGCGGGAGCAATTGTACTTGGGCGGTAATCGGACTACCGCCCCCTCTCAAAAAATGTGCGCGGAGCCAGGTGTTTATCCGATTACCGCCCTGCCTCGACAAAGGTGCCCTCTGAGCACACAACTGTTCTTCCCTCCCAAAGTCAACTCTCCCATACAATTAATCCCAAAACTTACCTTATTTACCATCCTGCCAAGCTCAAGAGCCTATAAGGGAATGCCATGTGGCATTACCCTTCTCTCAACCAATCATAAGCCACCACACCATCTTTCACCCTCCAAGGTTCTAAGAATTACCAAAAGACCATCCTAAAGGGCTATAAATACCCTTCACTTCTTTTCATTTCTAACCAACAATCAACTACCAATCCACCAAGAGAGAGAGAGAGAGAGAGAGAGAAAAGGGGGGGGTGTGTGTGTGCGCTTGATTTCTCAAGTTCCCATCTTTTCAACCCCCTCCAGTCATCTCTTAGTCTTACAATCCTACATGGGTCAATCATTCCCAACCATGGTGCATCCAAACATCCAAGCCATTTCAAGTGCAAGTCAAAGATCATGCAATCATCATTAGCATTTATACTTCATCAATCGCATTATTACTTTCCTTCTCAACTCCCATGCTTCTCTAAGTTGCCATTGAATGTATGCTCTGTGATTTGCCGAACACCGGATCCTGTCACATCAGAAACTTACGGTAGCTTAGTCCTTTTTTAATGATATTTTAACATCATCACACCTGTTTAAAAACTCAAGACATTCTTTAGACGTATGCTTTGCGGCTTGCCGGGATTTCGGACCTTGCTATATCAGAAATCCGAGTCTGCCTAGTCCATTTTTAGTACTTCATATCCTACCATTTTATTCCCTAAGATCAGCTTATCACACGAAGTAGAGACTGTACATCTATACGGGCAGAGAGGGTGCCTAATACCTTCACTCTTTGTAACCGAGGTCTCTTACTCAGAATCCCAGGTCGCAGATCAAGAGTCAACTTAAGGCAAGAGACTCCTCAGATTCTCTGGCTTTACATATTTTGTAGCTTCTAGTCGACTGTGGGATTTTGAGTTAAGTGGCTAGTGGTGAACCCAAGTCTATTTGCATCATCAATGCAAATCAACCCAATCACCCCCCAACTAAACAACAAAATCAGTGTGGGTGCCGATTTCCCAGCGTTCATAGTAACATAGCCTTATATAGGCTTAAATGAAAAAAAAAAAGAAGAGAAATCCTACTAATAGAAAATGACTAAATTGCCTCTAAATCCCGTTCTACCATATGGTGTTATGTAAATGGACCATATCTCACCCAAATGGTCCTGAAATTGCATTATCTTGTGCTCATTTACTCAATAGTAGGCTATCGAACGGGCCAATTTTGTGTCATTCATAAATCATTTGGTACCCCAAAAGTGGCCTGCCAATAAAGTGACAATTATAAAATCGAAAAATTTGTTAAATACTTGTCAAACCCTAATTACCAACTAAAACATGTAAGTCCTAGAAAGATAATGGCCATCCATTGATTCTCTCAGCCCCACAATGTAATCTAACCATTGATCCCATTAGATTGATTATCAAACCACGGATCTAGTCCAGATCATCAATCAAACAATTTGAACGGTTGGATTCGTAAAATATTGATCAATCAACTTGTTTGGCAAACTGTGTGAGCACCTTGTGAGTGATCTGGATAACTAGAAGACAAGGTACAGTTTGTTCAGCGGAAAGAAAGGTTGATTGAGCAGTCACACATTTCATCCTTTTTGTTCACTGTTGCACTCAAGTTCACATGTGGCACAACTCCATGCTCTCTGGCCTGTTCAATAGGTGGTTCTTATTGTGGATTGACTGCTCTTAGTGAATTTTATGAATTGGACAGTAGGCCCTCTCCTCTTCAGTGCTGATGATTGTGAATATTCATTTCTACCATCGCTTTGTAGGTCACTAATCAGGCATTGAAGCCTGTCATGATCAGTGAGGTTTTTTTTGGCTGTGGTTGATTCATGGTGGAACATGCTCAATGAACAATCCAGATCGTGGATTACTGTGCCCTGTGTCATTTGTCCTGGAATTGCACTATAAGGATCGCCATTGTGCTGAATCAGTAACTTCTTTTACTTCTCTCTTTATTTTTATATTTATTTATTTTTTCAGGAAAAATAGCTTCATTGCGCATAGAGCTTTTTGTGATGCATTAGCAGTTCCTTCTTCTCCTTCTTCCGGTGCAGATTCTGGTGCTTTGCCCTTTCGGCAGCAAGGTAAAACAGAAGTTCATTACGAATAAGTTCATTCATTTTATTGTTTTGCTCGATTGAGTTGTATATGCCTTCTAGATGTTAGATGCCTTTGAGTTTGTGAACTGGTGCTGATACTTAAGGCTAATGCATTATTGAATTGAAGTATGATGAAGAATTAGTTCAATAAAGAGTGAATCCCCAAGTTTTCATCATCTTATCATAATGAGTCAGTACCCTTCAAATCACGCTTACAGCCTTTCAAGTCCACCTTGAAATTAACTGTTTGGGGGCTAGCCATTAATGTGAATACTAAGGATTAAGGAATGCAATTGCAATTTGGCCTTTGCCATTTTCTTGAACTTACTTTTGCATTTCTATTTCAATAATGCATCCAAACAAAAAGCCTAAACCATCTCATTTGCGAAATGCAGTGGCAAGTTGGCAACTGTTTTCACCAATCACGAAAGCAGAAGTGGAGTAGTCTTTCCGTTGGATTTCCAACCCTTGGATGTCCAACCCAATTCATGGGTGAGATGATTCTAGACTTTCATTTTTCTTTTAAGCTGGTGGATATGAGTTGGGGCACATTTGAAGATTGTTTGGGAGTCTAGAGACTAAAGTTCTTGGGTTTCTCTATGTTGAGTTTGTCTGGTAATAAAAGACAAGTGATGAAGGTATGCTTACACATGATGACAATAGGAAATGAAAGTGCCTTCTTTTTACTTTCAGTGACCGCTTTCAAATCCATTCTCAGGTTCCATAGCCATACCTTGAATTACCAATGGCTGTTCATTGATAAAGTTCTTCATCATGAGTATTACCTTCATCGATTCTCCACTTTATTGTTGAAATCCCTAGTGTCCTAATCCTTCCAAGGTTCCTACATAGCGTCAAAGGGAGCATTCTCCGTATAATCAGTTGTTCATTTTGAAAGAAATATGCCTCCTAAGTACCATATCACTCACCAACATCTTGCTAAGTTTCTCTAGAATACCTATTATACAACTAATACTTGCAGAAAATATTCCCAAAATTTCCTAGCCACTTTATGATTAAGAATGTTAAAGATAGATTGTACCACAGGTCAATCTAAAGGTTTGGCTAGTGTCCCATGAAGGTAGGGATGTCATAATTTCTCATAGACAGACGCACATATACATACATATATGTGAAATTGTGAATCCCCTATTTTACAAATGGCCTTTTTTGGAAATCTTCTCGTTTTTCCATTTTAAGGCTTAGGATCTCAAAAACTTTTATGTTTAACTCTACTTTTGTTGTTCTGGAATCATAGATTTAGATAGTATCGGAAACCATAGATACTTTTGTAGGATATGATATTTGAAATGAAAGAAGCTTTGAGAAAGATAAAATGAAAACAAGAAAGACTCTTGGACCAAATGGTATACCAACGGAGGCCTGGAAGTGTATGAGAGATACTAGGCTATTTTGGTTGACAAAGCTATTCAACAAGATTGTAAGCTTGAAGAAAATGCATATGAATGGAGAAAAAGTACCGTCATACCTATTTTATAAGAATATAAGGAGACATACGTAGCTACACTAACTATCGCGAGATTAGACTTATGAGCCATACAATGAAACTTTGGGAGAGAGTGATTGAGTAAAGAGTAAGGCATGAAATAAACGTATCAAAAAATTAATTTGGTTTCATGCCTAGGAGGTCTACGATTGAAGCTATTTTCCTACCTAGACAATTGACGGAGAAATATGGCATGAGGAGGAAGGATCTCCGCATGGTATTTATTGATTTAGAGAAAACTTACGATAGGGTCCTTACTCCTTAGAGAGTTAATTTGGTGGGTGCTAGGAAGGAAGGGAATTTCAAGAGGATATATTAACATGATTAGGGATATGCATGACGTTAGGGATCAGTAACAGATTTGATGACCACTATTGGAGAGACAAGTGAACTCCTAGTTGTTTCTCTTTTTTTTCTTCTTATTTTCTTTTTATTTTCTTTTTTTTAATTTTTTTTAAAGACAAGTGAGTTCCCAATTATTGTATGCTTGCATCAGGGGTCAACATTGGCCATTGAGCCCATGCCTTTCTCATTGGTTATGGATGAGTTAACAAGGCATTTGCAAGAAGAGATCCCAATTATTGTATGCTTGCATCAGGGTTTGGCATTGGCCATTGAACTTGTACCTTTGACATTGGTTATGGACGAGTTAATGAGGCATTTGCAGGAAGAGATCCTATAGTGTATGTTATTTGCAAATGACATAGTTTTGATTGGCAAGACAAGGTAGAGTGTAAATACAACACTAGATTTATGGAGGGATGCTTTAGAATTTAAAGGATTTAAAATTAGTTGGACTAAAACAGAGTATATGGGGTGTCATTTCAGTAATAATAGGGGTGAAAACGAAGAATTAGTTACGATTGTTGACCAAGAAGTTTCCAAAAATCACCACTTTCGATACCTTGGGTCAATAATTCATGAGAGTGGAGAGATTGAGAAAGATGTTGCCCATAGAATTCAAGTTGGGTGGAAGAAATGGAGACGTGCCTCTGGAGTTTTATGTGATCATCGTGTATCACTCAAACTTAAAAGGAAAATTTATCGGATAGCTATAAGACCAACCGTGCTTTATGGGAAAGAATGTTGGGCAATTAAGGAACATGTTCATAGGATGAGTGTAGTTGAAATCTAGATGTTGAGATGGATGATGAGTGGCAAGACAAGGAAGGATAGAATTAGAAATGAATGCATTTGAGGGAACTTAGTAGTGCCAATAAGTAATAATATGAGTGAAAGTAGAATTAGATGGTTTGGTCATGTGCAACAAAGATCAATAGCCGCTTTGGTTAGGAGTGAGTTGGTAAACATTGAAGGCTATAAAAGAGCAAGGGAAGGCCCAAATGGATGTAGATGGAGGTAGTAAGAAAAGATTTGATGATCTACAGTCTAACTGAAGGTCTGGCTCTTGATAGAGTGGAAGCGGAACAAGATTCATGTATCAGACCCAGTGATGTAGGACAATTAACCACTTGCTCTAAAAGCTCGAACTGTTAGAGCATGGCGAATCAATCCTTTTATCTTATAGCCCAGGCCCCACATCTCATGGGTTAGGACCTTGGCCGAACCCCCACATCACAAAGGCAAATCACATGGGTACCGCCTCACGCGAGCCACCTACCTCACACGGGCTGCCCACCCCAAGTGTGCCCCTGCATCCCACAGGCAACCCCACTCAAGCCCGGTGTGAAAATGCCCTTACATTACCCAAGCTTTTGGATGACGATGAAGATGACAATGACAATGGCTCTGCTTTAGTTATTTTTGTCATTGTGTTCGAATTTATTCTTCTCATGTACTCAGATATTTTTTCTATCATCTGCATGTGAATTCATGGTGGTAAATGTGAAGCATATCAAGTTAATTTAAGCAAGGAATTGGCTTCAAACTTTTGTTTTTCTTGTACTATACAATTTTATTTATTATTTTTATATAGACTTTGCCTGGATGTGACACTCCAAAGGATGATGTTTGATAATGAATACCAGATGGGCAGCAGATGATCAAATTTTGCCAAACAATCTTTTTTCAGAACCAGCAGACCCCAAATAGCTTAGGGCTGGGCTATGATGCTGACGGCGACGACGACGACAATGATTTATAGATATCCCAAAGTGTCATTGTTGTCATCGATATGCATTGAAATGTATATACTTGTGTTCATGAACTTTATATATAGTTTCATGGCTTTTATGTTAAACTTTTAGTAATAATTTGTTTACACTGTCTACATGTATTGAACTGTTTCAAAACTTGTGTACATGAGCCATATATGCATTTTCTTGGCTTTTATGTTGAACTTTTAAACATATTTTGTTGAATGAAGATGCACAAATGCTAGACTATCTAATGAGAAATTGGTTGTTTTGTTCTGTAGGTTTTACATCTCACTTGTTGAATTCTCTTTGAATGTCTAATCTTAGATAATTGCAGTCAGACGGGGAAAATTGTGGTTATTTGCCAATTTGGTGGGGAGTTCGTGCCAAATTATGATGGGACCATGTTATATATGGGCGGTGAAGCACATGCAATGGAGGTTGATCGCAACACAAACTTGGACGATTTTAAGTCCGAAATAGCTGAGATGGGAAAATGTGATTTAGGTACCTCTTCCATTAAGTACTTCCTCCCAGGAAACAAGCGAACTCCTATCACAGTATCAAATGACAAAGATTTGCAACGCATGATTGATTTTCACAAGCATTCGGCAACGATAGATGTTTACATTGTAGCAGGAGATACTGTTCATCACAGTGCTGTTCCTCACATTGTGTTGAACACAGTTGGCCCAAGGTATTTGCCTGAATTATTTGCATAATGCTCGCTGAAATGGCATTTTCTTTGACCCTGCAATGGTTCATGTGGTACCCACCTTTGGGCAACCTAAGCCATTGATGTGGTCGAACTCACGATGGGGTGGTCAGTGCCCTAATATCTTCCCAACCAGATGATCCTGCGCATCTGATGCAAATTGACGACTACAACCAATGGTCTACATTTAATTGGGGTCGAATTGGATGGTTAGAAATAATCTATTTAGGAACATCCTTGGGGCATCTACCATCGACTGTGGGGCCCTCTGTGCAAATTATTTGGATCACTGGAAGGTGGGCTCAACATGAACAGTTTGCTGGACTGAACAAAAGCTGATTGAAAATTGTATATTTCCTTTTGCCTAAGTTCTGGCCACAGTGCATACAGGAATTGTACTTTGCATGATGACATTACATGGAATGCCTGATCTTGCAGGGGAAGCGGGACTGCAAGCAGGACTGCGGTTGTAGACTCTGTCACCCCTATTTCTTCTACTATTGCTCCTGCTGACCCTATTAGGCAGCTGAGGCTAACAAACACCGGGGAGAAAGCTACCATCGGCGTGGGCCAAGAATTTGACAGTGCCCATGACTTCCGTGATGCGTTACGCAAGTATTCCATGGCGAAATCTTTTGTCTGCATATTTGTTAGAAACGAATCAGGCCGCCTACATGCTAAGTGTAAAGCTGATGGCTGCCCATGGCGGATACACGCATCCAAAGTGAAGAGTACACAAAAGCTTAGAGTTAGATCGCTAACCAATGTGCATACGTGCGGAGGGGTTAGAGGCAACTATGGCCATCCTCTGGCTACAAAGCAATGGCTTGTGAATATTATAAAAGACAAGCTGCGAAGCTTTCCACTGTATAAAACCCAGGACATTGTGGATGATCTCCACCGAGATTACGGAGTTAGCTTGAAATACCATCAGGTAAGGCATGGAAAGCAGGTTGCGAAGGAGCAGCTTCAGAGTGTTCACGCGCAAACATACAATCATCTGCCTTGGTTCTGTGAGAAGATAAGGGAGACGAACCCGGGCAGCCGTGTTACATTGGCCACAACTGATGACTCGAGGTTCCACCGCCTTTTCATCTCTTTCCATGCTTCACAACATGGGTTTGAGCATGGCTGCCGCCCCCTTATTTTCCTCAATTGGACATCTCTGAAAGACATGTATTGGGGGACGTTGTTGGTTGCAGCCTCAGTCGATGCAGACGATGGTATTTTTCCAATTGCCTTTGCTATAGTAGAGGACGTGACTTATGATAGCTGGCACTGGTTTCTAGTTGAGTTGAAATCTGCAGTGTCAAAGACCCGCACCATAACTTTCGTGTCTGACAGGCACAAGGGTCTGGCAGAAGCCGTGCCTCAAGTATTTGAGGACAGTTATCATGCATATAGCCTACGCCACCTCATAAGGGACTTCCAGACAGAGCTGACACGGTCGTGCCCACAACCGATGAGGGAGCAGATGTCGGGTGAATTTAGGCGGGCTGCCCATGCTTGCAGGGTTGTCGATTTCAATTCATGCATTGAGAACATGAAAAACGTCTCACCAGGCATCACCGCTTGGGTCCTGGCTAGTACGCCCGAGCATTGGTCGAATGTGTACTTCAGGGGTTCACGGTATGATCATGTATCTGTCCCGAAAAGCATCACTGAGCTCTTTGTGGGCTGGATATCGGAGGAGCGAGAGCTGTCTGTGATAAAAATGGTAGATGTGATACGGTGTAAGATGATGGAGATGATTTGTTCACGTCGGGAGGCAGCAAACAGGTGGTCGACAACACTCACGCATGCAATGGAGCAAAAGCTACGGAAAGAGATGCACCGCTCACAGGCTCTCAATGTGGTATCCCAATCAGGCAGCATGTTTGAGGTTCGCGATGACACTGTCAACATTGTCAACCTTGAGACATGGGAGTGTACATGCCAGAGATGGCAGATCATTGGTTTGCCATGCATGCATGCGGTCGCAGTCTTTGATCGGATGAGTAGGAACAGTTATGATTACTGCTCCGGGTACTATACACTGGACCGCTACCGTTTAACATATTCAAAGCAGATCAATCCAGTACCGGATGTAGACAAGCCCACAAATGAAGATGTTATCCTAGGCACAGTCATATATCCTCCCCGTATCCGTCGCATTGGTTGTCCGCCACCGGGCCAACGTAGAAAAAGCCAACGGAAAAAGAAGCGGATTGTTGTATCACAAGAGATAGGTAGTTGACTGAAGCCATTCCATTCCCTTAGTCAGGCAGGATGCACTGACTTGCAAAGCATCTGAAGAATGGAAAAGGTATTGTTGTTTTGAACTGTATTTAACAAGATGTGTTTTTGTAGCTGGAAATCTTTCATGTATGGAACAACTATGGCTAGTGGTATGCATTTCTTGAGAAAGAATATGATCCTCAGGCCGGGATATGTTTCATGCTAGGTTACCGTGAAGTGGATCACATTTTGGTGATCTGAGTGCTGATCTTTCGGCTGGCATTGGATATAATATGCCCTGAAAATCGCCAGATTGGTAGATCCCAGCCATCCAATGATAGCCCTTTCTCTTTGAATGTGGCTCGCCACTGCCGCCTGCAGGCCAGCAAGAGGATGTTTTGGATTTTCCAGTCAGATGATTTTTGGTAAATGGTTCATCAATGGTGTTGCCTAAGAGATTATTGGTGGATCATCAAAAAGTGGCCACACTTATAGGGACTCTGGGCATGGGTGTACATTGCATATTCTTGGGCCAAGGATCATATAATTCCTCCCTCTTAGGTTGAATGTCATTACAAGCGCCTTAATAGCCAAATTAGCGTTGAGCAATCTCAGACGTCTTTGGTTATTTGTTACATCATGGCATTCTCTGTTGTTCGTCTCTTTCTAGTCTTTTTCTTGCTGCACTTGGCACAGCACTTTTATGTTAGAGGAATTATTTGACTTCACTTCAAAGACTGTATATATGTTCTTGGTCCTGAATCCTTGCACTTGAGGCCTGACCTGATGGGCCCATGTTGCCCTGAAATCACTCAGATGCAAGAATCTAACCCTTCGATTGATGGTCTGCAAATAGACTGATAACGGAGAGATCACGGTCCACACACTTTGACAGAACACAACCAGAGATTTGACCCCAGATTTTGACTAGGATCTTCCAAGCTCGAAGTCATCGGACTCTGCCGCCCGAGAGCACTACGTAGCCTCAGGCCAAGGTTCAGATAGTTCCTCATATGTCGTTAGCAGTGAAAGCCCTTCAATCTGAAAACAAGATACATATATAGGAAGCTGGTGTGTTTTTTTTTTGTTTTTTTTTATTTTTTATCTGTTCTACAGATCAGTGTTGCATACTGGAGGTTCAGGGTATGTTTGGACGCACCATCGTATTGAAGTGGGATCAGTTGTGGGCCTCAGCTGCAAAATGCAAGTTGGAGTCCAAGTAAAGGTAGCTGCCATTTGATGGCTACTTCATCACACTACAATACTGGGAAGAATACATAGAATGTCCTTTCTTAATTTCTTCATGATTACACTGAATGTTCTCAATTCAAGATTCAAGTTTCCTGCACATCCAAGCAGAGTCCACTGTTTATATGGTCTAGGAAATGATGACATACCCTTTGCTTTCCATGTTTCAATAATTGTAGAAATTACCATTCTAAATGGAAGGTACTTGTACATCCGTAGGGAAAGGCATGAAATATCAATCTCTTCTCAAAGGAGCTGTTTGGATACGAGGATATCTGGGAAATGATATCCCCAGTTACTCATGAATGGATTATGTTTAAAAAGCCAAGGGAAGTGGAGTTGTTTTTAAACTGGTTACTGTTGAGGGTCAAATATTGCATGTTAGACCTCAGATATTGTCTGAATTTACGAATATAATGCTGTCTAATGGCTCGTTTTCTCATTCTTGTGTGGCAAAGTGATTTTATGAGCATGGATGGAAAAAAGACGTTAAAAGTTGAGATTTAACGATCTGATGACGCCAAAGGCAAGGGACACACTCCAGGGGACCAAGATTGACAAATATACATGGTCAGAAATCTGAGAAAAGTTAGAAATTGAAGCTCAAGTGGCCTGAAAGACGTCCAGAATGCAAGATCACGAGGTTCCCACCATTCGTTCGGCTCGAAACTTCATACGTCGCCTGAGGACCATAAATTAACCTTACATATAAAATTTCAGCCATTGAAGATCTCGGGAAGTGCCCCAACTGACAGATCATCCTATAAACCGTTGATTCTGGGCCCACCTGATATCTGGAACTGCCTCAAAATTATTATTGACGCCTTAAATAAGGAGTCAAAACAGATGGACGGTGCAGATTTCTCCAAAACAGTGCAATGGACCCCATATGAGATGAGTGTGTACAGTGCACATGTGCACTCGCCGTGCACCAAATTTTCCAAAAGTCGGTCAGCGCACATTTCCGTCTACAACTCAAAAAAAAAAAAAAAAAAAAAAAAACGTGCAGCGGACGCACGGCCGCTGGCCGTTTTTGCGATCAGTTGTGGGCCCCACACGTGCCCCATAAGCTCAATCCTATCCGTCCACCGTGTAGAGGGCTTCGAGCACTACAAAACCATATTATCACTTTTTACCCATGCGTGCACACGTGTGAGATACAGAGGCCACAAAAGGGCTGCTCGGTAGCGTTCAAAACTGATTCTTTTGTGATTTCTTCTCTGGGCCAAGTCAATGGACGTTCAAAACTACCCATTCTTGACTGAAATTTCGTTCTGAATCCAATGGACGGGGTGGACTTTCCATAAAATGCTTCTGTGGGGTCCACCGACCACAACAGCGAAATGGTACGAAAGGTTTCGTACATCCGCGAAAATCGATTTTTCCAAGCGGTTTTGGACCACCATCTTTGATCATATGGCAGATCTGAACCGTCTATCATGTAGAGGATCCAATGAAATCCTAAGGGACGGTGTTTCTTTGGAATTTGAGCAAGGAAAGTAGCGTGTTTCGAGGCACCGAACTTGGCTGCGAAAAAGCTTTCAATGGGCATGCATAGCTTTCCAAATTCGATTTTCACCACTCCAGCAGCTATATAAGGAGGTTTTGGACGTGGGGAGCATTCATTCAAGGTCTTGGGAGGAAGAACAGAGTGCTCGAGCTTGGGTTTCAACGTGGGCAGAGGAGAGAGAGAGGAGCTTGGTTTTTGCTTTCCCTTTTCTTTTCCTTTTCTTTTTCTCATTATTTATTTGGATTGAGCCCATCCATGGCAGGCTAAATCCTCCTAGCTAGGGCTAGGAGGTGAAGCTTGTAGTGAGATGAGAGATTATATGCTTTTAATTTAATTTTAATTTTTGAATTGAAGTTGGTTTTAGTTTGATTTTAATGGAAATATTTTTGGTCTTTAATGGTCTGTTGTGACTGAAATTACAAGGGGTCTGCAATGCTTTGAATATTTTCTTATCTCTTTTATGTTTATGACGTTAGGACGTCCCGTTGTTCACCATAGTCTCCTGGGCATGGTTGGATGACGGTACCCTTCTTAACCTTCATACATATGATTGGTTGGTAATTAGTTTAATTCTGTTGTTTGCCATAGTCTGTGGGCATGGTTTGGTGATGGAATCCATTCTAATTCATACACCTTTCATCTCTTTGAAAATTAGATCAACGGCAGTTCAGTAATTTTCATAATTTTTGATGCAAGCATAAATTCTCCCTGATCTCTACAAGTGGATCCTCTGAATCCCTAGTTTCCTATATCTGATTTTTTTTCCTAAGATTTAGATTAATTATTCTACAAGTATTTCACCATTGCTAATTGATTTAGAATTCATCTTAGCCTAGTTCTAGTTCTATTTAATTTTAGATAACGTACAAGTTTCAGTCCCTTGGGATTCGACCTCGGTCTTACCGAGTTATTACTACATCACAACCCTGCACTTGGGGAGTGAACAAGTTTTTGGCGCCGTTGCCGGGGACTGTCGGCTACGTTTTTCTGAAATTAATTAGTTTTAGGATTATTTTAAGATTAAGATTTTTACTAACTTCAGTTTTAGGTCTAGATTTTTCTGATTTTTTAGGAATTAACCTAACTTTCCTGTTTTGTAGGATTCGGAGATAAAAACTTCTAATTTAGTAATATCTTTTCTAATTTCTTTATTTTTTATCTATTAGGATTTTTAGAAATTTTCTAATCTTAGACTAACTGTTTTAGAAACTAACTTGTTTTGTCTTATTTTGCAGGCTCTTAATTTAGGAATCTCTAGTATGGTAACATCTTTCCAACTTCTCTTCCTCTTACTTTCCACATTGCTGTAGGATTTTTTTTATTTTTTATTTTTTCTTTTCTCTTCTATTTTTTTTAGGATTAAATTCAGATTAAGGGTTTCATTATGTATATGCATGAGTGCCAACGTCAGTATGCTGAGAAGAATAACTTATTTTGAGATGA
Source organism: Magnolia kwangsiensis (assembly GCA_037074715.1). NCBI lineage: Eukaryota > Viridiplantae > Streptophyta > Magnoliopsida > Magnoliales > Magnoliaceae > Magnolia > Magnolia kwangsiensis. Next base: position 166,895,035 of record CM073574.1, on the reverse strand, counting down.
TGGTGAGATAAATCAACTTATGTCTCAAAACTTTTCTGAAACTATCATTGAGAACCGATCAGAATACAAAGATCCACCGGCTAAGAAGTCCTTACGTGATTATATGCAGGAGAATAATTACACTCCACGAATTAACAAAACAGTACGTGAGTGTTGGGGTTATCATAACTATGGTTGTGAGAATTATTATCACTCATCCGATAAAAAGAAAACAATACGTGATTATATTATGAGTGATAATAAGTATTACCAACCATCCGATTCTCCCACCTATGATCCGTATGACTATAACCAGTGGAAACATCAATGTCGGGAAGCAGAACCAGCTATATATCATAGTGATAATTCTCATGGGTCCTCTACCTTTGAAGCCCAACCAGAAATAATCCAAGAGGATTCACTTCAGAAACTCATGAAAGCACAAGAGCAATTCAATCAACTTGTCATACAATCATGTGAACTGCTCAAATCCTCAATTCCAATAATTCAGTCACACCTTATGGAGAAGGAAGAGGCTAGGTTATCCCAGCCTCATCCAAATCTAGAAGTACAATGCAAGGAAAGTGATCCTCACTCTCTTTTGAAAAACTCTAGAATTTGGAATGAGGAGTGGGATTCCCTTAATGAGCATGCGGTTCAATTTCTCGATGAGTCGATCTCAATGACTGTTCGAAAGAATGGTGAAGATACATGGGTGTCTTTTAAATACATTGATGATAACACAGTTTCCTTACATGACACACAAGATTTCAATGATAAGGAAGAGGTTAGTTTATACGAACCTCAACCCATGTTAGGTGTAGAATGTGAGGAAAGTGATCCCATCCCAAATGTGCACTGCACTGGACTAGACAATGATGCGTATTGGGATGATGATCATGAATGTGCAGCCCAAATTCTCCCTGAATCAATCTCAAATCTGGTCCAGGTCAACGATCAAGACGTGCACGAAGTGATCGGTCAAGAAGATCTACTCCACTCACCTGACATGCCTGATTTAAATGTGGAGAATGAACCTCTTACAACCGACTCTTCTAACTCTTGTGAGACATATTTAGACCACTCCCTTGAATTGAATGATGATATGATTCGGGAAGAGGAGTTGCCCGCTACGACTCTGGAATTTGAAACCACTCAGTTGAGGCCACCATCTGAGCTGCAAACAATTGAGAATTCAGCGCTTCAATTGAGTAATTTCAATGAACAGAGTGATCACATCAATGCTTCACTTACTGATTTTCAATCTATCTGTGCAGGACTGGAGCAAGAGAGCGTACCTCCATCCACTTTCAAGGATGATGGATTCTTTGCGCAGATCATCACAAGCCACAAAAACGAGTCACGCGCATCTGAATTTCCCAACTCGTGGGATTGCTTGGCACACTTTGCGGTTTCAAACGATCCCATGTTAAAAGACAAAGTGGATACCTTGCGAGACAACATCTCGGTAGTCATCACTGACCGAACGAACGCTTATTCTGAAACCCTCTCTTCCCTTGATCCTAAACGTCTACTAGTAAAAGAAGAGGAGCTGAATCTAAAATCGAAGTTTGGAGCTTCGGAATATGTTGAGACTACATTACTTTTTAAGAAGTTTTCTAAACTTTATTTACTTGTAGTCTTTGATTCACCATGCAATACTAACGTTGAAACTTCTTCTGTCTTAGGTGAATCGTATAAATTATGGATACCTCAAGCAATTCAATGGAAGATTTTTTATGAGGTACATAAGTCTCTCTGGAAAGTCATGCTCCAGGCTACCCAAGCCTATTGCAAAAAAGGTTTTTGGATGATCTTGTTGAGGAGCTTACTAAGAGACTTATCAAGATATTGGCCGAAAGGGGAACCTTGCGGCGTGATCGATTCAATGTTTGTGGGTAACATTACTGTAAACCCTCACGAGACTACAACTCGTCCGCTAGGGGTAACCTAGGGGTTTAAAGGCTTGTTGCATACGCTAAATGCAATCGAGAGAACCTGCGAAAGTGGTATAGGTAGGATTTTATTTTTGTTATTTTTGTTATGCTTTCTCTCTCATGCTGACAAGCTTCCATGCCGTGATCTATTGGAAACTCTCTTGATTCGTTATTCAGGTACTATCTTCCCATCACTTCTCATTTACTTTCGTTGTCCCATATGCATTGCATGCTCATATATTTTACATTGAGGACAATGTAGATTTTAGGTTGGGGGTGGGAGATTAAGGTTTCCTAATCAGTATTTTCTTGGTCTTGAGCAAAAATTGTGAAATTTAATTTTTTAAAAATTTCTACAAATTTGAAGTGATTTTGACAGATATCCCTAATTTAGATTTTCAAGGTACATAATGGTGGATTTATGACTCTTGGATTCCGTATCTGTTAGATTTCATAGTTAAGTGAATTATTAATCCATGATTAGAAGTTGTAAACATTGATTGAATCATGATTTCAGGACACGTCTTGCTTACACATTAAGGTTTCAGTTTGATATCGAAGGATTAACTTGGTAATCACTAAGCACGAAGGGAACCAGTCTGAAATATCTTGCCATCAGGGTATAAAAATTGAACAGGTTGGGCAATTAATCTTCACCATGGGTTTGCTCCCTACAGGTGAAGGTTTGATTCCCCAAGGTTAAACATTCAAAAAATAAAATAAAATAAAATTTTTTAGGTAATTGGTCTTTTGCCATAGGTTTGCTCCCTATTGGTAAGGATTTGATTCCTCTTTTTGGCATGACTATTAATGAAAAAATAAAAAGTTGAAAAGATCAAAAGATGAAATTTATGAGGCAAGTTTGGTTATCATGAATTCTTTTGCTGGTTACCAATGAGATCCTGAAATAACAAATTCAATCTTAATATGATTAGCTGAGATTACACTATACATCCATGGATCTCAATGTTTAAAATTTTTCTAATTGAAGGATTAATGCTTTACACTTGATTATGAAGTCTACGGTGCCCTTGAGCTCAGGAGAATACAATTTCTAACATTCATGAATATTAAATTTCTCGTATTTTGTTCAAAATCTCACTTGATTTCATAGAAAGTTCTCCTATAATTCTCAACTTATTTTTCGCATACTTTGCTCGGGATTAGCAAAATGCTGGTTGGGGGTTGTGTTGAGGGTCAAATATTGCATGTTAGACCCCAGATATTGTCTGAATTTACGAATATAATGCTGTCTAATGGCTCGTTTTCTCATTCTTGTGTGGCAAAGTGATTTTATGAGCATGGATGGAAAAAAGACGTTAAAAGTTGAGATTTAACGATCTGATGACGCCAAAGGCAAGGGACACACTCTAGGGGACCAAGATTGACAAATATACACGGTCAGAAATCTGAGAAAAGTTAGAAATTGAAGCTCAAGTGGCCTGAAGGACGTCCAGAATGCAAGATCACGAGGTTCCCACCATCCATTCGGCTCGAAACTTCATACGTTGCCTGAGGACCATAAATTAACCGTACATATAAAATTTCAGCCATTGAAGATCTCGGGAAGTGCCCCAACTGACAGATCAGCCTATAAACCGTTGATTCTGGGCCTACCTGATATCTGGAACTGCCTCAAAATTATTATTGACGCCTTAAATAAGGAGTCAAAACAGATGGACGGTGCAGATTTCTCCAAAACAGTGCAATGGACCCCATATGAGATGAGTGTGTACAGTGCACATGTGCACTCGCCGTGCACTAAATTTTCCAAAAGTCGGTCAGCGCAGCTGACCGACGTTTCCATCTACAACTCAAAAAAAAAAAAAAAAAAAAAAAAAAACGTGCAGCGGACGCACGGCCGCTGGCCGTTTTTGCGATCAGTTGTGGGCCCCACACGTGCCCCATAAGCTCAATCCGATCCGTCCACCGTATAGAGGGCTTCGAGCACTATAAAACCATATTATCACTTTTTACCCGTGCGTGCACACGTGTGAGATACAGAGGCCACAAAAGGGCTGCTCGGTAGCGTTTAAAACTGATTCTTTTGTGATTTCTTCTCTAGGCCAAGTCAATGGACGTTCAAAACTACCCATTCTTTACTGAAATTTCGTTCTGAATCCAATGGACGGGGTGGATTTTCCATAAAATGCTTCTGTGGGGCCCACCGACCACAACAGTGAAATGGTGCGAAAGGTTTCGCACATCCGCGAAAATCGATTTTTCCAGGCGATTTTGGGCCACCATCTTTGATCATATGGCAGATCTGAACCGTCTATCATGTAGAGGACCCAATGAAATCCTAAGGGACGGTGTTTCCTTGGAATTTGAGCAAGGAAAGTGGCGTGTTTCGAGGCACCGAACTTGGCTGCGAAAAAGCTTTCAATGGGCATGCATAGCTTTCCAAATCCGATTTTCACCACTCCAGCAGCTATATAAGGAGGTTTTGGACGTGGGGAGCATTCATTCAAGGTCTTGGGAGGAAGAACAGAGGGCTCGAGCTTGAGTTTCAACGTGGGCAGAGGAGAGAGAGAGGAGCTTGGTTTTTGCTTTCCCTTTTCTTTTCCTTTTCTTTTTCTCATTATTTATTTGGATTGAGCCCATCCATGGCAGGCTAAATCCTCCTAGCTAGGGCTAGGAGGTGAAGCTTGTAGTGAGATGAGAGATTATATGCTTTTAATTTAATTTTAATTTTTAAATTGAAGTTGGTTTTAGTTTGATTTTAATGAAAATATTTTTGGTCTTTAATGGTCTGTTGTGACTGAAATTACAATGGGTCTGCAATGCTTTGAATATTTTCTTATCCCTTTTATGTTTATGACGTTAGGACGTCCCTTTGTTCACCATAGTCTCCTGGGCATGGTTGGATGACGGTACCCTTCTTAACCTTCATACATATGATTGGTTGGTAATTAGTTTAATTCTGTTGTTTGCCATAGTCTGTGGGCATGGTTTGGTGATGGAATCCATTCTAATTCATACACCTTTCATCTCTTTGAAAACTAGATCAACGGCAGTTCAGTAATTTTCATAATTTTTGATGCAAGCATAAATTCTCTCTGATCTCTACAAGTGGATCCTCTGAATCCCTAATTTCTTATCTCTGATTTTTTTTCCTAAGATTTAGATTAATTATTCTACAAGTATTTCACCATTGCTAATTGATTTAGAATTCATCTTAGCCTAGTTCTAGTTCTATTTAATTTTAGATAACGTACAAGTTTCAGTTCCTTGGGATTCGACCTCGGTCTTACCGAGTTATTACTACATCACAACCCTGAACTTGGGGAGTGAACAGTTACTAATATCTTTTTCTTTTTTCATTTTAAGCAAGTTTTTTTTAAAAATTTTTATTTATTTATTACCAATTGTGTTTTAACCCTAATTGTCCAATGATGATGTGAGGCTAATGAAAATGTGTCAAGTGCATGTTAGACAGGCAACTCACATGCAAAATTCTGTAGAGGAATTTTTACTTTTAATTGGAAGCCTGCTTTTCGGTGGAAGATTGGAAGCCTCACATTTGGCATATGCACAAAGTGGTTGTGTTTTTTCATCGGTGGCATGTCATCGCTAAACAGTTATTGCATGCAATTCACATCCAACCTTCAACAATATTAGGTTTTGCCAACAGGAAATTGGATTCCGGTAAAATACTCTCTAAAATAAGTCAGCTGGATATATTGATGATAGCAATGATGATCATGGGAATGGTGACAATGGTAAAAACAAAAAATAAATGTAATCCATCTTAAATAGCAGATTTGCACAATAATTTTTATATTTTTTCACATAATCCTGAGGCCCTAATTGATAGGTACTTATGAACAAGTTGACATGGCTTTTGATCTCTAGTGCATAATGAGTTTATGTTAATAGTAATTATGTATTAGTGATCATCTCTAAGATTTCTAAGGGCCTGTTTGGATTCGCGTATAGTATTGTATTGTATTTGGGTGCTATTTATGTATACATTGGACGGTTTTCAGAATACATCTAAATTAATCAAATACTAATCAATGTTTGGATAGGAGGTATTGTTTGGCATAGTATACAATACGTTATACAGATCAATGTTTGGATAGGATGTATTATGTCTGTGTATTGTACAATCTTAATTGGGTTGGGTGGCCTGTTTGATGTATGGAACTTTTTGATTTTTAGCCCAGATGAATTTCATGTTGAAATGTACCAAATGAATGGTTCCGATCTTACATTGCATGGGTACCAGATATCTTGTAATCGTACAAATTCCAAACTTTCATCTGCTGCCGAATACAGCGCAATGAATACGAAGTATTGATGGCAACAGAACCCACTAACAATACTCTACCATTGGTTCGAAAGTTTGGCTGGAGTTTGTATTCACACGCATGGGATTCAACTCCTATTCACTCCAATCCAAATACGGTGCATGTCAAAGCATAACTTCTAATATGATGCAATACATCCAAAACACGTATCCAAACAAGCCCTAATAGGTAACTGCTGATCACTTGGTCCTTACTCTTACTTCGGTAGTAGACTCTTGGGAGTTTCAACACCTGGTTGAGGGTTTGAGCACCCGTAGGTGGTGAAATCTCACTATGGCGTAAGTGTGTGGTGGTGTGTAAAAAAGACGAAGAAGTAACTACTAATAACTAAAATGAAACTCATGGCTGAGCGGTAGACTCACAAGAGTTTTGATACCAAGGATTTGCGTACGAGTGCCCATTGTGGTGTGTGTGTGTGAGGGAGCAAAAAAAAGAAAGGATGAGACCGGATTAGCTGAGACCGGGTGAGACCCTAGACCGGATTAGCTGAGACCTGGGTTTCACCCAAGACTGTGCAGCCTTAATTGTGGGGCCCACCTTAATGTATGTATCTTGTATCCATGTCATTCATCCATCTGTTTTTAGAAACAGTAGTGATTGGACGTCCTAGGGCTCACCTTAATGTTTATGTAGTGTTTATTTGCCATCCAATCTGTTGAGAAGGTCACGTAAGCCTAGATGTAATAGGGAAAAAAAAACAAATATTAGCTTGATCCAAAACTTGTGGCCCATTAATAGGCAATCTCCACTTCGTTTTTGGGATAATGCTCTAAAATGATATGAAAAACCAGATGGACGGCGTGGCAGGTCATGTATACAGAATACATACGTCAAGGTGGGCCCCATGTAAGGACACACTGTCTTGGGTCAGTCTCGGTCTCATCAAATCCGCTCCTGAGAGACTCATTTTTTGGCCTACCAAACGTGTCCGTGTTGACTGAATACACCAGTTGTTTTCCTTGCACGCTCAAAAGAATCACATGATTCTAGTTTACTATATATGGCACGCAAATTGCCTGCAGCCCTGATGTGGCCAGATTTGGACGTTGCAGTGAAAAGGACTCTCAGATGTAGACTTAATGGCAAAGAAGTTATTTCACCCCGGAATCTTTACTTTTACCGTATAGGTATAGGTGCAAATGTTACACTTTGATTGGGCTACGCTGCGGGCAATCTCAGGGATGCCCCAATTTACCGTGTGGCTCTCCTTGATGCATGTATTCTATATCAAGGCCGTCTATCCATTAGATTATTTTAGGGCATGAGCCCAAAAAATTAAGTAGATAAGTGGGGCTGCAAAAGCATTCGATCAAAAGCTGATATTTGTTTTTTTTTTTTCCCCTTCATAATCAACAGGTTCCACACCTTCTATTAAAATGTATATGATTTTAATATATTCAGTTTTTATTCATTTTTTTTTATTGTCAAGAATTAATTTAGAATTATATTTGATGTTATTGTAATCTTCTTTCTTTCTTTTCTTTAAAAGTTTATTTACTTAGCCTTCTATATAAACTTAGATAAGAAAATTATTCAATATTTCAAATACTCTCCTTTATTTTATTTTTTTTCATTTTTTAATGACCTTTGATCCATTTTTCTAGCTCAATTTAGGAGTCGAGGCCAAAAAATGAGATGGATCCCATGCACCACAGGAAGCACTTGTTGTAATAATGCCCGCTTTTGAGACTTTACTAAGACTGTTTATTTACCATTTAACTTGTTCACAAAGTCATGCGCGCTTTGATAAAAGCAAACAGAAATATCAGCTAGATCCAACTTGTTCATAAAGTCATATACACTTAGATGAAAGAAAACTTAAATATCAACTTGATCTGAAGTTATTTTAAACAGTCACATAAAATTTAGATGAAGGAAAACACAAATAAAAGTTTTTTAAACTTTTTAACTGGTGGACAGTTGGCATTATAATCCATTCAATCCTCGTTATTTCCCGTGGTGCTGTCTACTCTAAGCTTCGGATCTGCATGAGCTCGCAAAATGGATAAAAACGTGGACAACACATACTTGTACTGATCTCCTTTATGGGATTTATTTTTTCCTTAATAAATGGTTAAGAGATTTTATTTTATTATTTTATTTTATTTTTCCAAAAACCAATCTCCGAGTACTTTGTAACAATGGGCTCTTGACCTTCAATATTTTCATTATAGATTAACTTAAACAACAATAAATAATATACATTAACACCTTTTAACATTTTCATCCATTACTAAAAAATTTCAATATCCATATTCAAGAAAAAATTCCATGTCGCATTCAACTGTTGACTATTAATATTTTTATTATTTTCCACGTTTAGCTATTTTCACATTAAGCTTCCAAAATGTTCAATGCGACCTTTTGTTTGTCGTTTGTAGAGAGAAGGAAAACACAGCAACAACAGAGATTGGAAAAGTAGAGTCTCAAGCTAGCATTCATGCACGGGTTATTACACTTTACACAATAGTTACAACAACATGAAAAAAGTAAGAAATGAAGTAGCTGTTTGCCTGAGAACCGTCTTTTTCATATTTACAATCGCCTGCTTAGATAGCCATAGGATCCACACCGACGGATTTCAAGGTCTCCGCACGTTTTGGGCTGCAGTAGAATAAAAAGGAGAAGAATATTAGACGTTTGTTGATCAGATAGAGATGTGATCATCTGACTCATACCGAGGCCCTTCATCAGACCATCATCCGTCTCCCATAAGTGGACAATCCTGACCGTCTGATAGAAGTGAGAATTTATGATCAGCGGATCACTTCCATTTGGCGATCGACGAGTTGGATTTTTCTGATTGGAGAGCACCTTCATATCTATAATGCAGGTGATTCATGCGGACCGCCAGAAGCTTGGCCCATGTGCCCAGCTTGTTGGGGCCCGAGATATGAATGTCTAGGAGTGCATAACGAGAATGGATTGGTCTACTACTATGTATTATGAGGGAAGAGATACGATCGACCCAAGATAACCGTATTTTATCATCCCATTTCCCTGGACGGTATAAATTGCTTTCATGCCATGATCTGAACCATTCATTCATTCATGAGCAGCTCAGGGCCAACAAGACCATCCTAACTATATAAAAAAAGGACGACATTTGTCTGGGAGACCCAACACCACTCAGATAGCTGGTGTTAAAGCTTTTGTGGGGCCACCATAATGTAGCTTTATCCATTTCAAAGCTAATTTTAGTGCATGGGCCGAAAAAATAGACATATCCAAAACTCAAGTGGACCACACCACATGAAACAATGGGGATGAAGGGAAAACAAAAATATCAATTGGACCCACAATTTGTGGTCCCCAAAGAAGTTTTCAACGCAGTCATTCAATCCCCCACTGTTTCTGTGGTGTGGTTCACCTGAGCTTTATATCTGCCTATTTTTTAGATCATGCCCTGGAATGATCTGAATCCTCACTGTTTCCTGTAGTGTGCTCCACTTGAGCTTTATATACCTATTTTTTTAAGATCACGCCCTCCAATGAGCTGGCAAAATGGAGGGATGGCGTAGATAAAATGCATACATCATGGTGGGGCCCACAGAGCTTTGACACCAGCTATCAGCCAAAAGGCCTCCATATTGAAAATGGTGTACAAAATCAATAACCAGAATGTATACCTATTGGAACCCACATGTTATATGGCCCACTGATCAACACCATCCATTATCCGGATGCCAATTTAGATGGACGACCATAAGAAATCCACGCTGGAATTCAATGGCAAATTGTAAACACGGAGACATTACCTCTTGCAAGGCTCACCTTGGCTCGGGTTGGCTTTGACGCGGACTTTGCTGGGGCCTTGGATGTGGGCCACCTTCCTGAAGAAAGACTTTGTGATGAACTTATCAGCTTCACCTACCACATAATCAGGTTCCACAACCTCAGGCACCTCCTCTCTCTTCTTCTTGCTTACATAGACATTAGGAGCATACAACAGCTGATGCTTTGCCGTGTAAGCCCCGAACGACAATGACAGTAAGATCATCCCCAATGCTACATACACAGGTACGAATTCCCCTTTCACAGTCCTGAAATCACAGCACAACATCATCATCATGTTCCAACGGTCGGTGTTCAATTCCCACCATGAGCTGGAAAAACGGATGAACGGTGTTGATTACTCACAAACAACAAGGTGGCCCCCACCTAGCTTCCAAACAGTGGTCGGGATTACAGGCTATATCGTTCATGGTCTAAAAAGACGCACTTACGAAGGGTCATAGCCCACGTGGCAATCGATCCGGACCTTCTATCAAGGGTCATAGCCCAAAGAATGAAAAATCATAACCGTCCAATTCATCACTTGCTTGGGCCTGATTTCATTCAGAAGGCAGGCACACGGATACTAATTCATGGATCTGTATGGGCCCAGCCCGTATTAGATTATGGGCCTTCTACAATCCTGCACGGCCCATGTACATCACTAGTTTCGGACGTGTTGTCGGGGCAGTACCATATAGCGATTGGTACCCGACGTGCATGGTATCCAGCACAGACAGCAAGCAGACGTACCGTATCTTGGGGTAAGGGGCGTCCAACGTGGCTGGAATTGTCATCGTCGGTGCTGATGTCGAAACCCCACGAGTGCCTCCGATTCGACTCAGCATCGTTCTCCAGTAACCCTGTAAATATCAAAATAAACAGATGGACGGTTAGGATCTTAGTGTCAGACCGACCCTGATTGTATTTGGTGCTCCAACCACACCTTGTAGCAATAAGGTCATTATACACGCACGGATGAGATCCGGGCCTTTCATTAGTGGGCAAACAGTGTACGCAGTCTGATCAAACCGCGCGTCGACCTGACAGCTGAGATTATTCCACCAGATGAACGTCTGCGATTTAATATCACAAGAGCAAGAGTGAATCTGATGCAGAGACTAGGGAGCTTTCGCATGAAGTTTCTGCGACGGGAAGCTAGGTGGGGCCCACCGTGATGTTTGTGAGAAATCCACTCTGCCCATCCGTTTTTTAGCTTATTTTAGGACATTCTACCAAAAATGAGCCGTATCCAAGACAAGTGGGCCACACGAAAGTTGAAACTAGGGAAAGAAATTCCCACCGTTGAAACCTTCCTGAGCTCCACCTTGATGTTTATATGCCATCCAAACCGTTTATAAGGTCATTCCCAAAGGGATGAACTGAAAACACCAGAAACCTTAGCCTATTACAATCACTTGAGGCTATACGAATGTTTCAACGGTGGCCGTTCAATCCCCACTGTTTCCTCATGTGACCCACTTGAGTCTTGGATCCGACTCGATTTTTAGTCGCATGATCTAAAATGAGCTCACAAAACGGATGGACTGGGTGGATTTTTCACAAACTTCACGGTGAGCCCCACCTAGCTTCCCACCACAGGAACTTAGCTTTCACAGGAAATCCGCGTCACGGGGTGGAGGCGTTGGGGATCTCTTTGATCAGCGGCTAGGATCTCGCATCCGTGTCGGCGTCCCCATATGTGATGCGAATGTGCTGGTAAGATCGCATTCCTCATTTTCGTATGCCATTTCCTCATGTATGGAAGCTTACGTAAAGAGAGGAATTAAATCAACGCCACGAATAACTCACCGTCGCCCTAGAAGCCATGATCGAATGCTCAAAATCACCGGCGTAAGCTCTGTAAGGGACTACGAACGAATCTCCTCTTCGGACTGGAAGAAGATAGCAAGCGTAGAAGCAAGAATTGCTGATGCCTTGCTTGCGGGCCTCCTGCACGTATTTAAAGAGGGAGGTGCGAAGCTCGTGGCAGAAGGAGTGAGGTTGGAGGACACGTGGAGGGCCCTGAAACGAACACGCAGGCAATGGAAGGCTCTAGAGCGCCACGTCATCTGGTCCCAAAATTATGCTCGCAAAGTTCTGGAATCGAATCATGTAGCGTCCATCTTTTTCTCGCGATTCTAACCGAAAATCTTTGAAAATTGAAAAAGTTGGAAATCGGATTGCGTACGAGTTACTCAGTACGCTTTTATCGTACTGAGTAAATTCAGTTAGGCTTACCGTGAATGTTTGTGGGTTATCCACACTGTCCATCCGTTTTTCATTCTCATTTTAATGGTCGAGCCAAAAATTGAAGAATTCCCAGAGCTCAAGTGTGCCACACCACGGCAAACAGTGGGAACGATGACTTCCACCATTGAAAACTTAGTAGGGCTCATAGTCATATTTATATGTCATCTAACTTGTTCATAGGATAAAAAGGCATGGATAAAGGGGAAAGCGCAAATAACATATTGATCCAAAACTTTTGTGGCCCCTGAGACCTGAGAAATTTTCAACAGTAGAATTTCAATTTACACTGTTTTCCCTGGTGAGGTCCGCTTGAGATTTGGATATAATTCTTTTCTGGGCCAGATCTCTCAAATTATCTCTTAAAATGGATGGACAGAGTGGATAACATATGTGAATTATGACAGACCCCACAAAATTTACTAAGTACCCCCATTTACACCAGTACCCCCGTGTGCTGGTGTACCCCACACTAACCATATAACTTGCGTATTGACGTCAACATGCCCACCGGGTATGTGTGATGTGCAAACTTTACGTCCATTTGGCCAGCTCGTGTTAACGCTTAAGATAGAAAATAAAATATATCTAACTAACAAGTGGATCACACTGCAAAAAACAGTGAGGGATTAAATTGTATACCATTCAAATTTTTTTTAGAGCCGTGGAAGTTTTGAATCAATGTGAAATTTGTTTTTCTTATCTATTGAGGTGTTTGTGACCTCATGAATAGATTTGATGGAAAAAAAAAACTTAATGGTGGGCTTTATAAATTTTTTAACAGTGAAAATCATTATCTTCACTTCTATTTATTGTGTGGTACAAATGATCTTTGGATATGATTTATTTTTTGATTAATGCTCTAAAATGAACTCTAATAATAGATAAACAGTGTACACAAGTGTGGTACACCAGCCAATCTACTTCCAATTTGCCCTCAAGCTGTCGTTATTGAGATTGTGTGGCCACTGAACTCGATGATGTGTTTACATTATGATGTATGCGTTATATCCACACCATTTACTCACTTGGCATATCCAATAATTTTCATGCTCATCGTGATATTTATTGGTCATCTAGCATGTTTACAAGGTCACACCAACTTAGATAAAATGGAAAAAATGAAAATCATGTTAATTCAAACCTTAAGTAGCCTCAACAAGTATTTAAATGGTAAACATTTAATTTCACTGCTTTTTGTGGTGTGTTCTACTTAAACTTTAAATCTATTTTAGTTTTTAATATATATCTGCAAATAACCTCATAAAATATATAATCATGTGGACGTAACACATAGTTTATAGGCCCACATAACTTGGCGAGCCACACACCTTGATGGTGTGGTGACATCACCAAGTTATGTAGGCCCCACCGTAATGAAATGTCATCGAAACAAAAATATCATTTATAATTTTTATTTCTATTTCTAGCTCAAACTTAAAAGGGTATAGGAGTTGATGATGTATGGTTTAAATGAACGTATGACACTTCGTAGAGTAGAATGACAGAATATGATTCATTTAGCCTACCCAGTTGGACGCGGATTAGCTACTGAGTATTAAAGTGACGTCACCAAGTTTTGTAGGCTCCACTATAATTTACGTTTTGTATCCACACCATTTATCCATTTGGCTATATCAGTTTAGGGCATTAATCAAAGAATTAGGTAGATCCAACGCTGGAGTGGACCCCACCATAGAAAACAGTGGGGTAGAGTGATGCCCACCATTGAAACTGTCCTAAGGTCCATGATGTAGAGCGGGTCACAGATAGTTTCATGGCCAAGATGGATCAGAAAAGGCTCGATTGATGGCAAAAGTGATCCGGACCGTCGGACCTTATATCAGGCGTATCTCACAATTTGGAATGAGTTATCGGGCATAAAATATATGATTTTGAGGTAGAATGAGCTACTTTAGCCAGCCAACCCGCTATGTCGGGTTACGTAAGCCGAATTTATGAAATACCCCTGGATCGACGATCATTTCCTTGTTTTAATTTCGTTTTTAATATAAATAATAAGTTTTAGTTTGATTATAACTCTTCATCTGTCAGGCTTTAGGAGTTGCATCCAATGTGAAAAGAGCTTAGAATGATTAGGAGAACGGCTTGGTGAAGCCAAATAGGACACTTACTATTTTTGGCCGAAAACCTTTCGCACTAGTAGACATCACGACCGTCTATAAATAGTTAGTTTACTATTTATAGTAAGTCACAAATTCTAGGGGTTTTAGTTGTAGTTTGCTTCTGATTTCTTTTCTATTACTTGGTACTCTTATTTAAAGGGTTGTGAACACGTTTTTATTGATTTATTAAGTCAATTTTAAATTTATTAGAATTTATTTCTATTTTTTGTTTTCTTTCCTTGCGGATTTGAGAAGCCTGTGTGAGGAGTCTAGAAAAGCTCCGTGGATTCGGAGTAGTTATCCTCTTGAGAAAGACGGTGCTCGACCTCATCATGTTCATCACTGCATCATTCATTATCTAAATATTCATGGAATCCACATTATCAAAATAAAAATTAAAAAGACACGTATTATACATTGTCAAACTCATCAACTAACAATCCTTATGTAGGCCAAATTCTCTTAGAAGTGGAAACTAGCGAAACTTCTCATCCCCCACATCTCATGCTATAATTTATTGGTAAGTATGGATCGAGATACAATCATCCACGGTAGAGCTCCATGAACGTCCATAAGGTTAGAGTGGCTCTAGTTATTTATATTAATGATATGGATACTTTTTATACTTCTTAATACACTTAACTCGAGTATGTACACCTCATTTAAGACCCGCAACCTAATTCGTACTAATCCGTCAACTCCCGCGATCCTTCCCGTTGAATTCCGGTAGCCTGCGATTGATAATCGACGTTTGCGCGCGACCCTAAGTCGTGTCATGTAGATTTGAGTCGACTTAATCCAAGACTTGTATCATGACGACCGCACAATCGTCGCGGTTCCAACGCAGCGACTCATGTACCGATCCGATACCCTGACTAAGAGATGTGAGTAGACGTTTATTTTGAGAAAACGCCGCGTGTTTGCAATTCCAAGAGAATCTCTACAACATGTCCCATCAATCCCATCAATCACCTCTCATATCAAGTACAAAGCACCTATGCTTCCTTTCTCCACAAGTTAAGCAAACCCAAAAGTCAACCAATCCATCACCTCACCCATCACTCACATCCATCACCCATCTCCCATCACTTCTCCTTACAACTCTCTCTCTCCCTCTCATTTCTCAACATTTTCAAGTCAAGCAAGAGCATCCCATGTCCAAGCTCCTCCATGAGAAAAAAAATGACCTTGTGTGGCCCACCTTTCCCATCCCACAAGCCTTCATCTTAGCCATCCATTTCTCATCCTCCTCATCAAAGTGAAGCACAAGGAGATAGGCTTTCTAAAGAACAGAGAAGATCGATAGGTAGGTGCTTTTATAGGCTAGATTTTTCATATTTTTTATATGGGCCAAGTGAGGCCTACCGATTAATGGTATGGATCTCACTTTGGACCCTAGGATGTGGTTGATGGCCCATCTTAATCATCAATATCATTCCATGATGGGGCCATTCTCCATGGACCCCATCATGATGTTTACCTTCCTAGCTTGTATATGGGTCATATAGACCGTCGATTTTCGTGGAGAATGGATCTCTACCATTGAATTTCAATTTTTATAGGCCCACATGTTATGAGACCCACTTAATTTATGTTGTAGATCATGGAAAGGAGGGCCCATAGTGTCGGGGTCCCTTCATGCACATGTGTCCCTTGATCTCTCTCTCTCTCTTTTTCATGTTTTGTGTAATGAAATGGCCATGTGGGCCACCCAAATGGACCCCACCATGGAGTATGTTTGGATTCAAGCTTATCATTAGGCGGGGCCCACTTTATATATGGGTCGTATCCACCCCACCTATCATTAGGTGGCCCACGTAAGCAGGGCCCACCTTAATATTTCATTAACCCTAAGCAAATATATATATATAGAAAGGGAGTCCAGAGACGTTTTCTCTGGACGTCTCTCGACGTGAAGGTAAAAACACAAATATTAGCCAGTTAAAGGCATTTGAGGTGGACCCTTGGTGTAGGCCCCACCTTAATGTATATATTTAATCCACACCGTCTATCCTGTTTACTAACTCATTTTAGGCGTTGAACCGAAAAATGAGGTTGATCAGAGTATCTGGTGGGCCATAGCATTGAAAACTATATCTTTACCTTTGAAATCTAACAAAAAATCTTCTACACGCTGAAAGAAGCCCGATATTAGTCTTGATGGATGGGTTATGGGCCGTAGAATTCATTGACTGAGGTGGATTCTTTCGATGTGGGCCCCATGTATGAAAAATCGCGGAAAAACTGCATTTTCAAAAAAAAAGAAAAAGGAAGCAATAGGGCTACTGTTGGCCCTGCGCTCAACAAGCAGGTGGATGCCAGGACCCACGGCTCCATCCGTGGGCCCCATCTTAATGTTTATTTGTCATCTAACTCGTTCATAAGGTGAGCCACCCCCTGAGGTGGGCCCCACCCAAAAATCAGGCCCATCCAAGGCTCAGGTGGCCCACATCAGAGGAAACAGTGGTGATTTAAAGCCTATCATTGAAACCGTTTTTAGGTCCATAGAAGTTTTGGGATCAAGCTGGAATTTGTATTTCCCCTTCATCCAGGTCCGTGCGACCTTATCCACAGATTGGATGGAGATAAACGTTATGGTGGGCCCCACGTGGGACCCACAGTGATGTATGTGTTTCACTGGCATCGTCCACTGACCGTGGACGGTGGCAGTGTGTGTATTATATTATATATAATATTGTATATATTATATATAATATAATATATATATATATATGATGGTGGGCCCTTATGTGGACCCCCACCCTTGATGCATGTGTTGCATCCAAACCATCCACCAGTTGGCCAGTTTGTCTTACTAACTTGAGCTAAAAATGAGTCAGATCTATGGATCAAGTGGGCCCACATTGGTACGTGTATAGGGCCCATGTTGATTTATTTGGGGCCATTGTTGAGGCTCACCTTGATACGAATCTAAGGCCCATTGTACGACCCAATTAGTGTGGCCCATTTAATATATATAAGGCCCATGGGTTAAGGCCCATTGTAATGTATTAAGGCCCATGAAATTAGGCCCATTTTGATGTATTTTAAGGCCCATGGGTAGAAGCCCATTGTGATGTATAAAGGCCGCGGGTTGAAGCCCAACTTGATGTACTTGTGGCCGGTTGTTAAGGCCCACCTTGGCATTTATAAGGCCCATTTGAGGAGGCTCATCTGATGTATTCGTGGCCCGTAATTGGGGCACACTTTGATATATAAAGCCCATGTTATTAAGACTCGTATACTAGACCGTACCGTTCCGTATGTTCCCACGATCTTTACGGTCGAATTTTCAGTAACCTTCGACCCTTAACCGACATTTACACGCGGCCCTGATTCTCACACCGTCAACCCGAGTCGACTCAACCCGAGACTTGTACCCTAGCGACCGCATCGTCGCTGCGGTTCCGATGCCGCGTCTCGCGCACCGAGGCGATACTCAGGCTAGGAGATGTGGGCCTACGTTCAGTTCGAGGAAACGCTGCGTATTTACAAACCCAAGACAATCCTTCAAATCAATTACATCACATCCCATCAATCAAGTACCACATCACACATCACCCATCACCTTTCACCCATCTCCAAGCAACCCCAAAGTCAATACTCTCTTACAACCAAGTACACATCCATCACCCGTCACTCATCACTCTCTTTCAATCTCTCTCTCATCTCCCTCTCCCTCATTCTCTTCAAGCAACCATCCATGGCTTCCATGGGAGAGAAACTAGTGTGGCCCACCTCCCTACCTTCCATTTCCACTGTCAAAGTCTAATCTCAACCGTTAAAGTTCATCCATTCGAGCTTTAGATCGCATTGACGAAAGAAGGACGAAGAGATCTAAAGGTGGGTGCTTCTCCTTCTCTCTCTCTTTCTTCCCTATTTGATAGTCCACCTGTCATGTGCATGATATATCTAGACCGTTCATCCAGTGGGACAGCCAATGGCCCAAACAGGGGAAGGACATAAATATCATCTTGTCTCCAGTTAGTGGGCCACACGTGTGGACCCCACACTGATGTGCTTGCTTCATTTAGACAGTCCAGCAAGTGGACTGTCTTGCTATTGAGCGGGCCTGCAACTAGTGGACGGTATGCATGACCATTGGCTGGGGGAAAAATCTATCCCAGCTTGATTTGGTTGTAGGGTGGCCCACCTGCATGGGTCCCACCCCAATGTATGTCCCTTGCATTCACACCGTCCGTCCAATGAAGTGCTCAGCTGGCCAGATGGGCCAGATTAATGGACCGGCCTGCTATCCAGTAGAAGGCCTGGACGCAGGTAAGAAACAATATCAGCTTTGATTTAAAAGTTGGTGGGCGATGCTGACGTGGACCCACCTTAATGTATGTGCTCTCTGTCCTCACCATCCATCTGAATGGCCCAGATCCAAAACCATAGCAGCAGCAGCAGGAACGTGCAGTGCTTCTGCACCTCAAGCTCATCTATTGGATGTAAGGGAAAACTCCAATATCATCTTGAAATTATTTTTTTTGGAGTGGGGTGGCCCACTCACGTGGACCCCATCTTGATGTATTTATATCATATCCATACCATCCATTTTGAGAGATCATTAGGCGTGGGCCCAAATTTTTAGACAGTCCAGCAGCAAAGGGGTGGCTGACGGCTGGCCACCTTGTTGAAATTGATTGGGCCGCACGGCCCACTTGTATTGGTGGGGAATGAGGTCGGCCCATGTCACTATGGGACCCACTGTGACATATGGGTTTTACTCACGCCGCCCACAGGGCCGGCCCAAACTCAAACAAACCCCAACTCTGTTGGACTAACGTCCAGCTGGTTGTGGGCCTGCTGTGTTGCATATGATGTACCCATGCCATTCATTGATTTTGTGGCCCACCTGGACAGGGCCCACCCTGGTGGGATGCCTGCAGGTGGGGCCCACCTTAATGTATATATACCCTGTGTCCACACCGTCCATTCCTGGACGGTGCTGGTGGAGCCAACCATGGTGTATCTGTTACCCAGCCGTCCAGCAGCTTAGTTGCGGTTGACGTCAGCTAGTACTGTGGGGCCATCATGGGATATGTGTAATATCCAAGCCGTCCGTCCGTTTCCTTCTCAGGGTGGTGGGGGCCACCTTAAGGTATTTGTTGTATATGTACACCGTCCATCTCTCGACAGTGACGGGCCCACCTTAATGTATAAATTGTATATCCACCATCCATCTGAGTGACCCACCTATAATGTATGCATTTTAATATCCACACCGTCCTCGTATGGACGGTGCAGAACACCACAATATATGTGATATTCCACACCGTCCATTGTCTGGACATTGGATGCCTCACAGTGATGTATTTATTCCATCCACACCGTCCAGATTGTGCTGGACGGTGCTGGGCGATGTTTGGACAGTGTTGATGTACATGGTCAATGTGTGGGCAATGCTGATCACATTAGTGACCCATGTACTCCTATGATAGTATACAGTGATACGTATCTTGCACCTGGCACTAGTGAAATGATTTTTGATGTAATCCAAGCTTACCCCGTCCATCAGGACTTTAAACCCACCATAATTTATGTGTTATATATTCACATCATCCATTTATGTGGCCCCTACATGATGTACGTGCTTGATCCAGGCTGCCCATGTCATGCGGCCCACTTGATGTGCTTGAGGCCCATCAGTGCAGCCCACTTGATGTGTGAGAGGCCCACAATGATATATATTTAGCCCATGCGAGGAGGCCCGTCGTGATGTATATGCGACTCATGTAATGAGGCCCATAGTGATGAGTGTTAGGCCCATGTGATAGGACCCACCTACATTATATTTGAGGCCCATGTGATAGGGCCCACCTTCTTGGATCTGAGTTCCATGGGCGAGGCCCAAAGAGATGTATTCGAGGCCCATGGGTTGAGGCCCATTGTGATGTATACCTGGCCCATATGGTGGGGCCCAATGTGATGTATTTATGGCCCATTCGACGAGGCTCGATGTGGTGTACATGTGGCCCTTGAGTGAGGCTTATTGTGATGAATTTTAGGCTTTTGTGTGAGGCTATGGGCCCACTATATGTTTGACTCTAGGTGGGCCACTCCTTGGGAGCAATGTCGGTTAAATGACCACATTGATGGGCAATGATGGTTTAATGTTCACATTATGACCTTCCATTAGGCCTTGTTAGGCCCATTCTTACTGATGGCAGATTGTCGATTCTGCTTGTCGTGGCCAATTGACCGATTACCAATCGAGGCCGATTATCATGACCGATTACCGATCGTGGCCGATTGTCGATTGACGTGGCAGATTGTCGATTCTGTTTGTCATGGCCGATTGACCGATTACCGATCGAGGCTGATTATCATAACCGATTACCGATCGTGGCCGATTATCGATTGACGTGGCCGATTGCCGACTCTACGTGTCGTGGCCGATTGACCGATTACCGATCGAGGCCGATTACCGATCGTGGCCGATTATCGATTGACGTGGCCGATTACCGATTCTGTTTATCGTGGCCGATTGACCGATTACCGATCGAGGCCGATTATCGAGACCGATTACCGATCGTGGCCGATTGTCAATTGACGTGGCCGATTACCGATTCTGTTTGTAGTGGCCGATTGACCGATTACCGATCGAGGCCGATTATCGAGACCGATTACCGATCGTGTCGATTATCGATTGACGTGGCCGATTATCGATTCTGTTTGTCGTGGCTGATTGACCGATTACCGATCGAAGCCGATTATCGAGACCGATTACCGATCGTGGACGATTGTCGATTGACGTGGTCGATTATCAATTCTGTTTGTCATGGCCGATTGACCGATTATCGATCGAGACCGATTACCGATCATGGTCAATTGTCAATTGACATAGCCGATTACCAATTCTGTTTGTCGTGGCCGATTGACTGATTACCGATCGAGGCCGATTATCGTGACCAATTACCGATCGTGGCCGATTTTCGATTGACATGGCCGATTGTCGATTCTGTTTGTCATGGCCGATTGACCGATTACCAATCGAGGTCGATTACCATGACTGATTACCGATCGTGGCCGATTATCGATTGACGTGATTGATTGCCAACTCGGCATGTCATGGCCGATTGACCGATTACCGATCGAGGCTGATTATCAAGACCGATTACCGATCGTGGCCGACTGTCGATTGACGTGACCGTTTACCGATTCTGTTTGTCGTGGCCGATTGATCGATTACCGATCGAGGCCGATTATCGTGACCGATTACCGATCGTGGCCGATTATCGATTGACGTGGTTGATTGTCGACTCTTCGTGTCGTGGCCGATTGATCGATTACCGATCGAGGCCGATTATCGAGACCGATTACCGATCGTTGCCGATTGTCGATTGACATGACCGATTGTCGATTCTTCTTATCATGGCCGATTAATCAATTCTGATTATCGAGGCCGATTACTGATCGAGGCCGATTGTTGTGGCCGATTGTTGTGGCTGATCATCGATTTCGATTGTCGAGGCCCAATGTGATGTATATGCGGCCCGTTGTGATATGTATCCAGCCCGTGTTTAAGGCCCAATGTGATGTATATGAGGCTTATGTGATAATGCCCACTGTGACGCATTTGAGGGCTAGGCGATGGAACCCATTGTAATGTATGTTAGGACCATGTGAAAGGCTCATCGTAATGTGTATTAAACTCTTGAGTGAGGCCCATGGTGTTGTATATTTGGCGCTTGTGTGAGGCCATGAGTCCACTATATGTTAGGCTTTATGTAGACCGTTCCTTGGGGGACAATGTTGATTAAATGTCCACGTCGTTGATGTTAATTGTCAATGCATGTTATTGATACCGATTATGAGTATGTGACTGCATTGCATCATGATACATGCTCATATGCATCATCTGCATGCTTGTTATGAGATGTACTTGACCATCGCATACGTCATTAGACATGTTGTTATGAGACTCCCTGATAGGCAGAAATTGTCTCTCATGAGCGCACGGTATGCGCAGGATTGATGCAT
This sequence comes from Magnolia kwangsiensis, assembly GCA_037074715.1. NCBI lineage: Eukaryota > Viridiplantae > Streptophyta > Magnoliopsida > Magnoliales > Magnoliaceae > Magnolia > Magnolia kwangsiensis. The sequence goes on along the minus strand of CM073574.1, from coordinate 166,872,670 downwards.
GATTGCACTGTGTGACTCATGCATCTCACATTTGTGTGACATGACCACCATGCGCCCTAGAGACATCAGGGTTGTAACCTTCACAGGCATATCGTGGATGGTCAGATGGGATACCGAAAATCTGTTCTACATGGGGTGCTATAGATATCCTTGGGTGAAAGTATCAGAACCCTCTTGGTTCCAGAGGTTGCTCCAACGTCTAGACCGAGTGGGTAGATGAGCGTTGAGTGCCGATTACCAGATGCCTGGGCTCTCCATGTGTCGTGGTCGGTTGGAAGGGGGTGTGGCCTTACCTACCCGAGAGGAGGGGGCAATGCTAGGCTGAGTCTGACCAGCTCGAGGAATGGGTCTGCTATCGACGAGCCGGGCCCGATATTGGCAGGCGGATAGTGAGGTCTCTTCCACTCACCTTGTTGCGCGCGATGAGGCGGCAATCTAGTTTAGAGTGTAATAGACCCCGGTGATTTTTCAGAGAGGAACCGTATTGATATGTGTATTTATTGAGTAGGAGTTGCATGCTCATTCATTTATTCATTCATTCACTATCTACTCGGGCTGGTGGTGCGCAACCAATTGTTATGTACCTTCGTTATGGCAAGAATTTCGGTTGGGCGCTCGACTAACCTAAGATCAGGAGTTTACCACATTGAGTCTGACTATCCAAATTTAGGTATGAGATTGGTTTGGATAAAAGTCCTTTTTGGTGGACCCCGTAGCCTGCGATACTACGTACTATCATCCCGACTTCACATTCCCGCATAGTCATTTCATCCGCATTGCATATTGCATTACAACCGGAGGCATATGGCATTTTAAGTTGCTATGTTTCTGTACATACATGGCCTAGACAGACTTAGCAGGATTTGTATATTACATTGCATCCTCGGCATTTGATATTTGGCTCTTGATAACTCATCATCACATAGCTGTTCTATATTGCGTATTTTGATATTAATTGACTTATGGACTTGTCTATACTTCTGCTTACTCCGATAATTCCTGATCTTGTCAGTATTTCTGCTTACTCTGATAATTCATGATTTCATCAGTGTTTCTGCTTATTCAGACGTTGTATAGTGTATGGATTACTAGTTTTCTGATATTGTATAATTATGGCATTATATTGAATACTTGACACTTACCTTATGTACACACTTACACCACCCTCTAAGCTTTCTATAAGCTTATGCACGATAGATGCGTGCAGGTGATGTTAGGTTGCAGCAGTGTTGAGCTTGAAGTGTGCAGTGGTCTTCTGGAGCTTGATTTTCTATTTATGTATTTCCCTTTCAGTGTTGTACTCAAATGATTATATTAATAGATATATGATGATGATGTTGCCTTTGTAATTTGGGTAATCTTGTGGTTATGCTTATTACTAGCTAAATGTACAAAAATAATAATAATAATAATAAAATCCTCCTTGTAAGATTTCAGGATCGGAATCTGGCATATGAATGCTAGGAGCCGAGAATGGGGTACTACGGAGGTTGTTGCCACCGGATTCGACGATCGAGATTCCTGTGAATCTGATTTTCGGATTTGGGGCGTGACATATTATGAGGCCCATTTTTTATATGAATGTAAGGCCCGTGTTACGAGGCCCATTGTGATGTATTCAAATGCCCATTGGTGCAGCCCATTGATGTGGCCCACTTGATGAATATAAGACCCATGTAACATGGCCCATTTGATGTATTTAAGGCCTAATGGGATGTACCTAAGGTTCATTGCAATGTGTCATTCCTCCAAGGTTTATGTAATGATATTTATGGCAGGCCGAGCCTTGGAAGTAATGTTGGTTTGACGTCAACATTGTAAGTATAATGTTGGTTAAATGTCCGCATTATGACTCTCCTTAGGGCCCGTTGATAGGCTCATACTTATTGATAGTTCATCACTTTATAACATGCTTAGTATAATCTCATGACTCATGCTCATACGCATCATATGTATGCTTGATATGAGTATTGACTGATCATAGCACACGTCATTGGGCAGACCATTTACGGGACTCATTATGAGACAGAATGCCCCACATGATCGTGCATTACGCGCTGGATTGCTGCATGATTTGACGGTGTGATTCATGCATCTCGCATATGTGTGACTTGATCACTGCATACCCTAGTGATATTAGGGTCGTAGCTCCACAGGTACATCGTGGATGGCCGTATCGGATACCGAAAATACTTGTTTCTAGCATACATGCACGTAGGATGTCCTTGGGTGAAAATTTCAGAACCTTTTTGGTACCAGGAGGTGCCCCAACGTCTAAACCGAGTGGATACATGAGCGTCCGAGTGCCAAATACCAGTAGGCCGCGTCTCCCACTGTGTCGTGGTCGGTTGGGAGGGGGTGTGGCCTTACCCGCCTGAGGGAGGAGGCTATAAGCTAGGTTGAGTTTGATCAGCTCGCAAATGTGTCCACTATCGACGAGCCGGGTAGGTATTGGCAGACTACTAGTCAGGCGGATAGTGAAGTCTATTCCACTTGCTTAGCTGTGCAGCTAGGGAGGAGGTAGTTATTGCGAAGTGTATTAGACCCCGGTGATATCCAGAGAGGAACTGTATTGATATGTGTACTTGATGAGTACTGACATGCTTACTTTGCATCTCGCATATGACATTTAACTACATAAGCCACGCATCGCATGGCCTTGGTATGGCCGATAGCATTCATGTCTTGCATCATATAGCTTTGGTACAGTTGATAGCCTTCATAGACTTACCCGCATGTTTCCGCATTACTCTGATACTGTATACTTAGCACTTGCCTTACACACACACTTACACCACCCTCTAAGATTTTGTAAGCTTATGCATGACAGTTGCGTACAGGTACCGTTGAATAGCAGCAGCGCTGAGGAAGGAGTGCGCATCTGGCTATTTTGAAATTTTTGATCACCTTGTATTTTCCTTTTCTGCATTGTACTTAAAGTTTTCGATATAATAGAAATGTGGTGATGTTGTTTTGTGACTTGGTTATGCTTGTGGTTATGATCCATTATAAAAAAAAAAAAAAAAACATTCTGAAAATCTTCCTTGTAGGATCGCAGGATCGGAATCTGGGATATGATTGCCAGGAGCTGAGAATGGGGCACTACGGAGGCTGTCGACACCAGATTCGGCGATCGGGATTCCTGTGAATCCGATTTCTCGGTTTGGAGTGTGACACCTCAGCCTCAAGGAGTTGAAAAGTTAGGTCATCTTTATCGAAATACATTATTTGTATCACCTTGTATTTATTATTTATTGCATCAAAACCAAAATTAGATATGAACGTATCATTCACACGCACTGGACGAACCGCAACAGTGTAAGATGATCATCAGTGATTGAATTATACACGTACATGGGATTGTCATTTAAAGGCTCACATAAACACAACAAGCTATTACAAGATAATATGTTACCAAATCAAGGCCCAAATTAATGTGTATGCCAATTGGGCCTATTTGTACCATGTCGAGCATGTGGTCTTAACCGTCGTTGGAACTGAAATTGACTAGGCACAACTAATTATGTCGCTTACTCGAGGATGAGTGAGTGTTGAAAATAAAACAAGATCAACTTGGGTTAATCAAGTTATGTGTATATTGGTAAAGTGAGGGTCACAAAGAACTATTTTATGTCTGTTAGTACATACAACCATGTATTGAAATGTCCAGAGAGGATGTCGACTGTGATATCATCAAGTAGCTTCTTCATCTTAACTTTGTGTGTGTGAGAGTTTTTCTCAAGTAAAGATGCATTTGTGTGTATACATATAACAAGTGAGAATCAGTTTCCTAATATTGAAAAGAAAAATATTATTTATTTTCTAAATGAGTAATTGCAACAATCAAAATCAAGCATTTGTTGATCCTGCATATCTCAAAAGTATAACACATTTTCTATTATTCAAGCTTTCTTTATTGTTCTCTAACGCTGAACCCATGAGAAAATGAGAGAGAGTAGATCCAAAAGTCCCTATAAGGGTTGAGTTTTAGAATCTTGAAATAGCTCAGAACTAAACATGAATTGCATGTGCCCCCTTTTCACAAGAAATTCCTGTATATGCGCCTAATAGAGATTTCAATGAAAAATCCACTATATCCTTTAGTTTCTCAAGTTCAAAACATAGTAATATATTAAAAAAATCAAGTTAATTCAAAACTTAAGTAAGCCGCAGTATAGAAAATAATGAAGATTTATTACCTACCATTGAAAACTTTGTGGGAGGCATAAAAGTTTTGGATCAAGATGATATTTGTGCTTGAAGTTTATCTCAGTGGTTATAACCCTATAAATGATTTGGACAACATATAAATATCATGATTGACTCCAAGAAAGTTTCAATTATGAATATTTTTCTTTCTCACCATTTCCTGTGATGTGACTCACTTAACTTTGAACATGGTTTTTTTTTTCTTATCCTAGTGTGAGCTTAAGAAAATGACGGATAAAGTGAATATCTTAAATAAGTCTTTGTGGCTCTCATATAGCTTCGAACCACAAGGACTTCTTTTTTTAAGAGGGGGGCGTAGGTAATTTGCATTCTTAGATAATTATCAGAAGAAATTATAAAAGCACATCCACAAATATTCCTGATAGTCAAAATTTGTAGGACTCATCGTGATGTATATCTTTTATTTACATTTTACATCCATTTTTCCAGCTCATTTTAGGGCATAAGTCAAAAATCAAAGTATATTCATCATAGGAACAATAGCGGTAATGTCGCACACTGTTGAAACCTTCTCAGGGCCCACAATGATGTTTATTTGTCATTTAACCTGTTCATAAGGTAACACAAACATGAATGAGGGAAAAACACAAATATTAGCTTGATCCAAATTTATGTAGCCCCTAAGAAGTTTTCAACAACAGCCATTCAATCCCCATTATTTTCTTATGATGTGGTCAACTTAATTTTTGGATATGTTTTAATTTTAGGTTTATACCCGGTGAGCAGGGATATTCGCGATGTTAAGGTCATTACACAATTTGTTTATGAAAAGTATATGACATATGAGTCCATATTTTTAAAAAATATATATGGGTTTTAATTGTTCGCACGTACGGACAAGTTTTTGTTAATTTGAACCATTGGTATGTTGAATAATAATACGTATCTAAACCAAGCTGATAGTCATCATAAAAATGATAATCACATTATAAATTAGACGATGATAAACTTTTGAAAGAATACAATAATTTAGACGATGATGTTCCTTCACATGAATAAGAGCAATACACCACTAATAAAAGTAACTTTAAAAAGATATCAATGGAAAAAAGTGATTGCAATATATTAAATGAAGAAACACAAAGCGAAGAACTAAGTAGAAGGGGGAGAGACTCGTAAAACCAATTTTTCAATAAGTATTAGAATCTATGTATCATATATACAATCTTAATACTTAGAGTTATATTGTTGTAAATGTTAATATTTGTCTCATAATTCATATTGAAAAATATCTCTTATTTTTCATTTAATTTGTATGTTCAATTATATTTTACTAAGAATGTTATCATTACATGAACTTATCTCGACTTGTGTGAGATTCATAAAATTAATTATGCATTGAATAACTGTATAATTGATGCGTTGTTATAACATGCTTCTCTCAACCATATATGTGACAACAATAAATTTAAAATTGTAATATTTACTGCAATAATTATTTTAATCCACAAGATGTTATGTAACGAGTTGATTAATAGGCATTGCTTGGGGATTAGTTGATTAGCAAGTATTGTGAAAATTAAATTAATTGAAGATTTTATGTGTGTATATGAAGATGATTGAACCAGATAATTGATAACCCAAAGTGCAAGACTACAATGCAGTAATAACTTGGTGAGATCGATATTGAATTCTCGAGAAATAGGAAACACAACCGGAACTAATTTAAAGGTAAACGATTATTTCAATTTTTTATCTAGTGAATAGATTAAAAGTTTAAAATAATAAATAAAAAAGGACTAATGATATAAGAATCCACTTATAACAACCACGATATTTCATTTAGTGTTTTATAACTCAATTGGCATCAAAGTCGTATCATATCTAATCAAAAAAATGATTCTGTTAAACCGTTCATTAACACCAATAAAATATGATTTCAACTTAATGAATATCTCATGAAACATTCGAATATCAATTATAAAAAATTAAGAACGTTTAAAGCACCCTTAATTAACAATAGATCAATCAATTATACATATTGATTTATTCTTTAGTTCAGACTAAACAATTGTTACATCAAAGTATTTATTATAACTATAGTTTACAACAAATTCATAAATTAACAATTTAAGGACTTTAAAGTAAATACGAATCAATTTCAATATATAATTATCATTCAAACTATTATTATTGAACTAAATAAATTAAATAATGTAATTAATTATAACTTTCACCCATTAAATTTAGCTAAGAGATTAGCCTAACATGGATAACATTATATTAAAAAAATAAAAAATAAAAAACTAATTAAAATTAAGGAATCGAATAAGAAAGAAAACTTCTTAAAAGCTCCGTTACCCGTAGGTCTCTCTCACAAGCCATAATTCGTATATAGAATAGATTAAACCATTTATTTAGATAAGAAAAATCTGCACTAAATTCGAACTGACTTTTAATTTTCGCACATTTGTTATAATTCGGTCGCACTAATTATAGCCTTTAGTCGCACTAAACTAGTCTCTCTTTCTTTCTTAAGTCGCACCAAATCATCCTTTGTTGGTACCAAACTTAAATTCGGTTAGACCGAATGTCAAATCAAATTAACTCTAAAAATTATAATTTTTTATTAGACTATTATGGATAAAGGTCTACACTAACTGAGCTAGCTCGGTTAGCTCACTCGACTCGACTCGAAAAAGCTTGATTTGACTCGGTTCAAAGCTGAGTTCGAGCCGAGTTCGAGTAGGCCCCATCCCGACTCGACTCGGATCAAATCTAGCTCGAATTGAACCAGTTTGGTGACTCAGTTACTCTTCCATTGATGTTGCTCACCAAGTGTTTGATAAAATGACTCAATAAAGTGTGGCTGGTGGCAAGGAAGATATGTACATGAGACAAATACTCTTTTTCTTTTTTTTTTCTTGATTTTTATGTTCTTTAGAAGGTGTTTGATAAAATACCTGGAAAACCATTGTTTTTATTTCACATACAAAGGGATTTTGAAGGTACAGTCCTGGTGTTTGTGGAAATGCCTTAATGATGAACTCGGCTCGATCTTGGCTCGAACTCAGCCCGAGCTACTGACCAAACCGAGCCGAGCTAACCAGTCAGGCTCAATGACCGAGGTGAGCCGAGTTCAAGCTGAGGTCAACTAGTGGCCGAGCCAAATCAAACTAAGGCCAGCTCGACTCGGTTCAACTTTCGGTCGGACCAAACCAACCTCTGATAAGACTGAATAGTCTGTTACTTCCGTTATTGATGTATGTAGCTTTTTAAACTTTTCTTCATCTTTTGTACTTTATTTTTTTATATATTTGACACTTGAATTGTTTAATATTATCTTCCAAATCTCAAATTCTTCATCACCTTCTAACTTAATATATATTTTAACTTTATTTCATTTGTTTAATGTGTATTCAACTTTATCTTTCAAATTACCTTACATGTAAAAAAAACATATCTAATTAGATTAATTAATCACTTTAAATGCATGAAAACTAGTCACTTTAAATACATGAAAACTAGTGCAATTGAGAGAATAAACATGTGATATTTAAACATTATCATAAGACATTCATTCAACAAAGTATATTTGGATATGAAGACATAAAAGTGTGTTACTATAAAATTACAAATGTAAGATGCATGCATTGAGTTATACTACTAAATTTGTTGAATTTGACTTTTACACGAAATGATTAAACTTTTTACTTAAAAATATGCTATAAGTAATATAAAATTTCTTTTTCAATGTCAATAAGAACATAGTGAAGCAAGTGGATTTTGAAATAACCCTTCATTATGAAAGTTTGACAACAAATTTTAGTTCCGACCATACTACAAGTTTAAATTAAGATCACATAACGAATTACTATAAATATTGGGAGTTTCACTCTGGTTACGCTCAATTCACATTTATACAAATATGCATAGTATGCAAGAACTATATAATTTTAAAAAATGCTGATACATAGTTTGCATTACTAGAATGTATGTTATCCATATTTGAAATATTTGAGAGTGCACGGCCTAAGACACCTCATTCAAATCATACAAGAAGAAAAAGAATGTTAATGCTAAATAAGATTTAATAAAGAAGATAAATGATATCTCTTGCAATTAAAAAATGCATGAAAAAAGTGAATGGTACAATATGTTGTCAAATTATGTACATGCGTAGAAGAAAAATTATTACGAGAAAAATGAATTTACAGACATGTTTGATGCAGTGTTTAATGAGCATAATAAACATCATAAAAAAGTTTAAGTAAAATGCATTTGCACATTTCTCAACATAGATGATTAGTAAAACTCTTCATTCGAATGTCTTATGAATTAATATGTGAGTTTTCGATAAATACAGTGAGAGATTGAATGTGTCATCTATATGTTCTTTGTATCATTAATGTAAATATTTGTCATTTTCGTAAAATTAAACATTTATAACTTTGAATGATTTATGCTTCTTATTTTTACATTTTAACTTATTATTAAAAAAATTTAAATGTATTTGTAAGGTATACTGATTTATATTTACACAATTTTCATGCATTAATCTTCTAATGTCATAAGAAAATATCAGGTTAAATTTGTTATTTGTTACTCTGCCATTTATATATGATAAAAAGAATATTATAAAGAGATATATGCATTTAGTTATAATAAATATAAGTCATTTACTTATTTAATTGAAGCTGAATTGATTTTTATGAATTTCATGAAACAATAGGAAAGTGAATGATCATTAATCAAATGAAAATATATTCAGTAAATGTTATATTATATTTGTTGGTCATGGCCTTAAAATTTACAGATAATGGAAGAAATACTTTGAATAAGTTCATAATTTTTTTTTTCTTCAGTTGTTACAAATAATGTCAAATTTAAATGAATTACAAAATACCCCAACGCAATTTAATATTAATTGAAAGAATTTATTATATTAATTCATAATCTTTCTTTCAATTGTATTTTTCTATAAAAAAAAATAATTTGCATGGTATGTGTGTTATCATAAAATATATATGTTTCATCATGTCGATATAGGAGGTATTGCTTTTCGATTCCAGTGTTATTAGGTTCACTTTTTTTTATACACATAAAGGCTTAAAATTTTATAATTTAAGGTCGAATAATATATTTCAATAAACTTATTATAATAATTATGTCAAATATCACATACATATATTATTTTTATATTAAATATGATTTACTTAACAAATTAAAGTTTTTATAAATATAATATAGAATTATAATGCATTCAAATTACATGTTGTCAATCACAAGAAATTTTTTTAATTAAAATCATAAGTAATGATTCTAATTACACTGTAATGAAGTGTCATTGTGAATTGGATCCTAATTTTGTCAAATACAAGCTCCCGAACGACTCATAAAAAAAATAAGACTTAAATGATGAAAATGGTATATGACCGAGACTTGTTTCATGCATCAATGGCTTAGTTTTTTTTTTTTAACATAATAAAAATTGAATCAAATTTTAATGAATTGGATCATGGTCCAAAAATTCAACTCATTTTTTAGATGGGTTAGTTGGAAGGGCCCTTGAATGACTCAACCCAATCAAATTCGTTTGCACTCTAGCTTTAGTTGTAAATACATGTGCATATAACTGATACATGTTCGATACGATACTCCATTGGCCACTAGTGCATACTAGAATTGAGTAAGGTGATGCACGTTGTCCCTGTAGAAGTTGAAAATGGCTACTCACAAAGGAAATGACATTAATCATCTCTCCCCACATGTGCAATTGTTGCACGTGTGTGAAATTCATTTATTGATGTGGCTTGTTGCATGTCTTGTCATGTGTTCAAGTTAGTGAGTGACATAGTTGGTGACCAATGTGAAATTCAATACCACGTATAAAGAGTGGGGTAAGTCTAAATTGGTGCACATGTAGCATTCCGTTGAGAGATTGATAATTTTTTAAAAATAAAAACGTTTATATGAACAAGAGTCATTTGCAAGTTATGTAACGTATAAAACACATAAGTTTACAGGCTTTACCATATTATATATGAAAAATCTACTTCGTTTACCAGGTTGTATACTAAAAAATAGGACCTGAAAAAAAAAAAAAACTAGATCCATAACTCTACATGAAACCATGTGAATGAGATATCAATCACACCATTGCGTGTATCTTTCATCAAACTATTAATTAGGTGTGGCTTTGGTATGAAGTGAAATATATAAATTAACTTGGTCAAAATATCATGTGGGCCATGTTGTGTAAACTCAAACGTTTTATCAATAATTTTATATTATTTATATTAACATGTCATATTAGGATTTTTAATCATGCTGACATTTGTTATGTATGGTTCAAAAAATCATTCTCACTCGATGGGCGAAGTAGATTTACATGTAAAATAACGCGGATCCCACAGATCTTGGGTGTTTCATATGGTTGCATACGACAATTTTTGTGTACCATTCAGCTCTCGTTTATATGAGTAATGGATGATAAGTAGGACAAAAAAATGTAAATATTGTCGACAAATAATTCAAATTAAATTGGATGAATTGGGCGCGTGACTAATTTGTTGTCGTTTTCATAATTTACGTGGTTTAATTTGAGTCAACGTGTGATAGTGCATCTAATTTCTAAGTGCTTACACATCTAAGTATAACTACTCCTTAGTAGTTTTTCAAATGAGGTTTGCTTAAATGCATCTTGATCTATTGCATATGAATACATTGGTATTTTAGTCATTTGATTTATATTCTTTAAGTACTCTAAACTAATTTTATGACATATTTTTATAAAAAATCTTACATATCTAAAGATTTAAAGTCATCGATTAATTACATCGTTTATATTAAAAAATAGCCAAATTATCAAAAGTTCAAATATTTTAATTAAAAATGTGTTAATTCTTTTTCAGTCCTACATGAAAATGGAATTCTATAATTTAAACGGTAAGTGTAATTTAAATATAATTCCATATCCAATAGCTAAGGCCCCGATGTACCCCATAATAACGTGTTTAGATAAATTATACAAAATTTCTTTTTAAATTTCACTCTGGTAAGCAAACCATTACAAGCCATAAATATGAAAACTTGCTTAAGAGGCACACCCACGTTATTGCCTTCTTCCCCACGTGGTGATTATATATATCGTTCTTTTAAAATGTCACATTTTGAATAATACGTCACATATCAAAAGCCCCACTCACCGAGTTATACCGTTCATACTATTAGTTGGATATAATCACTCATCAAACTAAATGGTCCTCTAGTTGACGGTGATGATCATTGATCATAGAGTGTTGTTTTTTCCTTTTAGATCATATTTGGCAGAAGATGAACAGTCTGGATCATTATACGTTGGGGCAAATAGGCTAGTAGCTTAGATAGGCATATAAGAAACATGTGTTGCTAGTAAAGTTCTTTTTCCAATGAAGCTAATTTGAATTTAAATGCGTACAATGCTTCTTGCAACCACACATTCAGAAATACTAAATAAAAATGCTTCAATCTACATAAGAGTTGAAAAGCTATTTATGAATCCAATCCGTTCATCATGTGGGTCCTAAGAAAACATTTTGAATAATAAATAAGTTAGACAGTTACAAATTGATAGTCGGACCTCCACATTGGATGTACAGTTGTGTCGCTTTGTAACTAGGCTAGATTAATTTTTCCATACCTAACTTCTTCATTGATGGACTGCACGATGAATGATAGTGATCTTGTACGGATTTACTACTTCCTCGTGTATTTGACACTTTAAGATACGTATTAATTTCCGCTTACTTTTGTCCATTCTTAATGTCGGCAAGCCACACACCTCCCTCCATGCACACCTTCACATGTGAATACAACTATTAACCTGCCTCGAGTTTATGAAATCAATACAACTTATTGGGTAGGTCCAAATCTAATTAGGGAATGGATTTGAACTATGGTAGAACCGAACAACACATATCTATTATAAGTAACATTACATCAATGATACAAATTACACATATTTGATACCATATAATTTAAAAAAATTTATAATGATTTATTTATCCCTCATTCTATTAATTTATAGTGAATAAAAGTATACATAAAAGGTACGTATAAAAGTATATGTAGAATACAAGCATATATGACAGGAAGTGTAAGGTGGTTCATAAGAGCACGTGAATATATACACTAACATGAATCTCCTTTAAAAAATTTTATTACCTAAAAATGACCTTTTAATATTTTATCTATTTTTTAAGGATGTTAATCTCCACAATGAAGAAAATTCAATGTTCGCATTTAAAAATGCCGACCGTCAATATTTTCACTATTTTTCATATTAATCCATTCTCCAGAGAGGTCGCTTTGAGCTTCTAAATTATTTAATGTATATTTTGTTTATCATCTGGAAAGAGAGATTTTAACTAATAACTGAAAAATAAAAGAACATTAGTTGAGAAATTGGGATCTCAAGCCAACATTCATATACAAGTTATTAGACTTGGGGAATTACACAATAGATACAATTCATTACCAATAAATTTTTTTTAAAAAATGATAATCATAACTTCTGTATGTATTGGCGCTTGAGAACCATCGATTTCATATTTACGATTAGTCGCTTAAATATTATTCGATTCGATGTAAACAAATTTCAATATCTCCACATGTTTTAGGCAATTATAACATAAGAACAGTTAATGTTAAACGCCTATTGATAAGATAGATTTGATCCAACTCATATTGGGACCCTATATTATGAGATAACTCAACCATGTTTTAACTTTTCTCAGTGGACAATCATGGCATCCAACAAAGTGAGAAAAAGTATGATCAATGGTTCACTTCCATTAGGTGGCGAGTTGGATTATTCTGCTAGGGGAGCACCATCAAATATATAATGCATGTAATTCATGTAGACCACCAGAAGCTGAATCTCATGCACTTAGTTTAATGAGACTTGAGACATTAATGTATAATAATACATCAAGTGAAGGAAGATATGCAATGAAACTAAGATAATAGAACTTCATCATCATTTTCTCAAGATGGTAGAAATTGAAGTTCATACGACAATCAAAACCATTCATGAGTGAGTGAGCTATAGATAAAAAAGACCATCATAACCATATAGAAAACAATGTACGCAAATAATAACACGAATTTATCTCTTATGAATTCAAATATATCACGACTTAGATCACATCACCAGCACATATTTCCTATTGGGACTCGCATGTAGATATGGTGCACTAATCAACACTATTCATTTTATAGATGCCAATTTAGATGGGTCACCATGAGAAACCTATACTGGAATTAGATGGTAAATTGTAATTATCAAGTCATTTTCTTTTGTAGGGATCACCTCATATCGGGTCCAATAGAACAATTCTTATCATCTTGGATGTGCGCTATCTTCATTAAGAAAGACTTAGTGATGAACTTATTGCTCTTATCTGCTATGCAATTGAGGTCCACAACTTTTGATGTCATCTCTCTTCTTCTTACTCATGTAGACATTGGATTGTGCATCGGTTGTTGCCTGCCTATGCAGGTCTGATGTAGAGCGGGTCGCGGACAATTTCATGGCCAAGATGGATCAGAAAAGGCACGGTCAACAACAGAAGTGATCCGGACCATCAGACCTTAGATCGGGGGTATCTCACAATCCGGAATGAGTTATCCGACGTAAAATATATGATTTTAGGGTAGAACGAGCTACTTTAGTCAACCAACCCCGCTATGCCGAGTTGCACAATCCGGATTTGCGAGAAATCCCCTGATCGACGGTCGTTTCCTCGTTTTAATTTCATTTTTACTATAAATAGTAAGTTTTTGTTTGCTTATAGCTCTTCATCCGTTGGGCTTTAAGAGTTGTGTCCAACATGAAAAGTGCTTAGAATAATTAGGAGCGGTTTGGTGAAGCCAACATTGGACACTTACTATTTTTAGCCGAAAACCCTGCGCACTAGTAGACATCACGACCGTCTATAAATAGTAAGTTTACTATTTATAGTAAGTTGCGGATTCTAGGAGTTTTAGTTGTAGTTTAAGTTTGATTTCTTTTCTATTGCTTGGTTCCCTTATTTAAAGGGGTGCAAACTCATTTTTATTCATTCAGCAATTTTTTTTGAATTTTATTAGAGTTTATTCCTATTCACTTGCTTTCTTTTCTCGTGGATTCGAGAAGTCTGTGAAGAGTCCAGAGAAGCTCCATGGATTTGGAGTAGTTATCCTTGAGGAAGACGGTGTTCGACCTCATCATGTTCATCCCTGCGTCATAAAATGATCTTATTTGACACAATGGGTTGCGAAAATACTCTGATTATTTGAAAGAGCAAATGGTTCATAAACATGCCCTCATCAACTTTACAATAATTATACATATAACATGCATGTTAATTAATTTTTAAATTACACAACGAAGGCCCAAGCTTAACACAACTTAACCCTCTAAGGTCATGGCAAGGCCGAGGCCTTATAGCTTATTAGGGCTTGGGGCTGGAGCTATGGGCTTTGGGGTTAGGATAGTGCCAATTTTGGAACGGTGTTCTTTAAGTAATCCAAATCAATTTTATGATAGGCCTTATCATTTACGTCATATTTTCATAAAAAAATTCTCTCATATCCAAATATTTAAAGCTACTAATTAATTATATCATTCATATTAAATAAAAAGAATCCAATCATCAAAGACTAAAATATTTCAACCCAAACTATATTATTTTTTCTTAGTCCCACATGCAAAGTGAATTTCAGAATATAAATGATCTTCATTTAAATATAGTTCCATATTCAAAAGCTAAAGCCTTGAGGTACTCTGTATTAATAAGTACAAATGTATTACATAAATCTCTTTTCAAATTTCACCATGTGAGCAACCATTACTTACAAGCCGCAACATGAATACCAAACCCTGGAGGCACATCCAAGTTGCTACCGTTCCTTCTTGCATGGTATTATCCTAACTGTTCATCTATAATGTCTCATTTTGAATGGTAGAACACATGTTGAATGTCCCACTCACCCGTAAGTTAAACCATCACGCATAATGTTAACAAGATAGAATTACCCATGAGCAGATGGCAAGAATTTGTGACGGTAAATGGGCCGAACAACTAGGCCAGGTATATGAGAGGCCGGACGGGGATTAGATACTGACAGGTTAAGTAGCTAATGGGCTACTGCAGTCACGTCACCAAGTTATGTCAGTCCCATTATAATGTATGTATTGTATATACATCCTCTATCTATCTTTAGATATTAGTTTAGGGCATTGGCTAAAGAATGAGATAAAAAGCTATAGTGGATCTCTCCACATAAAACAGTGGGGAGAGTGACTCCTACAGTTGAAATTATCATAATGCCCACTATAATGTTTGTTTGAAATCAACATTTTTAAAAGTTAAAAAAGATATGAAATAAGTGAAAACACAAATATTAGTTTGATGTAAAACTTTTGTGGCCTTTAGAAGTTTTTAACGGTGAGTGTTACCGTCCCACTGTTTTCTATTCTGAGGTCCACTGGTGCCTTCGATTTAACTCATTTTCTGAATATTTTCCTAAAATGATCTCTCCAAATGAATGGAAGGTGTGGATACAAAACATACATCATGGTGGGCTCACGGAACTTGGTAACGCCACTTCAGTAGCGGGTCTCGCTGCTCAACCTGTCAGCTGCTAATCCGCGCCCATGAGAGGCACATGTTACAAGCGAAGCTATTTTCCAAAGGAGCCAAACTGAATTTAATGCAGAGGATGCTTCTTACAACCACGCATCCAAAAATACTAAATAAAAGCGCTTTAATCATCGCAATACATGAAGAACCATTTATGAATCCAATCCACTCATCATATAATGCCAAGGAAATGTTTTAAATAACGTACAAATGTTAGACAATTACAAAATGATATTTAGGTGTTCATATTTAATATAAATTTATACCAATTTATAGCTAGGCTTGTTTGATATTTTCCTTAACTTTTCCAAGAGTAATTTGCCCGAGAGATGATTGTGATCTCCCATGGATTTTTCACTTCCTCACATGTTTAGCGCTTGAAAATGCGCAACTACCATAAAAATACTTTTTTAGTAATTTTCGATCTCTTTTGTACCTTCTAAATGTACACAGGCCATACACCCCATTCCTCCATGCACGCCTTGACACGCTGATACAGAAGTTAACCTGACTCAAGTTTAGGAAATCAAATCCGTCTATCAAGTGAAGCCCGCTGCAGATATCATATCTGATGGGTCATATCCGATGCACGGCTAGGATGTTTTACACACACATCTACACATGCGAGCTAGGCTAGCAAAACTACCCATTCCTCCCTGAGATACACAAAGTTCACCTAAACCGCTCGCCCCTTCTGGCCCACTATCCATTGATCAACACTGTCCATCTAAAAATCCCCACCATTAACAGTTTATATAGGAAAAATCTCACTCATCGGAGTCTTACAACTCTCATTCACATTCACACACATGGTAGTGATCCATGATGACTGAGATTCGTTCTAGGATAATAAGCATACACCATGGGATCTTGAGAAATTTACTACTGTAGACAATACCTTTTATCCGGTGGTTTTTATGAAAGAATACAAACTTAAGTCACCAACTTAGACTAGCACTTGCGGACAGCAAATTTGAAGGCATAAATATCTCTGCTTTTTATGTAAGCCAGTCTATGTTACGAATTTGCGGCAATATATAGCTACGGATAATAACCGTTTTTATGTATAAAATAATTCGTAGCTGTATATTTAATTCTGGGCAGGATCACCGAACTGGATACGCCCCCGCCAAATGCTGCCCTGTTCGGCGAGGCTGCGCCAAGCTCGCGGCCCTTATAGCTACGGATTATAACTGTAGTTATAGGTGCCTTACTATCCAAACAAAACAAATAGTTCTTTTTTTTTTGTGGGTTAACTGGTTAGTACACGCCCATGTCAGTACACGCCCATGTCAGTACACACACTCCATGTTAGCCACCCTGCTAGGGATAGATGTCAAGACCTCAAGTGTTGAAACGAGGTATCTCTACTCAGTCTACCAATTGAGCTATGGATCTGTGTGTAACAAAAAAAAAGAAAGAAAACAAATAGTCACATCAAAGGAAATTTATTTCTTTTTGTGTTGTTTAGCACTGAATTCATGGAAACATGGCCGAATGGAAAGAAGGTAAAAATAATAATTAAAAAATAAAAAAATGCAGTTCTTTAAGATGAGACAGTACTGTTGGCTTAATAAAATAGCTGAATGACCTTCATTTTCATGGCTCGCTAGATATTAAGGCACTAACTTTCATTTGAATATGGCTTTTATTACTTGATTTTCTACATAAAAGAATTCAACTCATGAGAATCTCTTGTATTTGAGAAAATGGCTGATGTGTTATCATTTGGATTAGTATTAAAATAAAAATGTATGGTTATCTTATCAATATTCTAAATCATTTTTTCTGCCAGCTCAACTGTGTCTGTCAAAAAGATTTAACTATATGATGAAAACCTGACTTAGTGAATAATGATTATTACTTCAACTTTGGAATGCCTTTTTGAATTGAGTGAGGCAACCCAGGACTTGAGCGAGACAACATAAAAATTGAGCGAGGGAACCTAAGATTTGAGCGAGGCAACTTACAAATTGAGCAAGACAAATTACAAATTGAGTGAGGTAACATAGAAATTCAGCTGGGCAAACTGAGAAATGAGCGAGACAACCTAGGAATTAGGCGAGGTAAACTACTAATTAAGCGAGGGATCCTATAAATTCAGCGAGAGAACTTAGAAATTCAGTGAGGCAACCTAGGAATTGAGCAAGGCAACCTAGGTATTGAGCGAGGCAACCTAGAAATTCAGTGAGGCAAACTACAAATTGACTGAGGCAACCTAGGAATTGAGCGTGGCAAACTCCAAATTGAGTGAGACAATTTATAAATTCAACAAGGGAACTTAGAAATTTAACGAGGCAACCTATGAATTTAGCGAGGCAACCTATGAATTGAGCTAGACAAACTACAAATTCAGCGAAACAACCTAGAAATTCAACAAAACAACCTTGTTGAGGAGAAGCCTTCAATCTTTAAGTTTTCATGTTGCTCGACCGGTCGTGGGGGAGCCACGACCGGTCGTGGGAGGTGCTCGACCGGTCATAGGTTCGAGCCCTGGCACGACTCGAAGTCCAGCGAGTTGTGCTATTTTTTTCCGGGGTCTATGACTGGTCGTAGGAAAGCTAGGACTGGTCGTAGGGGTCTACGACCAATCGTAGGATAGCTAGGACCGGTCGTAGGTAACGCAGTTTGTTCCGCAATTTTTACGCAAAACTGCGGATTTGAGTCCTTTCACAACCGGGATGCGAAAAAGAAGTTGCCTAAACTATAAATAGGTGTTCTTAGGACTTTTCTAGGTATGACAAAAGCTTTCTAAAGGGTTTTTAGGATTTTTAAAGGATGTAGCAAGGGTGAGATTCGAGGTTGTTCGAATCGGATAAGTCCTCTCTCTTTGTAATTGATACTTTCATAGTGGAGATCTGTCGCTTTGTGCCGTGGTTTTTTCCCGAAAGGGTTTTTCACGTTAAATTTGTGTTCTCTTGTGTGCTTGGTGCCATTGGATTACCATCCTAAATCTAGATCTGTGTGATTCCGCTGGTTAAAATCCCCAACAACTGATATCAGAGCTATCGTCGGGGCACAGATCTGAATCGGAGGGATTAATAATAATGGCGAGCGCTAGGTATGAGTTTGAGAAGTATTTTGGAAAAAATAATTTTGAGTTATGGAAGGTTAAGATGATTGGCCTGTTAACCAAGCAAGGCGAAGATGATGCTCTTGAGGAGCGGAAGTCTATTATGAATGATGCTGATTGGAATACTCTTGATAGAAAGCTTTTTCATCGATCCGTTTATGTCTCACGGATGGGAAGCACTTCAAAAGGTGGAGCTATAGTGGATGTAGCGGATTCCACCTCTGCCATGTTGGGCATGGCTACATGAGAGAACAGGGTAGGAAGGCTGAACCGCGCGAATAGGGATACAGAGCAGGTGGAGCAGCCACCTGTGTGAAGAATCACACGGCATGATCGCGGGACATCGACGAGGTACATGGACGACTTCAATATTGCAGGATATTCATCTTCTATTCAGATGGCTTTAGGTGAGCCTGTTGCTGAAAAGTGAAAGGTGATTGTGGGTGATGTGATGGATTCATTGTACCAGACCGATATCTGGAAGCGGGTGGAGCTTCCAATGGACCGAAGGGCGGTTGGATGCAGGTGGATCTTCAGGAGGATAAAACATAAATACAGGGCAAGGTTGGTACGAAAGGTTATGCTCAGAGAGAAGGGATCGACTTCTCAGAGATATTCGCACCGACAGTATAACAGGTATCTATTAGATCCTTGATTGGCGTTAATTGGCTAATGTGATCTTGATTTATGATGAGATGCAGAAATAAGAGAAGAAGTCAAGGAGCTACACGGTTGAAGAATGAAGACTTAGTGGAGATTGTTGGGGAGAAGCCTTCAATCTTCAAGTTTTCATGTTGCTCGACCGGT
Source organism: Magnolia kwangsiensis (assembly GCA_037074715.1). Taxonomy (NCBI): domain Eukaryota; kingdom Viridiplantae; phylum Streptophyta; class Magnoliopsida; order Magnoliales; family Magnoliaceae; genus Magnolia; species Magnolia kwangsiensis. Next base: position 166,852,954 of record CM073574.1, on the reverse strand, counting down.
CGTGGGGGAGCCGCAACCAGTCGTGGGAGGTGCTCGACCGGTCGTAGGTTCAAGCCCTGGCACGACTCGAAGTCCAGCGAGTTGTGCTATTTTTTTTCGGGGTGTAGGACTGGTCGTAGGAAAGCTAGGACTAGGACTAGTCGTAGGTTACGCAGTTTGTTCCGCAATTTTGCGTGAAACTGTGGATTTAAATCCTTTCGCAACCGGGATGCGAAAGGGAAGTTGCCTAAACTATAAATAGATGTTCCTAGGGCTTTTCTAGGTATGACAAAAGCTTTCTAAAGGGTGTAGCAAGGGTGAGATTTGAGGTTGTTCAAATCGAGTAAGTCCTCTCTCTTTGTAATTGATGCTTTCATAGTGGAGATCTGTCGCTTTGTGCCGTGATTTTTTTCCGAAAGAGTTTTCCACATTAACTTTGTGTTCTCTTGTGTGCTTGGTGCCATTGGATTGCCATCCTAGATCTAGATCTGTGTGATTCCACAGGTTAAAATCCCCAACAACTGCTATCAGAGCTATTGTCGGGGCACAGATCTGAATCCGAGAGATTAGTAATAATGGCGAGCGCCAGGTATGAGTTTGAGAAGTATTCAGGAAAAAATAATTTTGAGTTATGAAAGGTTAAGATGATTAGCCTGTTAACCAATCAAGGCGAATATGGTGTTCTTGAGGAGCGGAAGTCTACTATGAATGATGCTGATTGGAATACTCTTGATAGAAAGCTTTTTCATCGATCCGTTTATGTCTCATGGATGGGAAGCACTTCAAAAGGTGGAGCTATAGTGGATGTAGCGGATTCCACCTCTGCACGTGTGTGACATGTTGGGCATGGCTACATGAGCAAGCAGGGCAGAAAGGTTGAACCACGCGGACAGGGATACAAAGCAGGTGGAGCAGCCACCTGTCTGAAAAATCACACGGCATGATCGTATGATATCGGCGAGGTACATGATCCTCTTGCTGAAAAGTGAAAGGTGACTGTGGGTGATGTGATGGATTCGTTGTACCAGACCGACATCTAGGAGCGGGTGGAGCTTCCAGTGGACCGGAGAGCGGTTGGATGCAGGTGGATCTTCAGGAGGATACAACATATATACAGGGCGAGGTTGGTACGAAGGGTTATGCTCAGAGAGAAGGGATCGGCTTCTCAGAGATATTCGCACCGACGGTATAACAGGTATCTATTAGATCCTTGATTGGCGTTGATTGGCCAATGTAATCTTGAGCTATGATGAGATGCAAAAATAAGAGAAGAGGTCAAGGAGCTACACGGTTGAAGAATGAAGACTTGGTGGAGATTATTGAGGAGAAGCCTTCAATCTTCAAGTTTTTATGTTGCTCGACCGGTCGTGGGGGAGCCACGACCGGTCGTGGGAGGTGCTCGACCGGTCGTAGGTTCGAGCACTAACACGACTCGAAGTCCAGCGAGTTGTGCTATTTTTTTTCGGAGTTTACGACTGGTCGTAGGAAAGCTAGGACTGGTCATACGGGTCTACAACCAGTCGTAGGATAGTTAGGACCGGTCGTAGATTACGCAGTTTGTTCCGTGATTTTGCGCGAAACTACGGATTTGAGCCCTTTTGCAACCGGGATGCGAAAGGAAAGTTGCCTAAACTATAAATAGGTGTTCCTAGGATTTTTCTAGGTTTGAAAAAAGTTTTCTAAAAGGTGAGATTCGAGGTTGTTCGAATCGGATAAGTCCTCTCTCTTTATAATTGATGCTTTCATAGTGGAGATCTGTCATTTTGTGCCATGGTTTTTTTTCGAAAGGATTTTTCACGTTAAATTTGTGTTCTCTTGTATGCTTGGTGTCATTGGATTGTCATCCTAGATCTAGATCTGTGTGATTCCGCAGGTTAAAATCCCCAACAAACCTATGAATTGAGTAAGACAACATACGAATTGAGCGAGGCAAACTACAAATAGAGCGAAGCAACCTAGAAATTGAGCGAGTCAAACTACAAATTGAGCGAGGCAACTTAGAAATTCAGCGAGGCAACCTAGAAATTGAGTAAGGCAACCTATAAATTTAGTGGGGCAAACATGAGTTTCAATAGGGCAAACATGAAATTGAGCAGGGAAAACTTGAAATACAGCGAGGCAAACATGAAATTCAACGGCGCAAACATGAAATTCAGCAGGGCAACCTAAAAATTCAGTGGGGGAAACTTGAAATTCAGCAAGGCAACCTAAAATTTTAGCAAGGGAAACTTAAAATTCAGGGACAAACATGATATTGAGTAAGGAAAACACAAAATTCAGTGGGAGAAACATGAATTTCATCGGGGCAAATATAAAATCGAGTGGAGCAAACATGAAATTGAGCTGGGCAAACATGAAATCTTCGTGCTCTTCAATCTACCAGCTAAGGGACCACACGTGGTATCCCATTAGATTCCCAAACTTTCTTGCATCACTAATGAAGTTCAAAACAAGATCAATTCAACCTCATACAGGATTGTAGACACCCCGCCCAGGCTAATATCCTGAAAAGGCAAGGACAATTCAGACCATGACCAATAACCTAAACCCAAAGCCCTAATCAGAAATCTAATTCGAACTCAAAACCCTAATCTAAACCTTAAACCCAAAACCCTACAACCTGACTTAAAGCCCATTAGAGCCGTATCAACACAAAAACCCACTTATTCAAACCCAACAGCTCGAAAGAAGATTATTGGACGAACCAATGCACTAAACAAACATCACTGTTGAGCCTACCATGGCCTTATGAACAAGTTTGATAACAAATAAACATCATTGTTGGGCCTATTATGGTTTCAACGGTGGAAATCATTATCCCCACTGTTTCCCGTGGTATGATCCACTTGATCTTTTGATATGCTTCAGTTTGGGGCTCAACCCCTTAAATTAGATGGAAAAACATATGGACGACATAGATATACTATATACATTCAATGTGAACCCAATTGAGTTTAAAATATACCTGAGATGGGTGCATTCTTTACTGTACCGACCATTTTTAGAAGAAGACAAAATACTAATAAGGAAGGAGGCCCCAAAAAATAGGTTTTTTGTCTTTCTTACTGGAAATGAAGTGAGGAAAGGGGGTGAAAGAAACAGCAGTGAAAGCAATAGTGGAAAGGGCAGTGTAAAAAGGAGGGGTGTTTTCGCTTGATTTAATGTTTGTCCAGATCAATTTCAAGCTAGGCTCGCTCAATTTAATGTTTGCATTGATAAATTTCATGTTCGTCTCGATGAATTTCATTTGTCTCACTCAAATTTATGTTTGCGTTGCTCAATTTTCAGCTTGCCACGCTCGATTTTAACTTTCCTTGCTCAATTTTTAGTTTGCCTCACTTAATATATAGTTTACCTCACTCAATTTTTGCTCTTCCCTTGCTGAATTTCTAGTTTGCCTCGTTCAAAATATAGGTTGTGTTGCTAAATTTTCGTGCTTCTCTCGCTCAGTTATTTCCTTTGTCTCGCTCAAATTCGAACTTCCCTCAATTGATTTCATTTTCCCCTCGCTCAATTTTAGTTTGCCTCACCCTATTTCTATTTTGTCTCGCTGAACTTTCGCTCTCCCCTCATTGAATTTATAGTTTGCCTTGTTCAATTTATAGGCTGCGTCACTAAATTTTCATGCTTCCCTCGCTTGATTGAAAAACCTCTCGTGACTCTTCTTTTCAACTATAAAAGATGGAATTTAGCGGGGGAAATATGAAATTGAGCAGGGCAATCTAGAAATTCAGCGGGGCAAGCATAAAATTTAGCGGGGCAAACTAGAAAATCAGCAGGGCAAACTAGAAAATCAGCAGGGCGGACAGGAAAATCAGCGGGGCAAACATGAAATTCAACGGGGCGAACTAAAAATTCAGTGGGGCAAACTAGAAAATTAGCGGGGCAAACATGAAATTGAGCGGGGCAGACTAAAAAATCAACGGGGCAACACATAAAATACAGTGGGGCAAACATGAAATTAAGCGGGACAAACTATAAAATTAGTGGGGAAAACTAGAAAATTAGCGAGGTAAACTAGAAAATCAGCGAAAAAATATGAAATTCAGCGGGGCAAAGTAGAAAATTAGGGGGGGAAACATGAAATTAAGTGGGGCAAACTAGAAAATCAATAGGGTAAACTTAATAGATAATTTCATGGCTTGAGCCCAAAAATCTAAATGTATCCAATGTTCAAATGGACCACACCACATGAAAATTTTTCAGTACGCAATCCGATTACACTTGCCACGCCCGACGATGATGTTTCATTTGTAATACATCATGTTCATCGGATTATGTAATACCTCTCCATTTTTATCGAATTATGTATACACTAAAAGCCCATATGCAAGCTTAAAATATACCTGTGGTGCGTGCTTTCTTCATTGGATCAACCATTTTCAGAAGAATACAATATGCCGATGTACAGGGAGGATGCAATCCAATGTTATTAAGGGAGCGGGCCCCATAATGATGTTTTGTCTTTTTTACTAGAAACGAAGTAAGGAAAGGGGGTGAAAGAAATAAAAGCAGCGGTGGAAAGGGTGCAATGAAAAGAGGAGTATTTTCGTTCTGAATTCGTGTGTCCACACGTGCAGGTCTAAGTTGGTATGTTAAGTTTGGTTTACTACATAAAAACCATTGGATAAAAGGTGGGGTCCATAGTCTTAAATTGAACAATTATTACTCTCATAACCTTTTTAGAGTCCAGGACTAGGACAATGAAAGAACAATCCATTTCCAATGGAAGATGATTTGAACTCCTGGATGATCGTGTTGTACGAGCTCCCTGAAATGTTGAAAGAAGGCCACAGGTAATCATCAGGGCTAGGGTCCTTATCCCTAGCCAAGTTAAAGACCGCTGCCTTGATTTCCTCATGAAGAAAGGGTGTCTCCAGGGAAGCTGTCTTTTGAGGAGGTTTGAGAAAAGTCAAGATCATCAATGGTAGGTTTATCAAAACCCTCATCTTAAGAGGAGAGAGGAGTAGAAGTTAACTACTGTCGAGATTGAATTACTCCTCCCTCTAGCACTGACTACCCCATGGAAGTATTTAGTATTTTTATCTCCTTCCTTGAGCCAAATAACCTTAAAGCGTTGGTGCCATTTAATCGCCTCCTCCATAATTGTAGATGCATAGTTTCAATTTGCTTCTCAAATCTTGGGATTAGAAGATGATCCTCATTGGGAAAAAAAACTTGAACAGAAACTACAAGCGAAAGACCATTCAATTCCTACTCCCACACTCTTTTATCAACTCCAGTTTACTCCACTCAATTTCATGTTTGCCCTGCTCAAATTTCAGTTTATCCCGCTTAAATTCCAGTTTGCTCTACTAAATTTCTAGTTTGCCCTGCTCAAATTTCAGTTTGCCCCGCTGAATTTCTAGTTTGCTCTGCTCAATTTCTAGTTTGCTTCACTCAATTTTCAGCTTCTCCTGTTGAAATTCAAGTTTGCCTTGCTAAATTTCATGCTTGCCCCACTTAATTTCATGTTTGCCTCACTCAATATCTAGTTTGTCCCATTGAAATTCCAGTTTGCCCTGCTCAATTTCCAGTTTGCCCTGCTTAAATTTTAGTTTTTCCTGCTAAATTTCATGCTTGCCCCACTAAATTTCATGTTTACCCCTTTGAAATTCAAGTTCACCTCGTTGATTTTCATGTTTGCCCCACTCAATTTTATGTTTGCCCCACTCAATTTCATATTTTTCCTACTCAATTTCATGCTTGTTATGCTCAAATTTCACTCTGTCTAGTTGAATTTCATGTTTGCCCTACTCAATTTAACTAGCGTGAATTTTTAAGAAATTTGCTTGTTTCTGTTTTAGTTGACTCAACTCAACAGGGTTTGAGTCAAATTTGTATTATAAAAGTATGATCTCAATATACTTTTATTGTGAAATAGAAAATTGAAGAATCTAAGATTTTCTACAGAAGTGGTTCAATTCATTTTACATTTTTACAGAAACTCTATTCTCAATATCATTTAGCACATGAGTTTTGTCTATGATAATTCAATAGGAATGATGACTCGAGAATGTACCAATAAACAATAAATAATAGCCTAGATATAACGTTTATATTCAAAAATTGAAGAATTTTTACTTGGAAATGTTTGGTAAGAAATGAAAGGATTCTTATAACACCACCGACCAATAAGCAACTCCTCGGTTAGATAAATAGAGTGATTAATCAGTTCATGCATGCTCCTCAATTTACAATTAGATATTCAAGATATCACGACTTTAAAACATATAGTTAAACTGAGTTTTCTTGAGTAAATTAGTTTTGATCGTTAAGGTTGTAGGATGTGCCATTAACCAATTTGACATGTTCGATAAAGATGTGATTGTTTGCATCAATATCTCATGTATAAAAAAAGGACAAAATACATTGAAATGAACTATCAACTTACATACATATCTTAGCTGTAGAAAAAAGACAAAACATATCGAGACGGACTATAATTTTATCCGGGTAAAAGGTGCTAGCATTCAATACAAAAATGTTGCAATCATCCACCTTAATCACCAACTATATGTTAACATTGCTTATGTACTCATGGCTTATCAGGGATGTACATTTTTCAATATAACCACTCCAAAATGAGACAACGAACATAGGAATTTGATAGTTAATGCATGCACAATTGCTAATGAAGCATAACCCAAATATCGCATTGAGATGGTGATATTAATAGTCGGATTTTGGACCATTGGCTATTTTACTATAACCCTTCATTTGATGTTCATCAATTGAATGGTTAAGATTATATGATCAATCTGAATTTAGAGACATGGAACCAAATTAGTTTTCTCATTCCAAAATTAGAAAAAATGGCTAATAAAAAAAAAAAAAACATGAGTGGTGCATGGATAATTGATTATGGAGAATAACTCAAAAATTACATTGAGAAGATGATGCTAATCATTTGATTTTGCCTTGAAAAGCCACATCTCACTCACCCGGTCGACCCCGAAGCACCGTCCCTCTGACTTAGTCGACCTAGATTCAATGTCCTGTCCCATTGTAGGGGTTGGCTGACAAATCGGTAAGGTACCTATGGCTACGGTTAAAAGTCGTAGCTATAGAGACCGCCAAATCCGTAGGTTTAATCTGGCTTACTTAAAAAGCAGGGTATTTTCGTCCTCAAATTCGCCTTGTAATCCTTCATAAAAAAACCGCTGGACAAAAGGTATTGTCTACAGTGGTAAATTTCTCTTGGATCTTCTGGATGAACGGTCTCGATCGTCATTTGATAGACGATAAGTGGCGAGCCTCCAATGGGAGAGAGCCCTGCGTATAAATATTTCCAAGAACCCGCCGGCTGTCCAAACCCGTTTTCCGTGCGAACTCGATTTCCTCACCCGTTTGTGTTTTTTCTAACTGAGAGAGCGCTTCCTTTCTTTCGCTCGTCGGATTTGCAAGAATCGCCGGCTAGGCTAACGTGCGCCAGCTCCGCCGCTGCGCCCACCCCCTCTCGCTTTCATCTACGTAAGAAAGAATAGAAAAAGGAAAGAGAAAAGAAAAGCGCTTTCCTTTTCCAACTGAAAATTCCTCTTTCTGTTCCGCTGTGGAGAAACCGAGGCGGAAACTAGGGCACGCCCGAGAGCTGCACCTGCTCGCTCCCTTGATCGGACGGCCAAGATTCAATCAGATTCCCCCCTTCCCCCTCCCTTTTCTGCGATTCTGGATTAGGGTTTCGGGAGCGAGTTTCTGGTAATGCGTCGTTCCCAAGGGATCCTCTGCTGACGTGGAGGGTCCCCCTTCTGGTGCCGGTCTTTGTAATTCTTCGAAGTTTGGAGGGTAGAATCGTTTTAGGGCTTGGAAGGTAGTTCAGAGCATCGGCAGTGGCCGCAGCAGCGATGGTTACAACGCGGTTTTCGTGGTCGTATGGAGGCCGTGATGTTTTTCTCAGTGGTTCCTTCACAGGGTGAATTTTCTTTCTTTCTTTCGGTGTTTTTTTTTTCCTTATTATTTTGAGGAAGTATACAATTGTCGAGGAGGATTTGCAGTATATCAGCGTTGATGGTTGGATAATCTGGACCGTTGGTTTTTTGGCCCACGACTGTGCCCTGTAATTAGGATAATTCTGAACTTTGATTTGCGGCATGTGAATGGACGGTCAAGAAGATACACAGCATCTGTCCATGTCCAGTGGAAAATAATAGGCCCAATCCTGGGGGCTGAAATCTTGCAATATTGATATTTTTAGTGGCCTGCATGGTCCATCCATGGCAGGATCTGGCAGACCAGTGGTCTGGATCAAGAACCATGGGCCCCTCTTGTACAGACTGAAAACCTGAGTTGTTTGAACTGTTTGATATTAGGTGGAGCAAGCATGTTCCAATGACTCTGGAGGAGGGATCGTCCACAGTTTTCCTGGCAATTTGTAATCTCGCACCTGGTCATCATAAGGTGAGGACTGAATTTTTACTAAACCAAGAAAATTCATTTTTTCTGGCTTTGTCTTGGTAAAATGAAAGCATCACTAGAAAAGTAGAAAAGAAATGCCTGTATCTACATACATACATACATTGGTGCATGCATGTATACATAGTAAATGGCAATGGTGAAATACTTCTCATCTTTGGCAACCTACATGACATATCCAGATATAAACTTTTTTCACAATGCTAGCATGGTTATTGTGCCATGTTTGGCTGCAGACTGGCATACAAGTGATCATAGTAAACAAACAGTCAAATTTCAGTATTGTCCCTTTTTTTTTTTTCCTAATGTTCAAAAAGAAAAAAAGAAAGAAAAAAAAAGAAGAAAGAAAAAGGATGGTTTCCTATTGAATGATGCTGATTTGTTTGGTGTTACATCTTATCGATTGATGATCAAATTGAGGGTTTCATGGTGGTGAAACAGTTGATCCTTGCGATAAGGAAGTGTTTGAAATTACAATGTGTTAAGCGGCCCATAGACTGTATTAATTCCACCTAATCTAATCTCAACCTTTAATAGACACATAAGGGGTCATTTGGATGCCTGTAAAATCATTAAGTGGTGATCCGATTATAGGTAATCCAATTACATGGGGCGTTTGGAAGGGTGTATTTGCCTGTAAACAGATTGCAGGCTGTAATCCAATTATAGCTTTTAGCTATAATCTAAAACATGGCAAAAAGGTTATGTTTTGTATTTTAGGTAAAGGGATTTCAGGCAACAACTCTAATTTTTGAAAAATTCCAACGCGGGGAGAGTTGTGGATAATCTTCCAATGGCTATGCAAGGACCCAAGATGAAGCAAAAAAATGAAGAAGAACAAACCCTCTCTCCGGTGAGTGTCTGGACCTCAATGCTTCCTCCCCCCCCTTTCTTCTCTCTCAGGTTATTGTTGCTAGGGTTATAAACCCTCTGATTTGTAGAATGCAAGAAAACCCTCAAAACGGTGGGGTGGGGATTGGGTACTACCCCCACCAGGACCTAGCTGTGGGGCCCATCGTGATGTATGTATTTTATTCATGTCGTCCATCCATTTTGAAAGATCATTTTAGGGTATGAGCCTGAAAAGGAGGCAAATCGAAGGCTTGACTGGACCACATCACATGAAGCAGTGGGAATTGAATGCCTACTGCTTAAAGCCTCTTAGGGGCCACATAAGTTTTGGATCAAGCTGATATTTATGCTTTATCTTCATTTAGGTCTATGTGACCTTATGAACAAGTTGGATGGCAAATAAAAATCACGGTAGGCCCTAGGAAGGTTTCAATGGTGGGTTCATTGTGATGAGGACATCCGAGCACCATTTAGAGTATACCAGAGGAGGAGGAGAGATTTGGCTCCAGTTCCAATATCTCTATGGTTGGATGATCATTATGCGGGGCATAGATCGACCCTACATGCATGTTCATGCATCTTTGAAGACTCCACACTTGGAAGATGCATGTGGGCTGCATGTAGGAGCTTATTGGATACATATAGACCGTTGGATTGAGTAGACTCTTTCATCGAACTGTTGGATCATCTGAACTGTTAATCATTGGCCCATCTTGGCTGTGCACATCATGAGACATTAGTTTAGACATCACGAGACACTAGTTTACTTATTTTCTTAGTTATTTTACTTATTTTATGGGTTGTTTTTTGTTTTAGTTAATTCAAGGGTTATTTTGGATATTTTAGAATTATACAAAAACACCCAAGTAGTCTATAAAGGGGGTGGGCGTGTGAACCTTGGAGCATTATTGTATGTAAAATGAAAATTTTCTCTTTTGCTTTTAAGCAACAGGAAAACCTCCTTTGAATGGAGATTGTGTAAAGCCATGGCGTGATTCCACTTATCTTTCTTTTCTTCTTTAAGGTATCATCTTCCTTTTCTATTCTATTCTTTTCTCTCTCTCTCTCTCTCTCTCTCTCTCTCTCTCTCTACTTCCCTCAATCTCTCTATTTCTTTCTCTTCGTTTATTTTCCTTTTGCTTCTTCAAAACCACACCCCAATCAAACCATAACCCATCCAACGCCAACCCAACCTATACAGCCATACAAACATGTGTACGACTGTATGTACAAATGACCCCCTTGTTCCATGACCCTCTTGCTTCATCTCCCCCATTTCTCTCTAATCAATGTCCTTTATTTCAATCCTAGTTCTCAAAACCCTAGTTTACTAAACCCTAGTTCTCAAAATCCTAATTTTCAAAATCCTAATTCTCACAACCCTAGTTCCTCAATTCCTAAACCTAAATTCCCAATTCCCAAAATCTAAAACCCTAAACCTAAACCTAGTTTAGCCAAACCTTAAAGAAAGTGAGCCCCTTTGAATTAAGAATAGTCCCTATGCTAGACGGAAGTTCTACCTTCCACAGATCCTAATCACTTCATATTTTGTTAGATTTGCATTGCGGGATACTTTACGGCTTTGAACTAGAACATGTTTTGTTACTTGGATTCTTTAACTTTGAGAGAGAGTAGTTTGTTTTGTATTTGATTGCTTTAATTAATTCGTTATTTAGCTTCAACGCATCATTCTAAGTTAGATCATCCATCTTGCATCACATTGTCCCCACTACTTCCTGTGATGTGGTCCGTTCGAGCCTTTGATTTTTCTCCTCTTTGAGCTCATGCCCTAAAACGATCTTCCAAAATGGATGGATGGCTTGGATAAAACACATATATCCTAGTGGCCCCATAGAGCCTTTGACAGGACCGCCCGTTTGTAGGTAGGTCTTGGCGAGGGCACGGTGTTCTGTAACGGTAACGGTGGCCGTAACGGCCACCACCGTTACCTTTACGATACGGGTCGTAACGGCTGTTACGGTCTCTCTCTCTCTCTCTCTGTTTTTTTTTAATTGAAAAAAAAATACTGAGAAACCTGTATTTGCCCCGTAATGTTCATTAAAAAGTATGGAAAACCTGTATCTGCCCCATAACAGACAATTACGGGGCTGTTATGGACTTTATAGGGGACGTAATGTGCCGTTAACGGCAATTACGAGTCAAATTTTTATTTTTTTTTCCATAATGGTTGTTACGGCCCTTATGACCCTGTGACGTGTAACGGTTGCCACCGTTACCTTTACGTAACGGCCTTTATGGCACACCATGGGCGAGGGTAGTACCCAATCCGTGCCCCAGTCAACAATACATTGTTTAAGGAACTTAGGAACGAGAAACAATATGCTATTTAAGAAAGGAAATCAAATGAGAGTCGTCCATCACTGATGACTTTATCAAGCAATGGCTTAGATCTAGCATGGTTCATTAACTCGCTCACACAGGTCATTAAATATTTATTCATTAACCAAAGGGCTTTTCAAATCCAATGGCTTAGATCTACTTATAATACCTTTTAATTGCCATCAATTGAAGGAGCCAATAGAGGAGAAAATTGCAACAGAGAGGCCGTACACAAGTTTTATGAACTAGCCACTAAAGGAAAACACCCCAATAACATCTAACAAGCACAGTTTTAATCAGATTTTTTTTTTCTTTTAATACGCCTTTTGATGGTCATCAATTGAAAAGTTTGGATCGAATGATTCTAACCATCAATTGGATGACCCATGGCCAATATCAACAAGTACAAATTCAATAAAAATTTTCACTTTTTAGTTATACCTTTTGATGGCCATCAGTTAAAAGGTTTAGATCCAATGATTCTAACCATTAATTGGGTGGCCTGTGGCCAATAAATAGATGACCATTGTAGATTGATGTATATATGGGATATATCTATTTGGATTAATAAAGACATGTTTAAACCCATTAGTTGCTATTAATTTGATGTTGGTTTATAGTTAATTGTTTATATTCAATAGTTTCTCATCATAAAAGGAAATTTGAATTAGTGGGTCCACATTTGTAGCCCACTAAATTATTGGTTTAGTGTAAGGATTGGCCACGGGCTGTATTGAGTTGGGCTTATCCCAACGATCTATTTTAAATGAAAACTTTATGTCATTTGATAATTTTAAAAGTATTTATCACTCATAGCTTTGTCGTGCGTGAATGCCCAATTATAGCTGTAAACAAATTACAAGTTATCCAAACACAGACAACTATTTACCTGTAATCAGATTACAACTTAAAGCCAAATAGGACAAGTTGTAAATACTTTACACCCGTAATCAAATTACAATGATTTTGCAGGCATCCAAACGACCCCTAAAAGTTGTCAAATTTCTGTTTTTCTATAGAACACAGCTTTAAGTTATGGTGTGGCGAACACAGCCTTACGTTAAGGCGTAGCCATATAAACAACAACAATGTCATCATCTAAGCCTTATCCCAGCTACTTGTGGTCGGCTGCACGAATCTTGTTTTGCTATCCCACTCTATAGAGGACCATATTTTCAGTTAAAACCACAATTAATGGATTATAATAATCTTCTTTTTCTTCTTCGTCCTTTGTTTCTTCTCTGCTTGTGGACAAGAGACATGTAAGTCATAAAAAAAGGTTGTCAAAGATCCATTAGCGTTGTTGAGAACAGTAGGAAACTGACAACTGGCATTAACAACTTGACGGCACCACACTTCCTATTCCAATCCAAGTTCTCTACAATTCAGGAATCCAACATCAACTGAACTTCAAGAGTTCTAGACATGATATTCTATGACACTCAATGTCTTTGCATCAAACACAACTTTGGAATTGTGGCTAGAATCTCAAGCAGTAATGCTTGGTCCATTTAATCTTTTGTTGGGCCTTACTATAGGCGTGGGACCAACCACGAGCATGTTTTATCTTGATTGTAACTCAACAATCTTTTGGATGGGACAAAATTAAGATCAATTTTTTTGGTTGTTTGGCCATGGAACTAGGCCATGATCTTGATGACAAACAATACTGTCAGCTTGTGAGTTGTGGTAATGCTTCATGCCTTTTGAAGTGCACGTTTGTATGACCCTGCAAACATTGTACCTTCATCTCACCCACAAACCCAATGAGGTTTGGGCGAATGGTCTTCACTATAGGTTTGCTCCTTATGGGTGAGGGTTCGATTACCCTCCTTGGCTTGACCCGATACACGTGGTTGTGGGTGATTGCGTGTATCCGTAGGGATTAGTCTCACTTCAAAACAGAGGTGGGGACAACCTGTGTCTTCAAAAAAAATAAAATCTCGTGCACAATAGCATCCTTTTGTTGTTGCTTGCTGGTCAAATGATGTGTGATTTGTGGGACACCATGCCCATATGGCATCCAAGGACATTGATATGAAGTCCCGTTCTGTGACCAATTCTAGATTATCTCAATGCGAATGTAAACATTTATTTTTTTCTTCAAGAGAGAATGGAATTTTTTATTAAAAAGAATAAAAAAGGGAACTGCAACAACTGAATAGCAAAGCCGCTGAGATAGTGACCTTGCTACATCCCTAGAAAGAAAAACTGCAATCCTTAATCTTAGGTGCATTCGCCGCCCACTCCACCACTAACAATCTGGCCCTTTGAGAAACACTACAATTTTCCTCTCATTTCTAAAGCATCTAGCATTTCTTTCTTCCCAAACAGCTCACCGAATTGCTAGCAAAGACATTCTCCAAATCATTTTCTTATCTTTCCCCAATCCCACTCCATGCCACACATGTAAGAGGTCACCCGTCGATCTCAGAAAATCCAAGTAATTTTGAAGCGATGAAGTCTGCCCAAATAGACCCAATAAAGGGGCAATTTTCAAAGAGGTGATTGACTGATTCCTCAGCATTTGTGCAACATTTACAAATATTAGGGAGGATCATTTCTCTTTTTCAATGATTGTCTACGGTCAAGACTTTCCTTCTACCAACCATCCAAAAGTGGCAATGAGGAACAACATAGTTCCAAGCATACTTAGTGTGCTTCACTCTCTCATATTGGGTGCAGATCTCACATAATTTTGAGTAGAAAGATCTGACAGAGAAGGAACCTGATTTCCCTAGTCTCCAAGTCATCCTATCCATGGAAGAGGGCGAAGAGCAAAGATGAATGCGATCTAGAAGGGCTGCATATTCTTACTTAGCGTGTGAATGTAAACTTTATCAAATATCCCCATTGGTTCTTCTTCTTCTTCTCCAAAAAAAAGGAATGTTCAATCTTGAGATTTATTGGAAAGCTATTTCACCCCTCACCCAACTAACATGTAAACTGAAGCATCGTCTTAGAGTGATTCATTGCTTATCTTGTGTTTTATGATGATATTCCCTTTGGCAGTACAAGTTTTTGGTTGATGGCGTATGGCGGCATGATGAACAACAGCCTTTTTTTACTGATGAATATGGAATAGTGAACAATTTCATATTTGTAAGGGAACCAGAAGTGGTCTCTTCGGTGTTACGTCCAGTGGCTTCTATCATTCAGCGACACATGGAGGTCGATAATGGCGCCTATCAGCATGCGGTTAGTTTAGCAACCACTCCATTTGACTATTTGCTATCGCTTCCTGATTCTTGGTGGAAACGATTCTTAATTCATATGTTTTAGTTACCTATAACTCATGTTGTTTACTCCTGTTATCCCATCCAGGCTTCGTCGTCAGGGGGCATGCATCGGGAGCTTATGGCACGGATTCCAGATGCAGATGTCAATGTTTCACACGGTCGGATTTCTGTACTTTTGTCAAGTTATACAGCATATGAGTTGCTTCCCGAGTCAGGCAAGGTTCGCATACTTCACCTGCTTTGTGAGTCTTGTCAGTCTTTAACATTTTTATATTATCCTACTGGTGTGTGTCAATAACTTCTCTAATTTGGTGGATCATGTATGCTTTTAGGTTTCCGCCCTAGATGTTAAATTGCCCGTCAAACGAGCATTCCATATCATGTATGAACAGGCATGTACTCCTTTCTTATTCTTCAGTTATCTGCTTGTTTATTTCGTTATTTTTTTCTTTTTTGTTACTATTAGCTCCAATCAATGATCAGGGAAATATAATTTTTTTAGTGGATGATATTTTTTTTTTGCACGCTGACCCCAATTAATTGGGATAAGGCTTAGATGAAAAAAAAATGATGATGATGATGTTTTTGTTACATCATATGCTTGGAGTGCTCCTTTTCCTTCGTAAAAAAAAAAGTAAATCTATTTTAATCTCTCTCAAAAACAAAAGAAAAAAAAAAGAAAAAAAATCTGTTCAATCTTTTCTTCTAATGAATAACTCAATTTTACTGAAAATAAAAAGAAAGGAAAAAAGATCCATCAAGGCAATGGGTAAGAGTTTCCAGTACAAAGATTAGATCCTACGGTTCCTTTCCTTCTCAAGAGAATCAACAATAAAATTGATTTCTCTTGGAACATTACTAAAGCTAATGGATGAAGAATGACAATGCAATCTATTATCATTTAAAATTAAAAGATAAAGAGTGCAAGGAGGTTAGGTCTTCCTGGAGGCCCATGCAATAGCCAATGAAGAGTGACTTTCAACAATGAACAGGCCTCTAAATGGTCGGAAAATAAATCCTTCCCAACTTTAATTGCCATAAGCTCAGATCTATTACAGTTGCCTAGTCCCACCAGCCCCAAGAAGGAGAGAAGAATAAACCTTACCTCATCTTTCATCACTCCAATGCTTGACTCCCCAGGCTTGCCCAACAAACTACCATTTGTGTTGAGTTTCCAATATTCCAAGGGAGGGGAAGACCAATTCGAAATGATTAATGGTTTCGGTATTCATCGGTAATCCATTCCAACTCAAGCAAAAGCTTGGACAAGGTAACACTTTGGAATATGTCTAAAGAGGTTCCCTAGAAGGCAGGGGATGCCTTAGTATTAGTAACTAAGGAATGCAAGGATAACTCCTATTTCTCGATAATTCTTCTATTTCCTCCTTTCCAAATTCCCCACAAGCACATGGCAACAACTTCCACAGACCTTGGCTTAATTGGGCCATTGGTTGACCCTTCCATAATTCCAATGATAGAATTTGGAGAGATCCAATCAACTTCAAATAAGCTGAAAGAGCCGGACCAAATCTTCTGAGCTACTTCACATTAAGTAAAAAGGTGGTCCACTGGTTCAACATTCTTTTTGCATATCATATAGATTTTTAGCCCCATACCAATTGTGCATTTGGAGATTGTCTAGAGTGATATTTTTTTTGTAGCCTTTGTCCACAAAGGCCTCCACCTTGGACTGAGCACTTGTTCCCCAAAGTTTTGACCAAATCAGATTAATTGAAGATTGTGGGCATAAAGAAAATAAAAAAAATGATTTAGCCGAAAAAGAACTATCAGGAGGGGGATCAAACCAACTCATCTTTGTCATAGGAAAAAAAGGGCCTATCTATGCAGAAGATCAAAGAGCTCCACCACCATGGTGATTTAAGAGTCATGAAGAGTTGAAGATTTCTGTGTAAGTGAACAGGCAACACCACCTTGTCACCATCTAGAAATCTATTTAACGAAAGAGAAAGGATTCAGTACCTGTTGAGGCATGGAATTTTAGGCTGAACCATTGTGAAGCTGATGCAACAGTGCAAAAACAAAAATGATTTAGCTGAAAAGGAACTATCACGAAGGGGATCAAACCAACTCATCTTCGTCAAAGGAAAAAAAAAGGCCTATTGATGCAGAAGACAAAAGAGTTCCACCACCATGGTGATAGAAAAGTCATGAAGAGTCAAGAATGTCTATGCAAGTGAACAGGCAGCGTCACCTTGTCACCGCCTAGAAATCTATTTAACAAAAGAGAAAGGATTTGGTACCTGTAGAGGCACAGAATTTTAGGCTGAACCATTGTGAAGCTGATGTAACAGTGCAAAAACGACAAAACATTCTCCTCTTTCAAGGTCTACTAATTCCACATGCATGTGAGAGGCGAACACATTCACGTGTGGGCGCATGTGGTCAATATGTAACACGTGAGATCTGAGCTTTCCAACAGGCGTGCTACACAGTTTAGATATTCTGGCATAAAAATAAGATCGTTTCACCCCTCAGGTGGGCCACAAAATATTATAACAAATGTATGGTTAGAAACAAAATTTTTGCTGTCAATTTAATCTGAATGTTGTGGCCCACTGGAAGAGTGAAATTGTTTGCTTTTTTAGGAAGAAGATACAAGCAGTATTTCCAAATTCCGACCTTATGGAAAGGCCAGATCTCACACGTGTTTCATATTTGCATGAGTCCCTGCGTGTGTATGTGTATTGCTCCACATTTGTGAAATTAGCAACCTTCTCTTTCCCAAATTCAAACTCCAAATCTCCTTTGTGAAAAACTTAGATACTCTGGCAGAGTGTGATGATTGATATGCAGGCATTCAAAAATTACTTGCATATTGTATACATGGCATATATGTAATTCAAATTAAATTGTCCAAATTTTGTGCAATAGTATATATACCATGAACCAAGAATTACACTTATTTGGTAATCATTTGATCATCTGACCATCAGATTGTTTGACATTTACTGGACAATTAGAAATCAAAGATATCTAATCATCTCATTTCAATGAACAAGTGTCCATGAATCAGAGGTTCGGATTGTTCAACAAATGGTTTTTCGATTGTCACTCGGTGACAGTGAGTTCCACGATTTAGTCAGTTGAATTCAGTTTAGTATATGCTACCTGTACCATTTCTAAGTGCTTGTGTATCAAGTGTCATTCACAGCCAGAGTATCAAATGGTTTTTCGATTGTCACTCGGTGACAGTGAGTTCCACGATTTAGTCAGTTGAATTCAGTTTAGTATATGCTACCTGTACCATTTCTAAGTGCTTGTGTATCAAGTGTCATTCACAGCCAGAGTATCAAATAACTCCCCATCTCCTTTTCCAGTACGGCACACCTCCCACACATCTTCTTCCCCCACCACTAGAAGCCGATTTGAATTTGAAATCAAGTCCCTTCAATTGGTGATCTATGGAAATAATCTTTGCTCAACTTGGTCATTATGCATTTTATTCGTATTGACACACGTAACTGAATTTAATTGTGAATTCCTATATGAATCACAAGTGATCTCCCAATATTCACAATGAGGAAGTAGCCCTCAAAGTGTGTTTATGTTTCTTGGAACTCCCTTTTTAAAGTTAGCAGATATTGACTTGGAGTCTTGTGGCAAAGGAAATCACATTTTGGTTATTCCCATTTCATGAGACTAAAATTTGCAATTTAATTTCCCATTGTGATTTGGAAATATGTTCATCCTCTTCAATGCTTGCTCACAGGCCACAACTGTTTAGTGACCGGATGCTGTAGAGAGTTCCTGGATATTGGATAAGAATGTTGGATAACGTTGGTCTGTTGGGAGTTGGGACCCACCATGGATGGACCATGCCCTGAAAATCTTTTCAACAGGGCAATCCTAACTTATGCAGTAACACACTGCAAGTAGAGGATTGAAGGCTGAGATACAGTGTGAGTCTACATTCAACTTAATAGAATGCCTAGTATTGGTTGCTGCGATTTTTCAACCGGAAGAGTTTTGTTACATGGTTCATTCATGGTGTGACAAACCATAAGCCTAGGCTGCTAATCAGTTGCTCTCACCAGAACTGAAAACTCAGGTTGGAATATGGGAATTGGGAAGCCTCCATAAACCAACCCTAATTGGAAGACCCTAATAGCTAGATCCATGTTTTGCAAATAGATGGCTTTTACTTTTTGCTGAAATTCTTGTAGATGACCCCAAACCTGTGAATGTGATTAGTGCCCTGCTCCACTGTTCCCAGTAGTTGCCAATATTATCGATAATATCAACCGATGTTATTTGTATCCAAAGTTAGCGATAGAAATACAGGGTGTAATATAAAAAATATTGGCCAATATTATCTATATCCCAAGTCAGTGATACAGATACAAGGTGTAATATAAAAATATACTGAATCAGTCGGTGTTATTGAGAATGCTGCTGATAGCACACGATGTTTTCAATACCTAAGATATCAGAAACAACCCTTTGAAATAAATACATGGTATTGTCAATACATGCAATAACGTTGCTGGTATTATCGGTAATATTGAAGATACTAGCATCAATGCCTGCAAAATTCCTAAAAATTAAAAAAATTAAAATGAAGAAAAACATTTTTTCGGTTTTTTTGGCGAATCTTTCTAGGAGTATTTTGAATTAGTGCAGATTATTGCATTTTTTCCCTTAAAATTAGTGCATTAAAATCATGTTTACTAATTAAATATTTTTGTCCAACAACATAGTTTGGGCTCCGATACAATGGAAACCTATTATGTATAGTTGTTTTTCTAATATTTTGAGTCTAAAGTGTGGAATCATGTGTCTTTTAACATCTCTTGAAGTTTCATTGAAAAATTCCACCCTTTCCCCAATGTTTCCTTTAGAGAGCGATACATTCCCTTGTATATATGATATTATCGATATCGATAATAATGATACATGTTTCCATATCCCAAGTCTCCGATACATGTAACAATAACAATATGTTAACTTTGTCCTGCTCTAACCTCTTCTTCTTCTATCTTCTTCAACCCCATGGAAATTCTAGCATTGTCTATGCTCAAACGTAGCATGATCTCCCCGATGGGGTTCCAAAACTATGAAAATGCCATCGGAGAGAGAGGTTGGAGAAAGAAAATGCATGAGATGGGAAGAGACCGAGAGAGAAATGTGCTGCGGAGGGAAACGGGGACATAGTTTTTGTCATTTCATGCCTTCTTTTAATTGGCTTGACAAAGGTTCAAGCAGTTCGATTTGGCGGATGACATCTCACTGTCATTGTAGAGTGTAGGGTGGTAGGTGTGGAGGCACGGAAAATGTGTGCCTCCAATGGGCACTGAATCCATTCTCTTAGCTAAGTTGTGGCAAGGCCTTCAATGTAACAAGTAGTATGGAATGCCTCTTCTATATTATTGTTTATGTTGATATTTTGTTTTTCTTGGCAAACTAATATTGTACCCGGCATTCCATTAGTGAAATAGAAGTTCTCAAAATTTAAATTTTCTTTTTCGGTTTCTCATTTTTTACTACCTATGGCAGTAAATGTCTGTTACAGTTGAGTACTCTAATATCTACTAAATTATGACACCTCCACCATGATGTTGACAAGACTGTTAATCAGTAAAATGTTTCTATTGTTGGGATTCATTTCTTTGGTATAATGGGCTTTTTCTCTTCTAAATGGGCAACGGAAATACTCCTATAAGAAGCTCCTATGCTTGTTGTTCACAACCCCAAGTGTAGGGTTGCGATGTAGTAATAACTCGTGAGAACGAGGTCGAATCCACAGTGACTAAACTTGTACGTATTCTGAAAAGAACTAGAACTAGAACTAGAAAAAGATCTAAATCTAATTATGGAATAAAAGAGAGGAATTGTGAAGGATTTGTGAAATATCAAAAGTGAACTAGAGCGCCAAGGATCCACTTGCAGTGATCAGGGAACCCTCTTACTGATTCAAGTACCATAATTGGAATTGGAGTCTTATCCTATCCAATTGGAAGATATAACAATTAAGATCAAATCTGAACTTTCCTTGACCTAATTCTCAATAGAGGAGAATTGTGATAATTGGAAGGGATTCCATTACCAAACCATGCCCATGGGATGATGGCCAACATCAGGATTTACCAATCCCATAATCTTAAAATCAGTAAAAGAAGATACTCAAAGCTATTGCAGATCTACTATAATTTGAGTCACAATAAACCATTAAAAACTGAAAGTATTCCTTAAATATCAAATTAGAATCAAAGAAGTTTTAACATAAACATGAATCAAAGCAAGGGAAACATCCTATCACGCTACAAGCTTTACCTCTTAGCCTTAGCTAAGAGGTTTAGCCAACCATAGACATGATTGGACCAAAGTTTCTTAAGAAAAACATGAAAACAACTAAGGAAAAAGAAGAAAAACTCTTGACGACGGTTTCTTCACTCTTTTGCTCCACTCCTTAAACTCTAGAAGATGCCTATGAATATCCTAGGGAGTCCTATTTATAGTTGTGGAACTCCAACTTTCGCACCTAGTTGGAAAACTCTAGAAACCGTCTCAAATTTACTCAGTTTGCTAAAATAGACTTTACTCTGCGCAGTTTTCCAAAATAGATTTCACTCTGCACAATTTCACCGAATGACCTAGAGTTTTAGAATATGCTTTTTCAGGACGATTTCAGGATTCCTTTTCTTCACTTCACTTCAAATTTTTGATTCTCTTCATTCATCACTTGGTTTTCTTGGATCTTTGGCATGTGAATTCTTTAATCTTGGTCTCCTAAGATCCATCCCTTGCCTTGGTGATTCTTGAGCATACATCAAATCCATGCTTTTAGTACCCTTTTCAATCCAAGCTCTTAAATTCACCTTGCAACACAAACATGAGTAAAATAGAACATTAAGCATTATCATGTTCATAAAACTAAGATATAAATGGGGGATAATATGCAATATTTGACCCTCAACACTTGTAGAACATTGAAATCCCATACATGATTATGCAGTGGTCTAGCCTTTCAAAAAAGAAAAAAAGAAAGATACAAGGATCATATGGAGGATATAGATTCGTTGGTAACCTAGATTGATGATAATGAAGAAAGCACTTATAAATAATAGCTTGCAAACTGGGCTGGTGAATCTGAGACTCACCTGAGCGAACCAAGCTAGCTCGCTCAGTCTTGGGTGATTGGGTAGTGAAAAGCAGGCCTGTCCTGGTCTTTGTGCAACTCAGCCCGGTTTCCTGGGACGTTTTGGTACAGTTTGGCTTCCCATTTCGCAGGTTGACTGAGGACTTGGCTTGGTCAAGAGGAAGGGATTTGGAAGAGTAGGTAAATTGAGGGACGAGGTACTGGTGGATTTATGATTGATCGCCCACTAGACGTACACCTCTCTTTTATGTTTTTAGTCGGGCTCTTGGAAACTGGCCATGGTAGAGGCCAAATCGACAGCACTCACATGCTGACATGGTCCCATCGAGTACTAACCCCCCAGCCAGCTATTTCATAAACACTGTAAAGGGAAAACAAACAAAATAGGGCCAAGGGTGTGGGGTTGGAAGGTAATTGTCATGCATCAACGCTGAGCATGAGTTAGGCACACATGGTCATGCTTAAGTGGTTGGCTGCACAGAATGGCAAGGTGCATCTTTCTTTCTTTCCTTTTTTATTATTTTATTATTTTTTATTTTTAAGTGCAGAAAACCTCAGCTATGTTCTGCACAACTTGTTTAGAAGTTTGCCCCATCAAACCACATGGCTAGATCTTGTGGAGGGTTGTCTTTGCCATTAAGATGATTGAGAAAATAAAAAATGAAATGAATTTAAACAAATTGTCTCGGGATTGGTTAGAAGTTGGAATGATGCAATTAATGATTGTACAAGGCCGGTAGTGAAATCCGCTAGGCGGTCTCCTTCTCCAATGGCATGGTGGAAGCTGAAGGTGGATGGAAGTTCAGTGGGAAATCCACTGCAGTCTAAAAGTATCAGGGAGCTCAATTATGACCAAGGCAAGATCAAACTGGTTTTCGCCAGTCTGCTCCAAATTGGTGACTCAAATAAGCAATCAGAATTGGTCTGAAGTTAGTCAAAGATGCCATGGATTATTCATGGACCATCATCGAAGGTGATTCCAACCATTGCTACAGCTGCCTGGGTTTTCAGGGTCGAGGCAGGTTCCTTGGAAATGACAAATTATTGTTAAGGAAATCAAAGGGCTGTCGTCGTTGTTCCTTGGAGTGGCTGGAGGCTCTTTGTATATGGGAAACACTAGTCCATTACCTCTTGGAAACCAGCCATGGCAGAGGCTCAATTGACAACACTCACATGCCAACACTGTCCAGCCTAGTACTAACTCCTGTTTGAACTATTTCATGCATACCCCAAAGGGCAATAAAACTGAGTATGGCTGTTGAGGGGCAGTTATCAGGCATTTGTTTGAGCAAGAGTGGAGGTTATGCTTGAGTGATTGTCTGCACTGAATACCTAGGCATATCTTTGCATATAAGATGTGGAAAAACTCAATATTCTGCACAACTTGTTTATGACCTTCATTCTACAGTCTGAATTTGCTAGAGGTGGTGCACACCCCAAAGGGCAATAAAACCGAGTATGGCCGTTGAGGGGCAGTTATCAGACATTTTTGTTGAGCAAGAGTGGAGGTCATGCTTGAGTGATTGTCTGCACTGAATACCCAGGCATATCTTTGCATATAAGATGTGGAAAAATTCAATATTCTGCACAACTTGTTTACGGCCTTTATTCTACAGTCTGAATTTGCTGGAGGTGGAGTATGCAAAACACTGAAGCCCATCTCCATATTAAGTTTAAAGCTTGAAATGATCATGCTTACATGCATTGCCAAGTGTTTTCTTTGAATCACAGCTTGGAGTTATTCTTTTAGGGAAGGATTTTTTAATATTATCCATATTATTCACAAACTATTCAGTAGTTTAAGGCTTTGTCCAAGAAAATTTTCTTAGGGGATAATCAGGGCCCAGCCCACAGTGTCGGTCAGGCAAGGAATCTGTGATGAAGTTGAAGAATACACAAAAATGAAGAGAAATCTTATGTTCATTCTTTTTGGGTTACCTTTTTTTTTTTTTTTTCGTGATTTCTCAAATCATACCCGCAGCAATGCATTTTTATACTTGTATGTTAGGACAACATGGGTCTGTTTCACTTCTGTATAACCTCAATGTGGTTTGTTGCCCATCTTTTACAGGGCCTTGCTGTTGTGCCTATTTGGGATGATTCTCGAAGACAGTTTTCAGGAATGCTTACCGCTTCTGACTTCATATTAATCTTAAGAGAGGTATGTATACCAATTTCCATGCTTGATCTATGTTGTTGATTGACGCCTTTTCTGATCTCAGTGTTTTCATTGGCTTCTAAACTCTTTTGGGAAGTTGTACTGGCTCAATGTTTGCATGTTCAAGATTTTTGGATATGGAGGGCAATATTCTTGAGGAAGGATTCTGCTCTAAGATTAAATGTAGAATGGATTTTCATTTGGTTAACTTTTAGGATGATGCATGGTGTGGACAAAGTTTCTTTTGTGAGGTTTTTAGTATCCTTCATAGGGTCATGTCGAACAAAAATGAAAGTTGAGTCACTGATGAACATTCTGCAATGAGTAGTTCTTATTTTGTTGGAAACAATTTTCATAGAGTTTTATGGCTGTTTATGGGCTGAATGGTGCAAAACAAAGTCCTGAGTCTTGCCGGAGCAATGTGTCTCCAGTAGAAGGTGGAATCTACCATGGAGTGTGGGAGGGGACTTTAATGTCATCCAATTCTAAGTTCGATGTCTGCTGAACGTATGGTCATATGAGAAGACTCACTGATTTTGTCTTCTCTAAGGAGCCGATCGACTTCTCCAGAGGCAGTTCTTTTACTTGGTCTTCTAATCACCAAGGGTCAGTTTCGTGCAAGCTTGACTGATTCTTTATCTTGATGGAGTGGGAGAGACACTTCTAATATGTGTTCAGGTGACAGTTCCTTGGCCTGCATCAGATCATTCGCTGACATCTGTGGAGATGGTGGGTTCATCTTTTGGTGTGATACCGCTTCACTTTGAGAATTGGTGGTTGGAAGTTTATAAGGCAAAGCGGTTGGTCTCGAATTGCTGGGATAATTTTTTTGTCTCGAGGGATAGGTGCGTTTAGGCTGGGTAATAATGTTCAACTTCTTAAGATTAATTTAAAAGAGTGGAGCAAAGGTACATATGGGAGTGGGGCTATAGAAAAGAAGGAACTTCGCAGAGTGTTACCATTTTTGCTGAGATTGAAGAAATAAGAAACCTTAAGGCTTCTGTCAAGGAGGATGCTGGTTTTGCAGTTGGAGTACTTGGAGATTCTGAGTGAACTATCAGCGTGGAGACCAAAGTCATGAACTACCTCGGTGATTTTGAGGGAAGAATCAGTGCGGAGACAAAAATCATCAACTATGTCTTGAAAAGAAGTGGGCAAGAACTTTGATTATGTCTTGCAGGAAGAGGAGACATTTCGTCCATAACATGATGGTCAAAGATATGGTGGTGGATGCCACGATTCAAATTAAAGGAAGAATTGTGGAGTTCTTTGTGCTTTTGTATTCTAGGGAGGATATGATCTGTATAGAAAGACCATCCCTTAACTGCGTTGAGTTCAAAAGTATTTCACTGCAGGTCACCACATGGCTTGAAAGGGAGTTTGAGGAGGAAAAAAGTTTAGAAAGGTGATGTTGGAGATGGATAGAGACAAGGTCCTTGGGCCAGATGGGTTTACGAATGCTTTCTTCCAAAGTGTGTCGGGACATCATCACAGGTGATATGATGTTCTTGGAAGGATTTCCATAATTAGGGCTTAATATAAGTTTAATGCCATGTTCATCACCCTAAATTTGAAACCGAAGGAGCCATGCAAGTTAAATATTTCATATATATATATATATATATATATATATATATATATATATATATATATATATATCAGTTAGGTGGGGTGCGAATTCGAGATTTTGTCAAAACACTTTCAGATTGATAGCTGTGATAACTTTCATTGTATCCCAATCCCAAGGGGCTCTCATGAAAGATCAACAAATTTTTACAGTGTGCTTATGTCTATGAGCACATCGATTCTCTAAGCAATGCTGTCTATCTGGGTAAAATTGATATGGAAAGGTGTAAGAACACGTGTGTTGAGAATTCTTCCCTTATTCCTTGTCTAGAGTAGGTTTCAGAGTGAGTCGGGTCAGGTGGATATGGAATGTGTGTGGACAGCCTATTTGTCTACTCTAGTTCATGGGCATGTATCCTGTTTTTTCAAGAGGCATAGAAGGCGGAGACAAGGTGATCCTTTATTGCCCCTTTCACTGTTGGTGAAAGTTTTGATAAGTTGCTCTCCTATGCAGCGGATATTGACCTCATTAAAGGTTTTTTGGTGGGTAGTTTGGAAATCATTCCCTTGTCTTCTATTAGCGGATGGCATCCTATTCTTGGTGATGCCACTATTGATCAATTGAGGAATCTTAAGGCTGATCGTCATGCTTTGAATTGTTGTCCGTCCTTTATAGTGAATGTTAGTAAAAGTGTGTTGGCAGGGGTAGCTGCTTGGGATGGAGATGTTCAAGGTTTGGTATGTTGGATGAGATGCGAAAGGGTGGCGCTTCTGTTTAATTTTCTTGGCCTCCCTTGGGGGGAACTCGAAGGCCACAACTTTTCTGAGACATGATCTTTAAGAGGACGGAAAAGAAGGTAACTTTTTGGAACAAAACGTAGTTATCATTAGCAGGTAGAATTACTCGAATTAACTGTTATGAAATTTCTGTCATACTCCCTCTGTTCCATTTGCTGATGAATGTGGCAAAAAGATGGATCATATTATTTCTCAAAAAAAAAAAAAGAAGAAAAAGAAAAAAAAAGACGGATCATATTTAATGAAATGTCATCTAGGAAGGTAAGGGTCATGCTATAAATTTCACCTCATGAATTGGGCAGAGGTCAAAAAAAGTGAAAAGGGAGAGGGACATTTGGACTGGTAACACAAGGGAAAGAAATTGGTCAGCTTATCGGCAAATGTTAGTAGAGATTAGGGGAGGAACATGGTGATCCATGGATGGATGTTATTGCAAGCAAATATGGTGTTTTAG
The DNA here is from genome assembly GCA_037074715.1 of Magnolia kwangsiensis. NCBI lineage: Eukaryota > Viridiplantae > Streptophyta > Magnoliopsida > Magnoliales > Magnoliaceae > Magnolia > Magnolia kwangsiensis. The sequence continues at coordinate 166,826,039 of CM073574.1, read as the reverse complement.
CAAGGGGTTTATTTCTCAGAATTGTTCTGAGAGGTAGATCAAATCTTTGGAGAATGGTAAATTCAGATCTAATTGTGGTAGGGAGAGTAGGGAGCAGTTTTGGATTGTAGAGAGCCTCTTGAAGAAGGGAGTGAGGTAATTAATTGGAGTCATTGATACAAGTGCGGTTTCAGGAGGACTCGCTATTGGGAGCCTCTTGAAGAAGATTGTGAGGTTTTTTTTTTTTTTTTTTAATTTTTTATTTTTATTGGAGTTGGGGGTGGAGTGCAGTTTTAGGAAGAACCTTGGATCGGCGAGGTTCCGCTTGTTGTTGCCTTCCCTTCTTTGTTCTCCTATTCTTTGTGTAGAATTTTTTTTTTTTTTTTTTTTTCTTTTTCTTTTTCTTTGGGGGGTTCTATGAAATGATTGGGGAGTTTGTGCTCTTGGTCAGAATCCTGGGTGTTTTTCCTGTTCAGCCAGGCCTGTTGCTTCAAGATGGTGTCCCTTACCTCTTTCTAAGGCTTTGTAAGTATCGTTAGGCGTTTCTTTCTGAACAAACTCCATTTTCTTATTTTAAAAAAAGGATTGAGGAGTTCATGGTCTGGAATCTTATATTCCACCACAATCTTGATATCGAAGAGATAATTTGCTTCGGAAGGATGCTGTTTTTTTCTTTTTTCTTTTTCCTTTCAAAAGAGATGGTTCTTGATGTTAATGGATTGGATGGTGGGCTATGAATTCTGTGGAAAATATCTCTTTTCCTTTTACACTTTCCACCAAAGTAGAGTATTTTTAAGATTATGTCTATGAATATCAATTAGGAGTTGGTTGGACTGGAATTTCAGGGAGTTGTTAAGGAAGATTTATTTCTTGATTGAAAAAGTGTGATGGATGTAATGGAGTACATCAAAATCAAAGCTTTAATGAATAAATCTTGGTGCCAACCCCAAGTAGTTGGGATAAGGGGCTGAGATGCCAACGATGATGAATAAAGCTTGGTGGATGCCTCTTTCCCTTGGGCACTTCTCTTGGCAGAGTCCCTTCGAGTTGGTGGGAGTAATTAGAGACAAGGAGCGTGAGATTCTGAAGGCATACTGTGGTCCTTGTGGTTGGTGTAATCAGATGATGTGGAAATCTTATCTATATAAAAAATGACGTGGAAATCTTCGCTCTTTGTGAAGATTTGAGTTTAGTCACGATGCCCTAAGCTACTTGCTCTTTAATCTTCAAATGGGACTGGAAATCTTGGCTCTTTTTGAAGATTTGTGTTTTGTCATACCCTCATATGCCTGCTCTTTTATCTTCAAAGGGGACTCACTCAAGTAATGCCATCAAGTGGGCTTTCTTGTAGATTCCATACCCATGGAAATATGCATTTATTTTTATCATGGACTTGGAATTTTTGAAGTGGCAGACATTTAGTTCCCGTATGGTTTACAGCTATGCAAATGATGTTGCCAATAATCCTGTGAGAGTGGGAGTGACACGAAGGTCACTCATTGTTGGCTCCTTGCCTCTCCCTCTATATATTTTGGCTTCCTGTTCTTTTTCTAACACCTTCCTATGGCTTTTGTTTATTTTTTTTGTCAACAATGAATATATACTATGCATAAATCGAGATTATGCTTGTATTGTGAATTGCCGTGAGATCATGCTTGCATTGTGAATTGCTGCCTGGAGACTTTGTTTACCCCAGCTTCTAGTCTTGGCAGTGCCAGCACAAACTATTTTTAGTGATGGCACCACTGTGATTTTATATTTGTTTTCATATTATTGTTGGCTGCCTCTTCATCCTAGTCTCTCTCAGAAATTTTGGGTTTGCTTTTAAATGGAATGGAAAATTATCAAATTTTTTATGATTGGCTGCCCACCAGACATAAACCAGACGCAGTATAAAGTGGGAATTGGAACCAAACTGAAGAAGTTTAAATATGGAGCACGTGCTAGATTTCAGATTCAATCTCTCCAAAAAAGTCGATGTAATTGCAAAAAAGTTGATTAGAAAAAAAGACTTAAAAGATATCAACAGTTCTATGGCATCAAACCACTGGAAAAATTTGAAAAACACATACCCTTCTTCTTCTTCTTCTTCTTCATGCTGGTGGGGCCACGACTCTACCTCTCCTTCTTCTTCTATGGCCCCCACCTTAAGCAAAGATGACTGCATGACCCTTTGTGAAACAAGTATTAAAAGGCAAGTTTTTAAACTCTGGTGGTGTATGATGTTAGGAGCACTGGTGCTCGAAAAATGGACGCTAATTAGGCGCAACCCCGGTCCACGCCGTCCATTAGTTTTTAGCTTATTTTAAGGCACAATCCAACAAAAAGACCCACTGTCAAGGTATTTTGTATCGGTAACGGTGGTAGTAATGGTTACCACCATTATCGATACGGGTATTGGCTATAATGGCCTGCAAAATTGAGTCGAGCAGGAATCTATGGCGGATCGAGTCCGGGTGCTTAATCAATGCCGGATGCGTCAGACAAGTTTTATTCTGTTGGAGCTTGCATGAATACCTCTGGAAGGTCATCATTGATATCAATGTTGTAGAGTGAGTCATGAGAGCTATCAATATCTATGCTTTCAAATTCTGCTCGCAAGGCGAGAGAGGGTGCAGGGTTGATGGCGGCTGCACACAGGAATGAGGAAACTGGGTTTTATATTAGAGTGTCCAAGGGTAATGATGATCAGCTAGGAAGAGATGAGGCCTGTTAATCTTCTGCAAGATAGGCTGGAGGTGGTGAATAATGAGTACTTGGTAAAGATTTTTGTTTGGTTTTGGATGAGTTTTTGCCGTCCTTGGATGAGAAAGGTCATTTGTTAGAGAAAGGTTGTTGTGAATTCATATATGCTTGGAGGACTGGTGTAATGGTTGGTTTAAAAGGGCTCGAGGTTGTTGACAAGGCTGGTAATGGCTATGGTTGGATAATAGGTTGAACGGGTGGGGTGGGGAGAGGTTGGACACGTAGAGGAAAGGCTTGGAGGAGAGTTGGCTGAGGCTGTGGAGATGATTGAAAGGATGCGAGCTGAGATTCCAATAGCTTATTTTCTTTTTGTCGAGGGACGATGACGGAACTGGCACTTTGCTAGTTAGAGACTGTCTGAGCAATGTGGTGGAGTTCTTGTTCCAGAGAGGCAATTTTAGCCTGAATCATTATGGCCAAATTTTATTAATCCTTTTTTTGTCTGAGTCAACAAATGTTGTTGGGAGTCGATGATCTGTTGAAGGGCTTGATTTTGCTTGGCAGCATTTTTAGCCTGCCAATTAAAAGCTGCTTCCGCAGCAGAGATTGTTCTGGCGGTGTGGAGTTTTGATCTTCCATATGTGCATTTCCTTGGACTGAGGGTACTTAAAGTCTTCTGGAGGAGGAAAAGATGGAGCTAAGGACGAGGAAGAGGCGTCCATGAAATAGACTTCCGGAAGGTATGGTGTAGTTGGGAGAGATGGTGGTGGAAGACAGTTGGATGGTTGGGTGTTTAAAGGTAATTTTGAAATGGCTTTTTGGTAATAAGAGGAAAGAGTGAGTTTTGGTGGTGGAGGCTTTTGAGAGGGTGTTTGAATATGAGAGAAACTTCTCTTGCTGTCGAGGCTTGGATTTTGGGTATAACACATAATATTTGAACTTTCCGGAGGGCTCTCCTAAGAGTTTGACTTTTGGGTCACTATTTTCATAACAGACTTTAAGTGAGTACCTGCTCCGTTTTTCTTTCTGATTTTCTTCTTCTATGTCACCCCAGTAGATCATTACCATTGTTGCAGATGGATCATTTCTTTGGCCCCTTTGCATGGTGAAGGGTTGATGCTTCTATGCTTTGCTCCAATTTTCTTTTGCAAAAGTATGTGAAAGTATGCTGCTCGTTCACATGGCTCTGATACCACTGCCTGTGGGGCCTTAATATCTTATTCTGATTAGTCCACATCCATTTGTGTACGAAAAGATTGGGGTCCGCCCGAAGTATTAAAAATTGGTTATGTAACAACTATTATGTAATGGTAATGGTGGGAAGCAGGAATCGTTACATGTTACGGAAAAAATGGCCTGTAACGGTCAGTACTGTTATTGGGCCTATGCAGGTTTTCTTTTGAAAAGAAGAAGAAGGCCATAACGGCCACTGTTACTGTTATTGAGTACCTTGGGTCCACCCCATGGGTTAGCGTCCACTCATTGCCTGTAGCGCAACTCGCCCCTTTTTCTCGGGTTCTTGGAGTAAGCCATAGTAGAGGCTCTCATTTACACTAGTGGCGGGTCAACATGTTCCCACCTAGTATTGATCCTTGGTACAACTATTCCACACACATGCCAAAGGGCGAGCAAGCAGAGTAGGGTCGTGGAGGGCAAGTTACTATGCAAACTGCTAGACATGGAGAACCCACACATGAAGGGTCATGCTCGTGTGGTTTGGTTGTACAGGATAGAAGGGAGCCCTCAGATACATGACCACCACACCATTTTACACCACTGCACTCATGCCGCATGCCACATCCTAGCATGAATATTGCATACTGCCCACAAAGGGGAATTTGTTAATATTTGGTGTCTAGAGCATGCCGTGCCAGACAGGCCTGCCGAGCATATGACAGATTTAGATTGTACTCATTCGAAGTTACCAGATTCAAGAGCTGCATTATTCTCGTTTCATCTGGATATGCAAAACTAAAGATTTCTATGTTGATTTCACCCTTTTCAATTTTTTGCACTTACTGTTTATATGCTGTAGACGATTGTTCTCTTGTACCGTTCAAAAGAAAGATAAAAAGATAATGCACTCGTGCAGTTGGATAACCTCTTTTACCATGCAGCTTCATAATAATAGATCGATGCTGACTAATGAAGAGCTGGAAGTACATTCAATTTCTGCTTGGAAGGAAGAAAAATTAAGACTCAATGGACAACCTGATGGGCCTGCACAGTCATTTAGAAGGCCTCTGATCCAGGTAAGTAGTCCCATTCACTAAATCTGTATGTTTTTGCTGAATCAAGCCATTCACTAAAGCTGTATGTTTTTTTTGAAACAACTGATATCCAATAGTGATTGTTGTCATGAGTTTGGGTCATGTTTGTATGTGTTACTGTAGTTGATTGATGAAAAAAAAAACTCAAATTCACACTAATAGCTGTTTCAAATGTTTTGGGAATTAAAAACTCCCTCCAAGGGTAAAAATTGTCATGCCTTGATGTAGCTTTATATTTTCTCATAATTTACCAAAAAGTTTTCTTTTAACTTAAAAGGAGATGGAAAAGGAATTTATCTTTTTTGGACTATCTTGGTATTGTGATTCAAATGAGAAGTAAAGCCCGGACATTATTTATTGGCACTCAGTTTTGTCAGGATTCAGTACTCGACTGCTTGCTGTAGAGGGTGATTGTTACTATGTGATAAGGTGGGCCTGATCTAGTCCATTTCTTAGAAGTTGGCTGATGTTTTGGAGGAAGCGAGACTCTATCTTGATACGCTCTTATATATCCCTCTCTCATGTCCACTTTGAGGCAAATGTTGATGCCACTTTACTTGCTAGGGAAGGGACATGTAGGATGAGCATGTAATTGGCCCTTGTTGTTGTTGTTGTTGTGTTTTTTTTTTGTTTTTGTTTTTTTTTTTTTTTTTGAGAATTGATAAATTTATTGGGAAACCAGAAGGCAAAAACCGACAAGAGGAAGGAAAAAACATAAAGAAGACCCAAAAAACCTTTCAAAACCAACAACGACTGGGTTAGGGATCCCAGTCCTTAATCAACAATATAACCTTTCTAACAACGATAGAGTCACTGCTATTCCTGAAGCACCTGCTGTTCTTTCCATCCAAAATAGACCATGAAGCTGCAAGCAAGGCCAGCTGTCACTTCGATCTGTCTTTGGATTGAGGACCTCGATCATGCCACAATAGAAACAACTCCTCTATAGGCTTCGGCATAACCCACGGCATGTTAAAAACTGAGAGAATGCTGTCCCAAACCTCCTTGTACTAGGTTTTTTTTTTTTTTTGAGAGGCAACGAGATTCATTAAACCACAAGCAAAAAACCAAAAACAAAAGAGAAAACAAAAAACAGGAAAACAAACACAAAAGAAAAACAGCAGAAAAGAAAAGAAGAGCAGACGCTGAGATAGTGTCAGCCCTTAAGCAACAAGGAAATTAAAATCTTGTTCCCATAGAGAATCCGAATAGGAGGCCCACTCAACCACCATGGACGCTGCTTTGAGGGAAACGGACTCGGCCGAGGAAGAAACATTTCTAAAGCATCTATTGTTTCTCTCAAGCCAGACCGACCACCAAACAGTGGAGAGAATCAGCCTCCAGATCAAAGTCTTGATCTTCCCAAATCTGAAGCCGATCCAAGCTTGCAGGAGGCGGTCTATGGAACCGGAAATGCACCAACTGAGCTGAAATCTTCGAGCAAAATCTGCCCAAATCTGAGAGACATAAGGGCAGTGAATAAGAAGGTGATCAAATGTCTCTGCATTCTTCATACAGCACAGACAAATGTTGGGGAGGATCATTGCTCTTTTTTCCAGATTGTCTATGGTGAGAATCTTGTTATGGACAACCAGCCAAGCGAAAGCGATTAATTTGGGGGCCGCCGAGAGAGACCAAACCAAAGCCGAGGGATGGGGCGCGTCAGGCGGCTGGGGGCGAAGCATCCTCTTGTAGAAGGATCAGACGGAGAAAATAGAGGATTTTTCCAAATTCCATTTAATTCTGTCATCAGCGTCGGGGCAGGGGGAGCATTTGTAGATGCACTCCAACAGGTTAGCCAGGATTGGAATGTCCCAGTCTTCCAGGTTCCTTCTATACTATACTGACCACTCCGTCTTCCCTCCCATATGACAGTAGCTATCGGCTACACTGCTTTCCTTCTCTGTCACGATCTGATAAATAGAGTGGAAAATGTCTTTAAGCGGCCTATCACCTACCCAATGATCCTTCCAGAAGTTGATTTTGTCTCCCCTCCCGAGTTCGAAACCAACATTATTAAGGATCTCATTTTGGATGCGAAGAATACCTTTCCATAAGTTGGAAGCTCGATAAGCCGAAGATGGGCAAGTCCACCACCCCCCTGGCAAGTAACCATATTTGCTCTTGATCAAAGAATTCCATAGACTACCATCCTCCGTCCCCAACCTCCATATCCACTTGCCGAGAAGAGACTTATTCATGCATTTGAGATCTCTAATTCCTGCTCCACCATATAGCTGAAAGGACTGCATGTCTGCTTCCAACCTATAAGGTGAAATCTCTTCTTGTCCTCTTTTCCATGCCACAAGAAATCGTGGCGCAGCTTGTCGATGGAGGCTAATACGGAAGAAGGGCATTTGAATAAGGACATATAGTAGACTGGGAGGTTGGAGAGAGCAGACTTGATAAGTGTAAGACGACCCCCAAGAGAGAGAAAGTAGCATTGCCACTTGGCTAGGAATTTATCGAATCTGCTTACCACCTTATTCCAAGCAGATTTGGGAGGGGCCCCTAAACATAGGGGAAGCCCAACGTACGACGTCGGAAAGGAATCTGTGCGGCAGTCGAAACGTTTTACAAAGGAAAAGACTTCAAATTCTTCCATTTTCACCCCAAAAAGCTTAGATTTAGCCATATTCACCCGAAGGCCAGAGACCGCCTCAAAACAGCGGATAGTTGTACGCAGATTTTCCATCTTTTCGGTGGAGGCATCAGAAAAAATCATGATATCATCAGCGAACTGAACATGGGAAACCGGGCTCTTCAATCCTTCAATCTTTATGCCGCTTAGAATGCCTTCGGCTTGGCCTTTGTGGAGCATACGGGAAAGAGCTTCTCCGATGAGGAGGAATAAGAAAGGGGAAAAAGGGTCCCCTTGTCTGAGACCCTTGCTGCTTTTGAAATAACCTTTTGGCGATCCATTTAGGAGCACAAAAAAGGAAGGCGATTGAATACATTCGGCAATCCATCTGCTCCATGTTGCCCCGAAGCCCATCCGTTGCATCATATAGAGAAGAAAATCCCAATCGACGTGGTCGTATGCCTTCTCGACATCTAGACTGCAGAAAATGCTCTTCGAAGCTGATCTGGAGGCGGAGTGCAGGCATTCATTTGCGATGAGAGCGCAATCGACGATCTCTCTACCAGGGATGAAAGCACATTGATTGGCAGAGGCAGAGGTGACCGAACCGATGACTTTCTTCAATCTGGTAGTGAGGACTTTCGCCAGAATTTTGTAAGGGCTGCTGATCAGGCTGATAGGTCTGAAATCATTGAAGGAAGCAGCTCCCGAAACCTTCGGGATGAGAGTGATGAAGGACGAGCTTATATCATTAGATAGCTTGCTTCTAGAAAAGAACTCGTCCATGAAAGCCATGACGTCCTGTTTAAGAATCTCCCAAAAGAAGCTGTAAAAGCGGATAGGGAATCCATCGGGACCGGGAGCCTTATCTCCTTGAAGAGCACTGATAGCCGTGCTAACCTCTTCCAGGGAGAAGGGGGATTCCAAGGATCGGGCTTCGTCCGGAGAGAGGCAGCTGACCTGAAGATTGTCGAGGTGGGGTTTGATCCAATGATCACCATTAAGAATCTTACTGAAATGAGAAATAGCCTCCAATTCTATCAAGGATTGATCTTCAACATGAGATCCGCTGATCATGTTCTTCCACTCTTCCAGCTTCCCGGTACTTGGTTTTTCTCTTTTCTTTTCCTGATAACGTTGTTGTCTTTACAAAAAAAAGAAGAAGAAGTTGGCTGAGGCTTTTAGGTCTTATGAATACATGTTGAAATGTAATAGAAAACCATAGTTGAACAATATGTATTGCATTAAGGAATCAAAGAGGTGTGTCGTCCTTGTTTGATGCATTAACACCCAAAGAGACCCCAAAAAGTGTGATGTTTTGTTGTGTTGACATGTGATCTCATTCTATCTCTTACACTGTTTCCTTTTCTTCTTTACTTCTTCTACCCACATAGTTGTATGACCGTGTCTCACAAGTTTCCCCTATTATCAGGCAATTTATTCTCATTGTCTGATGCTCTTTGTTATTCTTTCTGAACAAATCAGCATTTCTCAGCAAAAAGGATCAATTTGACAGTAGACATCTAAGAACTCACCATTCAACATTTAAGCTGCAGAGGCATGGCCATTTCAGATGTTTGCATTCTGTCTTCAGGACACCAAATAGGTTGATCATTTATTTTTGCATTGCACTTTCATGGGAGCGGTCTGGTGTGGCCTGGGCAAGGTGTTCCATAGTTGTGTTCAGTTGGTTTGTGGGAAAAGGAGAAAGCACTCTCCATTCAACATTTAAGCAGCAGAGGCATGGCCATTTCAGATGTTTGCATTCTGTCTTCAGGATACCAAATAGGTTTATCATTTATTTTTGCATTGCACTTTCATGGGAGCAGTCTGGTGTGGCCTGGGCAAGGTATTCCGTAATGGTAACGGTGGCCGCAATGGCCACTGCTGTTACCATTATGATGTGGGCCATAACGGACCATTACGGGGGCCATAATGGGCACTTTTTCCATCACAGCCGTTATGGCCCTGTAATGTGTAATGGTTGCCATTTACTGTTATTTTACAGCTGTTACAGCACGCCATTGGCCTGGGTGATGCTAGTGGCGGTTGAGGCCTCCATTCAGGCATGGGATAGTTCACTTGGGAAAAAGGAGGAAAATCTTGTGGCATCTTTCCTTGCTTGCAGGACTTTGGTCAATATGGAGAGAATGTGACAGTAGGACATTATGCGAATAAAGCAGAAATGCAGTATGACACATTCCAAAGGCATAAAGTCGTTGCCTGTGCTACGGGTCTTAAAGTTTTTGCCTGGTATTCTAGAGAATATTTTGATCAGTGTAGTGAGGGTTTTCCATTGTAATGACCACATAGATGACTCATCATCATACCCTTTCTGCTGAGCTCTTTGCCTTTGCCTTTTTCCTGTTTTATTTGTAATCAAATCTAAGTTGTCACTAAAAAAGAAAAAGAAAAGAAAAAAAAGACTTTATTTTGTCAAAGTCAGTTCACTAAATATTTCTTGGTTGGCCAATACTCACTTTTGGCAACTAGGTGCTTATTTAATTAAAATGTCAGAAAAGAATTTGGGTCAGGAATGCCGCTGCAACCCATGGAAGGTGATGCTGGTAAGATCAGGGTTTACTAGATGAGATGAATGTAGCTGTCAAAAGCATTCCTGTGTTGGGCTACAATGCTGCATTTGTAATTAGGGTATTTGCCTCACAAAGAATATTAAATATTGCAATAAGCTGGGAAGTAACATCTGACTTTGACCGGGACTTCTATTGTGTATTCACTGCACAAGAAGTTCAAAATTCTAATGCAAAAAACATTACCTTATCGTTGAACTTATGATGCTGCATTCTCTGAACTTACGATGCCGCATTTATCCTTGGTGGTCAATTGTTGCTATGTTTCTGGTTCTTACATTCAATCACTGATCTGCAGGCTGGTCCGCATGAGTCTCTAAAAGATGTTGCTCTGCGGATTCTGCAAAACAAGATATCTGTAGTTCCTATCATCCATTCTCCCATGCAAGATGGGTCATGCCCGCAGTTATTACATCTTGCATGCCTTCCTGGGATACTAAAATGTACACTCTATGTAACTCTGCACGCGTGCATTATATCCACCTCGTTATCCATGTGTTAATTGTCTTAATTTTCCAAATTCAATTGTCCAGATATTTGCAGGCACTTTAGACACTCTCCTGGATCAATACCACTTTTGCAACAACCAATTTTTGCGATTCCTTTAGGAACATGGGCAGCAGAAATGGGTGTAGCCAGTAGACGACAATTAATAGTATTGCGGCCAAGTGCCCCTTTAAGTTCAGCTCTTAATTTATTAATGGAAGGTGCGCACTATAATTTAATCTGTCATGCTCGTCTTTGTCAAAGTGGGGCATTGTTGTTCTTTAAGAAGTTATGTTGCTCAATGAATTGCTCTCTATCATCAAATTTATGAAGTCACTACTGTTGCAGCAAAAAAAGTAAATGGGGTAATATTTTATACTACTAAAAAGACAAGTGGATCATCACTAAGGCTGGCAATGGGCTGGGCCTCGACCTAGCAAAAGAAAAAAATGTATAGGCCCCCAGTCTGAAGGCTTGGCCTAACCCGCTCAAAATCCAGTCCCAGGCCCGGCCTGTTGCCAGGCCTAGTCATCACATCATGTGGAAATTTATTTGAAATGCCTATTATTTACTTGTTTTTCTTCTTCTTCTTCTTCTTTTTTTTTTTTTGAAACGTAAGAAACTTTATTTAGGGGCAGTGTACTGGCCCTACAAAAAAAGAAAAAAAGAAAAAGAAGATACATAGGCTACAACCCTAGCCCAAAATCCAAGCCTCTTGAGAGAACCACTCTTCACGAGGCCTGATCTCTCAACAGAACTAGCACCTTAGAGAATATAGCAGCTGAAGAGAGGCTTCGGTATCTAAACACCCGGTTATTTCTCTCTGCCTAGACTATCCAGAGGACTGCTAACAGGACACACCTCCATTTTCTCTTTTGCCTAAAGCTCCTCCAAGCTCTGCGTGCCAAGAACAAAAAAGTTGATCAAGGGAGGAAGGCATAGACCAGGACACCTTCGAGGTGGAGAACACTCCCAACCGATGTCAGTGCTGAACTGGCAATGGACGAAAAGATGATCGAAAAATTCTTCTTTGTTGAGGCACAACAAGCAGACATTAGGCAACATCATGCCTCTTATTTTTAGATCGTCAACCGTAAGAATCCTATTCCTACCAGCTAGCCAGCCCAAAGCTACCACTTCGGGGGGGAATTCCATATGATTGGATCGCTCCTGTGTGGCGGCAGGGGAAGGGCATAAACAAAGAGAACAAATGATGGTAGAAGGATCTGACTGAGAAAATTCCCGACTTCGACCGTTTCTAGGAGATGGCATCTTGAGCGCCAGGATTAGGATAAACATCTTGCAAAAGAGACAACAATGAAGTAAATTCACTAATTTTCTCATCATTAAAATTTCTCCTGAAAGGAGGTATCCAAATTCCCCTTCGACCATTATGATAGAAGTAGTCTTTAGCAACAATGTTCTGGTTCAGATATAAGACGAACAGAGATGGGAAGACAACAACAACAAGCGTAGATTGGCCGCACCAAGGATCCTGCCAACACCTTATCCTATTGCCATCACAAAGCAGGAAGCTGACATTAGAGTAGACGAACGAGGCCGATCTAGCTATATTTTTTCCTAATATAGGAGGCTCTGTATAAAGACGATTCATTAGTCCACCCCTGGGAGGAGGTCCCATTCTTTGCCGCAATGATTTGCCTCCAAAGACTATTAGATTCACTCCAAACCTCCAGATCCATTTACCAAGGAGAGCCCTATTACCAAGCTCAAGATTTTTTATGTCCGCAGGGGGTACACACTTCCTTCCACTTGAGCAAAGGAAACTTGAAGGAATTGTTGTTCCCTTGCCAAAGAAAACTCCTGCGCATGCTATTAATATTTGAAATAACAGATAGGGGCAAAGAAACTGAGATAGAAAATAAATCAGCATGCTAGAGAGGGAGGCCTTGATCAAATTAATTCTTCCCCCAAGGGATAAGAAATTTAACATCTAGGAGGAAATCTTTTGCTACATTCTTTCCAGGATATTTATTATCCCACAGATAGAGAGGGGGTTTTCCTATAAACAAAGGCATTCCAAGATATAACGTAGGGATGGTCTCTACCTTACAACCAAGGGAATCAGTGAAAGAGGAGCACACCTCAACCGAAAGGTTTATATACCAAAGACCTCCGATTTTGACATATTGACCTTTAATGAGATAGCACTTGGAACTAGCAGATTGTCATACTTAGGAAGGTTATCATCATTTTGTCTGCATCACAAAAGAGTAGCGTATCATCAGCAACTTGCAGTTGCAGGTGATTTATATAATAAGGAAAATTCCTAATTGAGGACCCTTGAAAGAGACCCACATCCTAGCTTCTGGAAAGCATTCCATTAAGGGCTTTTGTAACCAAAACAAACAGAAACAGAGAAAGAGGATCTCCCTGCAGAAGGCCTCCAGAAGATCTGAAATAACCGAAGGGGGATCCGTTAATAAGGACCGAGAATTTAGGAGAAGAGACATATTTTCTTCCAAGATCTCCATTTAAAGCCAAACCCCAATCTCAAGAGTCAAGAGCATGAAATCCAGGAAAGACCAATCAACATGGTCGTAGGCCTTGTGAATGTCAAGCTTGCATAAGATTCCTGATTTGTTTTCTTTTGCACACGAATCAATACTTCATTAGCTATTAGGACTGAATCTAGAATTTGCTTACCTTAATTTAGCCTATCATATGCACTGTCCATGTCTGGTTTGACTATCATCCTTCTTCCTCTTTGTTGGATTTTCTCTATGACCATGTACCAGTCTTTCTTGCTTGTCTTTTTCCTGGGGACTTACTTGATTTTATATGATAAGATTTCACTCCTAGCTGCACTCTACAAATGCAAATTGAAAAGGGGAGATAACACTGGATATAACCCGTCTCAAATGTTGTGTCAATATTTTAGAGAGTATCTTGTAAGGGCTTCCAAGAAGGCTAATAGGTCGAAAGTCTTTAATACTTTGGGCTCCTTTTTTGGGAATTAAGGCTAGGAAGGTGTACTTGCAAGCACTGTTTTAAATACCGACAATATCGGTCGATATATCCCATGATATATCTTGTATCCCACTAGTGCGATACAAAACGCACAAGTAGTGCGATATATCCCACATGTTCGATCTAGTGAGCATTTTCGAATTTTGATGCTCTTATTTTCTATAAATCATCTTAAATTTGTGTCAAATTGTTACAAATTCATGATTTTTTATGTTCTGCATGAAAAATCATGGATTGGGAGCTTCAATTATGAGATTTGGAGGAGACGGGCCGAGCTGCGAAAAATTGAAAAAAAAAAAATCAAAAATTCCCAATTTCTCACAAATTGTTTGCAATCTTTGTGTTCAAACATCACATCAAACATGTTTGTAACCGAATCTAGTGATTCTTCTTTTGCTTTTGAATGTATTGCTGCTTGTGTTTCCATACGTCCTTTTACATTTATAAATTATATGAATAGATATTGAATATACTTGTATCAATTTAGTTAGACAATGCATAGATTGGGACCCTGTAGGAAGAAAACATATTATGTGTACTTGTTTTTTGTAATGTTTTGATTTATAAGTGTGTATTGGTGTCTTTTTTAACAATCGCCAAAGTTTCATCAAAAAATTCAACCAATTTCCTAATGTTTCCCCCCATGTTTCCAACAACAGTGATACATTACACAATACAACCGACATATACCATGCGATAACCGATAAGTATCCGTATCCCAAGAATGTGATACATAACGCGATACTGATATTTCGAACATTGCTTGCAAGCTCCGTGGGCAATCCGTTGTGCTGGAACAGTTCCTAAACAAAAGCAAATAAATCTTCCTTAACCAGATCCCATAACACTCTAAAGAACGCTATAGGGAGTCTGGCTTAGCCAGGGGCTTTCTCACTCCCTAGATCCCGCACAACAACTTTCATTTCTTAGTTCTCTACCAGCCTTTCAAGTTGCATGGCTTCTTCTTCTGAGATATTTTTGAACTCCAAATTATCAAACTTTGGCCAATCCACATCCTTTGTAGTCAACAATCGAGAATAGAAATCAACTATCGAATTGCAAATAATCTATTTCTCCGTTACCAGCTGATCATCAGTCAGAAGGGAGGCAATAGCGTTGGTTCTAGACCTAGCCGAAGCATAGATGTGGAAGAACTTAGCGTTGCTAAGCCAAAGTGCATGGGACTGCTACTTCTATCTAATCTCTCCTTCCTTGAGTCTAGCACTGTAATCCGCTGAGAGTTGGAATCTAAGGGATCTTTGGAAAGGAGCTCAATCTCTTCCTTGACATCCAAAGGAGTAAAGAGGAGATCTTAGGTTCTTTGGCCCCAAAGATCTCCTTGTGCCATGCTTTGAGCTTCTCTTTCAACATCTGGAGCTTCTTAAGGAGGATAAATCCTGGCTTTCCATCAGGGAGGAACAAACTCCACCAATCAGCGACCATGTTCTTAAAGCCTTCTACCTGGATCCAAGCCATTTCCAACCTGAAAGGTTTTAGACCCCAATTCAATTCATCAGTTTCCAACAGGATAGGACAATGATTGGAAATGGGTATGGGGAGCCCTCTTTGTCTGACAAAAGAGAAATGGATCATCCAATCATGGGATAGGAGAAACATGTCATCATCTAGGTGAATTTGACACCCCCCATTGGTAGGTCCATCATCCCATGATTGCCCACCCAATCAAAAAAGCCCCTCATAGAAGAAGAGATTCTTGTGACATTGGATTTCTCATAAGAGAAACGAATAACATTGAAATCTCCTCGGACCATGAAAAGGGGTTGGCACAATAAAACCTTCAGGAGAAGAGGGAGGGGTAAGGAAGGTATCAATGGTCATAAGATAGGGGGCCTCAATATCACTAGAATGCTTCAAGGGTGAGAGAAACGGCCGAGACAAGGGTTCATGGGGGCAACATCTATGGGGATTTCTTCTCCTTCTAGCCTTTCTGATCCGCCTAAAACTGTCTCTGGGCTGTGAAGAAATTGAGCATGTTGTTTATCTCTGAGGCCAATTCCTTCCTACGATGGGGGATGAGATGTGATGAGAGGAACCGGTAGAGACGGCCCATCGAAGGAGGGAGATGGGTCCTTTACTAATGCATGGGCATTTCCACACCGGGCTCAAGTGGTGTGGGCTGTGGGATGCAGGGGTACACTCGGGGTGGGCGGCCCCACCCGTGCGAGGCGGGTGGCTCGTGTGAAGTGGAACGCATGTGAAGTAGGGCCCTCGAGGGGGGTTCAGCCGAGGTCCTAACCCATGGTATGTGGGGCCTGGGCTATGAGATAAAGGGATTAATTCACTATGCTCTATCAGTTCGAGCTTTAAGAGCAAGTGGTTAATTGTCCTGCATCATCTACCCTAGTCCGTTTCCCACTCGAGGAACCACCATCTATGAGCACCCCTCCTGAGGGATCATCATGCTGAGAGATGGCCTCCTGCGCTGTTGCAGAGGTGGAAGCACTTTTTGTGGACATGTAGAGGCCAGGGGGAGACGAGGGGGGCGGCAGAAGCAGCTTCTTCAGACCGTTCCATAATAGGTTGCCACGCATAGTCAGCAGCAATAATAACCAACTCCCAAGAAAGCAAAATGTCTCCAGCTGGAGGCAGATTAGCATTTTTTTTCTTGTCGAGATTGGGTCTTGAGATTTGGACGGGTCCTTTTCTCCAATAGACTCACTGAAATATCACGATACATAGCTACTCCCGAAAATTCAATAGTAGTCTGCGGGGCACTCAAGAATAATTGGTTATTGCATGGTTAATAGTTTAAACTGTGGGTAACATTTTTATTTTTTGGTTGTCCCTTTGTTTACATTAGTACAACAGGACTTATTCCTAACCACTCAAACAGAAAATTTAGGGTATGTTTCTGCTGAAATCATCCACCCCATGCGATATTCTTGATGAAAATGGAGGACCCTGGAGAGTGCATATTCATGCGGGCAGTAGGGTAGTGCAGCTACCTAGGGATCCATCTGGGGTTTGTTTATCCCTTTACTTACCGCTTTCTCAATGTTTCTTATTAACTTTCACCAACTCTTTATGTGTAGATGATGCTTGTTGACTGGTGAATAATGGCACTCAGATAATGAAATGTGTTCTACCTGCATACATTTGGACCATTACCTTGATGTTCAGTTTAAAAGTGCTTAGGTATACTTTTAAGTTATAATTTGGTTCCGCATTGAAATTGTTGCTTGGCTAAATGTTTGTAAGCCTCAGTTTGGAGGGGGATTGGAGCTTTCGAAGCTCAGGACCTTCAGCTCCATGCTATTAGGGTGCCATTTTTGTCCTCTCTCCGGAGTCTTCAAGAGCTCCTTAAAAGTTTGTAAAATTGTTTTAAATCAGATTCTCACTGCTTTGCAGTTTTGGTAAGTCAGACTGGCATTGCACTATATTTGTCTGAGTGAATGCCATTGTTTCTGTATCAGCTGAAAATTTGTGCATGATTTAGTGACTAGAATTCCTTATTTGCTTCTATATGATGTGAATTGCATTCAGAATTCCTGGACATCAATATTTAATTTATCTCCCATATGTGAAATACTCTTTATTTATTTTTCTTCTTCTTCTTCTTCTTCTTGTTTTTTTTTTTCAGCTCAAGTAAGTTCCATACCAATTGTCAATGACAATGGATCCCTTCTAGATGTGTACTCTCGAAGGTAATTGAATATCTTTCTTTTTTATTTTTATTTTTTAATTGTGATTTCCGCTTTTATTGTTTTATTATGGACCTTTGAAGTAGGGAGTCATTGTGGCTTCTATATATGCAGTGATATTACAGCCTTAGCAAGAGGTGGTGCATATGCTCATATTTCGCTAGATCAAACAAGTATGCAAAATGTAAGTGCACACTTTTATATTCTTTAATTGCTTTTGGTAATTGGCTGACCTTTTCCACACCTCCCATTCAGTGATGCAAGTGTACACCTTTACTATGAAGTTGAATATTGGGGAATGGATGGGGTGGAATTTAGAGGTTGGTCTTTTCAATTGAAGGCATCAAGGTCTTCCGTGCCTCCATGGTCTTGGAAAAGCGCTAAATGGCATCCCTGCCCAATTTCAACAGTGCCACATGATATTCTGTTGGGCATCATTTGGGGCGCGTTTGGTGGCAGCTTTTTCAAAATAGAAGCTATTCTACACTCTAGGATAGCTTCTATTTTGTAAGGGAAGCTGCCCGAAGTAGCTTTTGGTGGTGTTACCAAATGCACCCTTGGGTAATGTTGAAGGTACATCACGTAGTTACTTTTTTTATTTATTTTGGGCAGATAAGCACTCCCCCCAGTGGGAACACTGCAATTCCTTTTGAAACAGAAATGATTTTGTCTGCGAGATCTGAATTTTATGTATCTACACTCTTTGTATATTTGTACTGTCAGTACAATCATTTATTGTGATTATAAATGAAGTGTATTGAGGTCCTTGGGTTATTTAAACATTTTACATCTTTTCATTGACTTTTTTGGCAGAATTATGTCAATCCCTAGGATCGTGCTTCATTACATTAGATGTAGCTTAGGGGCTGTTTGGTAGCAGCAAAAGTTCTCTCCCTCACTAATTCTGGGACTAACAACATGTCCATGATTTGTCATCTATTATTATTAATTTTTTCTTTTCACAGAAACCAGGAAAAGCAAGGACTTGGTCTCATTTTTTGACTCTTGGAATGCCTTGTTGTTCCTGAAAAGAGAATTGCTTGTACTTGTTATGGGACATGACAAACTATAATGTTGCAGTACATGTGCCACGGTCTATTTTCAAGAACTGCAAATGTGCCACATTTATCCTTCATCTGCCACGTGCCAAGTTGTACATTTGCATATACCGTATATGGCACCATGCACCATTAAGCCCCCCCAATGTTCCATCATTCATAACCCTGCACATGCTCATGTGTGACCGTAGATTTCAAGTGGCACGCATGTGCCACATGTGCCAAGTTTTCAACATGAACATGCATAATGAAGGAATCCATGGGACTGCTACCAACTTGATGCATGTGTGATCACTTCATTTATCAGGTATTCCTCACTACAATCTGGCAGATCGACTGATCAGGCTGGCGGGCCATGCTTGTATGAGAAAAATGGATGGTTAGAGAAGCTGAGCATGGGCCCATATCCAACAAACATGCATGGCCTACCTGACAAGTGGACTGGCCTGATTTCTGCTCCAGGGCATGTGAACAGTGCAACCAATGGATGGATAGGGTCTCGTGTATATGCTGAGTTGGGGTGTGCTGCAAAGCCTCATGTCCACACCCTGAGAACAAGTTTGGATTCCTCCATTTGAGTACATGGCAAACAGATCTGCAGTATGCTGATGGGAATGCTAACAAGAAAAGAAAGAACACTCCATAATTGTATGCTAAAAGAACAATGAACAGATTTAACTCGGTAATGTTGGTTTCTTAGAGGAAAAGGACAACAGATTCTATCAACCATCTTTTTTAACCCTAAAGAATGAAATCATTGAATATTCTATGCCTTTGTAGTAGAATGAAAGCTGATGATGTCACGTCCTGGAATCTGATCTCAGGTGCTGCAGCTAGGATACGAGGCGAACATTGTCGTCAATGGCCCAAGGCATTGCCATACGTGTTTGCGTACTGACACCCTCCATGAGATTATGGAGCAGCTCTCAGATCCAGGTACACACTCTTGAAAACAACCCACATGCATCTGTTTATTATTTTTTTAATTATTTGAACCTTTCGTATGAAAAAATAACCTCTGCTCCCATTTTTCAGCGGTGCGGCGGCTCATCGTCATTGAAGCTGGCAGCAATCGTGTACAAGGAATAATCTCATTGGGAGACATATTTAATTTTCTCCTCGAATGAAAAAAGTAGAAAAAAGCTCCCCTGTACATCCCCCACTGATATTCAATTTTTGTCCAGCTTCTTTGATTCTAATAAATCATAAATATTAAGCGATTAATCTGTCCACACTCATCTTTATTCTATCCATGGTCTCCCATTTGCAAAATGCCTGATCGAAATTGATGGGTACCACAGAACCACGACATCAAAATACATCTCCAGACCAGTCTGGAGTGTTAGGGCCTTTGGAATCCTTTTAGCTGTCCAATAACCTTGGCAGGCAGTCGATGTCAGGGTAAAAAAAAAACATGACCCATCCCTCGACCGCTATCAGGGTCAAACACAAACCCGCTGCCAATGTCAGGTGGCGGGAAATTCAGAAGAAGGAAGACTGCTTTGAGATGACTTCATTATGACTGAGAACCAATGCAGCCTTCTTCTTGAGTGTGTTGTCCTGGAGGAGTTGCATGAGGATCCTCTCCGAGCGGCGAAACTGTTGCCCTGTGATCTTCACGTGCTTGGAGATCTTTTCGTAGAGGTCGAGGGCCTTGTCCTTGGCGGATATGGGTCCCCTCTCCAGCAGGTCGTGAATGGCTTCCACACCTTGGTTGTCAACGATCACTGCAGCCGCACTTGAGATAGTTGTGTCATCCTTGAGCAGGGTCTCGAGGGCCAGGACGGCAGCCTCAGCAGCTTCCATCTCTCTCAGCATCTGCACCAGTGGCCTTACTGCGTCCACCCTGACAAGGCAGAAGGTGTGCCTGGATGAACAGGCAGAGCCATGGATGGAGCAGGGGCTCCATTGCCATTCCATGGGTGAAGAGCAGCACCAAGACATGCTGGGCAGGAGTTTCCTCAGCCATGGCATCGTCTCTGAGTCAGCTGGTGTCATGGACATGGCAGTTGCGTCTGCTGTTGATGTAATGGTGGATTGGGATAGGTGGGCCATTGCAATTGCGGTCCTCTTCTTTGCCACCGAGCTGCCAGTAGAGAGCATGCGGACAAGCGATGGGTACAGCTCAAGCTCACCCAGTTGCTTCCGAATGTCAGGTTTGTTGGGTTTCGTGAAACGTACGAGTGCTGCTAGAGCGTTCTCCAGCAGCAGCCTATCTGGAGTGGTCACAAATGCCTCGATTCCTTCATCTGCAGCGCAGATCACCTCATGAATGGTTTTCAGGGTTTCAGACTTGCAGAGTATATTGTCAACAGCATCATCATCAGCAGGAAGCAGGCCGATGATCCCAGCAGCAATGGACTTGTTGTGAACCTCTGGTGAACTGATGAAGATGGTCACTAGTGTGTTGACTGCAGACTCCCTCGCGGGTGGTGGTGGAAGTGGGATTCCAGCTGGATGGTGTTCAGCCATGCAGAGTAGGAGTTTAAGTGCCTGTTGGCTGATGTCTACGTGGTTCCCATTTAGGGAAGAATAGAGTTGGGCCACAGCGTTATCATCTGACCGTAGCTGGTCGCATGCCATCTCAGATATATTGCAGATTGCTAGTAGTAGGTGCAGGAACTGGGCCTGAATTTGAGCAGTGGAAGATGCTGCTAAGTGCAGGAAGACGCTGATATTGTGATGTGATTGCAGTTCCTCCATGTTTGGATTGCTGTGAAAATCAGAGAGCTGGCTGGATTCTACCATGGAGGTGAGGATCCCTGCGGCCATGTTCTGCCAGTGAGAGTCGGAGCTGCTGATGGAAATTAGATTTAACAAGGCTGGGATTGTAGCAGGTTCCGCCACAAACTGGTTTGCCATCTCCGGATGGTAGGAGAGCTTCTTGATGCACTCGAGACATGCAGTTTTGTGGGCAGGAGAGCTTGAAGAGAGCACCTGAATGAGAGTGTTGATGAATTTCTTGTGCTCCAAGGCCTTCACGCTGTTGGCATTCAGCTGCATCTTTGTGAGGGCTGTGGCCATTGAAGTTTGGGTCTCGGGAGAACCTGTAGAGAAGAAGAGAGAGACTGTGCAAATTTCAGGAGAAACTGTGCAAATTTCAGGAGAAATAGCAAAGATTTTTAGCTGCGCACTGGTGGATGCTAAAAACAAGTGCCAACATGTATGCGAGATCTGAGCGATTCATCGGGTTAGAGATGGGCCAAATGTGGGAAAGGACATGTATGGTTAGAAAAAGGATTAAGCTCCTGTCTTGATTGAACTTACTAGTGTTGGCCCACCTGATGAGTGGTTGACTTCGTTTTTAGGTAGGATAGCGTGACTAAAGGGTATTTCAGAAGGAATGGCATGGATCTTGCATGCATGTTCTAGCAAGTATTCATGAGTTTGCATGCTTTCTTGTTACCTTGGTTGAAGTGATCGATGAACGGTTGGAAGTGGCCGGCTTCGGCCATCTTGACGATGAAATGGGCGTTGGATGAGAGGTTCTCCAGCACCATCCGGGCTCTGCTGGATATGTCAGGTTTGGGATTTTGAAGCAGAGTGACCAAGAAAGCAATGCTGTCTTTGGCATTACCTATTTCCTGGATGAGCTCTTCTTTCTCTGACAGCGCTTGTAAGAGCCTTACTGCATCCGGTTCCACTTCGCCCCTGCCGATCTGCTTTACAATGCAACGGATGGCTCCAGCTCCGACAATGGCTTCCTATGAATTGTTGGAATATTTAGTTGAATTAATTAGATTATTAAAAATTTTAAACTAAGAAGAAAATAAAAGCAATAGAGAACTCGTAAAGTTGAGTGGAGGCGTGACGTGAGTCCCTCCACTCTTGAAATCAAATTTGTCTCCCTTGGACAGTGTCTAAGTGCAACAAGTTTTCAAAGCAATCGACTTTCAAGATATAATGACTATGACCCGGTCTCAACGGTACACTCATTATAAGTGGGCTCGGATTACTTACAGCTTGACCCGAAAACAAACTCAACAACAAAAAACTCATGAAATAGAAAAGGAAGAGAATTTTATTTATTTATTTATTTACATGAGAGCAAGAATGATTTTTGTGTGTTTTTTAAAAATGGAATGAAAGCCCTTATATAGACCGTGAAGTGGTGCATTAAGCACCCGTTCAAAAGTGTTTGATCCGTTGGATTTAAATCCAACAGGTGCGACCAACCAATTAGCCACATCTCTTTGTTTCAAAATGAAGAGGTGTAAGTGCGAGTATACTTTTGTACAAAATAAAATTCCATGATTACTTAAACACACACCCGCATTGTCAATCCAACCCGTCACGCATGCGCACATAAACTCAGGTTGGTATATGCGTGTGTAGCTAATGGTATATATTAGAGCTACTGCCATAACCTTCCATGGGATCAAATTCATGTGCCTTCTGAATGGGGCTCAAGCCTCGAAGTAAAAAGCCTATCTTATATACAATAAATTTTTTTTCAGACAAATCTTAGGTGAAACTAAATCCACTGCACAAAGCAGGGTAAATTTCAAATTTAGAGGGAAAATACGACATGGATTGTCCCCAAAGAACGTACCCCTTGGTTTATTTGGAAAAGAGAGGTAACTGATCTAATATAAAAGGTGGGGACACATCATCTCTGTGCCGAGGCCCACAAAATTGATGGTTTTTTTGACCCGTCTTCGACCGGTCGAGAGCCCTGCTCGACCGGTCATGGGTCGTTGCTCGACCGGTCGTGGGTTGCATGACTCAAAGTCCAGTGAGTGCGGACTGTTTTTTCAGGGGTGCTCGAACGGTCGTAGGTGGTCCACGACCAGTTGTAGATGGCGCTCGACCGGTCGTGGTTATGCAGATTCGTTCCGCGATTTTGTCCGGATTTCGTGTAGTAAGTTCTTTCGCAACTGGGATGCGGAAAGAAGTTTCTTAAAACTTTAAGAAGGGGTTCCTAGGGTTTTTTAGGGTATGATATTGTGTGAAGAAAAACACAAGAGAGTTTTCTAAAGGCTTTAGGGATATCAAAGGTGAGAGAGTGAGAGAGAAAAGAGAGAGATGAAGCTTGTGAAAGGGAGTCGTCGTCTCAGCGCTTATACGTCCTCGTGATCGGTGAGATCTCTCTGTTTTTCCTTTATTCTCTTATTGTTCATCCACTCCTGCGTGAGTGACGAAGGTTGTAACGTTTTACTTCATAGTGGATTGTTGATCTGTACGAGGTCCCGTGGTTTTTACCTCTTTGAGGGTTTTCCACGTAAGAATCTCTTGCGTGGTTTGTGATTGATGCTTTAATTTATTTCATTGCTTTTATTATCCAATAATTCTGGTTTGTTCTGGAGGGCTAGATCCTAAAGTTTTGTGCAAGACCCTCAACAAAGTGGTATCAGAGCGCTAAGTTCATTGAACGGGTAGAATCAGTTTGGCATTATGGAAGATGGCTCATCAAGGATGATCAGCCTCAATAGTTCTAACTGTACCATATGAAAGGCTAAGATGGAGGACTTGCTTTATTGCAAGAATTTATATTCTCCAATTTTAGGCATATTAACGAAATCCAAGGATATGTCTGATGATGATTGGAAGAAGTTAGACCGGAAGGCGGTGGGGTTTATTAAACAATGGCTTGATGATTCTGTGTTCCACCATGTGTCTATGGAAACCTCAGCTGCTAGCCTATGACTGAAACTACAAGGGCTGTATGAGAGGAAGACAGCCAGTAATAAGATTTTTCTGATAAGGCGACTTGTGAATCTCAAGTTCAAGGATTGTGGTTCTGTGGCCGAGCACATGAATGAGATCAGCAATATAGTGAACCAACTCTCTTCTATGAAGATGGTTCTGGATAATGAATTGTAAGCTTTACTATTGCTTAGTTCGTTGCCTGACAGTTGGGAAACATTGGTGGTGTCTTTAAGTAACTCCGCGCCAGACGAAAAGATATTCATGGAACAGGTTACTAGCTATCTCCTTAATAAGAAAACAAGGAGGAAGTCTCAGGGGTCTACTCAGCAAGAGGCCCTTATGACACAGGAATGGGGAAGAGGAAAGAATAGGAAGGGCGGGAAGGCCCGAGATAAATTAAGAGGCAAGTCGAGTAACAGAAAAGATGTTGAATGTTGGAATTATGGCAAGAAGGGCCACTATAAGCATGAATGTCGAAAGGTTAAAAATGACAAGAAAGGAAAAGGAAAGGAGAAGCAAGATGAATCAGATTCTACTGCGGTCGCTTCAGATGGTGACGTTGTAGTTATTCTTTCTGTTGATCATGATGTATGTCTCACGGCTACGAGTCAGGACACCAACTGGGTGATAGACTCGGGGACTTCTTTTCACGCGGCTCCACGCAGAGACTTCTTCACAAGCTACAGGTTAGGCGACTATGAGACAGTGAAGATGGGAAATTCTGGCGTACCGAAGATCGTAAGGGTCGGTGAAATTTGTGTGAAGACCGATGTGGGCTGCACATTGGTTCTCAGGGATGTGAGGCATATCCCACACCTTCGCCTCAACTTGATGTTGACGGGAAGGTTGGATGATGATGACTATGAAAGTCGGTTTGCTGGCGGGCGCTAGAAGCTCATCAATGGTTCGTTGATAGCAGCCAGAGGAAAGAAGTGTTGCACCCTGTACAAGGCCAATGTCAGTATATGCAAGGGTGAGTTGAATGCAGCGGAGGATTCAGCTATAGACATGTGGCACAGGCGTCTAGGCCACATGAGTGAAAAAGGGCTTCAGCTACTAGTGAGGAAGCGACTCCTTCCAGACGTGACAGGTACACATCTCAAAACATGTCTTGATTGTTTATCAGGGAAACAACATAGAGTTTTATTTGTTAAATGTGCTTCTCATGTTAATAAAGTGCATGTATTAGATTTGGTTTATTCTGATGTTTGTGGTCCTATGAGGACAAAAACCTTGGGTGGGGCATT
Source organism: Magnolia kwangsiensis (assembly GCA_037074715.1). Lineage (NCBI taxonomy): Eukaryota > Viridiplantae > Streptophyta > Magnoliopsida > Magnoliales > Magnoliaceae > Magnolia > Magnolia kwangsiensis. The sequence continues at coordinate 166,800,840 of CM073574.1, read as the reverse complement.
GTACTTTGTTACTTTTATAGATGATGCATCTAGGAGGGTTTGGGTTTATGCTTTGAAATTCAAGGATGAGGTCTTTGGTGTGTTTAAGTTGTTTCATGCTATGGTCGAGAGAGAGACAGGTAGATCATTGAAGTGCATCCGCACTGATAATGGTGGTGAATACATTGGTGACTTTCATGAGTACTGCAAGTCTCTAGGTATACGGCATGAACAGACGGTTCCTAAGATCCCCCAGCATAATGGTGTAGTTGAACAAATGAATCGCACCATTGTTGAGAGAATCAGATGCATGTTATCCCATGCGAGATTGACCAAGACGTTCTGGGGAGAAGCAATGCACACGGCGGTGTATCTGATAAATAGGTCTCCATCAGCCCCATTGAATGGAGAAGTACCTGAGAAGGTGTGGACTGGACATGATCCATCGTACAGTCATCTCAGAGTGTTTGGATGCAGGGCATCCGTTCACATACCAAAAGACGAGAGGTCCAAACTCGATATGAAGATCAGACAGTGTGCGTTCTTACGGTACGGTGATGAAAAGTTCAGTTACAAATTGTGGGATCCAACTGAAAAGAAGCTCGTTAGGAGCAGAGATGTGGTTTTCTTTGAAGATCAATGTATAGAAGACATCGGTAAGCCAGAGAAGAACCAACCTAGTTCAGGTGAGCTAGAGGACATGAATCCGGTTATTCTTCCCGTGATGCCTGATGACGGGGGAGTACGACAAGGTGCAGAGGACGAGGGAGTTCCTTCAGAAGATGGACCAGGGGAGTAGCCCCCACTTGATCCACCTGTTGAGCCACAGGTGAGGAGGTCATCTAGGGACAGATAGCCGTCCAAGAGGTACTCACCGCATGAGTACATTATGCTAACCGATGGGGGAGAGCCAGAAGATTATTATGAGGAAGAACCACACCTATGATATGATGAAATTGCCTAAGGGCAAGAAAGCTTTGAGCAACGAGTGAGTGTTCAGAAAGAAGGTTAAGCAGAAGAATTCACAGACGCGGTTCAAGGCTAGACTTGTGGTAAACGGGTTCGGTTAGAGGAAAGACATAAACTTCGAGGAGATATTCTCAGCAGTGGTGAAGATGACATCCATACGGTTATTGCTTCGGTTGGCGGCTAGTATGAATTTGGAGATAGAGCAGTTGGACGTTAAAACTGCTTTCCTCCATGATGACCTGGAAGAAGAGATCTATATGCACCAACCAGAAGGGTTCAAAGTCAAGGGCAAAGAGCATATGGTGTGTAGGCTGAGGAAGAGCTTGTATGGGCTGAAACAAGCTCCACGACAATGGTACAAGAAGTTCGATTCGTTCATGTTATAGCATGGGTATGACAGAACGAAGTCGGACTACTGTGTGTTCACACGCAAGTTCTCAGATGGTAATTTCATAGTTCTGCTATTATACGTTGATGACATGCTCATCATGGGAAACGACATCAATAAGATCGACAGGCTGAAACAGGAGTTGGGTAAGTCGTTTGCAATGAAAGACTTGTGCCTGACTAAACAGATCCTAGGAATGAAGATAACTCGTGACAGAAGTAGCAGGAAGCTTTGGCTGTCACAAGAGTGGTACATTGAGAAAGTCCTAGAGCGGTTCAATATGAATGCAGCGAAGCTGGTCAGTACTCCACTAGATAGTCATTTCAATTTGAGCAACAGACAGTGTCCTAAGACGAAGGCAGAAGTGGAAGAGATACAGAAGATACCCTGCGCGTCAGCTGTAGGAAGTTTGATGTATGCTATGGTGTATACACGCCCAGACATAGTATATGCGGTTAGTGTTGTCAGCCGGTATCTTGCCAATCCTGATAAAGAACAATGAGCAGCGGTGAAGTAGATACTGCGGTATATAAGAGGCTCATCCAGGTTGAGCCTATGCTATGATGACGGTAAACCTGTGATGAAGGGCTACACAGATGCAGATATGGCAGGTGACATAGACTCCAGGAAGTCTACATCGGGGTTCATGTTCAGGTTTGTAGGGGGAGCGGTTTCTTGATAGAGCAAGCTACATAGGGTTGTAGCATTGTCGACGACAGAGGCCGAGTACATTGCAGTCACAGAAGCATGTAAAGAAATGCTTTGGATGAAAAGGTTTCTACAGGAACTTAGCTTAAAGCAGGAGCAGCACGTGGTGTATTGCGATAGTAAGAGTGCTATACACTTGAGCAAGAATCAAAGTCAGCATTTCAAGTCGAAGCACATAGAGATTCGGTATCACTGGATCAGGGATACTTTGGAACAGAAGGTGTTACAGCATGAGAAGGTCCACATGGACGATAATGGGTCAGACATGATGACCAAGGCTTTGCTCAAGGGCAAGTTTGAGGTTTGTAGAAACCAGGCTGGCTTGAAGAAGGTGAATCTCTCCTGGGTCAAAAAGGGGGAGATTTGATAAGTTTTTTGACCCGTCTTCGACTGGTTGAGAGCCCTGCTCGACCGGTTGTGGGTCGTTGCTCGACCCGTTATGGGTTGTACGACTCAAAGTCTAGCGAGTACGAACTATTTTTTCTGGGGTACTCGACCGGTCGTAGGTGACACTCGACCGGTCGTGGGTGGTACTCGACCAGTCGTGGTTACGCATATTTGTTCCGGGATTTTGCGCGGATTTTGTATCGCAAGTCCTTTCGCAACTGAGATGCGGAAAGGAGTTTTCTAAAACTTTAAAAATGGGTTCTTAGGGTATTCTAGGGTATGATGTTGTGTGAAGAAAAATACAAGAGAGTTTCCTAAAGGCTTTAGGGATATCAAAGGTGAGAGAGTGAGAGAAAAGAGAGAGAGGAAGCTTATGGAAGGGAGCCGTCGTATCAGCGCTTTTACGTCCTCGTGATCGGTGAGATCTTTTGGTTTTTCCTTTATTCTCTTATTGTTCATCCACTCCTGCGTGAGTGACGAAAGTTGTAATGTTTTACTTCATAGTGGATTGTTGATCTGGACGACGTCCCATGGTTTTTACCTCTTTGAGGGTTTTCCACGTAAAAATCTCTTTTGTGGTGTGTGATTGATGCTTTGATTTATTTCATTGATTTTATTATCCTATAATTTTGGTTTGTCCTGAAAGGCTAGATCCTAAGGTTTTGTGTAAGGCCCCCAACAAAAACAGGCCAATCTGGTAATCACGTCAGGTCGGCCATTCACTAAAATTGAGTTTCATTCCCTGTGCAGCCCACCTGAATACTGTCACAGCCTGATTTTCAGGTCACAGCACACACATGGTGTGGCGGCCCTCCGAATGGACAGACTCGATCTTCCTAGCACTGAGTGGTGTGAAGGTTTTCTCATAAGAATAAGAGATGTGATGCAGCCCAGGCTTTATGTTTACCTTGTTATCGTCGCTGTGATTGGCAAGGTAGCAGAGGCATTTCAGAGCTGCCTTGCTGTTTCCGCTCCCACCGGGTTTGAGCGACTCTACAATCTTAGGAACGAGTCCTCTCTCTGTAACTTCCGATCTGCAGCGGGCCATTGCCATTAGAAATTGCAGCTCCTCTAAGCCTTGATTCGTAGCTTGTGTGTCATTGGAGGTGAGAGCAGATACTGCAGTCTGTAGCTTTGAGTCCAGATTCTTTAGCTTCCACTCCTCTATTGATCTGCGTAGAGAGATGTTTGGCGTTAGCACCCTAGAAGGGAGCTCCTGTTCGCACGTTGGGCAGGATCTCCCCCCTCTTTCAAAATGCTCCTGAATTGCCCTTCTCTCAAAGCTATGTCCGCAGACGATGGCTACTGGATCCTCCATCACCTCCTCGCATAACTGGCACATGAGCGGGCGGATTGGGTCAGGCCGGTTTGTGCTGGTTCGAGAATCTTGTCGGTCAGGGTGATTTGGGTCCTGCCCATTCGCAGCTGCAAGCTCATCTTGTGTGCGAACTGCGTTTTGCCTGTTTGTAGTGCTCTGCTCATCTTGTGCACCTTGGCGAACTGGGTCTTGCCTGTTTGTAGTGGTCGGCTCGTCTTGTGCGCCTGGGCGAACTGGGTCTTGCCTGTTTGTAGCAGTAAGCTCATCTCGTGTGCCCTGATGAACGAGCTCTTGCTTGATTGTAGCCGTAGGCTCAACTTGCGTGCCCAGGTGAACTGGATCTTGCCTGTTTATAGCAGTTCCCTCGTCTCGTGACCATTGGTGAATTGGATATTGCTTGTCTGGGGGAAGTGGGCCTTGATTATTTGTAGCATTTCGCTCATATTGTTCATTGTGGCTAGTTGGGTCTTGACCATATGAGGTGGTCGGATCATTTTGTGGGCTTGAGTGCATTGGGTGTTGCTGATATGAGGTGAACCGCTTGGCTGGCAGGCACGGCTCCACTTCCGAGCTATGCAAGAACTGCATCAATTGGGACAGCTGAAGCTCCTCACCCTGCTTCTGAGGCTTCATACCTTCCTTTAGCAGATCCGGTTCCCTCTGTCTTGGTGAAGCATTCTGCCTCGCTCCAACTGCTTCCGCAATCTTCTGCAGGAGCTGGATGTTGAGGGCCTGGCTACTGCCGCTCTTGGTCATTGTTTTCTCAATTTCCGAGATGATTGCTTCGGCAGTGGCTGCAGACCTGAACTCCAATGACTGCAGATCGTTGAGAATCCGATCAGTCTTGGATTTCACTTCGAGGGTTGTATTGAGATTGGATACACCGAGGAATGAGACCGTCTCAGCGATCTCATTGGCCGTGCGCCGCATCTGCGCGAGCACATCACCAGGGTTCAGCAAGAGGCTGAGACTGCTCCCGGACTCGCACCTTTTGATGATCTCGCATGCTTCTCTAACCTGAGAATCCAGTTTCTGCAACGTGGCCTTTGTGGGTCCCTGCCCGATCCGGTCCTCGACCCTCCGGGCATGCAGCGATTTGAGTAGGATGTTTATGTCGGTCACGTACTTGGAGAATTGCCTGGAGCTCTCCTTGTCGATCATCACGTCTCTGGCGTTGGAGTTGGCATTCATCACCTTGGCAACGAAAAGGTCGCACAGGTTCTGTAACGCGGCCTCCAGGACATTCTTCTCATCGATAAGGGCCATTTCTGCAGGCTCTTACATCCCCCCGTTGAAGCGTTCCGCCACCGTCGACTGAGAAAATGCAGTCCGAAGATTACCCGGATTCTACGGGAGATTCGAGGGCCTAATCAGTCGGGTCTCGAACCTGGGATCTGCAACGGGCCAATCAAGAATCAGAACGACGGCAGCTATTGAAATGTCTGTGCAGATTCTAATAAAGGGGACGCGGATTTCCTGCCGGTCGCGATTGCCTGCGACTAGGGATGTTTGCGATAAATCCACACCGTCCGTCCGGACACGGTTCGGCGGGGACGCGGATTGCGTCCTGCCCCAGCCCGTCTTTAGCCACGAACGGGCAGTTACGTGGGCCGGCCCACCGTGATGTATCTACTAATCCACGCCGTCCATACCTACTCTCACATCATTTTAAGTCATGTGAACAAAAATGAGGTAGATCCAACGCTCAAGTGGACCCTACCATATAGGGTTGCATTAAATGCTCAAAACATCGTAGGGAGGTTGCATTAAATGCAAGAGTCATCTATGGTGTGGTCTCCTTCAGCGTTGGATCTACCTTTTTTTTTTCTTTATGCCTTAAAATGACGTGAGAGAAGGGATGGACGGTGTAGATTAGTAGATACCTCACGGTGGGCCCGCCCACAGAACTGCCCGTTCGTGGCTAGAGGCGGGCGGGGGTAGGACGCAATCCGCGTACATTCGGCGCATGTCCGAGGACGCGGATTAGATAATGAAAGGTTGAGTAGCGAGTCTCTCTACGGAAGTGACGTCACCAGTCCTGTGGACCCCACTATGATGTATGTACTGTATCCACAACGTCCATTCATTTGGAGATATTATTTTAAGGCAGGACCTCGAGAACAAGGCAGATCCAAAGTTTTAGTGGACCCCACCACAGAAAACAGCTGGAAGGTTGATCCCACCATTGAAACCTTCCTAAGGCCCACCATGATGTTTTTTTGAAAATCCAAACTGTTCAAAAGTTAACAAAGACAAATAAGGGAAAACACAAATATCAGCTTGATCGAAATTTTTTGTGGCATTTAGAAGTTTTTAATGGTGTCGTCACTCTCCCCACTGTTTTCAGTAGTGGAGTCCACTGGAGCTTTGGATGTGACTCATTCTTTGGATCTTACACTAAAATGATCTCTTCAGATGAATGAACGGCGTGGATACAAAATATACATCATGGTGGGGCCCACAGAACTTGGTGACGTCACTTCAGTATCAGTCTCGCTACTCAAACCTGTCAGTAGCCAATCCGCGCCCGATGTCAAAGCTCTGTGGGCCCCACCAGGATGCATGTGTTTCAACTACGCCGCCCGTCCATTTTCCCGGCTGATTTTATAACACGAGCCCAAAGCCTTCGTATGGTCTTTCCCATTGGGATGAACTGGAAAGACAAACATATTAGCCTCATCAAAAACTACTGTTGCCCCTTGAATCTTTCAACGGTAGGCGTTCAATCGCCTCTATTTATTATTGGCTGCCCACTTGAGGTTTGGATCTGCCTCAATTTTTTGGATTCATGTTCGAGCATGAGCTGTCAAAACGGTTGGATGAGGTAGATTTCTCGCAAGCATCACAGTCGGCCCCAGGCTACTCCCCCTGCCACCAGCCAATGGCTGATGGTCGGTGCTCTGTGGGCCCCACCATGATGTATATGTTTCATCCATGCCGTCCATCTATTTTTTTCAGATCATTTTAACTATAGGACGAAAAATTAAGTATATCCCAATCTCATGTAGACCACATTACAGGAAACAGTGTTGAATGAGTGTCGGCCATTAAAAACCATATGGGGGTCATAAAAGTTTTTGATCAAGATGATTTCTGTTTTTATCCTTCATCCTGGCCTGTATGACCTAACCAACAGTTTTTATGTCAAATAAACAGTAAAATGGGCTTTAGGAGGATTTTAATGGTGGATATCCAATTATTATTGTTTTCCTGTGGTGTGGTCCACCTGAGATTTATATCCCTCTAATTTTTTGGATCAATCCATAAAATTATCTTTAAAAATGGATGAACAGACTGGATGAAATACATACGTCATGGTGGGGCCAACAGAGCACCGACTACCAGCCACTGGGCCGTTGGCAGGGGGAGTAGCCAATCCGTTTCCCACTTAGCTACTGAACCGACAGGACCTTCCTGTCTGCACGGGTAAGAGGCAAGCCTCGTGATGTATTCTGTGGCCCCTTCATTATGTATTTATTTTATCTACACCGTTCATACATTTTGAATCATCATCTAAGGTCTTGAGCCAAAAAATGAGGTAGATCCGATTCTAAGGTGGACCGCATCACCGTTTAAAACTTCCTAGGGCCCACTGTAATGTTTATTTGCCATCCAAGCTGTTTGTTAGGTCACACAGACCTGGATGAAGAGAAAGCACAAGCATAGGCCTGATCCAAAACTTTTGAGGGCCCAAGAAGACTTTAATGGTGGGGTCAACCTGAGATTTGTGGTGTCGTCCACCTGAGGTTTTTATCTGCCTTATTTTGGGGGACATAGACTAAAATGAGCTGGAAAATGGATGGACGGTGTGGATAAAATACATCCATCATGGTGGACCCACAGATCACCATCCGCCGTGTCAGTATGCATTCTTCGTCAGTAGTCTTGGGTTCCAGTCAACTCTTAAACTTAATAATAGTAATAATAATAAATAAAAAATAAAAAATAAAAAATCCTCAGTGGATAGGAATGGTTGAGGACGCGGATTGCTTCACACCCTTCAGGCACGGACTCGGTCGTCCACTGTGGTGTATATGCTTTATCCACGCCGTCCATCCATTTTAAAGCTTGAAACCAAAAAGTAGGCAGACCCAAGCCTCATGTGGGCCACACCACAAGAAATAGTGGGGTCGAATGCCTGGCGTTGAAAATTCTTAGGGACCACAGGAGTTTTTCTTCAAGCTTATAACTGTGTTTTCCCTTCATTCAGGTCTACGTGACCTTATGAACAGGTTGGCTGGTCAACAAACATCACGGTGGGCCCTAGAAAGGTTTCGAAGGTGGTATCATTATCACCATTGCTTCCACTGGTGTCCTATTTAGCCTTGGATCTAACTAGGTTTTGGATTCATGCCTTAAAATGGTCAATTAAAATGGATGGACGGCGTGGATAAATCAAATACATCAGAGTGGGCCTTACAGAGCCCATGTCAGGACCGAGTCCGTCCTGACAGGGTAGGACGCGGATTGAGTCCAATGGTTCAGTGGTCTGCCATGAATTGTAGCCCACTGCTATTGCACCATACATGGACCCACACTTGGCAATCAGAGCCGTTCATCTGGTGGACCCACTACGGATGGTGTAAGTTGTGAGAATTGCACGGGCCAGACGATCCTAACCGTCCAATAAGTGGACTCGGGCTCCTTGTCCACGAGCCGTTAGCATTTCTAAATGTGTATGTCGTGGGGCCGAGTCTATCGTCCATGCGGTGGGCTATCCACAGTGGGAGCCCATGCATGGTGGGGCCCAACATGAACTACAATTTAGGCCACACTGTCAATCCTCTGAGAAATGAAAGGTTGAGAAATCAGCTTACTCAGTACGAACGAAGAACCGCGGCCCGGACAATCATCGCCGATCTTGATGAACGGCCAGAAAATCTGATCATCGCAGTAGAGAGAGAGAGAGAGAGAGAGAGAGAGAGAGAGAGAGAGAGAGAGAGAGAGGTTTTTTGGTCTGGGAGAGATTGGTAATGTATTTTGAAATGCTTACGAGAATAGAAATTTCTGCGAATGTAGCGAAGGGAGGAAAGAGGAGGGACGGTCGTTGTCATCACGCCTGTGGACCCCCCACTCTTTTAATGGATGGAATGCTCAGTAACGCTTGCCTGCTTCGCATCTTGTATATACCAGGGTTAACTTTCTCTGACGTGGGCAAACGGTTTGACTTGCATGAAATCCACACCGTCCATCAGGTAGACCACCCCTTTTTTAGTCTAGGCAATTAAAATAAGGAAAAAAAAGATATCAGCTTAGATCCAAAAACTACTATTAGGCCAAGAAGTTTTCAACGGTAGGTGTTCAATTTCCACTATTTCCTGTGGTATTCTTCACTTGAGATCTTTGTATCTTCTTCAAAAAATCTCATGCCCTAAAATGAGCTAGAAAAACGAATGTACGGCATGGAACGCACACATCAAAGTGGGCCCATAGCCACGGAGGTCGGAGGTAGCAAGGTAACTACGCAATCGGCTTCGGAGCACGAGTTAATGGGATGTCAGGTGGAGCCCACCGTTGTGTTTATAAGAAATCCACACCGTCCATCCGTTTTTAGAGATCATTTTTGTACACGTGACCAAAATTTAGGTGGATTCAAAACTCAAATGGGTCGCACGAGAGGAAACAGTGGGGATTCAATGACCACCGTTTGAAACATTCGTACATCCGAAAAGTTTCATATTAAGCTAAGTTTTTGGTGTTTTAGCTTCATCTCAGTTTGAGTGACCTTATAATCAGTTTGGATGGCATATAAACATCAAGGGAGATCCGAGGAAGGTTTCAACGTTGGAAACTCTTTCTTCAGTTTCCCTCCCGTATGTACGCCTTGATTCTTGCATCCTCCTGATTTTTTTAATTTCATGTATTTTTAATTTCATGTACTAAAATTAAAAAAAATATCACAAACATCACGGTGGACCCCACCTAGCGATAGCATCCCAAACGCAGGAACTTCCAGCCAAAGGCCTTGGAAGGAAATCTACGTCCAGCCGTTTGGGGACACGAAATTCCGTCGCGAACGCAAAGCGGATAAAACCCAGGAACCAAACACACGGAAAGGCGGTTCTTTTGCTTGAGCCCACACGCACCTCTGTTTTTACACTTTGGTAGGCGGCCTCCTTACACGTTAGCTGCACGTCCTCCAAATACACGTGGTGGGGATAGCATTCTGTCGTCCACTCCTCAAATGGGCCACACTTGAAAAAGCCCGTCGTCCCTCAAAGTGCAACCCAAAGCTGATAACACACGAGCCCGACCCCATCGACTGCCCTTTACTCGGTTGAGATGAATAAGGCCACCGATCTGAGTACATCAAACAAGTATCTGCTACTCAGATGTTAAGATCGTTTAACCCATCTGATCTTGGTAGGATGACCTCTATCTATCAGGAATCCAACGGTTTAGAACGTTTTGAGTTGATGACATGTACAAATTTCTAACTGCCCACGTATCCACCTGGTGAGTGTAAATTGGGTTGATTTTTGCACAAACTAGTCCTTATGATGGGGCCCATCTCTTGAAAGAGTTCGAATCTCAAGAGGTTAGACATAATCATGTCTTTTTATATATATATATATATATATATATATATATATATATATATTTTGAAACGCTCACCTGTAGACCAGTTCGTACGGATTACATAGGAACTTTTTTGAGAACTCATCATATCTGATGAATCTCAAAATTCCAAACGTTCCACATGAAACAGAACCTCTTGAAACCCCTTGTACCACTTTTTACTTTGAATCAAAACTTTGGTAGAGCATAAAAATGTAAATATTTTCTTTCCTCGATTTGAATTTCTCTTTGTTATGGCGGTCAGAATATTAGATCAGTGTTAAAATTCACCCCCTAAGGTTTCATGGGATTCCGCATCTTATAGACCGTTCGGATTCGAAACCCATGACATGTGTGCAAAGGTGGGCATGTGCATAGGTGCGTAGGTGAGCGTGTCTCATATATGTATATATACCGTCCTGAATTATGATCTGGGAGAAAATGATACATGGGTCCGTTGAACAAATGAGCTATTTGATGCTCTGGCAGGACACAGCACTTCATACTCGGGTGCAAAAAATTGAACAAGTGCTATATATCACTCAACTTAGTCCGTCGGCAATTTCTAATTTCGACCAAACCATTAATTATCCACCAATCAGCTATTTAAAATGTCAGGTTGGTGTAATATTGGATTTATGAACAAGCTAAATTGGACCCAACATTCAGAGAGTTTAATCTACTTTCATTTATGCCACGTGTACGAAATTCCAGCGTGTCAACATTCACACTCCGGCGGAGTAAATTACGAAAGTTTTCCATAGATAGCAGTCGTATTCACATCTGAAAGCGACCGATATCAACTCTTAAGCGGATTGTGAGCGTGACTTTCCAAAGTGCGCTTAAGAGCAAAAATTTGTATGGTTGAGATTTCATTTGAAGAAAAACATCGATGCTCTACCGGAATATGATGGATGAAATGCAGGCACTGGAAATTTCTAAGAAATTGCATACATGGCTCCCACTAATCAAATGAAGCCGTCTAAATTACGAGTACCCTCCTCTGTTTGACTATCAGATTGGTTGACATTTATTGGATGGAATGAAAATGACCCAACGGACTTATTTCAACAAACAAGTGTCAATGGATTAAAGGTAAGGATTTTTCAGAGAATATTATTTTTGGAGGATAACTTAGCAACAGTGGATCGGGACGTTTGGCGAAATCCCCTAGTTGTTTGGCAGCATAAAATAATCAAGGGATTTCAAATCCGGGTTTGAAATCGAACATGAGAGCTTGGATTACACCTAAAATCTTTTCAATAGTTACACATGTAACATGTGTGTCACCGGACTATTATTATATTGGGCATATGACCCGCTAATGATATCCAAAAAATAAATAAATTATCAATTGCATCACTATAATTACTGTAATATGATGATCAACATTGTCCAAACATTGTCCAAACATTGTCCATGTAAATCAACGGTTAAAAATCGTTGGCTAGTCACTATGCTTGTGGCCCGTCCAAGACGTAAAATTTCATCATTTTCCGACAAATCATATATTTCAATAGGCTTATTACAACCATTGTATCAAACATTACACGCGTCACTAATTAGATATATTAAAGTTGATTTAGTAGTTAAATTCAAACCCCTTTTAATATATACGATGCATAGCTACTTTTGGATTAAAGTTAATTCCAAATATAGGTGCCAAACACAATAGGATGGTTTCAAATCCTGGGGGTTTAAAATCAAGGGGTTCCAAATCCATGCTCCCAAACATGCCCAATTTATCCATTTAATTTGAGTTAATATATTACACATGTAGCATTTCTAAATGCCTGATTATCAAGCCTCTTACACAGGCAGAGTATCAAATAACCCGTTGAATCTTCCTACAAAGTCCGTTTTTGTGGAAAGCTTGCCTGGATTAGCCATTCCATTGAGTCAAAACCATATTTTAAAGATGAACCAGTAATCTAAGTGTAATACCCCGTGGGTCCCATTGTGATGTTTGTGTAAAATCCACTCCATTAATCAGTTGAAACCTCTTATCTTATTCGTAAATAAGATCGGTACAAAATTTAGGTAGGTCACACCACACGAACAATGTGATTAATGAGGAGTTAATGCTCACCATGAAAAACAATGGGAAATTAATGCTCACCATTTTTTTTGGACCAGGCTGATATTTTTATTTTCCCTTTATCCTTGTGCTAATGAGTTTATGAATGGGTTGGGTAGTATATAATCATAATGGTAGGCCCCATGAAGGTGTTAGTCATGGGCATTTCCATCTCTACTATTTCCCATGATGTGCCCACTTGAGTCATGGATTTGCCTAATTTTTAGTTTCATGTCCTAATATAAGCTGTATAAACTGATGGATGGAGTGGATGCCATGCATAAAGATTTTGGTCACACAGGCTCCTGTAATACGGGGTCCTTGGAAATTCGTATCCTCTCAACTCTACTCGGACCCATGAGATGGTGAGGAAACTCATGCAATTGTGAGGTAACAGGGGAATGATCTCATCCGTTTGAACATGTGCAGCCCCCCGTGACGTGTAAATGCCATCCTACCCATCCCTCAGATGTGCCCTCATGTTAGGCCTCAATTTCAAAATTTAGCCTGATCCATAACTCTTGATGCAGCTCAAGGTGGGGGCCAGATTGAGTCTGAGTGGAGCCCATAAAACCAACCTTGGCCCAAATGGTGTATAAAACCAATGAAGCATAGAACCTGGAATTTTAGGCAGTAGTACAAGTGGGCCCCACTGTTCTTGACCATGGCCTAAAAGTCTTTGATATTGATGGTATAACTTTAGTGCAAGATGGATCATGGTTGGACCCTTAGATCACCACTTTTGACGGCTGGGATAGCATGATTGTGGATGAAGTATGACCCATTTGAATGTAACAAACCTCATTGTCTAATGGCATGCTTCCACGTGTTGTTTTGCAATCACATCCAACATCCAACAGATCTCATCAATGTGAGGGTGGCACCTCTCCCCTGCCACAAACTCATGATCCACACCATCCACTTGAATCCAACTACACCCAGGACTCTTCCTCACCCTCCTTACATACATCAACCTCCTCATCCTAGCCACATCTTTCCACCTCCTTGCCTTAGCATAGATGTTGAACATGATGGAGTAGGTCCCACCATCATCAGGGGCTAGTTCCATCAAGTGCCCAGCAGCAATCTCAGCCACCTCAACATTCCCATGTATCCTGCACCCCCCAGCAGAACCCCCCACACATACACATCACCCTCCATTGGCATGCTCTCTATCATCTCTACTGCTTCGATCAGCCTAGCCCGCCCAAGCGGATTAGCCATGCACACATAATGGCTTAGACCACGACGAACATTGTAGATGCTTTCCATCTTATTGAACAATTGCCGCGCATATTCGACCAGGCCCGCGTGGCTACACCTCACCAAAACAGCTAAGAACGTGATCCCATTGGCCTGATCCCCATGTCCTGCATTTTCATGAAGAGTTCGAGTGACCGTTGGTCGTGCCCGTGCATGGCCAGACCAGCGATCATGGCATTCCACGTGAAGATATTCTTGCCATGGCTCGAATTGAAGATGTCCATCGCGATGCCAATGCACCCACATCTCACATACATGTCGACTAGGCCCGTAGACAGGAACACATTGGGCAGGATTCTAGTCCCTCTGATGTGATCATGGATGATCATTCCCTTATCTAATATGCCCAATTGTGCGCACGCAGAAATTGCACCGACTAATGCAACATTGTCAGGGCGCACCCCCATATCGAGCATTTCATCAAATAGTTGTATCCCTTTGTTGCAGTGGCCCACCCGAGTGTACCCCACCAGGAGGGTGCCGCATGAAACAAAATATCTAACAGGCATTTCATTGAATATTGCACATGCAATGTCCACCTCTCAGGCCTTAACATACCCCGCGATTAATGTGTTATAAGACACGATGTCTCGCTGTCGGCCCTCGTCGAACACCTGGCTTGCCTCGTGCATCAAATCTGAGTTCGAGTAGGCGTGGATCAATGCGTTCGTCATGTAAATGTGGTCGCCGAAGCCGAATTTCAATGCTTGGGAGTGGACGGAACTTGCGGTCGAGGGCATGCCGAGGCGGGCGCACGTTTTGAGCACAAAGGGGTAGGTGTGAGAGTCAAGCGGCAGACATAGGCGACGCATTTCAACAAATAGGAGGAGTGCAGATTGTAGGGAGGAGAGGAGGGTGTGGGCCTGCATGATGGTCTTGTAAGTGAAGGTGGATGGGGTTGGGATTTGATGGAAGATTGAGTTGGCATAGTGAATGAACAGTGATGATGGAGCGTTGTGGACAGTTAAAGAGTAGAGGATTTTGGCAAGTACGTACGAAGGGTTGAGGGAAATGAGTCATTGTATGATGGTTTGCACGTGGGCCTGTTTTAGCTGTTGGAGAGTCTTGCACTGGTCGAGAATCAAGAATTTTGGGTGTAGTGATTGGCATTTTGTATGGGGTGAGAAACACGTGCTAATGCGTTGCACGTGTGAAAGATGGATATCGTTCATTTGGTGAGCCAATGGGATAAACATGCTCAGTTGCCAAAAATAGGATTCATTGGGTGAACATAGGTATATGTGAAAAGAGAAAGGAATCACCTACAACCCATTGTTTCATCCCTTCTGTATTTCTTTTGCCCCTTTTGTGAGTTGATCTCTGCACTAAGCTCGATAGGGTTATGAGGGCAGCACCCCCTTGCTTGGGGTTCAAGGGTATAGCCCCCAGTACAGATGACAATTTCATAATTTCACATGAAATTTTATTTAAACCCTTATTCATTTAAAATAATATATACTCTGTTGTTGAAAAAGAGCCATCATTGCATTGAGACCTGCTTCATTTTTTTTACCTTTGAACATAATGGATAGGTGTGAATCTGCGAACACGTTGAAAAAGAGCCACCTAAATATCCAGTGTGGTTTGGCCATTTTTTTTTCTTCTACTGTCTTTTAATTCCGATGTTGTCATGCCTGTGATTGATAAAGGATCTTTCTCCCAACAGTTGGATCATGGAGGTTCATCTCCAGAAAATGGGTATATGATAGTTAATGAATCACGCAATCATCTAGAAAATCCTTGCTGATGTCTTCAAGTTAGATAGTGGCACACAAATGGAAAGTCAAGATGCGTGCAGAACCCACGACACGTTGTGACATTCTAAAGCTACTTCATGTCACCTGTGTGAACTTCAATGCTCTGGCAAAGTATAGTGAATGATAAGCAGGGGCAAAATTGCATACGTGCCATATAAGTAATTCAAATTAAGCTGTCCAAGTGATGGGCCCCAGTTTAGATGCACCGTGAACAAAAATGTCATCAAACTGTCGGATTGGTAGACATTTATTAGTGAAAGCAAGGCTTGAAAGTATCATCCAATGTGCATCATACAATACATACCAGTATCACCCATGAACAAAACCCCTGCGTTCCATAAAAACAGCAAATACAGGGTGATACAGACCATATCGCTGGTGAAAGATACAATGCATTGATTTAAATCCTTGGTTAAAAGAGAAATACTGAACGGTTGTACAACAACAAACCAGTGTCCACGAATTAGAGGTTTGGATTGCTCAATCAATCTGATTTTCGACTCAATGACAATAAGTTCCACAGCGTACTCGGTTGATGCTTTACTGGAGCTTTGAATGACTACCATAGTTCAAAAACTCACTGACTCACCCTGGAGATTTCGAGCCAAGTCTCCGAGAAACACAGCTTGACAAGCCGGCTGACTTGACACAACTTGAACTAAGTCGACCACCATGTCAAGAGCCATGTCAGAGGCCTTTTAGTAATCAAAAGCAGCAGCCAGCCAAAAATGCAACCTTGTTACCAACATTCCATAAGCTGAAGCTTCGCTTTTCTACAAATAAAAATTTTGAACTATCGTCTAAGGTGATTGAAAAGCAGGATCAATCAGGGTTAAGTTCAAATGGTCAATTTTATCTCAATCAGCTCGATCCAAATAACTTGATCAGACAAAACTTTGGTTCCAAACAAAGAATATTGGTCAGACGGAAAGATGGGGATTAGGTTCACGATGCATAAGATGCTCCATGGGAAATCGTATTCCTACAATATTTCACCTGGATGAAGTTGCCTAGCAATGCATAGGCCACAGTCAAAATACTACTTGCTACAAACCATCCCAGCCATTCATTTGATCTATGGATAGATACAAGTATAGAACAGTTGAACATTACATTCGACTACACTTTCCGAATGGTTATAGGATCATTTCTGCAAAAATAGAAGACCGTCTATGGCCTATCCATTGTGGGCCCACCTCCTGAAGTGGGTCCCCAAGTGATATTTACATACAGATTGACATGTTTTATACTATATATGCACATACAGATTCATCTTAAAACATGGGTAAGTAACAGAAAAAGAGAGAGCAAGGTCCTTACCTTAAATATTCGCTCAGTCAATGGGAAGTCTATTATTTTCTGGACAGCCTACACATAGTATATCATGCCCACTTCAATTAGGCTGATGTGAGGGATATTGAGGGCCACAGCAGGCCCTCTGCAGTTCTTCCTGAGGAATGAGTAACCAAAGTCGATCCATCTTCTTCAAGAACAATGATGATCGCCGGGCCTTCACATATGAATGGCCCATTATATAAGTGACGCCTGCCTCCTTGGCTTGCATTAAATCTGTCAGCTCTTCCCTCACCAATGCATTCATAGACGGATTCTGCTGCAGCTGGAACCTCACCTGCCGTCGTCTCCTCGGTGGGGCCCCATCCTTGAACATAGGGCTTATGCGCTGCAGGGTAGGTGATCTGCTGCTTTGAATTGTGGGGCTCAGATTGTAGTCTTCTAGTTCAGACACTATCAAGCTTGTGCTCTGCCTGTCGGCTCTTGCGCTTATCACCACCATCTGTCCGTCCATGGGGGAGCTCTCGGTGCTTTTGAACTGTGGCGTGTTGTCTGCCTCCATCTGGATGAACTCTGCAATGCTCTGGATGAGCTGGTTCTCAAAGTCACCGTTGTCCCTCTGGACATCCATGTAGCCATACGTCACTATGCATCTGTACATCCAGTAGGGCCTTGGGCAGGCCTGCCCAATCAAGAAGTGCTCTTCGACAGAGATGTGGGGCACAGGAACCGACTTCACACATACGAATACCAACACCGTGTGGAATGCAGGGAGGTTGGTGATGAAATGGCTGAAGACGGGTGGCACCCCAGTAGCCAATTCCAAGTAGATGAGGCCAATTCCTGGGACACGGACAATTTGGAGGCTCAGTCCGAGGCTGAGTAGCCATCTTAAAGAGACTTTGTTGTTCAGATCCAACTCATATTTCTTGCGGGTCCCGTAGTGCCAGACATACATGACAACCATGAATATGCATGAGAGAACGAAGCGCACCTACCCTCCCTGGGCCACTTTCGTGACTGCAGCCGACAGGCAGACACCCTCAATGGATGCAAGGATGATCAGGAACATAGCTGCCAGCAGAATGCTTTTCTGCCATACGAAGATTATGATGAGCGTCGTAATGAACATGACTGTCATGCAAGCAATGCCTGCAAGAAAACAATCTGGTTTCCATAAAATAAATCATCGAGTTCCGTTTTTATGACATAGCCTCATAGGCTTGTGGGCCACCACAAGGACAGATGATAGCCTAATCATAGTCATTTGATGATCCCAGCCATCTTATGACTGTAATTTCAACCATTTTCTAACCACTAATGTCACTAATGTGATGGCTAAGATAGTCCATTCACTTCAGCTTCTTGATCTATTAGTCTCTTCACATGGTGACCCATAGTTCTAAAACTTGGTGACTCAATTCAACTCGACTAGAAATTGAGCCAAGTCACTGTGAAACTCACCAAGGATATTTGACTTGGTTTAGTCTCAGCTTCAAGATGACTTGAACAGAGTCACTCGCTTGACTCAAGAGACTTTTCAGTAGCACAGCATCTACCAAATAATGATGCACTGTTTCTATTTTTTGCACGCGTACAGACAGACACATATTCAAACTGTCCCAAGTGTCTACAAATAGTGCAATTAGATTTCTACTTTAATTATGAGATATTGAGTCAAGTCGAATTGAATCGAGTCAACCGGACCTGGCTGGATATCAAGCTGAGTTAAGTTTTTAAGCTTTTAAACTATGGGTGGCCCACTGAACAAATGGATCCAATTGGCCATAGAAGTCCACCATGTGCCATATAAGAGCTGATATTGACTTGTAAGCCTCCATCTTGAAGCAACTTGCAAGCCTTCCCTTGGCCAACCCCTCTTTATGAACTTGAACAACAACTTAAATAAGAGCTCTTACCATAAGCATTTCCAATAATAGATGTGTCTCGAAACCCAATGGTTACAGCAAGGCATGGTATCATCAGTATCCAGTTTATCTCAGGGATGTAGATCTGCCCATAAATTTGCCTTGAAGTGTGGACCACCTTGACTCATAGAAAGCAACCAAGGGCATGGCACTGTTTGATGATTGAGAAGGTAGCGCTGATGACTGCTTGATTCCCCACAATGGCAGCGAGGGTAGTGATCACAAAGACGGGCCAAAAGAGAGGAGCTGCAAGAAGAGAGACGACAAAAGTCAGCTTCTACCGATTTTGGATTGGTAAGCAAAGAGCATTTTAGAAATTAACGTTACCTTTTGGGGGACTAGCCTCCCCAAAAAGAGACCGGGAAATCCTAAAAGAGACTGGGTACTTCGACTGACAGAGAGTTGACCAAAAAGGGATGCTAGCAGCTGACAAAACAGTTTTGCCTCTAATTTTGACATAACAGATCATTTTCACCTTACACACCATTTTATGGTTGATGGTGTGGCCCACTTTGATGTTTCTATGGCATTACAATGTCCATTAATTTTGGCCGCACATTCTAGGAAATGAGAAAAAAAAAATGAGGGAATCCCAAACTCAAGTGGGCTATACAAGAAGATATGATGGGGATATGTCGTGCACTGTTGAAACATTGGGGCATGGATAAATTTTGGACTAGGATGATCTTGAAGAAATTCAAAACTAAAGTGGGCTATACAAGAGGATATGGTGGGGATATGTCACTGTTGAAACATGCTTGGGGCAAGGCAAAATTTTGGACTAAGATGATCTTTGTGTCCTCCATCCTAGTGTGAATAGCAAAGAACGGGTTGGAATGCAAATTAAAGGGGTTAGGAAGCTTATTAAATATGGGCTTTTTGGTCATTTACAAAATACAGTATGAAATAGTACGGATTTTTACTACATGGGCTTTCTGCCCCCCCCCCCCCCCCCCCCGCAATTATAGAAATTTTAGGTACTACTTGAAGACAGAAAAGGAACATTTGAAAAACGATTCTCTTTCTTCCACAAATCCCAAAGACACTGTTGGGTGTGGCTGGCTTTTTCAGAAACACGAACTGGAATAGGCATGAAATCACCAGACCTTCAGGTTTTGTGATATTTCAATTAATAGCAGAAATTCCAATAAGACCCCCCAAGTGTCCCAGAATCTCTCTTCTAAGCATGAAACTATAAATCACACTACGAGAAATTGAAAGGTTAAAAAAACCAATGTAAGCATGTGCATGAACTGACCTGGTATTGAGTCATAGAAACTAACTGGGATTTTGGAAATGTTCTTAGTCAGAAAAGCAGCCTGCCCCATGTATTGTACTACCAGGCACGGGTAAATAACAAAAGCGAAGGCAAGCTGCATCATCAAGAAGAAAATTAAGGCAGGGTAAATGATGCTTGCATCAAATATACAAAAAATTCCAAGTGTAGTAATGACTTACCCTTATTGACAAGGCATTGAAGCGACCGAGATCTGCGAACATAGCTTCAGTACCTGTGAGAGCCAGAAATGTTCAGCTAGCAGAAACCAAGGGTGCCTTTTGATATAATGAAGTATCTGGGCATGCAGATGCTTCTCCACCCAAATCTCAAGCATCTTGCAATGTGGCAGAGACCAGAAGCACATCTGGAATTTTGTGCCTTCCCAGGCACCAAGCAGGGCAGATATGAGTCAGGGATGATAGTGAGCCTGGATGGATTTGGGATGAGAATAGAGGCAAGTGATCTGGCCTGGGAATTACTTGAGGCCTGATAATTAAATGGAACGGGCCTTGGCTTCAGTATGCATAAATGCCCATAGGGACAGCCAGCCCGAGTTATTGAACATTACTGGTAAGTTAGCTAACAGTCTGTGCTGGGTTCGATTTTCAACTCAAGTGGATATTGGATGAGCATTGGTCCATGTTACAGCCCTAAGCATCTGTTTCATGCTAGAAATCCCAGGATTTAGCCTTCATCCAACCAGCACCCATGTTTCCATGGAATTTGGCAAAATGTCTTAATGTCTTAGTAGTTTGAATCATATGTTCCAATTCAGTCAATAACCACAGAAAGTGAGTTATGATAATATCCTGCTTTATGCAGTTGAAGCTCGACTTGGAGCCCATTAGGAGCCCGGGTCTTAGTTGATTTGAGATGGTGTCAAGTACTCAAGTGGACTTGGGTCCCCATTCATGGCTCAGTGGTAGACTCACAAGAGTTTCAACATTGACCAGGGCTCGAGTGCCCATGTGGTGTGAGTGGGTGTGTGTGGGGTGTGCGTGTGTAAAATAAAAAAAAAGTACTCAACTGGACTTATTTCTTTTTTGAAATTAAAAATTCAATAAGGTTTTATAAAAGCCCAAGTTATTCCTTGACTGTAGTGATGAGTGAGTTATAGACTGGATCTGTTAGTTTTTCAAATTACTGAATTGAGTTTCTTCAATCTCACACAACATTAATTTTGCAAACCAAGAATGTTCCATATGCATGATCATGGCTAATGTAATGAAACTTAATTGGTAGCTGAAGTTCTGAATGGCACGTACCCGTTATGCAGAGTATCCCTCCAAGAGAAATCCAACCATCTTTGCCCGTCTCTCTAAAGAACTTGTAGATGTAATATGGAGACAATGCACGCCATATTTTGGGTTTCCAGTGGATGGTGTTGTATAGGCCAATGCCAAAAATAGATATCAACCATATAATCACAATGGGTGCAAAAAGAAATGCTACCCTGTGTGTGCCATAATGCTGCAGTGTGAAGACGCCAACCAAGATGACACAGGCAAGCAACACCAACTCACCTGGATGTATTCAGACAACATCATCAATCACAACTCACAAGATAGAAACTAAGGATGTGAATTATCAACAGTTTTCTGAAACCTGAATGGTATCTGAGGGTTGGGTTCGTCTGGATTGGACCACGCCACTAAAACAGGCCAGGTCACTAAAAACCCATTTTAGGAAAGAATTAGTTCAATCTTCAAACTGTTCAGATCAACAAGCCCGACTATCCATGTTCAGGCAGTCCATCCTATCCAATCAGATGCAGTAACTGGTCAGACATTCTGATAGTTTTATTCACTCATTATGTCATGGTGATGTCAAAGCGCAGGTTGGTTGGACCCAGTTTGGTCTGAACTGTGTACTGTCTCGGTTTTAAAACATTGATTATCAGCGCATGTGACAGTACCTCTACCCTCCTAATACCTGAAACGCGGCTCCAAATAAGGGTACTGAGTTGCAGGCTTTTACAGCTAGAAAACAGAAGTAGCATTGCCTCACAAATAAGAAACAACTAACCACTTACCCTCTTTTAGTTTCCTCTCAGTCACTTGCAATCCCGAAACTGATGAAAGAACTGCAAATGGCAATGTTGAATATCTTTAATTCATGACGAATTCAGCTAACCAAACTTATGAGAAATGCTATCAGATTAATCTACGATTTGTATGGAATTGCAATGATAAGTTAAATAAAATGGTAAGGACCTTAGCATTTGTGATGAGGGGTGGGCTGCAAATTACAGTTATGTTTCTTTTGAGTTGGACATCAAAGGAATGTTAACTGAAAATTGAGGGTTACTTCCTCATTACAAGGTAACTACAAATCGATCATTTCCTCTATTTCACACATATTAGATAAATTCAATTCCAGAATTCATACAAATACAGCCACAAAATCACGGGCACTTTCAGAATGGAAATAGTCAGAATACTGATCTTTGTCAAACAGAACCAAGCATGGATCAGAAGGGCATAAACAAAGTGCCACCAAGTTCCTCAAGGAAAGAAACCTATTACCTGAAATTGCTGGAGTAAACACACCATCGCCAATCACCATGCAAGCACCAAACAATACCACAAGAAGTAGACCTGTCCGTAGCTTTTTATGCTTCTCAAGCAATCTCTTCAATGGAGAGGAGACTGCAGCCTGTGCTGAGGGCCCATATTTGTACATTGAGAGTTCCTCATCAGCAGCTTGCTAATTGGGAAGCAAACTAAACTTTGCATGCCTACAAAGTAGCGAGTAAAGAGCAAATGGTCCTCCTGGAAAGGTACAAAAATGTCACTATAAACAACTTCAGACCCATGAGAATGCATAAATGGCCATGGGGTAGGATTTTAGTTGTGATGTACCTTCGCCATTATCATCAGCACTCAACACAATGAAGACGAACTTGACTAAGGGAATCAATGTAAGGGTCCAGAAAATCAAGGAATATGCACCAAAAATGGCCGCCTCATTTTGATGATGTTGCAACTTCCCTATAAATGTGCTGGAGTACACAGAGAGGGGATGTGCTCAAGTCTCCGTAGACCACGCCGAAGCTTTGATATGCTAACATTAAGTTCCTGCAGTGGTTCCTCCATAAACGTGTAAGTGTCATCCTACCCATCCATTAGATGTGCCCTCATGTTAGGCCTCAATTCCAAAATTTAGCCTGATCCATAACTCTAGAGGCCCATAAGAAAGAGAACAGATGTGGGCGCCCATTGGGGAAAGTGGCCTACCAGAGAAATTTCCAGATGCATTTATGGCCCACCATTATTGTGTATATCCTGTTCATGCAGAAATTTGGTCGATCCAGCCTCACCTCCTGCGAGCTGCTGAGTACCTGCAGTTAATGGAGAACAAGAGAATGCACTGGGAGCGCTGGTTAAGGCCGGAAACCATCCTATGCCCAAGTCAAGCGTATTGACTCACAGTTGTAGTAGAATCCTTATATGTCTGTATCTTATTCCATGGAGAGGGTCTCATACATTTGTTTAGCTCCATTTTACCAATAAAATATCCCATCCAAACTAGTCATATGGGACCCACGAGGATGAAGGGACACCACAAAACTCAGGTGGGCCACACTGCACGAATATGTGGGTTTTTTAGGTTTGATAATACATTGCTCCATTGGTGTGTCCACCTTGGTTTCGCACCGGTATGATTAGTGTGATGTAGGATGAAATGAAGAGGTGAACCGCATGTACGGTTGGGTCTCAGGGTCTTAAAACCATGGTCTATGTTGGTATAAAGTCCTAGTGGCACTCACACACATAAGCCCATCCTGGACAATACCAACACAAGACTTCTTGATGCAGCTCAAGGTGGGGGCCAGATTGAGTCTGAGTGGAGCCCATAAAACCAACCTTGGCCCAGATTGTGTATAAAACCAATGAAGCATCAAACCTCGAATTTCAGGCAGTAGTACAAGTGGGCCCCACTGTTCCTGACCATGGCCTAAAAGTCTTTGATATTGATGGTAATACTTTAGTGCAAGATGGATCATGGTTGGACCCTTAGATCACCACTTTGGACAGCTGGGATAGCATGATTGTGGATGAAGTATGACCCATTTGAATGTAACAAACCTCATTGTCTAATGGCATGCTTCCACGTGTTGTTTTGCAATCCCATCCAACACCCAACAGATCTCGTCAATGTGACGGTGCCACCTCTCCCCTGCCACAAACTCATGATCCACACCATCCACTTGTATCCAACTACACCCAGGACTCTTCCTCACTCTCCTCACATACATCAACCTCCTCATCCTAGCCACATCTTTCCACCTCCTTGCCTTAGAATAGATGTTGAACATGATGGAGTAGGTCCCACCACTATCAGGGGCCAGTTCCGTCAAGTGCCCAGCAGCAATCTCAGCCACCTCAACACTCTAATGTATCCTGCACCCCCCCTAGCAGACCCCCCCGACATACACATCACCCTCCATTCACATGCTCTCTATCATCTCCACCACTTCTTCGATCAACCCAGCCCGCCCAAGCAGATCAGCCATGCACCCATAATGGCTTAGACCACGACGAACATTGTAGATGCTTCCATCTCATTGAATAATTGCCAAGCATGTTTGACCAGGCCCGCGTGGCTACAACTCACCAAAACAGCTAAGAACGTGACCCCATCTGGCTTGATCCCCACGTCCTGCATTTTCATGAAGAGTTCGAATGACCGCTGGCCGTGCTCATGCATGGCCAGACCGGCGATCATGGCATTCCACGTGAAGATATTCTTGTCATGGCTCGATTCGAAGTTGTCCATCGCAATGCCAATGCACCCACATTTCGCATACATGTCGACTAGGCCCATGGACAAGAACACATTGGGCAAGATTTGAGTCCGTCTGATGTGATCATGGATGGCCATTCCCTTATCTAACATGCCCAACTGTGCGCACGCAGAGATCACACCGACTAATGCAACATTGTCAGGGCACACCCCCAGATCGAGCATTTCATCAAATAGTTGTATCCCTTCATTGCATTGGCCCACCTGGGCGTACCCCACTAGGAGGGTGCCCCACGAAACAGAATCTCTAACGGGCATTTCATCGAATATTGCACGTGCAATGTCCACCTCTCGGGCCCTAACGTACCCCGCGATTAATGTGTTATAAGACACGATGTCCCGCTGCCGGCCCTCGTCGAACATCTAGCTCGCCTCATCCATCAAATCTGAGTCTGAGTAGGCGTGGATCAATGCGTTCGTCACGTAAATGTGGTCGCCGAAGCCGAATTTCAACGCTTGGGAGTGGACAGAACTACGGTCGAGGGCGTGGCGAGGCGGGCACATGTTTTGAGCACAAAGGGGTAGGTGTGAAAGTCAGGTGGTAGATGTAGGTGATGCATTTCAACAAACAGGAGGAGGGCGGATTGTGGGGAGGAGAGGAGGGTGTGGGCCTGGATGATGGTATTGTAAAAGAAGGTAGATGGGGTTGGGATTTGATTTAAGATGGAGTTGGCATAGTGAATGGACGGTGATGATGGAGCGTTGAGGACTATTAAAAAGTAGAGGATTTTGGCAAGTACGAATGAAGGGTTGAGGGAAATGAGTCGTTGCGTGATGGTTTGGGCGTGGGCCTGTTTTAGCTGTTGGAGAGTCTTGCACTGGTTGAGAATCAAGAATTTTGGGTGTGTAGCGATTGACATTTTATATGGTGCGAGAAACACGTGCTAATGCGTTGCACGTGTGAAAGATGGATATCGTTCATTTGGTGGGCCAACAGGATAAACATGCTTTGTTGCCAAAAATAAGATTCATTGGGTTGGGTAGTATATAATCATAACAGTAGGCCCCATGAAGGTGTTAGTCATGGGCATTTCCATCTCTACTATTTCCCATAATGTGGCCTACTTAAGTCTTAGATCTGCCTAATTTTTGGTTTCATGTCCTAATATAAGCTGTATAAACTGATGAATGAAGTGGATGTCACGCACAGAGCTTTTAGTCACACGAGCTCCTGTAATACAGGGTCCTTGGAAATTCATATACACCCAACTCTACCCGGACCCATGAGATGGTGAGGAAACTCATGCAATTGTGAGGTAACGGGGGAATGATCTCATCCATTCGAACGTAAGTGTGCGGCCCACCGTGACGTGTAAGTGCCATCCTATCCATCCATTAGATGTGCCCTCATGTTAGGCCTCAATTCCAAAATTTAGCCTGATCCATAACTCTGGAGGCCCATAAGAAAGAGAACAAACGTGGGCACCCACTAGCGAAGGTGGCCTACCAGAGAAATTTTCAGATGCATTTGTGGCCCACCATTGTTGTGTATATCCTGTTGATGCAGAAATCTAGTCGATCTAGCCTCACCTCCTGCCAGCTGCTGAGTACCTACAGTTAACGGAGAACAAGAGAATGAATTGGGAGTGTTGGGTAAGGCCGAAAACCATCCTATGCCCAATTCAAGCGTATTAACTCACAGTTGGTGTACTAGAATCCTTATATTTGTGTATCTTATTCCATGGAGAGGGTCTCATACTTTTGTTGGAGCGAGGGTCTCATACATTTAGCTCCATTTTATGAATAACATATCCCATCCAAACTAGTCATTTGGGAACCACAAGGATGAAGGGACACCACAAAACTCAGGTGGGCCACACTACATGAATATGTGGGTTTTAGGTGTGATAATACATTGCTCCATTGGTGTGTCCCACCTTGGTTTCGCACCGGTATGATTAGTGCGATGTAGGATGAAATGAGGAAGTGAACCCCATGCACAGTTGGGTGTCATGGTCTTAAAATGATGGTCCATGTTGGTATAAAGTCTTAGTGGCACTCACACACATGAGACCATCCTGGTCAATACCAACACAAGACTTCTTGATGCAGCTCAAGGTGGGGGCCAGATTGAGTCTGAGTGGAGCCCAAAAAACCAACCTTGGCCCAAATGGTGTATAAAACTAATGAAGCATCTAACCTGGAATTTCAGGCAGTAGTACAAGTGGGCCCAACTGTTCCTGACCCTGGCCTAAAAGTCTTTGATATTGATGGTATAACTTTAGTGCAAGATGGAAAATGGTTGGACCCTTAGATCACCACTTTGGATGGCTGGGATAGCATGATTGTGGATGAAGTATGACCCATTTGAATGTAACAAACCTCATTGTCTAATGGCATGCTTCCACGTGTTGTGTTGCAATCCCATCCAACACCCAACAAATCTCATCAATCGGAGGGTGCCACCTCTCCCCTGCCACAAACTCATGATCCACACCATCCACTTGAATCCAACTACACCCAAGACTCTTCCTCACTCTCCTCACATACACTAACCTCCTCATCCTACATCCTTCCACATCCTTGCCTTAGAATAGATGTTGACCATGATGGAGTAGGTCCCACCACCATCACGGGCTAGTTCCATCAAGTGCCCAGTAGCAATCTCAGCCACCTCAACATTCCCATGTATCCTGCACCCCCTTAGCAGACCCCTCCCCCCCCCCCCACCCCACACACACACACACACACATCACCCTCCATTGGCATGCTCTCTATAATCTCCACTGCTTCTTCGATCAGCCTAGCCCGCCCAAGCAGATCAGCCATGCACCCATAATGGCTTAGACTATGACAAACATTGTAGATGCTTTCCATCTCATCGAACAATTGCCACGGATGTTCAACTAGGCCCGCGTGGCTACACCCCACCAAAACAGCTAAGAACGTGACCCCATTTGGATTGATCCCCACGTCTGCATTTTCATGAAGAGTTCGAGTGACCGCTGGCCATGCCCGTGCATGGCTAGACCAGCGATCATGGCATTCCACGTGAAGATATTCTTATCATGACTCGATTTGAAGATGTCCATCGCAATGCCAATGCACCCACATTTCGCATACATGTCAACTAGGCCCGTGGACAGGAACACATTGGGCAAGAACCCAGTCCGTCTGATGTGATCATGGATGGCCATTCCCTTATCTAACATGCCCAACTATGCGCACGCAGAGATCGCACCGACTAATGCAACATCGTCAGGGCGCACCCCCAGATCGAGCATTTCATCAAATAGTTGTATCCCTTCGTTGCAGCGGCCCACCTAGGTGTACCCCACCAAGAGGGTGCCCCATGAAACAGAATCTCTAACGGGCATTTCATCGAATATTGCACGTGCAATGTCCACCTCCTGGGCCTTAACGTACCCTACGATTAATGTGTTATAAGACACGATGTCCCGCTGCCGGCCCTCGTCGAACACCTGGCTCGCCTCGTCCATCAAATCCGAGTCCGAGTAGGCGTGGATCAATGCGTTCGTCACGTAAATGTGGTCGCTGAAGCCGAATTTCAATGCTTGGGAGTGGATGGAAAGTGCGGTTGAGGTCGCGGCGAGGCAAGTGCACGTTTTGAGCACAAAGGGGTAGGTGTGAAAGTTAGGTGGCAGATATATGCGACGCATTTCAACAAATAGGAGGAGTGCGAATTGTGGGGAGGAGAGGAGGGTGTGGGCCCGGATGATGGTATTGTAAGCGAAGGTGGATGGCGTTAGGATTTGATGGAAGATGGAGTTGTGTTCACTCCCCAAGTGCAGGGTTATGATGTAGTAATAACTCGGTAAGACCGAGATCGAATCCCAAGGGACTGAAACTTGTACGTTATCTAAAACTAACCAGAACTAGAACTAGATTAAGATGAAATCTAAACTGAATGTAATTTAAGAAATAATGGTGAAATAATTATCTAAACTTGAGAGAAATCAGGAGAAGGGAACTAGGGATTCAGAAGATCCACTTGTAGAGATCAGGGAGAATTTATGCTTGCATCAAAAATCATGGAAATTACTGAACTGGCGTTGATCTAGTTTTCAAAGAGATGAAAGGTGTATGAATTAGAATGGATTCCATCACCAAACCATGCCCACAGACTATGGCAAACAACAGAATTAAACTAATTACCAACCAATCATATGTATGAAGGTTAAGAAAGGTACCGTCATCCAACCATGCCTAGGAGACTATGGTGAACAACAGGGCTTCCTAACGTCATAAACATTAAAGAGAATGGGAATATTAAAAGTCATTGCAGACCCATTGTAATTTCAGTCACAATAGACCATTAAAAACCTAAAATATTTCCATTAAAATCAAACTAAAACTAACTTCAATTCAAAAATTAAAATTAAATTAAAAGCATATAATCTCTCATCTCACTACAAGCTTCACCTCCTAGCCCTAGCTAGGAGGATTTAGCCTGCCATGGATGGGCTCAATCCAAATAAATAAAGAGAAAAAGAAAAGGAAAAGAAAAGGGAAAGAAAAAAACCAAGCTCCTCTCTCTCTCCTCTGCCCACGTTGAAACCCAAGCTCGAGCCCTCTGTTCTTCCTCCCAAGACCCTGAATGAATGCTCCCCACGTCCAAAAACCTCTTTTTATAGCTGCTGGAAGGCTGGAGTCAGTGACAGAGTTGTAGCAGGACACGGAGTGCAATTTTCGCAGCCAAGTTCGGTACCATGAAACATGCCACTTTCCTCGCTCAAATTTCAAAGAAACACCGTCTCTTAGTACTTTCTTGGGTCCTCTACATGATAGACGGTTCAGATCTGCCATATGATCAAAGATGGTGGGCCAAAACTGTCCGAAAAAGTCGGTTTTCGCGGATGTGCGAAACCTTTCGCACCATTTCGCTGTTGTGGTCGGTGGGCCCCACAGAAGCATTTTCTGGAAAATCCACCCCGTCCATTGGATTCAGAACGAAATTTCAGTCAAGAATGGGTGGTTTTGAACGTCCATTGACGTGGCCCAGAGAAGAAATCACAAAAAGATCAGATTTGAACGCTACCGGGCAGCCCTTTTGTGGCCTTTGTATCTCACACGTGTGCACGCATGGGTGAAAAGTGACAACATGGTTTTGTAGTGCTCGCAGCTGTGTACACGGTGGACGGTTTGGATTGGGCTTATGGGGCACATGTGGGGCCCACAGTCGATCGCAAAAAGGGCCAGCGGCCGTGCATGACGCGGTGCGAAAGTGAAATTTTCTTCCGCTGTGATGATCGGTGGGGTCCACTTAGCTTTCTTTTCGAAAATCCACACCGTTCATTGGCTTCAGGACGAAAAATCAGCCAGGAAGGGCGAGTTTATTTCGTTTTTGGTGTGGCCCACGAAAATCTTGATTCCGCCGTCCATCTTCCTTTTAACGGTTTAAAAATCCATCTTTGCAGTCTTTTGAAATTCTGCTACCTAGGCATGCATTATTGCTACCCCATAGGACAACTGAACGGTTCTGATCATCAATTAATATGGTGAGTGGGACCCACAGTTGAGAAACGACCGGCTCTTTTCCGGACGCTGTTTAAAAACAGAATTTTCCGTTTTGTTGCTGGAGACGTCGGTCAAACCGACTTGGAGAAATACATGTGGTTTGGTGTGGCGCGGCTACACATGTGCTCAATGCACACGCCATACAAACAGGGCCCCAGCACATGTACACGCCATACAAACAGGGCCCCATTATGATGTTCTTCAAAAATCCAATCCGTCCATCTTGTTTCTAATATTATTTTGACCGTTGATAAGAATTTTGAGTCAGTTCCAGATATCAGGTGGGCCCAGAATCAACGGTTTATGGGCTGATCTGTCATTTGGGGCACTTCCCGAAATCTTCAATGGCTGAAATTTTATATGTACGGCTAATTTATGGTCCTCAGGCGACGTATGAAGTTTCGAGCCGAACGGATGGTGGGAACCTCGTGATCTTACATTCTGGACGTCCTTTAGGCCACTTGAGCTTCAATTTCTAACTTTTCTCGGATTTCTGACCGTGTATATTTGTCAATCTTGGTCCCCTGAAGTGTGTCCCTTGCCTGTGGCGTCAACAGAGTGTTAAATTCATACTTTTAGTAAATTTTTGCATTTCATGCTTTCAACTACATCCTGTATCACAAACACGGCAAAACGGGCCATTAAACGGCATTATGTACGTAAATTCAGGTAATAAATGGGGTCTAATATGCAGTATTTGACCCTCAACAAGTTGGCATAGTGAATGGACGGTGATGATGGAGCGTTGAGGACTGTTAAAGAGTAAAGGATTTTGGCAAGTACGAATGAAGGGTTGAGGGAAATGAGTCCTTGTGTGATGGTTTGGGTGTGGGCCTGTTTTAGCTGATGGAGAGTCTTGCACTGGTTGAGAATCAAGAATTTTGGGTGTGAAGCGATTGGCATTTTGTATGGTGTGAGAAACACGTGCTAATGCGTTGCACGTGTGATAGATGGATATCATTCATTTGGTGGGCCAACGGGATAAACATGCTTTATTGCCAAAAAAGTTGATTTGGTAATTAAATTCAAACCCCTGTTAATATATACCATGCATAGCTACTTTTGGATTAAAGTTGATTCCAAATACAGGTGCCAAACACAATAGGATGATTTCAAATCCTGGGGTTTTAAAATCAAGGGGTTCCAAATCCACGCTCCCAAACATGCCCAATTTATCCCTTTAATTTGAGTTAATATATTACACATGTACCATTTCTAAGTGCCTAATTATCAAACCTCTTACACAGGCAGAGTATCAAATAACCCCTTGAATCTTCCTATAGAGTCTGCTCTTGTGAAAAGCTTGCCTAGATTAGTCGTTCCATTGAGTCAAAGCCATATTTTAAAGATGAACCAGTGATCTAAGTGTAATACCCGTGCTCAGTGGGTCCCATCGTGATGTCCGTGTAAAATCCACTCTATTAATCAGTTGAAACCTCTCATCTTATCCATAAATAAGATCGGTAAAAAAATTTATGTAGGTCACACCACACGAACAATGTGATTAATGGGGAATTAATGCTCACCACGAAAAACAATGGGAAATTAATGCTCACCATTTTTTGGACAAGGATGATATTTTTATTTTCCCTTTATCCTTGTGGGAATGAGTTTATGAATGGGTTGGGTAGTATATAATCATAACGGTAGGCCCCATGAAGGTGTTAGTCATGGGCGTTTCCATCTCTACCATTTCCCATGATGTGGCCCACTTGAGTCTTGGATCTGCCTAATTTTTGGCTTCATGTCCTAATATAAGTTGTATAAACTGATGGATGGAGTGGATGTCACGCACAAAGCTTTTGGTCACACGGGCTCCTATAATACATGTTCCTTGGAAATTCATATCCACCCAACTCTACCGGACCCATGAGATGGTGAGGAAACTCATGCAATTGTGAGGTAACCAGGGAATGATCTCATCCATTCGAATGTGAGTGTGCGGCCCACCGTGACGTGTAAGTGCCATCCTACCCATCCATTAGATGTGCCCTCATGTTAGGCCTCAATTCCAAAATTTAGCCTGATCCATAACTCTGGAGGCCCATAAGAAAGAGAACAAACGTGGGCGCCCATTGGGGAAGGTGGCCTACCAGAGAAATTTCGTGGCCCACCATTGTTGTGTATATCTTGTTGATGCAGAAATTTGCTCAATTCAGCCTCACCTCCTGTGAGCCGATGAGTACCTGCAATTAATGGAGAACAAGAGAATGCGGTGGGGTTAAGGCTGGAAACCATCGATGCCTAAGTTAGGAGTATTAACTCACATTTTGTGTAGTAGAATTTGTATATTTGTGTATACCTTGTTCCATGGAAAGGGTCTCCCATCCAAACTAGTCATATGGGCCCCACTAGGATGAAGGGACACCACAAAACTCGGGTGGGCCACACCACACAAATGTGGGTTTTAGGTGTGATAATACACTGCTCCATTGGTTTGTCCCACCTTGGTTTCGCAACGGTATGATTTGTGTAATGTAGGATGAAATGAGGTGAACCCCATGCACCTTTGGGTCTTAAAACCATGGTCCATGTTGGTATAAATTCCTAGTGGCACTCACACACATGAGCCCATCCTGGTCAATACCAACACAAGATTTCTTGATGAAGCTCAAGGTGGGGGCCAGATTGAGTGTGAATGGAGCCCATAAAACCTGAAACGGATTGGCTACTCCCCCTGCCACCAGCCAATGGCTGATGGTCAGTGCTCTGTGGGCCCATCATGATATATGTGTTTCATTCATGCCGTCCATCTATTTTTCTAGATCATTTTACGGTCTGAGACCAAAAAATGAGGTATATCACAATCTCAAGTGGACCACATTACAGGAAACAGTGTTGGATTGAACATAAACCATTAAAAACATTTTGGGGGCCATAAAAGTTTTGGATCAAGTTGACCTTTGTTTTTTGTTTTGTTTTTTTTTTTTCTTTTTAACTTCATCAAGGTCTGTATGACCTAATCAACAGATTGGATGTCAAATAAACAGTACAGTGGGCCTTGGAAGGATTTTAATTGTGGATATCCAATCACAATTGTTTTCCTATGGTGTGTTCCACCTGAGATTTCTATCCCTCTCATTTTTGGGATCAAGCGCTAAATTTATCTGTAAAAATGGATGAACGGCATGGATGAAACACATACATCATGTTGGGGCACACAGAGCACTGACCACCAGCCACCGGGCTAGTGGCAGGGGGAGTAGCCAATCTGTTCCAGATGGTGTATACAACCAATGAATCATCAAACCTGGAATTTCAGGCAGTTGTACATGTGGGCCCCACTGTTCCTGACCCTGGCCTAAAAGTCTTTGATATTAATGGTATAACTTTAGTGCAAGATGGATCATGGTTGGACCCTTAGATCACCACTTTGGACGGCTGGGATAGCATGATCATGGATGAAGTATGACCCATTTGAATGTAACAAACCGCATTGTCTAATGGCATGCTTCCACGTGTTGTTTTGCAATCCCATCCAACACCCAACAGATCTTATCAATGTGAGGGTGCCACCTCTCCCCTGCCACAAACTCATGATCCACACCATCCACTTGAATCCAACTACACCCAGGACTCTTCCCCACCCTCCTTACATACATCAACCTCCTCATCCTAGCCACATCTTTCCACCTCCTTGCCTTAGCATAGATGTTGACCATGATGGAGTAGGTCCCACCACCATCAGGGGTCAGTTCCATCAAGTGCCCAGCAGCAATCTCAGCCACCTCAACATTCCCATGTATCCTACAACCCCCTAGCAGACCCCCCCACACATACACATCACCCTCCATTGGCATGCTCTCTATCATCTCCACCGCTTCTTCGATCAGCCCAGCCCGCCCAAGCAGATCGGCCATGCACCCATAATGGCTTAGACCACGACGCACATTGTAGATGCTTTCCATCTCATTGAACAACTGCCGCGCATGTTCGACCAGGCCCGCGTGGCTACACCCCACCAAAACAGCTAAGAACGTGACCCCATCTGGCCTGATCCCCATGTCCTGCATTTTTATGAAGAGTTCGAGTGACCGCTGGCCATGCCCGTGCATGGCCAGACCAGTGATCATGGCATTCCACGTGAAGATATTCTTGTCATGGCTCGATTCGAAGATGTCCATCGCAATGCCAATGCACCCACATTTTGCATACATGTCGACTAGGCCCGTGGACAGGAATACATTGGGCAGGATTCCAGTCCATCTGATGTGATCATGGATGGCCATTCCCTTATCTAACATGCCCAACTGTGCACACGCAGAGATCGCACCGACTAATGCAACATTGTCAAGGCGCACCCCCAGATCGAGCATTTCATCAAATAGTTGTATCCCTTCCTTGCAGCGGCCCACCTGGGTGTACCCCACCAGGAGGGTGCCCCACGAAACAGAATCTCTAACGGTCATTTTATCGAATATTGCACGTGCAATGTCCATCTCGCGGGCCTTAACGTACCCCGCGATTAATGTGTTAAAAGACACGATGTCCCGCTGCCGGCCCTCGTCGAACACCTGGCTCGCCTCGTCCATCAAATCCGAGTCCGAGTAGGCGTGGATCAATGCGTTCGTCACGTAAATGTGGTCGCCCAAGCCGAATTTCAACGCTTCGGAGTGGACGGAACGTGCGGTCGAGGGCTCGCCGAGGCGCGCGCACGTTTTGAGCACAAAGGGGTAGGTGTGAAAGTCAGGTGGCAGACATAGGCGACGCATTTCAACAAACAGGAGGAGTGCGGATTGTGGGGAGGAGAGGAGGGTGTGGGCCCGGATGATGTTATTGTAGGCGAAGGTGGATGGGGTTGGGATTTGACGGAAGATGGAGTTGGCATAGTGAATGGACGGTGGTGATGGAGGGTTGAGGACCGTTAAAGAGTAGAGGATTTTGGCAAGTACGAATGAAGGGTTGAGGGAAATGAGGCCTTGTGTGATGGTTTGGGCGTGGGCCTGTTTTAGCTGTTGGAGAGTCTTGCACTGGTTGAGAATCAAGAATCTTGGGTGTGTAGCGATTGGCATTTTGCATGGTGTGAGAAACACGTGCTAATGCGTTGCACGTGTGAAAGATGGATACTGTTCATTTGGTGGGCCAACAGGATAAACATGCTCTGTCGCCAAAAATAGGATCCATTGGGTGAACATGTGTATACGTGAAAAGAAAAAGGAATCACCTCAAGCCCATTGTTTCATCCCTTGTGTATTTTTTATTTACACTTTCGCCACTTTAAAGCGTTGGATATTTTTAGCACGGTTTCTTGACTCGGTTACTCGTCTTGACTCGTTGTGTCTGAGTCGAGTCGGCACTCTCCCGAGTCGAAGGTGAATCCGGGAGATTTGGCGTGCACATATATGGTTAGGAATAAATGTGCCAACGAGACATTCGACGGCTAGGATCTCTCAGTTCGGGAGATTTGGAGGGCATGGTCCGTCCATCCATGATGGGGGCAAAAATCCAAATTTGTTAACTTGTCCTGCAAATAGACGGTTGAAAAAGAAATTAAAAAAATGTAAAAAAGCGTGGACGGCAGGATTCGAACCTGCGCGGGCAGAGCCCACATGATTTCTAGTCATGCCCGATAACCACTCCGGCACGTCCACTTTCTATCTTTGAAGTTATTTTTATCTTTGTCAATTCAAGATTATTTGGGGGATGTGTAATTCTCTGTCCTACCCGCGCGGTGATCTAGACCGTTCTCGGCGTCTAGATTTAAGCCCTATTGCAGATCCTTTGGTGCATGTGTGATCCAAGTCCAGAGCTAAGAAAGAAATTGGGTCTAGGTCAGGTCCAAGTCCAAAGCTAAGAATGAATTCGGGTCTAGGTCAGGTCCAAGTCCAAAGCTAAGAATGAATACGGGTCTAGGTCAGGTCCAAGTCCAAAGCTAAGAATGAATTCGGGTCTAGGTCAGGTCCAAGTCCAAAGCTAAGAATGAATTCGGGTCAAGGTCAGGTCCAAATCCCGATAAGATGGGTTTGGGTTGGGTCTTAAGTTGGGTTAGTCTAATTTCTAGTACCGAATTAAAATAGCATAGTTAAAGGACCCAACTGCATGTGGGGTAGTAGATGGGATCTCACGCAAAGGGGTGTGAACAGAAGCAGTTCAGGACAAGGCAAGACATAAATCAAATAAGACTCGGCTTGGGCTTCTCTGCTTTGGCAGGCTCAATCAGGTTTAGACCTAAGGGTGGTGGCAATGATCCCAACCTGGCTTTGCACTGGGCTTCAAGCCGCTAATATTCTAGCTGGGCCGGCTCGGATGAATGGCCTGATCAATTTCAAGGCCAGGCTAAGGTCAAAAGTCTTTTATATATTAGGGACATTCAAATGGAAAATATGGATTTTTTTTTTTAAATTTTTTTTTATTTTTTTAAAATATATCAAATTTCTGGAAGGGTCTGACCCATTGCCATCCCTACTTGGGGCTGTGTTTTACTTTTCATATCAAATTTCTGGAAGGACCTTGCTCGGGCCAAGACCGCCCTTCAACCATTTTAAATAATTGTTCTTCATCTAGGTAGGCGTTTGCATTTTATTATTTTAATTTCAAGGGTCAGAGCATTAAGTTCATTTTGGGTAAGGTTTTAGCTATGTCTATTTTTTGGGTGGCCCGGACCTGACCAAAAATGTTCGGTTTCAAATCCAGCCACATTTATTACTGGTCTGATCTAATGACTCATTTGGTGGACCCAACCCATCTGCACCCCCAAATCTATTTGCGTATGATATTAAGGGAAGTGTTAGATTTTTAGGGCATGGAGAGGTTGAATAGGCAATTTGTGGCACACGTGCCAGAACAGATCCGGGCTAGTCGATGCCCCATGATCCACTCATCAGGTCCCTGAGATGCCACGTTTGCAGTGTCATAATGCATGTGCATCTACCACCATGCATTGCACACTTGTCCCCTTGGATGTTATTGTTAGCAAGTGATGGGCTACAGCTGCTTTCGGAAACTTCTTCCTTCTTGGGGCACATTGGCGTTAAGGATATATGGAGCCTCATCTAGGAGGTGTATTGCTCGTCCAGCCATCACTTTTGTGAGTCAAGCTCTGCACGAAGCGGTCTAAGCTCGATAGGGTCACGAGGGCAGCGCCTCCTTCCTTGGGGTTCAAGGGCATAGCCCCCCAATACAGAAGACAATTTCATAATTTCACTTAAAATTGTATATAAACCCTCATTCATTTGAAATCATATATATTCTGTCGTTGAAAAATAAAGAAAAAGAGCTATCATTGTATTGAGAGTTGCTTCATTTTTTTTTAATTTTTTTTTACCTTTGAGGATAATGAATTGGTGTGAATCCGTGAACACGTCGAAAAAGAGCCACGTAAATATCCCTAGTGTGGTTTGGCTTCTTCTGTTTTTTTTTTTCTACTTTCTTTTAATTCCGATATTGTCGTGCCTGTGATTGAAAAATGACAAAGGATCTTTCTCCCAACAGTTGGATCATGGAGGTTCATCCCTAGAAAATGGGTATATGATGGTTAGTCAATGAATCACGAGATCATCTAGTAAATCCTTGCTGATGTCTTCAAGTTAGTTAGTGGCACACAAATGGAAAGTCAAGATGCGTGCAGAACCATGACACGTGGCATTCTCAAGCTACTTCATGTCACCTATTTGAACTTTAATGCTCTGGCAAACTCTGGCAAAGTATAGTGGATGATAAGCAGGGGCAAAATTGCATACGTGCCATATAAGTAATTCAAATTAAGCTGTCCAAGTGATGGGTCCCAGTTTAGATGTACCGTGAACAAAAACGTCATCAAACTGTCGGATTGGTAGACATTTATTAGTGAAAGCAAGGCTTGAAAGTATCATCCGATGTGCATCATACAATACATACCAGTATCACCCATGAACAAAACCCCTGCGTTCCATAAAAACAGCAAATACAGGGTGATACAGACCATATCGCTGGTGAAAGATACAACGCATTGATTCAAATCCTTGGTTTAAAAGAGAAATACTGATCGGTTGTACAACAACGAACCAGTGTCCACGAATTAGAGGTTTGGATTGCTCAATCAATCTGATTTTCGACTTGATGACAATAAGTTCCAGAGTGTAGTGGGTTGATGCTTTACTGGAGCATT
Organism: Magnolia kwangsiensis; assembly: GCA_037074715.1. Lineage (NCBI taxonomy): Eukaryota > Viridiplantae > Streptophyta > Magnoliopsida > Magnoliales > Magnoliaceae > Magnolia > Magnolia kwangsiensis. The sequence continues at coordinate 166,762,566 of CM073574.1, read as the reverse complement.
GAATGACTACCATAGTTCAAAAACTCAACCTGGAGATTTCAAGCCAAGTCTCTCAGAAACACAGCTTGAGAAGCCGGCTGACTCGACACAACTTGAACTAAGTAGACCACCATATCAAGAGCCATGTCAGAGGCCTTTTAGTAATCAAAAGCAGCAGCCAGCCAGAAATGCAACCTTGTTACCAACATTCCATAAGCTGAAGCTTCGCTTTTCTACACAAAAAAAAAAAATTGAACTATGATCTAAGGTGATTGACAAGCAGGATCAATCAGGGTTAAGTTCAAATGGTAAATTTTATCTCAATCAGCTCGATCCAAATAACTTGATCAGACAACTTTGGTTCCAAACAAAGAAGATTGGTCAGACGGAAAGATGGGGATTAGGTCTACGATGCATAAGATGCTCCATGGGAAATTGTATTCCTACAATATTTCACCTGGATGAAGTTGCCTAGCAATGCATAGGCCACAGTCAAAATACTACTTGCTACAAACCATCCCAGCCATTCCTTTGATCGATGGATAGATACAAGTATAGAACAGTTGAACATTACATTCAACTCCACTTTCCGAATGGTTATAGGATCATTTCTGCAAAAATAGAAAACCGTCCATGGCCTATCCATTGTGGGCCCACCTCCTGAAGTGGGTCTCCAAGTGATATTTACATACAGATTGACATGTTTTATACTATATATGTACATACAAATTCATCTTAAAACATGGGTAAGAAACAGAAAAAGAGTGAGCAAGGTCCTTACCTTAAATACTCGCTCAGTCAATGGGAAGTCTATTATTTTTCTGGACAGCCTACACATAGTATATCATGCCCACTTCAATTAGGCTGATGTGAGGGATATTGAGGGCCACAGCAGGCCCTCTGCAGTTCTTCCTGAGGAATGAGTAACCAAAGTCGATCGCCATCTTCTTCAAGAACGATGATGATCGCCGGGCCTTCACATATGAATGGCCCATTATATAAGTGACGCCTGCCTCTTTGGCATGTATTAAATCTGTCAGCTCTTCCCTCACCAATGCATTCATAGACGGATTTTGCTGCAGCTGGAACCTCACCTGCCGTTGTCTCCTCGGTGGGGCCCCATCCTCGAACATAGGGCTTATGCGCTGCAGGGTAGGCGATCTGCTGCTTCGAATTGTGGGGCTCAGATTGTAGTCTTCTAGCTCAGACACTATCAAGCTTGTGCTCTGCCTATCGGCTCTCGCGCTTATAACCGCCATCCGTCCATCCACGGGGGAGCTCTCAGTGCTTGTGAACTGTGGCGTGTCGTCTGCCTCCATCTGGATGAACTCTGCAATGCTCTGGATAAGCTGGTTCTCAAAGTCACCGTTGTCCCTCTGGATATCCATGTAGCCATATCTTACTATGCATCTGTACATCCTGTAGGGCCTTGGGCAAGCCCGCCCAATCAAGAAGCGCTCTTCGACAGAGACGTGGGGCACAGGAACTGACTTCACACATACGAATACCAACACTGTGTGGAATGCAGGGAGGTTGGTGATGAAATGGCTGAAGATGGGTGGCACCCCAGTGGCCAATTCCGAGTAGATGAGGCCCATTCCTGGGACACGGACAATTTGGAGGCTCGGTCCGAGGCTGAGTAGCCATCTTAAAGAGACTTTGTTGTTCAGATCAAACTCATATTTCTTGCGGGTCCCATAGTGCCAGACATACATGACAACCATGAATATGCATGAAAGGACGAGGGGCACCCACCCTCCCTGGGCCACTTTCGTGACTGCAGCCGACAGGTAGACACCCTCAATGGATGCAAAGATGATCAGGAACATAACTGCCAGCAGAATGCTTTTCTGCCATACGAAGATTATGATGAGCGTCATGATGAACGTCGTAATGAACATGACTGTCATGCAAGCAATGCCTGCAAGAAAACAATCCGGTTCCCATAAAATAAATCATCAAGTTCCATTTTTATGACATAGCCTCATAGGCTTGTGGGCCACCACAAGGACAGATGATAGCCTAATCATAGTCATTTGATGATCCCAGCCATCTTATGACTATAATTTCATCCATTTTCTAACCACTAATGTGATGGCTAAGATAGTCCATTCACTGCAGCTTCTTGATCTATTAGCCTCTTCACATGGTGACCCATAGTTCTAAAACTTGGGGACTCAATTCAACTTGACTAGAAATTGAGCCAAGTCACTGTGAAACTCGCCAAGGATGTTTGACTTGGTTTAGTCTCAGCTTCAAGATGACTTGAACAGAGTCACTCGCTTGACTCAAGAGACTTTTCAGTAGCAAACAGCATCTACCAAATAATGATGCACTGTTTCCATATTTTGCACACGTACAGACACACATATTCAAACTGTCCTAAGTGTCTATAAGTAGTGCAATTAGATTTCTACTTTAATTATGAGATATTGAGTCAAGTCGAATTGAATCGAGTCAACCTGACCTGGCTGGATATCAAGCTGAGTCAAGTTTTTAAGCTTTTAAACTATGGGTGGCCTACTGAACAAATGGATCCAATTGGCCATAGAAGTCCACAATGTGCCATATAAGAGCTGATATTGACTTGTAAGCCTCCATCTTGAAGCAACTTGCAAGCCTTCCCTTGGCCAACCCCTCTTTATGAACTTGAACAACAACTTAAATAAGAGCTCTTACCATAAGCATTTCCGATAATGGTTGTGTCTCGAAACCCAACAGTTACAGCAAGGCATAGTATCATGAGTATCCAGTTTATCTCAGGGATGTAGATCTGCCCATAAATATGCCTTGAAGTGTGGACCACCTTGACTCGTGGAAAGCAACCAAGGGCATGGCACTGTTTGATGATTGAGAAGGTAGCACTGATGACTGCTTGGCTCCCCACAATGGCAGCGAGGGTAGCGATCACAAAGACGGGCCAAAAGAGAGGAGCTGCAAGAAGAGAGATGACAAAAGTCAGCTTCTACTGATTTTGGATTGGTAAGCAAAGAGCATTTTAGAAATTAACGTTACCTTTTGGGGGGTTAGCCTCCCCCAAAAGAGACCGGGAAAGCCTAAAAGAGACTGGGTACTTCGACTGACAGAGAGTTGACCAAAAGGGATGCTAGCAGCTGACAAAACAGTTTTGTCTCTAATTTTGACATAACAGATCATTTTCACCTTACACACCATTTTATGGTTGATGGTGTGGCCCACTTTGATGTTTCTATGGCATCACAATGTCCATTAATTTCGGCCACACATTCTAGGACATGAGAAAAAAAATGAGGGAATCCCAAACTCAAGTGGGCTATACAAGAAGATATGATGGGGATATGTTGTGCACTGTTGAAACATTGGGGCATGGAGAAATTTTGGACAAGGATGATCTTGAAGAAATTCAAAACTAAAGTGGGCTATACAAGAGGATATGGTGGGGATATGTCACTGTTGAAGCATGCTTGGGGCAAGGCGAAATTTTGGACTAAGATGATCTTTGTGTCCTCCATCCTAGTGTGAATAGCAAAGAATGGGTTGGAATGCAAATTAAAGGGGTTAGGAAGCTTATTAACTATGGGATACAGTATGAAATACGTACAGATTTTATAGAAATTTTAGGTACTACTTGAAGACAGAAAAGGAACATTTGAAAAACGATTTTCTTTCTTCCACAAATCCCAAAGACACTGTTGGGTGTGGCTGGCTTTTTCAGAAACACGAACCAGAATAGGCATGAAAACACCAGACCTTCCGGTTTTGTGATATTTCAATTAATAGCAGAAATTCCAACAAAACCTCCCAAGTGTCTCAGAACCTCTCTTCTAAGCAGGAAACTATAAATCACACTACGAGAAATTGAAAAGTTAAAAAAACCAATGTAAGCATATGCATGAACTGACCTGGTATTGAGTCATAGAAACTAACTGGGATTTTGGAAATGTTCTTAGTCAGAAAAGCAGCCTGCCCCATGTATTGTACTACCAGGCATGGGTAAATGACAAAAGCGAAGGCAAGCTGCATCATCAAGAAGAAAATTAAGGTAGAGTAAATGACGCTTGCATCAAATACAAAAAATTCCAAACGTAGTAATGACTTACCCTTATTGACAAGGCATTGAAGTGACCGAGATCTGCGAACATAGCTTCAGTACCTGTGAGAGCCAGAAATGTTCAGCTAGCAGAAACCAAGGGTGCCTTTTGATATAATGAAGTATCTGGGCATGCAGATGCTTCTCCACCCAAATCTCAAGCATGTTGCAATGTGGCAGAAACCAGAAGCACATCTGGAATTTTGTGTCTTCCCAGGCACCAAGCAGGGCAGATATGAGTCAGGGATGATAGTGAGCCTGGATGGATTTGGGATGAGAATAGAGGCATGTGATCTGGCCTGGGCATTACTTGAGGCCTGATAATTAAATGGAATGGGCCTTGGCTTCAGTATGCATAAATGCCCAATTGGGACAGCCAGCCCGACTTATTGAACATTACTGGTAAGTTAGCTAACAGTCTGTGCTGGGTTGGATTTTCAGCTCAAGTGGATATTGGACGAGCATTGGTCCACGTTACAGCCATAAGCATCTGTTTCATGCTAGAAATCCCAGGATTTAGCCTTCATCCAACCAGCACCCATGTTTCCATGGAATTTGGCAAAATGTCTTAATGTCTTAGTAGTTCGAATCATATGTTCCATTTCAGTCAATAACCACAGAAAGCGAGTTATGATAATATCCTGCTTTAAGAAGTTGACACTCGACTTGGAGCCCATTAGGAGTCCAGGTCTTAGTTGATTTGAGATGGTGTCAAGTACTCTAAGTGGACTTGGGTCTCCATTCATGGCTCAGTGGTAGACTCACAAGAGTTTCAACACTGAGACCAGGGATTGAATGCCCATGTGGTGTGAATGGGTGTGTGAGTGTGGGGTGTGGGTGTGTGTAAAAAAAAAAAAAAAACGTACTCGACTGGACTTATTTCCTTTTGAAATTAGAAGTTCAATAAGGTTTTATAAAAGACCAAGTTATCCCTTGACTGTAGTGATGAGTGAGTTATAGACTGGATCTGTTAGTTTTTCAAATTACTGAATTGAGTTTCTTCAATCTCACATAACATTAATTTTGCAACCAAGAATGTTCCATATGCATGATCATGGCTAAGTAATGAAACTCAATTGGTATCTGAAGTTCTGAATGGCACGTACCCGTTATGCAGAGGAGTATCCCTCCAAGAGAAATCCAACCATCTTTACCCGTCTCTCTAAAGAACTTGTAGATGTAATATGGAGACAATGCACGCCATATTTTGGGATTCCAGTGGATGGTGTTGTATAGGCCAATGCCAAAAATAGATATCAACCATATAATCACAATGGGTGCAAAAAGAAATGCTACCCTGTGTGTGCCGTAATGCTGCAGTGTGAAGAGGCCAACCAAGATGACACAGGCAAGCAACACCAACTCACCTGGATGTATTCAGACAACATCATCAATCACAACTCACAAGATAGAAACCAAGGATGTGAATTATCAACAGTTTTCTGAAACCTGAATGGTATCAGAGAGTTGGGTTCGTCTGGATCGGACCACGCCACTAAAACAGGCCAGGTCACTAAAAACCCATTTTAGGAAAGAACTAGTTCAAACTTCAAACTGTTCAGATCAACAAGCCCAACTATCCACGTTTATGCAGTCCATCCTATCCAATCAGATGCAGTAACTGGTCAGACATTCTGATAGTTTTATTCACTCATTATGTCATGGTGATGTCAAAGCATGGGTTGGTTGGACCCAGTTTGGTCTGAACTGTGTACTGTCTCGGTTTTAAAACATTGATTATCAGCAGATGTGACAGTACCTCTACCCTCCTAATACCTGAAACGTGGCTCCAAATAAAGGGTAATGAGTTGCAGGCTTTCACAGCTAGAAAACGGAAGTAGCATTGCCTCACAAATAAGAAACGACTAACCACTTACCCTCTTTTAGTTTCCTCTCAGTCACTTGCAATCCCGAAACTGATGAAAGAACTGCAAATGGCAAGGTTGAATGTCTTTAATTCATGACGAATTCAGCTAAACAAACTTATGAGAAATGCTATCAGATTAATCTACAATTTGTATTGAATTGCAATGATAAGTTAAATGGTAAGGACCTTAGCATTTGTGATGAAGGGTGGGCTGCAAATTACAGTTAATGTTTCTTTTGAGTTGGACATCGAAGGAATGTTAACTGAAAATTGAGGGTTACTTCCTCATTACAAGGTAATTACAAATCGATCATTTCCTCTATTTCACACATATTTGATAAATTCAATTCCAGAATTCATACAAATACAGCCACAAAATCACGGGCACTTTCAGAATGGAAATAGTCAGAATACTGATCCTTGTCAACAGAACCAAGCATGGATCAGAAGGGCATAAACAAAGTGCCACCAAGTTCCTCAAGGAAAGAAACATATTACCTGAAATTGCTGGAGTAAACACACCATCGCCAATCACCATGCAAGCACCAAACAATACTACAAGAAGTAGACCTGTCCGTAGCTTTTTATGCTTCTCAAGCAACCTCTTCAATGGAGAGGAGACTGCAGCCTGTGCTGAGGGCCCATATTTGTACATTGAGAGTTCCTCATCAGCAGCTTGCTGATTGGGAAGCAAACTAAACTTTGCATGCCTACAAAGTAGCGAGTAAAGAGCAAATGGTCCTCCTGGAAAGGTACAAAAATGTCACTATAAACAACTTCAGACCCATGAGAATGCATAAATGGCCATGGAGCAGGATTTTAGTTGTGATGTACCTTCACCATTATCGTCAGCACTCAATACAATGAAGACGTACTTGACTAAGGGAATCAATGTAAGGGTCCAGAAAATCAAGGAAAATGCACCAAAAATGGCCTCCTCATTTTGATGATGTTGCAACTTCCCTATAAATGTGCTGGAGTACACATAGAGAGGGGATGTGCTCAAGTCCCCGTAGACCACGCCGAAGCTTTGATATGCTAACATTAAGTTCCTGCAGTGGTTCCTCCATGAAGGCTGCATTACCAGCAAACCATATTTAATTCTAAGAGGCAAGACCAGTGCCAAGCTAAAGCCAGCCAAACCACCCATTTCTCAATAATTTCAGATAATAGGAAACCGTAACTGCATAGGATGCTGGATCCAGGTCTTAAAAACATGTTATGAACCCATAAAAGCTGCATTGCTTTTATATAATGGGAAATGCTGCTATTAAATGGAAAAGAAGTGGGGAAATGGTGAAACAGAGAAGGCCTCACCCACAGGAAAACACTGGTCATATTTTCCCAAAGTGAGAGTTATTGCCATTCTAGTTAAAAAGACAACTGGCATAAATAACATTTTTTGTTTAAAATGTACTTTTCATTGCATACAACAGTATAGAGTCATATTTCCCATCATAATGGGTGTTATGAAATAAAACCATGGCTAGATTCTAACTGGGATTAGCAAAAAATGAAAATTACACTTCAAATTTCCAGATTGTACAAGATAATACTACTAGAAATTTTTGTTTCATGTTTCGAGTTATATCACAGCAAAGGAGTTCAAAATTGTTGAGTGAGTCATAATTGGGCCTAGTTAACTAAGTTAAGCAAAGCTCCCAAACTACTGAGTTGAAACTCCAATCTTGTAACAAATAGGTCAATTTATTAACTTGGTTGCTTCTTACTGAATGCTGATACGCAGGTCACTGCATAAAAGTTCTACATGCAATGCCCATGTCATGTGATTGGAACTCTTGATCCAATGGCCACTGTATGGATCAGTCAAAAATCACAGTTGTTGGACAATTTCCCCAAACTACTTGTTGTGAGTTGTACTAGTTGAATTTGGACCACACCATTGGGATCGCAATATTCCACCATGCTCCACAGCTGGCATTCATGGCGACCCACTTTGTGTCGGCACACATTCTGGTCTCTTTTACAAGTAGCCCTTTCCACTCATGGCAGTTGCACTCTAGTTGTCCAGGTAGCTTTCTCCACATCAAGGCGGCTTTCACTCTAGTCTAGGTTGCCCGTTCCATAGGTTGCCCCTTCCGTGACTCAAACAAAAGACGTGGTGTTGGCTCTAATACCATTTGTTAAAAACCTAAGCAATATGCCAAAAACCCTAAGATTGATGGAACGCATGAAATTAGGCTATTAAACCATTGGAATCGTAACAGGCCTATCCATGTATGGCCCACCAAAAAGTTTTGAATACCACACTTGTTTGCCATGTGTACCTTGAAAAAGGGAACTACATAGAACTCTTATGCAGCAACTTGCTTATAGTCCTCATAGATGATAATAGGGAAAAAAAACATGTATTAGTATCACTATTGGAAAGGAATCGCGGCATGCTATTGTTTATCGGTTTTTTTAGAAATGTGTTAATCCACTCCCATTCCTTTATGGGGTCCTATCAGGATCCCCCCGACCGAGCAATAGTTCCCCACGGCTGTCGAGTGGAACCGTAGATGAAGAAGTGGAAAGTGTTGGGTAACATCATGTTATCCCATTTCAAATCACCCGCTCAATTCCCTTTTGTTGGATGATCCGTTAGAAGTGGTGGATCTTAGCTGGAACTGTTCCAGCTATTTGGTTTTTCCCAAGCGACACTTGTTGTCCTAAGTGATGAATTGTTTCAACACACAAGGGGGGCTGGCCATTTGTCTAAGAGGCGCTCATCCCTATTCAAGTAGATTGTTTGGTGAGGTAGCTGGACAATACCATGAATGACTAATAACAACCAATCAAAAGAAATTCTCCTCAAGGAAAATCTTATGTGGAGGCTCTTTATCTATATTTGGAAACAAGTTTTAACTTTTCTTCTTGAAGCCTAACACCCAGAAATTCACCTTTTTGGACATCGACCTTCTGACCTGCCAATGCTTCGAAACAGCTCAAAATCTTCCTCTCGTTTTGTTTTTTGTTTTTTTTTCCAGATAAAAATCTTCCTCGGTTACCGTTTGAATAGGGTCCACATCAGAAGAAAAAAGAAACCATATCATCAGTAAAGTGAGGATGAGATAATAGAAAGCGGATATTTTCAATCTTGAACAACCTGATTAAACCCTCCTCCTCCCTTGCTCTTTCTAGCATACTACTCATATCCTCCACGATAATGAGTGGGAGACAAGGGATCCCCCTGATGAACGCCTTAAAAAAACCTTTGGGTGTACAGTTGCCCAAAGCTTAAAATATGTTGAATTCAAGCACTCCATCATCCACCCACTCCACCTCACCCTGAAACCCCATCTCCTTGTCATGTGCTCCAAGAACTCTGAATCGACATGGTCATACTCTTTTTCTTTTCATGGCGAGCTTGCACACGATGCTAGACCTACACTCCCCATATCTAGAATCAAGTCAATTGACACATTCATGTCAATCAGAGTCCCATCTCGGATTTATGAATAAATGCCCTTGCAAGAATTGACATTACATTTCCAGTCACCTTTCAAAGTCTTTTCGCCAAGACCTTAGTTAAGATTTTAGATGATCATATTGAATCTTGATTTTTTTGGTGAAACAAATTTCGTTAAGCAGTCCCCAAACAGCCAAGACAAGGCTATGAAGATAATGATGGTCAGATATCAAATGGCTGGAGCAACATTTGGGGTAATATCCATGATAGGCCCAATCAGATGAACAGTATGGGCCTTGACGTGTGAGCCATCAGCGTGACTTTAGATCAGGACTTGGGATTTTGTGTGTCAATCAATGACACAAAAGACTTTCCCTATTGAGCAAGACTGGCAACAAGAAGTAGAAGATTCATATCCATGTACAAGAAAACTTATATAGCAAATCCCTCCAATTAATGAAACCAGAATTTATCCTTTCGAATCTACATGGGGTGCATCAGTTATTCTCACAACTTGCTTAGCCAATAAATAAAAATCTCAACAAAACCATATTCAGAGGTGACCTAAGGCTATACAAAGCACATGCAACGAACAATGGATATGTAGAGGAAATACATGATCCTTAGCATGAAGATATGCACAGTATCCTTGGGCCCAAGTTGCTACAAGTGGGCCCAATGTTCCAACATTGAAGATCATTGATCTGATGGACCGCACTATGCTCTCTCAGAGATGTCACAAGAATCTCCTCAGAGAAATCCTAATCCTCTGATCAACTGACAGAAAATAAACAGTTAAGATAAAAAAACAACACAGCAACAGTCTGCAACCAGTGCAAGAAGGCCAAAAATTGGAGGGATAGAATCTTCCAATCCAGGATACAGTTAAGAAAGCAACACAACACTGACCTATGATCAACGGAGGAAGGCCAGAGAATCGATAGACAGAAAACTGTAAAGATGAAAAATAGTAAAAATCCAAAATCAACAGAGTAAGGTCCAAAGATACGATGAATAGCACCTTCCGATTCGGGAGATTTTCAGGGCATCACCCACGCGCAGTGGGACCCATCAAATCAACGGCCTGGATTGTTGAAACACAAGCCCCAATTTCAGGAACTAAGGATGCTATGATATCCATACTTGAATCAATTCAATTTACTCCCTTTCTTTCCTGCACCTTTCTATCTTTTTCGACCATCCATTGCATCCAACATTGAATCAGTCTGATTCAACTACAACTAATTCCAATATTTATAAGAAAAAGAAAACATTAGAAACGAAAATCCTCTTTAAAAAAAGGGAAAAAAAAAATCTCAGTTATATTAGCAGAAAATTTCTTTTTAAAAATCAAATTACAGAATCTAAGAATAACTAAAACTAACATATACTCATTCCAAAAATTTTTTAAAATAAAATAAATTACTAAACATGAAGTAAGGAGAGGAAGCAGTAATTAACGCCCAGAAATATTGATAAACACAACCTTTCTGTCTACTTTTAGCAACACAACAGCACGAATTGTTCTACTTCATTCCAAAACTAGAAAAGAGGGGCGTTTCTATCAATCGGGTTGGGTGAATATATCAATTAACAAACGCAGAGATAGAGAGAAAGAGAGAGAGAGGAAACCCAATCCCTAACCCTAACCTGAGAAAGGGATCGAGGACTGGAGCTTCCAGACTCGGGCTCCATCGCTTCTTCAAAGATTCCGATCCTTATTTTCTACTCTCACGTATCAAGCAGCCGCAGCAGAGGCAGAAGAGAAGCGGGACTTTTGTACTTTCTGAAATCGTTATTTATAGACACCTGGAGCTCGCACGTGACATCCGTACTTTCACCGTTGGCTCGAGGTGTGCGTGGGTTGGATTGCTGCTCGACCCCCAGTCAACTGAAGGGCCGGGAGATGGAGTAAAAACCAGTGGTAGCCAAATGCCCAATGGTTTGGTTAGAAATTACAGATGTAAGGATGGGCCACTTTCTTTAAAAACGATGGTGGCATTTTCGTGAATTTAAGTAATTATAAGGGTTTTAAAACAACGGCGAGGGCCCGCTTCTTTATACACACGATGTACGCGGCCACGACGCGGGACTTCTAACCGAATCAATTATAATAATGCAAATGAATATTTGAGGAACCTCCGTCTTTTATTCCTCTCATGGGTACTGGAATTACGAGGAACTACGAAAATGGGACTGCCTGTTACAAGCAAAACGGAGACGTGAAAAACACTGATACTCGGTCCGAATGTGAAAGATGATACACAGCCGCTTATAAATTACGTGGAAACTGCACGCTTGGCATTTAATTAATTCTAACATGTGCAAATGATGCAACACAATTTAAATGTTTCATGAACGAAAAAATAGGCTAATATTATTGTCAGACTATCGGATTGGTAGATATTTATTGGACGGTTAAAAAATATAAAAACACCTGATGGTCCTTTCTCCACAAGTGTCCTTATTTTGGGACTACGACTTCTATGGCACAAGTTGGATTCTACCATATATTCCGTTTTGTGAGTTAATATACGCCACGTGGGTAATTTCCGAGTTTCCACGTGTCAAGCATCATATCAAATGACTGGTACACCGAGAGCTTCCACCCTCGCCACGTTTGCTGGAGACGTGAAAAACGCTGGTACTCGAATTAAAATATAACTAAAATTCTTTAAAATTTTCTGAAATCATAGTCGGTCGGATGCGCCAAAACGATATGTGGATCAAAAGTTATTATCAATCGTGATACGTTCTACATCAACGGGCCACACGGTGGATGGTGTATGAGCTATGGCAACAAAAAAAAGATAAACCTAGTTCGCTACGCGTGTGAATTTATAACGGCTAAAAGGAATTTACGGTCCAGATTCCGTGTTCGCGCTTAATCCCACCCCATGAACCGACTAGCTTGGCTCTTGTGGGTTGGCACGTACTCGGTGAGGATCGCGTAAAAGTTCGATTCACGCACACGTGTCCCGTGTCAGCCTTCTGTGGATGGAAGCAGAGGGGTCGGTGAGCCTAACAACACCCGCGAGGTGGTATTGAGCACTGTGGGGCCTACCATGATTTATTCTGTCCATTCATTTTTATCAGCTCATTTTAAATCATGATTAAAAAAATTAAAATTAAAAGTTCATGAGGACTATAACGTGAGAAAAAATGGTGATTGAACACCAACCATTAAAAACTTCTGGGAACCAGGAATATTTTGAAAGAAGCTAATTTTTATAATTTTCCTTTATCCATGTCCATGTGATCTTATCAAAGGATTAGATGCTAAATAAATATTACAGTGGCTATAGAAAAGTTTTAATGGTCGGTGTCATTCTTCCCTTATTTTCTTATAGTGTGGTCCACTTAAGCTATGAATCTGTTTCATTTCGGGCTCATGTCCTAAGGATTAGCTGGCAAAACACAAGGACGGCGTGGATATGAAACATATACATCAAGGTAGCCCCACAGCGGTAACACCACCCGTGGTGTCGTGGTCACCACCCAATCTGCTTCTCCCGTGGATGCTTGTGGAACGTGGGCGAGGTTCCCACGTGTGCGGGCCTAACTAACTGAGAAAATGACATTACAGTACATATCGTTGCAAAACCTCGAGTGTGGGTTGCGCCCTCTACTTATTTCATACTCTTCAAGAGTATGACCATTCATACTCTTGCCCGCAGCCGCTGCAATTGTGCGGAACATGTACCTTCATCAGAACCGAGAGAATCACGGGCCCACTTGTGAATATGTCCAAAGGAAGGGCATCGAGTGGACGGTTAAAATGAAAACTCCGACAATCCAGATTGAACAACCAAAATTTTCTCAATCAGAGGGCATGTCGCCATTCAAAACAAATTGATATAGGCAAGGGTCATGGATTTCAACGGCTTGGATTCAGGTATGCGTTTGGCATATTTTATTCTGACACGTGCATGTATATGGACAGTCCCACTCTGCCGTAGTACAATTTTTTCTTCATTGGAATCGAGTGGACACAAGGAAATCTTCAGCAACAAAAAATGATATCTCCTTCCTGGAGTGACTGAATATGGACACTTTCAAAACATGTTGAGCAAGGAGATAAACTTTGGTACTCTGGCAGACTGTAATGAATGATACACAGGCACTTCCAACTTAATTAAAACATGCATACGTAGCATACGAGATAACCCAAACTAAACTGTCCAAATTATGGATCATAGTCATGAACCAAAGTTAAGCTTATTTGACCGCCAGACTATCTGATTTGTGGACATTTATTGGACGGTTAAAAATGAGAAATATCCAGTGATCCTGTTTCAGTAGACAAGTGTCCAAATATTCGAGGTCAGTGTCCATCAACCAATCAGATTTTGCGTCTATGGCTTAGTGACAGTGGGGTCCACGATTTGATCCGTTAGTTTGCGTTAATGCATGCCACATGTCCGAGCTCATGCGTATTAAGCATGATTGCGTCCTAACCCCGCACGTCTCTAGCCACGAACGGGCAGTTCATGTATCCGTATATCCACACCGTCCATCCATTTTATAACATCATTTTAAATATGTACACCAAAAATAAGGTATATCCAACGCTCAACTAGACTACACCAAATAATAAGTTTGGTTGCATAAAATGCAACAATAATCTTTGGTGTCGTTCTCTTGAGTGTTTTATCTGTATCATTTTTAATTATATACTTTAAAATATCTGAAAGAAGGTATGAACGGTGTAGATAAACATTTATATCACGGTGGGCCCGCCTAAAGGCTAGGCTACTGCCCGTTCGTGGCTAGAGACGGGTGGGGGTTGGACGCAGTCCGCGTACATTAAGCTGGCATGTGCTTGCCGCCAAACGAGAAGAGACAACTTTCAACGACAGGAATGATATCTCTCTTTTCCATCAATGCAAGAAACACGAGGATGCACAGGGCATACTCGGTCTTTCAATTCATTGAAGTGGGGTCGGAATTTCAGCGATCCAAACCGTTGGTTTGTTGTCTCCCAGCATGGATGGACGACCCAATGAAAATTTCCAAGATTAGAAATTGAACGATGGCCCAAGATTGATGGATAAAATCCTCCACTCTGGAAGATGTATTATTCATGGTCTATCCGTGGTAAGGCCCGACGGATCAATGGTCTTAAATTCTAGATAATGGGCCCACAACTACAAACCGAGAACCACGAGAAACAGTGCACGTCCTCTTGAGGAGAAATCTTAAAATCCCTCTCCATCTGGATCCCATGATAGATGCCCGTCCCACGTCTCTCTTCATTTAAAAGACATTGGATTATTGAACGTGGACGATTATTCAAGTATATTTTTTGGCCGGTTATTCATGTTTGTTTAAATAACCCATTTGCAGGTCATGAATCCAACGATTAGGATTGTCTGGTTGTCATCATGGGAAGTCATTGCCTACATCTATCTAGTGTCCATTTGGATGCCTCCACTAATCGAGTTGGCTTGTCCATACAGTTGGAATTTTTGAATTATGGGCCACCCACTGTTTCCACTATCAAAATCTGCCATTTTGATCCAGTTCAAGCTTGCCGCGTGTGCAGAAATGACATTGAAGTACGGCAGCTGAAGAGTGGAAGCGGATGGGCTGGTGTGTCATGTCACAAGTTCTGGATCCCATCATCTGTTATATCATGGGGGTGTACTGACGTCACCAATAGTCCCATCATGATTTGTATTATATCACAACCGTCCTTACATTTAGGGAACTCATCCTAAGACCTCACGAAAAAAAAACATTCCAGAAACAAGTAAACCGCACTACAAAAACCAGCACTGGATTAAACGTTTACCATTGAAACTCATTCAAGATCACGAAAGTTTTAGGTCATTTTCGGGCTATGCAATTTTGATCTCCTTTGAATCGTTCGGTGCAACTCGTCCCTTGAGAAGCGGCAGCATTTGTCTTCGCACGACACGTACCTACATCAGCCAATCGGTGTTGTGTGGTACGCAACAACAATCAGACGCGGATTGCCTGCAAAAGACTTCAAGGTGAGTCTTGGGCTGAAAACCTAATGAGGCCACCGTGATATTTTTGAGAAATTCACCTGTTCGTATAACTTTTAAGATCATTTTAAAACATTAGACCAACAGTGAACAAGATCCAAGAATAAAGTGGGCCGCACTAAAAGAAAATATGGGTAGGGATATTACTACCCATGAAACTTCCATGGGTCAACAGTGATGTTTACAGGC
The DNA here is from genome assembly GCA_037074715.1 of Magnolia kwangsiensis. Taxonomy (NCBI): domain Eukaryota; kingdom Viridiplantae; phylum Streptophyta; class Magnoliopsida; order Magnoliales; family Magnoliaceae; genus Magnolia; species Magnolia kwangsiensis. The sequence goes on along the minus strand of CM073574.1, from coordinate 166,747,039 downwards.
CATTTATACCGTTAATAACGTGTTTACTAGTGGGATGAACTGAAAATATAAATATTAGCTTGATTCAAAACTTATGTGGCCCAGAAACATTTCAAGTGTGGAAGTTCAATCCCCACATTTTCGGCTCACTTGCGTATTCGATTTAGCTCATTTTTGTCCTAATGTTGTAAAATGAGCTCATGAAACTAATAGATGAGATGAATTTATCACAAATATTACAATGGGCCCCACCTAGGTTCCCAGCACAGGAACTTCCTGCAAAAGTCTTTAGCAGAAAATCCAAGTCCCAGCCAATCCAGTAAGCCACCGTATCCACTAAAAATCCTCTTCTTCTCTTTTTTCTTAAAAATTTATTATCTTCCTTCATTTTTTTTTCTTGAAAATTTTATATAAAAAGATCTAATTAATATGTAATTTATAATAGCTTTTTCAAAATGCTATCTTATTAATTAATACAATTATCATTCCACTAACTTGGTTTACATTTCTTTAATCCCAGGATAAGTGTGCATGGCAGCAAATGGGTGAGCCATGCTTGGGTGGCCCCACCATAATGTTTACTTGAAATCTATCTTGGATTTCCTATCAGGCGTGTCACCTCATGTTGGGTCAGGGGCACAAAACTCCCATTCATTTGTGATTTAGGTGAACCACATGATAGACCCATATCCATAGCTCAACTAGCAATCCCTAGCAGGGGTGACTAACATGGATTGTGTTTACTGACATGGGTATATACTAATAAGCTAACTCAAACATAAATAAATAAGGCAAACCACATGAGAAAAAAGTATACAAGACAATAATCATCTTTTCAATTATTTTCCCTGGTATGTCTTAGAATCTACACATACACATAATGGTGGGCTCCAACAAAAATCAAGTCCCTCCCAAATATATATATATATATATATAACAAAATGCTCACTTGCGAATCAGTTTGAACATACCTCTTATAAGTTTTTTTGAAAACTCATCATATGTGATGATTTTTGAAAATCTGAACAATCCACATGAAGTAGAGCCTCGTAAAACCTCATAATACCAATTTTTACTTTGAATCAAAACTTTGGTGGGCCATGCAAAATACAAACAGTTTCTTCCCTTGATTTTCATTTCTTTTTGTTATGGCCTACCAGAATCTTAGATCAGGGCGAAAATTCACCTCCTATAGTTTCATGGGATTCCACATCTTATGGACCATTCGTATTCGACTCCCATAACACGTGTGCAAAGGTGCGTACGTCCATAGGTGAGCATGCCTCTCTCTCTCTCTCTCTCTCTCTCTCTCTCTCTCTCTCTCTCTCTCTCTCTCTCTCTATATATATATATATATATATATATATATATATAAAGAAATTGCATAGGATGCCACTCTTATTTGGAGAGGCTCTCTCTCTCTCTCTCTCTCTCTCTCTCTCTCTCTCTCTCTCTATATATATATATATATATATATATATATATATATATATATATATATATATATATATATATATATATATATATATATATATAAAGAAATTGCATAGAATGCCACTCTTATTTGGAGAGGCTCACCACGGTGTTTATGTGAGAACCACTCCGGCTATTAGATATTTAGCTAGCCCACACCAAGCAAATAGTAAGGAGAGATCCACCTTGATCTTTACTGGGCCCACCATAGTAGTTATATGAAATCGACTCCAACCTTTCGGTTCCACATAAAACTTTAGGTATGATATCCAAAATTATACTCATTCATGATTTACATGGTCCACACTAATGGAAACCGTTCGAAAACACTACCTAATCATGTGGTTCACCTGAATCAACTGTGGACTTGATGTTTAGGCCTTTGGCCTAACATGGGATGAGTAACTAGTAAGGGTGGATTTTACCTCAACATCACAGCGAAGCCCATGGAGCTACCAACGTATTTGCTCACACAAAACCATGATAGAAGGTGGTGGAATGACACTTGTATAATCAATTGGGTAACTTTTTGAAAAATGTATTAGAATGTAAATTTTATATTAAGTAGGTAGTATTGTTTTTGTAAAATTTCCTCTTTCCTTCTCTTCTTTTATTTCAAGAATTTTTCATATTATTGACTTTTTAAATTATAAATTGTTTACTTTTAAACTATTTACATAGAATTATTTGTATTTTTCCCACTAGCCAAACAATAATTGATCATTAATTCAATACGTGTTTAACCTTTATATTTTCCTAATGATGAAAATGACCTCTGCTAATTCTCACTAACCCAATATTAATTAATAGCCCTATGTGATTTAGGTGGGCCATCAAGATGTTTCTCAAAAATCCATCTTACGCATCTCTTTCGCAAGCTTATTTTAGGGGGTAGGCTAAAAAATTAAGCATATCCAAAACTTAAGTGGGCTACACTACATGAAACAGTGGGGAGGGATTGCCTACTGTTTCTTTGATTCTATCTATTTTTGAGTAAAAGATTCACTATGCAAAATTTTGGAAGAAAGAAGCAAAACCTATTTTCTTTAGAAAGAAGCAAAACCTATTTCCTAAAGAAAATAGATTAGATGCGGCCCATCTTCATCCAAGGCAACGCATCTCTTATTATAGGGCCCACTTTGATGTAACTGTTTTAAATCCACACCATTCATTCATTTTGAAAGAACATTTTAGACTACATGCTTACAAATAAAGTACATCTAAATTTTATGTGGACCATACTATAAGAAGCAATGGTGACTGAAGATCCCACTATTAAAATCTTCTTATGGCCCATTGTAATGTTTTCCTAATGTTTATTTGTCATCTAACTTGTTTACATGGTCACATGAACTTAAATAAAGGGTAAAAACAAATATTAGCTTTATCCAAAACTTTTGTAGCCCGTTAAAAGCTGTTAATGGTCAATAATAACCATTGTTTCCTATGGCATGGTCTACCTAAGACTTGGATTTGCTTCTTTTTTTGGCTCATGTATTAAATATAATAAGAAAAAAAATGAATGGCCAACATGGATTTAGAATTCTTTAATCTTTTATGAAATGTGTAAGGAATTATTATTTTTTATATAAAAATAAATAAATATACATAATAAAAGGGTTTGTCAGAAATTAATGATAAGAGAAAGAACCATTGCACAAATATTTGAAAAATATGCTTAATTAACCACAATTTAATGTTTTTAAAAGTGATGATATTTAAGCACTCCCACAAAACCTTACATATATGATATATATTAGCAAAAGGCCCTAGAAATAATTTTAAAATTGTAGGCTTTGGTTTGCCGGTGACCCCAACGCCAACATGGGATTGCATGTGTACTATCCTTACTTGGGGCTCTGAGTATGAGTTTCATCTACGCACCATCCAATCATTTTTACATATCATTTTTTGGGTATAAGACAAAAAATGAGGTTGATCTAAGGCTTAAGAGGCCCTCCGCAATGCTTATTTTCTGTAAGGCAGTGGGATTTCACCACCTATTGGTATTCAACCCTTGACTAGGTATTGAAACTCCTTAAAGTCTACCACTGGCGCAAGAGTAAGGACCCGACGCGGCTTGAGTTATATATGACCGAGTAGCATATAATTCCTAACGGATTTTAGATAATGTGGTGGTTGAATAAGGGGCCATTATGTGATAGGGTGGGACACATATGAGAGACATCGGCCACATCAGGAGATGTCCACTTTGAAAATGCCATATACTAATAATTAGAGCGCTATACTCGTTGAGTGTATGAAACAGACGTGATTGGGCTACTTACTTCAGTCGGTGCTTTGTGGGCCCCGCCATAATATGTGTTTCATCCACACTGTCCATCCATTTTTCTAAATTTATTTATGGAATGATTCCAAAAGATAGATTCAAATCTCGAGTCGATCACATCACAGAAATCAATATTGACCGAATGCCCACCATTAAAAACTCACAAAATTTTAGGATCAAGGTTGTATTTGTTTTTTACTTTCATCCAAGTCTGTATGACCTGATCAACAGGTTCAATGTTAGATAAACATTACAGTGGGCTCTAAGAGGTTTTTAACAGTTGAGATACAATTGCATTCCTGTTTTCCTGTGGTGTGATCCAACTTATATTTAGATATTCCTCAAGTTTTAGATCAAGCCAGAAATTATCTGCAAAAATAGATGGACAGCATATATAAAACAAAAACATCGTGGTGGGGCCCATAAACCACTGACAAATAGCCACTGGGGCAGCGCCACTAACTAAACCGAATGTGTGTGAAGCATGCACGTTGAATTTGGATGGTTGGACTTTCTTCCTTTTTGGAGATTGACAACTTTTCTAATATTCTAACCTGCCAGTGTTCATCACAGTACTACGGCCATTCTATGTTGGACTTAGTTCCGCACTAGGACAAGGGTTTTGGCTGTCGTTCTGCACGACCGCTCTATCATTTATCTTTTATCGATAATAAAAAGTTATTTCGTATGTAATGTATAGGTGTAATTCATTATTAGAGAATGACTTTTACTGTCTTAATATTGTCTGAATTTGTTTTATACATTGAGTGGGTGATTGAACAAGCGGCCAAACTCATCTTTTATAAATCATGTTGTATTTATTGTCTTAAATCTTATAAGATTTTATGCAGATTTTTTGCACAACTGTAAAAGTATAAAATTTATTTTTAATTTCATTTATAATTATTTTTATTTAAGATTTTTTAAAAAAGTATATATATATGAGTGTAGACGAAATTGAGAATTATTCTAAAAAATTCTAAGACTTTCTAAAATGGTAAAACAAACGAGAGATTCGAGGATTCTTCAAATCTGGTAAGTATTTCCTTTGTATAATTTATCATTTCATAATGAAGATCTATCATTTTGTGTTATAATTTTTTTTTGGAAGAGATTTTCACATTAAATATTTATATTTTTTTATATTTGTTTGGTGCTCTTGAATTACTATCCTAGATCCATCTACGTGTAATTCCATAGTTTGAAACCTAATAAATCATACACCATGTGTCTACATGTCTGCCTATCCCAGCACTTAAGGTTATAATTGTTTAGTTTAAATTAAGCCACAAATTCAATTATGACCCACATGCATTCCAGCTACCGAAAATAAAAAAGCAACCGATAGTATTATTTTTGGCCCACCGCAGGGAAGCGGTGCACCTTGCGTTGTGAATGGCCCCACTATGTGCGATTTATCGGGTGTACCAAACATGTGACTTTTGAAATTTTATTTTATTTTTTAAATCGGAAACTTTTAAAATACATCAGTATCATTTTTGGCCGCGCATGTTCATAGTGCAACCTCCCTTGCAACGGATGTGATGTACACAGTACCTCTTGCACGCGTCCCGCCTCCTCACATGATAGTCAATGATGCCTCAAGTATCAATAGGCGTGTACAAGGGATATCTTGACCGTTTATCTGGTGAGTCCTACTGTGTTTATGATGTAGTAAACATGCAAGGAACGGCCATGTTTGTAAAATTGCCATGCTCTGATTTTAGTGGATCTCAAATCCAACTAGTTGGACTATGGATTATAGTCCATCTAGCAAATAACTTCCAACTTGTGATGTATGTTAAACATCCAACCCGTCTAATTGGTTTTCCCTATCATGAGGATCAACATTAGAAAAAATCAGCGACTTCCACTTTTCAATTGGACCACTCTTATAATTTGTTATTTATCAATGGATATAAATTGTTTATTATATTGCAAATGGGGTTAATTTTTAAACTAGGTAATCCTCATGGTTAGGTTAGTCTATTCCAGGAGTTGGATGTTACGTGCTCTTAAATGGTTAGAAATTATTGATTGGTTGGAACTAATCTGTGGTAGACTTTAACCTGTGGTCCGACCGGTTAGACTACGGGTGGACCACTGGTTATGGTTCACCTAGCAGACAACTTCTAACTTTCTAAGTTCATGGGGCATCCAATCGGTTCAATAGGTTAGCCACATCATGAGAAACACTTCATGCAAGAATCATCCACATCCATTAATCAAGTGGACCACACTTGGGTTTTTTTTTGTCTATCAGTGGTTATTCATTTTTCTATGGTATTGGTCACTTAATGATTGGATAAGGTTGAATTTTAAACTTGTTGATCCTCATAGTGGGGCCAACTTATTTGGAGGATTGGATTTCACAAAACCGAATGGACTGTAAGTAATCCATTGAGTGGACTTTGAACTATGGTTCCAACTGGTTCGAATATAGGTTGTGGTCCAACTAGCCAATAATTTTCAAGCTTTCAAGGATGTAATACATCCAACCCGTCCAATAGGTTGGCCTCACCATGTGATCACTATTTGGAAAACTTAGCAACACTCACTAATTAATGAATAGTCAATACTTGTGTTCTACTATTTAGCAATGGCTAGGATTTTTTATTTTTTTATTTTTATTTAAATTGTGTGGCTTACGAGTAGGTAAAGCTGATTTCTCATCAAGCAATCCTTGTGATGGACCAACTTATTGAAAGGGTTGAATGTCACATGCGCTTATTAGATTAGTAGTTATCATCTAAGTGGATCATTACTTGTGGTCCAATTAGTTGGACTTGAGACTTTCTTTTATATATATATATATATATATATATATATATAATTCAGTTGGTGATGTTTCTATTTCAAAATATTACTCCACTATTGCATACGTACGTTCGAACATACCGTGAAGCCTCGTGGCCCTATAATTTGGCATGCGCATGGTTTCTTAAGGTATTTTTTTATATAAGAGAAACATAATTACATAGAATTCAGTTTCGTGATGTTTTCGTCATGTAAAATGTAGAAAGAGACAGGTACTTGCTCTTGCTCTGGTGGTAAGACACACGAGTTTCAACACCACGTCAAGGGTTCTAGGTACCCATGGGTGGTGAAATCTGACTACCATATGAGTGTGTGGGGGTGTGCGCGCGTGTGAAAAACACTTGCACATACAAACGTGTCAAGTGTGTATAGTATCCGTCCCATTCAAAATATATTCCCACTATTAAGAGCATGTGATGCGAGTCATGAGACAGTCAGGTTGACCCAAACTATCATATGGGCCCGATCACATAAAGAATATAGAACCGCCAGTCTTAGCCAAGGTACATATGCGCATGAGGTCCACCTAATAAAGTGGATTGGCCCTACTTTTTGGGCCGTTGATCTCCAACTTAGGGCCGAAATATTTGGTGGGGTTGAATGCAATCCCCGCACGACACCTTCCTCATAATGTGCCATCGCTGGAATATCTTTATCATCCACCGACATGCATTTGAGGCAATGTTGTATGTATGTCATGGTCCAAAACATTAATTAGAGGAACGCTGATTGACTGGTGACCCGGTCACCAGGGATACATGTGGGGCCCACTGTGATGTATCTGTTTGATCCATGCCGTCCTTCTGTTGTAGCAGCTTGTTTTAGGCGTCAACCCAAAAATGAGGTGTGTATAAACGGATGGATGGCGTGTATAAAACTCATAACTAATGGTGGGCCCCACAGAGTCCAAGCAATCCGTGTACTATGAGATGGTTACAAACTTAATCAACGGTTGACATTTACCGAGTACTGCTGACTGACTGGCGATTGTTTCTCATAAAAAAAGAAAAAAAGAAAAAAAAAAAAGGTTTGGAAACGTAGGAGCAGATTAGGTGAGATCCCGGATCAACCAAGGTGGGAGGGACCCCTGACAGATGGGGCTTACTGTGATGTATGTGACTACATCAACGCCTTCCATCCGTATTGAAAGCTCATTTTAGATCATTATCCAAGAAATGATGAAGATCCAAATCTCAAGTGGACCACAATACAGGAAACAGTAGTAATCGGCTATTAAAACCTTCTCATGGGCCACAGAAGTTTTTTATCAAGCTGATATTTCTGTGGTCTCTTCATCCAGATCTTTGTGACCTTATCAACAGGTTGGATGGCAAATAAACATTCCAGTGGCTCCTGTGAAGTTTTCAATGGTGGGGATTCAATCACTGTTGTTTCCTATGGTATGGTCTAGTTAAGATTTGGATCTACTTAATTTTTGGGATCATGCCCTAATATAAGCTTTCAAAACGGTTGGACGGTGTAGATTTAAAGCACATATATCAATGTCAGTCCCACACTCAGGGACTCAGGGTCCACCTCGGTGGATTCGGGTCTCACCTAATCCACTCCCACGAAACATAAGACAAAGATTGCTTACGTGGCAGACCTCCCCCACTTGAGGGTGATTTATGTTTCATTATATGATACCTAATCCGTACATGCAGGGCCCGCAATTGATTTATCAAATCCATTTGTTCTGATGGCACCATCTTGGATGAACGGTGCCCAGAAAATTTCTTCATTTGGTCTACTCCGTGACTTTTTCATTTTAGCACGTAAACACATGGTTATACAAAAATTCACCAACAGTCCACATTCAATAAGGAAAACCCAAAAGAATTAACGGTTAGGATCTTCAATTTGGGAGATTTTTGTTATCATTATTTATCCATGATGGGGGACAATCTAAACCATTCATTTCGTGGCCTACAAATCAGACGGTTTAAGAGAGAAATACAGCAATGGTCCATCCATCCTGGGGTGCAGAGACATGGATTGCCTGCTGATGGTAGGTGCTCTATAAGCCCCACCATGATGTATTTGTTTTATACACGTTGTCTATCTATTTTTTTTCAATCACTTTAATATGAACCCAACAATTAAGCGGATCCAAATCTCAAGTGGACCACATAATAGGAAAAAGTGTTGATTGAATGCCCACCATTAAAATTTTCAAACGGCCTACTGTAATTTTTATTTTCCATTTAAAACTATTTTCAGATCACACGGACATAAACAAAGGGAAATCATAAATATCAGCTTGTTCCAACACTTTTGCCGACCCAGGATGTTTTTAATCACCACTTTTCCAGTGGTGTGGTCCACCAGTGATTTGAACATGCCTTATTTTTGGACTCATGCCATAAAGTAGTCTGGAAAAATGGATGGACACTCGTGGTTGTAAAATACGTACATCATGGTGGGGTCCACAGAACACCAATCAGTAGGCAATCCCCATCTGGGGTGCACCGAGTATCGTATACTTCCTCTTTCACACCGAAGTAGATAAAGAGAGTCTGTCTATCAAATGAAGTGGGGGCAGATATCATTTTCATAGCTAAACATGGCAAAACACCCAAGATCTGTGGGTCCCACCATGTTGTTTGCATGAAATCCACTCCGTTAATCAGGTGCTCATCTCATTTTCACTGTGCAACACAAAAATAAATCGAATTCAAAACCAAGGTGGATTGGATCGCTTTATTTAACCGGCGTTCCTTTTATCTCCATGAAACGTGCCGTATTAACGGTGTGGATGGGATATGGGCAAACCAATGTTCCCCTAATAATATATGGAGGTCGTTTGTGTATTTACATTTTTTTTTTTGCCTAACATTTACCATTGAACCTGAAATGCATGTTCCACGAATAGGGCTGTCAACGGGCCAGCCTCGGTCGGATTATAGACATCCCAAGCCCGAGCCCAGCACGAGCCCAGTCACCCACTGTAGTGCACGTCGGGGCTGGTGATGTTCAATAAGTGCAGCCCATCATGCATGATATACCACAAAAATGCCTGTTGAAATCCTAAACTGGCTGGTCTGGGTTCTTGGGCTCATAAAAGAAGTCCGAGCCAGGTCTAGCTATTAAAAGAGCTTATTTTTTAGACCCAGATGGGCTAGATCCGGAACCCAACAAACCAGCCTCCCCCGTTGACAGGCCTGGACACAAACAACACAGCTGGGCACCAGAGCTCGGGGGATGCACCTACTCATCCAACAGGTGTTGTAGCCGTGTTCCAACTGTATAGACCATAAACTAAGAACCCAAACCCAGGCCCGATTCAAAGCATGAAGGGAAATGGTCCAATTATCAGGCCTAAAGACCCAGCTCAAACATGACCCCAATCCAGCTGCCGTCTAAGGTCCTAGAGGCTCAGCTCTACTCGTTTGGCACAGGCACTCTTTTAATTAATTTTAGTTAATTTATTTATAAAATTATGGCGATGGACGGGTTGACCTGGTTGCTCTATGAATCGACAACTCGTCCGAGTCAACTCGGACTAGGTCGAGTGCCAGGTGCTTCGACACCACGACTTGGTAGTGCACATAAGCCCGAGTCGGGTTTGGGCCCGTTCATATGCCACCAAATGAACGGTTTGGATTCCCTAAAGATGGGGCCGTTGCACATTTCTAGCCAAGTAAACGTAAATAAGAGAAGCATGCGGCCCCATGGCTTGGTGGTTGACTCAATAGAGTATGGGTTTGAGGACGTGTGAAAAATAAATAACTAAAAGTGGGGCCCATGGAGGAGTCACTGCCTTTCATCTGGGCGCGGATTGGATACTGACAACGTCAGTCAGTAGCCAAATTGCTATTGAAGTGACGTCACTAAGCTCTGTGAAACCCACCATGATGTATGTGTTATATCCATGCCATTCAACCATTTTTAGAAATAGTTTTATGGTATTACAAAGAGAATGAGATAGATCTAAAGTTCAAGCTGACCCCACTATAGAAAATAGTTCGGACAGTGACATCCATCATTCAAAACTTCTTAGGAGCTACAGTAGTTTCCAATCAAGCTGATATTTTTGTTTTCACTTCATCTTTCTCTATGTTAACTCATGAATAAGTTGGATCTCAAAAATACATCATGGTGGGCCCTATAAATGTTTCAACGGTAGGTGTGACTGCTCCCACAGTTTTCGGTGGTGGGTCCACTTGAAATTTAGATCTATTTCATTCTATTTGTAATGCTATAAAACGATCTCTAAAAATGGTTGGACGGTGTAGATACAACATATACATAATGGTGGGGTTCACAGAGCTTGGTGACATCACTTCAGTAACTTTTAACTGCTGACTTTGTTAGTATTCAATCCGCGCCCCATCTTGCCTAAGGGGTGTACATCTAGCCGAACTGAGTCCAGCTACCCTTAGCTGGACTTGGCTCAGACAATAGGTAGACCCAACTCCAACTCGACTTGGTCACCAGGCAGACCCAGCTTGAACTCGGCTCGACTTGGTAACCGAGTCAGCATCTCTAGCTCGACTCGACTTGGTGAGCAGTTCAAGCCAATTTAAGCTAAGTTTGAGCCAAGTTCGAGCTGGGTCGGGCAAGTCGACTAGATGAGCAGAAAGAGGAAGGCAGTAGGGAGCTGGTCGGGCCGGACGACTGGGCAAGGAGAGAGAGAGAGGGAGAGCAAGGAATTGGTTGGGTGAGACGACTGGACGAGAGAGAGAGGGAGATGGTCCAGCGAAGAGCGGGTTTTTTTTTCAATCAAAAGAAAAAATGGAAAAGGAATAAATGCTAGGGTTTTTTTTTTTTTAATAACTTTTTATACCTACATAACCGAATCAAGCAGAGTTCAAACTACAAATCCTACCGAGTTGAGGCCAACTCGAACTCATTTTTGAGCGGTCTAAACCAACTCGACTTGTATCGAACTCAGCTTCAAATCGAGCCAATTCAAGCTTTTACGAGCTGAGTCAAGCGAGTTGACCTAGCTAGCTCGGTTCATGTACACCCATAATCTTGGCATATCATTCCGGGGCATTATCCAAAAAATAAAGCAGATCCAAAGCTCAAACAATGGGGATTGAATGCCTGCCGTTGATAAGCTGATTTCGACCATGGCCCATACAGTGCAGCTCAAACAGTGTATGTCACTATCCCACTGCTTCCTGTGGTGTGATCTGCCTCAATTTTCGGTTCATGGCCTAAAATGAGCTCGCAACATGATTGAACGGTTTGGATAAAATACACACATCATTATAGCCCCATATAGCTTTTCCAGTACCGAGCTCGGTATTGGAGGGATCACTACCGAATTCAAGTCCTTTTCCTTCACTTGCCTCTTACACGTGGCGAAAGGGTAACCCGTTGATATATTTTAACCGCTTATTAGGTAGGCCCCACAGCGTTGATGACTTGTTTCATACGTTGCTCCATGAGTGTACAATCCATAAGCATTCCATTTGCACATCTCAAGTAGCAGACATCACGCTCTGCACGCGGGCAGAATGATCCGATGATCAGAGCCGTCCATCTCTATTGTAGATGGGCCATGGCCCAAAACTCGTGCTGCAGGTTTGATGTCGACTATCCTCGCGTATACTTGAAAAGAAAATTTTCAAAATTTCGACTGTTTGCATTCAAACACGCGTGCCAGCTCTCACTGTAACCACAAGTATACGGACGGTTGCGATCAACTGACGATCCTGCGTGTGGGGCCTCACGAGGAAACACGATGCCACCGAAACCACGAGGCGCACGTTAGTAACATCAATGCATGGTAGCGTTACATATCGCAGACGTTGCGAACAGAACACAGTCAGTTACGTTCGCTCGAAGTCACAACCGAAAATATCACTGACACGAGAAAGTAAAAACCTCGTGAGGAATTCAAAAGAGCGGAATAGATTGAGATTCAATCGTGAGAAGAAACTGCAGAAATACATTCATAGAAGAAAAAAAAAAGAAAAAACGAGAAACAAAAAAACCCGAAATGCAGCGAAACGTCACAAACTCTCGCACATGCACGTCACGTGACAACCCATCTCTAACCACTCAAACCTCTCCGAAACAGCTCCTTGCGAAAAACCCATCAAAAGAAATAAGAAGACGAGCCCAAATCAAACCCGTCCGTTACGTTAGGATACGTATCGGTAGCGGGCGGCATGTGGCCGAAAAGAGGGCTGTGCAGATACTCCTCGCTTCCGACACCGAAAAATGACTCGTACCCGCCCGTCTGCACCGAGGACGTGTGAAGCTCCTGTGGATCGCACCAACCACCACTTCTCACCTCACGTATCGGATCCGTTACGGTCGAACCGAAACACCCAGTAACTTCCGAAACGCCAGACGGAACAGTCGTAGCGGTTTGAGACTGAGGCAGTGGAGGCAGCTCCGTCCTATCCACAATGTGGGCTCCACCATAGACTTCGGTGGAATTGAAGCTGGGTTGGTCGGGGAGTGCCGTCTGAAACCACTGCTCACCGCCGGAAAAGTGACATCCGGCGCCGGGAAACTGACATCCGGCGGGGGGGAAGAGGTTCTGCACGGACTCGTCGGGGGAGAGGATGGGAGTGAGGGAGGAGCCAGGTGGCATGTCGGGGTAGGCGAAGTTGGTTCGCGCACGTGTGCCGCGCATGGAGCGTGCGGCTCTATCGTACGCCAGGGCGGCTTCCTCGGCGGTGTCGAAGGTGCCGAGCCAGTGGCGCTCTTTGGTGGTGGGGTCGCGTATCTCGGCCGCGTACCGGCCCCAAGGTCTGCGGCGGACGCCGAGGAATCGGCCAGGAGTATCTTGGGAAGATTTTCTTCGTGTCTTTTTTTCGGGAGGGGTAGAAGAGGAAGAAGAAGAAGAGGAAGAAGAGAAGTCCATTTGAGAAAGAGACTGACTGACGGCCTTCTTCTTCTAGTGCTGCTGATTGCCTGTGGTTTTGTTTTAGGCTGCTGCATGCTGCCGTTTATATAAGGGAGGTAGCCTAATATACCCTTGGCCTTTTTACCGGCAATGCCCATAGCTTTCTACAAAATGGCGTTCGTGTCCGTATCACTTTTAAGCACTTCAACACGCGTGTGAAGCATGCCAAACGCTGGGAGCGGATTGATTGTGTGGGGTCCACAGAGATGTTCCTGAAAATCTACTCCGTCCATCTGTTTTGAAAGACCACAATAAGACAAGATTCTAAAAATAAAGCAGATACAAAACTAAGGTGGGCTACACCAATAAAAAAGTGGGAACAGAAACATCCACCGTTGAAACATTTCTGGAGATGACCATGATGTTTAAATGCCATCCAAACCCTTCATAGAATTATTACCACTCAGATAAACCGTATGAACAAATATCATCCTGATACGGAACTCGTGTCACCGCCCGGCTGTCAATCACCACTGTTTCTAGTGTTATGGCCCCCATGAGTTTTAGATCTACTTGATTTTTATCATACTGACCTATTGTGGTATTTCAAAACAGATGGATGGAGTGGATTTGTCACGTACATCTCTATGGGCCCCACACAGCTCCGGGCACAGAAATATCTCTGTGCCTGAGGTCACAGTCAATCTGCTCCCTTAAACGCTGAAGAAGAAAGATGCCATCGCAAAAAAAGTGGGGTCCAGTGATGTGCAGAAGGATCCCAACCCATCCGTCAGATGCGTCACCGCATAAAACACCCATCCCTCATAAATCCGCCGGATCGAAAACTTAGGTGGGCCCTGGCACATGGAAAATGTTGAGAAGGAATGCCAACCGTTGATTGGATTGGGAGCCTACCTTGTTGTGTATATATAATCCAAGCTGTTCAGAACCTTCATCCAGACAAGATGACGGGTCAGGACAATAATCAGATTGTTTCATGACTCAGGTGTGCCCCTGTGAAATTCAAGGGTGGGATTTCCTTCCCAGATCTTTTCTTCTTCTCAGGCCCACTTCAGTTTTCGATCATATTGGGTATTGGACCTTTGGGGTTTTTTTTATGATGCACCTAATGGATAAGTTGGATGGTGAGAATACATCACATGGGCCAAACGTATGGCTGGTGGCACCGGGGCCGATATAGCGCGGCCCATGGGGAAATACTCTGTCAGAGTTGGATGGATGATACGCAGGTACTTAAAAATTACTTAGATATTGCATACCCATCATACAATTATTTCATAAGAAACTGCCTAAATTACGCGTTTTGCTTGCTTATTTGCTTTTCTGAAAATTGGACATTTATTAGACGGTCCAAAACAAAAATATCTAATCGTCCTGTTTCAACAAACGTATTAAAATTTCTCAATCAGTCCAATCTGAGTTTGAGGCCATGGGTTCCACAATTCTTTAGTCAACAGACATTACATGTACAATTTCTTTGCGCCTGTCTATCAAGCACCATATCCTACTACAGTATCAAATAACTTCCCAGGCCAGTACACGAGTTGCTTTTGGCAAAGAAATTCTGGCAAGCAAAGGAGCAAGGATCTCACCGCACTTGAGTCCTTGTTCTTACCTGGGTGGTAGACTTATAAAAGTTTCAACACGAGGTCATGGGTTCTCGAATCATCACCGGTGAAATTCCAATGTAATGTAAGTGTGTCTGAAAAAAAGAAAAAGAAAAGTATCTCACCACACTAGTCACATATGTAACTAATTTGGACAGCTCATCCATTGCATTATGCTTTGGACAGGCCTGACAATGTAGATACAATGGTTTTATTTATTATTATTAGTTTTTTTACATGCACCCACAAGCAAACCATTATTATTATTAGTTTTTTTACATGCACCCACGAGCCCATACTACATGCATGAGCGCTTGATCCCATCATCTTAATGTTGAAATAGAGTATATTTACCATTGGATTATAGAGCCAAACCCAATACAAAATAGTACCTTGCTAGCCCTTTGCCATGGCCGTTTGATACTGAAGAATGGTTTGAAAACTCAAAACAAGTCTTGACATCCGGTAGGGTTGAGTAGACTTGAAGAGTTAGACAAGGCTTTATTTGGCTCTACTCAACATTTAAATGGTAATAATGCCTAAAGCATATGTAAATGCTTTAAAAAGTAGACGTATGGAGACCAATCTTTTGGACCATAAGTGCCGACCATGAAGATTACCTAGTGTAAAAATCAGGCATGTCCGCTCATCAAGTGCAATTCACTTGTATATTGCCCGTTGGACTAAAACTTCTTCACACATGTATATATGGGAAAAGTTATATGAGATTTACATCCACCCATCAGGTGCACTTCACTTGTATGCAGCCCATAAAAGTTAAAGATGTCAAGCTTTATGGGTTGCATACGTGTTGGACATCCAAACTACATTTGGTGGGTCTCCTTTACGTTATGGAAGGTCCAAAAAAATAAGTTGCATTAGAACTTAGGCGGTTACACCATTAGGAATCATGTGAAATCATGCTTAAGATATTTAGAAGCACTTGGTAATGCCTGCAATTTAGTATGATCCCTCCTCCAAGTAGGACACAATGGATGGGTTGAAAGTCTAAACCATATCTTAGTCCGCCTAATAAATAATCAAGAGGTTTCAATGCCTGTGCATTAAAATTTCAACTATTGTTTATGTTGTGGCCCACCTAAGTCATAGAATGGCTTGATTTTTAAGCCCATATTTCGCCATAGAAGGATGTTTTTGATTAACATGGTGGATAATTGATGCACGTAATGATGAGCCCAATGTGTGTGTGTGTGTGTGCAAGCGCACTCATCCACCTGTTGTTGTTTTATTTAGACACATGGCCATATATCTAATTAAAGGTTTGTGATCAATCAAACCTGTGATTAAAAATATTGTGGGCTATGCGAGAGTTGTACTTGACTTGAATGGATTAAACGCTTGTGACCATATGCACCCAGCGAGATCAGGACTAGACCTGTGAGGGTTAGCTTGACTATTCAACCACCAATTGTTACAATAATTAGACAATTTAAGAAAAGAATAATTAGTCCTTTAGAATGAGATCATTTTGTCTTTAGTTAGTGACTTTTCTTTCAATGGTGATAGTGTATTAGGTTTCTTAGTAAATTATTATTGGATAGACATGATTAAAAATAAAGCCCATCAACAATTTTATTAATACAATGTAAGAACAATATAATCAATAAAAAAGAAAATAAAATAAGTAGAGGATAAATAAATACTTATGATAACTTGTCCTGGCAAAACGGTCGTGAAAAGGAATAGATAGTTGTGAGGCATTGTGGTATGAAGTAAATGGGATGTGATTGACGATGCATAAGTAAGAACTCAATAGTCAGAAGATTTGGCGATGGTGGTTGTGGATATTTAACTTACTCCTAAAGTGTACTATAGAAATGATGCTAGAGAGTAGTAAATAAACTATTCTAATAGGTACGAACTTTTTTTTTTTTGTTTTTTTTTGTTTTTTGGGTTAGCTTGTTGGTATACACAACACTGTAAGTACACACTACACTGTTAGCCACCCCCACTAGGGAATAGATACCATGACCTCATGTGTTGAAACGAGATATCTTCTCTGAGTCTACCACTTGAGATAAGGATCAGGGTGTTAATAGCTACGAACTTGCGATAACATGACTAAATAGAAGTGGAGTGATTAAATATAAGAAGCTAAACTAAAGAATAGATTGTATGGTGATGTAGAAAGATTAATCTGCTGTAGCGAGCCTTTAGAGCTCTTCATCGAGTACTACTTTTATAGGCTTTTGAGAGGTAATAGATGTGTCACGGTTTCCACAACATGAGAAATTTGCATAATTAATCTTGTAAATCTTCATGATTATCCTCATAAACATAGCAAATTATATTAGGCCATGCATACTAAAGACCACAGACATGTCTTACTATTTTGATGGTGTGTGCGAAAGTTTATAGAAGTCCCTTGTTAGGACTCTTGCATTAAAAAAAATATTGTTGAAGTTTTCACATTACTTAGGCTCTTGCATTCATAAAACATTACTTTTTGTAGGATTAATATTTAATGCTTAAAAGAAATTTTTTTTGATAAAATTTGCTTCACAATATTAGTAGTTTTTTATTGATCTTTAGCTCAATGTTTCTATATATATATATATATACACACACACTTTTTCAATTTCTCATTTTAAAGTTCATCTATACTATACGTGACGTGACATCTTTTGAACCATTTAATCTGGTCATAATTAGCTATGTGTAAGTACCACTAAATTGTCCAATCATGAAAATGAGATGTCTGGAAAAACCTTAGTCATCTATGGTACACGATAAATGCTTTGTATAATTTTCAAAAGTTAAAATTTAATCTTTTTCTTGGCGATGGTAGCGGGATGTGTGTTGCCAATATCATCCATGGACATTTAAGTAACCATATATGTCCATCTCGGCCTAAAAGAGACTGATGGTGAGCAATGCGATCCCGGACGCACTGATTTTTAAATCCTGGGAGGAGCCCGTCTTAGTTCATTGCCACTCATTACTGTACACTTTCATCTGGATTTGGAGAATCTGGACGTACGTTTGTTGGATCTCCTTCTAGCACCGAAAGTAATCTATATGAAAGAATACTAGATGTACGATCGGGGCCTTTATCTGGACGGATGAGATTAGAAACGACCGATGGTTTCGTTCAAATGATAACAGTCGGTTCTTTGAAAGGCCAGGATTGTCCAATAAGACTGAATCCATGGGGTATAAAAAATTGCTATTCAGAAGGTGGACGGTTCAGATTCACCGATCGTAAAGCAATATGTAAGCGCATGGCATGTGACAAAACAGTGTCAGTCCATCGCAATCAACCAGAAATTCTCGTGAAAAGAAATACGGCGACGTTTCATTTCCTTTTTAAAAGCCCGGGAGATCTCATCTTCCTTGAATTGACCAAAATACCCTTGCCTAAGCTGGGAGCGGATCAGCTGTTACCCTTACCGTGTGGGCTACATCGATGATTTTATATATATATATATATCTACGCCGTCCATCCGTTTTTAAATATCATTTCAGTATATGAACTTAAAAATTAAGAAGATTCAAATATCAGGTGTACCACACCACTGCAAATAGTGGTGATCGAATATTAAAAGCTTATTTGTGGACTACAATACTTTTGGATCGATGTGATATTTATGTTTTCCCCTCATCTAAATCTGGTTGACCTTATCAACAGGTTTGATGGAAAAGAAACATTACGGTTGGCATTACCGATGGCCTAGGAAGTTTTTAACGGTGGCCGTTTAATCACCACTGTTTCCTATGGTGTGGTCCACCTGAGATTTGGATCTGTTTAATTTTTTTGAAAACCTTCTAAACTCGGCTGGAAAAATGGATGGACGGCGTGGATATATAACACATCAATAAGGTGAGCCCCACAGTAAGGGTAACACCCAGTAAGATATCACCCGGGTAACACCTAATCCGCTCCCGTGTAAGCAAATGCCTTGCTGATCAATGTGGCCCACCATCACGTTTTTTTCTTCTTCTTCTGCTTCATCACTAAAATCATATAGAAATCACGTGATTTCCCTAATGAATATGCTTCCTAATTACTAAAATACCCTTTATTTCCTGCTACTGCTGCACCCACGGTAACTGGCCCAGCTACTTCGAATCGGGACATTTTAGTCATTATAAAAAATCTAACGTTGGTTCCGATTCCTTTTGGAGCTCTTGATGATACTAATGATGGGGAGTTTTTCTTCGTAAAAGAAAGAGGAGTTATATGATACTCCGGCTGCGTGTGACGCTTAATACCCAGGTGCTCAAAAATTGTACAGGCGGCATAAATTAATTTAAGTTAAATAGACTAATTTATGGGACCCACTCTCGATAAGACCAAGTACCAACATGAGATTGTTTGAGGAATCCCAACCTCTCATTGATGGACACTTGTCAATTTTAGCCGTCCAACATGTGTCCATCAATCCGTTGGTCAGATAATCATACAAGTGTAATTTTTTTATTATGATGCATCTAAACTAGGAACCATATTTTAGAGAGTTAATTTGAGTCACTTATATGCCACGTATTCAATTTGTGAGTAATTTAAAAGTAGCCGTGTATCATCCATCACACTATTCCAGAGTATCAAAGCTTTCTCTAAAATAAAAGGTTGCTAACATGATTAGCAAGCTCAATGGGTATGATCATATGATGGGCATGTGCCATCTCTTCCTTTTTTTATGCCATCTTCCATGATTATTCCCAATCAAAGTAGATTATCTGAATTAATAACTGTTTGGTCTTGATGTTTGAATGGATATTTATATCATGAGAAATGTTCACATACATGCATTACATGCATGCAAACATTCATGATGGCCCAGTCACTCTCACCAACGTGTCACATGTGTAGTAGATCGGAAGCGTGCGGAAGATGGACCCCACCTTGAGAATCGCCTGGCATGAAAATCAGGTCGATCTACTCATTGGTTGAGCAACACCTGTAGGTTGAGTCAGACCGTCAGCTGTTCATTGATTCAGATGACCTGGCCCTGGCCGGATAGGTGGAATGCGTGATTGGTTATCAGAGGTTATCTCCATGGTGGGGTCCACCTTTTCGAGCGGCTGGAAAGAATATAGTACGTATGTCACACGCTGGCGGGAGATGGGGGATCATGTGAAAGTTCTGATATGGTGATTGTAGCTAATCATTTCTCTCTTATATGATACATAATCCAACTAACTTGTATGTGATCTTGAAAAGTGTAATAGTTTTACAGAGAATAATCATAGATTGATGATATTCATTCAGGCATACATAAGAATTACATCAGCTGGTGGGAGAATATCATGTGGGTTCACTCACTTGGTGGGCCGCACCGTCTTAAAATTAATGGAGAACCAATGATTTTACTCATTGTAAAGGAGTGGTGCACCTAATGAGTGGATCGGCCTAATTTTCATGCCGGTTGATGTGTGGCCCACCTTTTGGATGGTTCAGACGTCTTAGAAACATGACATATTGGGGAGGAATAGGATGCGGATTGAATACAGACCCTGCCATTAACAGGACGCTAGTGGTCGGTGCTCTGTGGGCCCCATCAGATGTGTGTTTTTATCGGAAGCGGATTGGCTATTTCCCGTCCCACCAGCCAATGGCTGGTGGTTGGTGCTATGTGGGCCCCAACATGATGTATGTGTTTCATCCATGCCGTCAATCTATTTTTATAGATCATTTTAAGGTGTGAGAGAAAAAATGAGGTATACAACAGTCTCAAGTGGACCACATTACAGGAAAAAGTGTTGAATGAACGTCGACCATTAAAAACTTTTTGGGGGCCATACAAGTTTTGGATCAAGCCAATCTTTGTTTCTTCCCTTCATCTGTGTCTTTATGACCTAATCAACAGATTGGATGTCAAATAAACAGTACAGTGGGCCTTAGGAGGATTTTAAAGGTGGATATCCAATCAATATTTTTTATTCCTGTGTTGTGGTCCACCTGAAATTTACATCACTCTAATTTTCGGTAATAAGTCCTAAATTGATCTGTAAAAATTGATGAACGGAATGGATTAAACAGATACATCATGGTGGGGCCCACAACACCGACCAGCAGCCACCGGGCTAGTGGCAGGGGGAGTAAGCCAATCCGTTTCCGTTTCTATCCATGCTGTCCGCCCATTTTGCCAGCTCATTTTAGACATAGTGGCTTGTCATTCAGGTTTTCAATTTTCCCAAGTGGGTCCCATGGTTCAATGATCGAAACCATTGATACATGGGTGCTGCAGTGGATGAACGAATAGACGGTCAAGAAAGAAATACAGTACCAGTTGACAGTCAACCGTAGGATCTTTGAATCTCAGTAGTTTTTCGGTGTATGGGGCCCACGATCAGGGCCATCGAATCGAACTTTCTCTTATCACAGGTTCAAATCCAACGAAGAATATATTATTATAAGCAAATAATAACTCTCCTTCATGTAATCATGCCGCGAACTGCGGTCACAACATAATTCAATGGCCCACTGAAGTTTCTTTGAGGAACTCCCAGGTGGACCCACCTAAGATCATGGACCAAAGGATAGCAGTAGCCTACCATGGACTGCAAATGATCCTGTGATCACCTGCAAATTGGACCGTTGGTCATACATGTTTATTTATCTGGACTGTTCTTATTGTGGACCTGGATCGATCGTACCCGTCCAAAATCACACTGATAAGCTGATCTTCACCATCTAATTTTGACCATTGATTTTGGACTGCTGACCATTTTCATTATTCCCGTCCTTTTGATGGTCACTGATCGAATGGCTAAGATAATCCTACGTACATACGCCACGTGTACGGAAGAGAACCTCCGAGACAGGAATTTGTCTCCTCATGTGGACTGGATACATCTCCTTCATTTTAAAGGGTTGCGATTTTAGTACACATTAGTAAACAGTACGATATAATCTATAATACAATCAGCAACTTTCGACCATCTAAGATCGATCAATTGGTGGGCCACCTTCTGAATGGGATCTGCGGATATTCCATTGATTGTATGATTCCAATCATTTTATCCGTTAATTCTGTTTAATACGTAAACGAATACAATACTAATGAACTTCTAATCAACCTTGGTTATTAGCTCATGCAAGAGACGGCCCACGAATTGGATGGCCGGGATCCATTGGCACACGCACCAATCCAAAGTATCGAACGAACAATTCCATTTACTAAATGGTGGAAAAAGCATAAGTAATCCAAAACAAAACCATCATGTGCCACTCTCATCCGTATTGAGAAAAAAGAGTAATAATGCTCGGTTAGTGATTTTTAATTAGTATATCTAGTGGTCTGAATGTATGGGAATCTTTCCATGCACATACTTGCATTTGGACTCGGAAGCATCCACATCACTTATCTGGACCGTCCATTAGGTCCAATACACTATTTATAGGCTGCTTTGAAATTTTCATGCTAGTCAGATGATCCAAACGTCCTGTAGTGCAGAAGATTATTCGTGAAAGTTGATAGTCACAGATATTTATTACCATTTGATTGCTGTGATTTTTATCCAGTAGAGGAAGACAAAGGGACGGGACTTAATGGACGGTTCAGATAGGTGATATAAATGCCAATAAGTCCAAATGCAAGTATCTGCATGGGAACGTTTTCATCACTTAGCCCAGTAGATTATTGCTCATTTTTTATATGGTCCCACTTTGGCTTCTCCGCTCTTTTCTCCTTATAAAACAACCATGCAATACCCACCTAGGGTCCCATGAAAGTTCATCACCATCTTCACAAGTGGGGCACACGTTCGGCTATCCTGGCCATCCAAATTGTGCCAGGTCACATAGTGGATGGAGCATATCTCTATAATCACGCTGACCAAAGAATCCTAACCATCCAACCAATGGTTTTCAAAGGGATGGTTAAAAGAAAAATGCTGAGTGCTTCTAAATTCGTAGGGAAAATCAGATAGTTACTATCATCGGGTGAATGATCGGTGATTCTCCAACCATAAGTAGGGCAGCATCTGGACTGATGTAAAACTATGCCACATGTACGGTTGAAGAGTCACCAACATTTGCAAAATGGTTGTAAACCATCATAGCATTGTAGCCCACGAAACAAATTCCATTTGCTATTTGATATTCCTTTTTCAAATAAGTGTTCATCTCTACATTAGAGTATCTGATCCTGCCATCCGTTTGTTTTCATTTGAAGACTGATTGATATAGATGTATAAGAATAGAGAGGCCATGCCATTTTCTGTTAGACCCAGCAAGCTACAAGTGGGCCCCACCTTTTTTAATTATAAATTGTCTATCTCCTGTTTAAGATCTTGAAAAATTCAACTGGGCTCGCCCAAGCCTACTTGACTGAGCCAAATTTCACTAAGACTCGAGGAAAACTTAATCTGAGCATGATTTGGTGGAAAGTTGAGAAATAACTCAATTCAGAAAAACTTAACAATACACACACACACACACACAAGAGTCAACATTATTAATATTATTTATAAGTTTTAAAAATTAAATAATAGTGAAAAAACTGGCTCACCCATGTTTCCAAATGTTCGCATTGAGTTGAGTTTTAATGTTTTTAAATTGTAATTGATCTAGAGATACTATAGCGGATGCATGATCATGGAGGAGATCATTGTCTTCTTTCCTTGGTGACTTCACTCAAACTCTTTTCCATGACTTCAATGAGAACTTTAAGTTATTCCAAAACTCTAAAATTTTAAAATATTTAATAACAATAAAAATCATAATTTACTAAAACTATTAAATTCTGACTTAAAACTCATGATCAACCCTTAAATTAACCTTTTTTAAAAAACCATTTTTAGCATTGGCCGACATGAAAGCTCGTTAATAGTTTTCAAATGACTTATCATGCCCTGCTCTAAACGGATAAATGGTCATAAAATCATGGCCGTTGGAATCTATAAATGTACTTTGATCCTAGCCATCCACATGATTCCTTGTCTTACATCAGCTATATTGAACTATCTTTCATATCTTTTGATTCCTCCATCCATCTAATGGAAATGGACAATTAGATCCAATGGTATGCACTAGATGGGTACAATCAGAAGGCCAGGAATGGCACAAATTTGTGGGAAAAAATGGATAAGAATGTTAGAGGTGTATAGTTCATAAGTTCTAGAAGAAGAAGAAAATAAAAAGGACTTAGACTAGATTTCACCAAGACTCAAAGAAAAACTCAATCTAGTCACATCGAGGTTAAAACCTAACTTAACACTAAAAAAAAACCAAAAAAGAATCGGAGATATTTATACTTATGAAATGTTTAACAATACTGACAAAACTCAAAAAAAAAAATTAAATAAAATAATAATAATAATAATAATTTTTTTAAAATCTCATATGGCCTTTCATAAACTTGGGAAGTTTTCAAGTTGAATGGACTTGCTTGATTTCCAGTCGAGTCGAGTTTTTGTGTTTTCAAACTATGGTTTAAAAGTTGGTAGTTAGACTAAAGATAATGCAAAACAAAGCAGATGTGAGTTTTGTATGAGAGCTTGAATATTCAAATCATACTCATATCCCATATACAAAGGTTGCAGGTAGACGGGGTGTTTAAGGGCTATGATAGCTCATGGCCCATCCATGTGCTTCCAATTTTGGCCAAATCAATGATAAGTACCATGAGTCTTAATCTTTCCAAAGCACAATGCTTCCTTTTTAGCTTTTCATGCTCATATGAATGATTCTCCTCTTACTATATGCAAGCTTTTTTAGCCCTAAAAAATCACATTTAAATGCACAAGGAATTTCATGAAATATGACCCATGGTTTAGTAATCTGGACCATTGGTCTATTACATCTCACAATAGATAGACACAGGGCCAAAAATCTCCCAAGTTCAGAGATCCTAAAAAGCATTACTGGGAGATTTTTTTTTCAGATGAACGTGGACCGTTTCTGTATTTCATTCTTAATCATCTATCTGTAGAACACAAATTAAAAGGTTGAGATTGACCCATCAAGGAGATTTTTGGGGCACAATCCATCCACGGTTGGATGCAACAGACAAATGGTCTGGATTACCAAACAAAGGGCCCCACTTTGGGAAATCCAGAAGGCCTGTAATGTCCCTGGATGAAGGTTGTGTACCATATGATTCCAATAAATGCACATGCAGTTGAAGAAGTGTTGGGTTGCATGTGAAAGGGCCACATAGGCATGTGTTTTTTAATAGGAAAACACTAAGAGGGATGTGAAATCAGGTGGGCCTTGACCAAAAGGGTCAATGATAAGGTCCATCCATCCGTAGGCATTATAAAACTGGCATAGGATCTATTCTGAGACCCTCCTTTTTCTTGGATTCCATGCATTTCCACCACCATACACGTGTCTCACATGGAGAATATCTTGACCGCTCATATGGTGGACCCTGGATAGAGGACCTGTGTCCATCCAGTGGACATTTTTCTAACCATCCATTTGTATCCCTCCATTGTCCTCAACTGGTGAGAAGTTCTTGCATCATGGTCCATGGATGTAGGGCCACCTGATGAATGGTCATGGCAGGTGATACTCTTACGTTAAACTGAGGATTGTAATTTAAGGAAATGTAAGGGTAATTCGGTTATTTACGCATCCGGACGCAGCACCAAAACACGTCCTCTCTCTACAATTGCATGAGCCTGGCATGTAGCTTTTCTAGCGGTACCTCTACGTTGTGTAACCTCCACATCGCCGTTATAACCGCCGTTATCAGGTGTTCCTCTACAGCTTAGTAGGATGAACTTAAGCTGCATGATTTATTTGTGTGGGGTCCCAGAGTTCTGTTTTTATGGCATTTGAACCTCCTAATATGGTTAACCCACCATTAAAGTGGGACACCCCAAAATTCAGGCCCATCCAACCATCACGTGAGCCACTAGTGGTTGTTCATTTTTCTATGTAGTGCAGCCCATTTGATGATTGGATAGGCCCGGTGAGCCTATTATGGCTATGATAACTGAAAATAAGTTTAGAATGGAAAGTTTTAATTGTGTTCCCTAAATATAGTTATTAAGCTGAATATGAAAGCCTATGGTGTTGAGAAACATTAAAGGAGGGAAGAGCGATGAATAAGCTTTTTGAGCCTACTTTTTTATAAATACATATCTTGATATCTTTACCAACATATGAGAGAAAATCTAACTTACCAGTGAGAGATGCGACTAAGAGTGTAAGGTATGGAAGACCCATATCTATTCTCATCAAATCACAACATCAGAAATTTCTTCCTAATTAGATATGCCTTTGTGATTATTATATTGAATCTTTATTATTGATGCGTAAATAATGTATCAATTCCACAATACAGATTATATACACACAACACATTGGGCACCAAAAAAGCAATTAATTTACTGCTACATGTAGTTGAATAACTTTTACGCTTTTTGTTAAATAACAATTGTTATGATAAATAATAACCGCAGCTGATAGGATTATAATAATTATTATTATTTTGTTATAACTGATTACATGATGGCATATGACATTAATTAGTTTTCTGTTCTTTCTTTCTTTCTTTTTTTCATTTTTTGGTTAAAAACAACCATTAGTTTTTCAAGGCAGGGCATTTTCCATTTTGGCTATTATAAGGTCATAACACTATTTTTTAAACCTTACAACATAAACTCTCGGTCTTATAATTTTTACAATAAGTGTTGTAGAATGAGCTTATTCTATGATTTCATGGAGGAACCGGCCTAACGGCCAGTGTTATAACAATAACAGCCGTTGACAACAAAAAAGACTGCCGTTTTCCTAGGATGCTTATTATTATTATTATTATTTTAATAACAACCCCTCGGTGATTTTTCATGGGCCTGACGTTTTCTATTTTGGCTATTTTAAGGTCATAATATGATTTTTTAAAGCCATGGTCCAGACCACTAGGGACTAGGTGTCATATATGAATATTTTTTTACCCCCATTTTTTCAGGGGCTTATATGCAAGGGTCAAACCCATACCTGAAACATAAAGAAAACTAGGTTGTAACCATTAGGACATGGGGTTTGACCTCACCTACACACATGCCCATGAGGTAAGGTTGCAGGTTCTGACCCTTGAAATTATGTTATGTTGTGACCTAAATATCACATTTTAGTTGGCTAAGTTCATGTATGGAATTTTCCAAATTGGGCTAGTACCAAGACAAAAGTGAGATGTGTTTAGGACCCTCTTATACATATCTAACTTGCAATCTGGGTGGAGAAAAGGTGGACAAAAATAGAAGACTGATGAATGGGGATTACCATTTTCCATGTCTACACAAATGCAAAGTCACACCTTCTTTGCATCGGGACCGCTGCGCACTACATCCAAACACTGCCATGTTTGGAATTTGGTTAGGTAAAAGGATAGATTACTAGGTTAACTGATGAAAGTATCCTAAGCTAAACACCAATAGATAAGTAATTGAGCACTGACTTTCAGTACACATAGACTATTCATTTGTTCAAGATCCAGACTGTTCATGTATTGCACCCTACCATGGATGGGCCATACATCAAAATTCACGTTGGTCAGATAATCCTAGCCACTAAGCGGAGGACTTTCTCCCATTGTTGATCATTGCTCGCAAGTTCTTCAAAACCACCCGTTCTAACTTCTTTTGGGGTATGCCTCAGCGACGTGGGGGCCCAATAGATAGAAAGGTCTGGATCTAGTACACTTGTTCACGAACACGCATGGGATCATATTGAGTGCTTGCCCCACTAACTTAGCTTATATTGATAGCAACTATTAATCTTAATTTATAGATATTTAGAAAGGAATTTTTGAGGCTCCCAAGATGAAGACTGTGAAATTTTTTCTAATTTCTTAGACTTTAGAGGCAAGTAGTGATTTTTTAATGAGGAAAGGAGCTGAAGTGAATGAAATAGATGTACACGACTAAAGTTACATTGGGATTTGAATTAGATGTTTGGCACTCTCTTTTTTTATGAATGTTTTCTGTAATTATTCTGTCTTTTTCTTGGATTACTCTTAGGGTTGGAGAAAGAGATGGACCCTATGCCTGGAGAAAGGGAAGAGACCATTGTCACATGCATTTTCACTTATCTTACTATGTTAATCATGATAATCTTTTGACTCAATTACAGCCACAACATGATCATAAATACAAGACGCCTGTATTTATAATGGTTGAACTAAAATTGTAATTGGGTTTCTTGTGGCACGTCCACATATGTTATGTTATGTGTATTTCAACAAAATCTTATAAAATGACAATAATTAGTTCAAGAATCACCATAGGATATATTCGTATTCAGGGATAAGAATATATATTGAATTTGGGTATTAAAATGAATAGAACTACGTACAATTTGAGGTTTACATCCTCCCTCCGAATACTAATTACAGTTTGATAATTTCTATGTATTAGAATTAATGTTAACAATTCAAGTGCAAATATAATCCACACATCACAGTAGGCCCCGCAGCAACCATTTGTGCTATAATATTTATAATAAGAACATTTGCACTAGATAATATCCCCATATATGTTTATATAATTATATGTATGCAAGCATATATATATGTATGCATGAGATAGTCTCGTAAACAATTAGTTGTAGATGAATAATCTTGCGACTAGCTGCGCTTGGGTCGAGTCCACTATCCACATAAAGAGGCTCGCTTAAGGACCTACTTGGTACAGGTTCTCTTGAATCTTGACCATTAAGTTAGTACTGCATATAATAGATATTATTTAATTAATTTATAAATAATATTACTATTAAAATTAACTAGATGATCAGGTAGCCACTGGGTAATCGATTAAGTGTCCGACCCGTTTTATAAATGGGTCTAGGCCAACCAGAACCCAACCTGATTTATGAGTTGGGTCTGTAATTGGACATTGACCATTTAAATTTGGCCGGGCCCTAGGGCATCCTCAGATACATGTACTCATTGGCATCCCTAAGGATGCATGCACGGTATTTTTCGAAATGATCCATTTCATTAAAAAAATTCAATTTAAGGATATGACATGATTTTTTTAATAAAATTTCAAACAACCATGCTTCCCTCAATCAAACCCTATAACACCCAAGTGGGACCTAGAACAATATAATGCAACCACATTAGAAGGTATCTTTGGGAACAACACCACACTATAAAGAGAATGGACCCACATTGAAGTTGTGTGATTTCAAGCATTCAGACCCTTTCCTTTTTCTTCCATGTGCAAGCCAATGTGAATTGATTTTTCTATTTGCAAAGGTTACAAAAACCCTACCCCACATTCACATACAACCAAAAAAAGGCAATAAAAACAGGTCCTTTCAATCAAATCAACATGAATAATCTAATCAAGTTAAAAGCCCTAGTACAACACAACTTGACCCTTTGGAAGACCTAACCCTGATTTCCATGGTCTAAAGGTGGGGCCCATTGAAAGTGATGTAAGGGTGCTTTGGGAGCCGTCCATTTTCACATGAAAAGATGGGAAATGAAAAGGGAGTCTTACAAGAGGGTGAGTAATTTGATTTTTATATTCATCTATCCATTGTAAATGGATTGCACTGTTTGGTATTTTATTCAATATATGTGCAAACCAACGGCCGTTTATCAATGCGTGTTTGACTGAGATTTGGTATCCGTTGACTCATGACTGTCCACATTAGGGTTTTTATCATAAACAAATACGTGAGATGAGAGCACTAAGTGTCAAAGACCAATGTGGGAAAATGGCTTGGACCAGGCCATGAGAACCCCACCTTTTCATGAAGTACATTGAAATTTGAACGACAAACGGTCAAGTGGTCAGTGGCAGACATGGCCACGTGTCACACATTAGCTGAATTTTGGCCGTAATTGCCATGGATGGTTGATCTTCAAGTGGCCAACTGAAGCTTAGCCGATCTTCCTACTTATGAGTTCCCATAAACGTTTATAACTTGACCGCATTTTACGTGGGTCCATGTTTGAAATCGTGTCGCATGCTTGTCCTGAACATGCCCTCGCCCAAAAATGAGGTCACTACACTCATCAGGTTGGTCCATGTATGTGTATATATATATATATATACACACACACGTATACACACGTGTGCCATATTTGCATGTATGTGTCGTTATCATACGTTAATCTCTGCGGGGATGGGTGCGAAGGGCCGCCGATTAGATACTGACAAGGTCAGTAGCCAAATGACTACTGAAGTGACGTCACCAAGCTATGTGGACCCCACCATGATGCGTGTGTTGTATCCATACCGTCCAACCATTTGTAAAGATCGTTTTATGGCATGATAAAAAGAATAAGATAGATCTAAAATTAAATGGACCCACCGCAGAAAACCATGGGATCAGTCGCACTCACCGTTGAAACATTTATAGGGCCCACCATGATTTATATTTTAGATCCAACCTATTCATAAGTTAACATAGAGATGGATGAAGTGAAAACAAAAATATAATCCTGATTGGAAACTTCTGTAGCCCCTAAAAAAATATTGTTTTAACGCCGTGGGATTATTTTGTAGATTGTTGAGCATTTGAGGAGTGAAACAGACTAATAATTCTACCGGATCAGATGGAAAGCTCAGATCTCACACGCATGAGCCACATGGCAAGCGTGCCTGCGTGTGGTTGTGCACGGTTCTACACGCGTGTTAGCTTAGTGTTTTGTAGCGGGTCTAGTATGAATCCTTACATGGTCGCACGTGACCAGGCGTGCCTAGAAAGACAGACAGAAAGAGTGCCACTCAGTCGTCCAAATCTTGCGTATCACGGCATTCCACGTGCGACACATTTCACGTGGAAACAGTAGGAGGAAAACTTAAAGTGCCACGTGTCACTCATAAGAGCAGCATGATCACACGTGTAATGCCATACGTACAGGACTCACGCTGCACCAAATGCATTTCGCTGCAAAAAAAAAAAACTTTGATACTCAGGCAGAGTGTAACGGATGATACGTACGCAGTCACTATAAATTACTAAGAAATTGCATAAATGCGAAAGGTGAGAGGTTGATCTGTGTGGACCCCACTGTGATGTGTGACAAAATCCACTCCATCAATCAGATGCACCCTTCCACAGTGGGTCACGGACCTAAAAATCAGACCAATCCATAACTTAGATGGGCCACACCATAGACAATGGTTGAAAGTGAATATTCACCCATTGAAATCTTCATGATCTCTTATATGGCCCACTGATATGTGATTTAAAAATTCAGCTCATCCATTGTGTGTGTCCCACATGGATGAGTTGGATGAGGGGTCACACCAAGTTCCAGCTACATCCAAAGCATGATTTCACACTGTTTCAGACGGTGGGGCCCAATTGAGGTCAGGATATGGCCGATTTTTATGGAAATCGGATTGCCCACCGTCAATGTACCTGATCTATCCACGCCGTCCATCCGTTTTTTCAGCTTAATTTGTGGGTTGAGACCAAAATTTAAGGATATAAAAAGATCAAGTGGACCATACCATAGGAAACAGTTGGAATAGTGATATCCACGGTTGAAACCTTTTTAGAGCCCACATTGATGTCTATTTCCCATCAAACATGTTCATGAGATCACACGGCCATGGATGAAGGGAAAACACAAATACAAGCTTGATCCAAAACTTATGTGGCTCCTAAAAAATTTTCAATGGTAGATTTTCAATTCACACTGTTTCCCGTGGTGTGGTCAACTTGATGTTTAGATATACTTCATTTTTAAATTCTAATACTAAAATTATCTGATAAAATGGATGGACGGAGTAGATAAAGTATATAAATCGTGTGGATCCCACAGACTTTACTCAGTACGTTCACTGAATTGCTCAGTAGTCAGTACGCAGTCCACTTCCATTTTTATGATATCACCGGATGAACGGTGTATATATATATATATATATATATATATATATAGCCTAGCTTTGCACAAGTTTGCACTTAACCCAAACGTAACTCGCGCGGATTTTTTTGAAAACTCATTATAGGTGATGTGAATTTAAAATCTGAATGGTGCAGGTGTATTACTCTGTGAAACCCCGAGCTAAATTTTTATTTTGATCCAAAATTTTTGTGAGCTATGAAAAATGAAAATAGTTACTTTCCTTGAATTGTATTTCTCTTTACTATGGTCCATCAAAATTTTAAAATAAGGTAAAAATTTATCTCTTAAAGTCTCATGAAATCCCGCATCATATGAACTGTTTGAATTAGATGCCCATAACACATGCAAAGGAACACATGTAAATGAGTGTCTAGGTGAGCATGACTTTATATATATATATATATATATATAAACCCTAGTTCAACAAAAGACATCCACAACCAGCGGTTAGGATTACTTAACCCATTTGATTTCCGGACAGTAACTTAGCCAAGGTGTTAGTGGCTTTACTTTGAGCTCATGCTTGCCACATGCACCTTTACAAACTGCGTGTGTATCGAGTATCATACCCTGCCAGAGTATCGAATAACTCCCCCTAACACTTGTTTAAGACGTGGCTTGTAAAAGCAATTGAATCTAACAGAGATTGTACAAGATTCACGTGCTTTCCATCAGGGGGACCACACTATGTAGATCCTCTGATTTAGGAATTACACCGATTCACTTCTCAGGTAAAGAATATTTTCGTGGTTTAGATGAGCTTGATGATTGGATCTGCCAATCTGCCTCGTTGTCACTGTAGCTGATGGGTCTAAGATCTTTGGACGGTTTGGATACCCCTAAAAAAATTGAAATGTTTTATTGTAAAGAAAATTCACAGTCTAATATGTTAATTACACGACAGTCAAGATATTCCATAACCACAAGGGAAAAAAAACAAAAAAAAATAAATAAATTTCAAAATTTATTAATCATAATGCTCATACATTTTAATACATTACTAATTAAGAAAAATAAAACTTTAATTAGAAGTCTTTATTCAACTACATTAAAATTTACTTAAAATAGAAAAGGGTCGTTTTAACACCTCGTTGAGGGTTCAAGTACCCCTAGGTTGGTGAAATCCTTCCATGGCGTGAGTGTGTGGTGGTGTGTGTGCGTGTGTAAAAAAAAAAAAAAAAAAAAAGAAAGAAAGAGGATCATTTGGCAACATGAATTTGATGAGATTTAATGGGATTTCAAATCTAATAATACATTTGGCACCCTAAAACAGTTAGGTTTCAAATCAGCTCAAAGAGACAGTTTGAAATCTAATGTGTTAGTTTAGATTACATATAAAATCCTTGCAAAAGTTGCATGTGTGACATGTGTATCACTAGGTTAATGATATATTGGGTACATGGCCTATTGATAATATCTCAAAACAATTAGATTATCAACTGCATCACTCTAATTACTTTAATAAGATAATTTGGGACATCCAAGCATTATCCATGTGAATCAACGGTTAGATGTGATCATGTGCTTGTAACCTACCTGAGACGTGAAATTTCATCATTTTTAGGCAAAATATATATTTTAACGGGCTTATCACAACCATTGTGTCAAACATTATATACATTTCATTTCTCATCAAATGAAATGACACGACTCACCTACAGGAGTTGATTTATCCTAGATGGCTTGGTATAGGTCATCTTATTTTATTTTATTTTTTATTTTTTTGTAAAGAGGCACCCAACACGGTACGTGGATATCCTACGAAAGGCTTTTGCAGGAAGTTCCAGTGTTGGGAATATAGGCGGGGCCCACTGGGATGTTTGTGAGAAATCTTCACTGTCCATCTATTTTGTGGGTTCGTTTTAGGACATGAGGCCAAAAATGAAGCATATACAATTCTCAAGTAGGCCAAAAACATGATAATTGATCTTCCACATTTGAAATATTCATGAGGCTATAGAAGTTTTGAATCATGCTTATATTTGTGTTTTCAGTTCTTCCCAGTAGGAATGACGTTATTAACGGTATAGATGGCATATAATTATCATTGTCGAACCCGTGGAAGTTTCAACGGTAGGAATTTCCCTAACTACTTTTTCTTTTAGTACGACCCACTTGAGTCTTTGATCCTGTTCAATTTTAGCTTACTCTCCTAAAATTAGCTCACAAAACGGATGAAAGGTGAGAATTTCTCACAAACACCACAATGGACCCACCTAATTTCGAAGTGCAGGAACTTCCTGCAAAAGGCCTTTCACAGGAAATCCGCTTCCACCGACACACACACCAAGCACACCAGCGTGAGATTTCACCACCTATAGGTTTCAAACCCAAGACGTTGTGTTGAAACTCCTCAGACCCTACCACTGGAGCAAGGATGCGAATCAGAGTGTATCACTGAGGCAAGGATGAGAACCAAAAGTTACAACTGATTTATTATTCGCATTTCGAATGACATTTTCTCCTTATTAGAAATAAATTTCTTCAGCCTTAACATTCTTGAAGTCCAGTTACGTCATATCCTACACAGAAATGGTCCATATTGGACGTGCTTCTGTTCGGGCTTTTTTGTGTCTAGCCATGCTAGTAATACGTCTGCAACCCACTCTACATCACATCTAAACTGAAATTCATGTCTTAAAAGTTTAAAAAGTTACTTATGTGCAACTTATGCATTTTCTAAGTGCATGTGTATCATCCGTCACACACTACAGAGTATCAAAGTCTCTATCCATACCAATCACCACGAACCGAATCTGGATTTCCTAAGCACAGGAACATGATATCCAAGGAAAGAGATGTTAAAAAGGAGGAATTGGATAATTCTAAGACACTGGTGAAGGTGAATTGGACAGTTGACTCCTTTTCATTTCTACCGTCCATTTAGTTGCCATCAATTGGGCAGTCAGGATCATTCTTTCAGCTTACCGTTTTAATGTCACTCCAGCCACCGTGAGGCCTACAATCTTAACGGTTTTGATTGAGGCACCTGTGTGCCACGTGTACAATGTCCGCATGGATGCATCCGGAGTCATACATTGTCAGCCTTTGGTATATCTCATGGGCGCAGACTGCATTAGCGGATAAGTCTAGATGATCCAGCAGATTGTGGCCGTCCATACGCGGGCCAACAAGCAATTTAAAAACTGCATACATGTAACTCAATCAGAACCGTTCAAAAAGTGTCGCCGAGTATAAACGGATGATAATCCAAAACGTTTCTTTTTCTAACCCCAGCCTTGACCCAGACCTATCCCGGATGTGGTGGGGCCCACCTGACCCCTAACAATGGGGGTTCTGGAGGGTTCTTATTACACGCATGCCATCCGTACAACTATAGATATGCATGCGCATGAACTCTCATATTCTCCCACCGTATTAAATTAATCTACGGTGGTAACTGCAAAAGCCTTATATCCGGTGCCTCATGCTTACTTTCCGTACCATGCTGCACCTTTCTCCAACGAGCGTATCACACGTGCAGGACATCCGAGCCGTAGGACCATCATGAGATCATCTGCGTGAAAATCAAGCCGTTCCACTCATCATGTCGGTCAAAACTTCACACTGAGTCATATAATCGTCCGTCCATTGACTTTGACGGTGTGGCCCACTTGATGATCAGACCAGCCGAATTTTCACTGCGGTTAATCTTCGGAATGGGGCCAACCATTTTGTTGGCTCGGATCTCCCAGGCGTGGGCCACACCATCAAAATCAATGGACGGACAAATACACACACCTTCATTCCAGTTGATGGGCCCATGGGGAGTGGACCATTCAACGTGTTTTAAGGTTTCGAGGGAGTGTGTGCGTGCTAGCACGTCTGAATGTTTTGTCGCGTGTGAGAGCTTCTTCCCGGGAATTGAGGTTTGCTTTTCTTTTTTGCTCTATCGATTTTGATACGGCGCACTCACAAGTACTGTAGCTAGTATGCAGATGAG
Organism: Magnolia kwangsiensis; assembly: GCA_037074715.1. Lineage (NCBI taxonomy): Eukaryota > Viridiplantae > Streptophyta > Magnoliopsida > Magnoliales > Magnoliaceae > Magnolia > Magnolia kwangsiensis. The sequence continues at coordinate 166,711,311 of CM073574.1, read as the reverse complement.
GCTACCTTACTGTACACGTGGCATTTTAGTTAAATCAGAACTATTAAAATAGTGAGAATCATCTTAGATGGATCATAAGGAATAAAAATGAACTCATCTGATGGATATTTATATAAATAATAATAATAATAAACGTTCCATATTTGACAAAGAAATCATACAAATCAAAGGTTAGGATTGTCCATTCATATCATTTTCAAAATATATGATCGATCTATGATGGGTCCTACCATCTGGACGTTTCGGATTATTTTTTTTCTATACATATGTTTCATAGCTAAAATGCATGTGGGTGCACTGTATCGGATCTTTTTTTCGTACGTTTGAACTCGTTTCTTTGTTTCATTAAGAAAAGGAGAGTTATTTTATGCTCTGGCTGCGTATGACACTTGATATGCAAGCACTTAGAAGTGGTACATGTAGCATATATTAACTCAAATTAAACTGAATAAATTGTGGAACCACCTGTCACTAAGTTGCACTCCAAAATCCAGATTGGTTGAACAATCCTGACCATTGATTCATTGACAATTGTTTTTCTAAAAAAAGGCATTGGATTTGCTTCATTTTTAGCCGTCCAATAAATGCATGCTAATCTAAAAGAGAGATAACCCAACAAAAGCAATTTCAAGTAATGATACATCTTTGATAGTTACTATGATTTCGACGGTTTACTTTGAAAGACCTGTATGCCACGTACATAGTTTCTAACTGCCTGCGTATCATCCTTCACACCCTCCCGGTGTATCAAAGAATTTCTCTTCTAGAAGCTAGAGGAACGACGAATCTTGATGGAATTTACACGCGTGTAGCGCTAACAATCAGCTTGTAGCCATTCCTTCTGTTTTGTATACTGAGGCCCACCTGAAGTACGAAATGGTCTGATTTACAGGAACAAAGATCTGAACAGTGTAGTGCACATGTTGGAAAGCTCAGATTTCGTACACGTGTCCCATATTAACAAGTATCCCTATGTGTAGATGGCCAGGGCTTCCACACCTATATGGAATTTCCAACTATTTTCTCTACTTCCGTCATCATGGACGTCGGATGCCTTAGAATACCTTCCAGATTGGAAGATACTAATCGTTTGATCATTGGCCTAAATGATAGATGGTTCAGCAGAAAATGCAACGATGGCCCGCATCCAACAAAAGTCTAACAATCCAACGGTTAGAACTTTCCAGTCGAGGTGAGTTTAGTGGGATCCCCCATCGACCATAAGGCCCATCAGATCAATGGTCTGAAAACCCAACCAGGCTCGCACATGTGCCGGCATGGCACAAAGATACGAAGATACAGTCCATGTTCAGTACAACTAGGGTGTTAATGGCCCAAGCCATGCCCGGTCAGCCTCATGACTAGCAAAGATAAACAGGCCCTAACTCGGCCTATGATGATTTTGCATGGCCCAAACCTATCCTGGCCAAGATCTGGGTTGTTCATTAGGTTAGGACCATCAATCATGATATATGACAAAAATGTCTTGAAAAGCTAGAGGTGTGAATTGGATCTGGCCTGGCTGAACTACTCTTGGAAAGTTAGGCCAAGCCCTGAAAAATGTCATATTCATATGGGCCGTGTGGCTAGTGAAAGTGGACCGTTGGATGTTTTCTGAATCGGCCACATTTAGTATAGATGTATCTCATCTTATGACTAGACCAGCATGACTCTTTGGGATGGAAATCTATACAATCAATGGATTAGATCGTTCTGTTCAATGGGAGGACTTCATAAACGGACAGAGTCGCTCCATTTAGAGGGTCCTAGGCCCGACCCATTGACAGCCTTTTGGAAGGAATTCCTGAAAATCAATTGCTGTGATGGATTGCATTTGATTAGTAGGCGCCATATTTCCTACTTGAGCAGTAATAACTATAATTTTAAGACTGGGACGTCTTATACGAATCGGACATAATCCAGTTCAATTCCAAGACCCAACAACACCTAGCCCCACCACAAGTACAGGTCCCCAACTCAAGTGAGTCACGAGTCAAGACCCAACCCGAAACTTCGAAACCTTGGTAACATCTGAATCTGCAAATCCTACCTTACAAAAATTACTGCATTCTCAGATTGCTGAGATTGAAATTGCAAGTCAATCTTGACCATCCAAGAGTGTCATTGTCCTGCATCACTTGGGCTGTATTCCAGCCCTCAAATGAGTCAGGCCTGGGCCAAGCTAAATAAAATTTTTGAAGAAGGCTGGATGAGCCCAGACTAACTAATTGAAAATCCGGGCCTAAGCCAACATTCCCGCCCTCGCCCGAGTCTGCTTGTGCCTGCGTGTGGGTGCGTGTGACATTAGCAAAACTCTCTAAATCATGAAATCTAAAGACAATCAGCCATCGATGATACTCAGAGTTCTTTCGCTGATACACTTAATAAAGTTACAACGTGCCAAGATGCCATGACCAGTCCAAGCTTCCATTTTTGAAACACAAATACACAATAGAGAAAGACGGCTTGAACAAGCTATGGTTCATGGCATTGACAGGGAAACAACTGACAGAAGAAACGAGAGATAGAAAGACAGAGATCATCCTAACACAATGCATTTATGGGATTTGTGGATGCACTAGGAGGTGTCGAAGCATTCACAAAGCAGCTTGGTGCTACAATTGAATGCTCAGCAGCCACTTCCACTGCAACCGCCACAGCATCCTCCCTCGTCCGACGCTTGCATTCATCCGACAGGTATCTCAAGAATGCTTCGAGAGCTCTACGCATCCACTCATAACGGCAGAGCTCAAATGCTTCCCTAACGTTCAGCTAGTACATACATTACAGAAAATAGAGAGTGAGCTTTCAAGAGTTCTTTCAAAGAGGCATGCAAATTCAGCAGCAAGGTAAATAGAGATGCAGGGAGTACCGGCCTGCATCTCACATACCCCACTTCGTGGGACACCCAACCCCAGTGTGGAGATGCACCTGCATCATGTAGCTTTCTTTACTGAACTTTGGTGGTTCACACAGGGCCCCAGTGCAGTGTGGAACATCTGGCCAGTGCATCAGGCAGCCCCACAATGTCAACAACCAAGCAACTGGACCCATTCATTACTTTTTGTAATATGTAGACCATATTGTTTTCAGGCCCGGTCATCTACAAAGCGGGACCCACCAAACGTACATCACCTGTTAGATGCAGGCTTAGCCAAAGCTCGTCTTTTGTATGCTTTTTTCCTCGTGTACTTTTGTCTTGTGTATGCTTACCCATCTTCTTTCGTGGCTAGACTTCTCCGGCCAGAATTCAAGCTCTTCTGTCACCTCCAGTGCAAACATGTAACCCTTGCAATATCCTTCCATGCCATGACAGTTTTGTTTGCTCTTGCTTCTAAACTGCCAAACCCCCAGCGCATTTTCCTACACATTGACCATTAATTTTGAGATTGCTGGAATGTTGACATGTAATTACAGTAGAAGGTAGGATCCATATAATTAACTTGGCTCAAAAGCATTGTATCATGCAAACGAGTCTGTATATCATATTGTCAATGAATATAAAACCTCCAGTAACCAATATCTACATGTAAATATAAAGACTCTGATGGACCACCAAGATTGGAACAGGTACATTCCACCCAATCCAAAAGGAAGGAAAAAATATACTAAACCATCCCTTTTCTTTTCATTAACAGTGACTATAGTTGTGTCTATATGGCACACATGTATGTGATCCAGACCTTTCATCCTTTAGGCCTTGCCATAGATATGCCTAGTTCAAAAATAACTTCAAACAGACAAAATCCTAGCCCTAGAGAGTGGATGGTCTTTGGAAGTTGAATGTGGTTCATCTGTCCTTCCTCTTTCAACCATCCATTTGCTGTCCCCAAAAGTCTCCAAACATATTACGATCATCATCTAGACTGAGTATTGGACAGAGGACCACTCATGATGAGGCCACCTGATGAATAGCTCTGAATTCATACAAGTGTGCCTTGTTGTACAAGGATTAATCGTCAAAAAATACCAAGCAGTTTGTCTCAATTACAGATATCTAGTCTCTTACATCTGCCAGAGAGCAGCATGGGACCTGTCACAAGGATACTTTATTCGAGAACATACCAGACTATGGATAATGTGGATGAGTAATCCTAATTTTGATTGGGGCAATGAGACGAGGGAAATAAATAGATGCATCGAAAAACCAGATAACCCTGTGAAGGGGAATTATAGGGACCTGCTCATCAGCAAATGTAGAGGCTACTGCAAAAACTTGGCATAGGGTGTCAAGCAGTGTTTTAAATATCAACAATATCGGCCGATATATCTCACGATATATCTTGTATCCTACTTGTGCGATACGAAACACATAGGTAGTGCTAATATATCCCACAGGTTCGATACGGTGAGCATTTTCAATTTTCGATCCATTTTTTTTGTCGAAATTATGTTAAATTAGTGTCAAATGGTTACAAATCCGTTGGTTCTTCATGTTCTCCTTCTTTTTTTTTTCAAAATTTTCCTTCAACCAATTGTCAATTGAGACTAATTTCAAAGTATTTACAAGTATTTGATCAAATGATCATCGCATACACTCTATTTCGAAATTTGAGAATAGGTGATCTAATTTGGAAAAAATTGGAGAAAATTCGATATATCCCCAATTTCTCCCAAATTGCTTGCAATGTTGCACTCTAAACATGAAATCAAGCATGTATGAGGGCTGATCTACTGATTTGTTTTGTCATTATCAATTTTCAGAAAATAAAAATAATTTTTTAGTTAAAAAATAATTTTAAAAATTTATTAAAATATAAATTTTTTCAAAATTTTCCTTCAACCAACTATCAATGAGACTAATTTCGAAGTATTTAGGACTGTTTGATGAAATGATCATCAAATACACTCAAAATGTTATGCATTCAATTTGAATATAGTTGCATTATTTCGGTCAAACAAAGCATGGCTTAAGACCCTATACAAATGAAACCTATTACGTGCACTTCTTTTTTGAGATGTTATGATTTAAAAGGGTGTATTAAGGTCTTTTTTAACAATCCCCGAAGTTCTATTTGAAAATACAACCATTTTCTCAATGTTTTGCCATGTTTCCCAAAAAGTGCAATAAACTACCCGATACAAACGATATTATCCCGTTCGATACAAATGATATTATCCCGTGCAATAACCGATACGTATTTGTATCCCAAGGATGCGATACATAACATGATACAAATACTCCGAACATTGGTGTCAAGTTTATGGTTCTTAGGTTCAGATCATTTGTAAGATCTCCAATATAAGACAGGCACATGCCATCTTGGAATTTGTGATCTTTAGAGGTGATTTTGTCAGTTATTTCAAATAAGAGATGCCTGCCTTTTTCTTTGGACACTTGCAGAGAGATACTTTCTGAAAACTTTCAGCAGTGGAACCCCTCCCTCGCAATCCTGGAAGTATTCTATTAAAGATAGTAATATCTTTCCTAAAAATGTGATCGCTATCAAGAATACTTTGACCAAAACGGGAACCCAGGAACATAAAGCATGGTGGATGATTCTTTATTATGGATCAAGTTTCTCGTGCTCCTAAAATCTTTCAACTTGTTGAGTAGCCACTGACTGAGTCATCTGAGCAGAGACCCCTTTTTAAAAAATGCAAATCCAGTAAAAAGAACTCAGCAACTGATGTAGCAAATGATCTCTGCACATTAACAGATAAATAACCTATTTGGAGAAGGTTCTTACTTAATCAGCCACTTCAACTCAAGAACTAATCATTTCTGCACACCAGTACTAGTTAAATTCAAAATCAATTTTGCGCTCATTGAAGCGCATGGATTTATGCCCCATTGGGAGAAGCACCAAACGGCCATTCCCCCCCAATGAGAATTTTAGTAATATCCAAATGCAGCCTTAAATAAAGAGCACAGAGCACAAGCCCATCCACTCAGTACTCTTTTACAAAAAAAAAAACAACCATGAATCAGTCAGTCATGAAATACACAGCTCAAGCGTTATCTTTTCATCAATGAAATTGGAAAAACAAGTCAACTGTATTGCAGTAGGAACACCCATGCCAAAGGTGGAATCATTGCAACTTTGTCTTCATTCCTATTCTCTTTTTTTTTTTTCCCAAAAGATTCCGTTCCTATTATCTTTAAGCACCTTGTATTTGAAGGAAATGTTCCTACCACAATACATTTTGGGTCCTAGTACCTAAAAACATGTACAATTTACAAAATAATCAAGTAATTAATATAATTCCTTGCATTTCAACCAACATTATTGAAGATGAATAACTATGTCAACAAAGAAAATTGAACCTACATCAAGTCTTCCTCTCACTCCGGCTTCCTCCAATGCTTCACGGCAGGCAGCTTCGCCCACAGACTCATCATCCTCCCAACCACCCTGACAATCAAATGAAGGGAATGTTCATCACATTCAAAATTCCCAATGGCAAATGATACAAAATTCACCATTGGAAGTGCATTGCAAGGATTCATACACTTCAAGATTAAACTCTCAAACAAAAGGAAACAGGTAGATGCATACCTTTGGAAACACAAGGTCTAGACGATTTGGGGAAGAAATCATAAGAACTTCCAACCTGTTTTCTAAATCACCAGTGATATTGTCTTCATTTTCTTTCAGCCTGTAAGGAATACACCTGTTTGCATTGCATGGATGAAAGGGTAAGAAAATTGATCTAGACTGTTATAACAAATATTCTTCTGATGTACAAAATTCTACAAGAAAGACCATGAACAAAGAAAATGTCACACTAACTATTTTTGTAAGGCTGAGCAGGAAAAACACAGGATATGTAAAAAGAGAAACCATGCAATGCTAGGTTGAGCAGATATGTTTTTGAGCAAGCATCAAACTGTACCCATAGGAGTGATCCAGACTGTTGTCATCTGGCAGCAGCATAGTGGATAGGCTATGCCTGAAAAACCTATCAGTATCATGCAAGCCTATATTCGAGTTCACAGGAAACATTCCACTGCTGAACAGCTAAAATCATTTGATCAGGGGGATTTTGGCCTGGGTCACCCATAATATGACAGGACAAACAGCCTTAACCACCGAATTGTGGATTCCACATGTGCAACTTTTTTGGTTACTCAACCCAAGCATGATATAACCTAATAAATTTGACCGGATTAAAAATGAGATTATTAACCCAAAAAAATAATATCTTAACAAACATATTTATCAAGGTTTCATTATGGCCCTAAACCTGGGGATGAGAAGCTTTACATAGAATAACCGACTTCTAATATAACTTGTAGCCTTTCTTTGTGTATGTTTCATTATACTTAAATTTTGGTAAGGGCATATGCAAAGCCAGAGTTCTCATGGCTGTTGTGCCGACTCATAGGCACTGCAGCACTACCAACAAGTGTGGTAGAATTAGTTATGGACATTGCACGCCTGTATGCAGCGAGTGAGATCATACCTTTACTACCAAGACACCTCCCCTTACAGGAAACAAATCACTTCTTCCATGCATCACATCTCAAAACTCCTTGGTCGTTGCCCATTCAGAACCACGATAGGCGACCCACTGTGACTAGAAAACTTCACTTGCAAACAGTGGAATGGTTGAATAAAATAAGGTGGCCAGCTCCAACAGCTTATTGATACAGAATATCCACTGAGACAGAATGCTATTCCATTATAACTGAACACTTTCATTGTTAACCACTCTAACTAAGGTATTCCGTAATGGTAACAGTGGCTATAACAGCCACCACTATTACCTTTACAATACAAATTGTAATGGCTGTTACAGACCCCGTAACGGCCATTACAGTCTCTGTTTGTATTAAAAGAAAAGAAAAACAAAAAAAAAAAACCAAAGCCTGTATCTGCCCCGTAGCATTGAAAAAAATAATCCAAATAACCTGCATTCTCCCTGTAACAAACCATTACGAGGCTGTTACAGCCTTTACAAGGGGCGTAACGGGCCCTTAACTTTATGTAATGGCCTTTACAGCCCTGTAACGGCCTTTATGTCACACCATGACTCTAACAATTTCAAAAGCTAAAGACTCAAACCAAGCCAACACAACTATAATAGTCAGATACTAGCACTACTATTCCCAGAGCTGGTTGTGCGATCATTCCCATTTTGACGATTCTCAAAAAATTCTGACATGTCAAGAGTTTCCTATGCACTGAAACCTGTTTCTGTGCAATTGGTATGCCTTCAAGCTGACTATGCACGAGATGTGGAGACAATCTGTCTCCCGTCATTTATTTAACTTTGATTTGGCATTGTATCTTTGATGTAACAAGAAACAGCTGGACTTGTCATTAATAGGGCACAAGTACAGTAAATCTTCACTGTGGCTGCAATCCTCAAACATCAAAGATATGTTGAAATCATCATTACTGAGTAAGCTGGGCTGGACTATGGCTGCACTCTCAAAAGTTTTGGTGTGCCACTTGGGATTTGTTACCAAACCAAAGCCAATAATGGGACTGGGCTGGGGAGTGACGGTTTTTGTGGGCTTGGACTGGATTTATCCTTTATCCAAATAAATAACTGCAAATTTAATTTCCACCGTACATACATAAAAAAACTTGATAACAGTTCACAATGAGTAGCATACCACATAACCCACAACCATTTGATAATAACCATACAAGTGTCCAAGCTTATGTTAGTCAAAACCCAAGAAAATGCTCATCAACAAAAGATCACAAAAGCCAAGCACTTGAACAGAGATGATATCTCTATCTAGCTCCACAGGCATCCATACACAAACAGTTCTGCAGCAATACAAACACTAACCTCCACATTTTGAGTATGATGCCCAACCTTACATGTGGGGCCCACCTCTCAGTGAACCAGGCCACTCATCCGGTGGACCCAAACAGGGATATATCATGCCAAACATCTCCATCAGGCGATCACAACTGCTGGACTTGTGACCTAGAAGAAAGGTTAAGTAGAGGTCCATATCCAACAGGGAGAATCCACTGAATGTATGGCTAAGAATTTCTGATGGGAGATATTTTTGGGATCATCCCATCGATGGTAAGGCCGACAAGATAAGGGATCTGGATCATGGAAAAGCAAGCCGGCCGACAAGATAAGGGATCTGGATCATGGAAAAGCAAACCGCACGTCTAAAGTTCCCGGCCAAGCAAATAACACCATTTTCTTGTATATTCCATTTTTAAAATAACAGATATCTACTTCAATCTGATGAAAACAATAAAGACCTTATTCTATCAAATAAAAAGAAGGAGATGCTAATTTTATTTGTATGGACAAATTCACAGATCTTTTAGTTTCAAGAAATGAAGATGAAAATCATCAAATTTTACTGCAATTGACTAAAAAAATTTGACCAGACAAGCAGACCTGAGTACTTGAAAAACAGGAAAAAACTACCCAAAGGGCAACAAGAGTCAAGAACAAATTACCCAATGGAAAAGCCAAAATAATTGTCCTAAAAACAGAAAGATGCACCAAAAAACCCAGAACTGAGGGAACAAAAAATTACCCTGCAACAAGTCGAAAATCATTCTCATAACGCTGCCGGTGTCTGCCCGTCCGAGCTAGCAAAGCCGACATGGTATCCTACAAACCCTACAAAAACAAAATAAATTAAAAACAATTACAACAACAGTAACGATGATGATAAGGGAGACACTATTTACACTCTCTAACCGCCAAACACATTACCTCCTTTCTAGCTTTGGTTGTACAAATTGTACTATTGTATAACCAAAACTAGAAAGGATTGTTGTATTCAGCCATCATAACTTGGTGCTGATATCACTTCCCAATAATAACAAGGAATATAATATATGCACCCTATGTTTTTATATGCATACCCCTTCTTTCAACTTCTGCACCACTCTAACACCAAAAGTAAGAAAACAGGCACATGAGTCATAAGCAAAGGGCTTATATAAGGTTTCCCTAATCTCAGAAAGAAGAAATATGTTATGTGCTAAAAAGGCCAGTTTGCAAAGTATATGGAGGTTTCGATTCTGACAAGCTGGGCCCATGGTTCGGTAATCTGGACCAATGTTATGTTGCATCCCACCACCGACAGCCCAAGCTCCAATCATGGTACTTTTTTTCCAGTTGAATGTGACCGGTTGTTATATTTCTCTTTCCAAGCATCTACCTTTAAGCTACAAGTCGTATGGTTAAGATCGTCCAATCCAGGAGATTTCTGGTACATGGTCAATCCACGGCGGGGAAAAACAGACCAACAGTCTGGATTAGCGATACATGGGCCCCACTTATCAGAACTCAAAATCCAGAGAAACTCGTAGAATTATTCAATGATAACAAGAAGATGAAGAAGGAGAGAGAAATACTCTTTGAGCAACACTGGTGCTGCTCTCATAAGCCCTGATTCTTCTCTGTTTTTGAATCTCCTCTGCTTTTGAAGCAAGAATGAGATCTTCGTCGAACTTCGGCCTCTCCCCCAGGGATTCGACTGCATTGGAAGAAACAAAGAAGTCAGTAACGGTAGAAGAAGAGAAAAAAGAAACCCTAGAAATAGGATTTTTCTCTCAAGAAGAGGCCTTGAAATACCGAGGATTTTATAGCCGGCCAGCTGCAGCCGATCGATTCTCATACTACCTTCGGCTCTGGCGGGATTCCCAATGCGGAATCGGCAGCAATAAGAAGAAAGACAGAGAGGGACAGAAACAAACCCTAACCCTAGAAACTGCAGAGGAAAGAGGATGGATTTTCCGAAGATGTTTCAGAGAAGGAGAGGTTTCAGAGAGAGAGAGAGAGAGCGAGAGAGAGAGTTCCGCAGGTGTTGAAAAGCGAGATTTCAAATGCGGAGGGAGAAATCTATTTTTGTAGAGAGAGAAGAGCTGAAGAAGTCTTTTCTAGGCCCACACGAGGTCCATCTCTACACGCTTACACAGCTACCAACCTAGAACGTATGAATAGAATCTGAACCGTGTATCATGTGAGACCCCAAAGCCTATATGTTCTAGATGAAAATCTAGATCGAGAAACAATGCAGTAAGTCAGAAGATTACCAACACAATGGACGGCTCAGAAAATCCCGCGTATTTTTCCAAGGACAGCACGTCTTTTTCACATGCAGGTTCTGCGTCGTTGCCGACCAGCAGGATTTTTTTGGTCAAGTCATCTATACGGTGAGTCCCACCTGATATACGGCTCAGATGCGCGTCTAAACACTTACGGTTGCGTGCAGACGTGCATTTGCGGCTAGTAAGCCTGTTATTTTATTTGAAGGCCGGCCTTGTACTCCAATGCTTACTGAAATGAAACCGTCATCCTCTAATTGGGTCACGCCAACGAATAATCAGAACCGTTCAAAAGGTGGGTCCCACCACCAATAGAGTATGATAAAAGTATCAGTTGCCATAGATGATCCTACCCATCTGATCCATCGACAAAATAAAGTATTGGATGGTCAACGGTACTAATTCAAGTGTATATCTCGAATTGTCAAAAAGAACTTTTCAGAATATGTGAGTTTCGTTTCGTTATCCATGGTGGGGCCTATCTTATGGACTGGGTCTCACAAGGACTCAGGTGGCCCACCGGCGCACTACGAGATAATTTCAGTAGTCTCAGGACTACCTGCACTTTTACTCTATTTTATATATGATATTGTTTATTTATTTATATTTTTAAATTGAATTTTTTTTTTCTATTTTAGTCGGAGAGAGGTTCACAGGGAAGGAGGAGAGAAAGGGGCCGGCAAAAGTCCGGGCCCATGAAAGGGAAAGAAGATAAAATACGCAGGGTGCACATGAGCGCATTTAATGCCACTTGTAGGTTTTAGGGGCATGAAAAGGACGTGGTTAGAAATCTGACACGACTAGCCTGTTCAAGTGGGCCCCACGATCTGTGATCCAGACTGTTGATATGCCGGGACCCACTGTGGATGGTGAATACTCGAAAATACGCTAAGATTGGACAACAATCGAATTGAAATCTTTGTCCTTGTTATTGACCGTAGCTACAGTTTTTTTTTTTTTTTTTCACCGTTTATTGAATGCCGTTAACAAAAAGGATAGGAAATCAAGTCACTAATCCCCATCAACAGCGATTCATCATTAGTTTAACGGTTTGGGACAAGAATAATGGGCCCCACACGATGATTCTACTTCGAGGTTTGCTACGCCCACACGCGTGTACGGGGGAGCCGTCCATATTCCACACGCCACTCGTATCTGCTGAAAAGGAAGATGTTTTTGAAATCGATGCCGTCCATGGGGTGGGTCCCACTGTGTAGATAATCTTGCCAAGAAATCAAGCTATTCTCACCGCTCATCAAACATGCCATGATGTTAGAGCAAAAGAACGGTTTTCAAAAACTTGCAGAAAGCCCACCCATTTGTTTCACGGACTGTAGCTTAAATGGCCAGCAGAAAGGCCCGATTACTGGTCATCTGCTTGGTGGGGACCCATCTGATGAATGGCTTGGATCTTGCAGTTGCGTCCCACTCTGGCACATGGCTGGCGTGTACAAGGGCTCCCTTATACATGGCACGTCACAGCACAACCAGTTGCTTGGGAAGTCATATCATCGATCTGAACCGTCCATTCGATACCATACTACTGGTAGCAGCTACAATGAGAAAAGGCATGGATTGGACGATCGTGTCCCTTTGAATGGACGGCTAGCATTATCTGACCAATGGGTTTCTTTAGAATTACAAGTAATCCAAAGTGGGCCTGTTGAACAGATTTTCCAAGTCGATGATAGGAACTTTTTCTCTTGTTGATCTTCGCCGTCCATTTCTTGCATGTTACAGATCAGATGGCTAGGATCATCCCATCCGTGCTCTTTTTTGACGTGGCCAACTTCCAATAGTAGAAAGAATTGAATAGACCGTGATGATTGTTCTTCTCACGTGTCCCAAGCAACTAGTTGCATCGTAAGATCGTATACAGCTATTAGGATCGTACATACTACTCACCTTTTTTTCATCTAGGTAAAAAAACCTTTAAGCACCAGAGAGTGTAGGCTCTTATTCGTACGAACTAATTCAAAAATATAAAAATACTCTTACTTTTAACAATTTTCTACTCACTTGAAAAAAGCAAAAGACACTTTTATCCTAAAGTCTAACTTTGTAACGTAAAGTTTTGGGACGTCTGCGAAATCACGCTGGATAAAAGGCAGCGTCTAAAGCAACAATTATTTCTCGTATAAGATCCTTTCCTATTCTTTGATACTCTTGAACGCGGATTGCGTCCTACCTGCCTGTCTCTGGCCACGATCGGCAGTTCCATGAACAGGCCCACCATGAGTTATCGGCTAATCCACGCCGTACATCCCTTCTCTCACACCATTTTACGGTTTTAAAATGAAAATGTGGCAGATCCAACGCTCAAGACCACACCACAGATAGCTCTTGCAGTCAATGCAACCTCCATGCCGTGTTTTGAGCATTTAATGCAACCCGAGCGTATTAATTAGTAGGATCCACTTGAGCGTTGGATCTGCCTTAGTTTTTGTTCACAAGATTTAAAATGGTGTGAGTAGGCTTGGACGGCGTCGATTAGCATATACATTAACTGCCCTTTCGTGGCTAAAGACGGGCGGGGTTGGACGCAATCCACGTCCGATACTCTTGGGAGCGGATTAGGAGAGTCCCCGGGGAACAGCTTAATGGATGAAACTCTCACCATGGGCCCACCTTGGTTTATTTGTTTTATATCCAAGCCGTCCATCGGTTTTTGCAGCTCATTTCAGGAGATTTTTCAAAAAATGAAGTAGATGCAGATCTCAATCGGATTACAACACAGGAAACAGTGATCATGGAAAAGGCCCCATTAAAATATTCCTAGAGTCCACCGAAACATTTATTTGCCATCCAACCGGTTGATGAGGTAACGCACACATGGATGAAAGTAAAACACAAATACCAGGTTGATCCAAAACTCCTGTGCCCCGATGAGTTTTAAATGGTAGGCATTCAATATATACTGTGTGGTCCACTTAAGAACTGGATCTGCTTCATTTCTTGGGCCATGATGGACGGCGTGGATATATAACAAACCTTCGGGGCCTCACCCACTAGGATGGATGTTGCCCGTAACTCACCGAATCTTCTCCCGATTCTCTACCTTCTTCTACGGGGATTGGCAACGCGGCAGATTCGTCGGGCGTATCACGGAAGCGATACGGTTAGTAGGCGGGTGTTTACTAGAATACATCGCGAGGTATCGTGTATGATAACTTGCGACCAGACATGTATGATCTGATGACATTTCATAATGATCTAAACCGTTTATATCATGTACCTTTATGTGTGATATACAAAAATTAAAGATTAGTCTAGTTCTTTAATCAATTAATTCTTTACCTTCAATTAGAGCTGGGCACATTTGACCCGATCCGGTGGATTCGACTCGATCAGCCTCAATCCGACCCGTTCTGAACCAAACCGACGACCTGGATCGATGCGGATCAAGTAGGGGTCATTTAGATCTGACAGTTTTCGGATCGAGATCAAGTCTTGGTCAATATGGACTGATCCAATCTGACCCGATTCGGAGTGGTTCTTATCAATACTTCTACTTTTTCCTGTGATATAGTCTACTTGGAAGCACATTGCGTACTGAGTAACTCAGTACCCTTATCATACTAAGTAAACTCTGTAGGGTCCACCCTTATTAATTTATTTTATCCACTTTATTAATCCATCTTAACGTATAATTTTAGTGCTTGAGCCCAAAATATAAGCATACCCAAATCTCAAATGGACCACACCACATTAAACAATGTGATTGAACCTCTGCCATTGAAAATTTCTTAGAGGCCATAAAAGTTTTGGATCAATCTGATGTTTATGTTTTCTCTTCATTCATGTCTTTTTGACCTTATTAAGAGTCTGGATGACAAATAAACATCATTTTGGACCCTAGGAAGGTTTTAATGGTGGAAATCATTATTTCATATTGTTTCTTGTGGTATGGTCCACTTAAGCTTTGGATATACTTTTATTTTGGGTTTAACCCCTAAAGCTAGGTGGGGAAACGTATGGACGATGCAGATAAACCGCATACATTCACAGTGGGCCCAACTAAGTTTACTCAGTACGATAAAAGCCTACTAAGTAACTCAATACGCAATCCGATTTCTTCAACTTGAGCTTTGGATATGCATCAATTTTGGGTTCAACCACTAAAATAATATGAAAAAATGAATGGATGGCGTGAATAAACCACACTCATTCTGGGTGGGCCCCAACAGAGTTTACTCAGTACAATAAGAGAATTTGCCGGTATACCACACAAAGCTATATAGTAGTAGCTAGTTGTAGGTACATGTCATGCGAAGGCGAGCATCGACGCTCCTCGAGCTCCGAGTTGTACAAATAGTGAGATTAAAGTTATATGGCCCCACAGTAATGTATTTATCATATTTACATCATTCATATATTTTTAGAGATCATTATTGAGTATTATTTAGAAAATGAATCATATCCAAAGATCATCTAGACCACATCGGCAGAGAATGATTTTCATCATTAAACAATTCGTAAGGCCAACCATAACGTTTAATCTGTTTATAAGGTCACAGAGACCTGAATTAAGAGGAAAAACAAATTTCAAATTGATCTAAAACTTCCATGAGACTGTGACCCCAAAAAGGTTTTCAATGGTAGAAGTTCAATCCTCATTGCTTTTTTCAGTGTGGTCCACTTGATAGTTAGATTTGCCTTATTTTTAGTCTCAAGCCTTAAAACAAGCCTGCCAAATGGATAGACGGTTTGGATATAACACATACCCTGTGATTAGATCCACAGAACTTGTTAACGCTAATACACCAAATACACCGTGCACGGCACTTTCGTGCACATCACGTAACGGCTGCTAGTGTGTTGTGCACGTAAACACAGCTGTATGCCTTGAGCTCTAAGTTGTATTGTATGAACAGCTCAAATGAGATCCACGTTACATGGCCCCTATAATGATGCATTTATTATATCCATAGCGTTTATCCATTTGTCATAATCATTTTAAAGCATTTTAAAAAAAAAAGTGAATTATATATAAAGTTTAAATGGACTACATCGAAAATAGTAGCGGGGATAATGATTTTCACTGTTAAAAAATTCGATCCGTACGCAATCCGATTCGACCCGGATTCCCTGACCAAGTTAGACTCAATTCAAGTCAAGCTAACCATGCATCGAATCGGCTCGAGTCAAATGGTCTGGACTCTGTTCTGGATCGGATCGAGTTAGGGTCAGGCCAAGTAGATTTCAGACCAAACCGAGTTGGACCTAATCTGATCCAACTCGGTCCGATGCCCAACTCTACTTTCAACTATATACGGTCTAATTAATCCTTAATAATTAAATGAGTTCAAATATTTCAATCTAAGAGTTATTTTGTTAAACATCCATTCGAGGTGAGGACCAGCATATAGATGGTTTGGATCAATTAAAATTCTCAGTTTGAACGGCTAAAGTCTCGAGACATCCAATAGCAATGACCAGATGAATTTAATAAGCCATGGTAACTCAAGGCACGTATACACTTGTGCGAGATCCAAACCATTCATTGACAAACCTTACCAAGTGAGCGGAGGCAGTTTGCTTGCTTGTGATAGCACTCAGTTTGTATTCTGGCATGTGGTGTGCGTGTGAGATAGAGTTGATATAACAATTGAAATTGATTAAATTTGAATATAAGCACCTAAATAAATAGATACGTCCAATATAAAAACCAATATCAATATAAATAAAATATAAGAAGACGATACCAATCACCTACTCTACTTGTAGTGATTAAGTAATTCTCAGATGGTGGGTCTTCATCCATATAAGAATAGGTTATACGCTATTTTTTTTATAAGAACATTTCTTAAAAGAATTGCTTGTTATTAGATAAAAGATAAATATATAAATTTGAATTACAACTAAAAACTATAGTGAAGAATTTTTGTTAATATATTATTTCTATTGGTAGGATAAATTAAAATAAAAGATAGATTTATTTTAATTAATTGTATTTTAGACTATAATACTATTTATTTTATTGATTTTTTCTATTATATATAAACGTTTTTCTCATTCAACTTCGACTGTTCTTTTCCTACCAACTACTTTTTGCTTTCGGAACCTTTTGGCCGCTTTTTTTTTTTAATCTTTCGGTACCTTTGGGCCGTTGTTTTTCTATTTTTTTTCGGACGCCACCACACACTCACGCCTCTCCTGACAGTCTACCACCAGAGCAAGAGTGTCCACTTTTTTAAATTATTCTTTTTAACACGCACACACACCATCACACACTCACGTCATTGGAATTTCACCACATATGGATACTAGAACCCTTGACCAGGTGTTGGGATTCTTGAGAGACTACCTTTCGGCCCCTCACTTCTGAACACCTTACAACCCATGATTTACAATTCTAACTAATATTATATATTCTATACTATATTTTTTTATTCCTATAACCTGTATCCATGCCAAGTGATTATCTCCAATTGGTCAAAAGTAGAGTACAATATCTTTAGCCCAGGAATTTCAGCAGTCAGGAGCTATGTAGGGCCCACAGAGAAGCCGGTCATAAATCTACTCCATCAATCAGTTTTGTTGTAAGAAATCGGGTAGACCCAAAATTCATATGGGCCACATCACGCCAAACAGCCGGGATTGAACGCCCACCATTGAAAACTTTGTGAGGCTATCGGGATGATACTCGTACCACCAGTTCATATGAATGGTAATGACCCCGCCAACGGTTTGGATAGCATATAAACATCCTGTTCCGTTCGAGAAAGGTCTCAACGGTAGCGTTTCCGATCCAACTATGTTGTGTGGTCCACATGAGTTTTGGATCTACTTGGTTTTTAAAATCATGTCCTACCGTGGTCTTGCAAAATTGATGGACGGAGTGGATTTGTGACTGGTATCCAACCCAGCTTCCCGCTACAGGAATTTCCCGCGCCAGGCAATCCGCGTCCCAAGCGAGTGTCCTGGTCAGAAAATCAATCTGGTGCACTCATCATATGTACTGCACATAAGTAGTAAAATTGACGGCTAAAAAGTAATGCTCATCCGACGAGTGGACTGACCTGATTTTGAGGGCCGGGAAAACATATCATTGTAACTTCATGATGAGCGGCTGGGATCCTACCACCTAAATGCCAGCATCGCCCACCAGCCATGCTAGAGTTAGTTGCGTGAACATCTCCAGCGTACACGTGGCAAATATCTTGGACGATCAAACCGATCATCTGGTGGGACACAACTGGCATGGGCCATTGCCAAGAAAAAGAGGTGATTGGACAATCCTAGCTATCAGATTTCACACACTAAATGCAGACTGTTAAGCTGTCCATTTGCAGACAACAAGACGTACGTTGGTGCATGCGACGGCTAAGATAGCCCCATGATCGGTTATTTTTGGCTGGATCCCTCGAAATCAATGGTTTCCATTGCCCTTACAAGTTCCACGTGTATGGTGGAGATTCTATATCATAACCCCGCCGTGGGTTGCATGTAAGTAACGTGGTGAGTTATATTTCCATTATTTATATCAACAATACAAAGAGAAAACGAACTAATTTACTTACCTAACTCAAACACAAGAGTGACCCTTTTTCTTCTTCTCTAAGTTGCAACGCTCTTCTCTCTCTCTCTCTCTCTCTCTCTCTCTCTTTTAATCTCCTTTTCTCTTCTTTTTTCTTCTCTCTCCTTTTCTCTCTCCTTTCATGCTGTCTACTTACATAACACCCCCTTTCCTTAAATAAGAAAGGAAGGGCGGTTGTGTCATTGTGATGGAGTAAACGGTGGTGGGGCATGAATATATCCCACCTGCTGCCACGGTTAGGGTGGGACCTATACTAAGGGTTGCCTATACCCTAACACGCGCGCGTGTCTACACATGGGCACATGCACATTGCAAACACTAGACACGTGTGCCAAAATTCACCGTTCACATGCCACGTGTTTGATGATTTGGATGCGTCACTATAAAAAATAAAAATAAAAAAAAAATGCTCCAATTTTAACCTAGTTATCCTTGGACATGTGCTTGTTGTTAACCATTAATGAGTGGTCCCGGCACGAGTTTTCCTCAGTATCTTTCTATAGGTTTTATCTTTCATAAGAATTTATAATTGAATTCAAGTCAATGAGAGTTCAATTATAAAAAGAAGGAAATTGGATGAAATGGAATAACTCCTACCTCATTCAAACTTACCTAATACATTATTTTATATATATATATATAGAGGAAAAGGTTATATGGGAAAAGGTTCTATGCGCTCGACCTCACGAGTCCGTCCCATGAGGTCGAGCTGTGTGGACCCCACCGTGATGCATTTCGAACATCTACCCCATCAGTCAGATGCACCATTCCATCATGGGTCTAGTTCTCAAAACTCAAGTCAATTCGTGACTTTTGTGGGCCACACTACATACAGAAGTGGAGAGGGGCCGTGCACCATTAAAACAATCATAATCATTTTTTGGGCCCACCGGGATGTGGTTTGCAAATCCATCCCATCTATTATGTGTGTCCCACTTGGATGAGGGTTCATACCAAGTTTCAGATGCATGAAAATTTCAGGTGGCCCCCACCAAGTGCTTTTATATGTTTTAATGGTGTCTTCATATGATTTTAGATGGTATGGCCCACCTGAGTTCCGTAAACGGATGATTTTTGGGATATCCCATAATTTAAAGGGGACCCATCAAATGCACGGTGTTGATGGTCGACACACATCACGGTGGGCCCCACACAGCTCAACCTCACGAGATCGTGAGGTCGAGCGCATAGTACCTTTTCCCTCTCTCTCTCTCTCTCCTTTTCCCTCTCTCTCTCTCTCTCTCTCTCTCTCTCTCTCTCTCTCTCTCTCTCTCTCTATATATATATATATATATATGCAAAGATCCCCTCATGAAATTATCACAATTGAGAATGATTGTAAAGAATAAATAGGCAAGGTACGTTAATCATATATTCAATCTATTAGGTTCATTGTAGATGATATAAGCCTTTGGAGGGGTGATAAGACCCCTCTATTCCTATAGCAGTAAGGTTGACCGTTGGATATAAATTGTCCATCTTCGATTTTGTGTGTGAACGCTTCAAAAATCATATAAATCCCATCAGATATTGTAGGCCCACTCATCCGAGCCGTCTTTTATCAGTCACCTAAAAGGCAATGTCATTTCATGCATGGCCATGAGCATACGGAGTTTTTCATGGTGCCTTCCTTGGTGGTGACAATGGTATGTTTGAGTATCGAAATGACAGCCTCCATTTAATCCATCTTAACGCATGCTTAGTCAATTCTGCCATAGTTGCCATTCAAAATTTAGGCAGTCGCTATTTTAATTTTAACCACCCATAAGACAAGCATCAACTTCATGGTTGGGATTGCCTGATCAGTGATCAGTGTCGTTCCAAAGTCATAATTCATTCACAATTTAGCGCATGCCTTCGATTTTCCTGATGGCTGAGGTGGGGCCACAATGATCTTTTGTGAGAAATTCACCTCATCCATCCATTCGCCAAGTTATGTTAGGATATGAGCTCAAAAATGAAGTAGATCCAAAACTCAGGTGCGCTGTACCGTGAGAAAAAGTGGAAAGAGAAATGCATACTGATGAAACCTTTGCGAATTCCATCTTGACATTTATGTGCCATCTAACTGTTTGTGAGGTCATTCCCACATGGATGAACCGAAAACACAAATATTTGCCTGATGCATAACTTTTGTGGATCCACCAGTGCTTCAATGATGAGAGTTCAATCCCCTAGCTATTGCTTCTGTTATGTCGATCTGCCTCATTTTTAGTCTCATGTCTTAACATGAGCTCGTAAAAGGGATAGACAAAGTGGACTTCTCGTAGGGTTCCAACTCTTACTCCGGTGGTAGACTCTCAGGAGTTTCAACACCTGGTTGAGGGTTCGAGTACCCATAGGTGGTAAAATTTCACTAAGGCATGAGTGTGTGGTGGTGTGTGTGCGTGTGTTTTAAAAAATAAAAATAAAAAAAGTAAATTTCTTGTAAATATCATGGTGGTCCTTGTATAGTTCCTGCAGTTTGGGGTCGCGAGCAACCCCTATTTCAAGTAGGGGGAGGGGGATAGGGTAGGGTGAGCTGATTGGGTGACCTGCCAAGATGTAATTGGATCATGTGCCATTGTCAAAGGTGAAGCTATGCAAAGTTGGGTCAAAAGCAAATGTGCTGCTTCGATTAAATCCCTAGCCATAGGGTCCATCATGATGTATGTGCCTTATATCCATGTTGTCCATTCATTTTGAAAGCTTATTTTAGAGGATAGTCCAAAAATAAAGCAAATCCAAATATGAGGTAACCGTACCCTAAAAAACAATGGAAGTAGACCTTTAAATTCTTCTTGTGGGCCACAAATATTTTTTTATCAAGTTGATATTTGTAAGGCTCCTTCATCTAGTTCTTTATGACCTTTTCAATAGATTAGATGGAAAAAAAAATATTTAGGTGACCCCCAAGAAGCTTTTAATGGCAGGTATTCAATCACCGCTATTTCTTATGGTGTGCTCCACCTGAAATTTGGATCTGCTTCATTTTTTGGATCATGTTATAAAATGTGCTGTCACAACATATGGACAATGTGAATGTAAGGAATGAACATTATGATGGGCCCCATGGTCAAGGACACTTATACTTTGATGGATCCCCTAAAAGTGGTTAGGCGAGTACATATTCAACTGACAAAGTTAGAGGCGAGCCTAATCAAATATATTTTGAAAAGGTCTTTATGGTGCTGGGTGAGGCCTTGACCTTAATCAACCTTGAATGAGGATAAGTCACCTTCATTTTTCAAAATGGTGGTGTTGCAATTGAATCGGACATGAGACAACGCGTGTTAACAAATAGCATGTACTTGGTCAAATATGTGTGATTAGAATTATATTGGGCATGCTAGAGTCGCACTTGACTCGAGTGTGATTGAACACTCGTGACCCTAGGTGCCAAATTGTTTGTACAATTAGACTTATAAAGGTTAGCTTGATTGTCCAGCCATCAATATGCATTGATAGTGCAATTTGAAATGTGGGTTAGTCATTTGATGAAATCTTTTTAGCTAGAAGTACGGACTTTTCTTTCAATGGTGATTGCGGTTCATAAGTTTCTCAATAATGCAATAATAATCAATTAAAACTAAAAATAAAGGTTGATCATTAATTTTATTAATTTGAAATTAAGATTAATATAATCAATAATAATAAAATAAAATAAGTAAAGAAAAATAAAAGATAATTACCTACAATCATTATGTAAATAAACAATTGATTGAGGTAAATTGCTAGCAAGACGTGACCAGTGTGATCTTTCGAGTATAGGCTTAATTACTTGGGAATCCGACGATAGAGATAGTAGATATTTACATTACTCTTAGATTTACTGCAACCATGACACTAGATAGTAGTAAATTTTAGTTATGGTAAATTTTAAACTTGTTGTGGCAAGAGCTCAACAAAAGTAAAGAAATTAATGCTAGAATTAAGATAAATAATATTGCGTTGTAAGAGAGATTGTGTGTGTTAATTGGTTACTTTGAGCTCTCTATCGAGTATTGTTTATGCTTATTGGGAAAGGCATTGGCCAGACTGAGGTTTCCTCATCGATCCATATTTTATCGCCTAAGGTTATGGGATTGTATCCCAGTTGGATTTCTAAATTGTAAAAATTCCAGTGTGAACGGGGCTTTGTACCGCCTGCTCAGTTATGCGTGCCACGTGTAATGATTACGTGTTCTTCACGCAGTATCTTACTTTACTCGACCAGAAAAATTTTGGTGGGTGACATGTCGCCGATAAAAGTATAGCCACAATGCATTCTCGAGGCACAAGTAAATTTTCGATATAACGTGGACATGTAAACACGTGATATTCAGTGAAGTCCTCTGCAGATGGTATCTAAATCTTCCGGTGGCAATATCTGTTTCCCTCTGTTTCTCATGATATTAATTGTATACATGAAAATAAAAACAAAAGGAGGTCAATGAAACCAGTCCTTCGTGTAGCTTGGGATGATTGGGATCGAGATTATGACTTTAATAGAATTCAATTGCAGCCGTTGACAGCCTTACGCCATTGCCGTCCTACCCATAACGGCCACTGAAGTTGTGCATTCATATGCGAAAACGCCAGCTTAACGCGTGTAAAACGGATTGGCTACTCCCCTGCCACTAGCCGGGTGGCTAATGGTCGGTACCCTGTGGGCCCCACAATGATGTATATGTTTCATCCATGCCGTTCATTCATTTTTACGTAACATTTTATGGTTTATCAAAGGGATATAAATCTCAGGTGGACTACACCACAGGAAAACAATAGTGATTGGATATACACCATTAAAATCCTCCTAAGGCCCACTGTACAATTTATTTGAAATCCAATCTGTTGATTAGGTCATACAGAACTAGATGAAGGGAAAAAACTTATATCAGCT
Source organism: Magnolia kwangsiensis (assembly GCA_037074715.1). Classification (NCBI taxonomy): domain Eukaryota; kingdom Viridiplantae; phylum Streptophyta; class Magnoliopsida; order Magnoliales; family Magnoliaceae; genus Magnolia; species Magnolia kwangsiensis. The sequence continues at coordinate 166,687,922 of CM073574.1, read as the reverse complement.
TGATCTAAAACTTCTATGGTCCCCAAAAAGTTTTTACTGGTCTACATTCATTCAACACTGTTTCCTGTAATGTGGTCCACTTAAGATTGTGATATATCTCATTTTTGGTATCGTACTATAAAATGATCTAGAAAAATATACGGACGGCATGGATGAAAGACATACATCATGGTGGGGCCCACAAAGCACTGACCATCAGCCATTGGCGGGTGGCAGGGGACCAGCCAATCCGTTTCCGTAATTTGAGTGCACGAAATCCATCAGGTACATCATCTTGTGTTTATCGTTGATCCAAAAATGACGCCGGTCCAAAATCGAAGTGGGCCACACCTGTGCATTGAGTCAAATCATTTATTGGCGGTTGATTTCAAGAGTGTGTCCCATCCAACCTCATTTTCGAAACGGACGCCGGATTGTCTGGTAATTCTGTGGGGCCCACTCTAGTGTAACATGCCTACCGTTGAAAACGTCCTGGGGACTACAAAAGTTCGTGTTTTCCGTGAGGAGCAGGGTTGGATGACAAATAAACAATACTGTAAAGGTTTCAACGGACGTCATTATCCCCTCTATTTCTCCAGTTGTGGTCTGTGAGATACTTGAATATGCTTCAATTTTCAGAATCTGATGAAGTTCCTTTGTTGGAAACTTAGGTGGGGCCATTCTGATGTTTGTGATAAATCTACTTGGTCCATTCGTTGTTTAAGCTCATTTTTTAGGACACGGGATTAAAAATGAACCTCATCCAAGACTCAGGTGATCCAAAAACATGAGGACTGAACATCCACAATTGAAATATTCGTGCAGCCAAATAAGTTTTGAATCCAGATAATATTTGTTTTTCAGTTCATCCTAATGAGAATAACGTCATAAACGGTATGGATGGTCTGTAAACGGCACTGTTGAGCCCGAAAAAGTTTCAACCGTTGAAATTTTCCTAACCATCTTTTCCATTTATGCAGCCCACCTGAGTCTTGAATCCTGTTCAATCTTTGTCTCAGGCCGTAGTCTTTAAAGAAAAATGAATGTACAATGGAGATTGCTCACAAACATCACGTTAGGACGCGGATTGCGTCCTACCCCCGCCTGGACGGTAATCCGTCCGGGCAAGGCTCTTTGGGGCCCACTGTGTCGTAAGTATTTTATCCACACCGTTAATCTTTTCTCTCAGATCATTTTAAGATATGATATGAAAAATGAAGTAGATTCACAGCTCCAGTGGACCACACAAAAGGAAACTGCAGTGATATGACACTCACCGTTGAAACATTTCTAAGGGCCACCGTGATGTTTTTTTACTATACAACCTATTCATAAGGTCACGTAGACGTGGATGAAGCGAAAACATAAATATAAGCTTGATCCAAAACTTCTCCAGCTCCTAAGAAGTTTTGAACGGTGAACGTTTAATCCCCAATTTGTGGTCCATTTAAACCTTTTGCGTGCTATTTTTTGTGTTTTAGCTTAAAAAGATTTGAGAGAAAATCTCAACGGCGTAGATAAAATTATTACATCACGGTGAGTCCCAGAGAGCCCTGCCCGGACGGATTACTGTCCGAGCGGGGGTAGGACGGAATCCGCGTCCATCACGTTGGCACCTACTTAGGTTGCAAGTAAAGATCTTACTGTAAAAGCCTTTAGCAGTAAATCCGTTTCCTCAGTTTTCTATTTCTGTCGGACATCACGTTGGCACCGACCAAGGTTTCAAGCGCGGGAACTTTCCGCTTCATCAATTTTTTATTCCTATCTTAAGATGAGCTGGCAAAATAATTGAAAAGAGTGTAAAACACATCCATTACGGTGGGCCCCACGGAGATTGCTGGTTGCAGGGTCACCCCTGCAATCCACGTCCGTCTTTCCAAACAAGTGATTTCTTGACAGGGCCCACCTTTTGCATGGCTCGATGTCCACGTAAATGCTAGAATATGTTGGTTATGCAACCAACGGTTCAGACATACACCATCATTGTGCGGACGCGGATTGCGTCCTACCACCGGACGGCAGGGCTCCGTGGGATTCACCGTGATGTAAATGTTTTATCCAGGCCGTTCATCAATTTTATTAGATCATTTTAATGGGTGAAACCAAAAATAAGGCAGGTACATGGCTTAAGTGAACCACAAAGTGGGTATTGAAATTCCACCACTAGAAACTTCTTGGGAGCTGGAGATGTTTCCGATTAAGCTGATATTTGTTTTTTCACATCATCTACGTCTAGATGATCTTATGAACAGGTTGTATGGTAAAAAAAACATCAGAGTGGCCCTTAGAAAGGTTACAACAGTGGGTGTCCTTACCACTACAGCTTCCTTTGGTGTGGGCCACTAGAGCTGTGGACCTTCTTCATTTTTATCATAATACCTTAAAATGATACGAGAAAAGCGATTAACGGCATGGATAAAACATGTTGATTACGGTGGACCCCACAGAACCCGGAGTAGGACGCAATCCGCGTCCCATTGTGGCATGCTGAAGAACCTGAGCACCTGATTTTTTAGCCTGGGTTTGGTCACGTGATAATGCACTTAATAGACTGTCTAGGTGCTTCACATGCGTGATTCATTGCTTGTGTGCAGGCATTCTGGGTTCCTACTACCCCAAGCATGTGGGGCCTACCGTGATGTTTTATTCTATCCACTCCGTCCATCTATTTCGCTGGATCATTTTAGGTCCAGGACACAAAAATGAGGCAGATCTAATACTCAAGTGGGCCACTCACCATAAGAAGTAGTGGGTATTGAATACACGCCATTGAATCCTTCTTGTGGCTACAGAAGTTTGGACCAGGTTGATATTAGTATTTTCCCTTTATCCATGTGGTAATCACCTTATGAACGTGTTGGATGGTTGGGTCCAAAAATGTTTCAACGGTGGGCGTTTCTACCCCACCGTTTACTACATTGTGGCCCACTTGATTTTTGGATCTCCTTCATGGTTGAGGTCCTTTTCATGACAAATAAAAATAAATCCAACGGCTCTGCTTCAACAAGCAAGATCTCACAAATCAGTTTTTAGGATTTGTTACGGTGACTTCGTTAAAGTACCCACAATCCCTTCTTCACGGGCACTCGTTTGTTAAAATAGGACCGTTGGTTGTTTTTTATTTTAACCATCCATTAAATGTCCACCAATCCGATAGTGACAGAATGGAAAAAAGAACACTTTTTGGTTCATGATACATCAAAACCGGGACCCACAATTTGGACACTTTAATTTAAATCACTTGAATGCGTATCATCCCTTACACTCCGCCAGAGTAGGAAACATCAGTCGAATCTTTCTCGAGTTCCCATTGGGATGTCTCGGTTTTATTCACATGCATTCGGACCGTGCGTTCGAGCTGTGTGGACTCCACCGCGAAGTATACGTCGAATCATCACCGTGCAAATATCGGGTCCACTGTATTTTTAATATACCATCCAAACCATTCAAAAGCTGAAAAAAACCAGGATGAAGAAATACAAGAGGAATCAGGTGGTTCCAACATTCAAGTGGGGCACACCACGAACAAATATGGTAGCGAACTCTCTAGAGCATACCTAGCAAGGTAAAAGTCAATCGCGACCGTCCATCAAGTGGACCTCATCATGAATGACCTATGTTTTTGAAACTCGGACTCATCAGAGCATCAAAAACATAATTTTTCTTCACTTGATGTCATTCTCGTTGACCAAAGCCTGATTTTTCTCCGCTGCTCTGAAAGATACAACCATACAACTTGTGGGGCCCACTAAATAGACTATTTCAGACGTTCACATGACCATGCCATATGGAAGGTAGCGAGATGGTTCTATCAGGTTCCGATTCTTCAGTTTCGTCCAATCATATCCCGCGTCCGTTGCCTAAAAATCTTGCGAACTGGTCGCATGCTGCCTAATGTACGATAATTTTTAATCTAGTTGAAACTTTCCCCCAAAATTCAATTTATATATAAATCTTTGCCATGAAAACTGTAGGCCCTGCCACAAAAATCCCATTCTATGAAAATCAGTCAGGTAAACTCATTACCTTGACCACGTCGATATATTCTGACAAACAGACGGTTATCCATTGATTTCAAATATATGGCCCATCTGATGAGAAAACCGGAATGATTTTTGGGTCATTTGATTTTCCTAGATATAAATACAGTTTTCATGGTACGGTTTAACCTTACAAGTAGATTGTTATCAGAAAATTGCGGCTGGACACAAGTTTACATACTTGCTACTGTACGTAATCTGTAACCGAAAATCATGGTGTTCCATACATAGAGCGTTAGGCACGTACGCAAGTGCTCCAACTTCTCGTCTAACCTGACATTTTCCTTTCAGGACATCTGTACCATTAAAATGGTGGGTCCCACCATGAAGATTACTTGAACCTAAAGTTAGGTTGGTGAAATTTCATATGGGCCATTATATGATGAGTTAGACTGTTGGTTGTCCATGTATTTCAATGTTACGGACTACATATTAATTGTACCTGCCTTATTTTCATGAAAAGGGAAATTTATAGCAGGATACCATTCATATGGTACGGATTTCCTATTGAAGGGTCGTTTTGGCAGGAAATGCATGAATGTACGATTAATTGGCATACTCCTACTGTACCTATTCATTTCTAGTAAAATACACTGTTAGAGTTGAAAATACGGTGCGAACGCATTCACCGATATTACCGTAGTGAGAATGCATACACACCGCGTCAGCAAGATTTGAAACCGTTGGTAGGTGGTCCATTGCAACATGTCGGCTGATGCAGATGCTATTAATAATTTGATTGATTGGATTGATTGTATTTGGAAAGTATTGGATTCCAAATCTCAAATATATCAGAATTTACTGTATTTGAAATCCAATGTCTGGGGTTTTGGAATTGCGGGGCCTGTTTGGCAGCTGCGTTACCTGCAACTAAGGTCGACGGAATGAAAATTTACCATGAAGGCATGTGGGGGTATTGTCTCTGGAGTGGGTGTATCCCATGTTTTCTAATACCATGTCTGGAATATATATATTAAAACGTAAATCTCATAATTTATTTTCAAATTTTATTTGGGTTGAACTAAAATGTAATAAAAATTCATCATCCTTTTGCAATAGTAATCTCATCTCACGCTTTTCAAGATAAGGCTCATTTTCTAAAGCTTATAAATTTAATTTTAATCGGTTTCACACTTCTTCCAAACATGCCCTTTCGAATTTTAAAGTGACATTAGTAATGTAATCTCATTTAATACAACTTAATACCACTATCCAATCAAGTTAATGGATAACTCAGTAGGTTATAGCATCATGGCATGCTGACTAAACTCTGCAGGGCCGCCATAAGTTACGTATCCTGTCCACTGCATTCATCCATCTTACGAGCATATTTTAGGATAATCAAAACAAATCCAAAGCTGAAGGACCACACCATAGTAGATAGTGTGAGTTGAACACCCAACATTAAAAACTAAGTGGGCCGGCCACAAAAGTTTTAGATCAAGTTGTTATTTATATTTTCCCTTCATTCATGTCTATGTAAATTTATGAACATGTTAGATGATAAATAAATATTATTTTAAGCCTTAGGAGGTTTCAACGGTAGACATCATTATCCTTATTATTTCCTATGGTGGGGTCTACTTGAGCTTTGGATATGCTTCAATTTTGGGCTCAACCCTTAAAAATAGCTGACAAATGGATGGATAGCATGGATAAGTCATACATTCACGGTGGGCTCAATAGAGTTTATATGATTTCATAAAATTGAATAATGAGTAACTAAGCAATCCACTTCCCTTAATAGAATGCACTGGGATCACGGTAGCCTATGTTCTAAGTATTAGAATTTTATGTCATACTTACAAACACATAAATTTGATTACTTAAATTATGTGTAGCATTTCAAAATAATGAACATATATAACATCATAGATGGTAATTATTATGGGGGAAAATGGACCGACCTATGGTGATGGGTAAGGTTGGAACCTTACAGGCTCGGTCAGGCGAAAGACGACACAAAGCTCGAATCCCACAAAGGTCTGCTTCCTACTTGTGGTCCGTGACAGAGTAACATGCCCACAAGAACACCACCTCTGTCGACTGCAAGATCTCTAGAGTTCGTCAGTAGTGCCTATCCTCTTGCTTGATTGGGAATGTAGGTCGACATGACTCAGGTCGGGACCGGGTCAGTATGACTCAGGTCGACGTAACCCAGGTCCGCCAAAGCCACCTCGGCCTCCTACTTTCATTCAAGAGAGGTCCGTCCGAGGTCTATTCCCAAGATATCGGAGAATATCTTCAACGTGCTCAACATCCTGGGATCTTTATCGAAGATCTCAAGGTATACTCTTACTGATCCGCGATCTGATTCCACCCACCAAAAGGGAAGATCTGCTCCTTGCTATTGCCTCTCATAAGCTATAAATAGAGAGGCATCTAATGATGAAGGATGTGCACAATCTCTAACCTAAAACCTCTCATTTGATTAGACTCAAATTCCCTACCTGACTTAAGCATCGGAGGGTCCCCTGTACTAATTAGGGTCTCCTTTATTCGCCTCTTGTGCAGGTACACGAAGGTTTTGGGAATGCTAATCAGATTTCCGCATCAACAGTAGTTATAATAAGCCCATCAAAACATTTATTTTGATTAAAATTAAGGTAATTTCTAGTTTTAAATTGGCTACAAAAGTGAGATACAAACATCTAATTTTCAATAGGTTCAATAAGTTCTAGGTAGACAATCCATCTATGGGGGCATAATGATGTGAACATGAAATCCTCCCCCACTATCAAATAAGTTATTCAACATTACACTTAGTGTAAATAAAAAATAAAAAATCAAGCCGACATTGTGATTTAGATGGGCCACATCAAATTAACTAGTTGGGAGAGAAATGTCCATCCTCAATTTTAACAAAGCCATTATAATGATTATATGAAATCCACTAACCATTAGATGCCATGCAAAAATTTACGCATGAGTACTAAAAATTAGGCTTATTTGTGTTTGAAAATCGGCTACACCAAAGAAAACTGTTTGGAGAGTGCACCTTGAATTATGCATTGTTTTTAATCCTGTGGTCCACCTAAATCATCAATAAAGTTGATTTCTAGGCCGTGATCCCTTCACCAGTTTTTTGGAGTGAATTTCAGAACCAAGCCAACCAAATGTCATGAACTTTATCAATTTGATTCCCCTTCCTATCTTTTAAAGGCCGTTGGAGATGATGAGTCTTCAATCAGACTTTTGCAGACTTTTGTAGTAGTTTCAAATCATTAATTCGTAGATATTTGGAATGCATTAAAATTCAAATTCTCTATTTTTATTTTGTTACCAAATGCAAGAAGGTGAATTTTGGATACACACAAATTCAGGCCTTCAAATGACCTGAAAGCATTACAGAAATGTACAAGCGGCATGCACGACCTCATCAGTACCATCTAAATGATGGGGCTCGAAGTGGATGGGGTACAGCCTATGTAATACCCTATATTTTTCAACAGTGAGTTCCATTGTTCCATGTGGTGTGGCCCACTTGAGCTTTGGATCAACCTCATTTTTGGGTTAATGCCCTAACCTGATCTAAAGAAATAAATGGACGGAGTGGATTTTTCATAAACATCATGAGTGGGGCCCATCGTGTTTTTAAAAAAAAAACAAACTTACATGTCACTTCCATGATCAAATCATCTCCCGCTTATCTCTCTCCCTCCTTGGCGAAATTTCACTCCAAACAACTGCCACGATTTGTATGAGCATCTCCATGTTACCTCAACCATCTGAGTACCTAGCAAACCTCTCCAACCAGCTACTCTCAGTCCTCTAGTTTTTGTTGTTGGATGATCTAAACAAGAAATTCAAAAGAAAAACAAGATAGAGAAAAAGATGCGCTGGGGTGTGATGAGTTGAACATGATCTAACCATTGAGCCAATTTCTGCCTTGGCGTTTGGGTTGATTTTTAGGGCCTTGACAACTCTTATAGAATCACTAGTTTAACGATAGTTAAAAATTTCGTGACTGGTTGAGTCGAAGCCATAGAATCTTGACCGCTCGAATCAACCATTGAGAGCTGTTTGGATTGAAATGCCTTTGAGGTTGTCTAATTGACTTGGCATTCTCATCGAGGTGGATCCGATTGGTGCATATGGAAGGGCTTATACCCTTGATGTCAGAAATGGTCCAGCCCGCGGTTTTTTTATGGTCCCATAGAATATTCAACAATTTAATCTCTTAATCCTTGTTTAAAAATGAATAGATCACCACAGGATAAGTTTTATTTTCACCTAAGTATACATACTTAAGTTCATTTTGTAGTAGTTTTAAATCAATCTTTGGACTGATTAGTTGATGATGGCAGAGGTCACAAGTCCTCGATAGATAGAATTTGAGTGCGCGGTCTCCATTGGTACATACCAATGTCCTGGTTGGTAGTACTCTTATTATCATCATAAATTTCAATAAACGCTTTTTCTAAATCAGAATTTTTGAGGTCTCAAATAACTTGAATCAATTCCTTAGTCAGACTAAGTTCTAATTCCTCTTCTTCTATCAAGCAGTCCAAGAATTTCAACTCATGGATCTCATTTTTATTAATGGGTTGCTTACATAGATTGGAAATATTTAGCTCTGGAGTTATGTTATCAAAAGACAAGTTCATCATTTCATTCCTACAATTTATGATTGCATTTGAAGTTGGTAGGAATGGGTAGCCTAGAATGATGGGAACTTGAGCGCTAACGTTTACACATAATTAAGTGTCTAATACAATAAAATTCATGGGAAAATAGAATTTTTCCACTTGGACTAGCACGTCCTCTAAAATTGTTCTTGGTACCTTAATGAAGCGGTTGATCAGGGAGTTGAAGTATAATCGTGGTTGGTTTAAGCTTGCCTAATCCCATTTGTTTGTAAACCGAATAAGGTACTAAGTTGACACTTGCGCCCAAATCTAGCAAAGTATGCTCAATTTAAAAATTTTCAATAATACAATGAATAGTGGGACTTCCTGGGTCTTTGTAGTTGGGTATTACCCTTTGTTGAATGATAACGCTCACTTTCTCAGTAAGGAATGCCTTTTTGTATATATTTAATTTTCTCTTTACACTGCACAAGTCTTTGAGATATATAGCATATGATGAAATTTTTCTAATGACATCAAGCAGAGGAATATTGACAGTAACCTTTTAGAGCACATTCAACACCTCTTGATATTTCATAGGGACAGTTGGATTCCGAAGTCTAGATGAGAATGGAACTGGAGGCTCATATGACTTAGTCTCTTTATCCTTTTGTTGTTGCAGCTCTTGAACCATAGCCGGTTTATCATTCTCTTAAAATGGTGGGTCATCCTTCGGCATTTCTACCAGTTGGATTATCTTGTTATCAACCTTTTTTTCACTTCTCAAGGTAATGATGGCCTTAGCTTGTTCATGATGTAGCTCACTTGATTTCGAGTCTCCAATGAAATGTGTGTTTTTAGGGTTTGGCACAGGTTGAGAAGGAAATGTGCCTTTTTTCCTAACATTTAGTTGAGTCTCAATCCTAGCCACGGTCATCTTTAATTCCCGATTTGATTGGATTAGAGACTGATTCATTTGAGCTTGAGAGTTCATCAATGCGATCAATGCATCCTCCACAGATGATTGCTTTGGTGGGGGCATATATGGTGCATTGTTAGGTAACCCAAAGAAGTTATTTTGTGGAGGCATTTGAGGTGCAATTGGTGCATTAATTTATGATCCATTCCTCCAACTAAGATTAGAATGGTTACGCCAATTTGAATTCTACGTGTTTCTCATTGGTTGCATAACTGACCTTTGGTAGTTATTTATAACATTTGCTTGCTCATGCTCATGCATGATATTTTGTACAATAGAGATTATTGAACAATCCTTTGTGTCATGGTCTGTACTACCACAAATGTTATAAAAATTACCTAAGGAAGTGTTTGCTTTAACCATGTCAACATTTCCAATTTTCAAGGCTTCGACCTTTTTAGCCAATGCAACGTATTTTGCATTAAGGTCGTCTTCCTCTCTTAGGACATATATCCCCACTTTCTCTCTAGGAATGGGTCTAGTTTGGTTTGGTTTAGCAGAAACATCTCATGTCTACATATTCTTTACTAACATATCTAGAAAATCTCAAGCCTCATTATGATTTTTATCAAGAAAGGTTCCACCACACATTATCTATAGGAACTGACGGGTATCCATGGTGAGCCTCTTTCAGAACGCATCAATCACGTGTCATGGTTCATAAACATAATGTGGACAAGTAATTAGAAAGTCTTTGAAGCGCTCCCAAGCTTGAAAAAATAGTTCATTCTCCTTTTGGGAGAACGACATGATTTCCTATTTAAGTGCATTTATTTTGTGCTTGGGAAAGAACTTTTTCAAAAACTCTCTACTAAAGGCTTGCCAAGTAGTGAAGGTATTAGGTCTTAGAGAGTTGAGCCATGCTTTAGCCTGATCCTTTAGAGAAAATGAGAATAACCTAAACTTAAGTATATCCTTATTGCCATTGTTTATTTGTAATGTTTTAATTACTTCCTCAAAGTCCTTGAGGTGCAAGTAAAGGCTTTCAAAATCCAAGCCATGAAATTTAGGAATCAATTGAATCACACCTAGTTTAAAATCAATGTTCCTTGTGTGAGCAGAGAACAATATACAAGATAGTAAATTTGATCTCTCAAGGTGTAGATGTTCACGTAAAGTCTGTGATTAGTTTAACAGATTCTTATGAACTTCATTTTCATCCTTAAGAGAAGGATTAGGTTGGTTTTCTCTGTTTTGATTTATAGTTGGATCTGATAGATTTGGATTTGAATTATCAATTGGGTCTGCTATAGAATCCAAGTGATGTTGAGTGTCTCTTCTAAGTGAATGATAAAGGCCTGGAACTAGTTCGCCATTGGAAGAGAGTCGATTGTTTTAATCCTTACTCCAACGGGATATAAATCATTTATACCACACAACAAATACCATTAATTCAAATAACAAGTATGATACTTAACATAAAAATAAAAACATAACCAACAACCTAGGCGGTAGGGCCGACCATGAGGATTCACTCCACAAAGTAAAAATAAATCAACAACGTAGGCAGCAGGGCCCACCATGAGGGTTCAGTCCACAAAATAAAAATAAATCAACAACCTAAGCAGTAGGGCCCACCATGAGGGTTCAATCCATAAAAAAAAAAAATCAACAAAAGTTTGAGATTTTTGAATGGATGTAATTCAACTGAATTAAAATAACACCCAAGCTTTAAAGTTCCACACATAGGTTAATGTTTCAAAATCATGATGACTTTAATAACACAATTAGGATCTGAGCACTATGGTCAGCCTAATTGAAAAATAAAACAGTTTAAATATTTTATTAAACGATATCCAAGATTAGAAAATCATGAATTTGCACCATTGATATATATTCTCAAGCGTTAATGATTTTAAGAATTCAATATCACTGAGATAATGAAAATCAAAGAAATATAATAGATTGAAAACTAGAGCTGGGCATCAGACCGAGTCGAATCGAATTGGGTCCAACTCGACTCAGTCCGAGTTTTGAATAGCTTGGACCGAACTCGGTCCGATCCTGGGTCATCTAACTCGACCCGATCTAAACCCATGCTAGATTGAACCGATCCGAGTTCGACTCAGTTAAGAAAACCGAGTCAGATTGGATTTAGGTAGGTCTGGATCGATTGTGATCCCTACATTCATTAGCTTCTTAACTGCGACAAATTCGCCACTCGGTAAACGGATTACATGAACTTTACTGAATGCTCCACTGCCAACAGCATTTTTCTCGTCCACTCAGTCAAGACCCTCGCTTTCCCATAGAGATTGTTAACCTGTGCAAGGGTATATAGGACACCGGCACAGGTGGGTCCTATACGAGACAGATGTTGAACGACGAGGATGGTGCCACGTATAATCTGAATGGAATCAAATGCAGGTTCTTGGTCCAGTGGATGTAGCACCAGATGTATAACTATTGCATGGGTCTTCTCGATCATTAACTAGAAAAAAGGCTTTCTTTTCTTGTTTGGAAATGGTGAAGGTTCACCACCACTTTTAAGAGTATGTATCCACCAATCATGTGACGCTTATGTGGTCAGGACCGTTCGTATCGTGAGTCCTATTGTGCTTATATTACGGCTATGATTAGGATTTGGCAAGTTGTGTTTGTGATACCAGCCATAATGTTAGCAGGCCATGTGATTTGGATTGTTGGATTTCCTACACGTGTATTGCATGTGAACGGTGGACGAGGGATTATAGTTTTGAAAATGGCGGTGAACTATCATATATGTTTACTCTATGATTATTACTTAGCTTTTTCTTTTTTTTGCCTTGCCACATGTGTGGTAGAAATAGGTGTACAAAGAGATGAATGAAGGCATAAATCAATGATTAGTAGTTTCTTTTGTAACCTTTTTGAGAACTAAAGAGAGGAGTGGGGTTTCTGCTTTTCATAATGTCGTACGAAAATATCTAGAAGTGAGCTGGCAACTTCAACAACCCTGGTTGACGTATGAGTGATGAGACATGTCACTGCTTATTTTGTCTTGTTTCTAGTGCTGTAAGTAAATACGCTGGTTTTGTCAAAAGGATGGTTTACCACACACCACCGATCTTTGTTTTTTCCCTCCATCTTGGTCCGTATGACGTAATCAACAGATCAGATGTTAAATAAACAGTACAGTGGGCCTTAGGAGGATTTTAATGGTGGATATCCAATCGATATTGTTTTTCTGTTCTGTAACTCTAAGAGGATAAAAGACTACTGACTTCCAATGGCTCAAATGAAACTTCCACCGGGAAGACCGATACATCATAAAGAATCCGACACCAACGACCATGATCCCAACCACAAAAGCAATCGAAATCAACAAACATATGAGTGCAGTGGGCCGCGCCGACCATCTTTTTAGCTTATCATCTGCGCATGAATTGAGTAATCCAGGTCCACAGAGATTAGGATTTCCTTGAAAAAATAAAGCTGGAAGGCCAGAGATTAAAGAAGACGGAACTCTACCGGAGTGCTAGTTGAACGAAACATCGAACAAGGCAAGCTTTAAGTTCTGAAGCCCAGGCGGGATTTCGCCAGTGAGATTTTTATCAGAGAGATCGATGTATGTTAGAACAGGTAACTCACCAAGAGAAGCTAGGATTTTTCAAAACATTCAATTTTAGCAAAAATACATCCGATTTTGTTCGAATCTGTTCGGATCGGTTCCAAACGGAACGGATTTTGGATCGGTCCGGTCGGATTTACTATTGACCCAAATCTGATTCGATTAACGGTCGAATTTGCCTGATCCTACTCTAACCTGCCCGATCCAAGCCATCGATTTTGTTCGGATCGGGTCGAATCCACCGGATCAGGTCCATTATGCCCAGCTCTATTGAAAACCTCTCCTATCTAGGAAATTTGATTGATCTAGGGTAAGCCTATCCATCAATGTGGATCTCATATGATAAAAATGTATGGATATCAAAAGAGGATAAAAAAACAAAACCTAAACAATAGATAACATGCATACATCATTTTTCTCATCATTAAAACAATTAATCATCATAACTTAAACCCATGTGCTTTCCTTCTATCTTAAGTTAGAGAGAACTTAGAAAAACATAATTAAATTGCAGAAATAAAAAATAATAAGAAATAAATAAATACAAATAGAAAAGATCTTAAAAAACAACTTATAGAACTTTAATAAAATTAAAAACTCTTAAAAAATTCTAAATCTTATTTTGGAATGCCTTGAATGATGCTTAGGAATGTCATAGGAAGCCTTATTTATAAGTGAGGAACTCCAATTTTCATACAAAGTTGAAAAATTCTAGAAATCGTGTCAAATTTACGCAGTTTTTTAAAATAAACTTCTTGCAGCATAGTTAGTTAAAAATAAATTTTTCGCTGTGCAGTTTCTTAAAATAGACTTTAGAGCTTCAAAATACACTTTTTCACGATTTCAGGATTTTTTCCTTCAAATCTTCGATTCTTTTCATTCCTCACTTGATTTTTTTGGATCTTTGACATGTGAATTCTTTAATTTTGGTATCCTAAGATCCATCCATTGCCTTAGTGATTCTTGAGTATTAAATCCATATTTTTTAGCAACATTTTTTAATCCAAGCTCTTAAATTCACCTTGCTACACATACATGAGTAAAATAGAACATTAAGCTGATTCATGTTCATAAAACCAAGATATAAATGGAAAAATTATGCAATATTTGAGTCTCAATTAGAGCTTCGATCTTCGTCAATTATCTACAGTCATAATAGGTAGGTGATCTTCCCGGTTGAAAAGCCTATATTAGTATGTACTTTGATTTCCATTGATTATTATTTATTATTATTGATTCAAGTTATTTAATTTTGAGTGCACGTAAAATAAAATACATTAATTTGATTATTAATATGTAAAATTAATTCAATTGATCATTGTTACATTCTTTTAAATATGATTAAATTATGGGTGTTCTGCCCTAAAAAGGATCATGTTGTTATAGGTGCGTTGCCCAGTTCATTCCTGAAAAAAATGTTTATTTTGTGTCGTATTTTAAATTTTAACAATTGTGGACATTCGACCCCTGGCCCGTGTTCCAAAATGTGTCATATCTAAATATTCGATCTATAGCCCGTGTTTCAAGATGTGTAGACACCCCACCTAGGCTAGATCTTGAGAAGGTTAAGTTAATCCACGGACCGTGATCACACTATACCTTAATCCTATCTTAAACCTAACCCAGACCCCAAAATCTTAAAAAACTGCCAAACCAAGACCCAAAACCTCAATCCAAACCATTCAAAACACATGCAACCCCGCCTAGACCCTATACCCTGACCAAGACCCCCTTCACTCAACCCAAAACTCGCCTTTCTGAGCCGAAAATCCTAAAAGGATACTTCCAAGTGAACTCGCACGATGTACAAAGCTCGCACGCTGAAAATCGGCCCTAACTGAGCGCGGGCGGTAGTCTGACTACCGCCTGCGGTACTTCAAGTGCCGCCGCTCGCGGGCCGTGTGCGGACAGTTGTCACGACGTCCAAAAGTCAACTTTCCTTCAAAATTACCCTCCCAAATTTCACTAGTTACCTTTTTACCGCCCCTCATGGCTAATGAGAGAGTGTCATGTGGCATTCCTCTCTCCATAACTAACCATAACTTGCCACCTCACCTTTTACCCTTCTCAAACCCAGAATTTAAAGCAATGCCATTGGAGAAGGCTATAAATAGCCCTCTCCTCTTCACATTTTTTAAAAAATAACATCTTCTCATCCAAGAGAGAGAGAGTGAGAGGGAGAGAGAGTGAGGAAAGAGTGAAGGAAAGGGAAGGAGCTCCCAAGCCTTCAAAGATCAGATCTTTGCAGCCACCCCTAGCCTTCCTCTCAACCTTTTCGACCCATAAGCGTAGCCCAGATCTGATCATGGTCCGGTTCATGTCTTAGCCTACTCAAGATCAAGCTAAATATCCATTCTACATACAAGCATTCATCATGACATTTATTCCCTTCTCAACCCCCCTGCTTCTCTAGATCTCTATTGAACGTATGCTATGTGACTTGCCGTACACCGGATCCTGTCACATTAGAAATTTCTAGTGATCTAGTCCATCTTTTCTTTACCTTTTTGCATAAGCATCATCACATTCGCTTTCTAAACATACTGTTGGACGTATGCTCTGTGGCTTGCCGAAATCTCGGATCTTGCCGCATCAGAAATCCACGTGTGTGCCTAGTCCCATCTCGGCCATAACATCCATCATCCCTTGAGATTATTTTACCACACTGAGTAGAGACCGTACATTTATACGGGCAGAGAGGGTGCCTAACACCTTCCCTCTTTGTAAGCGAGGTCCCTTATCCGGAATCCCGGATTGCAGACCAGAAGTCAATTTAAGGTAGGGAAGTCTTCGGATTTTCCTCACCTTGCATATTTCGTGGTTTTAGCCAACCACGAGATTTTAAGATTTTTCGTCTAGGGGCGACTCCAACATCCATACTCATCCTGTCACCCCCACAACTAAAACCATAACATTTAAATCAGCGTGGGCGTCGATTTTCAGTGTCTACAGAACGGCGACTCCGCTGGGGACTTGTTAACTCATACTAGCTGAGACCCAACTCGAAATAGTGTGGTAATATAATCTTAGGGGATACTCTACATTTGCATTCATACCTTACATTAAAAAAAAATGAGGATCGATCTTTGGCTTGCATCCATTCAAGGCTTTTACTCACCCATGCTTATCCAATCCAAAGTTGACAGGGCAAACCAAAAAGAAGAAACCATTACGCCTAAAAGGTACCCCGGATAGCCTGAATTCATGGCTGATAATATCGCATTCACCTCAATCATGGACGAAATATCCAAAAATTTCAAGGCTCTACAGGCCCTTCTTGCCCAATGTGTTCAAAAAGAGACTGTCCAAACCATGCAAGTGTCATTACATAGTGTCCTAGTCATCTCAACTTTCCAGCACCCTCCCCATAATGGGAGTCACCTTCAAGGCCAATTTTCTGCAACTGAGAATCCTTTCCAACAGCCTCTCACTGATGAGAACCGCTATCTAATACAATCTCCCACAGTCAGGAATCCCAGCCAGTTTCAACATCTTCCTCCTAATAGGAGATCTAATCAATTTCAGGGGACAAAAACCCCTTCGAACAGTCTCTCCGAAATCGAAGAGCTCCAAGAGCAATTGCGAGAAGTGCAGAGGAAACTACAAAGGCAGCAAGGGGTGAATCTTCCATCCACCAAATTTAGGGATCTTTGTCCCTTCCCTGATGTAATGGTACCTCAAAACATTAAGGTACCAAAATTCAAAAGGTATGATGGTACGGGATGTCCTATGGACCATTTAAAAGCATTTTGTGGAGAGCTTAATACTATGGCAGGTAATAATGGAGCGTTGATCCAGTTATTTCAAAAATCCTTGAAAGGCGATGCATTAGATTGGTACACGTCATTAAACCATCATCGAATCAAAACTTGAGAACAACTTTCTCAAGCTTTCATTAATCGTTTTGTGTACAATCTTAATGTAGCACCTACAAGGGCAGATCTTGCTGCCTTAAGGCAGAGGAATGATGAGTCATTGTCAGCTTATGTTGGACGGTGGCGGGACATGACCGCTAGAATGAAAACACCCATTGATGACGAGGAACAAATCTACATAATCATCCACTCGGCAAACCCGAGTATCTTCGGATACCTCGTATCGTATCCATATGCCAACTTCACCCAACTCATTCATGCTGGGGAACGAGTCGAAGCCGGAATAAGAGCTGAAACGACCTCCCCTTGGTGGCCTCATCAGGCCTCTCCAGTACAACAGACAATGGAAGGAAGGCCTAATGGATACGAGAACAGTAACAGAAATGTTCCGGACCTCCATCCAACAGAAGAAGATAATCTCGTCGCCTCTACCCATGTATTCAATTTGCTCCTCAAGAAGGACAATGGCAACAACAACAGCAAATGGAGATTCCTCAGTACCCCAATCATGATCAGTAGATGAGAATGGCCTGAGAACCTAGGCAATTTACACCAATAGCCGAAACATACAGTGAAGTACTAGCCATGCTAGTTCAAAGGCAAATACTTACACCACTACTGCCTAGGCTCCCTCCAAATCCTCTGTCACCAAATTATAATGTGAACGAGTACTGTGCATACCACCAATCTCGAGGCCACACAACGGACCATTGTTTCACCCTGAAACATGTGATCCAAGATCTGATTGACAACCAAACGATTGTGGTTACCTCTCCTGCTGTTTCCACCACCAATTACACTCTCCAAAATCCCCTGCCATCGTATCAAGTATGCCCCAGTTCATCCGGAACTCCTACTAACAATATCAATCAAGGAGAGCCACCCCCGGTCAATCCAGTCCAATGCATCCATTCAATCACCGCCAGCCCAACAACAATACCCCCAAGTCTACAAGGGGCATTCCCTATCAGTCCAATCTCTTCGCTCTCAAATATACAAGGGGCATCTCCAGTAGGTTCAGTCTTCATGTCCCCGAGTCTACAAGGGACACACCTTACCAGTCCAATCTCTTCGCTCTCAAACATGCAAGGGGTATCTCCGTCCAGTCCAATCTCCATGCCCCCAAGTCTACAAGAGCCACCACTGATCAATCCAGTCCATACATCCTTTATCTCACAAGGGGCACCACCTGCCTATTCAGCCCCTACTCCAACTCTCGCAATCCAAGAAAATGCTCCTTCTCCGATCAACATACCAGCGTCCAAAAGTCAACTTTTCTTCAAAATTACCCTCCCAAATTTCACTATTTACCTTTTTACCCCCCCTCATGGCTAATGAGAGAGTGTCATGTGGCATTCCTCTCTTCATAACCAACTATAACTTGCCACCTCACCTTTTACCCCTCTCAAACTCAGAATTTACAGTAATGTCATTGGACAAGGCTATAAATAGCCCTCTCCTCTTCACATTTTTAAAAAAACAACATCTCATCCAAGAGAGAGAAAGTGAGAGGGAGAGAGAGTGAGGAAGAGAGTGAAGGAAAGGGAAGGAGCTCCTAAGCCTTCAAAGATCTGATCTTTCCAGCCACCCCTAGCCTTCCTCTCAACCTTTCCAACCCATAAGCCTAGCCCAGATCTGATCATGGTCCGGTTCATATCTTAGCCTAATTAAGATCAAGCCAAAGATCCATTCTACATACAAGCATTTATCATTATATCTATTCCCTTCTCAACCCCTCTGCTTCTCTAGATCTCTAGTGAACGTATGCTCTGTGACTTGTCGTATACCGGATCCTGTCACATCAGAAATTCCTAATGATCTAGTCCATCTTTTTTTTACCTTTTTGCATAAGCATCATTATATTCATTTTCTAGACATACTGTTGGACGTATGCCCTGTAGCTTGCCGAAATCTCGAATTTTGCCGCATCAGAAATTCACGTGTGTGCCTAGTCCCATCTCGACCACAACATCCATCATCCCTTGAGATTATTTTACCACACTGAGTAGAAACCGTACATTTGTACGGGCAGAGAGGGTGCCTAACACCTTCTCTCTTTGTAAGCGAGGTCCCTTGTCCGGAATCCCGGATCACAGACCAGGAGTCAATTTAAGGTAGGAAAGTCTTCGGATTTCCCTCACCTTGCGTATTTCATGGTTCTAGCCGACCACGGGATTTTAAAATTTTTTGGCTAATGGTGACTCCAACATCCATAATCAGCCTGTCACCCCCACCACTAAAACTATAACATTTAAATCAGCGTGGGCGCCGATTTTTAGTGTCTACAAGATGAAAGTTGTATTTTCTTTATTTAAGATTAAGTGAATGTACACGTAAGTACTCTGCCCGAATTCTCTAAAATATTGGATGCACAGTGCCCTGCCTTAAGAGGTCTAAAATGGTCATGATGCTCTGCCTTGAGTTAATCCCTAAAATGGGTGCACGGGTACTCTGCCCTAGTAAAGTCCAAAAACGGATCAAAAGCTATTTTGTTTTATTTGAATTCATTTTCAAAATTTCATTTGTTATTAGTGAAATATTTATGTCCTCTTATATTCAAGTTGTGGATGCATAAGTGCAGTTTTGTTGCATACATTCGTGGGCCATGATCCTCAATAGGAATGAGACTATTCGGAATCAGGAGTGTATCATCTTCAAATCACTTCTCACGTTAGGTATGGTACTAACGTGAGTTATGACCCTTGGTGTGAGGCCATAATCGGTATGCGATACTACTAACTATGACTTGAATTTTTATTATTTATTCTTCATTACATGCTGATGTGAAAATTTTAATTTTTAAAATGATGCGACTCTAAGAGCCGTCGCGCTCACACCCTTATAGATTGTTTTGTAGGGTCTATGTATGAAGAGCCAATTGAGCAAGATCGAAGACATTTCCTTTTGTTTCTTTGAATATTAATTAAAATTCAATGCATTTTGTTGTTATTTATTTTTAAATATTAATGTAAGTAAAATTTCAAGAATTGATTGGTGGATATTATTTAATGACAATAGTTTTTATTTTTTTAGTTGCTCTAATTGCCTTGAAAATATATAATTATAATGTGAGACCCACCATTATGTATGTACTTTATCCACGCCCTCCATCTGCTTTTTCAACTTATTTAAGGGCATGTGCCTAAAATCAAAGCATATCCAAAGCAAGCGTGTACCATACCATAGGAAGTAGAAGTAATTGAATGCCTACCGTTGAAATATTATTTGGGACCGTAGAATTTTTGGAGTTTCTCTTCATCCACGTCTACGTGACGTTTTGAACACGTTGGATGGAAAATAAACATGGCTCTCATGAGGTTTCAACGGTTGTTATCCCTACTGTTTCATGCGGTGCAGTCCATATCCCTGGATGACCGGGAAAAACAGAACACCCTGTATAAAAACATAAATCACGGTAGGCCCCACAGAGTCCTGCCACCACGTGGAGGCTCTCTACACGAGACACGCTCTTAACCTGAGAGGACATGTTCCATCCATCAAACGGATGCACGTGACAGATGAAGAATGAATGCATGCATGTGGAAGACAACATCACATTCGTGTACCATGTAGACAGTTGATCAGGTGGTTCATCACGTGAATGGTCCGTAAGCTATTAATAGCAATAATAATAATAATCAAAGCATTCGATCGACGTTGAAAGGAATACGTAATGCATAGATAGGAAAAGGAGGGAAAAAAAAAAAATTAATAAAAATTCATTTCTTGATGTTAGACAGGCCATGGACGCCTTATTGGAGGGGCAGGATCGTACGAATTCAGCCTCAGAAAGACTTACCTGCAACCACAGGGCAACGGGTACAATGACTTACCGACAACCACAGTCTTACAAGCAACTATCATAATCACGATTATTATATGCTTATGATTATTACATGTCCTTGAAAAGTTATGGACAAGATTGTGATAATAGAAAGAGCCGGGAAATAACGAGAAAAGAATGCACCAGTCCAATGACTTTATTAAGTTAACATCATTTATAGGATAAAAGTTCCTTTTAATTTAGAATTTATTATTTTCGGTATGGTTTTTTATATTTTCTTTACTATAGGGTTTTAAAATTCTTGTTTTATCTTAATGTCTTAAGCCTATATATTAATAATGGACATTGATCAAATTGAAAACTTAAACACATATCTTGGTGTAAAGATTATTTTGATGCTGCCAAATATGTTATTGTCAAATAGTCATTTAATATTAAAGTTTAAGCTGTCAGAATGTGGTGTATCAATGTATATCAAGGGAGTTTATTACTCCAACAATTATACCGCTTCAAAGTACTGTTCATAAAATTAAAGTTTTTTTTACGTATGTATGAAAGGATCAAGATTTATATTTATAGAAAACTATAGTTTAAGAAACTTATACATCTTATTTTTTTTCTTTTGAAGTCTTCATACTGTAAGTTTTACTGTTTATCTAAACATTGTGTATATTAAAAAAAGGTCCAAGTGATCCACCCTAAACCTGCCTATATTGATCACAACTATGATGGAACTCATCAAATCACTCCGTTTGGATAATCCACTGGTTATATCAAAACCAATTATCATGTGTGGCTCACCTAATAAGAGTCCCGTCATCGTTCCTTATGTAAATCACACACAATGCATTATAAACAATAACTCAATCAGCCATTCTAATTTTATTTTTTTGGAACTTTTGCTCTCTCTCTCTCTCTCTCTCTCTCTCTCTCTCTCTCTTCGTGTAGTATATGGTTCCATGTAGATAAAAGTTGCGGATGCTCTCTTCCTTCTCTCCGTGAAATCCCTTCACTAATTCAGTTTGAAAAAGTCATAACAATTGGATGATTGGGTCGTCCAATCACTGCAATATCGAGACCATATGGATACTTGTTCGATTACTATACCTTGGAGATATAAAAAGAACAAAGAAAAAATAATAACAAAAATAAAAACACAAACGCTTTAATTATTTAGAAACAATTCACACATTTGGAAAGTAATATGATCTTTAAGGAGGATGATATGCGGGGACACTTGTCACACACACACACTCACACACACACATATATATAGCGCAATACTTACCTGCGAACCAGTTCGTACGTACTTTGTACCAACGTTTTTTAGAACCCATCACACGTGATGTGGATCCAAAATCTGTACCGTTCATGTAAAGCAGCACTTCGTGAAACCCCCCGGGCCCAAGTTTTACTATGATCTAAAATTTTGATCCACATGAAAAATGTTAACAATTTTCTCCCTTGATTTGCATTTTTCTCTGCTATGGTCCACAAGAATTTTAGTTTGGGGTGAAAATTTGTCCCATGAGGTTTCATGGGATTCCACATCACATGGACCGTTCAGATTAGACATCCATGGCATGTGTGAAAAGGTACGCATGTGCATAGGTGCACAGGGGAGCATGACTCTCTCTCTCTCTCTCTCTCTCTCTCTCTCTCTCTCTCTCTCTCTCTCTCTCTCTCTCTCTCTCTCTCTCTCTCTCTCTCTCTCTCTCTCTCTCTCTCTCTCTCTCTCTCTCTCTCTCTATATATATATATATATATATATATATATATATATATAAAAACTCAAATTCAACTACCTATATATATATATCAACTCAAATTCAACTACCTAGATTATGGTATCCATTGTTGCTAAGTCACAATCTTAAAAACATATTGTATGCACAATCCTAGCCTTGGATTCCTGGATTGTGTTTGTTAAAATTGGATGATTGAATGTTTGTTAGTTTTAACTGTCCAATAAATTTTTAAGGATTTCATAGTCAGATAATAAAATAAGTAATTTTTGATCCATGATACATCTAAGCTAAGAAGCATAATTTGAATAATTGAAGTTGAATTACTAGCAACTAGCTATCAATTTCCAAGCAACTTCGAGGTGCTTGCGTATCGCTCGCCACGCCTTGTCCTTTATGATCAAAAAGTGCTTTAATACAACTGATTACGTCATTCAAATCGTCTTAATGTACATGTTGTGACCCACTAGTGGAGGGCTTTAATAGGTTGTCCTGTCTAGGTGGATACGTGACTTTTTTGTGGTGGGAATTTGGTAGATTTCATCTCAATCGTTACCTCTGTTGTATGTACAGTTGGACCACATGATTTTGGACGGACTTGATTGTTGTAGATGTATTGCATGTGTATGTCATATGAGTGAATGCATATGATACTTTGTAAACCTTTGGAGATTCAAGTGAAATCATATCCTAGTGTAAATGTTTTTTTCTCCTTTCAAAAGAAGAACACAACAAAAGCAAAGAAGAGAAGGTGAGACGAAATTGCATCTTCCTATTTTAAATTCTTGCCTTATCTTAAAATCTTATCCTAACTGAAATTAACATTTATTACTTATAATAGTAAATTTGATAGGGAGTCATGCGTGAAATGTTGACATCATTTGCCATGACTTGGAAAATGAAGGTTGTTGAGGGTATCTAGCAAAACTTTCTAGGCCTCTCTGGGATGTTTGTGTTTTATCTATGTTGTTTATACATTCGATCATTTTATTTTAATATAAAAGCTTAAGAAGCTTTCAATGATAGGCCTTCAAATCTCATTGTTTTCTGTGGTGTGCTTTACTTGAGTTTTTGATCAACTTTATTTTTGAGCTCATGCTCTGAAACAATATGAAAAAAAAATAAAAATAAATGAACATGATATGAATCCAACACATACATTATGGTGTGACCCACAAAATTCTGGCTTAGAAACACCGGCAATGCTATTGGGTAGGGTTCATGTCTCCGGGTGAAGTTTCGGGTCCTTTCCAAACACATTTATAAAATTATTAATAATATTACCTCCAATTCAAAATAATTACAATAAATCAAACATGCCCTAATTATTAGTTGTGTATGAGTTTTCGTTAGTTTAGACATTTTGACTGCTTTTAATAAATCTTACTATTTCTTAAAAACTTTATATTTTAAATCAAATTAGGCGTTAAAGGTATAAATTGCATCAAGTATGTTGTAAACAACCCTTCATTAGTTTATTTAGCAAGACTTATAAATTTGGATGGTTGGGATTAGCCGATCACAATAATTTTGGGACCATGGCCATATATCTACATGGTCACTACCATTTCTCATTTATGTATAAATTATATCGTAATTTGCGTTTATAGAGTAAAATGATCCTAAGGCTAGGAATTTGTACACGTGACATATATTAAGTTAGACTATTTAGATCGTGGGGTCCATTGACATTGAGTTAGAGTCTCAAAAAATATTATTGTTGGCATGATCCTAGCCTTTGATTTATGTACATTGAGAGTTAAAATAGGATGATTCCATGTTTTTAACTGTCCAATAAAATTTTACCAACTTGATATTTAGATAACGAAATAAGTAATTTTTAGTCCATTATATATCTAAGTAGGAAACATAAACTGGACAATTGAAGTCGAAGTACTTGGAACCCATGTCAGCAATTTCCGAGCACATTACAGATGGCCCCTTTATCTACAACTTTTCCTCTCCACATTTTTTTAAAAAGCCAAAAGTGCTTTATTACGATCAATTAGGACCGTCCAATAAAAAAGAGGATAGGTCCAATCATCAACTTTACTAAGTCACTACGCGGATTGCCTGTGCCCCCGGTCACATAAAGTTCCTGCAATAGGAAGCTATGTGGGATCCACAGAGATGCTCGTGAGAGATCCACTCCGTTCATTAGTTTCTCAACCTAACAATAGAATACGAGTTCAAAAATCAGGAAAGATATAGTACTAAGGTGGGCCACATGGCAGGAAAAAGAAAGGATTGAACTCCTACAAAAGGAAACTCTGTTGGGGCCACAGAACCTTTGGATCAGGATGATACTTGTCCTACAGTTTATCACAGTATTAGTAACATTATGAAGGGTTTGGATGGCATATAAGCATCATGTTCGGTTCCAGGCAGGTTTCAATGGTGGACATTTTCATTCTAACTATTTCCTGTCATGTGGCCCACATGAGTTTTGGATATTCATTATTTTTCTAACCCTAAACTATTGTGAGATTTAGAAGCTAATGGATGGAGTGGATTTCGTACGGAAATCTCTGTTGGCCCTACATGGCTTCCCAGTACAGGAACTTCCTGTGGCTGGGGGCATAGGCGATTCGCGTCCGCTTTAATAGGTTGTCCTGCCAGTTGATAAAGTGTGTGGGTATGCGCCATTTTACGGTCTTTCTCGTATATTGTCTGTTCTTTTTTTTTTCTTTTTTCTTTTTTTTTGTGGTGAGAATTTAGTAGATATTTCCCTTAAGCATGTCTACGATCACATCTCAATCCTTATCTAGACTGAATTTACATTTGGACCACATTATTTTGGACGGAATCGATTGACTTACATGAATGGCATGTGTACGTCAGATGAGTGGGTGCATATGATACTTCGTAGATCTCCAGATACTCTTGAGAAGCCTTATAGTTACGGAAAGAGAAATTGACCATTGTGAACGCCACCTTTTAGCCGGCGTCTTTTTAACGCGCTCCCAAACTTTACTTTACCAAAGTAAACCATTATGTACGGATAGCAAATCCTCTTACGGAAATACGCCCTTCGCTTTCAAAAGCTGGCCAAAGCAAAAGTAATAAAGACAAGAAGACAGGACAGATACGGATTTCCTGCAACCCGGGTTAAGGCAATTCGTGCAACCCCAAGCACCGTGTAGTCTAACGTGATGTTTATGTTATATCCTCTCCGTCCATACGGTTTTTCAGAAAATTTTAGAGCATCAGACCAAATTAGAGAGAGATCCAAAACTCAAGCAGGCCACACTATATCAAAGAGTGGGGATTAAAATGCCTGCCGTTGAAATCTCTATGGGGCTAACTGTGATGTCACATGACATCAATGTATTTATACGGTGAATCTCGCGTGGATGAAGGGAAAACACATGATCCAAAACGAATGTGGCCCCACGAAAGATATCCACGGCAGTCATTCCAATCTCCAGTTTCCTAAGGAGTGGCCGACTTGAATTTACCGTCGAATGTTTGGGATCATATTCCAAAATGAGTTCACAGAACGGACGGACGAAGTGGATATAATACAAATAATACTACGGTGGGCCCATGGTGTTTGGGGTGGAGGAATAGCATGTAATTTGCAGGCAATACCATATGGAGTTGGGTAGAATCTAACTCGATCCGATGAATCCAACGCCGATCAGGTGAATCTGGTGTGATCCAAATTGAACCAAAAGTCTGGGTCAGTACGGATCGAATAGGACCACTCAAATTCGATTGTACATCGAATTGATTTTGAATCGTGATCAATCCGAATTGATCCGATCAGAAATCTGAACGAACCGTAACCCCTCTTTCTCTACCTAAAGGAGGCACTGTATCCACCTATCTCTCCTTCTTTCTCTTATGATTTCCCTCATCTCCTTCCTTCTCTCCTCCTTTCTCTCTTCTTTCTCTTATGGTTTCCCACATCTCATTCTTTCTCTCATCCTTTCTCTCCTTCTCTCTCCCTAGATTCAACTTAATCCTTGATTCGATTTCTCAAATCGACTCAAATTCGATTCGGGTCAGGCCAGCAAGGATTCAGATCAGGTCGAGTCGAGTCAGCCCTATTACACTCGATCCTGAATCAAATTGAATTCGAGTTTGATTCTTGAAAAATCAGATCAAATCAAGTTAGACCCAATCTGATCTGACCTGACTCAAGGCCCACCTCTGATACCATCCATGGGAAGTGATTGCTTACTAGGTAAATGCTGGGGCCTACCATATGTCTTATCCATGCTGTCCATCTATTTTTTCAGATCATTTCAAAGATGTGTAAAAAATTGAAGCATGTCCAAAGCTCCCGTGGACCACACCACAACAAAAAGTGGGTACAATGACATGCACCGTTGAAACCTTCCTAGGGCCACAAAGATGTTTATATGTCATCCAAACCTGCTAATAAGGGCACACAGGCACGGATGAAGGGGAAACAGAGATACCAGCTTGATCGAAAACTTCCATTGCCCTTAGAAGTTTTTAACGGTAGGTGTTCAATTCAAGTTGTCGCCCGTGTTGTGGCCTACTTGAGCTGTGGATATACTTGAACTTTGGTCTTACGCCATGAAATGGGTTCATAAAACGGATGGACAGCGTGGATAAGACGAATACATACGCGTTGATGCAAGAGGCAGCAATAGACATTTTATGTTTTTCTGTATGGACAAGCGAAATCGGGTCCACTCCATGAACGGCCTAGATCTCATCCACGTGTAGTATTTGGATCGAAAAGAGGGGGTTTCCTGCTTGGGTGAGGAACCAATAACAGTCACCAAAAAAGGAACAGAGAAGACCATATAGACTTTAGATAATGTTTACGAATTGCCGCACGTGTGGAGCTGAACACACGTGTGTATGATATTCTAGCTTTATATGAGGATGGAAATAATGCAGATCTTATGCTAACACAGAAAGTAAATGACCGTTAAAATTGTTTTTGGCAGCCATTCATTTGTTTTAGTTTTTGTTACGTTTTTTATTATTTTTTATTATTTTATACACCCCCACACACTCACGCTAGTGGAATTTCACCAGCTATGGGTATTCGAACCCTTGACCGGGAGTTGGAACTCTCGAGAGTCTACCACCCGAGCAAGAGTACGGACCCATTCATTTGTTTTGATTTGATCTGGCCCACCTGAGGTTTGAAATGACCTGATTTTTATGCCAGAAGATCTAAACGCTGTAGATCAGCTGATGGAAAGCTCAGATCTCGCACACACTATCACCTAATTACACATCCCTTCCTATTTAGAGTTCTTTATGCCTATCTTTCGATGATCTGTACCGTCCATGTTTTGGAGTCTATCCAATACGGCCTGCCATAAGAAGTTTACTCTAAATTTTGGACAGTCAAAAGAAGATTTTCAATGGATCGCATTCAAATCTAACAATCAAATGGCTCATTTTTTGAAATCTGATTTTGGGACATGAGCTTATTTATAATAGCTGGAATATTGACGGTTCAGATTATCAGTTAGACCTAGAGGTGTACATGAGTTGAACCGAGTTGAGCTTGACACGCCTCGACTCGGCTCGGCCACCTGCTGACCTCAACTCAAACTCAGCTCGACTTGGTTCTCGAGCATGACCGGCCAACTCAACTCGGTTCCGTCAACAACTTCGCCCGTTCGAGCCAAGATCAAGTTGAGTTTGCCAATATGACAGTTTCAAAATCTCATTTTATATAAAACATTAACAATGGTTTTAAAAGTATTTTATAAAATACCCTGTCAGCAAGTAAAAATCAAGAAAAATTCAATATTTGTTTTATATACCTATATTTCTTACCAATGATTATACTTCATTGAGTCATTTCATCAAACATTTAGTGGGCATCAACAATATTAAAGTAACCGAGTCAGCGAATTGAATCCATCCGAGTTCGATTTGAGTTGGGTTCGATCTGAGATGAGTTGAGCTCCCGCAAGCAAGAAATTTTTTCAAGCTAAAAAAATCAGATTGACTTGGCTCGAACTCGGTTTCAAACCGAGTCGAATCAAACTTTTTCGAATCGAGTTGAGTGGGCTACCCAGCTAACTCCACTCATGTACAGCCCTAGTTTGACCCCATCCAATTCGTTACCATGAGTCACCCCAATCAGCCATGACTCGGGCGAGTCGCAACTTGACTCAGGCCCAAACGAATCGGGTCCAGCCATATTTCGGGTTACAATTTTAAGTTGAGACAACCAATCGATACCATGGAAAGGCATGACACCGTGGACGTGATAGAAGTGTATGCGCCCGTGCGAAATCTGAGACGCCCACGTGATATATCCATTTACAGGAGATTGGGCCCCACACATAGTCCAAGCTAAATCATGCCCTTAAGGCCCACTTCAAATTAACACGTTTTTAATTTTTTCTGTGTGCGCGTATGGGGACGAGTAACATCTCGTCGACGTTTTATTGTCCATTGGGGTGGTGGGACCCACACGAGAGGGTATTGATGATGCAAGGGGCATGTGGGCCCCATGAAATCCCCATCTGATGATTATTTGTCTCTTCAATCCTTTGGAAAATGGATAACCGAGAGAGCGGATTAGGTGAGACCCCTGCCTCACCCAAGACGTTGGCTCCTTACCGTGGGCCCCACCTTGATATATGTATTATGCATCCACACCGTCCATCCATGTTTTTAGATAATTTTAGGGCATTTTAGATCCAATTATCAGGTGTACCATACCATAAGAAACAGTAGTAATTGATCATTATTGGGCCACAAAAGTTTTGGACCAAGCTATATATATATATATATATATATATATAGAGAGAGAGAGAGAGAGAGAGAGAGAGAGAGAGAGAGAGAGATGCTCACACACAACTAGTTGGACAATGAATTTTGGTCCAACTAACTCGGCATTTAATGTTAATAAATGTTGTATCCGGAAATTTATTTTAAAAAAGAAAATGACTTACCTACTTTGATAGGCCCCACTATAGTGTTAATGGGAAATTCATTCCAATCATCACATGATTCACCTCACGCTGGACCCATGATCTGAAAATTAGCTCCATCCATAGTTAAGGTAGACCACACGACCAAAAATAGAATACGGGAAGAGCTTATCCTCCAAATCGTCTTCCTTGTCATGGCCCAGTTCAATCATGTATAGGCATGATTTCTTGGACATCAAGCCTAACTTTTTATATGACATATAATGGTTGGAGTGGATTTCCAAGGCCCAAACAGGTGGGCCCTGTAAAAATCAAGGGTCGACGCCTTTCCCAATTGTTTTCATTTGGTATGGTCCACTTCATTCACGAATTAACCTAGATTTTTTTCTGTGGGCCCAACATGGGATTAAACATACAGTGATCGGAGTGGATCGCACACACATATCACAGTGGCCCCGTTAAAAGATGAAAGGTTGAAATACGTGAGGCACTCATTGGTTTCAAGAAAATTGGTACGTTACCGACATTGGACGGGAGTAGATCAGGTGCTACTCGAGTAACATATCAATAGGTGCTTCCTTAACCGTGGGACCTACTTTGATATATTTTTTGTATATTTACGCTGTCCATCAGTTTTTACAAATCATTTTAATGGATGTTCCCAAAAATTAAACCGATCCACCTAACAAGTGAGCCCCACCATAAGAAATAGTGAACATTGAATGCCTATCATTAAAACCTTCCTATGGCTCACTGTAATGTTTATTTTCCATCCAACATCCAGTTTTTTCATAATCCAACTTATTCATAAGGTCACACCGACCTAGATTAGGATATATATATATATATATATATATATATATATATATATATATATATATATATATATATATATATATATATATATATATCAATGTGATCTAGAACTTTCGTCACCCTAACAAGTTTTCAATGGTGAGGTTTAATCCTCACTGTTTCCAATGGCGTAGTTTACTTTAGCTTGGATCTCCCTCATTTTTGGCCTCATCTCCTAAAAATGTTATGATAAAATAGATAGATGGTGTGGATATAACATATACACCATGGCGAAGGCCATGTAGCTTTGCCACATCAACCCATTTAGCCGTGTGTTCCCTGCCATGCCATTAGAGTCTTTCTCGGAACCAACGCACATATTTCATCTTTTGATGTGGCCCACCATGATGTTTACATGAGATCCCCTCCTATTCATTATATGTATAATTTCATATCAGACCTAGAGGTAAGAAATCACATTGATCTATAATTCAAGTGGACCATAGGAAGGATTATAATTTGGAGGATAAGCTTTTCCAGGACGCTATTTTCTACCATGTGGTCCACTTTATTTATAGATGCATTTGATATTTTTCCCTTGTGACCATTATGGGGCGACTCATCTGATGGTTGGTGTGGATTTCATCTTAACTCCACCGTGGGTCCCACCCAAGCCATCAAGCCCCGGAGACAACTTTCCCAAAACGAATTTATTAGCATTCACGGTTTAACCAGTTGTGTGTGAGCATCTCTCTCTCTCTCTCTCTCTCTCTCTCTCTCTCTCTCTCTCTCTCTCTCTATATATATATATATATATATATATATATATATATATATATATATATATGGGAAAAGGTACTATGCCTCGAGCTCACTACTATGTCCCATTATGTCGAGCTGTGTGGGCCCCACTGTGATGCGTTTCAAACATCTACCCCATCAGTCAGATGCACCATTCCATCGTGGACTTAGGTCTTAAAAATCAAGTCAATTTGTGACTTATGTGGGCCACACCACATACAGAAGTGGAGAGGGGCCGTTCACCATTAAAACATTCATAATCATTTTTTGGGTCCCACCAAGATGTGGTTTACAAATCCAGCCCATCCATTATGTGTGTCCCAATAGGATTAGGAGTCATACCAAGTTTCAGCTGCATTCACAACTCAGGTGGGCCCCACCAAGTGCTTTTATATGTTTTAACGGTGTCTTCACATGATTTTAGATGGTATGGCCCACTTGAGTTCCGTTTACGGCTGATCTTTGAAATATCCCATAATTTAAAGGGCACCCATCAAATGCACAGTGTTGATGGTCGACAGGCATCACAGTGAGGCCCACACAGCTGGACCTCATGATTAGCTTATCGTTAGCTCGAGTGCATAGTACCTTTTATATATATATATATATATATATATATATATATATATATATATATATATATATATATATATGAGTAATGGTCTCCTGCCAACTATCCCGCAGGATACTTGTGCGGTCCAATTCCCACGGCAAAAAACCCTGTACGTGCGCAGATTGGCTAGCTGCGGTTGAATTTGTAGCCTCACTATGATACATATTTTGTATCTATGCTGTCCATCCATATGAAAAGATCATTTTAGGGTGACATCCAAATCTCCAGTGGACCCCACTATAGAAATCAGTGGGGAGAGTGACACCGCAGTTAAAAACTTCTAAAAACCATAAAAAGTTTTCGATCAAGATTACATTTATATTTTCCCTTCTTTAAAAATGGATGAACGGAGTGGATGAAACACAAACATCATGGTGGGGCCTATAGATCACCAACTACTAGCGAAACCGATCTGTACGGAATCAGATTGCCTACCGAGATACTCAATAGGCTTTTATCGTACAGAGTAAACAAACTTGAGCCACGTTGAATGTATGTGGTCTATTTAGACCGTTCATCCATTTTTCTATCTAATTTAAGCAGTTGAACCCAAAATTGATGTATATACAAAGATCAAGTGGATCATAGCATTGGAAACAGTGGGGATAACGATTTCCACTGTTGAAACCTTTCTAGGCCTCACATTGATGTTTATTTTTCATCTAACCTGTTCATATGATCATACAGACATGGATGAAGGTAAAATCCAAATATAAGCTTGATCCAAAACTACTGTGGCCCTCAAGTATTTTTTAACAGTAGACATTCAATTCAACTGTTTCCTATGGTGTGGTCCATTTGAACATTGGATATACCTCATTTTTTGGTTAAAGTATTCAAATTATATGTTAAAATGTGTGAACTGAGTGAATAAAATAAATAAACCATGATGGACCTCGCAGGGTTTACTCAGTATGCTGAGCGTAATGAGTTACACATCGCGCAATCCGCTTCCTAGCACTGGAGCTCACTTTAGGGAAGTGACGTCACCAAGCTTTGTGGACCCCACTATGATGTATATATTGTATCCACAATGTCCATCCATTTGGAAATATTATTTTAAGGCATGAGCCAGAGAATTAGGCTGATCTAAAGCTTTAGTGGACCGCACCACAAAAAACAGCGGGAAGATTGATGCCCACCGTTGAAACCTTTCTAAGGCCCACCATGATGTTTTTTTTTTCAAAATCTAACCGGTCCAAAAGTTAACAAAGACATTAAAGAAGGATAAATGTAAATATAGGCTTGATCGAAAACTTTTTGTGGCCTTTAGAAGTTTTTAACGGTGACATCACTCTCCTCACTATTTTCTATAGTGGGGTCCACTGAAGCTTTGGATGTCATTCATTCTTTGGATTTCACCCTAAAATGATCTCTTCAAATGGATGAATGGAGTAGATACAAAATATATATCATGGTGGGGCAACAAATTCAATTGCAGTTAGTCAATCCGTGCCTACACAAGGGTCTCTTAAAGTGAGAATTGGTATCCTGCGAAAGGATTTGGAGGAGACCAGACCATTACTATATATATATATATATATATATATATATATATATATATATATATATATATATATATATATATATATATATATATATATATATATATATATATTCCCCATCATCTAGACTTACATGACATTATAAACAGATTGGATGATGAATAAACACACGGTAACACTAAGGTGCGCCCTAAGAAGTTTTTAATGTTAGGATGGTAAATCACCACTGTTTTTTCTAATGGTGTGGTCCACCTGATAATTGGATCTGCTTCATTTTTTGGATAATGCCATAAAATGATCTGTAAAAACAGATGGACAGCGTGGATCCAAATCTTAGGTGGGCTATAGTGCAATATACAGTTGTGGTCGAATCCCCACCATTTAAAAGGTCTATGGAATGTTTATTTACCATCCAACCTATTGATGATGTCACAAAGACATGGATGAAAAAACTATGCAAATACAATTTTGTCCAAAACTTTTGTGGCCCATGAGATTTTTAATGATCATTTTGTACTGTTTCTTATGCTATGTTCCACCTATGATTTAGATCTGCTTCATTTTTTAGAATATGCCTGTTGTTGCTCGAATCTGGACGGGCAGGGGCCACCTCCTTTGGGCGAGCAAGTACCCTACACGGGAGTATATGAAAGACAATGACTAAAATAAAAATAGGACTCGAGTTACAGTTTTTGTGCGTACTTGCTCCTATTAACGGTTGATGTATCTATATGGTGCTTAGATGGCTCTTGAACTTACTTATCTTAGAGGGATATGGTCATCTCGCATATCTGGATAGGACGCGCCATATACACTGAAAGGTTCTTATTTGAATGTGGTTATGCTTATGAAAGTATTGTTGAGCTGACCTTGGTTGGTATGATCTTTGGCTAGGATCTTACCAGGTCTCTCATTCCTTGGTACGAGATAAGATTCTCTCTGGATATCCCGCTTCTCATATCGAGATTGATCAGGTCAGCTCAGCAAATAAGTCACACTGCTAGCTCTACCTTTGAATAGTTCAGCTCGGTGTTGGTCTTTTGAAGTTGGCTCACCTTGTAGTTGGTACTTCGATGGCTTTAAGTAATTCGTTGTGGTAACTCTCAATCGGTTCAGTTCTTATACAATGTGATCAGTCGCATGTTTTGTAAATCGGTTCGATTTTCCTTGTGACAATATCCTAAAATGAGTTTTCAATATTTTTGGATTATACTATAAAATGAGCTTTCATTATGAATGAAAGCATACATCAAAGTGGGACTCACAACTAGTAATCCCACACACCTTAGTAGATTTGAGGATGCGCAGAAGCCACACCTAAAAGATAAGGCTGACCACTTATTATAGGGGCTATCATGTGAATTGGAAATTTTCATATGCATGTCCATCATTTTTTATGATGTCACCCTCCTAATAATTAAATAAACCTAATTTTTCTCTGTCCCATTATCAGTGGAGCTCACTTGATGTGTGGTTGAACGTCATGCATACAGCATGGTGGACCCACAAAAAGGGACCCATAGTTAGGGATCCTACACACCTTATGGTAGAGCCTTGCCCTAAAAAACAAGGCTGACCAGCTATTACATGGGCCATCATGGGAATTGGAAATTTTCAATGGACGTTCATCATTTTCGATGATGCGTTGGGGATTTGTGCTGTGAAATCACACAAATCTAGATCTAGGATAGCAATCCAATAACGTCAAGTAATCATAAGAGAACACAAAAATTTAACATGGAAAAATCCTTGTGGAAAAAAATCATGGCACAAAGCGACAGAAATCCACTATGAAATAGAAATTACAAGAGATATGACTTATCCAATTCGAACAATCTCGAATCTCACCCTTGCTACACCCTTTGATAACCCTAAAACCCTTTTAGGAAACCTTAGAAAACTTTTAGAAAGCCTTATAATATTTTAGAATATCCATAGAGACCCCTATTTATAGTTTAGAAAATTTCACTTATGCACCTCTTTTGGAAAAGTCCAAAAACTATCTCGAATTTACGTAGTTCGCGCAGGATCTGCGTAACCTCGACTAGTCGAAAGAGGGCCTCGACTGGTCGAGTGAACCCTCAACTGGTTGAGCGGCCCGCTCGACCGGTCGAGCGTCCCAAAAGATATAAGACATCTTCTGACAATAATCTCCATCATGTTTTCAATCTTCAACTGTGTAGCTGCTTGACCTTTTCTCTTATCTCTGCATTACATCATAGCTTCAATCAATGCTTCTCGTGCACACTTTATCATTCTTTTACGCCATCGCTAATGTAAGAATGACCTTGGTGAGCATGTCGCTGGATTCATACTGGTGTGAATCTTTTTCAGTGTGACACCTCCTTCCTCAAGCACCTGTTGGATAAAGTGGTGACGAACATCAATGTGTTTTGTACGTGAGTGATAAATAAAATTTTTAGCCAAATTGATAGTGATCTCGCTATCACAGTTAACCGACACGGCCTCCAGCTGAAATCTCAATTAATTTATTATGCCTTTGAGCCAAACACCTTCTTTAAACGCTTCCATCACTGTTATATATTTTACTTCGGTTGTAAAAAGAGCCACCACGAATTGAAGCTTTGACATTTAATTGATTGCTCCACCTGATAATACAAACGAGTATCCTGAAGTAGACTTCCTGGAATCTATATTGCCTGTGTAGTCGGAATCCACATACCCCAACCAACTTTATCCTTGTTTTCTCAAAAGTTAAGACGTGGTCTTTTGTACCTCAAATATATCGAAAAAGCCATTTTACCACTTTTCAATGTTGCTTGCCCGGGTTTAACATGTATTTGCTCACAACACTGACTGCCTGTGAGATATCTGGTCTTTTACAGACCATGACATACATTAAACTGCCAACCGCAGTCGAATAAGACACATGATATATAACTTGTTTTTTCTCATTTGATTTAAGACATTGTTATGAGAAAAGCTTAAAGTGGGTTGCATGGGGAACGCTCACCGTCTTTATTTGGTCCATCCCATACTTGATCAACACAATTTTTAAGTATTCTGCCTGTGATAACTAAAGTTTGTTCTTCTTCCTGTTTCTATGAATATATGTGCCAAGAACCCTCTTTGCAGCCCCTAGATCTTTCATCTCGAATATCCCTAATAATTGAGTTTCAGTACGTTGATTTCAGACATATCATGACAGGCGATCAACATACGATATTAGAATGATGAATTTTCCATCACTCAGTGTCTTGTAATAGACACTGACCGTGTTCACTCTAAGTAAATTTCTGACTCACATGAAAGAATCAAATTTTTTATATCACTACTTGGGCGACTGTTTTAGGTCGTACAACAACCTCATTAACCTGCAAACCTTTTTCTCTGCCCCTTTAACTTCGTAGCCCTCTGCTTGCTTCATATAGATCTGTTCTTTCAATTCTCCGTACAGGAATGCAGTCTTCACATCCATCTGTTCCAGCTCGAGATTGTATTGGGCAACTAGCGTTAACACGAATCTGATAAACACCTACTTAACCACCGGCGCAAATATCTCTGTAAAGTCGATTCCTTCTCTCTGAGCATAAACTTTCGCTACCAACCTAGCTTTGTATCTATCCTGTTTTGTGACATCTTGAATTTTCATTATTTTGAATTTCTAAAAATCCTTGAAAATTTTTCATTATAATTAACTTATATTGTCACTTACTGACCATTAACACTTGACGTTATCCTATACGCGAGTGATACCAATAAAAAACCACACTAATTTGATTAATCAACCGTATGAAGCTAACGAATCCAATCAATCACTTAAGTATCGAGTTTAACCTCGTGATTAGTTCACATAAGGTCCAAATCTACCCGACCTATCATTGACTAATCAAGACTACCATAGTTAAATTAAAGATCCACCCAAAGATGAGACAACTAGGGGTTGGATTGTAATTAACAAATCAAATCAATCTAGTTACTCCTTTAGTTTAAAAACTAACTGTTTAGGGTTATTAAGACCGAATCGCTGTTTCTACTGATTATAAAAGGGCCACATTATGAACGTAGTTAATCTAAACCCTAATAATTGTGCACAAGAAATTTTGAAACCTAATTCATTCCACAAATGCTCCAATTTTTCGAATAAGCTTTAGACTATTTGTTAGTGGGCCACTAGTTCTGAAACTATACAATAATGCCCATCTCGCTGGGCTTGACGTCCATCACGTGTGTAGAATCAAGATAGTACCCAGAGCTGCGCAACTTGGGCCAGAGGCCGTGTGTTTAAAATGCACAAATACCCTAGGTTGAAGCCTGAAACTTAAGTGAAATAAACTTTCTGCCCTTTCGCGAAGTTGTGAATTTTTTACCGTTAGATCGCGATCAAACTCTAGGTATGAGTTAAAGATATTTTTCTGCTCATATCTGTATAACAGCGGCACCGATCGACTATTAATGACCGTTGAACAGACTTCTAATTATATCTGTTAATCGGCGCATCCAAACAGTGTGCCAATCATATTCATACATAGATCATCATTAGGGCTAAATATTCTATGGTGTATATCGGCATGTACACCCCATAATGGGCCCTAGAGGTTAGAAAAATCTTTCCATATGGCTAGTATAGTAAAAACTCAAACCTTGGGGCCATTTACACCAAATCTGACATTATATAAGGGCTTCATTTGGGCACTCCCTCTTCTCATACGAATTTACATTTTTCAAAGGAGAGAAAGAGAGAAAGAGGAAGAGAAAGAAGAAGAGAAGAAGAGAGAGTAGGAGTGGGGGAGGCTTTCGTGCTCCCCTTCATCGGTTTTCTCGAATTAAAGCCCTAGCATAAATCATTTTCTTCCGTCGAATCCGCCCCATTTGTGATTGGAAGGTAAGAAATAAATTTCACTTCCCAACTTAGATTTTTTTTAGGATGAATTACATGAATCTTATCTAATTACTTCTAAACTGATATAAGAGTCATTTTTTCTAATTTTTTAATCCTATGAGTGCCGCGAGTCAAGCGGATCGTCACAAGGTGTGGACTATTATGCCTAGGTTTTCATTTATTGACCCTTGAGGGTCTTAGTTAATGATTTGTTGTGGTGAATGATTTGTAAATAACTAGCATGTACATATTTCGTGTTTGATTGTAATATGTGTCATTGCTTGTCTATGCATGCTCACATGTTTAATAAAATGCCTAAGTAATTAAACATATTATTCTAATAATGCTCACATAATTGATTGAATTCTAGATTAAATGCGTTGATTTGTTGATACTCACGTGTTTGATTATATGCTCCAATGAATGTATTACTTTATTGTTGCTCACATGTTCGATGAAATGCCTAAGTGAATGTATTGCCCTATTAATGCTTACATGTTCGATGAAATGTATAGGTCGTTACGTAGTAGTATGTATGCTATAATCACATGATGTAATATTTAGTTCATAGTGATGCTTAGAATTTTTATGATGTTGGGTTAGTCAGTAAATTGCCCAAATCAACGAGTGGCCAGAGTTTGAGCGACCACCCTAGGCTTGTTCGATCGAATCGGGTTGAACACAGACGACCAATAGTAGCTGGATTACACTGACTGCTTGCACCTAACGCCGGTTGTGTCATGGTTCTCCCAGGTCAATCAAATTAATTCACTAACCGACTGATCATATATGTTCATAATATATGACATGACTAAATCGAATCTAGGATAAGTCGTTCCTATTGGATGTCTCCATTCATAATCGTAGTGCGATACGATCCCACTAAGACTCATGAGCTGTACATGGTGGTATGGGACACCGTATCCGAGCTGTCGACCTACGCTGGGTTGATGAGCCTCCCCGTAGTGACCAATGAGCAACCAAGACTCATGAGTTGGGCATGGTGGCATGGGACACTGTGTCTGAGCTATCGGCCTATGTTGGGGTGACGGGCCTCCCCATAGTAACTAGTGAGCACTGATGGAGGTGATAGACCATTGTTTGAACGGCTCCCGTCAAATTACTCAGTCAATAGTTGCGTGCTAGAGTACCGTTCAAACGACTCAGGCGTAAATGGAATTGGGTGACGAGCCCTTTCCTTTATGTGTTTTTGGTTATATGTGACAAACCCACAACTCAGAACTAAGTAATCATACTCATTTTGGGTAATGACCCATTTCGAATTAATTTTCGTGCGTTTAGGTATCATACTGTACCTTTGAAATTGTTGATTTGTGAAATGAACGAGTGAACCTAAATTTAGATCAAGGGACACTAGTAAGGAGTCGTTTCGTGCGGCAACGAAACATGTAATCAAGATAAAGACTCGTGATATAATGTCGGTATCCTACTTTCGACAATATGCTGGATGAATTGAACTTAATAATTATTTGACTAACATGATCATTCATTGCATCACGTTAGATTAGAATGTGGCGAACAGGTGTGGTTGTCGCGTGATGAGGAAGTGTTGTCATTTGCGAAACAGGTGGTCGGAGTGGCATGTGAGAGAATGTTGTTTGGAAAGGGCATGCATCATGTCATATCTTTATATGCATATTTAACAAAAGTATTTAGAAATTGTTTGATTTCTTATTTATCATTAACTGCATTGATTGCGTCGATAGCATGTGTAA
Source organism: Magnolia kwangsiensis (assembly GCA_037074715.1). Classification (NCBI taxonomy): domain Eukaryota; kingdom Viridiplantae; phylum Streptophyta; class Magnoliopsida; order Magnoliales; family Magnoliaceae; genus Magnolia; species Magnolia kwangsiensis. Next base: position 166,648,225 of record CM073574.1, on the reverse strand, counting down.
CTTAAAACTAATGGAACTACTGAGTTAGCTACTCACTCCCACTTGGGACGGTGTTTTAAAATACCAACCAGACATATTATTGATGTAGGTTCTATCGAGGCCTCAGACAGGTAAGCTCATATCGGTTTATGCTAACGTTGTTATGTTTTAGAGAATTGGGTACTGAAGGCTTTACACTTTAACCATCTTGGGTATGTATTTTGTGGATTGTGGTTTGTATAATTCCATTTTGGGCGATCATCACAATTGGAACTGTACTTTTAACTCTTACCTTTATATTTCTAGATCTATTATTATTTCTACCTCACTTCGGATCCGCTAATTTAAATTGCGCTACTTTGATTATTTGTGTGTGAAATGAATTTGAATTTGAATGAAGACACACGTGCATTCTCATTGGGTTAACATCCGGGAACTCAGGATGGGAGTTTTGTATTCTGGTGCCGATTTTTCAAGCGTTACATGTTTCCTTTTGGATAACCACTTGCATCCGATCGCTTTTCGGCCCACAAGAAGCTCCACCAGCTCCCATGTGTAATTTTTTTGCAACGAGTCCATCTCATCGTCTATAGTCGTCTTCCACTTTTCTGCATTAGGCTCATCAAGAGCCTCCTGAATCGTAGATGGGTCCCCCTCATTTTAATGAGGGCATATGCAATATTAGAGTCATCCCTGTATCTTGCTGGTAACCTACGATCACGGGGTGGATTTTTTTCTCACAGGTGGTTGCTCCACCTGATCATGTACCTCTGTCTGCGCATTTGTTTCTACCTGAGTATCATCTGAGTCAATCTGGATGTCTATAATCGACCTTTCTGGTTCCTCTTGCTCATTTTAATCATTCTTCCACAATAGAGAGCTTTCATCGAATCTGACATCACGGTTAGTGATGACCTTGCATGTGATCTTGTCAAATAACTTGTAACCTTTCACACCAATGTCATAGCCAACAAAGATGTACTTTTTGGCTCTATGGTCTAGCTTATCTCTCTCTCAACTGACGGTACATGAGAGTAAGCTTTACAACCAAATATACGTATGTAACGCCCCAAAAATCGGGGGTCGTGCATACGCTCGACTCCTGAGTTTCCGAGTGTCACTTATCATCAATTTTATGGTTTTTAAGATTAATCAAGTTTAAATGCGCAGCCTGGAATTACTTGGAGCATGAAATGCAACCACAACTAGTCTACTGAAGTGAAAGAGATATATATATATATATGTACAAGTCCAAAGGAATATAAAGGGATCGCCCAAGGCGTTGCCCAACAAAAATAAACAAAAGAATACTATGATCCCAAAGAATAAAGCTGAGTCCACAACTCAGCGATCCAAATCCCGCCTAATTAAGCTGATGGGGAGTCGTCCATCAACTGAAAGTATGGCAGTTCCACCTCGTCGAGAGTAACATCACCATGCTCCCCCTGCTCCGCATCACCTGCAACTATGAGAGGGTCTGGTTGGTGTTTTAAAACACCGTCCCAGAGTGGGAGTGAGTGATCAACTCAGTGGGTGCTATTAATCTTAAGTTTTAACAGGCATCAATTATAATATAAATTTAATAAAAAATAGATAATCAACAATACCTAGCAACTCTTATTTAAAATGCATGCATGTAGAATGATATGATGCATGCCCTCGCCACAACACTCCCTCGAGCGACTCCATCTAACGATCGCGTATATCAGCACTCCCTCATTGCGACCTCAACTTCCGAGTCGCCACCCTAACTAATGCGATACAATGCGATTGTGTTAGCCGAGTTGTTATTTAAGTCCATTCATCCAGCAGGTTTGAGAATCTGATGCACCCCACATATCAATGCCCTAAGCTGGTTGCGAGGCCAAGACCCCCCAATGCGTGAGGTCAAGACCTCACGGTCCGTGATCCCGTCGGGTTCCTCATCCCCGACTTCAAGCACATGAGGAGTGCCAAGAGAAAGGGATCGCTCGTGGTCACTACGAGGAGGCACGACACCCCAGAGTAAGCCGACAGCTCGGACACAGTGTCTCATTCCACCATGCCCAGCTCACAAGGCTGTGGACCAATTTGAAGTGAGTTATTAATGGGCTGTAACGGTTATAGGGTGGTTCAGGTTCCATACATATGTGAGCATACAGGGTTAACAAACAGGGTTGGTCAGACAGTAGACTAAACCGCAAGAGTCAGACAAGCGTGAGACGAGTGACATCGGGCACAAGAGACCCATGTAGTCAAACTACAGCCACCCGAACATACTCGCCCAAATCCATAGGTTTAGTCTCGAGGCGGTTCTACCAACGGGACCACCTTCGCTCTCCTCATGTTCCTGACCAATCCAATGGTATGATGATGATCCATAACATGCCAACTATTCAAGTTATCAACTAGCATATTATCCTCATAATTTCATGCAACTCAATCACACAAATCAAATATCCCTAACAAGCAAGCTACCGTTATCATGAAATAAAGTGTATGTGAGTGTGTGGTTTGGTGAGGAAGTTAAGCACTCCCTCCATCATAGGAAATCATATGCACAAGAGTAATGAATCATACATACCATGAAGCAACAACATATGAGACAAATGAACAAGGCATGAGCATGTAATCAAACATACACAAAATCATGTTAGAGGCAAGAACACATCATGAGAGAGTCAATTATACAATTTCATACCGACATACAATTTTTAGGGTTTCTCTAGATTCTCCAATCATAGCATCCAAGCAATCAAAATCATTAAACTTATAATAGAATTGGTGTTAGGCCATCTAAGAGCAATAGTCCGCACCTTAGGATTCGTTGGAGGCTTGGAAACAACCTAGAGATGAGGGTTTTGGAGGTTGGCCGACCGGAATCCCAAAAACAACTCAAGCATGAGAGAAATCCATGCCCTTTCTCCTTCAATACAAGGGTTTCAAGAGAAAAAGAGTGAGAGATCTTACCTAGAGGGCCCATGGACGATTTTGAGGTAGCGGTGGAGAGTTTCCTTCGGAGAAAGGGGGTAAGGAATAGCAAGGTTGAGCTTCCTCGGGCCCCACCACCATCAACACCTTCCTTCACTCTCTTCTTCCTCTCTCTTTCCTTTCTTCTTTCTCTCTTTTCTTCCCTTTTTCTTTCTCTTCTCTAGGGTAAAATTCGTATGGGGAGAGGGGTGCCCAAAAGAAACCCTTATATAGTGCCAGATTTGGTGCCAATGGCCCCAAGTGTTGGATTTTTACCAAACTAACCCTATGGGAGGATTTTTCTAGCCCTTAGGGTCCACTATGGGGTGTACACATCGATGCATACCGTAGGATAGTTAGCCCTAATGATGATCTACGTATGGATACGATCGGCCTTCCATTTGGATGCGCTGATCAATGGATATGATGAGAAGTCTGTTCAACGGTCACCGATAGTCGATCGGGGCCACGACTATACGGATATGGGTAGAGAAATATCCTTACTCTACGTGTGAAGTTTGGTAGCAAACCGATGGTCCGAAATCCTCAACTTAGCATAAGAGTGGACAACCCAATTAACTTAAGTTTCAGTTCATTCTTTTAGGGTATTTGCACTTCTCATGTACTCGTCCTTTAACTCAAGTTGAGCGGTTCTAGGTAGCACCCAGGTCTAACTTCCACGATGGACGTCAAGCCCAGAGAGACGGACATTCTTCTATAGTTTTGGAACTAGTGGCCCGCCAACGAGTGGTCTAAAGCTTGTTCGGAAAATCGAAGTATTTCTGGAATGAATTAGGCAGTGAGATTTCTCATGGGTAATGATTAGAGTTTGGATTAACTATGTTCATAGTGTGGCCTATTTATAACTAGTGAAAGTGGAGATTTGGTCGTGCTTACTCTAAACCGTTAGTTTTAAGCTAAAAGAGTAACAGAGTTGCTCTGATGGGTCCCTGGTCACAAAATTTATAAGACAGGTGCTCCATGGCCTGATGACGGGTCATGTAAAGTTTGAGAGCAAATGAATGAACGAATATGGGGTTTGATCATACGGTTCCGATCTTTAAATGGCCCTACGGGGTCTATTCCAGTGATTGGAGAGGTTCTGGTGGTCCCCTGGCCATGAAACTTATAGGATAGGTGGACTATGACCCGATGAAGGGCCATGCAAAAATTTTGGGACGATCGGATATTTGGTTTGATCGTACGGGTCCAATTTGTGATCAACGGTTACCGTGTCATGATCGGGTTCCAGTTTTTGTGGACGGGTGTAGGAAAATACATTAAACCTTTGCTGTAAATTTGGAAGAAATTCGACGACTGAAAAGCTCAGAGTCTCGGTTTCATTTGCAAGTGCCAGAATTGCAGATTCCAATTCTGACATTGGTGGGGTGTATTTGGCAAGTGTCAGATCCCAATTCTGAGTGTCTACTGGGTCTGTAATCCACGATGGACCACAAGCCCAGTGAGATCTATGATTTTCTAAATTTTTAGATTTTTCTGACCCTCCTCAGACATTGGGTGGCCCACACGGGCTATTGTTAAGTATAAATAGGTCATCTGGCTTGGCGGTTCACACTAGGTCCTATTATGACCAGTCCGGTCTACTCTAATGGGCTAATCCTAAGTTAATTAACTTGCGTTACCTTACCACGAGTGGCTTAAACAAATGGTCCCGCGACAAATCTTACGTGGTCGCCCCAGGACACTATGCTGGTTGGACGGGACGTTACAAGGGTTGATTTGGTTTATTAGTTAAGATCTGGGCCTCATTTGACTTGGCTTTAGTTAGATCTTCAATTTAGTTATGCTTGTCTTGATTAGTTAACGACGAGTTGGTTAGATTTGGGTCTTATGCAAGTAAATTATGGGGCTACACCTGATGTTCAAGCGATCATGCGGATTCGTTGACTTCCTACGGTTGATTAATCGGACTTGTGCGGTCCTTTACTGGTACCGCCCTGTATAAACTGACATTGAGTGCTAATGATCATTAAGGGTTATTATGAGTTAATTAATAAAGAAAAAAAAATTCAAGGATTTTTGAAAATCCAAAAACAGCGAAAATTTAGGATGTTACAACGTATATTTGAGTAGTTGATTTTCTGACCACTCCATACTTCCTTTGGAATTTTATATTCAATTGCCGTTAAAGGAGATCGGTTCACCAAATAACAAGCCGTGTTAACGGCCTTTATTAGGTCCTTATCCAATGTAGCATTGCTTAACATGCATCTGGCCCTCTGTAGGAGAGTCCGATTCATTTGCTCAGCCACACCATTTTGCTCAGGCGTGTGGCGCACAGTGCTATGCCTGATAATCCCTTCATCATTACAATACTCATTAAACTCAGTGTAAGTAAATTCTCCACCATTGTCAGTCCTTAAAATCGTTATTTTCCACCCTGACTATTTTTCCACCATTGCCTTCCAGTGTTTCAATTGGTGAAAACTTCGAATTTACACTTCATGAAGTAATCCCAAACTTTTCTTGAGTAGTCGTTAATGAATGAAACAAACCATGACAACCCCCCAATTGAAACTTCTGGTGATGGCCCCCATACATCAAAGTGTACATAATCAAGCACTTCATTACAAACATGTTTTTCAGATTTAAAAGACAATATAGATTATTTACCATATATATAATACTTGCATATATCTAAATCAAAATTTTTAAAAACTGGAATCAAACATCAATCAGAAAGTACCTTTATGTCCCGCTCGCTCATGTGGCCCAGATGAGCATGCCACATATGTAGAGACGCGGAGTTTGCAATAGCTGCTGCTGCTCCACCTGCTGAAGCGCTCCCAATCAACTTGTAAAGGTTTTCGTGCCTCTGCGGTCTCATAACCATGAGTGCCCCTTTTGAAACTTTAAGAACACCATTAATACCGGTGAACTTGCACCGTATAGCCTCGAGTGTACCAAGAGAAATTAAACTTTTCTTCATATCAGAAATGTGTCTGACGTAAGTTAAGGTACGCTCTATCTCATCAAACATCTTGATGCTCACTATAGCAATAGCGACAACATTACAGGCATTGTCATTGCCTATAAAAACATGTTCACAATCGTATTCCTTTTAACTGGTAAACCAACTCTGATGAGTAGTCATGTGATAAGATACTCCTGTGTCAAGTATCCTCTCATCTTTATGATTGTCGTATAAGTGATCAATCATGAAAACAGACAGAACATCACTACCACTTGATTCTTCATCAGATGTGACCGCATTGGCCTCCTTGGAAGAAGTCGCTGAATTTTCTTTCTTCATTTAATTTAAGATTTTTATAATCCTTCTTCATATGTCCAGACAACCCACAATTCCAACACTTTAATTTTTCTTTGCCCTTGCCATTGGATTTGGATCTAAGTCTTGAAGACCCTGTACCTCACTTAGAATCTTTGCCCCTCGTAATCAGCGCATCAGAATCTCACCCTTGCTACACCCTTTGATAACCCTAGAACCCTTTTAGGAACCCTTGAAAACTTTTAGAAAGTCTTAGACTCCTTTAGAATAGCCCTATGGACCCCTATTTATAGTTTAGGAAACTCCACTTACGCACCTCTTTTAAAAAAGTCTGAAAACTGTATCAAATTTATGCAGTCCGCACAGGATATGCGTAACCTCGACTAGTCGAAGGAAGGCCTCGACTGGTCGAGCCTGACCCTTGACTGGTCGAACATCACGGGTATCAAAAATATGTGCTCACTTGACTTTGAGTTGAGCGGGCTCGACTGATCAAGTGGACCCTCGACTAGTCGAACGGGCCGCTCGACTAGTCGAGCATCCCAAAAGATAGAAGACATCTTTTGACAACATGATATCACCCTCTAAATAATTATATAAACATAAATTTTTCAACGTTCCATTATCATAGTGAGATTCATTTAATGTGCATTCAAATATCATAAATACAATATAATATACCGCACGGGTAATAATATTTACACATAGATAAGACTACTGAATATCATGGTAGGGACCTTTACCGGGAAAAGTATCGAGGGAAAAAGCTTATTGCTTTATATCTCCGTGTAATCATAATCTGCTCGCTGAAGCACGTAATAGAAAAGTATTAATTTTAGGGATCCACATTCAAGAAAGGTTACCCTCGTGGATTTAAAAATAAAATAAAATAAAAAATAAAGAAATCTTAGATTGACGTACGCACTGGCGTAAGACATGCAATCCCCTGCAACATTCATGCACGAATTAGACAAACTCAAAACCAATATTCTTTTTACGTGTATTGGCCCAAGCGCAGTTTTTCTTTTTTGAAAAAAAAAATCATCAAAAAGGTCCAAGTGCATGCAACCTACAGCCATTTAGTTGGGCTGCCTGCCGAGGATCACCTAGTACAAAAATCAATGTTAATTTCTAGCCGTTGATAAATATTAATATATAAATATGGGCTATTTAATGAGCGGATGTGGCAAATTTTTGATCCAGGTGATCCTCGTCATTACGTAGAAAAATTATTAGATTTGGAAGTCCTAAATAAATGGAAGGTTGGAAATTATTCACTTGGTGGATGAGCATGGTCGTCCATTCATGTTGGATTTAAGACTTTTCCTCACCGCAGGTTATTTGGATTGGAAAATAACTCTAAATTGTAATCATCATCTTTAACGTGTAGTTAGATATGGAGATAAAAGAGATTTTGTTATGTCAAAATGAAATCTTACAGATTCCATTTCTATTCAACCGGTCATTTTCCAAGATCCGTGAGGATCGTGATACAGGTGGAGTCCATTGTGATATTTCGAGGAATCCACCTTCTCTTATTTTGCTAACTTATGTTATGACATTAGCCTAAAAATAAGACAGGTTCAAAACTCAAGTGTGTCACACAGTGGAAATAGTGGGGATTGTGTAAGAATTTTATAAGGTGGGCTTTATTGATCAATAGTTTGAATTGTCTTAAGGATTAGATAATGTGATTGGTATACAAGTGAGCCTCATTAAGTGTTGATATATCCAGAAATTCGTGTAAGAGATGAAGTATTATAATTGTGATACACACACATCATTTGAGAGGAAATAAGATTTTTAATTCATGTAAACCTTATGGAGATAAGAGTTTTAATGGGTTTCAAACTCTTCACTCCTCTAACTTATATTAACAAGTCCCTAGCTTAATACCAACCGTGAGAAGTTCTAAGCCCATCTCTTCTTTTCTAAAGGGTGCAAGGAAATAAAGATCTCAGACCTCGACTTCACAGCAACGGTGATGCAAACAGGTAAGCCCTCTTCTTCATCAATCCTTCGTATCCAATGTATAGTAGACGGTAGGGTCACTCTGCAATTAGATCCAACAGAGTGAACATCTACCATTGTGATATTCATGGGGCCATGTAAATTTTGAACGAAGTTAGTATTTGTATTTTTAATTAATGAAAATAACATTATTAATAGACCCTACAAATGTTTCAACGTTGGGCTTTCAATTCCCACTGGTTTTTGTCCAATTGTACACTTGAGTTTGCGTATCTATGTAATTTATGACTTCATTCTATAACATGAGTTAGCAAAACAGATGTAGGGAATGTATTTCTCACAAACATTAAGGACGACCTCACTTAAATACAATTCAAGGGACATAATTAAGTCATCGTAGCATCTTGTTATTTCATGGGTGGAAACAAATAAGACTAATGAATGATGATTACAGCCGATTTCATGCCACTTTCAATTGAAATTGTAATAATTGTTTTTTTGTCGGTTCTAATCCGGAATCCTCCAATCCTGATCGGTCCCAACCTAATCTATAAAGAAAAATTATGCTCGATTACATCTAGATGATTTACGTCATGGATTGTACATTTTTTTTCTATGGGATTGTACAGTGTGGCCCACTAGATGTCGAATGCACGTGACATGTTTCTCATTTGCAGCTCAACGGACGGTAGGTTTTCCGTCCATCGACTAGAATATTTTTTATATTTAACAAAAAGTTACCCATATCTGCATGGGAATTACTATGAGGCACACGTGTTCCATATCTGGGCCATTCATTGTGGCACAATGTGAACATGCTGCCACCCAATAATTCGGCTGGGGCACTTATCAGGTGGACCACATGTGTAATGGATGGTAAGAAGAAGAGGTATTCAATAGTATATATTCAGCTCACATGCATGGTCCATCTGATGCATGAATGGCGTGATTTTCTGCAATGAGCTTGCACATATCGGGTCCCACCTGATGAACGGCTCGGATCGTGCACATGCATGAGAAATTGGCACGTGCGTTGTGAATCGCCTCTCTTCTTAGTCAACTATGTCTGTCTTCTGAGGTCAACTCTCCAATGCAATGCATGCACATGAGAGAGGAGTCCCTGAAGCTGTAGCATGGCTACTATTGCATTATTGCAGTACTGCACCTTTTCTCCTGCCCACTTGTCACATTTGTTGGAAATCCAAGTGGTGACGGAGGTGGGTCCCATCATGAAGATCACCTGGCATGAGAATCGTCTGTATCAGTTCATCAAAGTGGCTGTATCTCTACGTTGGTTAAGGTCGTTTGTTATTTCTTGATTTCGATGGTGCCTGCGATTTATTTACGATGGGATCATTCATTTGACGGGATCAGATTTCCTACAAATATGACGTGTTGGATTGAAAGAGGGTGCAGTTGTATGACCTTACGGTGCTGAGGCTGTACATAATAATTTCCATTATTAAACAATTAAAAGGACAAATGAGTAGGTAGGCAGGAAGCTGCCGAAGGCTACCTTTGTCTTATTTAAGGATCGTAAACGACTGAGATTTTCCACGCCCGTGGAGCCCACCCATACACACGTGTCCACAACGTGCCGTATTGCACACGAGCCTAAGAGTACGATAACCAAGATGGTCGGTTTGTATTTTGTACAACGTGGAAGAGAATGCTGTGGAAGCGGATTCTCGGGTGACCCTGGGCATGGAAACCTTTCCCAACTCCCCATTAAGAGTACCTGTCGGACCGTCTGATGACTACATGAGTTGAACGAGTAATATGTTATTAATGTATAATATATATATATATATATATATATATATATATATATATATATACACACACACGCACGCACACACCCACACAATGATAGATATAGAACTAAAACTTAGTCAAATTTTTGACATAGTAAGATCCGCATATATGAAGTATCATGCATTTTTTGTAAACTTAGAAAATAATATATGCTCTATTGATACAGGAGATGGCATGTGAAGTATCATATTGGAAGTTTATGTAAACTTAGTGTAACTTCAACTTCCAGAAGGGGTTGGAAAGAAAATGTGATTGGTTGACATGAGAAATAGCATATGAAGACTCGAATATGAAGTCAATTCAAATTTAATTAAATCTTATAAGTAAGACCTTCATACCTGAATCTCACAGAGGATTGAGAAGAGAAACTAATAATTATACTTATATTATTAATAACACTTAATGCAACATGTTGCCCGTCTCTATCTCTCACTTTCTTTCTGTTTCTATCATTAAAATAAATAAATAAATAAAACCTCACTTATCTCTCTTGCCAGACTCTTCATGTATAGGCATTTGGAGAGAAATATGTAAGGCTTAATGATAATTAGGTTCAGTTGCTTTGAGCCTGAGCTTTGGTATTAATGCCAGGGTTGTACAAATTATAATAGAGTCATCAAACGAGCCAAACTCGAAGCCAAACCATACAAACGGTGGTGCATCCACTGCATTTGTGCTTAAACGGTGGAGCTACCATTGCATTGGCACTCTGCGTGTCTGCACCTTACCACCACGTATATCCTTGGTGATAGGCACTATGAGGCCCATTGTGATATATGTGATTTATATCCACATTTTTCAGATAATTTTAAGAAGTGAGCACAAAAATGAGCTAGATACAAACCTCTAATAGACCACACCATTGGAAAATAATGGGGATGCTAATACCTACACTTCCCTAGGGCCAACATGATGTTTGTTTGCCATCCAACCTATTCATAGGGGTCACGCAAACTAGGATGAAGGTAAAAAACAAATATTAGCTTGATTCAGAATTTTTGTGGCCCTTAAGAAGTTTTTAATTGAGGGAGTTCAATCACCACTGTTTCCTGTAGTGTGGTCCACTTAAGCTTTGGAGTTACTTCATTTTTGGTCCTGTTCCTTCCAATTGGTTAGAAAAGTGAATCAATGGCCTAAACAAAACAGATAATCACAGTACCTGCTACCAAAGATATCCTTGGTCACGGGAATAAGTAGGGTGGGTTTTGGGTCAACCCCAAGCTGACCTGAACCCGAGAAGACGCAACCTATAACCAGAACCAACCTGAATTGCAACCCAAGGTGCCAACCCCCCAGCCCAATTGGAATTCCTCTATACTAGACCCAACCACCCAATGCAACCTAATGTAACCTGACCCAAAACCCGAATACATGTGACCTGACCCAAATTAATTTGTTAAATCCAAACCTAACCCAATTCCAAATATGGTTGCATTTTCCAACCCGAACAGGTCCAAGGGCCTTGACAACCCCACGTGAGCATCGGTCAATCAAGTTCAAGTTGACTTGAACCCAAGTTGCAACTCTTCCTGATGGTTTATTTCAAAATAAAATGACTTTGTTAGAAAAGGAATTTTGTCTTGTGTTTTGCTAATTTTTCAGTGGAAGTTTAGGCCCAGGTTGAAAATGACTAAAGAGAAAGTAAGGCGTGGGATTCTCTTTCTATATCATCGTTACCCACACAATTACTCATGGTGTAGTTAATAACTTGGGTCTAGGTCCATGGCTCGATGGTAGACTGGCTTTCTTTCAATGATCCAGTGCCCATGTGGAGTGGGTAGGTGTGTTAAAAAAAAGAAGAAGAAGAAGAAGAAGCAGCAGCCAATTGCCTATGGTTTTTAAAAGAAGGCTGGAAGGATTTTGAACATAGAAAATGGCATTTAGGTGATTTAAATGTCTTTACTTGCCAACCAATAATTTGGATTTGATCAGCTTTGTTCTATGAATATGCTGTTTTTACATACTGCTGCCACAGACATTTTCTCTTCTTTCTTCGCCTATGGTCCATATCCGCAACCATATACGCCTGTACATTGTTTCTCTATCTACATGTAGCCTGTACCCTCTCTCTTTCTCTTTAGTTCACACAAGTTTTTTCCTTTCTTAATCTCTATATGCATATTGCACATGCCACACCCAACTCTCTCTCTCTCTCTCTCTCTCTCTCTCTCTCTCTCTCTCTCTCTCTCTCTCTCTCTCTCTCTCTCTCTCTCTCTATATATATATATATATATATATATATGATAGCATTGAGAGAAAGATTCTTTTTCAACCACATGCTCAATTATATAGAAGATAATAAAAAAAAGATGCAAACCACGACATAGTGATTTATGTGGTTTCCTTTTGATATGTCCATGAACTCATACCACCCCATTATGCTCAAATACAAAAATAAATAATGAAAAAACAACTTTCAATATAATGACATCTCTCTCTACATAATCTCTCTCTCTCTCTCTCTCTCTCTCTCTCTCTCTCTCTCTAATATATATTGGCTCAAATGAACTTGGATTTATTTAAAATTTTATGTGAAATTACAAAATTGCCCTTTGGTCATGCTCTCGAACTCCAAGCAAGGAACACTGCCCTGCAACCCTTATGATGTAGAGCGGGTCGTGAACAATTTCATGGCTAAGATGGATCGGAAAAGGCCCGATTGCCGACAGAAGTGATCCGAATTGCCTGACCTTAGATCAGGTGTATCTCGCAATTCGAAATGAATTATCTGACGTAAAATATATGATTTTGGGGTAGAATGATCTACTTAGCCAACCGACCCATGTATTGACAGTCGTTTCCTTGTTTTACTTTCATTTTTACTATAAATAATAAGTTTTAGTTTGATTATAACTCTTCATCTGTTGGGCTTTAGAAGTTGTGTCCAACATGAAAAGTGTTTAGAATAATTAGGAGGACTGTTTGGTGAAGTCAAATAGGATACTTACTATTTTTGGCCGAAAACCTTGCGCACTAGTAGACATCACGACCGTTTATAAATAGTAAGTTTACTATTTATAGTAAGTCATGAATTCTAGGAGTTTTAGTTGTAGTTTGATTCTAATTTCTTTCCCATTGCTTGGTACTTCTATTTAAAGGGTTGTGAACTCGTTTTATTCATTCATTAATCAATTTTGAATTTATTAGAATTTATTTATATTTTCTGCTTTCTTTTCTCGTGGATTCGAGAAGTCTCTATGAGGAGTCTAGAGAAGTTCCGTGAATTTAGAATAGTTATCTTCTTGAGGAAGACGGTGCTCGACCTCATGTCCTCCCCTGCGTCACCTTAGCATGCTTTACCCACAAAAGTACTGGTTGTATGAATAATACGCATATCTCTAATGATCGGTCTCCATAGATCCTAACATATATCTCATACAGGCACCTGAGTTAGGCCGTTAGGCTAGTAAAAAATCTAATTAACCAAGCATATACGTGCGTACGATACTCATATACATATAGAATGCAAATCCTGGCCTAACATGGTTGAGTGGGTCTTTCCCTTAATCAAGATCTTTCAAGCTCAAAGGATGATCGTTGGCTTATTAAAGGCATGTTTGGATGCTAAGTAAATATGATCTCGACTTATTTATATCCAAATGGCTGTATGATAAGAGACTGCCCAAGAAAAAGACCAATGTATCGTGTTAGATGTATTGCTTTGGCCCACCTATGGATTGTTGGGGTAATTCAGATTGCTAGCAAGTGTGCCATCACTTACCATGAAAGTGGGATGCCTTAAAAAGTTAGGAAAGTCCAACCATCCCCACATGAATTTGAGATTTGTTTTTATGGCCGTTTGGATACTAAAAAATACGTAGCTTTTTTAGAATTTTTTATTTTTTATTTTTATTCATCATTTTTTATTGCTTTTCAACTTCTCAAAGTAAATTATTTTCTTCATTTTTATGGTGACACAATTACTTAAGATATTTAAGAGAATATGTTCTGCATGGCCATGAACCTCTTATAAGTTCATGAGATTGGAAAATCATCCAATAAATAGTTAGATGATCTAGTGGGCCCCACATGATAATGGTCCATATCGAGGTGGCCCTACATGATGGATAATCCATATCAAAAGTATGCCCTAATGATGAATGACCCACATCTAAGGCAAGCCACGCATGATGGGCAACCCATATCAAAGGTGGGGCCCACAAAAATGCATGAACGATCCACATCAAAGGTTGGCTCCATGTAATGGATGGTGGATGTGATGTGAAGGGGACCAGCCAAACTTCCGTGATAATTAATCAAAGGTTAGAAATCAAATATGCTTTTCTACTTTTGAATGATAAGTACATTATTTACAAAAAACACTTATGTAACCCTTCCTTAATGATTGTATAAGCTGGACTTTTGGGACAGTCCATTGTTCAGTAGGGCTCTCGTGATTCACGTGTTGTGTGACATGAACATCACACCAGCAGGCTCCATTATAGAAAGTAAAGAAAAACTATCCAAAAACTACTAAATTCATATGGTGTAATGTGATGTGGTTGGATCATCTTTATATTTGGGTGTCCTACTTCCGCCCTGTTGGACAGCTAAGATTACATACACACACCCCAGTGGGCCCAGGCTCATCATCTGTAGAATTAGAAATAGCCAGCTTCCCATCTTTCTGTCCGAAAATCGTTTCATAGCCATTAAAATGCACAAAATGAGTTAGGCACTTCTTCTTCTTGTTATTTTTTATTTTTCTGTCCCACATCCAACGGCCTCAAATGCGGAAAATTGGTTATAGGCTTCTTTTTCTTTCTTTTTTTTCTGCCCTACATCCAAACAGGGCTCAAATTCAGAAAATGATTTAGCCGATTTTTTTCTGCCTCACATCCAATGACACCCAAATGAGGAAAATGAGTTAGGTTCTACCATCCAAAGTGAGGCCCACCAAATGAACGGTTTTGATCATTGAGAGAAAGAACCATTTGTGTTGGAAACAAGCAGATGTTGATTTGGGTAGTTGGGGCACCTTACCTAGCTAACTACCACCGTTATCTCCGTCCTTGACCCCTCCCTCTCCACGTGCATCCCACGTGCAAGCTAGTTAGTTGGCTGTTGCCACTAGAGCCGTTCATTAGGTGAGTCCCATCTCGAAAATACTGTTGCCCAAGAATTAGGCGAGGCCACTACGGAAAAACAAGTGGACGGCTTAGAAAAGCTTGTCCCAGTTATATCCTGACGGTCCAAACTTCGGCCCATGCTGATATTGGAGAACGAATATGCACCGTTGACTGTTATTTCCAAACAATAATCCATCAGACAGGCACCAATCAGACGGTTAGAACAACAGATACATCTGATTTTGAGATATCCTGGCTCACACACCCCGGTGGGCCCAGGTTCATTACTTATGGAATTCAGCCACATGCTTCACGTGTATATTTTGCTAATCCATCAGACAGGCACCAATCAGACGGTTAGAACAACAGATACATCTGATTTTAAGATATCCTGGCTCACACACCCCGGTGGGCCCAGGTTCATTACTTATGGAATTCAGCCACGTGCTTCACGTGTATATTTTGCGGGTAGGGTAATCGTTGCTGTTGAGAAAAAGTGGAGGAATTAAATGGCGGTATATCTACCGTTTATTCTGTGAATGGTTGATTGTGTTATCAGATGATTCGCGGAGGGTGGAGCTTTTTTTTCAATTTTTCAATTTTTATTTATTTTTTTATTTTTTTTATTTTATTTTTTGTTTTTGTTTTTGTTTTTTACTTTGGAAATTTAGAACTTCCGAAAGTGCATCAAATATTAACGGTGCAAAAAATAACAATGGAGCTTGAGCATTTAGCTAAGAGCAACAAGGTCCTTAGTTGAGTAGTGTGCTAATGAGCAAATGATAGGTGATGCCGGTCCTACAAACTAATGTCCCCTAGTCTATGAGCGTAGGTTAACGATTTCTAAGATTAAAATCTCTTTTCAAATATTGTACGCAAGTGCATATGGAAATGAATTACATTTGTTGGTTATGATTAAGTCAATCCTACATAGGATGAGGATGGATGAGACTTCTCTTAAAAACTAAAGTGTCCACATTGATGAGGGGTCGATATAGGATGTATAGCAAGTACATGCCTATCATCATTGGAACAAATGAATTCCATAAAGACATCAACAAGTTTCATCATAATTTGATTGATCAAGCAAACCAATTGAGTCCATCGGTTGATTGGTCAATTGGGTCAATTAATCGTTCGGAGTTTGGATTTAGATTAAAAATTTGTTGGACAATTTTTACTCAATTCAATCGAATGACCAATCAAAACAAATTCAATTGTATGGTTTTTAGTCTCTAGACATTTTACGTCCTTCCGGGCTATTGACAAAATGTGGAAATTTAAAAAATTTTAGAGTTTTGTTTTTTTATTTGTTTTTGTCTTTTCTAATTACATCTAATATTTTGTTTAAAGTTATTTAAACAAGCAAACCTGTTACTTTAAATAGCTTGCAATAAAGTTATCAAAATTTCTCTCATTCTTTTGTGGATTCAAGAGTATTGTGGACTCAACGTGCTTATCATTCGAGGAAAATGATGATCGTCCTCATCATATCCTTCCTTACACAAACGGTAGAGAGGATGATTGTCCCAAGGGGAGGAATAAACAATGTTGTGTTAAACATGATTAGTGTTGTTGATGCTTTAAGTCATTCATTATTTATGTGATCTTCTTAATTATTTGTAGAATTTCTGCAATATTGTAAGAACGTCCGTTGTCATGTGACAACATCATATATTGAAAATTATAAAGTGATGGTTACTTTTAGTTGTTGGTGAATTTCATTCGTCAAATATATTTTTATTAAGATAGTCAGTTATCAATTATGCATTGATGGTGATATATTACTAATAATTCTTGGTTCTTATTCATTAGTTACTTAAATAATATGGCTCTTTTCTACTCGATTATTAAAGAGTTATTTTCTGTTAAATATATATTTAATGTGTTATACTTTTTTATTCATCACGTCACTACATCTGCATCATTAAATAAAATTTATTGGTAAACATCAATACAGACAACCATAATTTACTTACATACATGTCACGTGTATACTGGATCAGCGAGTACCGTTTAAGAGATGGCCTAGAAAGCACATGATAGGTACTTCTGTTGGATGCATCTCTCAGTCAGTCTCTTGCTTTTCCACGTTTTATCGTAATCCGCAAGTTCGATAATTCCATACACATATGCAGTTCTGCCCATTCACATGCAGGCACAGGTACCAATAAGGATATATGAAATATCTGAGCCTTCCATCTGATTGCAAACGATGCTTAAATCTCCTGCTTTAAAAATCAGACTATTTCACTTCACATGTGGAGCACAATGTACCAAATAAACATAAAGTGAAATCTAATCTCCTGGCCATCTATTTGTTTTGTACCTTCTGGGTCACTCGAGGATCTTAAATGGCCTAATTTTTAAGCTGGAAGATCTTGATCCCACATTACATGTGTAGCATCTTAGCATTTGTAACTGCATGTGGATGGCCGGCTCTGACACGCGTGTGGAATTATCCAACCTAACTATCCAAAGTTTTGGTATCGATTTTCCAGAGGCGGTGGCTAACAGCGTAGCGTGAATTGGCGGTGGGGTGTACTAACAAAGAAAAAACACAAAGAGTTGTTAGTACACACCTATCAGCTCAGAGATCGATACGAAAACCTCAGGTGTTGAAACGAGGTATCTCTCCCTCAATCACGTATTAGCCTCTTCACGCGGGGACTGTAGCCGTTGGATCCGTCCGTCGTCGTGTTTCAATGATCTCAGCTATTTGCATGCAGGCCTAACCGCAGATTGAATGTGGACCATGTAAGATTGAATGTGGACCATGAAAACTCTAAGATTGAATGTGGACCATGTAATCTTTTCCTTTAATAGTGGAGCATCTCCTTTAAGATCATTTTGATAGATTTGATAGTAAATACTCTTAAAATATTTTTTAGATGCCATCCATCCTTGAAAAGACCCATCATATAAACGGTTTAGATCATTAAAAAGAATGACAACAGATCCAGGGACCACAGTCCCGACTTAAAAGATTGAAATACGTACATCGCCATATATTGCAGCAGCGGCAAACCAATTAGTTTAACTTTGATACTCTGGTAGAGTCTGATGGATGATACGCATGCACTTAGAAACTAAGAAATTGCATAAATGACATAAATTAAATCCAAATGAACCATTTAAGGTACATTTTGGATGTATGACGACACGAAAGTTACTCTTAGTTGATAGATTGGTGTGGATATATTGGACGGTTAGAAATGAAAAATGGTCCGCGAATATGAGGTTAAGCTTGTTCAACCAATCTTATTTTTCTAACATATAAATTATAGGCACTTTTTTCTACAATTTTAACGGTTTTATTTGATTTTCTAAATTTCACATGTACAATTTCTAAGTGCCTGTGTATTGAGCATGGATACGGTCAGAGTATCAAATACCTGGACATATCTAAAGCATAAAACGTTTACTTGAAGTCAAGCAGCTGTGGAAGCATTCGAATTGTTTTCTAGCGCTTGCGTCCACTTTACTCTAGAAGATAAAATGCTACTTGTCTGCACGTGCCAAGCACGGTGGTCCACAGGCGCGAACATGGCACGTGCATGAAGATGTTAGGGACGTTCATCACAAGGTCCCTTAATTAAAATTTCCAATTGTAAAGAATTAGCCGTTCAAAAGGTGGGCCACAAATGAAAGTTGAATATGGACGCTTGTTTATTCAATCTCCATCATTGGGATTATTGATGAGCGGACCCATCTAATTCTAAAGATAATGAACGTAAATTCGTGGGTCATGATGATGAACGTATTGGATTTGATGCACGTGTGCCACACGGCTACCTATGTTTGGCGCGTGCATATGAGCATTGCAAATGGCATGTCCAGCTATGGAAAGTGGTAACTGGAAACGACGAGAGCCGTTGTTTCTAATGGAAAAATTTTCCCTTGCTCGTAGCAATCGCTGACGTGGAAAGCTCTTAATAAGTCGTAGTTTCCAAAAAAAACGCGGAGATTGGGCCCCACATGTCCACGTCACCGACACGTACCGGCCCTTATCACTCTCAGAAACGACAAGATGATAAAAACTCCACGCGGGCGATGGATTAGCCAAAAGTGCCACGTATTGGATGGGAGAGATCGGGCGCTCGTAGCCTCTAGCACGTTTGCTTGTAGGGCCCACATCTCTAGCCGGCTAGGATATATGGAACTGCCACGTGGAAGTAGTATACTTACTATCCAACAAAAACGTCATTATCGAGCGTTGGGTGAAGATTCGAATGTTGGACAAACAATCGCAACTACTCTCAGGATTGAATTATTGGGTGGGCCCACCCTACATTTTCCAGGTGGCCCACCATGGATACTGACACCCCAAAATACCTATCACAACAGAAGGTCCTGATGAAAATGATTGGATAAGATGGATTGGATCTTTCCATTAGAAGCTTTTCAGGTGGGCCCCATCAATGGGCCCACCATGGATATGGACTCAAAAATAATAATTAAAAAAAAATCTATCACGACGTGAGGTTCTGGGTAATGATTGGGAAATGGCCCATTATTGGATGGATAGGATCTATGATGTCCGACGTCTGAAGTGCGAGACCATGGGCTCCATGCTTCCATGGTTCAAGATGAACTACCGTAGATCTTAATGGATATTTTAGTTATCCTAAAGTCTCAAAAAACTCCTCCATGGGAAAATCCTAACCGTTGGATCATAGCCGTCCAAATTGAGTCTTGGCGAAAGGGAAACAAGTCTGAATATTGGAGGGCCAGGATCTTTAGATCACGAACTCTATGTCAAGGTCTATGCAAGTAGTGCCCATCAGATTAACTTTCTAAGTCAGTAACAAATGGGCTCCATTTTTCAGGATTTCTAATTCAGTAACAGTAGCAATGTATGAGATCTGAACCGTTCATAAACGGGCCCACCATAATCCTATCTTAAATGAGAGGTAGTCACCGTTGGATCAACATCGGATGCAACCGACAACAATCAAACAAGCAGGCATTTGGAAAACCCTTCAAAGGTGGGACAGACCCATGGGCCAGAATAGGCATGGGATCACATTTCCACCCATTAGACTTCAAGCCGTGCTCTAGTTCCATTCTCTCCAAGTAGATCAGATGGCCCCATGTAGAGAAGAGCCGTAATCTCTCAAGGAGAACGAATGGATCGGATCAGCTCTAGAATCTTTGAGGCCCGCTTATAAATGGACCAGACAGAATACTGGCTAGCTAATGCTATAGGGCCTGAGCGGGTGGGTTCAAGCTCGTTATCTAGACCAGATTTCGACAGCCTGACCTGTTGGCTGTTGGCCCGGTTCAATCATCATGTAGGCCACCATTACAAAATGAACGGCTTAAAGATAGTTGTGGGCCGTTCCCACGGGTAGTTTACACTCGTCAGGTGGGAGAGTGCAATGATCTGAACCGTTTAAAAGATGAGACTTATCAAGGGACAGTGGGCTTACGGCCAAGTCGGCCGGCCGAATTGAAAATATGGTAGATCTGTCACTCTCCATTACACATGGCTGCTTGGTTATCCATCAATCTGAACTGTCCAATAGTGGACCCCATTATTAATGAAATATGGTGTTTTTTTTTTTAATAAAATAATAAGTGATGGACAGTTTTTCAAAGTAATGTAGAGGATTTTCAGCAAAAAGAGGTAGCCATCAATCTGATCTGAACGGGTCCATGAATTGAAGCGTTGTCCCTAAATCCTTCCCACCGACTTGGCCCATAGTGACTGAGTCAACTGGCCTGACCCAACCCACTTTGATACAGAAAGCTTCATCCAAGCTTAATTAGGTGTGTGGTGGTGGACTGGGTCATGCTCTGGTTACATAGAAACGTAATAGACACAGCCATTTCAACGGACGAGTGGGACTCTTATAAAAATAATGAAAATCCAAAATCGACCAACATTCCAATCTGCATGGACCATCACGTTTATTAAGTTTGTGGGCCACTACTACCGAAATGGTTATCAACATTTAGGATCGCCTGATCATCCCATCATCTACTAGCCATTTGGACACATGTGATTGGTCTGATTTGGGGGAATGGTTGGTGGGTAGACACGATGGAGAGTTCATATCAATATCTGGACTTACCATATTAATCAATATGACCATTCTTTTTCCCAGCCAAGCGATCCTAACCATCCAATCAAAGTGATGTTAAAGAGGTATAGAACAACCAAAAGTTTTGACTAGTAAGATTTTGAAGAGATAGGAGGAATCAAAGGTGGGTGGGACCCAAATGATGGATGGTCTAGATAATTGATAAATGAACGAAAATGACTAATCCAACCCCCGCATAAAGACGATAATTAAATTCCTGACTGTGATTACTTGAACGTATTAAATGAACTCCAACAATTCCTTCACATGCATGCTCATTACGTTGACTATCATTTAAACTCTTCTAATAGAGGCAAGGAGAAAATAAAGGTATTTTACTTAATAATTATTTATTTGTATATATATTTTTTTGTAAGGCCCCAGTAAGTTCCTAACAGTAGGCGTTCAATCACCATAGGAAACACCACTGTTTCGTATGGTGTGGTCCACCGGAGATTCAGATCTGCCTCATTTCTTGGGCTCGTGCCCTAAAATGAGCTGGTAAATGGACGGGTAAAACACGTAAATCATGATACGCCCAGAGAGCTTTTATGTAGAACGCAGTACACACTACACAAACGAGTCTTGTGCAGGGCCTCAGTGAGTTTTTAACTGTAGGCGTTCAATCCCCACTGTTTCGTATGGTGTGATCCACCTAAGATTTAGATCTTGCTCATTTCTTGGGCTCATGCCCTAAAATAAGCTGGCAAATGGACGGATAAAACACACACATCATGATGGACCCACAGATTTTGTTTAGAACAGCAGTACACACCATACAAACGAGTCTTGTATGCCCCCTATAGCCTGGAACCGAGCATTATGACGCCCACGTCTTTCTATTATCCAATCCGTCAAGAAGTGAAACTCTCTCTCTCTCTCTCTCTCTCAAACAAGATAGGAACAGGGCTCAACACAGTAGAGGAAATCTCATAGAGATTTTGAAAAGTGCAAATGATCCATAAATCTACTGTTTGGGTTAGATATAGTATGGAGCGACTCCACATGC
The DNA here is from genome assembly GCA_037074715.1 of Magnolia kwangsiensis. Taxonomy (NCBI): domain Eukaryota; kingdom Viridiplantae; phylum Streptophyta; class Magnoliopsida; order Magnoliales; family Magnoliaceae; genus Magnolia; species Magnolia kwangsiensis. Next base: position 166,626,097 of record CM073574.1, on the reverse strand, counting down.
ATAACATCCACTACATCCATCAAGCACAAAGCCCCCGGTTTGGCCTTTTTCCCAATAAACTAAAAGCTGATTCAGAACCGGTTCTCAGGAGAACTTTTGAGAACTCGTATCATTCATGTTTATATGCAATCTAGGCCTAGGCCTGTTCACGCCCTTCATCCAGCTCAAGTGTAGGGCAAAAGATCCAAGTTTTTTTTTTTTCAATTTTTTTTTTTAACTCAAGTGGGCCCCGGTTGAAATCAATGATGTAAATTCCCTCTCATTTTACCATGGCCCGCCAGATTTTAGGATAGGGCTAACCTTTGGGTCCTAAAGGTTTTGCAACTCATGTGGGCCCAGGTGAAAATCAATGATGGAAATTCCCTCACTTCACCATGGCCCACCAGATTTTGGGATAGGGCTAACCATTGGACCCTAAGGGTTTCATTAGGTGACTTAATCTATTGGACCATTCAGATTGTGAACATATCTTGTGAGATTTCTCAAAAACAAAAATAAATAAACAAGTCACGTGTTCTGGTGAGCATTTCACCATGCGTTAGACCCACCTAGGTTTTTTTAAGCAGTATTTTTGAAAAATGCTTTCAAAAATAGAGACACGACAGTGGGCCCTACACGATTAATGATGGAGGTTCCATCCCCATTGTTTCCCATGGGCTGGTCTACCCGAGTTCTGAACCATTCATAATTCCTGGGTTGATAGGAATAACGCGAGGCAGTGTAACTGACAAATAAGTTAATATCTTATGGAAGATCCACACGTGCAAAGGCAAAGGCAGCCGCAAAACGAGGAACTTCCCTCCAATTACCTTTTCCTGGCAGCCAAGAGACTTCGATCCTGCATATACCAACGCTATGGCATGTCTACAGTATAAGTCCTGACCATTTCGGCAGGAATAAATTGTAACTTGTCATTGTCTATTTCCCTCTTACCAATTTCCAAAATCAGCTAAAGCTCTCGGCGAAACATCCAAAACATTTCCAGGCGTGCGTCTCTAAGGAGAGAAGGCAAAGCACAGAGAAACTACATGAAACCTAAGGTGATTCTGCCGGTCATATATATGCAAGCATAAACTTGATGCCAAATGAAGGAAGATTAAAACCCCAAAATGTACATGATGAAACAGATGCGCATGAGGAATATTCAGATGCCAATAAACATCATGCCACTAGTGTTATCTCATAAGGTGGGAAAATGTTTTGGTACTCCAAGCAATTTGCAAAAACAAAACATGGCAAAACAAAACTAAATAACCATCATATATGGGGACAGACAAAGGCACATCCCAAAGTGCAAACAAACCATTAGAATGAAGCAGAAGAGGCCTCATGCACGGAAAGCATGCTAACTCATACTAACTCGACTATAAGATGATGATGAGGAAGGTCAAAATAGATCAGTGTAACACCCTCAATCACCCTTCCTCCTAAAAGAGCATCCTTCGGTGAGTCTTGCACGCCCTCCAGTAGGCTGACACAAGACGGTCTGGCAGTTGCCACAGACTACAACAGTCTGGGAGTGGCTAAAAACAGTGGTTCTGCAGCAAGAAAAACAACGCCAATCGAAAGAATAAAAAATTTTGGAAAAAAACAAAGGGAGAGAGAGAGGAGGAATAGTCACATAATAATGGCAACTAAAATTCGCAAAGATTGCACAAATCTCACACATCCAATTAATAGCTAGAGCTGTACGCAAGTCGAACCGAGTCGAGCTTGGCTCAGCTCGGCCAGCAGGCCACCCCAGCTCGAACTCGGCTCAACTCAGTCCTTGAGCCTGTCTGGGCAGCTCAGCTCAGCTTGGTCAGCAGCTCAAGCCAAGTTGGAGCTCTCGATCTTTTGAGAGCATTCGAGTTTAGGTTTTAGGGTTTTTAATATATATATATATATATATATATATATATATATATATATATATATAATTTAAATAAATATATATATACAAAATATTTATATTAAGTGAACCCAATCTGAGTCGAATCGATTCGAACTGAGTCAAGTTCCGAGCCAGGTCGAGTCAAGTTCGGACTCAGCTCGAAATTTTTTTCAAGCTTAAAAAATCAGCTCGAACCCAAGTTTCAGGTGAGTTAACCAAGCTAACTCGGTTCGTGTACAACTCTCTTAATGGCAATCAGACTTACAGCTAAATAGAGGTCAGCAGTGCCGAAGCAAAGAAACATTAATCAAATGGTTAGGATCATGTCCCAGTGGTTGCCATCAATGGTGGGGGCTGTAACTTAGGCTGTTTAGAATTTTAGCTCGAGGCAAACATACATGTCATGCCAAAAATACCATAAACGTCCCAAAAGCAAGATTGACACAAAAAAAAAGGCCAAATCAAAATAAATAGACAAATCAAGATGATGGACTTACATATTGAAGCACCCCTGGCATTTCACATCCTGTAACAGGAAAAGAAAAGGGCGTGCTATCACATCCAATCTTTCTGAATAAATTCAATAAAGCAGAACAATAACTGCACCCATATCATGAATTCTCCATGGGGACACCGCAAACAAGGATAATCTTGGTAGCGCACATTGTCAATACCCCTGGCTGAAAAATCAGGCAGGTAGCATGATCCAGACCACTCACTTTAAATAAAAAATGACAGGAGACTGCTGCCAATCAGGCCCCATATCTATCGAGTAATTGGTCCCAAATCAACTGAATCAGTGGAAACAACATCAAATACACCCTTTGCAAATGAGTTTTCACTGGTACACTCAACAGACAGGTCATTCCATGGCTGTGCACAAGTGGCCATGACCATAAAAAATTGGCATACAGCACAATCCAAACCGCCCATTCTGAGTACAGAAATGACAGCCGCCCATTAATCAGGCCCCATTTTATAAACAATTAGGATGATGCAACCAACTGACCACATAAGCTGGTTGAACTAAAATCTGATCAATCCTACCATTCAGATTGTCTTGATTGATGTTGATGCTGATGGTGATGGTCGATTGAGTGGGATCAAAGGTCAATTTAAATTGTGGGACGATGGGATCAATATGCATCATCAATTTCATCGGTTTTATTTATTTAATTAGTCTTTGGAGGTGAGAGTCATGATTTAGTTACTAAAATCTCCTTTGTATTTCTGTCACTTTTTTGGCTGGCAAGTGGCCACTTTTGGGGCATCAAAGTGTCTCATACATCATCTAAATGACACAAAATTGATCCCATTTGATGGCTTACTAAGTTTTTAAACAAGCCCAAGATCATGCAGTTTTGAGGCTGTGTGGGTGAGATATGGCCCATTTGCACAAGGGCCATATGGTAGTGACAGGCTTTAGGGGCTCTCATTAGGGCTTTTATTTTACTTTTTTTTTTTTCTTTTAAACCTATATAGCTATGTTATGGAGGTGTAATGCATTATTACCACAATTATTGATAAAAAAATTCAGTTTCCATGTTATTTCTGGAGAAGACTTGGAGAGAGGGTTTTCCAGTCTCTAGCATTCAGCTATAGGGTTGGTGAATTCTTTCCCACAATCTCTTTCTTTTTTTCTTTGATCATTTGCATCCCCTTTTTGGGGTTTACAGTAATTGGCATCATAGATCTCTCTCTCAAAAAAAAAAAGAAAAAAAAAAGAAGAAGAAGATATTAGAGCAAGTTCTTGTCTTGGTAAACTGAAATAAGATAATATCCACATCTCAATCCTTCCCTTTCATCTTTCCCCTTTTCTTCAATCCTTCATCATCCCTTCTCTCTTTTCCTTTTCGCCTCCTTCCCACAATGCTTAGACCTACAACCTAAGCCAAAAGTTCAGCACATGTTCTTTCCTTGACATGACATGGACAGGGATATGTTCATACACCTCACATAATTATGCCTCTCCAGACTCCCAATTCCCTCCATATCCTTCAAATTATTCTCATTCAGGTTACCTCGACTATCATGATTGTCCCTCATATTGCCCCGAGTCTTTACCCATCTTCATACGTGTCTCATGGAAATTTCTTTCAATAACCCTTTCAATATTTTGAAGGACAGCAGCAACATGTTGGCTGCTCAAAAGTATCTTCTGTCAACAATAGCAAAAGAGACAAAGAAGCAGAATCCACAGGACCTCAAGAAGAATATTTGAGCATTAATAGAAGAAACTGTGAAAAAAATTCAAGGAACTCAACGAGGCAATGAGAGCTTGCTTTGGACCTTGATTGAAGGAGAAAGGCACTATGGACTTCAATCTATTGTATCTAGAGTTCGTGAGGATAATGTGATTGCAGACAATGTGGCAATCCAAGAGGAATCCTCCGTTGGATTGCTTGATCAATCCATGGATGGGGATGGACCAACAGCTAGATTGGAGGAAGTTCAGGTCAAGCTAAAAGATAATTGACGAATGACCCAATTGAAGAGACTGAAGGTTTAATAGATATGTATGACCTAGTGGTCACAGAGATGGAGAGTGCTCCGATCATAGTGGCAACTCTATGGAGGTACACACAATTGTACCATCACAACGTCAATCAAGGTATGCGAATCAGAAGCAGACCATGACAAAAGGGCTACAATCAACACCCAGAACATGAAGGACTAACAAGAAGCAAAAGAAAAGACGGCGTATTTAAATGTTGTATCATGCACAAACTGCGCATCCGCCAATTTGAGCTTGAGGATGAGTTCTTTTTCGAAGCCTGAGGGAATTGATGCAACCAAATGGCCACACAAGCTGGTTGATCTAAAATCTGATCAATCCTGCCAATCAAATTGTCTGGACTGATGATTTAGACCAAATTTTGATGAGAACGACAGTCAACTTAAATTGTGGGTCTATGGGAAAAATCATATGGTCATTAATTTCATAGGTTTTATTTAATTAATTAGTCTTTAGGGTGAAGTTGAGTCATGATTTAGTTAATAAAATTTATCTTGTATTTTCATCATTTTCTGTTGCAGGCTACTTTTGAGGCACCTAAAGATGTTGGAATGACACAAAATTGGTCCTCATTTGATAGCTTGTTGACTAAGCTTTCAAACAAGCCCAAGATCATGTAATTCCAAGGTTGTTTGGGTGAGATATGACCCATTTACTTAAGGCTCATGACAGGACTTAGGGGCACCTTTGTGCATTTTTTATTATCAGGGCTTCTTTTTTTTTTTTTTCTAAGCCTATATAAGGCTATGTTATGGAGGTATAGTGCATTATTATTATTATTATTATTATTATGGTTAAGTAGTAAAAATTTCAGTTTTCATGTATTTTTTTCTTTGGTTTTATTTAGCAGAAGATTTGGAGAGAGGGTTTCCTCAGTCATTAGCATTCAGCTAGATGATTGTTAGGTTTCTCTCCCGCAATCTCTTTCTTCTTTTCTTTGATCTATTTGCATTCCCCCTTAGGTATGCACTAATCATACAATTGGCCTTTTTTCAATCATGGCCCATGAATTGAGGCTGCCATGGTCAAGAAAAGGCAGATAGGGCATTCCAAAACATTCAGTTGAGCGTCACTTGATCCATTCAATCGAGTAGTTAGGATGCCTGCTTCTCAGGTCCTGGCGAACGCATGATGAGGGCCACTACAGACACGCAGCACTGATCTCCCAAACAAACGTCTGCCACTTGTTCGAATACAGTATCAACCTCCTCATCTTCCTCATCGACTAAATCAGTTATTCCGAGAATTCAAAATGCGAATAGAAAACAACAACAAAAACATAAAAATTACCATGAAAAAGGAATTCGGTGACTGCACGAGACGCTTGAGCTTGTGCCTCTTCTTCTCAAGCTCTGCCGGAGGATTCAGCAGATCGATGTCGTTGGGAAGAACCTGCAAAATCCCAATAAGAAAAAATCCAACCGTTAGAAACTACAAGAGAAAATTCTCAGAAATCCCCGAAAACTCAAACCATAAAAAGATAATCTGCAAAAGAAAAGAGCAAATGGTGGAACCAAGATGAATAAAGAAAAAAAAAAAAAAAAACAGCTAAGATTTAAAGAACAAGCACTAGAAACCCTAAGAAATCAATCCCTGGAGAACCCTGGAATCAGATATCTCACCATCTTGGATTGGGATGAGAGAGAAGAGGGAGCTTTTAGCAGACTTTTGAAAACCCTAGAAATACCTCCCGAGTACAGAGCTGCCGCTGAAAAGAAGCCGAGAGAAACAGATGCCCGAGAAGAATGTTATTTATCGTAAAGTAGTCGAGGGTTATGTGCCGTCCGATGGAAAGGATTTAGATCCGGCCGTTGGTTATTTTCTTTCTTGAGGTTTCCAGCACACTCTCGTGGGACGCGGATTGCGTCCTACCCCGGCCGGTCTCCAGCTGGGAACGGGCTGGAGCTTTGAGTGGACACCGTGATGTTTGGGTCATATCCACACCGTCCATACATTTTTTCGTATCATTTTAGTATGCATTTGCAAAAAAAATACATAACGAGGCTCAAGTAGACTACAAAATAGTGATTAATTTTTTTACCGTTGAAGACTTCTTTGGGCCACGGAAGTTTTGGATGGAGCCGATATTTGTGTTTTCTCTTCATCCACATATATTTAACTTTATGAATAGATTGGATGGAAAATAAACATCACAGTGGGCCCTAAAAATGTTTCAACGGTGAAAATCATTATCACCACTGTTTCCTATGGTGTGGTTCATATGACCCTTGGATATGTCACATTTTTATTAATATATCTTAAAATGATACTTAAAAATGGATGGACCGTGTGGATAAGACCCATACATCACTGTGGCCACTCAAAGCTCCTGCCCGTTCCCAGCACCAGACGTGCGGTGGTAGGACGCAATGAGAGAGATCCTCGTGCCACGTTGACTCTTTGCATGGGGACGCGACTTGCCTGCGACCCTGGGTTACACGGCTTCCCAGTAACCCAAAGGTCCGTGCGCCACACCACAATTTCGTGTCATATCCAGTCCGTCCATCCGTCTCGTCAGCTTATTTTAATTATAAGCCTAAGCATGAGAGAGATCTAAAACTCAGGTGGATCACACGAATGAGGATTGAACACCCCACTGATGAAACCTTACTAAGGATGAGGGAAGTTTTGGATTATAGTGTTTTACCTTCATCCAAGTGGAAACCACCTTATAAATAGGGTAGATGGAATCTAAACATTGGGGTGGGCCCTGAAAGGTTTCAACGGTGGGCATCTCACTGCCATTGTTTCTTGCCGTACGGCCCACTTGTGCCAAAGCTGAGGTGGGTGGGATACCTGACCGTGGGGCCACCATCATGTATGTTCTTTATATCTGTTGGCTTAAATTATGAAATCTCATTTTAAGACATGATCCATAAATGAAGCGGACCAAATCTCAAGTGGACTATGGTAAAGTTTACGGTGGGCCACAAAAGTTTTGGATCAAGTTGTTATTTGTGGTCTCTTTATTCAGGTCTTTGTGACATTATCAACGGCTTGGATGGCAAATAAATATTCATATGGGCCCCATGAAATTTTTAATGGTAGAGATTCAATCATGACTGATATCTCTACTTTAGTCCACCTAAGATTTGGATCTAATTCAATTTTGGGATTATGCTCTAAAATAAGTTGTCAAAATGGATGGATTGGCATGGGGTAAGGCACATGCATCAAATTGGGCCCCATAGTTAGGGATCACGGGTGGTGGATCCGGTAGCCTTGTCACTGTCCCGGGACTAGCTTACCCAAACAGTTTTTACGCTTGAGTTTGAGCCTGTAGTGCCAATAGACATGAGTCGATCTGAGTTGAGTTTGGCACGGCTCAACTTGACTTGGCCACTAGCTAACCCTTGTTTGAACTCGACTTCGCTTAGTCTTCAAGCTTCATCGACCAACTCAGGTCAGTTTGGTTAGCACCTTGGGCTAATTCGAGCCAAGATCAAGTCGAGCTTACATATGTAGCATTTCTTCGAATACATGAATTACACCTTCAAAATCTCACTGCATGTAAAATGGTAACAGTGGTTTTATATATATCATCAAACACCTTGTAGGCATCTTGTAAGCAACATCAAAATCAATAAATAAAAAAAACGTATTTATTTCATATACATACCTTTATTACCACCAACTGATACTTCATTGAGCCAATTTCGTCGACCTTGGTAAACGAGTCACCGAACTAGTTCGATTTAAGCCGAGCCAAGCTCAGCTAAGCTCGAACGCAGTTAGAAGTTTTTTCAAGCTAAAAAAATCAACTCAAACTCAGTTTTGAATCGAGTCGAGTCGAGCGTTTATGAGTTGATTCAAGCAAGCTAACCAAGCTAAATAGGTTCGTTTACAGCCCTAAGTGCTAGTCCATGCTGGGCTGGGCTGGTTTGGATTTGAGCTTTGGGTCTTAAGTTTTGGGCTGGGCTTGGCCCTTGTTTGTACGCCCCTTACTTGTAAGTTGTTTGGGAAATGCACACCTGGTATTTAATTAACTTGAATTAAACTGTTCATGTTATGGGCTTCAGCCTAGATGTCTCCTTAACCAAAAATGAAGCATTGTAAACATTGATTAGACAGTAAAAAATGAAGCATTGTGAACATTGATTGGACTATCAAAAATGAAAACTATACAATCATCCTAATTCAACAAATAAATGTCCACAAATCAAGGGTTATGATTGCTCAACAATCCATATCCATCTATGTTATGAATGAAAGTTAGGGGCTTGGCTGCCACTTGAGCCTGCAATGTGGGTGGCACCTGACCATAGGTCCCACCTCGATGTATGAATTATATATACACACGGTCCATCAGTTTTTCAACTTATTTTAGGGTCAAATAAGTAAGCAAACAAAAATTTCAGGTGGTCCACCACCACATGAAACAGTGATTATTAACCATTAAAACCTTATGTGAGCTACAAAAGTTTTGGTTCAACCTGGTATTTATTTTTTCATTTCATCCAAGCATTTAAGGCCTTATCAACAGGTTGTGATGGTCAGTAGACATTAAAATAGACCCTAGGAAGGTTTTTAATGGTGAATGTTGAATGACAACTGTTTCTTGTTGTGTGGTCCACTGGACTTTGTATCTGCTTCATTTTTTGTACCATACCATAAAATAAGCTGTAAAAACAGATCAAGGGCCTGGATATACAATGCATGCATAAAGGTGGGCCCACAGTCAGGTCCCGCCCACAGCACTAGTTAGGGGAGGAGTAGAATGAGTAAACAGTGGGGCCACCGTGATGTATTTGTATCATCCACACTGTCCATCAGTTTTTCCATATCATTTCATTGCATGATCCCAGGACCGTAGCATATCCAAATCTCAAGGGGACCACGCCGTCCATCAGTTTTTCCATATCATTTTTATCATTTCCTTTCATCCATAGGAAACGGATTGGCTACTCCCCCTGCCACCAGGATCGGTGCTACGTGGGCCCCGCCATGATGTATGTGTTTCATCCATGTCGTCCATCTATTTTTCTATATCATTTTATTGTATTATACAAAATATGAGGTGCATCCCAATCTCAAGTGGAACACATTACAGGAAACAATGTTGAATGAACCTCGACCATTAAAAACTTTTTTGAGGCCATAAAAGTATTGGATGAACCTAATATTTGTTTTTTTTTCCTTCTGGGTCTTCGTGACCTAATCAACAGATTGGATGTCATATAAACAGTACAGTAGGCCTTAGGAGGATTTAAATGATGGATATCCAATCATTATTATTTTCCTATGGTGTGGTTCACATAAGATTTATATCCCTCTCATTTTTAGGATAAATCTCTAAAATGATATTTAAAAATGGATGAACGGAATGGTTCATCATGGTGGGGCCCACATAGCACGGACCATCAGCCACGGGGCTGGTGTCAGGGGGAGTAGCCAATCCGTTCCCTCATCTACATGACATTATGAACAGATAAACATCACTGCGAGCCCGTAAGAAGGTTTCAACGGTGGACGCCATTATCCCACTGTTTCCTGCGGTGTGGTCCACTTGAGATTTGGATATAGTTAAATTTTGAAATAATTTATAAAATGATCTGAAAAAACGGATGGACGGCGTGGATAAGAGACATACTTCCTCGGTGGGCCCCACAGTGTATACTCAGCAGATAATCCGATTCCTGGTTCCGGGGTATCAAATACACTGCAGAGTATGAAATCTTCATTTTCCTTCCTTTTCTTAGCCCCCCTGCAACAGCGGGAGAGAAGAAGAGCGAGAGAGACCAGGTTCATACGCGAATTCGTATAAAGCGCGTATCCTACGTATTTTATACGTTACAGATCGTAAATACGCGAGTCCAATGGCGGTCTCTTCGTTCCGACTCGCGTCTCTGAGATTTCCAGGCAGAGATTTTCGTTCTTCGTTTTCCCAAACAGACAGCAAGAAGAACTGCCTCTCCGTGTCAGCTTCTATGGAGAGAGACTCGCAGAAATCAGGGAAAGAACTCCTCCAATCAAAGGTACTCTCAGACCTGAAAAGACCCTGATTTCCACTACATTTTTATGAATCTGCCACTCCCCCCTCATTTTCCCCTTTCAAGGAAGAAACGGAAACTACTAGTAGTCCTTTGGACTACCCGGAATTGTAGTCCCCAGGTGACTCGTTGTTCACGATCGGGATGGTTCATGAAGTTGGTCTGATCATGATGGATGGCCCATGGAGAGACTGTTCCACTGATTGGATAACCTGCTGGCCCCGCCTAGTGAGATTGGCTGTGGATCGCATGCAGATGGGACGGCTAGTGGGGCCAGCTGAACGATGGCCTGCAAATCGGATGGTTATAACCATAAGCTCTCATTTTGCTTTCTGCTAGAAAACATGCATTAAATGGGCAGTCTTGATCTTCTGATGATGTCGGTTTTGTGCTCTGAGCCGTTCATTAAAAGCCCACTAGATGAATGGATCCTGTCGGTGAGGGTCCACATGGAGGGCCCTCAGACTACTATCAGATAACTCTAGCAATCCTTCTTGTTGGAAATTAGGATTTGTATTGTTCGGATTCTTCTTAGGGGTCGTTTGGATGCCTGTAACTGATTTAAGTGGTAAATGATTAACTGGTGTAAACCATTTACAAGCTATCTTGTTTGGCTGTAAGTTGTAGATGATTCACACTTAAATGATTGTCTTAGCCGATAAATGGTTTAAGTCCTGTAAATGGAGTGCCAATTTTTGAAAATATAGCTGTTAGGCCTGATAAATGGTTTAAGTCCTGTAAATGGAGTGCCAAAATTTGAAAATATAGCTGTTAGGCTGTAAATGGAGAGCCTGTAAATGAAATCCCACCTTTTTTTGTCGGTGAATGAGATGGGGTTAGATGTTGTAAAGCATTTACAGGCAAAAAAGGTCATCCAAACGCAGAATGTAAATGATTTCCGTGTAAATCATTTACAACTTGCCCCATTTACAGGCATCCAAACAACCCCTTACCTTATCACAGTACAAATGTCATTGTGGGTTGCATGCAAGACCACCTATGATCAAAGGAGACTGTTTAATAGGAGGAATCTATGATTGATTGCCCATGAACTGAAAATACCCATGATTGGACAATCACAGCTGTACAGTTAAGGGATGCAAAATGGACAGCCGATCAAGGTGATACTGGGCTATGGGCAATGCATGGTGGCCTTCTTGGGACACATATAAGCTAGAGAATTCATACTGCATCAGCTTAGGATTTTTTGGTGCCTTTCAATGCATTTGGAAGGATTATGGTTTTGATGGATTCTCTGATTGTGTATTTAGGTTGAGAATTTGTTAGATAGCGTGAAATGGGACAACAAAGGTTTGGCAGTGGCGATTGCTCAGAATGTGGATACCGGAGCCATCTTGATGCAAGGCTTTGCGAACAAAGAAGCTCTTGCGACAACCATTTCATCACAAAAGGCAACGTTCTACAGCCGATCACGGTCATCACTGTGGACAAAGGGAGAGACGTCCATGAACTTCATTAATGTGCATGATGTCTTCCTTGATTGTGACCGAGATTCTGTATGTCTTTTCGTGGCTGGTTCTTGAAGATTTTACTTGGGTTCTTTTTCTTTTTCTTTTTTGGATAGTGGCATTCACCGTTAGAATACAAATTGGAGTTCTACTCCATGGTTCAGGCGCGTGTATAGGTGGTTGTGACGATTAGAATGTCTCCCCATCTATATGATCCTAAGCATTTAAGACATAATCATTCTATGCTGTCCTTGGATGCATAGTTAGGATTGGATGAGGAAGAGGCATTACTCAAATGGCCCATTCATGGTTGGCCCACCTCTAGAAAGGTTCCAATGACCTATACCCATCATGCCCTGATTGCAGGACCACTACTCAATCCTTCAGCATTTTAACTAGATTATCCTGGCATTTCCATTGTTCAGATAATATATCTTGGGAAGCCTTGTGGACCAACTTGTCACACAGGATCAGAAACATGCTATTTCTCGTCAGTATCTGATCACTTAAAACATCCACAGGTCTGTAGTCTCAACCTCTCATAGTGCAATTTCATTGCAGGCAATTGGTTTTTTTTTTCTTTTTCTTTTCTTTTCCTTTCTTTTTCGTCTAATCATGCTATTCATTCGAGCTCAGTTTCACGAGAGGTGATTGATTTTCATGCGGATTTTTCTTGAACGGTGCATTTGCAGGAGGCCAGTGAAAATCGCTTGGCATTGACAAGTTTATACTCATTAGAGTCGACGATTTCCCAACGCAAAACTGAAATAGGGGCAATACAAAATGGAAAGCCTTCTTGGACGAAGCGGCTATTGCTTGATGAGAAGTTGCTATGCTCAAAAATCCGGTATGGGAATTCATTTAAGTTCTATTATTACTGTATCATGCTTATCTTATTTTTGTGCAACCAAACACACCCTAAGCTACATGTTTTCAGTTCAATTTACTGTGCATCCATAGACAGCCTTAGTAACTGACAACATACTAATTTATCTATAGCCGAAACATTTTTTGATACCCCCAGGCTCACTCTTGCTACCATTTCTCCCATTAGATTGGATAGTAATTGATGCAAGACGGATGGTTTAACCTAGAATGATGTGTTGAAACTAAATAATGGATAAATTAAAGCAATCAAAATACAAAATAGAACTATTCTATCTCCAAGTTAAAGAATCCAAGTAACAAAATATGTTCTAATTCAAGTTGTAAACAATCCCGCAATGCAAATCTAACAAAATATGAGTCGATTAGGACCAATGGAAGGTAGGACTTCCATCTAGCATATGGATTAGTCTTACTAAAAAGAGAATCACGTGTTTTTGGTAGGTTAGGGTTAATTCTAGGAACTAGGAAATTGGGTTGTTGGGTTAGGGTTTGGCATCAGGGAGGTTAGAATTTGGAAATTAGGGTTTTGAGATTTAGGATGATTTAGGGTTAGGGTTTATGATTAGGGTTTTGGGGAAGCTAGGTTCTAGGATTGGAGTTGAGGGTTTTAGGCTTAGGGTTATGGATTTTAGAGGAAAAGGAGCAAGGATCAAAGAGGGAAAGAGAGAGAAGATGGGTTGGACGTACGGATGGCAGTGCAGCGGTGCAATCACGTGTGGAGGTCCGTACAGTGGTACAATGTAGGTATGCCTAGTTTAGATGGGTTTTGGAGGAGATTGGGGATGTATTTTAGGGAAAACAAAGAAAATAAAGGAGTAGGTAATGATCGTAACCGTTATGCAATACGAGGGTGAAACAGGGCAGTTGGTTTTTTTAGACCGTATTGGTCGTTACGGGGGCTGTAACGACCGTTACAGGGCATAACAACCATTACCCCCGTAATAGTAAAAAAATGACCACTTTTTTTTTAAAAAAAATCTATTTTCTTTTCATTTTTCCACTTTTCTCATCCTAAAAACTTTTCTAGATTATTGTACAACAAATTTCAACCACTCTTACTATAGTTTTTAGGATTAAAACCGTAGATTGAAGAGATTTGGGTGAATAGAAGCTTCGAGGGCTATTTCTTCAAAAAATCTGAAAATGTGGTATTTATGGCTTTTTTTTTTTTTTTTCGATTTCTAGTTCTAATGCTTGATTGTGATGTATAAATATTAAAGACACGTAACCATCTTCATAAATTCACCAGACAACCAGATACAACACTCTCACCAAAGAGTGGACCATCATTATGTTACCACAAACATGTTCAAAACAAAAAATAAATACATATTTGGAATTTAACATTATTCTAGGTTTTTAAAATATTTTTTCATATTTTTTTGGGCAATTATTTTCTTCAACAGATACGGAATACCTTGCTCATTAGCAGAGAGCCTTGCCAACCATTTGATGACTGCTCCTTTGGTTTTTTAACTCACAAAGTGTTTAACCAAGGGGACTCTTGGGTTTCATTCCCAAAAATCCTATCTACATGACCTGCCATATCAATGATCAACTGCATGGGCAGCCATTAAAATGCATCCTAACTGTAATCAGGTGGCAGATGATGTGAATGCTTTTCTCTTGCTTGAGGACAGGTAATTTGGCAATGTGTCATCTTCTTTTCCACCTTGTCAAAGTCCCCATGGGTCGTGCCCACTGACAGCCCGGCCTGCAACGATGTTTCAACACACCATTACGTACTCAAATTTGTCAAGTTGACTAGTTTCACTGAAGATTCAGGTTGAGTCAACGAGAAACTCAGATTTCGTAAAGCTAGATTTCTACGTATAATTCGAAGAAAAAAAGAATATGCTTTTAAAACTCATAATTTCAGAGTTCTCATAGATTCTATGTGGACTTTGATTTGGGCATTCATCAAGACTGAAATTAGTTGTTGAGTTCTTCAAACTTGCTTGTAGGAGAGCTGAGCAGGGTGAATGCAGACGAACTAACTGATATGCCAAATTGCCACCTAAGGGTGGGCTGCCAGTTGTCGAAATTTGTAGTGATTGGATGTTTTGTTAACCTGATTTATACACATCCTGGATCATTACTCTAAAAGTTTTTTGACTGACCGAAAATGGGTGATTGATTAGACCAGTTATGAACATTCAACAGGCAAGAGTCTTGGGCTATTAGTCTTCCAAGATGCGGTCCAGTAGTTGGATAGCCTCGATCCTTCACCGAAATGCACGAATCTAGGGTTTATACGTTGATTTCCATTTACTTAATGGTACTGCAGTCCTGCTGGATTTGTAGATCTATTTCTTCGGTTAGGGTTTTTATATGCTCTTACTTCCAGTTGTGCTTTTGTTCAGCCAAGCCCATCACATAATGGACCAGCATTGAATAAAAACATACCAAACAATTTTTTGGAAAGAAAAAAACTGTTGTGTACAATGCACCAGGATGTGAATGGTGTCATGATCCTCCAAGTTGGTACAATTGGGTCCATTGGTAGGTGATCCATATCGTTAAACTAATGGCCTCACCAAGATGGCTGATTTCCCTAAATAGATAGAGAGAATCCAAAACGTGGATATCCCCTATGGAATCTAATAATAACCATGTTGGTTTGGAGTGTAATTCTCCATGGAAATGTTAAATGATCAATGGTCAAAGACTCAAAACAAATTTCTATGGACATCCACATTTTTTAGCAGAGCTATGGAAATAGAAATCAATTTCAATACCTACTTTTCACCACAAACAGGAGAAAAGTAGATGTCCGTGAAAATCAATTTCTTTTTTACAGTTTCCATTGTTCCCAAGCAACCCCTAAAACCTTCCATATTGAAAGATCGTGGACTCCCAGCATCTAACCTTTTTCTATGCATTGTGTGTGTGTGTTTCTTAGCCATCTATTTTAGGCCATTGAACAAAGAGATGGCATCGGTGAACCTCGGAATTTTGGGGGAACCCCCAATCCATGTGGGACCCATCAGATGCAGAGCCAGGCTCCCCTAACCATCGTCCACGGGTTTCACTTGCATGGACTGGCGCATCTCATATGACTCTCTTACCTTGCCTTTAAAAAATGTGCTGGTTAATTAAGAAGCCACCTTTGAATCTTGAAACCTTCTTATCCAGGGAAGAGGCAAATGAATTATGCCAGACTTTGGAAGACAAAGAAGATAGGTCCCGGACAGCTTCGGAGATGGCAGATGTGCTTTATCATGCCATGGTACTACTTGCTGTTAAAGACGTGAAAATGGAGGAGGTTCTTGAAGTCCTTCGGAACAGATTCTCTCAATCAGGCGTTGAGGAAAAGAAGAGCCGAAGATTAGGCAACCAGGTGGAACAGTAGCCCTTCAAACAGGTTTGGACCAATCCGGTTCTTGCCACCATTACATGAATTTCTTATCAACTTTGCATGGGACAACATCTACAGTAGCCCTAGTTCAGGAATTATTTGTGTTTCTTTCTTGTACGTTCTTAAGTTATTGCTGTTATTTATCCTTTTTGTTTCCATAAAAAAAGATAAACAATCATAAACCTAGAAAATGGGGTTTACTTGGTTCATAGATCGTCACTTGAATCTTGCTTTCAATAGATTTGTTGGCTATGCATAGACGTGGAGGCCGAATCATTCCGAAATGGTTTGTGCACATGTTTTTTTTTTTTTTTTTTAAATTACTTGATGCCTGGGGCTGACTCGTTCAGTCCTGAGTCGAGATGTGACTTGCTGGACTCATGGATGATTCGACCGAGTGGGGCCTATTTGCACTACTAGCTTGCAATGTTGAATCAGAATGGACTTGACTGAGTCCGAGTTGACTCAATCGGCAAAGTTCCATGTACTCTTGCATGCTAGTATCATTTTTATTACTTTTTGTTTTAAGTTTTATGATGTCTGACTGCACAATGCATGAGAAAAATGAAAACTTGCATTTCACTGCTTAAAATCTCCAACCAAACCAAACAGATGTGGTCATTCTCATGTCCAGGTTTCCCATTTCCTGCAGAATTTACGTTTCAATTTCCATATCTATGTTTTGGGTTTCTTTGGTCTGAAAGGAGGAACACTTCTATGCCCTTGTTTTAGGATTCTCCCATTAGAAAGAGGAATTCCCAGTAAAAAACCAATTTTCTTATTGGGTGCCTATATCATCAAGAGGATTCTTTAGCTGTAGACGGACTATGTTGGCAAATTTTCTGATTAGATGATCTTAACCATTCTATTGTGGCCTGCAATGAAAGAGTGCTGCGAACAAGTAAATATAGGGGTGTACACCGAGTCGAGTTGGCCTCAGCTCGACTCAGCCACTAGCTAACCCCAGCTCGAACTCGTCTTGGCTCAGTTCGGTCAGCAGCTCGGGCCAATTCGAGCCGAGTTCGCCTGTGCAGCATTTTCACAAACATGTGGACTGCACCTTCAAAATCTCACTGTATGTAAAACGACAGCAGTGGTTTTACAGGTATTTCATCAAATACCTTCTAAGCAACATAAAAATCAAGAAAAAAAGGGTATTTGTTTCATATACTTTCCTTCCTTGCCACTAGCCACACTTCGTCGAGTCATTTCATTAAACACTTGGTGAGCAACATTAATATCAAAGTAACCCAGTCACCGAACTGGTTTGATTCAAGTTTGATTTGAGTCGAGTCGAGCTGGGGCCAGCTCAAACTCGGCTCGAACTCATTTTCGAGCTCAAAAAATCAGCTCAACTCGGCTCGAATTGAGCTTTTTCGAGTCGAGTTGAGCGAGCTAACCAAGCTAGCTCGGTTCGTTTACACCCCCAAGTAAATATCCATCAATTGGGATGCCAGGACCTGATCCAGGGCATGCAAAACTAGGAAAGAGATGTTCCTCTCTTTTCTCTACAGATTGGGATGCCAGGACCTGATCCAGTGCTAAGAACAAGTAAAGATCCATTGTCAATGGATAACTGCAGATTACGAAGGAATGGAGTGTTGTTCTCTATGGAAATGTTATAAGGTCAATGATCAAATAATAGAAGTTACTTGTCATAGTCATGGAAATCGACTTTCAACACATTCTTTGAAAGAAAACCTTGGAAATGAAAATCCATTTTCATGCGCACTTTTTTCTCCCCTTGAACAGAAGTACTGATTACTTTTCTGGGGGTTTTCACCTACTCAAACAGCCCTACAATCTCTCAACTATCTCATTATAAGACATCTCCATGCTTGTTTACATTCCAGAATTCAAGTCATGTGTGAATGAGCTGGACCTCAAATCAGTTAGTTGCACCATGGGCAAGCTCTGGCAGGTGAACACTGGTCAACCCATCAAACAAGCCAGACCTAAAACAATATTGGTCCTTTGATCAGGCAGGCCGCCCCAAGCTTGATTTAGCTTGGACACCTATGAATTGGGTCTGCATAAATCTGGATAGGGAAAGCCTGGGGACAAACAGTTGTGATCAAATTCCACAAAAAGGGCCATCGAGCTGGATTGAAACAGGATAACCTAATAAAAGAACCCACAACAAGCAAGTCCATGAAGAAAGAAAAACGGAGTACCTTTTATTGCTATCTGCTGCATACCATCTTACAAAGCTAAATAACGGCCTTGCACTTGTATCTGTAGAGTTAGTTGTATCAGATTACATGAAACGATATTACATTACACTATGGGCTGGTAGCCTCCGTCTTTCTCATTTGTTCTTCTTCGATAGCTAACAGCAGCAATCACCAGAACAAGCGTCATGCCCACAAAAACCACTGCCCATGTATACTTAGAGAACTCTATGCTATCCTGCATACAAACAGACTCAGATGTTAAGTTGGGGTTTTTGGAGTCAGCTAGTCATGTTTGCTGAAAGGCTAGTGCAGTCTGCTAGTCTGACAGCCGCCTACTCTGCTCGCAGCACCTCTTCATGAATAAATCAGTCAAGTATTGAGGAAATGTGCAAAATGGACGTGGGTCCATTTAAATTCAAAATGGCAACCAACCCCCAATAGCAATTCCTTGCATTTCCAGTTGGAAGAGAAACAATCTGAATGGCTATTAGGCGATTAGTCCATCATTATGACTGGAGTGGGGCCAGCCTCACTTGGGTCATTTCTGCTTGATTGAAAAGCATCTAAATGCAGTGTAAGACATGAACCCAGGATCGAAAGAGGAAAAGATCAGGTATCCATCAAGAGATGTAGAGGAGATTGAAGTCTTACCTGAGCTGGAAAGCGCAAGGATAAGACGTTCTTGCATGGCGGATCTGCTACTAAGATGTAGAAGAGGCCCATGACTCCAGTATGCATTTGGGTGCTGCTATAATTCGATTCAAAAGTCAAAACCTCGCCATCTACAATTTTAACAGACCCTGGCTTAGGATAGCAAGTGGACATCCCGACAATGTAGCCATCCTCATTCCCTGCTTCTTTCCCATTTCCATAGATTGGTATTGAAGAGCATGTAACTCAGCCGTCCTGATTCAGTTCACGCAAAACATGTAAAAACAAAAGCCAGATAACTCATTAGAGAGAGGACTCTCCAAACATTTCTTACACAGAATACAACTAGCTAAAAAATACGAAGTGAAAATCAAAAGGGAAGAACAATATCTTGGGTCATAGCTCAGAACATGGTTTTCCTCAGTGAATGGAGAAACCTGTTTTACCTCCACTTCCTATCCAACTTGCATTATAGATAATATTCAAGCACTCTGATTGTACAGACACAGATTCTTCCAGCTTAGTTCAGGTGTGCATCCATATCATATTGAAGATGGGAAGTCTGCTAATCCAATAGCCATGCGGCCCACGCCCACCTACACTTCAGCATACATGCCAAGTTGATTGTGCATGTGTGCAAGGTCGGTCTATTAGTTGGTCATCACTGTGTAGACATTCCAGGTCATTAATCAGGTCAAGTCAAACAGTGGGATAAAGCATTTTTTTTTCTTCTAACCATCCATTCATTTTGTACATTGGTGCCAACTCGACTGGTGCATCGATCTTCCACATGTACTACATTTCCAAGGAGAAAAACTCGGATGCTTTGGCAGGGTTGAATGGATGATACAGATGCACTTTATAATTTATTTAGAATTTCCATACATGGTGTACAACCAAGTCAAATTAAACTGTCCAAAATATGGTTCCCAGTTTGGATGTATCAGGTCCTGAAAATTATGCTTATTTATCTGACGCACTAGATTCATGGACATTTATTAGATGGTTAAAAATGAAAAATATTCAATGGTCTTATTTGAACAAACAAGTGTTCACGAATGAGACATTAGGATAGTTCAACCAATCTCATTTTGGGACTATGACTTAGAGATGGCCCACAATTTAGTCGGTATAACTTGTGTTAATGCATGCCAAGTATACAGTATCTGAGTGCCTTAGTATCAAGTTTCCGGTGCTGCCTGAGTATCATATAACTCTTATTGGAAAGTGTGCTGGTGTGTAGATGGACAGGGCTATGCAGGCAGACATGCACGCTTGCATACCTCGTGAAGATGGATAGCCATGACTGCAAAGGACATTCAAGGAGGAGATGAGGAAATGAGTCAGGGATATCTAGGAAACTCGGTGCCTGCTGAGCTGTTGAGATTCACTAGAAGTGGCAGGAAGCAAGGACAATAGTACAAGCACAGACAGCAACAAGGAGCAGATAAATAGCAATTCAAGTTCTCAAAGAATGTGAGAATAGTAAAATTAGATAGCCCCATAAGCATCCAAAACATGGTTTTTATATTTGGATTGACTCGTTCAATCTCTAGACTCACTTGCGCCCCGGGGTGCAGGGACCGAATTGGGTAGTACTGGATCTGAGTCAACTCAGCCGAGTCATATTGGACTTGAGCCACTTGACCGAGTCTTAAAACCATGTTCCAAAATGAAAGACCAATGCAACTAGTCTGGACTAGGGAAGATACATTAGCCCAAAGTTTGATAAGCGGCTCGGGACTCGATCGCTCAATTGTGAATGTGCTTCTTCATGCAGTGTTTGGTTGCAGTATCGAATTGAATTTCCATAATTGGTTTAAGGATAGAGGAAATGACCAAAATTTAGTTACCTTTACTGGTATTCATAGTGAGGAAGTATCCCTCAAACTGCAGTTAGATTCCTTTTTAAATCCAAATTGGAAGTAAGTTAAGCGCAACTCGGAGCCTAGTCTCTCAATATGGATGCTAAGAAGAGCAGCAGCAGTTTGGTCATTGCCGCATTAGCAATCTAATTATTGCAATTTAACTCAACTATCCAGACATGGCCTTAGAGATGAAACAAAAAACGAAGAGCGGGAAGATGCATGTGTTCATCTCATGTGTTGAAGATTCATGTTAGGTTTCTTCATTCTATTCCAATGTTTTAAAATCCAGATAGGACTTTGTGGATGGCTCCATCCAACTGGTCAGATCCACTCTAGCCCATTTAAGATAATAAAAAACCAGCTCGACAAAGTCTGTTCTGGTTTTAACCATGTTGGTTTGGAGTGTAATTCTCCATGGAAATGTTAAATGATCAATGGTCAAGGACTCAAAACAGAGTTCTATGGACATCCACATTTTTTTAGCAGGGCTATGGAAATAGAAATCAATTTCCATACCTACTTTTCACCACAAACAGGAGAAGTTTCCATTGTTCCTCTTGGCTGCTTGGTGGTTGGTGTGGGAAGAAAGAAACAGGAGATGTTTCGACGGTGCTTCCAACTCGGCAGCTGCAATAGTTCAGAAGGTGCAACAGTATGTTATCTAGTGGGCATCTTACACTGTTAATATAAAGGGTTGTAATTTGTTTCATGTTGGAGGATAACCTTCTCACTTTCTCAGTGGGCTGATCCTCTTCTTCTTCTTCTTTTTTTTTTTTTTGTAATCCTCTTTTTTTTTTAAAAAAAATCAAATCACTGTTACCTCTTAAAAAAAAAGAAGCTACCAAGCACCCCCTAAAACCTTTCATATTGAAAGATCATGGACTCCCAGCATCTAACCTTTTTCAATGCATTGTATTATATATATATATATATATATATATATATATATATATATATATATATATATATCTTAACCATCTATTTTAGGCCATTGAACAAAGAGATGGCATAATTGAAACTGGGAATTTTGAGGGAACCCCCAATCCATGTGGGACCCATCAGATGCACAGCCAGGCTCACCTAACCATCGCCCATGAGTTCCACTTGCATGGACTGGCACATCTCAGAAGACCCTCTTACCCTGCCTTTAGAAAATGTGCTGCTTAATTAAGAGCCCCACCTTTGAATCCTGAAACTTTCTTATCTAGGGAAGAGGCAAATGAATTATGCCAGACTTTGGAAGACAAGGAAGATAGGTCCTGGGCAGCTTTGGAGATGGCAGATCTGCTTTATCATGCCATGGTACTACTTGCTGTTAAAGATGTGAAAATGGAGGAGGTTCTTGAAGTCCTTCGGAAAAGATTCTCTCAGTCAGGCGTTAAGGAAAAGAAGAGCTGAAGATCAGGCAACCAGGCGGAACAGGAGCCCCTTCAAACAGATTTGGACCAATCTGGTTCTTGCTACCATTACATGATTTTCTTATCAACCTTGCATGGGACAACATCTACAGTATCCCTAATTCAGGAAATATTTGTGTTTCTTTGTTGTACGTTCTTGAGTTATTGCTGTTATTTATCCTTTTTGTTACCATAAAAAAGATAAACAATCACAAACCCAGAAAATGGGGTTTACTTGGTTCACAGATCGTCACTTGAATCTTGCTTTCAATAGATTTGTTGGCTATGCATAGACGTGGAGGCTGAATCATTCCGAAATGGTTTGTGCACATGTTTTTTTTTTTTTTTTAACTTGATGCCTGAGGCTGACGCGTTCAGTCCTGAGTCGAGATGTGACTTGCGAGACTCATGGATGATTCGTCCGAGTGGGGCCCATTTGCACAACTAGCTTGCAATGTTGAATCAGAATGGACTTGACCGAGTCCAAGTTGACTCAATCCACAGAGTTCCATGTACTCTTGCATGCTAGTATCATTGTTATTATTTTTTGTTTTAAGTTTTATTATGTCTGACTGCACAATGCATGAGAAAAATGAAAACTGTCGCGTTTCACTGCTTAAAATCTCCAACCAAACCAAACAGATGTGGTCATTCTCATATCCATGTTTCCCCATTTCCTGCAGAATTTACGTTTCAATTTCCATATCTACATTTTGGATTTCTTTGGTCTGAAAGGAGGAACACTTCTATGCCCTTGTTTTAGGATTCTCCCATTACAAAGAGGAATTCCCAGTAAAAAACCAATTTTCTTATTTGGTGCCTATATCATCAAGAGGATTCTTTAGCTGTAGACGGACTATGTTGGCAAATTATCTGATTAGATAATCTTAACCATTCTATTGCGGCCTGCAATGAAAAAGTGCTGCGAACAAGTAAAGATCCATCAATTGGGATGCCAGGACCTGATCCAGGGCATGCAAAACTAGGAAAGAGATGTTCCTCTCTTTTCTCTACGGATTTGGGATGCCAGGACCTGATTCAGTGCTGAGAACAAGTAAAGATCCATTGTAAATGGATAACTGCAGATTTCAACGGAATGGAGTGCTGTTCTCTATGGAAATGTTATAAGGTCAATGATCAAATAATAGAAGTTACTTGTCATAGTCATGAAAGTCGAATTCAACACATTCTTTGAAAGAAAACCTTGGAAATGAAAATTCATTTTCATGCGTACTTTTTCCCCCCCTTGAACAGAACTAGTACCAATTACTTTTCTGGGGGTTTTCACCTACTCAAACAGCCCCACAATCTCTCGACTATGGCATTATAAGACATCTCTGTGCTTGTAAGAATTCAAGCACATCTCCATGCATTATAAGACACCTCCATGCCATTCTGGCATGTGTGAATGAGCTGGACCTCAAATCATTTAGCTGCACTATGGGCAAGCTCTGGCAGGTGAACACTGGTCCACCCATCAAACAGGCCAGACCTATTGGTCCTTTGATCAGGCAAGCCGCCCCGAGCTTGGACACCTCCGAATTGGGTCTGCGCAAATCTGGATAGGGAAAGCCTGGGGACAACAGTTGTGATCAAATTACAACAAAATGGGCCATCGAGCTGGATCAAAACAGGACCACCTAATGAAAGAACCCACCACAAGCAAGTTTATGAAGAAAGCAAAACAGAGTACCCTTTATTGCTATCTGCTGCATACCATCTTACAAAGCTAAATAACGGCCTTGCACTTGTGTCTGTAGAGGTAGTTGTATCAGATTACATGAAACGATATTACATTACACTATGGGCTGGTAGCCTCCGTCTTTCTCATTTGCTCTTCTTCGATAGCTAACAGCAGCAATCACCAGAGCAAGCATCATGCCCACAATAACCACTGCCCATGTATACTTGGAGAACTCTATGCTATCCTGCTTACAAACAGACTCAGATGGTAAGTTGGGGTTTTTAGAGTCAGCTTGTCATGTTTGCTGAAAGGCTAGTGCAGTTTGCTGGTCTGACACCCGCCTACTCTGCTCACAGCACCTCATCATGCAGGGCAGGTGCCAACGTTGCAAGTGTGCAAGGCATCTGAGCAGTGCATAAGGTGGCCCCGACTTTGAGGATGATCAATCAGACACGTCAACTCATCAGGTGGAAACTGGTCTACAAAAAGAGTGGACACTTTAAAGAAAAATTTGCTACAAGTTCATGTTTAGTGCACACATGGTCTGCTTGATGAGTTGCAGTGGCCCAGTTTATATGTATGGTCATCTTCACCGTGAGGCCACCTTATGCACGGATCAGTTTTCCCACACACTTGAAAGATTGGCATGTGTGCAGAGTGGGATGGGTGAGTGTGGGGCCACCTAACTCCAAGGTCAGTATCTAACCATACTGCTTGCTTATGTATGGAAGAGTTACCATACAATGATCAAGCTAGATGTCTGAACAGTATCCATTCAGTTTGTCAGTTTGTACAATTGAGGCCCAAGGTTCAGTGATCCAGATCATTGATATGATGACAATCACAGTAGATGGATCATGCACCAAAAACCTCGGATCATGCATCTGTCCAACTGTGAAGGTTTGTCAAAGTTCGTTTGTCTATCCATCCATCCACATCTATCTCTCAAGTCTATCTGAATTCCAGTTTAGAGATAGAGGACATTCATCTAGTGTCCCCCACCATGTGTTATAGCCCAAAAATCAGGTCATTCGGGTCATCATGTCGGCTGTGTATGAAGAGTATAATTGACCTGGCAGTCTACATGCAACATACATGTGTGGCCAACATAACGACCGGAAAGATGCGTAGTCTTATCTCTATCCAGTTAAACCACAGAAGGGTTTTCTTGTATTCTCGGTTGGACCGCATTCGAATAAATCAGTCAAATATTGAGGAAATGTGTAAAATGGACATGAGTCCATTTAAATGGACATGAGTCCATTTAAATTCAAAATGGCAACCAACCCCCAATAGCAATTCCATGCATTTCCAGTTGGAAGAGAGACGACCTGAATGGCTATTTGGGGGTTAGTCCATCATTATGACTGGAGTAGGGCCAGCCTCACTTGGGTCATTTCTGCTTGATTGAAAAGCATCTAAATGCAGTGTAAAACATGAACCCAAGATCGAAAGAGGAAAAGATCATGTACCCATCAAGAGATGTGGAGGCGATTGAAGTCTTACTTGAGCTGGAAAGTGCAAGGATAAGACGTTCTTGCGTGGTGGATCTGCTACTAAGATGTAGAAGAGGCCCATGACTCCAGTATGCATTTGGGTGCTGCTATAATTCGATTCGAAAGTCAAAACCTCGCCATCTGCAATTTTAACAGACCCTGGCTTAGGATAGCAAGTGGACATCCCAACAATGTAGCCATCCTCATTCCCTGCTTCTTTCCCGTTTCCATAGATTGGTATTGAAGAGCATATAACTCGGCCATCCTGATTCAGTTCATGCAAAACATGTGAAAACAAAAGCCAGGTAACTCATTAGAGATAGGACTCTCCAAACATTTCTTACACACAATACAACTAGCTAAAAAATACGAAGTGAAAATCAAAAGAGGAGAATAATATTTTGGGTCATAGCTCAGAAGGTTTTCCTCAGTGAATGGAGAAACCTGTTTTACCTCCACTTCCCATCCAACATGCATTATAGATAATATTCAAGCACTCTGATTGTACAGACACAGATTCTTCCAGCTTAGTTCAGGTGTGCATCCATATCATATTGAAGATGGGAGGTCTGCTAATCCACACCCTGACAGGCATTTACAATAGCCACGCGGCCCACGCCCACCTACACTTCAGCATATATGCTGAGTTGATTGTGCACGTGTGCAAGGTCGGTCTATTAGTTGGTCATCACTGTGTAGACATTCCAGGTCATTAATCAGGTCAAGTCAAACAGTGGGATAAAGCATTTTTTTTTCTTCTAACCATCCATTCATTTTGTACATTGGTGCCAACTCGATTGGTGCATCGATCTTGCATGTGTACTACTTTTGCAAGGAGAAAAATTCCGATGCTTTGGCAGGGTTCAATGGATGATACAGATGCACTTTATAATTTATTTAGAAATTCCATACATGGTGTACAACCAAGTCAAATTAAACTGTCCAAATTATGGTTCCCAGTTTGGATGTATCAGGTCCTGAAAATTATGCTTATTTATCTGACCCACTGGATTCATGGACATTTATTAGATGGTTAAAAATGAAAATATCCAATGGTCTTATTTCAACAAACAAGTGTCCACTAATGAGACACTAGGATAGTTCAACCAATCTCATTTTGGGACTGACTTAGCAATGGCCCACAATTTAGTCGGTTTAACTTGAGTTAATGCATGCCAAGTATACAGTATCTGAGTGCCTGAGTATCATATAACTCTTATTGGCAAGTGTGCTGGTGTGTAGATGGACAGGGCTATGCAGGCACACATGCACGCTTGCAAACCTCGTGAAGATGGAAAGCCATGACTACAAAGGACATTCAAGTAGGAGATGAGGAGATGTGTCAGGGATATCTAGGAAACCTAGTGCCTGCTGGGCTGTTGAGATCCACTAGAAGTGGCAGGAGACAAGGGCATTAGTAAAAGCACAAACGGTAACACGGAGCAGAAAAATAGCAATTCAAGTTCTCAGAGAATGTGAGAATCGTAAAATTAGATAGCCCCAGTAGCATCCAAAACATGGTTTTTAGATTTGGATTGACTCGTTCAGTCTCGAGTTGAGTTGTGAGTCTCATGACTCACCTGGCCCGGGGCGCAGGGACCGAATTGGGCAGTACCAGATCTGAGTCAACTCAGCCTAGTCATATAGGACTTGACTGAGTCTTAAAACCATGTTCTAAAATGAAAGACTAATGCAACTAGTCTGGACTAGGGAAGATACATTAGCCCAAAGTTGGATACGCGGCTTGGGACTCGATCGTTCAATTGTGAATGTGCTTCTTCATGCAGTGTTTGGTTGCATTATGGAATTGAATTTCCATAACTGGTTTAAGGATAGAGGAAATGAC
Source organism: Magnolia kwangsiensis (assembly GCA_037074715.1). Taxonomy (NCBI): domain Eukaryota; kingdom Viridiplantae; phylum Streptophyta; class Magnoliopsida; order Magnoliales; family Magnoliaceae; genus Magnolia; species Magnolia kwangsiensis. Next base: position 166,598,888 of record CM073574.1, on the reverse strand, counting down.
CAAATTTTAGTTACCTTTCTTGGTATTCATAGTGAGGAAGTATCCCTCAAACTGCAGTTAGATTGCTTTTTAAATCCAAATTGGAAGTAAGGTAAGCGCAATTTGGAGCCTAGTCTCTCAATATGGATGCTAAGAAGAGCAGCAGCAGTTTGGTCATTGCTGCATTAGCAATCTAATTATTGCAGTTTAACTCAACTATCTAGACATGGCCTTAGAGACAAAACAAAAAACGAAAAGCGGGAAGATGCATGTGGTCATCTCATGGGTTGCAGATTCATGTTAGGTTTCTTCATTCAATTCCAATGTTTTAAAATCCAGATAGGACTTTTTGAATGGCTCCATCCAACTGGTCAGATCCACTCTAGCTCATTTAAGATAATAAAAAACTGGCTTGGCAAAGTCTGTTCTGGTTTTAAACATTGATTTATTACCAAGACCACCAAAAGGAGAAGAAAATAAATGATTGTGATGGATCATAAACAGGGAAAAAGATCTTTTTTTTCAGCACCTGTCCATAAACAGTACCGCCAACTCCACCCCAATGCTGATGGGCCACCCCGTAGATAATATTGCCCCCACGAGGCATGACCACATTTGTCTTTTTGGTATCTACACAAAGGCCTTTGTCCATGCCTGCAGCACCACATGGCTCAACATTGTATTCAACCTGGATCAGGCAATCAATTACTGTCAATGGCACATCAAAAAAGAAATATCAGAAACCAAACTATATGAATTTTGTGTCATGGTGCAGCATTCAGAAGCTAGCTGATCGACTCACAACTCAAGCAAGTTAGCTTAGCTTGGCTTTGCTCTCCATATCATGTCCAAATAGCGGCTAATATAAATCGACCTCTGTAAAATTTTACAAAATCGAGAGTTCTTTCCAAGGAATCCAAGCTGAACTCAAAATCAAAATATTGATTCCCGAGTTGCATCCGAGTTTCAAAAGAAGGGTACTGAACTGTTATAATGCAAAGAGCGAGGTTTGCATGCATTGTTCATTATAAAAAAGCCTCTCTATCTATGTGAAGTCCATTCACAAGAGCAGGATTTAGAATTCCACCTCTCCCAGCCCATGTTTGCTTGAGACTTGGGCCACTCATCGGGTGGCTGGTCCCACCCAAATGTTCAGTGCGAAAATAAGGCCAGTTCTGGGGACAAAGCATGTACAAGGTGGGCCTGCTTGATGCATGGTGTGGATCATACACACATGGCTTGTCTTAATTAAGAGTGTAGGATTTGGATGGTTATGGTCACATGTAGCAGTAGGAAAGAAAGATATACCCGGCAACCGATTCGAGCATTTTCTTTGGTTGAATTTTCCCTCTTCCCAGAATCTGTGACATCCAATATGTATATCTTAACAGGCACGATGCTGTCATCCCAGTCAACCCACTTAACTGTGTATCTCAAGTAGAGCTTTCTCTTCACATGATCAATGCCTTCTCTCACCCTACACTGTGTCTGATCATAGCAACAACTAAGACCGCCAGTGTAATCCTTTCTCAAAGGCCTGCCGTGTGAATCCTCTGTCACATTATAAAGATTGCACCTGCACTCCGTGCACCCCATCCGATCAACCACACCCCGCGTATCGATTGCATGGACATTCAGCAACCACCTCTCCTCATACCCATTTGGAATTTCGGCAGGATTACCGACCTCTATACCATAAGGGTTTGGCACGAATGTGGAAGTCTGGCGTGTTTCCGACCCAAGGCCATAGTACTGCCCAAGCATAGTTCCCTGGCAAACTCCGGCATTCCTTGCCAAAATAAACTTAGACAGGTGAAGCTCCTGACCACTGGCGATATCCAGATCCACAGCAGAAGTGCGACTATAGTATTTAAACATGACCCAATGGTGGAGATAAGTCTCATGAAGCGGGATAGGATTCCCCGCCTCATCAACTACTTCAGCATTGAAGTCCTTGAGAGCAATGTGGCCTCTTGGGAAGTCGACATTGTAGTAGAATTTGTCCTCCACAGATCCCGGTCCTAGCACAAATGCAGGGGATAAGAAGACGGCAGTTTTCACCCCATTTTCATTTCTTAGAAGAGCTTGCGAGGCATGAACGGACATGGTCAAAAGTAGAATTGCCAGTGATAGCATCCACCATTGAGAACAGTATTTCATTTTTGCTACAAATGAGAAAAAGAAGAAGAAAGAATTATATATGAATGTGAACGCTATAAAGAGTATCCATCTCTAACTAAAAGAGTACAGATTAGTGAAAAAAACAAACATTTTGTCAAAGAAATCAATTGCACCTCTTTTTGAGACAGTGCAACATCCCCGATTACATTTTAGAAGGAAAAAGAGAAAAAAAAAAATGCTTACTCTGAAGAGAAAAAATACAATGTTTGGATGAACATAAGCTCAGCCCAAGAAACCTTACATGCGAGACGCATGGTGATCAAAATTGTCCATATGGCATGGTTGGAGGGTGGTGCTCCAAAAATTATCAGCCATTGGATGATCTTAGCTTAACTATCCTATATGGTCCCATTAAATTCTGCATTCTTGATTATAAATTTGCAAGTATCAATTTTGGTCAAATGGCTATGGTTATCTTCTAGGGGAGGTATTGAGGCAAGGCCCATATGACGCTGTGGTCCACCAGATTAAAGACAACACCCCCCCCTTTTGAATTTACATTTGGATGAGGTGTATAGAAACATGAAAATCAGAGCAGTTACGTACTGAAGAAAGTAGCACAAGATCCAAATGCAATTGGGCTCAATATAGAGATGAATGACTAAGCATGTGTTTGGCTGTTACTAGAATTGCATTGAGCGAAATCAGCATTGTGCTTGTTTCTTCTATTTGATGAAACGAGCTCAGTTGCCAATTGGAGACAATTCGATGGGCTTTCTTCATTACAATTGATGCAGAATGGGATTAGCTTATGCAACAAAGCACTGCTTTCAAGCTAAGCGGCATCATTTGAAAAGGGAGCAATTGTCATTTTCACTCTTTTTTCCAAGCACTCCCGAAATTAAATCCATTTTCATGAACATGGTTATCTATTAATTGGATGCAGAAACTTAAAAAACTAATTAAAGCAAAAAATCATAATCAACAGATTTTGTATACTTAAGAAGATGGATATAAACTTCAAACATTGTTTTTTTATTTTCCACAAATTACTTCAATTACAAACCATGGATTTAAGTAACAGTGTGGAAGTGCAACCTGCAATGGGGACTGTAACTGGTACGAAACACCCCAACTCTATCCAATTCGGTCTTACACGGTCCTATATTGGCGTGGTGACTCATTTCAGTTGAGACTGAAACTGATACGGCTCAAACGATATCAACATGCATCAGATAATTTTTCAAACCATGCTACAAAGGTAAACTAATTCATTATATAATCATCTACTATGTTCTCTAAAAGACACCAAATAAAGCATTTCCATCTTTGACTGTTGTAGAAAACATCAGAGTAAATTAACAAATGAGAAAACAGAACCTAAGTTCTACACAAATACCAACCACCAGGTACAAGATAAGATTTTTGTTTTTATTTTTAAATGATATAAATCATGGTTCTAAATATCACCCAAGAACTAGTCAACCCAGCCAAGTTGTCTTAGTTTTGGTGGGTAATGAAAAAGAGTCACCATATGAAAAAAGATCGGAATGGAATGATTCAGGGCGAGTCGTAATGGTTTCTGTGTCTGGGCTACCCACACCCCTAAACAACTATTTAAAACCAACCAAGCCTAGTTTCTTGAATATGAAAGTTACACTAATTTAAAGTGATAAAAATATATATATATATATATATATATATATATATATATATATATATATATATATATATATATATATATATATATATATATATATATATATATATATATATATTTAAATTGCAGATGGGTCCTCAAAATCAATTAATTTAACAAAGGTGTTACAGAATATCATGCCCATGCATACACCCACTGTACAATAAGCATGCATGTTCTTCAATTTAAACTTTCTGAATTACAGGCCCCACTTTAGATGTGGCCTAACCCAAAGTAACCACTGAATGGGAGACTTATTCGTTCAATAACATCAAGAGCATTTGAATCAGAAAGCAAGTGCCCACAAAGTAGATGGCTAGAATCATCCATTCAAAAATTTTGGATTAGCTATGTTGACAGCAATGCCCAGAATTTGAGGATGCGGATTGCATGGTGACCCCAATAACGTGTAGCTACATGGTGTATAGACTCTGTGGGGCTAACCGTGATGTATGTGTTTTATCTAAGCCATTCGTCTGCTTTTTTTATTTTATTTTTCTTTCTTTCTTTTTGAAGATTTTAATCCGTTTTCTGTGAGGTGGATCCCATAGAGTCCCGACACCGTGTAGCCATGTCATGTTGCGGTCACCACAATTGTGGTACTCTCTCTCTCTCTCTCTCTCTCTCTCTCTCTCTCTCTCTCTATATATATATATATATATATATGGCTGTGAAGCCTAGTTTCTCTAGGCTTCTTGCAAAGCACTGTAGTTTATATAAGGAGGAGCATGGGTAGAGAGGCATTGTCTTCTTGTTGGTGAGAGGTTTCTGGTGCAGTAGGACTGAGAGGTAAGCCTCGTAATTTGGTTTATCTTGTTTTTTTTAGTAAAGGATAAAGCTCTGTGTTGCTGCTCCTTAGAGTTTAGCATATTGCCAAACTGTTACGTAAATCTCTGTGCCTCTTGTCTCTTATGTTTGGTTTGGTTTGGCCTTTGGTTTTTTTGATTTGGATCTTTTCTTTTGTGGTTCTGTTTGCTGGCATCATCGAACGTCTACAGGTGAAGCTGCACAAAAGCCACACAATCCACGTCCGCAATTTGGACGGTTTGGATTGAGGTATCCGTAGAGCGAACATGGCCCCCAGATAAGGAAAATCTAAACAGTACAAATCGTGCATCCCAGTTCAGATTGTTCGTAAAACGAAAGTGAAATCGATTTGATTTCCTAACTGGCTGGCTAGTGAGATTTCAATGGACAATCGAGATGAAAATTATGGAAGGGTTTCAATTCAGCAAACAAATGCTATTAATCGGATGTTGGCATTGTCTAACAAATCTGCGTTTTGAGTTATAGCCTATCAACAGTGGAACTAGAAACAGGAACGGTTCAATTGATTTTGAAGTGTGCCACGTGGACAGTTTCAGAGTGTCTGCGTATCAACCGTTAAAAGTCACTGACTAAAAACTAGCAAGTGTGTATCAAAAAAGAAAAAAGAAAAAAGATGGGTCCTCTTAAAATCCATTGATTCTACAAAAGAATTACAGAAAAATCCCAAATCCATTCCAAAAATTTTTAAAAAAAAAATAAAAAATCCACAACTATATAAATAAATAACGAGAAATGGCAAAAGAAGATGAAAAAAATAAAAATAAAAATTACTAAAAACGGTTTAAATAAAAAGAAATAATTTTTTTAATTAAACTAAGGAAATGAGCGATCGTCATACCTCCTTTGGTAGGGTTCTTCGTCAGACAGTAGAATCTCTCTCTTCTTCTACATGAATTTCTCCGTTCTCAGACCCTGCGAGTTATTTTTATAGCGCGCGCAGTGCTCGGCACGCAATTGCGGATGAGAGTTCATCAAGCATTTTCCTAAATGGTGGTGACTCATCCTTCTCGCATGTGGCACTCGTGTACAGCTATCCAGACCATCCAAATCAGGGACCATACTGTGGATGGAGAATCTTCTCTAAAATTAGCATCGATCAAGCAATCCTCACCATACATTGAATGGACGAGTAGAAGTAAAAAGTGAATGGTCAAAATTCAAATGGTAAAAAAACCAGAGCGTGTAAATTTTGGGCTACGCTCCATTGAGATTGGTGTCAGGGATTTGGATGGTGTAGATTGACAAGTAGCCATTAGCCACCACAATTTATTAATTAGGGAGTTATTTGATGCTCTTACAGAGTATGACTCTTGATACGCCACTATATATTAACTCGAATTAGAACGTCGGTCCCAAAATCATACTGGAGAATCCGAACATCTGATCCGTGGATACTTATTTGCTGAAAGAAGACCACCCGATATCTTTCATTCTGGGCCGTCCAATAAATGTCCACTAATCCAAGGGTTAGATAATCAAATAAGTCATGGTGTTTGGTTCATAATAAATTTAAACTGTGATTTATAGTTTGGACAGTTTACTTTGAAATACACGCACGCTACATTAGCAATTTCTAAGTGCCTGCGTTTCATCCATCACACTTGGCCGGTGTATCAAAGTTCTTTGCTTATGTGGGGCCCACCTTGATGTACGTGGATCCTTGACTGTGGGGCCCACCTTGATGTACGTGTCTTGTATCCACTCCGCCCGTACGTTTCTCCTGATCATTTAAGGAATGAGCAAAAAAAAGTAAAAAATGCAGATATCCAAATATAAGGTGGACCAGACCACAGGAAACAGTGGTGATGGACCATTAAAAACTTTTTATGAGCCATAAAAGTTTTGGATCAAACTAATATTTGTTGGTTTCTTATTTTTGACGTTCTCAACGGAATAGATGGAAAATAAAGATTCCGATCGCCCTATGAAGTTTTTAATGGTGAGTGGTCAATCACCATTCTTTCCTTTGGTGTGGTCGACTTGAGAATGGAATCTGCTGAATTTTTTGGCACATGTTCTGAAAATGATATGGAGAAACATATGGACGTCGTAGATACAAGACACATACTTCACAGTGGCCCCACATTTTAAGATCCACCGACTTTGGTGTAACTGGGATCCATAGAAGATCGTCCACGTCGATGTCGAGACTCAGTTTGGCCGGTAACCCCAGCACCACCCAACTAGTAGGTTACAAAGCTCTCCGTGTCCTAGGATCCATAGAAGCTGCGTCCACGTCGATGTCGACAACTACCTGCTTTCGTACCATAGACGCAGGCTCTCCTTGCCCACATTAATATATGCTTTTTATGGACGCGGATTGCGTCCTACCCCCGCCCGGACGATAATCCGTCCGGGCAGGGCTCTGTGGGGCCCACCGTGATGTAAGTGTTTTATCCAAGCCGTTAATCGCTTTTCTCAGATCGTTTTAAGGTCTTAGCCAAACACTAAGAAAGGTACAGGGCTTAAGTGGACCACAAAGTAAAGATTTAATTTCAACCATTAAAAACTTCTTGGGAGCTGGAGAAGTTTCGGATCAAGCTAATATTTGTTTTTTCACTTCATCCACGTCTACCTGACCTTATTAATAGGTTGGATGATAAAAAAAACATCACAGTGGCCCTTAGAAAGGTTTCAACGGTGAGTGTCATTATCATTGCACCTTCCTCTGATGTGGTCTACCTGGGCTGTGGACCTTCTTCAATTTTATATGTATGCATTAAAATGATATGATAAAAGCAATTAACGGCGTGGATAAAGCACTTACATCACGGTGGGCCCCACATAGCCTTGCCTGGATAAATTACCGTAGGAGCAGGGATAGGACGCAATCCGCATCCACTTTTTATATCATGCTGTTTATCTATTTTTTTATCTCATTATATATCATGATCTATTTTTTTATCTCATTATATATCATGAGTTAAAGAAATGAAGCAAACCTAAAACTTAAGTAATGCTTACCATTGAAAATTTACTAGGATGCAGAATCAAACCTATATGTCTTTTCCCTTCATTTAGAGTACCTGATTGATATAAAGAGTAAGTGATTGATGTAAAGCGGGTTGCGGACATTTTCATGGCCAAGATATCAATGACAAAAGTGATCCAGACCGTCAAACTTTAGATCGGGCATATCTCACAATACGAAATGAGTTAGGGTGTAAAATATATGATTTCGAGGTAGAATGAGCTACTTTAGTCACTCAACCTGCTACGCTGGGTTGCATAAGTCAGGTTTGCAATGATTGTTTCCATGATTCCATTTTTTGTTATAAATAGTTAGTTTTAGTTTAATTAAAACTTTTTATCTTTAATAATTGTGCTCAACGCGAAAAGAGCTTAGAATAATTAGGAGAATAGCTTAGTGAAGCCAAATAAAACACCTACTATTTTTGGTAGAATTTTAAGAGTTTTAGGTCCTGTTTGTTAAATCTAAGGTCTAAAGCCTGAATCTAAAATCTGAAGCCTGAATTTGAAATTTGAAGCCTGAATCCGAAATCTGAAGTCAAAAAACTTGTTTGGTAACTATGGCTGAAGTCCGAAAATTAAGTACTGAATTTGAAATAATTTATTTGTTAACAAACATTTGAAATGTCTGAAATATGTTAATTTAACACATTTGCCCTATCTATCTCCTGTTTGAAAATGCTTTACATTATAAAGGAATTATTTTTTATTAAATGAAAATAAAATTATTCTATTTAATTCAAATAAACTATAAAGTACTTAATAGAAAATTAAAATATCACATGGTATGAAAATGTCATTGACTTAGACTCCTGAATTTTAGATCACATGGTTCCTACAATTCAGCTCATGTGAGATTTTATACTAGGCCTAATAATCATAAATTAATCATACACGTGAATTTCAGCCCTTAGATCATAGTAAATTAGCTACTTGACTTTTATATCCATTTGTACACTTATCAGATCAAAATTATAATCCGTCCATCTTGATCACACCATATGAATATGCTTAACTCACCATTAAAATTACAATCTAAGAAACTTAGACATGTGAAAAAGTCACTTGAATCTAATGATAAACAGGTCCTACCCCTAATCACTTCAGAAATCCGCTTTATGTCTATCCATTTACAAAACTGATAATACAATCACCTGGATACATGACTAGAATACCAACAATCAAGTCTTCCTAGTTTTAGCATGTTATATAACCGTCCATCATAGTTGGATTCGCCAAACGGGCCACGTGAATATCATGATAAACCGATCATCATTAAAAGCTTAGGGTATAAGCCCAAACTACTTGAAAATTTATTAAATAAATGTGCACAAATATTATTTTAAATTATCGAGTGAGCTAGTCCATTTAAAAAGGCACGTGGTTCATCTATAGTTGATCAAGGCTCAAATTGGACCGATGGAAAAAGTACGAAAAAGAGGAATGTTCAATAAATTTCAAGACATTCGGACGAAACACCTTAATATAACGAACATCAAAAAAAGCTACTTAAGAAGTGGATGACAAAGTTGTAAATACCCATTACTATTACATGTCACCGTTAACTCTCTATTGAACTTCGTAGCCCACCCGATCAATATACCTGCTCCATTTTGGAACCTGTCCTAACATGTTATGCCAACCTCGATGAACATAGCGGATTATACCACTTCAAACAATCCAGTGAACTCCAGGAAAATATTCAAATTTATGTTACTTACCTGTCTTCACACGTCACATGTTATTCGTTACTCGTTACGTAAAAGAAGTTTTAACATTACGGGTCATCCATTGGCGGATCGTGCGGCCCACCTAAAGATCGGATCTACTTCAAATTTGGGACCATGGGTTAGCACGGGGTGCTGAAGATGGTGAATGGAGTGGATCTTTCGGAAGATCATCACAAGTGGACCCGACTTATTTTTAATAACAATATAGGAAAGAAACTCATCCGCATGCTGTAACAAGGATGCGAAATTGAAAGTGAAATCCATTGTTGAAACCTTTCTAAGGGCCACTGTGATGTTTTTTTTACCATCCAACCTATTCATTAGGTCATGTATACATGGATGAAGTGAAAACACAAATATCAGCTTGATCTGAAACTTCTCCAACTCTTAAGAAGTTTTTAACGATGGATGTTCAATCCTCACCTTATGATCCAATTAATCATTGGACCTGCTTCTTTTATTGGATCACATTTTAAATTATCTGAAAAAGTTGATGGATGATGTGGATTAAATACATAAATCATAGTGAGGCATAAAATAAGTTTCACAGGTTAAAGGCTGATTTTGTATCGCACAAACAATTTAAAAGAAAAAATTTCTTTAGTAACTTGAATAGGAATACTTCTGGAAGAAAAATTTTTGTTTAAAGAAACATCACGGAGCACATTCCACGTTCACCATTAAGCCGACTCCTATCACGGAAAGAATTCAGTGAAAAACCACTTAGTGCTTTCCATCTTCCGCGTTAATAACGCATTGACAAACACCACTAAATAAGGAAAAATTTTCCCATTTTGTATTAAGTGCAAAACTTCAGCGTTAACAAACACGACTTTAGTTATAGTTTGCTTCTGATTTCTCTTGCTTGATATCTCTACTTAAAGGATTGTGAACTCATTTATTTCATTCATCAATCAAATTATGAATTTATTTGTTTATGCGAGGAATCTAAAAAAGCTTAGTTATCCTTAAAGAAGACGGTAATCAACCACATCACATTCATCCATCCCCGCATCAGTGATTCAATTAATAAGTTGGATGGCACAACAAACATTATATTGAAGTCTAATAATTTTTTAAGAGTAAGAGTCCAATCATCATTGTTTCCTTTTATATTGTTAGTTGAGATTTTAATCTACTTCATTTTTAGGTTTCTGCTATGGTATAAACAAACAAAATAGATATACAAAATGAAACAAAACACGTGTACCATGACAGAGTCGTACAGTTTCAACGTCAGCAAGCTGGCAGGTGTTTATCCCATTTTCCATATAATTTTACAGCATTAGTCGGAAAAATAAATAGATTAAACATCCACCGTTAAAATTTTCTTGAGAACTACAAAAGTTTTATGAGAAGTTGATATTTATGTTTTACTTTCATTTAAATCCGTATTATCTAATCAACAGATTACATGGAAAGAAAATAAACATTGCAGTGAGCGTTAAGAAGTTTTTAAAGGGAGCCTCTAATTATCATTGTTTTCTTTTCTTGTGGCATGGTTCACTTGAGATTTTTATATAACTAATTTTTGGTCTTATACCATAAAATGATCTGTAAAAATAGATAGACGGCATGGATGAAGCACATACATCATTTTGGGGCCCACAGAGCACCAACCACCAGCCATTGGCTGTGGCAGGGGAGTAGCCAATCCGATTTGGCGGTCCACATCCTCGGGTCACATCCGACGTGAACGTGTCAATGTTAAGGCATACTTCATGTCTTACGTCAGCTAAATGAAATACACGGCCGCCGTGGCTGCCGTGACCGACTAGAGATGCCCTCGGTCTTTCATCGAGTATGAACGTAGACTGCTCGCGCTAAAGAGGTCCAATACGGTTTGATTTTCACTCAGTACGGATGGGCCAAGTGGGGCCCATGGTTCATTGATCCAAACAGTTAGAATCAGGGTCCCACCTGTGGATGGTCCATGCACCAGAAATTACTGTGAGAGAATGAATCCTTACCCTACAATGATGTTTCAAAAGCTATACGGTTTAAATAGAAAACACACAAACGGATCACATTGAAAGGAGGGAAGGCCAAGTAATATCGAACGAGGATCCTCCGACAGGGAAATATTTGGTTTTTTCATCGTATACTTTGATGCTCCTCATACAAACGGTCCGGATCTCTTAGATGTACATTTACTTGCTGAATTTGGACCGTTCAACTATTTTCCATTTAAACCGTCTATTTGGGCGAATCCAGTTTGATCATAGTTTCAGGCTAACTTTTGAAGTATTTGTAATGGAAACGGATTGGCTACTCCCCCTGCCACCATCCCGGTTGCTGATGGTCGGTGTCTGTGGGACCCACCATGATGTATGTGTTTCATCCATTCCGTTCATCCATTTTTACAGATCTTTTTAATGATTTATACAAAAAATTAAAGGTATATAAATCTCAGGTGGACCACACCACAGGAAAAAATAGTGATTGGATATCCACCATTAAAATCTTCCTAAGGCCTACTGTACTGTTTATTTGACATCCAATCTGTTGATTAGGTCATGCAGGCCTGGATGAAGGAAAAAAACAAAGATTAGCTTGATTCAAAACTTTTATAGCCCTCAAAAGGTTTTTAATGGTAAATGCTCATTCAACACTCTTTACTGTAATGTGGTCCACTTGAGATTGGGATATACCTAAGTTTTATTCTTGTATCATAAAATGATCTGAAAAAATATATGGACGGCATGGATGAAACACATACATCATGGTGGGGCCCACAGAGTACCGACCATCAGCCATTGGCCGGTGGCAGGGGACTAGCCAATCCGTTTCCATTTGTAACATGTAGTGGGGCCACGTTCTGGAAAGTCTCGTCTGAGGTTCATTTTATGCCACGTGTGCAACTTACGTTTGTTTAAGAGGTCAGCGCTCTCGTCATGATGGATGGTGGTGTGGTGGGCATGCGGACTCTCCTGCAAGCAAAGCCAGCTTGGATAGATGGGAGCGGATAAGGTGAGATCCCTGATCCACCGAGGTGGGTGGGACCCCTGACTGTGGAGCCCACTGTGATGTATATGACTACATCCAGGCCGTTCATCCGTATTGAAAGCTCATTGTAAGGCATGATCCAAAAATTAAAAATAAAAAAATCCAAATAAGAGGTGGATCATAATATAGGAACCAGTGGTAGTCGATCACTAAAAACTTCTTGTGGGCCGCAAAAGTTTTGGATCAAGTTGATATTTATGTAGTCTACTCATCCAGAAAATTTTGACCTTATCAACAGGTTGGATGCCAAATAAACATTCCGGTGGTCCGATGAAGTTTTTAATGGTGGGGATTCAATTACTACTATTTCCTGTTGTATGGTCCACTTGTGATTTGAATCTACTTCATTTTTTGGATTATGTGTTAAAATGAGCCTTCAAAATGGTTGGACGGTGTGGATTTAATGCACATACATCACTGTGAGCCCCACAGTCAGGCGTCCCACCCACCTCACTGGATCCCGGGTCTCATCTAATCCGCTCTCTGGATAGATGGGGCATATAGATCAGTGATATAGACCGTTGAACAGGTAGATCGTAGCATGGATGATGGAAGAAATAAAAATTCTTTTGATCAATGGCCTACAAATAAATGGTTTGAAAGAAAGTACAGAAACGGTTCATATTTAACCGTTAAAAGACTACATACTAAGCTTCAATTGAGCCCCATTGGAATAACGGTCTAGATCACTGGTCTGTGGGCCCGATTGTCTATACTCTAGGCTCGATGATACTGTACACAGCCTTAGCTGGAGGTTCGACATAATTCCTCTCCATTCAAAGGCTTAGATTAAAAACGTATTTTTAAAGATATACGCTGCGTTGTATCTAAACTTTTCAATGGACCCATCACTACATGCCTTGGCCTGAGCATTGGTTACTACTTATTTTTGTTTTCATTCGTTCATTTTTGGAGAACCAATTTCATACCTGTGACCAAAAGATTAAAGTTACCTTTTGTGTATGCCATCTCCAGGGTGGGGCCCTTCTGATGAACGGTCCAGATCCTGTACAACTGAGCTATATCTGTGGCTTTAGGTTTGCTGTGCACGGGAAACAACATTAGATATTTCTCTTTCCAGCACCATTTATTAAACACTTTTTTTTTTTTTAATACACACGCGCACACACCCCCACACACTCACGCCACACGCACACACACTCCACACACGCACACCGTGGGATTGCACCACCATGGGTACTCGAACCCTTGACCTGGTGTTGAAACTCTAGGAGTCTACCACCCATGTAAGACTAAAGACCCGGGTGGTTGACCCAGCTAAGGGTAACCAATCACATTCATCCGCAACATGGATATAGTAAATTTTTTCCAGGCAATGAGCAGAAGATATATATATATATATATATATATATATATATATATATATAAAAGAAATACTCACACATAACTTAGCTAGACTATTCAAATTGGTCCAGATAATCTGTGCATAAAATTATTAAAATATTTTTCTTTATTTACATATAATGCATATGATGCCTACTTATGAAAGGCTTTGTGACATCAAGTAGTATATGGATATGTTGGGAGCACGTGTCATGGATCTTGCTTGCTTGTAGAACATGGATCAATGGTTAAATTTTATCAGGCAAAATTTAGTAAACGGATTTTATATTTGAATCAACGTTTGTAAGTTGAAACTAGATTATTGGAATAGGTTTGGGACAACCCATTTTTCTTGTATAAAAATTTGATGTACTATTGATATAAAAAAATATATATTCTATACCTTTAATATATTTACAAAGAACTTTAATTGATTAGCAATTGGATTTCTTATACATCTGATATATTACTCAAACCTGTGCACACCTTCGAGGGTTATGTCACATTTTTATTTTATTTTATTTTATAAAACAAACTTATTCCTCCTTCTTCTCTCTTCACGTTTAATGCTCTCTCCCTATCTGCAGCTTCGAAACCGACGTCAATTGACTCTTATCCATAAGCAACTTCTTGCCAGCTTGTGATAAATCCGTTCGGTCCATCAGTTTGTTTATATTATGTCAGAACATGGGCTCAAAACTAAGACGGATCGAAAACTCTAGTGGCCACATAACATGAAAAGCTACAGATTGAATGTCCATTGTTGAAACATTAGTCGGGCCACAGAAGTTTTGTATCAGGCTAATATATTTGTTTTTAAAAGAGGTTTCAACCGTGACACTCTATCCACAACCCATATTAGCCGTTGATATACCTTATTTTTTGGCCGTTCGTAACAATCACCACTATTTAGAGTGGTGTTGTCCACAACGTTTTATAAGTGTATAATGCTAGCATTACGGGATTAATTACGACCTTAAATTATACTACCCCGGTGTCATTGGACACGGACTAGCTACTAAAGTGATGTCAGTACCTTATGTGAGCCCAACCATGATGTATGTGTTTTATCTACAGGGTCCATCCATTTGAAGATATCATTTTATGGCATGATACAAAGAATCATTCAAATTCAAAGTTGAAGTCAATCCACCATAGAAGAAAGTGGAGATTGAATGCCTATCCTTAAAAACATCTTGAGGCCACAGAGGCTTCCGGTCGAGTTGATATTTATGGTTTTCCTTATTCCATGTTTTTGTTAACTTATAAATAGGTTGGATCTCAAATTAACATCATGGTGTGCCACGAAGGTTTCAACTGTGGTTGTCATTGCTCTCACTATTTTTTGCGGTGTAGTTCACTGGAGCTTTGGATCTATCTCATCGTCCGGCTCATGCACCACTTCAACTAGACGAATAATAAGAATATAATACATACATAATGGTGGAGCCCACGGAACGTGGCCAGATCACTTCTTTAGCGAGTTACCGTCGGGGTCAGTAGCTAATCCGCGACTGCTAACCATTACGGGCATTAACTACAACCTTAAATTACGCCTGACAGTAGTGTTTTGTGTTTTGGAGACAGGTATAACATGGACTCCCACTCCTGGTTTTTTATTGTTTGGGGCTACCCTGTTATGTGCGTGAGATCCACTTTTAATTACCATTGGATGTGTAATCAAGTAATAAGCCTACAACCAATAAATCAGGCTAACCTGTGATTTAAATGGGCCACACCAATGAAAATAATTAGGAGAGAGACATCTGCCCTTGATTTTGACGGGACCCATCATGATGAATCCGTAAAATCTATTCCAATCATTAGATGTCACGTCAAAAGTAAGCATAGGTCCCAAAAATCATGTTCATATATATGATTCATACGAGCCACTCTATGGGAAACTGTTTGGAGGGTGAACCTTTCCATGTATACTAATTCCAATCGTGTGGTCCTCTTGGACTATCAATGGGGATAAATTTTGACACCTTGATCTAAGGTTGAGTGACATAAGTGATGGTCAGGATTGATTTAAGCCGTGTCACATTTACTTACATTTGGAAGAAAATGCAATGTCCAACTAGTTGTCTTAATTAATGTTAATGAATGATGCCGATGCAAAAGATACTTTGAAGAGTAAAAGAAGCTACTGGCTTGGGATGGCCCCACCATGGTGTCTATGTAAAATCCACCTCAGTCATTATCTAGGTTACCCAATGTTACACGAAGGGCCGTTAAAATAGCATCATCAGTGGTTTAGATAGACCACATGATTAAAAACAATCTACAAGGAATGCTTACACTGGAGATTATTTCCCTTGGTATGTTCCCACTTGAATAATTTATGAGCCTTCATTTTAGCCATTAGGCTTAGAATCTGGTGTCGAATCCAGTGGTTGGAATGGATTTCACATGCTCATCACGGTGAAACTGGTAACAATCAAGGGTGGATCTCTCTCTCAACGGTTTCTATTAGTTTGGCCTACTTGAATCACATATCAGCCTAATTTTTTGGCTTTGGACCCTGCACAGGATTACACATCCAATGATAGGAGTAGATATCCTGGCACGCATCACGCAAACGTAAAAAATTAGGGGTGCCGATTAGATACTGACAAGGTCAGTAGCCATTGTGTCGTCACTAAGCTCTGTGGACTCCACCGTGGTGCATGTGTTGTATCCATACTGTCAAACCATTTGTAGAGATCGTTTTATGGAATTAGAAAAAGAATTATACAGATCTAAAGTTCAAGTGGACCCACCATAGAAAACTGGGGGATCAGTCGTACCCACCGTTGAAATATTTATAGGGCCCACCATGTTCTATTTTTTAGATTCAACCTATTCATAAATTAACATAGCGATAGATGAAGCGAAAACAAAAATATAAACCTGATCAGAAACTTACGTGGCCCATAAGAAGTTTTGAACGGTGGATGTCACTGTCCCCACTGTTTTCTATGGTGGGGTCCACTTGAACTTTAGATCTATCTCCTTATTTTTATCATGTCATAAAAAGATCTCTCCAAATGGATGGATGGTTGGATATAACACATGCATCATGGTGAGGTCCACATAGCTTGGTGACGTCACTTCAGTAACGATTTGGTATCTAATCCGCGCCCAAAAGGTGGACCTCTTGGATGGTTGGTTCCCAGATATGTCGGACGTTCCGATATAAGCAGGGGAGTGAATAAGTGTTACCGAGTAACAAAGTATAGGGTGATTACCTTACCGTTTGACTCACCTTCATGTATACTCCTAATTAATATCCACGTCATCCATCAGTTTTTATACATCATTCCCGTATATGATCCTAAAAATAAAGTAGATACAAATTTTAAGTAGACCACGTCCCATAAAAGAGTAGATATTGAATACCTACCATTAAAAATTTTCCGAGGGCCTATCGTAATGTATTTTTAGCCCCCCAACGAGTTAATAAGGTCACACTGACATCGATAAAGGAAAAACACAAATATTAGCTTGATCCAAAATTTTATGGCCTTAAGAAGTTTATAAAAGTCAATTACCAGTATTTAGAGTGATGTGGTCAATTTTTATTTCCCTTATTCTATGTTTTTGTTAACTTATAAGCATGTTGGCATCATGGTCATCATCGTCTCCACTGTTTTATGTGGTGGGGTTCACATGGGCTTTGGATCTATCTCATCCTTTGGTTCATGCCCTAAAATGATCTCTCCAAATGCATAAACGGCGTGGATACAACACACATGGTGGAGCCCACAAAACGTGTTGATATCAATACATTAGCGAGTTACTGTAGGGTTCAGCAGCTAATCCACGAGAGCATTACTGCCACCTTAAATTACGCCTGATAGGGGTGTTTAGGGTGTTTTGGAAGCAGGAATCACATGGACTCTCACTCCTGAATTTTTTTTTAGCCTACTTTGATATGTGTGTGAGATCCAATCTGATCATTAGATGTGTAATCAATTAATAAGCCTATAACCAATAACTCAGGCTACCCACGATTCATATGGGCCACACCAATAAGAATAATTAGGAGAGAGAGATCCACCCTTGATTTTTTACAGGCTCTATCATGAAGAAACCGTGAAATCTATTCCAACCAGTAGATGTCACACCAAAAGTAAGACTGGGTTCCAAAAATCAGGTTCTATCTATGATACATTTGAGCCACTTAAAGGGAAACTGTTTGGAGGGTGAACCTTTCCATGTACTCTAATTTCCAATCGTGTTGTTCTCTTGAACTACGGGTGGGGATAAATTTTGAGACCTTGGTCTAAGGTGGAGTGACATACTTGATGGTTGGGGTTGATTTTACATTAACACCATGATGGGGCCCGCCTAAGCCGTGGCCACTTTCCCATGCTAAAATGAAATTAATCCGCAGTGAAAGCATTTACTTACATTAATCAAAAAGAAAGTTTTCGTTAAATGCATAGCTAGTTGGACGAAAATGTAATGTCCAAAGCATTACTCTGGAGAGAGAGAGAGAGAGAGAGAGAGAGAGAGAGAGAGAGAGAGAGAGAGAGAGAGAGAGAGAGAGAGAGAGAGAGAGAGAGAGAGAGAGAGAGAGAGAGAGAGAGAGAGAGAGAGAGAGAGATATCTGACCATCTGACCATCTTGGCTTCTTCCTACCGTTTAATTGCAAGGAAAAATGGATGGTTGGAGGTATCCCATTAGTAGGGATTTGCATTATACTTAAAACATGCACGCCTAGGTGGTTGGCAACGCACACGGTGGTCATATTACAGTATTACTAATCAATGAAACCAACCACTCTGTCCGTTTGTTCGTGAATACGCGACTCGAATAATATATAAATGCGATAGTTAACGTCTTTACGTCGCATGCACGCACAGCCAATTTAGACCGTCCAAATAAAGTTGTGGATACATTATAACCCAAAGATCAAACGCGTTGAATGGTTGTAACCATCAATCGTCAAATGGTTGGCCACATGTGGTATTGTCGGCCCAAGTCCAACTATCTAAATCAGTTTCATCGGGTTAGATTATTGGGGCCCACACGTTATTGGTCAATCTAATCATAAAAGATTGGGTTATGTGCCGCAATAGTCTTGTTTCGAGTTTTCACCAAAAACGGCTCTTGCTCCTGGTCAAGGGTTCAAGTATCCATAGGCAGTGAAGTCCCACCATGGCATGAGTGTGTAGGGCAGTGGGGGTGTGTGTGCGGGTGTCCTATCTAACTAGAATAGTGTCGTGGGGCGTCCACATAGGAATTGCCACCGGGCCATTCGCTTAAACCACTCGTATGTGGGGTACCATAAATAAATTAACCTTGGTTAGCTTATTGGGATGAACCAATCTAGTTATGATTAGACCGAGTGTGAGCCGTCAAGTCAGATAGCCCTTTTACCCTTAATAACAGCCCGCGCGGGCCATACAATAGTTAAGGAAGGTCAAAAAAATTTAAAATTTAAGGGAATCAAAGATCTCACTGGGCTTGTGGTCCATCATAGACCACGGACTCAGTAGGCATCCAAAAATTAATTATCCTTGCCATTTCAGCAGTGCTTGCCAAACACAACTTACCCAAGGCCAGAATTGGAATCTGGCACTTATAAATAAAACTGAGATTTCAGGCTTTGCAACCGTCGGATCTCTTCTACATTTACGGTGACGGTCTAACGTATTTTCCTACACCCGTCCACAAAATTGGGGACCTGATCGTGGAACGGTAATCGTTGATCGAAAATCAGATCCGTACGATCAAATCCCATATCCGATCGTTCCTAAAATTTGCATCACCCTTCATCGGGCCATGGAGCACCTATCCTATAAGTTTCATGTCCAGAGGGTCACCAAAACCGCCTCAATCATTGGAATGGACCCCATAGGGCCATTTAAAGATCGGAACTGTATGATCAAACTCTATATTCGTTCATCTGTTTGTTCCCAAACTGTGCATGACCTTTCATCGGGCCATGAGACACCTACACACCAAATTTGGTGGCCAAGGGGGTGTTAGGGCCACCCCAACACTACTAGGGAGTCTTAGAGGGCTATTTTGAGAAGAAGTTGAAACTAGGGGCCAAGGGGCCCAAGTTTAGGAAATAAAATTCTAGCTTCTTATCTCATAACTCTCACCACAACTACCACCACCAAGGGAGTAAAGTGAGAGCAAGGAGAGAAAGATAGTGTGAAGGAGAGCAAAGGTGGACCTTAGATCGAGGTGGGGCCCAAGGAAATCAAATCTTATGACTCCCTACCCCTCCTCCAAGAAGAAACCCTCCACCACAACCGCCCATTCATTCCATTGATCGTTTAGGTAAAAGCCCTCATCCATTTTCTTGAAACCCTTGAGTTGAGAAAAGATTTGCATGAAAAATTCTAACATGCAAATGGTTGCTTTAGGGATTCTGGCCGTTCGACTCCAAAAATCTACATTCCTAGGTCGTCTTCTAAGCCTTCCACGATCCGAAGGTGCAGACTATTAACCTTAGGTGGCCTAACACCAATTTTATTATGAGTTTAATGATTTTGAATGCTTGGATGATGTGTTTGGAGGATCTAGAGAGAAACCTAGGAAGCACCTTACCTTTGATTATTTAAATTTAACATGGAGTAGTTGTGGAATGTTGTTGTTGTTCTTATGTTTGGGTAGAAATTTAATGTTGTATGCTAATGTCTTGTGATTCGTGTGTAATGTTCCTTATAGCATGTTTGTCGCCTCTTGTATGATTGGGTAGGAAGTTAATGGTTGCATGCCCATGACTTGTTGATCCATATATGATGTATCGTATAACATGTATGACTCATTAACACTTGTGCTTGTGTTCCTATGATGTATGGAATGCTTATTTTCCTCACTAACCCACACAATACACCTGCACCTTTAGTTCACTTCATGATTTGCTTTGCTTGGTAGAGAAATTGAGATTCTATGTCGGAAGTTATGGACGCATGTTTTTACTTATATTAGATGATAACCATGTTTGTAGCATGTTATGAATTACAATCAACCTTAGGGTTAGTCAGGAAAATGAAAAAAGTGAAGGTAGTCTCACTGGTAGGACTATCCTGAGGCTAAACCCATAAATTTGGGCGACAATAGTTAGACTATATGGGTCACTTGTATCCGATGTCGTCTGTCACGTGCGTTCCTGAATCGTATGGTCTAGCTTATTTACTGACCAACCTTGTTTATTAACCTTGTTTGCTCATATATGTATGGAACGTGGAACACCCTACAACCATTATAGCTCATCGATAACTAAATTGAAATCGATCTATCGCCTCGTGAGCCGGGCATGGTGGAATGAGACTCTGTGTCCGAGCTGTCAGCCTACGCTGGGGTAAAACGCCTCCCCGTAGTGACCCCGAGCGATCCCTTTTTCTTGGCATTGCCCATGTGCTTGAAGTCGGGGATGAAAAATTCGACAGGATCAAGGATCGCGGAGTCTTGGCCTTACACGTTGGGGGGCCTTAGCCTCGCAACTAGTTTATGGCATTGATACGTAGGGTGTATTAGTTTTCCTAACTTGCTAGATGAATGGATCTAACTAAAAACTCGGCTAATATTTCTATCACATCGCACTAGCTAGGTTGACGACTCGGCAGTCGAGGTCGCAATGAGAGAGTGTTATTCATATGCGATCGTTAGACGGAGTCTCTCGAGGGAGTGTTATGGCGAGGGCATGTATCATATCATCTATCATGCATATGCATTAATAAGATTAGTCAGGTGTTTATGAATGATTGTTTTTCATTAAGTTTATGATATAATTGATGCCTGTTATAACTTAAGACTAATAATACCCACTAAGTTGATCACTCACTCCTACTCTGGGACGGTATTTTAAAACACCAACCAGATTCTTCCGTAGTTGCAGATGACGAGGAGTATGAGGAGCCTGATGGCATGAGCTTAGACGAGGAGGACGAGCTGCCCTACTTCCAGCTGATGGACAGTTCCCCGTCGGCCCAGTAGGCTGGATTTGGACCGCTGAGCAGTGGGCTCAAATCTATTTTTTTTGAACATATCATTCTTTTTTTTTGGTTTTTGTTAGGTAACACCTTTTGCGACCCATTTATATTTTTGGACCTGTATATATTCTAAATCTCTTCTATTTCAGTAGACTTGTGTGGTTGTGCTTTATGTTACAGAAAATTCCAAGTTGCATATTTAAACCTGATTAAACAAAAATTAATGAAAATTAATTTTAAGTGACACTCAGAAATTTGGAAGTCGAGTGTATGCATGATCCCCGATTTCTAAGGCGTTACAGTGAGTGTTTAAAAAAAGAAAAAAGAAAAAAATGTTTTCACCAAAAACGGAATAAACTCCCACGTGGAGTTATTTGGTAGTCTACGGAATATGTTCATCCATTTGCAGCAGAAGCATGGCATGCATGTTCCTAAGATAAACCCTGACAAATCATGGACCACCAAAGATATTTCATAACCTAGAACATCAGATTAATCGAATGATCCTACCCTTTAATTAATATACATTTGTTTGTTGAATTTTGATAGTTAATCACGTAGTATTTTAATAGTAGTCTATAATTGCTTTAACGGTGAGAATTCAATATCCTGAATGCTAGATTTTTAAGCAGCCCTTCATAAATTTAGCCTTTTGTTTATGTCTTCAATTCAAGGGGTCTTTTCAAAATGTTTTTCATTTCTTGAAAATAAGAATAATAATGATAGGTAATGTGTTCCTAGCCATCCAATTAGTGGGCCAAAAAACAAAAATAATGTGTGAATTAGTGGGCCCCCCCAAAAAAAGCCCATTAAGTAATTTGTTGAGAGTGGGATTTAAACCCACGCCCTTTCAGATCAGAACCTTAATCTGGCACCTTAGTCCAACTCAGCCATCTCAACTTAATGAAAACATATATCATAAATATCATGTTTTTTAAAATCCAAACACTTGATGTGGTTCCAAGGTTACAAAGTTTTAAGTTGGAACTGAAACAATCTGAATGGATATTCAAGGGTTAGTCATTTGGGTCATTTTCTTCCATTGAAAAGCATTCAATGCAATGTGAACACAGGGTAGGAAGAATAAAAGACCACGCACCCACTCAGACACGGAGATTGACATCTTACATGAGTGAATGTAATGATAAGACATTGTCGAAGAAATTCAGAAAATAATGTGTGTGGTGATATCCATATGTGAAGGATGGAGTTATTCAAACTCACATCTTTTCTCTTAATATTCCTTCTAGGGTGGTGAAAGTTTTTCAATTATTATAGTAGCTTAAAAAGCCTCATTGATCATCATACATTCGGATGAAACTTCATTAGTAATGTTTTTGTAAATCATATACCTGATTTATTACATACTTATCGTCTACTATCTTAAAATCAATATTGTTATTGGCTACATATTTTTTTTGTTCTGCAACCATTGTTATGAATTTCTTTTTGAGGTAGTCACACAGTTAACTGGCCAGCAAACAATGAAATAAATATCATTGTTATTGTTTGACATTGCATTGAGATTATAATTTTGGCACTAATAGTTATCTTTTTCCATTTGGATTGTTCAAAAAATATTGCCGGTTTATTTGACTCAAGTGATGGGTATGAACTTTGATGACATAGATCGACTTGAGGATGGTGAGATAGAATTTCATTTTCCACTGACATCTCTTGAAATTATTTTTTTAAAAAATAAATATATCTCAATTCTATAAATCTCAAAAATAGCTGCCATAGATATCGAGATTTTGAGAGAGAAATATATCTTTAAATTAGTAGTATTAATAAAGAGATAAAATAGAAAATCAAAATATTGTAGACAAGAAATAATAGAAATATTATCTGGAGAGATAAGGTAGTAGCTATCTTAAAGACAAATTTTCTCCCACAAGTAAGATCCTTGATGAACTGAGTTTCAACAACTCTACCTTGTGGGATATAAAAAAACTCTCATTCTTGATGAATAGCTTTGATTAGGTGCATACACGATCTTAGTCACACGAATCTAAGCTTGCTCTTATCGATTTTCCTAAATAAAGGAATGTAGAAAGAAAACTCAGAGAAGAAACTAGACAGAAGAGGGGAGAGATTTTTCTATATATGTAAAATGAGAAATGAGAAGCCTTTATAAAGAAATAAGGAATGGTCGTTGCACACGGCGCGCATACGAGTAACGCATTAATGACAAATTGTCTCATACAGGCTCATTAGTTATTTATTGGTGCATAACAACACTCTACCCATGCATGCATGGGCATGACAACACTCTTGAAGATAACAAACCCAATACAAATAATAAGCCGAAGTCTAATATAAAAGCCTAAGTTTCCCGTCTCCTTTTCAAAGTGGAACTAAACCCAACACCAAAACCACGAGACAAGGGGAAATTTCTTATTTTAAATTCAAAATTTTTAACAGAAGTAGAAGAGTGGGAGAGTAGAAGCAGAGAGGAAGTTGGAGAAGTGGAAGTAGATAAGGAGAGAATTCCTTTCACGTGACTTCCTCCACACGTCTAATCCACACGCATGGAGACTTATCATTTCTTCAGTGGCAGATCTGCTACTAAGATGTAGAAGAGGCCCATGACTCCAGTATGTATTTGGCTGTTGCTATAATTCGATTTGAGAGTCAAAACCTCTCCATCTGAGATCTTAACAGACCCTGGCTTCGGATAGCAAGTGGACATGCCAACAATATAGCCATCCTCATTCCCTGCTTCTTTCCCGTTTCCATAGATTGGTATTGAAGAGCATATAACTCTGCCATCCTGGTTCAATTCATACAAACCATGTGAAAACAAAAGTCAGATAATTCATTGGAGATAGGATTCTTCAAACATTTCTTACATGGAATACATAAGTTAAAAAATATGGCATGAAAATCATAAAAGGGGGAAATATTTTAATGGATTATAAACAAGGAAAAATAAATATATATTTTTTTCAGCACCTGTCCATGAAGAGTTGAACCAACTCCACCCCAATGCTGGTGGGCCACCCCATAGATAACATCGCCCCCACGAGGCATGACGATGCTCGTCTTTTTGGAATCTACACAATGGCCTTTGCCCATGTCTGCCGCACCACACGGCTCAACGTCATATTCAACCTGGATCAAGCAATCAATTACCATTAATGTTACATCAATTACCATTAATGTTATGATCAGTGTCATGAAAGAGATTGACCATTTAACACTTGTGTGGCCCATCTGATAACAAGATGGGCCTATTCCGGGACTTTCAGGGGGAGTGTGTAGGGACTG
The DNA here is from genome assembly GCA_037074715.1 of Magnolia kwangsiensis. Taxonomy (NCBI): domain Eukaryota; kingdom Viridiplantae; phylum Streptophyta; class Magnoliopsida; order Magnoliales; family Magnoliaceae; genus Magnolia; species Magnolia kwangsiensis. The sequence goes on along the minus strand of CM073574.1, from coordinate 166,574,004 downwards.
AGATGGAAGCTTTCTTTAGCGTTTTCTTTAGGTGACGGTTTGGGATCCAATACTCATGCAGAAGTTAAAGCTCTGGTCGAGGGGCTAGAGCTATGCATGGACTGTGGGTTCACGAAAGTGGAAGTGGAGAGTAATTCTATGGTTTTGATTGATATCCTGAACGGCAGGCCCATGTCCGGTGAGATGTGGTATTGGTGGAGCTGGGTTGATTTGTTCATGCGTCGGGTTAATGTAAAGATTTCTTTTGTGCAGAGTGAGGCTGTGTTGGATGGTCCGGTGAGATGGGGTAGTGAATTGCAGAGAAAGCGGCTGTTTATTTTGCCGAGCTTCTTCCTGCCATTAGAGGAAATTTACCCCTACTAGAGACATGAGAGACGGTGTTCTATGTAATTGAGTACATTGTGGGGTATATGACAGGCAAGGCCCATCGTTCTTTTTTTATTTTTTATTTGTGGCGAGGGCCTGCCCAAAATCTTATAGGTCTCTTTGTAAAAATAAATATATTCACTTAAAAAAACGGTCTTCTTGTAATAATTAAAACAAAAACAAAAAGATGGGTCTGTTAGGAGGACACGACACGTACAAGGTGGGTCTGTCTGATTGTGTGGATCATACACACATGGTTTGTCTGAGTGTAGTGGAAAGTAAGAAAGATATATATATATACCTTGCAACCGAGTCGAGCATTTTCACTGGTTGAATTTGTTCTCTTCCCAGAATCCGTTACATCGAATATGTATATCTTAACAGGCACAATGCTATCATGCCAGTCGACCCACTTCACAGTGTATCTCAAGTAGAGCTTTCTCTTCACATTCTCAAAGCTTTTTCTCAACTTACACTGCGTCTGATCATAGCAACAACGAAGACCACCAATGTAATCCTTACTCAAAGGACTACCACTTCCATCCTTCGTCACGTTATAAAGATTGCACCTACACTCGGTGCACCCCATTCGATCAACCACACCCCGTGTATCAATTGCATGGACATTCAGATACCACCTCTCCACATACCCATTTGGAATTTCAACAGGATTCCCGACTTCTATGCCGTAAGGGTCCGGCACGTGCGTGGAAGTCCGTCGTGTTTCTGATCCAAGCCCATAGTACTGCCCAAGCACATCTTCCTGGCAAACTCCAGCATTCCTCACAAAGGTGATATTCGTATCCACAGCTGAAGAGTTACTGTAGTATCTAGCCAGGACCCAATGGTGGAGATAAGTCTCATAAAGTGGGATAGGATTCCCCGCCTCATCGATCACTTCACCATTGAAGTCCTTGAGAGCAATGTGGCCTCTTGGGAAGTCGACATTGAGGTAGACTTTGTTCGACACGGATCCTGATCCTAGCACGAATGCAGGGGATAGAAAGATGGCGGTTTTCACCCCATTTTCATTTTTCAGAAGAGTTCGCGAGGAATGAACAGATATGGTTAAAAGTAGAATTGCTGATGATAGTATCCACCATTGAGAAGAGTATTTCATTTTTGCTACAATTCATCAAAAAGAAGAAGAATAGACTGTCAATCTCTGCCTAAAAAGACTACAGATACTAGTGAAAAATGCAAGCATATTTTCAAAGAAAAGTTTTAGAGAGAGAAAAACTGCATGCTTTAAAGAGAGGAAAAATACAATGTTTAGATGAGACATGCTCAGCCCAAGAAACTGTACATGTGGGGCTCATGGAAATCAAAATCGTTATGACGCGCGACATCGTTGGAGGGTTGTACTCCAAAAAATCTAAGCCCATTGGATGATCTTATCCTAACTATCTACAATCCCATTAAATATGTATCCTTGGTTATGAACTTGTGAGTGTCAAAGGATTTGAACTAGAAAGCAAGTGCCCACAGAGTGGACAGCTATAATCATCCATTCAATCTGAATTTCTTGGATTAGTTGGGTGTTAGATTAACTGGGCATCTAGCTGGAGTCTCTTGGGCTATGCCAAGTTCCATGGAAGCTCTCCTCAGTAATTGGCATGGGAAAGCTGGGGAAGCGGTGGGTAAAAGAAAGCGTGTTATTCTTCTTGCGGTGTTTTTGGCTCTAGGAGCAAAACGAAATAACCGTTGTTTTAAAAATAATACAGTGGGGGGGAGTGTGTTTCTGAGCGTTTTAGTTTTCTTTAGAGATTGAGCTCCTTAATCGCTCTGTAAGGGAATTGGCAGTTTGGGCTTTCTTTTCTTTTGTTTTGTTTGTATTTTTTTTTTTTTCTTTTCTTGGTTGTGCCTTCGATAAATGATATTCTTGCCTTAAAAAAAAAAAAAAAGACTCGGTGGCACCCACCATGATCGATGTAGAGGGGGTCGCAGACACTTTCATGTCCAAGATGGATCAGAGAAGGCCTAATCAGAGGCAGAAGTCATCAAGACCGTCAGAACCTTAAAACAGGCATATCTTGCAAACTGAAATGAATTACTTAACGTACTATATATAATTTTGAGGTAGGATGAGCTACTTTAGTAAACCAACCGGGCTATGCTAGGTTGTCCATGCCAAATTTGTGAGATTCTATCATTTCGACAGCTAAATTTTGTGTTTAATTTAGTTTTTACTATTAATAGTAAGTTACAAATTTTAGAGAGTTTTAATTATAGTTTAATTCGTAAACTTCTTCCTAGTCTTGTTATGTTCATTCCTGCATCAATGATGCATCTGTTTAATCTATGTCATCTATCCATTTTCCACCTCATTTAAGACAAGAACCCAAAATTGAAGCATATCCAAAGCTCTGTGGCCCCACCACAAGAAACAGTGAGGATTGAACGCCTATGGTTGAAAATATACTGGGGCCATTGAAGTTTTGTTATCAAACTAATATTTGTCTTTTCCCTTCATCTAAGTTTGTGTGCCACACCATACAAAACAGTGAGGATAATATCATCCATCGTTGACACTTTCCTTGTCATCCAACCAGTTCATAAGGTTACATAGAAATAGATGGAAGGAAAACACAAATATCAGTTTGATCCAAAACTTCTGTGGCACAGAAGTTTTCAACAGTAAGCGTTCAGCTCACATAGTTTCCTGTGGTGTGGTTCACTTGAGCTTTGGTATCTTCAAAATTAGGTTCATGCCCTAAAATGAACTTGGTAAAACAGATGAATGGTGTGGATAAGAAAAATACATCATGGTGGGACCCACAGACTTTGCTCCCAATAGCCTATTGAGTTACTCAACGGTCGACGTCATTATCCCCTGTTTCCAGTTGTGTGGTCCACTCGAGCTCTGGACATGCTTCAATTTTTGGCTTATGCCCTAAATGAGCTGAAAAATAGATGGATGGCTTGGATGAAACAGATGCATCACTGTGAGTGATGCCCCACAGTCCTGACACCATGCAGCTATGTCACGCAATCCACGTCCCAATTTGGACGGTTTGGATTGAGGTATGCATAAAGAGAACATGGCACCCAGATAACGAAAATCTAAACCGTACAAATCGTGCATCTCAGTTTACATGGCTAGAAACCGAAAATTCAATCTATTTGATTTCCTAACTGGCTTATAAGTGGGATTTCAATGGACGGTCAAGATGAAATGTATGGAATGGTTCAAATTCAGCAAACAAATGCTATTAATCGGATGTTGGGATTGTTCAACCAAACCGAGTTTTGAATTATAGTCTATCTACAGGGGGCCCCGAAATATGAACGGTTCAATTTAAGTTTGAAGTGTGTCAGTTGTCCAATTTCTGAGTGCCTGTGTATCAACCGTTAAAAATCACCAACTCAAAACTTAGAAAACGTATGCCATAAAAAAAGAAAAAAAGAAGATGGGTCCTCTTAACATCCGTTGATTCTACAAAAGAAATACAGAAAATTCCAAATCCGTTTAATATATATATTTTTAAAAAAGCCCACAACTATATAAAAAAATTGAGAGAAATGGCAAAAGAAAAAAGAAAAACTATAATAAGGAAATGAACGGTCGTCGTACCTCCTTTGATGGGGTTCTTTGCCAAACAGTAGAATATCTCTCTGCCTATGGCTGTCTTTTATCTGATCCTGCGAGTTCGTTTTTATAGTGAGCGTAGTGCTCGTTGCACAATTGCAATGATAGTCCATAACGCATTTTCTAAAATGGTGGTGACTCATCCTCCACACATGTGACATTCGTATACAGCCATCCAGACCATCCAAATTGGGGCCACATTGTGGATGGAGAATATACTCTAAAAATAAAAATGATCAAGCAACCCTAACCATAAATTTAATGGACAATTAGAAGTATACCGTGAATGGTTAAAATTCAAATGTCAAAAATCCCAAAGAGTTATCATTATCTTCTCAGTGTAAGTTTTGAGAAATCGGATTAGTACAGGTTTCATCCACACCGTCCATCCAGTTTTCCAGTTCAATTTAGTGCATGATTCCAAAAGTGAGGCAGATCTAAGGTTCAAGTAAACCACACAGTGGGGATTGAATGCTAACCATTAAAAACTTCTTAGGACCCACAGAAGTTATGATCAAGCTGATATTTGTGTTTTCCCTTCATCCAGGTCTATGTTACCTCATGAACAGGTTGGATGACAAATAAACATCACGGTGGGCCCTAGGATAGTTTCAACGGTTGGATCATCACCGTTACGTCATGCATTGTGGTCAATCTAATCATAAAATAGTGGATTACTTGCACCGCAATCTTCGAATCTTCGGTTTCCAGATTTTTAAGTGTAATTATTTGGTAGCCTAGGGACTGTATTTCATCCGTATACACTCAGAACCAATAAGATTGGAATGAATGTAGATCGTACCCTCTGATTAATGTACATTTGTTTGTTGAATTTGAGTCACATTTTAAGTGGGCCACCAATAAATTGAACGGTTTGATTGCAATAAATGCATGCGAGTATACAATTTATGACTTCATGAGTGTAAACGATCCTAAATTGTCCAAAGCATCAATGTTTTCTAGAAGTCTTATCTGCCAAACAATTCCTACCACCGAGCTAGCAGACCACTTTTTAACCATTAAGAGAAAATCTGATCGGCTTGGTTTCTTTTTATATTGTTTGTTCAAGGGGGAATTTTAGATGAATGGTTTGATCATCATCATCATCGTATTCTAAAATAGAAAGGATGATGAACGGTTTGATCATCACCTTGTAGAGCAGAAAGGATGAGTACTACGGAAGAACGTAGGCATTTTCAGGGAAAGAACGCATGGAACGCCATCTCTGACTCTGACCAAGAGAGTCAATACTTTAGTGCTGTCAAATAAAACGACTGCACCTTTTTTTTTTTTTTTTTTATTATATTTATGAACGTCGATTACGTTGGGCTCTGAGGGGCCACCGTGATGCGTGTGTTTTATCGACACCGTCCATTCATTTTTTTAGTATCATTTTAGGGTAAAGTCCAAAAATGAGTCAGATCCAAGGGTCAAGTGGACCACACCACAGGAAGCAGTTGTGAAATGACATCCACTGTTGAAACCTTTTTAGGGCCCACTACGATGGTCAACTGCTATCAAACATGCTCATAACGTCACACCTAAATGTTTTCAACGGCACGTGTTTAGATAAAACCCATGCATAACGGGAGGCCCTCGTAGCATTGTACGCTCCTAGCTCGTGAGAAGAAAAAGGATCAATTGCGGATGAGGATTGCCTGTGTCCCGGCATAGTAAGCTCCTATGGTCCCATCGTGGGTTCTGCAGAGATGCACATGGCCTCCATCCTTCAGTTTTGAAAGACCACAGTAGGATAGTAATATAAAAATCAGGCAAAAGCAAAATTCATGTGAGCCATCCCATGAGATATATAGTAAAAATAGAAATGTCCACCATTGTAACCTTTTTAGAGCCGACCATGATGTTTATATGCCATCCCAATCATTCATAGGACTTTTTACCACTCAGATAAACTACTATCGCAAATATCATCCTAATACAACTTCCATGGCCCCCACAATTTCCAATGGTGGGTATCCAATTCCCATTGTTTAATGTGGTTTGGCCTGCATGAGTTTTGGATCAGCCTTATTTACTGACTTTTGTTATAAGTACACCTTGTAAAACTGATGCATATGGTGGTTTTGTCATGGGCATCTCCATGGACCATATACAACCTCTTATTAGAGGTGTGCATGAGTTGAACCAAGTCGAGCTTGGTACACTCAACTTGGCTTGGCCACTAGTTGACTCAGTTTGAACTCGGCTCGGCTCGGTCTTCAAGCTTGACTGGCCAGATCGGCTTGATTTGGTCAATAGCTTGGACTAGTTCGAGCCGAGTTTGAGTTGAGACTGAACTAAGTTCGCATATACAACATTTTCACAAACTCATAGACTAGACTTTCAAATTCTTATTATATGTAAAATAGTAGCGGCGATTTTGCATGTGTTTCATCAAACACCTTGCAGACAATATCAAAATAAAGTAAAAAAAAGGATACTTGTTTCATATATATACCTTTTTTGTCATCAGCCAATACTTCATTAAGTCATTTCATCGAACACTTGGTGAGTAACATCAATATTAAAGTAACTAAGTCATCAAACTAGTTCCATCCAAGCTCAATTCGAGTTGGGGTTCAATCCAGGTCAAGTCAAGCTCGAGCAAGCTCGAACTTTGTTCGAAATTTTTTCGAGCTCAAAAAATCAGCCTGACTCTACTAAAACCCAATTTCGAATCAAGTTGAATCTGATCAAACTCGGTTCACATACTACCCTACCTCTTACCATCGTGGTCGAGTAAATATCATTTACTCTTCTTATTTTTTTCATGGTAACAGATTAGGCATGGCCAGTCAACCTCCGCATGGTGCAGCTCTTAACATGGGGCCACTTGGATGTATTTATTGTATATCCATATCCATGTGATCCAATAGTTTTTTAATATCATTTAATGGCATCAACCCAAAAGTGAAGTGGATCCAAATATTAGATAATTCATATCATGAGATACTAAATCCATTAAAGAAAATTCCTATCAAATATTAAATGTAAAATTTTGTCAAAAGTTAATTCTTTTTGAATGTCAAAATCAAGTGAGATGAGAATTCTAATAACTTTTCAATGCAGTATCGTAGAAACATGAGAAGTTTGGCAGCCTTACCCGAGTTTTTCTGGTGTACACGTGATTGCAGTGTGAGCACATATTTGGATTTGTTAAATTTCGGATCATGCTATAAAATGATCTTAATAATAATAATAATAATAATAATAATAATAATAATAATAATAATGATAAACGGCACGATTACAAAATGCATACACATTATCAATGTGAGCCCTACGGTAAGGTCCGTACTGTTTTGGATGAAGCCGCTTGTCATCAAACGCAGCTGTAAGTAAACCCATCAGGCTGGCGTATGGTACGGAGAGCATGTGGTCCTGTGGGCAGGATTCTCGGTCCTCACACGTCCTCTGCCTGTTTTCGATTTTACCATGGGCGGCAGTAAGCTGGACGTGGGTCGGTGATCTTGGCAGTGGGGCCCACCTTAATGTACGTATCTTACATCCACTCCACACATCCTTTTCGCTAGATCATTCTAAGATATGAGTCCAACAAGGCAACGGATCCAAATATTAAGTGTCTCAGGTGGACCACACCACAGAAACAGTGGCGATTGGACGTTTACTATTAAAAACTTCTTAGGTGCCACCGAAATGTTCATTTGCAATCCGGATCGTTCAGATATTAGCTTGATCCAGAACTTTTGTGGCTTCCGAGAAGTTGTGACGGTAAATCACCATTGTTCCTGTGGTGTGGTCCACCTGAGATTTCAGTACGGTGCGTTTCGGGGCTCATATCCTAGAGTCATATGTCGAAACTGATGTACGGCATCAGTATCAGCGTGGTTGTTAGGGAAGCGGATTGCCTGGTGTACCTCACACCAGCTCTATAGCTGCTTGATTTACGTCAGCAAGTTATGTGGGTCTGAGTACGAGGTATGTTATATATTCAAACCGTTCATTCATTTGTAAGCTTGTCTTTAAGGCTTGAGAGGAAAAATAAGACAAAACTAGCTATCAAGTTGACCACACTGCAAGATAAGTGGGGGATTGAACGTCTACCATTGGAACCCTTTTTGGGGGTCATAGAAATTTTGAATCAATATGATAATTTCCCCCCCTCTTCATTAAGGTATTTTTGACCTTATGAACAGATTGGATATAAAATAAATGTTATGATGGGCCCTAAAAATTGTTTAACAGTGAAAATCATTATCCCCGCTGCTATTTATAGTGTGGTCCGGAAAATCTTTTCATATGATTCATTTTTTGAATAATTTCCTAAATTGATGTCTAAAAACATATATGTACATATAATAAATATAACAGTATAGAGCTCAAGTAACTTCAATCTCCTTTGACCTATTCCTACAACATAGAGCTCACTGTGCGTTAGTGCTTGTCTTTGCATGACATGTGCCTATAGCAGCTATATAGCTTGTGTGAGGTACACTAGCCAATTCGTTTCCGGATATGAGACTAAGGCCTTGTTTGTTAAATTTGAAATCTTGACGTAGAGCAGGTCGCGGACAATTTCATGGCTAAGATGGATCAGAAAAGGCACAGTCGACAACATAAGTGATCCGGACCATCAGACCTTAGATCGGGTATATCTCGCAATCCGGAATGAGTTATCCGACGTAAAATATATGATTTTGGGGTAGAACGAGCTACTTTAGCCAACCAACCCTGCTATGCCGGGTTGCGCAGCCCGGATTTGCGATACACCCCCTTATCGACGGTTGTTTTCCCGTTTTAATTTTGTTTTTACTATAAATAGTAAGTTTTAGTTTCCTTATAACACTTCATCCGTTGGGCTTTAGGAGTTGTGTCCAACATGAATAGTGCTTAGAATAATTAGGAGAACGGTTTGGTGAAGCCAAATAGGACACTTACTATTTTTGGCCGAAAACCTTGCGCACTAGTAGACATCACGACCGTCTATAAATAGTAAGTTTACTATTTATAGTAAGTCGCGGATTCTAGGAGTTTTAGTTATAGTTTGAGTCTGATTTCTTTTCTATTGCTTGGTTCCCTTATTTAAAGAGGTGTAAACTCATTTTTATTCATTCATCAATTAATTTTAAATTTTATTAGAAATTATTCCTATTTTCCTGCTTTCTTTCCTTGTGGATTCGAGAAGTCTCTGTGAGGAGTCCAGAGAAGCTCCGTGGATTCAGAGTAGTTATCCTTGAGAAAGACGGTGATCGACCTCATCACATTCATCTCTGCGTCAATTTGGTATCAGAGCGAGGTTTTCTCTCGGGACGATGGCAAACAACGAAGGTATGAATCAAAATCGTATGGACGGTGATCTAGGGATTCGTTATCTTTCGGAAAGAATGGAAGCTTTCCATCGGGAGAGTCAGTTGACCATGCAAGGGCTGCAGGAAACCCTCGACCGTCTTGTGGATGGGCTACTTCCGCCCCGAGCCTTAGGCGGTGCTCCACCACCTATGGTCACTCCTCCACTCGTGGTTGTTGTACGATATGACCCTGATTATCGCAGAGTACTACCAGTGGCAAACCGTAGGGCTACACTAGATGATTGTAGTTTCAGCGACGAGGACATTAATGAGGGTTTCGACCGATGACCAATCCATGTAGGCGATCGTCTAGATCGTGCTGAAAGAGACTATCGAGGTAAGGCTGAACTTCCTAATTTTAACGGTTTATTACGTATCGAAGTTTTCTTCGATTGGCTAGCTGAGGTAGAGAGATATTTCGATTATATAGATGTACCAGATCATAAAAGGGTGAAATTGGTAGCATTTAAATTAAAATCTGGTGCTTCTGCATGGTGAGAACAATTACAACTCTCACGAGCCCCCCAGAACAAGGCACCCATCGCATCATGGCCTCGGATGAGACGTCTTCTTCGATCACGATTTCTCCCCAGTGATTATGAGTAGATATTATTTCAGCAATACCAGAACTGCCGGTAAGGAAATCGAACTGTTACAGATTACACTGAAGAATTCCAGCGGTTGGCTACACGAAACGATCTGTCAGAATCTGAGTAACAGAAGGTGACACGATTTATAGGTGGGTTGCGATCGAAAATTCAGGACCGAGTTCAGATGTATCCAGTCGAGACCATAGATGAAGCGGTTCAATTGGCAGGAAGGGCAGAAACACAACTTGCAAGAGCTCCTGCTCGTTCTTATCCTTCAAATCGACCCCCTATAACGAGTCCCACACAGGATCCAGTGCTGGCTCGAGGAAAAGATCCGATAGGAGAACGTCCTCAACCTCCTCCACCTGTGAATCGTGATACGGGGGGCGGACCATCCAGTCCTCAATGGGCAGCACCCACAACAGCGGGGCCGAGTAAGATTCTGAATCCTTATGCTTGGCCAAGGCCGAACAATTATTACCGCTGTGGCCAACCAGGCCATTTATCAAACACTTTTCCACAACGTCCGATAGCACACTTAACTATAAACGAAGGGAGCACTGAAGATGAGGCTACAGAAGAAGATCATGACTTTGATGAATATGAACAAACCACTAAAAAAATAGCAGGTGGCGGTGAAGTGACAGACAAGGATTGTGACGAATCTCTCGTTGTGAGGCGACTACTATATACCCCGCGAAAGGAATTACATACACAACGACACAATATATTTCGTACTCGATGCACTGTCAGTGGAAAGGTCTGTGATGTGATCATAGACAGTGGTAGCAGCGAGAACATCATCTCAAGAGTGATGGTGGACAAGTTACAGCTACCAACGACGAGACATCCTTCCCCGTACTCAATTGGCTGGATAAAAAAGTGAACGAGACCAAGATAACTGAACAATGCACTATCTCGTTTTCAATTGGTAAACATTATAAGGATCAGATACTTTGTGACGTGGTTGATATGGAAGCCTGTCATATGCTACTTGGTTGACCCTGGCAGTCGGACCGTGATGCGACCCATCGGGGACGAGACAATGTCTACATATTCGTCAAGGATAGTCGAAAAATAATCATTGCTCCTATGGCACCAGAGAACCACACTGAAGCCTCTAAAGTGGATGAGAGTTTTCTCTTGACCATTCAGAATTTTATGGAGGAATCCAAGGAAACTGGAGAGGTATACGCCATAGTGGTGCAAGGCGAGGAAGAGGAACCCTCAAACATCCCTCCAAGCTTAAAACTGTTGCTAAATGAATTCAAAGAAGTCTGGCCTGAAAATTTACCCAATGGATTGCCCCCCATGAGGGACATCCAACATCACATAGACCTCGTCCCTGGGGCTAGCCTGTCTAATCACCCTCATTATCAGATGAGTCCGAAGGAGTGTGAGATACTTCAAGGGAAAGTGGAGGAATTGATCCGTAAGGGTCTATTTAGAGAGAGCATGAGCCCATGTACTGTACCAGCATTATTAACACCCAAAAAAGATGGAGGCTGGCACGTATGTGTCGACAGCCTAGCAATCAATAAAATTACTATCAAATATCGGTTCCTAATACCACGGTTGGACGACATGCTCAATATATTGGGAGGGGCCAAGGTGTTCTCTAAACTATATCTAAAGAGCGGGTACCATCAGATTCGTATCCGACCAGGTGATGAGTACAAAACGACATTCAAGACAAAGGAAGGATTGTATGAGTGGCTGGTCATACCCTTCGGCCTATCGAATGCACCAAGTACTTTTATGCGTTTGATGAATCAAGTTCTAAAACCGTTCACTGGCCGATTTGTGGTAGTATATTTTGATGACATATTAATATATAGCCAAGATGAGGTGGAGCACAAGAAACATCTTAGGCAGGTGTTGTAGGTCTTACAAGATAACAAGTTATACCTCAACTTGAAAAAGTGTAGCTTTTTAATTGACAGCCTATTGTTTTTAGGATTTGTTGTAACGTTCACAGGCATTCGAGTGAACGATGAAAATGTGTGAGCTATTAGGGAATGACTGATCCCGACAAACATCTATGAGATGAGGAGTTTTCATGGTTTGACGACTTTCTATCGTCAATTTGTACGAGATTTTAGCACCATAGTCGCACTTATAACAGATTGCATGAAAAAGGGACCGTTTCAGTGGACCGATAAAGCTGACAAGAGCTTTCACGAGATCAAGCATCGTTTGTCTACAACGCCGGTCTTGGTGCTTCCTAATTTCAATAAATTATTTGAGGTTGAGTGTGACGCTTCATACGTTGAAATTTGGAGAGTATTATCACGGGAAGGTGGGCCGGTAGCCTTCTACAGTGAGAAGCTCAGCGAAGCACGAAAGAAGTGGTTAACTTATGAGCTTAAATTGTACGCAGTTTTCAAGCGCTATGACATTGGCGGCATTATCTGATTCAAAGAGAGTTTGTTCTATACACTGACCATCAAGCATTAAAGTTTATTAATAGTCAGACTAACGTGAATCGTGTGCATGCTAGATGGGTTACATTTTTACAGGAATTTACATTCGTTCTAAAGCACAAGTCAGGACAACAGAATAAGGTGGCTGATATACTTAGCCGTCATGCATCGCTACTTGTTACAATGAGCAAGGAGGTGGTCGACTTCGATTGTTTCAAGGAGTTGTATGCCGAGGATGAGGATTTTAAGAATTTTTGGATAAAGTGCCAAGAAGGTCACCCCAGTGACCTTCATATACAGGACAGTTTTCTCTTCAAAGGGAATCGATTGTGCATCCTCCAAAGTTCTCTAAGGGAGCAGATTATTCAGGAGCTACATGGAGGTGGCCTCGGTGGACACCTTGGGCGAGACAAGACGCGAGCTCTTGTGGAAGAACGGTATTACTGGCCGCAATTAATACGTGATGTGGGAAGAACCATATAACGTTGTCATATTTGTCAAAATTCCAAGGGACAATCTTAGAATACGGGACTCTACACCCCGTTACCTGTGCCTGATGGTCCTTGGGAGGATTTATCAATGAACTTCGTGCTTGGTCTTCCACGAACACAACGCGGCATGGATTCGGTGTTCGTGGTGGTCGATCATTTTTTCAAGATGACGTACTTTATACCATGCAAGAAGACCCTCGACGCAACACACGTGGCGAATCTCTTCTTCAGGGAGGTCGTACGGCTACACGGGGTCCCTAAGACCATTACTTCTGATAGTGACACAAAGTTCATTCGCTACTTTTGGCGGACTTTGTGGACTCGATTCGATACACGACTTCAATTTAGCAGTGCTTACACCCACAGACTGATGGGCAGACCGAAGTTGTGAATCGCACATTGAAAAACCTCCTTCGCAGTATTGCAGGAGAAAATTCGAAGCAGTGGGACTTGGCCTTGTCTCAAGAAAAGTTTGCATTCAACAACATGGTGAACCGCTCGACAGGAAAATCGCTATTCCAGATTATCTACGGACGAGTGCCTCGCCACACACTTGACTTGGTCCCTTTGCCCAAGCACCCAGGCACGAGCGTTGCAGCAGAACATATGGCAGATAAGATCATGGGCATCCATGCAGAAGTGCAGGCCAAGCCACATACCTCGAACGAGAAGTACAAGGAACAAGCGGACAAGCACCGGCGATAAAAAATGTTCGAGGTGGGCGACCGTGTTATGGTCCATTTGCGTAAAGAGAGATTTTCGATCGGGACATACAACAAGTTAAAAAATAAGAAGATTGGACCGGTACCGATCATCTGAAAGATCAATGATAACGCTTATGTTGTTGACCTTCCAGATGACCTGGCGATCTCACGGACTTTCAACGTCGCGGACCTGACCGAGTATCATGAACTAGCGCAGGAGGAGAACTCGAGAACGAGTTCTTTTCAAGTGGAGAGGACTGATGTAGAGCAGGTCGCGGACAATTTCATGGCTAAGATGGATCAGAAAAGGCACGGTCGACAACATAAGTGATCCGGACCATCAGACCTTAGATCGGGCGTATCTCGCAATCCGGAATGAGTTATCCAATGTAAAATATATGCTTTTGGGGTAGAACGAGCTACTTTAGCCAACCAACCCCACTACGCCGGGTTGCGTAGCCCGGATTTGTGAGAAACCCCCTGATCGACGGTCGTTTTTCCGTTTTAATTTCGTTTTTACTATAAATAGTAAGTTTTAGTTTGCTTATAGCTCTTCATCCGTTGGGCTTTAGGAGTTGTGTCCAACATGAATAGTGCTTAGAATAATTAGGAGAACGGTTTGGTGAAGCCAAATAGGACACTTACTATTTTTGGCCGAAAACCTTGGACACTAGTAGACATCACGACCGTCTATAAATAGTAAGTTTACTATTTATAGTAAGTCGCGGATTCTAGGAGTTTTAGTTGTAGTTTGAGTCTGATTTCTTTCCTATTGCTTGGTTCCCTTATTTAAAGGGGCATAAACTCATTTTTATTCATTCATCAATTAATTTCGAATTTTATTAGAATTTATTCCTATTTTCTAGCTTTCTTTCCTCGTGGATTCGAGAAGTCTCTGTGAGGAGTCCAGAGAAGCTCCGTGGATTTGGAGTAGTTATCCTTGAGGAAGATGGTGATCAACCTCATCACGTTCATCCCTGCGTCAAATCTAAAGCCTGAATTTGAAATATGGGCTGAAGTCTAAAAATTAACTACTGAATCTGAAATTAATTGTTTGTTAACAAATAGCTTAATTGTCTGAAATATATTAATTTGACACATTTTCCCCAATCTGTTGCTTGGAAATGTTTTACATTATAAATAAATTATTTTTTATTAAATGAAAATGAAATCATTATATTTAATTCAAATAAATTAAAATACTTAATAAAAAACTAAAGCATCACCACAAGGCCCTCAATTCCTCTTAGCAGGAAGATTGTCACTGTGTGTTGTATAGGATTGAACACAAGTAGCAACAAAACCTTCAAATAAGGCCCACCTTATATTTATATGCTCCAAATCATTTATAAGGTCATTCCCAATTGGATGAAGTGAAAACATATTGATCCAAAACTTTCGTGGCCTATTTAAGTTTATTTTCCATCCAATATGTTCATAAGGTCACAAATACATGTACGAAGAGGAAAAAAAAATCATATTGATCCATGACTTCTATGACCCAAAAAGCAGCTACTTTTTGTAGCTTATTTTTCGCCTCAAGCTTTAAGACGAGCTCGCCAAATGGATGGATGGTTTAGATATAACACATACCTGATGATAAGATCCATGTTAACTTGCTGACGTCAATACAACAACTATATAGCTGGTGTGAGGTACACCAACCAATTCGCAACCTACTTAGTGAGATTCGCTATCGAAGTGACGTCATCAAGTTCCATGGGCCCACTATGATGTATGTGGGCCCACTATGATGTATGTGCTTTATCTACACCGTTCATCTATTTGGAGATTTAATTTTAGAGCATGAGTTAAAGAATGAGGCAGATCCCAATATGTAGTTGACCCACCACAAAAAACCGTGGTGAGATTGATGCCTACTGTTGAAACCTTACTAAGGTTCACCGTGATTTTTATTTGAAATCCAACCTACTCACAAATTAACACAGACATGAAAGAAGGGAAAAAATACATATCAGCTTGATCAAAAACTTTTGTGGCCTATTTTAGTTTTTAATGGTGGGTGTCACTCTCCCCACTGTTTTCTGTGGTGAGGTCCACTGGAGCTTTGGATTTGAGTCATTCTTTAGATTTTTACCTAAAATTATATTTCCAAATGGATGGACGGTGTGGATACAAAACATACATCATGATAGGGCCTACATAACTTGGTGACGTAACTTCAGTAGCGAGTCTCGCTACTCAACCTGTCCATATACAATCTGCGTACGCATAAACAGATTGGCTAGTACTCCCTCGCCACCAGCCAATGGCTGATGGTCGGTGCTATGTGGTCCCCAACATGATGTATGTGTTTCATCCATGCCGTCTATTATGTTTCTAGATCATTTTATAGTATGAAGCCAAAAATGAGGTATGTCCCAATCTCAAGTGGACCACATTACAGGAAAATAGTATTGAATGAACGTTGACCGTTCAAAACTTTTTGGAGGTCATAAAAGTTTTGGATCAAGTTGATCTTTGTTTTTTCCATTCATCTAGGTCTATATGACCTAATCAACAAATTGGATGTCAAATAAACAGTACAGCCTTAGGAGAATTTTAATGGTGGATATCCAATCACTATTGTTTTCCTGTAGTATGGTCCACCTGAGATTTATATTCCTCTCACTTTCGGTGTCAAGCCCTAAAATGATCTTTAAAAATGGATGAAACACATATATCATGGTTGGGAATAAAGAAGTTTCACAGGTTAAAAATTGATTTTGTATTGCACAAACAATTTAAAGAGAAAAAATTGCCTTAACTTGAAAATGGGTAATTTTGAAAGCAAAAAATTTTGTTTAATAAAAAATTCAGTGAGCGCATTCCGCATTCACCATTAAGCCAGACTCCTATTATGGAGAGAATTCAGGAAAAAACCACTTGGTGCTTTCCTTCTTTCGCGTTAAATATGCATTAACAAACACCACTGAACCCGAAGTGATGTCACATGTTCCGCGGGGCCCACCATGATGTATGTGTTGTATCCGCACCGTTCATACATTTGGAGAGATCATTTTAAGGCATGAGTTAAAGAATGATGTAGATCCAAAGCTCAAGTAAACCCTACCACAGAAAACAGTTGGGAGAATGACACTCACCGTAGTAACCTTCATAGGGCCCAACCTGTTTATAAGTTAACACGAACATGGAATAAGGGAAAACACAAATATCTGCTTGATCGAAAACTTATGTGGCCTCAGGATGTTTTAAGGGTAGGCATTCAATCCCTAGTGTTTTCTGTGGTGAGATTCATTTGAGCTTTAGATCTGCCTAGTTCTTTGTCTCATGTCATAAAGTGATCTGGAAGGTGTGTATGCAACACATTCATCATGGTGGGGCCTAATGAACGTGACATCACTTCAGCATTGAGACTCGCTAAGTTCCGTAGCTAATCAGCTAGTGTCAATGTTGGCGGAGAAGGGAAGGATTGACTACTCCCATGCCAGCCAGTGGTCAGTGCTCTGTGGGCCATACCATGATGCATGTTTTTCATCCATGCTGTATGTCTGTTTTTCTAAATTATTTTTGGATATATTACCAAAAATGAGGTATATCCCAATCTCAAGTGGACCACATTACAAGAAACAATGATGAATTAACGTCGACCATTAAAAAAATTTAGGGGCCATAAAAGTTTTGAATCAAAATGATATTTGTTTTTTTTCCCTTCATCTGGGGTCTGTATCAGCTAATCAACAGATTGGATGTCAAATAAATAGTGCAGTGGACCTTAGGAGGATTTAAATGGTGGATATCCAATGACTATTGTTTTCCTGTGGTGTGGTCCACTTGAGATTTATATCCCTCTCATTTTTGGTATAAAGCCCTAAAATAATCGGTAAAAATAGATCAACGAAATAGATGAAACACATACATAATGGTGGGGCCCACAAAGCACCGACCTCGTGGCTAATGAGAGAACATTAAATAAGAAAAAAGAGGATAAAAGATGATAGAGAAAAGAGGAGGCAGAGTGTTTATAAAGAAAATAATGGGGAACTAAAGAAGCTGTACATATATGATACATTTGGATGATGCGCCGCATATCTTGCAAATATGGTCCGTTAATTAGGGAGGGTCCATCATAAGCATATGAGAATATATATATATATATATATATATATATATATATATAGTATGATATCATCTATAAGAAAAGTGAACTGTTGGAAATATACTCTAACAGTCCAGATTCAAGTTACATGTGTGACTTTAGTGGTGATGAAAATTTACTAAAATTTATTACATAAAATTTAATTAACGTGCTCTATTTAATAAATAGGTTGGATCTATGACACATAATTCCCAACATACTTATGCAAAATTTACTGTCACATATCCTCACATGTGATGCATTACATGTGGATGAAAATAGAAATTTTGACATTTAATGCACAGCTAGTTGGACCAATTTGAATGGTCCAATTGGTTGCGTGTGAGCATCTCTCTCTCTCTCTTTATATATATATATATATATATATAAAATTGAGTGTGAATTGTTGTGTTGAAGGCACATGAAATTCCAATGTCATCGAGTATCATTGGTTCATGCCATTTGCAATGACTCAAGCTACCAAGATATACCGGATTTCTCTCTCCTAAATAGATTGTGTGCTACACAACACGACTTTTAAAGGAGTAGTAGTCTTATATTTTAGCTTGTTTGTTTAGAAAAAAATGAAGTTCTTTATGATAAGTAACTACATATATAATTAATAAAATCATAGGTACAAAAAATAAGACGTGTATTGAAATATAATAGATTAATGTAATAATGAAAATATTAGCATATATCCACTCGACCAATCCCGCTTGGGTTGAGAATTTCCAACCTAAGGTTGGGTTGGGTTGGATTAGGGTTAAGGTATAGGAACCTTGGGTTGGGCTAGGGTTGAGCACCAACCTGCCCGACTTTCAGTCATAATGTGAAGAATGGAGTTATTTAAACTCAAATGTTTTCTATTATACCTTAGAGAATTTTATATTCCTTCCAGGGTGGTGAAAGTTTTCAATTATTATAGCAGCTTAAAAAGCCTCATTGATCATCATACTTTCAGATGAAACTTCGTTAATAATGTTTTTGTAAATCATATATATACTTGATTTATTACGTACTTATCCTCTAATATCTTAAAATCAATATCCTTACTGGCTACATATTTTTTTTGTTTCAGCATCCACCCTAATGAATTTCTTTTCGAGGTAGTCACACGGTTCTTTGGCAAACAAACAATGAAATAAATATCATAGTTATCATTTGTCATCGCATTGAGAATATAATTTTGATACTGATAGTTATCATTTTTCCATTTGGATTGTTCAAAAAATATTGCTGGTTTATTTGACTCAAGTGATGGGTATGATCTTTGATGACATAGATCGACTTGAGGATGGTGAGATAGAATTTCATTTTCCGTTGACATCTCATGAAATTATTTTTTAAAAAATAATCTCAATTCTATAATTCTCAAAAATAGTTGCCATAGATGTAGAGATTTTGAGAGAGAAATATATCTTTAAATTAGTAGTACTAATAAAGAGATAAAGCAGAAAATCGAAATATTGTAGACAAGAAATAATAGAATTATTATTTGGAGAGCTGAGGCACATTGCAGCAGCTATCATAAAGACAAATTTTCCTCCACTAGGAAGATCCTTGATGCACTGAGTTTTAACAACTCTGACCCTTAGGATATAACAAACTCTCATTCTTGATGAATAACTTTGATTAGGTGCAAAGACAAACTTAGGCACACGAATCTAAGCTTGCTCTTATTGATTTTCCCAAATAAAAGAATGTAGAAAGAAAACTTAGAGAAGAAACTAGAGAGAAGAGGAGATAGATTTTTATATATACGTAAAATGAGAAACGAGAAGCCTTTATAAAGAAATAAGGAATGGCCGTTGGAGCACGGGGCACATACCGGAAACGGATTAATGACAAATTGACTCATACCTGCTCATTAATTATTTATCGGTGCATAACAACTCTCTACTCATGAAATCATGGGCATGACAACACTCTTGAAGATAACAATCCCAATACAAATAATAAGCCGAAGTATTCTTATTTTAAAATCCAAAATTTAAAACAGAAGTAGAAGAGTAGGATAGTAGAAGCAGAGAGGAAGTAGGAGATGTGGAAGCAGAGAAGGAGAGAATTCCTTTCACGTGACTTCCTCCACACGTCTCATCCAGACGCATGGGGACTTATTAATTCTTTAGCGGCAGATCTGCTACAAAGGTGTAGAAGACACCCATGACTCCAGTATGCATTTGGTTGCTGCTATAATTCGATTTGAGAGTCAAAACCTCTCCATCCGAGATTTTAACAGACCCTGGCTTCAGATAGCAAGTGGACATCCCAACAATATAGCCATCCTCATTCCCTGCTTCTTTCCCATTTCCATAGATTGGTATTGAAGAGCATATAACTCTGCCATCCTGATTCAATTCATAAAAACCATGTGAAAGCAAAAGTCAGGCAATTCATTGGAGATAGGATTCTTCAAACATTTCTTACATGGAATACATCAAGTAAAAACATATGGCATGAAAATCACAAGGGGGGGAATATTTTTATCGATCATAAACAAGGAAAAATATTATTTTTTTCAGTACCTGTCCATTAAGAGTGGAACCAACTCCACCCCAATTCTGGTGACCCACGCCATAGATAACATTGCCCCCATGAGGCATGACGATGCCCATTTTTTTGGAATCTACACAATGGCCTTTGCCCATGTCTACCGCACCACATGGCTCAATGTCCTATTCAACCTGGATCAAGCAATCAATTACTATTAATGTTACATCAAGAAAGAGATTTCAGAAACCGAACCATATGAATTTTCTGTTATGATCAGTGTCATGAAAGAGATTGACCATTTGACATTTGTGTGGCCCATTTGATGGAACCCTTTTTTGTACCTGGGCAAGGACTAAACTAGTCGGGCCCATATTGATGTATGTGTATAAATCATGTCGCCCATCCTTTTTGTCATGTTATTTTAGGGCTAGGGCCCAAATTATCAGCCTCATCCAGAGCTCGTGTGGGCCACATAATAGAAAATAATGGAGACAATGGAACCCACTTTTGAAACTTTCCAGGCTTACTGTGATGTTTGTTAGAAGTGGACACTGTCCAAGTCAGGACTTTTTGGGTCCACTACAAGCAGGCTGACAAGGTGGATTGAACGGATCACTCCATTATGAGCCTTAGGCCATGTCATTTTAGAGGTAAAGTGTAAGACCCGTATCCTAATCCGTACTGTTCTGTTGCTTCTCGCGATCCTTCTCGTCAAATTTTGGCAATCCGCGACCTGTAGTCGACGTTGCGCACGACCGTAAGTCGTATCATATACATTTGAGTCAGCTTAATCCGATACTTCTATCATTGCGACTGCACCGTTGTCGCGGTTCCAACGCTGCAACTCATGTACCGATCCGATACCCTGACTAAGAGATGTAGGTCGGCGTTTATTTCGAGAAAACGTCGCGCGTTTACATTCCCAAGAGAATCTCTACAAAGTATCAAATCAATCTCATCAATCAATCACCCATCGATCACTTTATGTCAAGTACACATCACCTTTCACCCCATCCCCAAGCAACCACCAAAGTCAACTCCTTTCACCCCCTCTCTTACACCACCCATACTTGTCAAGTACCACATCACTCACATCCATCACTCTTACAACCACTCCTTTTCTCTCTCTTTCTCTTCACAAATTTCAAGCCTCACCAAGCACCAAAGAAGTGCACGTCCAAGCTTCCCCAAGAGTGAGAGAAAGTGTGATTTGTGAGGCCCACCTTTCCATCTCCAAAAACTCTAATCCTAGCCATCCATTTCCCATCTCCACCATCAAAGTGAAGCTTAAGGAGTGTAGCTTTTCAACGGACCAAGAAGATCAAGTGGTGGGTGTTTCCATAGATTACTTTTTCATGTTTTTAAGAAGGGCCAAGTGAGGCCAACCGATCAATGGTTTGGATCTCACTTGGGACCTTAAGATGTGGCCGATGACCCATCTTGATCATCAAATCATTCCATGATGGGGCCATTCTCCATGGACCCCATCATGATGTTTACTTTTCTTGCATTAAGAGGTCATATAGACCGTTCATTTTGGGTGGAGAGGGATCTCCACCGTTGATTTTTTATTTAGAGGGCCCATATGCAATGAGACCCATTGATGTAGAATGGAAGCTTGAAATGGAGGGCCCATAGTGTCGGGGTCCCTCCATCACACGCGTGTCCCACTCTATCTCTCTCTCTCCCTCTCTTTTCATTTATTTACCTTTTTGTGTGATGTAATGGCCATGTGGCCCACTTGGATGGACCCCACCACTAGGTATGTATTGACCCAAGCCATCTAAAAGTGGGGCCCATCTTATATGTGTTACACCCACACCACCTACCATTTGGTGGCCCACTTAAAATAGGGCCCACCTTGTTCGTGTGTTAGGCCACACCATCCAGCGTCCAGGGACGCTGGACATGATTGGAAAACACAAATACTATCTTGGTTCCAAGCTAATGGGATGGCCCTCTTGTGTAGGCCCCATCTTGATGAACGTATTCAATCCACGCCGTCTATCATGTTTACCAACTCATTTTAGGCGTTGAGCCAAAAAATGAGCTTAATCAGAGTATCTGGTGGGCCATAGCGTTGAAAACTGTACCTTTACCATTGAAATCTCACAAAAATTCTTATACATGTTGAAAGAAGCTCGATATTGGTCTTGATAGACTTGTTTGAGACATAGAATTCAATGGACGGAGTGGATCCAT
Source organism: Magnolia kwangsiensis (assembly GCA_037074715.1). Lineage (NCBI taxonomy): Eukaryota > Viridiplantae > Streptophyta > Magnoliopsida > Magnoliales > Magnoliaceae > Magnolia > Magnolia kwangsiensis. Next base: position 166,551,735 of record CM073574.1, on the reverse strand, counting down.
CATATGCGGGCCCCACACCTGAAAAATCATAAAAAAAATGATATTTAAAAGAAAAAAACCTCAACAGCAACATTGCTGCTGTTGTGTCAGGAGAGAGGACGCCCAGGCGTCCTGCGCCATGGGCGGACGAACGGACGCCAGGGGCCCACGGCTCCTCATGTGGGCCCCACTTTGATGTTCATTTTCCATCCACTCCGTTCATTAGGTGGACCACCCTCTGAGGTGGGTCCCCTCCAAAAATGGGGTTGATCCAGGCCTCAGGTGGCCCACACCATAAGAAATAGTGTGAAATGAACTCTACCATTGAAATCTTGTTTCAGGCCCACTAGAGTTCTGGATCAAGCTGAAATTTGTTTTTACCCTTCATTCGGGTCTGCGTGACCTAATGGACGGGCTGGATGTCATGTAAACATTATGGTGGGTCCCACGTGGGGCCCACAGTGATGTAAGTGGTTTATTACCACCGTCCGTACGGACGGTGGAGGCCACAATGATGCATGTGTTTTCCATACTGTCCAGTCGTTTCTTGGCTGCTGGACGGTCAGTGGACCCCCACCCTTATGTTTGTGTTGTATCTAAACTGTCCCTTCAATTGGTGGGCCGTATGTGTGGAACCCACCATGACGCATGTGTTGCATCTAAACCGTCCATTTATTTTAAAAATTCATTTTTTTATGGTTGATCTAAAAATGAGCCAGATCTATGGTTCAAATGGGCCCACTTTGGTATGTGTATAGGGCCCATATTGATCCCTTTATGGCCATTCATTGGGGCCCACCTTAGTATACATATAAAGCCCATGAGATTAAGCTCATTTGATGTGCATGGGGCGCAAATGGAGTAGTCCATTTGATATATTTAAAGCTCATGTGTGTATGCCCACTTTAATGTATTTCATGGCCCATGGATCATGGACCATTGCAATGTACATAAGGCTCATTGGTGAGGCCCATTAATGCAGCCATTTGATGAATATAAGGCTCATGTAATTTGGCCCATTTGATGTATCTATGGCCCATGGATCGAGGCCCAACGGATGTCCTTAGGGTCCATTACAATGTACGTTTCTCATGGTTCATGTAATGATATTTATGGCGGGCCGTGCCTAGGGAACAATGTTGGTTTGACGTCCATATTGTATGTACAATGTTGGTTAAATGTTCGCATTGTAACTCTCCTTAGGGCCCATTGATAGACCCATGCTAGTTACTATTCATTACTTTATAACATGCTTAGTATAATCCTATGACTCATGCCTATACGCATCATATGTATGCTTGATTTGAGTAGTGACTGATCATAGCATATGCCATTGGACAGACCACTTATGGGACCCGTTATGAGATGGAGTGCTATACATGATCGCGCAGTACACGCTGGATTTCAGCATGATTTGACATGTGATTCATGCATCTCGCATACGTGTGACTTGATCACTACACGCCCTAGCGACATCAGGGCCGTGCCTCCACAGGTACATTGTGGATGGTCGTATTAGATACTGAAAATACTTATTCTAGCACTGTGGGTACTTAGGATGTCCTTGGGTAAAAGTCCCAGAACCTTTTTGGTACTAGGAGATGCTCCAACGTTTAGACCGAGTGAATACACGAGCGCCCGAGTGCCGAATACCAGTAGGCCGCGACTCCCACTGTGTTGTGGTCGGTTGGAAGGGGGTGTGGCCTTATCCGCCTGAGTGAGGGGGCTATAAGCTAGGCTGAGTTTGACCAGCTCGCAAATGTGTCCGCAATCGACGAGCCGGGTAGATATTGGCAGACTACTGGTCAAGCGGATAGTGAGGTCTATTCCGCTTGCTTAACTTTGCAGTTAGGGAGGTGACAGTCACTGCGATGTGTATTAGACCCCGGTGATATCCAGAGAGGAATTGTACTGATATGTATACATGATGAGTATCGACTTGCTTGGATTGCATTTCGCATATGACATTCGGCTATGTAGGCCTTGCATTGCATCGGTGTGACCATTCATATCTCGCATCGCATGGCCTTGGTATGGCCGATAGCATTCACGTCTTGCATAGCCTTGGTATGGTTGATTCTATGAACTTACCGCATACTTCCGCATTGCTCTGATACTGTACACTTGGAGTTTGGCTTAAGCACACACTTACACCACCCTCGAAGCTTTTGTAAGCTTATGCACGACAGTTGCGTGCAGGTAGCATTGGACAGCAGCAGCGCTGAGGCAGGAGTGCATATCAGGACCTTTTGGAGCTTTTTGATCACCTTGTATTTCCCTTTTTGCATTATACTTAAAAGATTTTGATATAGTAGATATGTGGTGATGTTGTTTTGTGACTTGGTTATGCTTGTGGTTATGCTCCATTATAAAAAAAAATTCACTCTGAAAATTCTCCTTGTAGGATCCCAGGATCGAAATCTGGCATTTGATTGTCAGGAGCCGAGAATGGGGCACTACGGAGGCTGTCGGCACCGGATTCGGCAATCGAGATTCATGTGAATCCGATTTTCGGGTTTGGGGCGTGACATAAAGCCCAAATATCAGCCTGATCCAGCACTCGTGTGGGCAAGAAATAGAAAATAATGGTGAGGCCACATTAATGTATGTGTATAATCCATGCCACCCATCCTTTTTAGGCCCACAATGAGCTGACAGACAAGGTGAACAGAATGGATCATCCCATTTTAGGCCTTAGGCTATTGTACCAATGACTATCATTTCATTTGGTAGTAAAGAAAGTGAACATGTAATGACCGCGACCCATATAACATGACAACCACAACTCATATAACATGATAACTACGATCCATGATAACTACAACCCATATAACATTACAACCACAATCCATGCAACTACGACCATATGACTATTCCATGGGAAACCAAGTCCCATATAACATGACAACCACGACCCATATAATATGATAACTACGATCCATGACAACTACAACCCATATAACATGACAACCACGACTTATATATATAACGTGACAACTACGACCCATGCAAACCACAACCCATATGACTACTCAATGGGAAACCACGACCCATATAACATGACAACCATGACCCATATAATATGATAATTACGACCCATAACAACCATGACCCATATAACATGACAACGATGACCCATATAACATGACGACCACAACCCATGACAACTACGACCCATGGAGTTTCATCTAATGGACTGTAAGGATCTTATATATGCTTATCCCATGTAATCACTAAGTTAGTGCAAGTCATGCCTTAGTTGTACAAATGATATCTGTATAGTAGCATAAGTTGCATTATGTGGTTGCAATGCATTAAGGGTCATGGTTGTATTGTTTTAGGGGTTGTAGTTGTCATGGGACGTGTCATGATGTAAGGGTCATGGTTGTCATGTTATATGAGTCGTGGTTGTCATGTTATATGGGTCGTGGTTGTCATGGATCGTAGTTATCATGTTATATGGGATGTGGTTGTCATGTTATATGGGTAGCAGTTGTAATGGGTTGTAATTGTCATGGATCGTGGTCATCATATTATATGGGTAGTGGTTGTTATGTTATATGGGTCATGGTTCTTATTTTAAGGCCAAGGCCTATAAAATGAAGACTACTATCCATATTGCATGACAACTACAACCTTTACCTCATGACAACCATGACTCTTACCTCATGACAACCACAACCCATGACAATTACGACCCATGACAACTACGACCCTTACCACATTGCAACCACGACCCTTATCGCATTATAACCACCTGATGCGACATATGCTACTATACAGATATCATTTGCACAACTATGGCGTGACTTGCACTAACTTAGTGACGTGTCCATCTACATGACCATGGCGTGACTTACACATAAGATCCATATCGTCCATTAAAGTTAAAAAAGTAACGTGCTCATTTGTACCAAAGCTAGCTTGGTATTTTTCAAATATGATATAACTATTGATAGACTGCAAGAGCAGGAAATGAGGTTATATGGGTTGTGGTTGTTAGGTTATATGGGTCATGGTTGTCATATGGGTCTCATATGGGTCATGGTTTTCATGGGTTGTAGTTGCCATGCTATATAGGTCCTGGTTGTCATGTTACATGGATCGTGGTTGTGGTTTTCAACATATTTACTTCCTTTCTATCAAACCATTGGTACCATAACTTAAGGCCCATAATGGGGTGATCTAATGCATCCACCTTGTCGGCTAGCTCGTTGTAGGCCCAAAAATTCTTGACTCGGGCAATATCCACCTCTAACAAGTATCACAGTGAGCCTAAAAAGTTTCTATAATCACCATTATTTTCTATTTTCTAGCTCATACAAGTGCTGGATTAGGCTGATATTTAGGCCTTACACCTGAAATGACATGGCAAAAAGGATGGGTGGCGTGGATTATTGATGGCATGGATGAAATACATACATCATGGTGGGGCTCACAGAGCACCAAGCACCAGCCATTGGCTGGTGGCAGGGGGGAGTAGTCAATCCGTCACTTATTCGGGATTACAAAAAGAAGGTAACTTCTTATTCACTCAAGGATCGTACGACTTTTGAACCAAGGAAAGAGGCATTTTCATTTAAAACAATATCCAAAGCTTGTCAAAGGCCACTCTTAGGATATTTGAAAGGTTGAATCTAGTTAGATAATTTGACCAAATTTCGAGGTCAATACGGTTAAATTCCCTATAATAGGTGTGGGAAACATGAGAGGCACGAGTGGCATTACATGTAATTAAGTATATTCTTGGATATATGATAGACAACTCCAGTATTTTATTATTATTTTTTTCTGTGGCAAGGGCCTGCGCAAAAGCTTGTAGGTCTCTTCATAAAAACAAATATATTCGCTTAATAAAAATGGTCTTCTGGTAATTAGAAAAAGGGTCCTGTTCCGAGGACACAGCACGTACAAGGTGGGTCTGTCTGATGAATGGTGTGGATCATACACACATGGTTTGTCTGTGTAGTGGTAAGTAAGAAAGATATATACCTTGCAACCGAGTCGATCATTTTCGCTGGTTGAATTTGTTCTCTTCCCGGAATCCGTTACATCGAATATGTATATCTTAACAGGCACAATGCTATCATGCCAGTCGACCCACGTCACAGTGTATCTCAAGTAGAGCTTTCTCTCAACCTACACTGTGTATGATCGAGGCAACAATAAGCACCACCAATGTAATCCTTTCTCAAAGGACTACCATTTTCATCCTTCGTCACATTATAAAGATTTCACCTACACTCGGTGCACCCCATCCGATCAACCACGCCCCGCGTATCAATCGCATGGACATTCAGAGACCACCTCTCCACATACCCATTTGGAATTTCAGCAGGATTCCCGACTTCTATATCGTAAGGGTCCGGCACGTATGTGGAAGTCCGTCGCATTTCTGACCCAAGCCCATAGTAATGCCTAAGCACATCTCCCTGGCAAACTCCAGCATTCTTCACAACGGTGATATTCGTATCCACAGTTGAAGAGTTACCGTAGTATCTACGCAGGACCCAATGGTGGCGATAAGTCTCATAAAGTTGAAGAGTTACTGTAGTATCTACGCCTCATCGATCACTTCACCATTGAAGTCCTTGAGAGCAATGTGGCCTCTTGGGAAGTCGACATCGAGGTAGACTTTGTTCGACACGGATCCTGGTCCTAGCAAGAATGCAGGGGATAGAAAAACGGTAGTTTTCACCCCATTTTCATTTCTCAGAAGAGTTCGTGAGGTATGAACAGATACGGTTAAAAGTAGAATTGCTGATGATAGCATCCACCATTGAGAAGAGTATTTCATTTTTGCTATAGTTCAGAAAAAAGAAAAGAAAACAGAATGTCAATCTCTACCTAAAAGACTACAGATTCCAGTGAAAAATGCAAGCATATTGTCAAAGAACATTTTAGAGAGCAAAAAAATGCATACTTTGAAGAAAGGAAATATACGATGTTTGGATGAGATATGCTCAGCCCAAGAAACTATACATGTGTGGCTCACTGACGTAGGGACGAACGTGACGAGGCCGAACATTATTTTCCTCAAGAGGATAATTATTCCGAATCCATGGAATTTCTCTGGACTCCTCACAGAGGCTTCTTGAATCCCCGAGAAAGAAAATAATAAAAATAGAAAATAAATTCTATAAAATTCAAAATTGATTAATAAATTAAACAAACGAGTTCACAACCCTTTAAATAGGGATACCAAGAAATGGGAAAGAAATCAGAAGCAAATTACAAAACTTGTATAATTTGCAACTTGCTATAAATAGTAAACTTACTACTTATAGACGGTTGTAATGTATACTACTGCGCAAGGTTTTCAGCCAAAAATAGTAAGCGTCATATGTGGCTTTACCAAACCGTTCTCTTAATTATTCTAAGCTCTTTTCATGTTGGGTGCAACTCCTAAAGCCCGACGGATGAAGAGTTATAATCAAACTAAAACTTATTATTTATAGTAAAAACAAAATTAAAATAGGAAAACAACCGTCGATCCGGGGTATTTCACAAATCTGGCTTGTGTAACCCAGCATAGCTAGGTTGGTTGGCTAAAGTAGCTCGTTCTATCTCAAAATCATATATTTTATGCCCCTATAACTCATTATGGATTATGAGATATGCCCGATCTAAGGTCCGACGGTTCGGATCACTTCTATCATCGACCGGGCCTTTTCTGATCCATCTTGGCCATAAAACTATCTGCGACCCGCTATACATCACTCATGGTAATAAAAAATTATTCATATGTGATGCGATGTGGCTGGAGGGTGGTAGATTGATATAGAGACACTTTCTTGGTAAAGATAAACGAGAGAAGGTTTGAGCGGAGGTGGAAATGATCTGGACCATCAAAACCTTACATTAGTCATATCTCGCAAACTGTGATGAGTTTTTGACATATTATATATGATTTTGGAATTACAGGATTTGCAAGATTTCATCATATCGAAAGTCGAATTTTTATTATGAATAGTAAGTTCTAGTTTGAATATAATTTTCATCCTTTGAGTTGTAAAAGTCGTGCCCAACATGAAAGGGGGTTAGAAAAGTTAGCAAAAGAATGTGGTTTGCCAAATTGGACCCTTACTACTCTCCACTGATAACGACAAAGTCTAATGAGAATAGGGGTCGTTTATAAATAATAAGTTTACTATTTATGTCCAGTTGAGATGAAAAGTAAGGAACAGTTCAAATTCAGCAAACAAACGCTATTAATGGGATGTTCGGATTGTTCAACCAATCCGAGTTTTGAATTATGGCCTGTCTACAGTGGGCCCCAAAATAGGAACGGTTCAATTTAAGTTTGAAGTGTGACAAGTGTACAATTTTCTGAGTGCTTGCGTATCAACCGTTAAAAATCACTGACTCAAAACTAGAAAATGTATTTTCAAAAAAAAAGAAAAGAAAGAAAGATGGGCACTCTTAAAGTCCATTGATTATACAAAAAATTACAGAAAATCCCCCCCCCCCCCCCCCCCCCCCCAAAAAATAATAATAATAATAAATATATATATATATATATATATATATATATATATATATATAACAATTGCCAAAAAAAAAAAAACAAATAAAAGATAAAGTAAACTAAGGAAATGAACGGTCATCGTACCTCCTTTGGTGGGTTCTTTGTCAGACACTAGACTATGATCTCTCTTCTTCCACTTGTATTTCATTAGATTCTGCGAGTTGTTATATAGCCTGCGCGTTGCTCGTAATTGCTGTGAGAGTCCATCACGTATTTTCCAAAATGATGGTGACTCATCCTCCTCACATGTGGCACTCGTGTATAGTTATCCAGACCATCCAAATTGGAGGCCACATTGTGGATGGAGAATCTAATCTAAAAATAGAAACGATCAAGCAAACCTAACCATACACTCAACGGAGAATTAGAAGTAAAACGTGAATGGTTAAAATTCAAACGGCAAAAAGCATAGGTTTACCTTTGTCTTCGCAGTGTAAGACAAAGGGAATCGGATTGCCGTCCTGCCCCCGCCTACATAGACTCGGTCCATAAAGGGGCACTGTGGGCCCACCGTGAGGTATGGGTTTTATCCACACCGTCCATCCATTTTTCCAAGTCATTTTAGAGTATAAGCATAAAGTGAGGCAGATCGAGAGCTCAAGTGGACCACACAGTGGGGATTGAATGCTAACCATTAAAAACTTCTTAAGAGCCTCGGAAGTCTTCGTGACCTTTTGAACAGGTTGGATGACGAATAAAAACTGGGCTTTGGTAGTGACCCCTCCAATACCGATGTGAATATTGGTCGGTGATGGAAAAGCTGTGTTGGTCCCAGCATGATGTATGTATTTTATCCATGGCATCCATACATTTTGCTGGATGATAAAAAATAAAGTAAATCCAAATCTCAAGTGGATTGATAATATCACACGGCCCGATGAAGGGTAAATATAAATATAAGCTTGATCCAAATGTATGCCTATAACATCCAATCCGTCAAATATATGCACTAGACCATAATGGTAGCACTGACAAAACAACAGGTCAATCGGATCATCTGGTGGGCAACACTTGAAATAGGATATTTTGAGTAGTGTACGTTATTTTTTTTAAGACCCACCTTATAATTGGATTTACCATAATTTTTTTTATTATTTTATAATTAATAATGCTAGCGTGCATCAGTTGAATGGCTTGGATGTGAGACACATATCTTGTGGCCCCACAACTTTTAATTTGTCGCTTTGTTGTAAAGATAAGTAAAGAGGAGCAATAATGTAATTCTCCTCTTAGAAAGTCATGCATGAAAATATCTACTCTTAGGGTCGCTATTTGGTAAAATCCACTTCATGGAGGAATTTTGTGGCAAAAACTCTTTAAAATAATTAAAAGTATTATCATTATAATTTGACAATGGATAAATTAAACAAGGAATATGTTGATGCAAAAAATTGGTTAGCCTTCCCAAGACCCTTGAACACCTATATAAGAAATAGACAAAGGAGACCCTAGCTTGACTTGAGTAGGGAACCCTCCGATGCCAAAGGCAAGTTAAGAAATCTGAGTCTAGTTGAAAATAGGGTTTTAAGCTTAGAATTGTGCATATCTTTCGTTGCAGAAGGGGCATGTATATATATAGATTTCTCAGAGGTGGTGTCATATATATATATATATATATATATATATATATATATATATATATATATATATATATATATATATATATATATATATCAATGAATCTGCCACCCAATGTCGTATCATACCATGAGGCCAATTTAGAGGGGGTGCGATTGTAAGAAACAAGGAAAGAAACACACAAAACAAATAAAAGAACGACTACGTGCAGGACTAGTCGCCGGAATCTGGCGATGATGGAGATGCACTCTTATCCTGTACACAGCATAGGATGACCCTCAGAGTGCGAGACACCTTCTTGAATTTTCGTTTCATGAAGGCTTTGGTCTCCTCAACTTTGGTTCAGACCTGCGTGATCTCCTGTCGCGGGGCAGCTTGGCCTTCCTCTAGCTAAGCCAAGCGGGCTTTCCTGGCAGCTTGATCGCTGTCATGTGCCTGAGTAGTAGGAGGAGAGCCCTTATCAGAGCCCGGGGCCTCCTCTTCCTCGTCCCCACTCTCTCCTTCTTTACCTCCTTCCTCTGACTCATTCTCTTCTCTTCACTCTTGGTCTCGTCCCCATACTCGTCAAGTCGGGCCTGATGTTATCGTGGGCCAATCCTCATGCTATTGAGCGTAGTCTCAGTAGTGTAGTGGATTGGCGCAAGGTCATCCATATTGAGTCTGTAGGCAAACTCTCGAGCAATCTTGCATATGAGTCAGCCAAATGGAAGCGAGACGTCATTCTTAGGAGAACGCGTCGTTTGGACTATCTAGTAGGGTGAACGTAAGCAAACATAGCGTATCTCCATGCCCAGCCCTATACAGGAAATATACCATCAATCGAGTGCATTCAATACGGTTGCCCCACCTAGGGTACACGTTATACGTGAATATGTGATGAAGCAAGCGAAAATCATCTATCATTTCTGACACCGGGTGTCATGCCCCAAACTCGAAAATCGGATTCACAGGAATCCCGATCGCTGAATTCGGTGCTGACAGCCTCCGTAGTACCCCATTCTCAGATCCCACCGCCTATACTCCAAATTCCGATCCTGGGATCCTACAAAGAGGATTTTTCAATGTACATTTATCTCGTAAGAAGCATAACCACAAGTTTACCAAAATCATAAAGGCAACATCATCATCACATATCCACTAATATAATTATTTGAATACAATGCTGAAAGGGAAATACATATGTCAAAATTAAAGCTCTAGAAAACAGCTGCACGGTCCAAGCTCAATGCTGCTGCAACCTAACATCACCTGCACGCATCTATCGTGCATAAGCTTATAGAAAGCTTAAAGGGTGGTGTAAGTGTGTGTACAAGGTAAGTGTCAAGTATTCAATACAAAGTCATAATCATACAATACTGAAAATACTGGTAATTCATAAATGGTATAATGTCGGAATAAGCAGAAATACTGACAAGAGCATGAATTATCATAGTAAACAGAATATTGACAAGATCATAAATCATATCATAACAGAGTAAGCGACAATACAGACAAGCCCACAAGTTAATCAATATCAGAATACGCATTATAGAATAGCTATGAAAATGAAGAGTCATAAAGAGCTAAATGTCAGATGCCGAAGATGCGATGCAGTACGTAATTCCTGATGAGTTCACGAATAGCATCAGCCGTATCTAGACCATATAAATGCAGGAACACAGTAACCCAAAATGCTATACGCTGCGAATGTAATACAATATGCGATGCGAATGGAATGACCTTGCTGGAGTGTGAAGTCGGGATGATAGTACATAGTATCATAGGCTATGGGGTCCATCACAAAGGACTTCTATCTAAACCAGTCTCATACCTAAATTTGGATAGTCAGACTCAATGTGGTAAACTCCTGATCTCAGCTTGGTCGTGCGCCTAACCGAAATCCTTACCATAACAAAGGTACACAATAATTAGTTGCGCACCACCAGCCCGAGTGGATAGTAAATGAATGAATAAATGGATATGTAATTCCTACTCAATAAGTCCACATATCAGTACAGTTACTCTCTGAGAAAATTACCGGGGTTTATTACACTTTAAATGGCACCGCCGCTCTCCCTAGCTGCACGGTCCAAGTGAGCGTAAGAAACTTCACTATCCGCCTGGCCAATAGTCTGCCAATACCTATCCAGCACGTCGATAGCGGACCCATTCCTCGAGCTGGTTAAACTCAGCCTAGTAATGCCCCGTGTAAGACCCGTATCATAATCCGTACTGTTCCGTCGCTTTTCGCGATCCTTCTCGTCAAATTCTGACAATCCGCGACCTATAGTTGACGTTGCGCACAACCGTAAGTCGTATCCTATTCATTTGAGTCGGCTTAATCCGAGACTTGTATAATTGCGACCGCACCGTCGCTGCGGTTCCAACGCCGCAACTCACGCACCGATCCGATACCCAGACGATGAGATGCGGACTCACGTTCAGTTCGAGGAAAAACACCACGTGTTACAAATCCCAAGAGAATCTCTACAATATGTCCCATCAATCCCATCAATCACCTCTCATGTCAAGTACACCCACCCATGCTTTCTTTCTCCACAAGTTAAGCAACCACCAAAAGTCAACCAAGCTCTCACCTCACCCATCACTCACATCACACATCACTCACCTCACCCTTTCACCCATCACCCATCCCTCTTTCCTTACAACTCTCTCTCTCTCCTTCTCATTTTCTCATTTCAAAATCTCAAGCAAGAAAGCTCTCCCACATCCAAGAGAGAAGTGCATGTGTGAGGCCCACTTCCCATCTCCAAATCCCATCATCCTAGCCATCCATTTCTCATCTCCACCATCAAAGTGAAGCTCTAGGAGACCGGCATCCCGACGGACCAAGAAGATCAAGTGGTGGGTGTTTCTTTAGACTACTTTTTATATTTTTAAGATTGGCCAAGTGAGGCCAACCGATCAATGGTTTGGATCTCACTTACGACTCTAAGATGTGACCAATGACCCATCCTGATCATCAAATCATTTCATGATGGGGCCATTCTCCATGGACCCCATCATGATGTTTACTTTTCTTGCACTAAGAGGTCATCTAGACCGTCCATTTTTAGTGGAGTGGGATCTCCACCGTTGGTCTCTTGTTTGATGGTCCATATGCAATGGGCCCTTTGATGTATGATTGGATGACTGAAACGGAGGGCCCATAGTGCCGGGGTCCCTCCATCACGCGTGTCTCACTCTATCTCTCTCTCCCTCTCTTTCCATTTATATATTTTTTTATATTGTGTGATGAAATGGCCGTATGGCCCACTTGGATGGACCCCACCTTGAGGTAAGTATTTTATCCAAATCATCCATGGGTAGGCCCATCTTATATGTGTTATACCCACACCACCTACCATTGGGTGGCCCACCTAAAATAGGGCCCACCTTGTACGTGTGCTAGGCCACACCGTCCAGCGTCCAGGGACGCTGGACGTGATTTGGAAAAACACAAATATTATCTTGGTTTAAGACTAATGGGATGGCCCTCTCGTGTAGGCCCCATCTTAATGAACGTATTCAATCCACACCGTCTATCATGTTTACCAACTCATTTTAGGCGTTGAGCCGAAAAATGAGCTTGGTCAGAGTATCTGGTGGGCCATAGCGCCAAAAACTGTACCACCACCATTGAAATCTACCTAGATCCTTTTTACACGTTGAAAATGGGCCGATATTAGTCTTGATGGGTTTGTATTGTGCTTGGGAATACAATGGACGGAGTGGATGCACTTCGAGCGGGCCCCGTATATGAAAATCCGCAGGAAAAAGGATTTTCCAAAAAAAAAAAAAAACATAGAAGCAGCAGCTCTGCTGCTGCCGTCAGAGCCGCATGATGTATATTTTGTATCTATGCCGTCCAATGGGTGGCCCACATTCTGAGGTGGGCCCTCCCCAAAAATGAGACACATCCAAAGCTCAGGTGGCCCACACCGTGAGAAACAGTGTGAATTGAATCCTACCATTGAATTCCTTTTCGGGCCCCACAGAAGTTTTGGATCAAGCTGAGATTTATTTTTTACCCTCACCCAGGTCTCTGTGACCTTATCAATGGGTTGGATGGATCATAAACATTATGGTGGGCCCCACATGGGACCCACAGTGAGGTACGTGCCTAACTCCACCGTCCGCACGGACGGTGGAGCCCATTGAATGTATGTTGTATCCACACCGTCCAGGGGACGGTGTGTGAGTGCGCGCGTGTGTGTGTGTGTGCAGGTGTGTGAGTGCACGTGTGTGTATGCGTGTGTGTGAGTGCACGTGTGTGTGTGTGTGCATAATATTTTATATATATATGATATTATATATATATATATATATATATATATATATATATATATATATATATATATATATATATATATATATACATACTGTATTATATATGTGTGATGGTGGGCCTCCATTGGAACCCACCCCCCACTATGATGTATGCGCTACGTCCATACTGTCCACCTATTTTGAGAGAGGCAGATCTATGTTTCAAATGGGCCCACCTTGGTGTGTGTTTAGGGCTCACAATTTACTTAATTATGGTCATTCATTGAGACCTACCTTGGTGCACATATAAAGCCCGTGGGACTAAGCCCATTTGATACATATAAAGCCCATGGGATCAAGCCCATTTGATGTACATGGGGCGCAAATGGAATGGCCCATTGGATATATTTAAAGCTCATGTGTGTAGTCCCACTTTGATGTATTTCATGGCCCATGAGTCATGGACCATTGCAATGTACATAAGGCTCCTTGGCGAGGCCCATTAATGTAGTCATTTGAAGAATGTAAGGCTCACGCAATTCGGCCCATTTGATGTATCTATGGCCCATGGATTGAGGCCCAACGGATGTCCTTAGGGTCCATTGCAATGAGTGATTTTTCATGGTTCATGTAATGATATTTATGGCAAGTCGTGCCTAGGAAACAATGTTGGTTTGACGTCCACATTGTATGTACAATGTTGGTTAAATGTCCGCATTGTAACTCTTTTTAGGGCCTATTGATAGGCCCATACTCGTTGTTATTCATCGCCTTATAACATGCTTAGTATAATCTCATGACTCATGCCCATACGCATCATATGTATGCTTGATTTGAGTAGCGACTGATCATAGCATATGCCATTGGGCAGACCACTTATGGGACCCGTTATGAGATGGAGTGCCCTACATGATCGCACAGTACGCGCTGGACTTCTGCATGATTTGACGTGTGATTCATGCATCCCGCATACGTGTGACTTGATCACTGCATGCCCTAGCGACATCAGGGCCGTGGATCCACAGGTACATCGTGGATGGCCATATTGGATACCGCAAATACTTATTCAAGCACTGTGGGCACTTACGATGTCCTTGGGTGAGAGTCCCAGAACCTTTTTGGTACCAGGAGATGCTCCAACGTCTAGACCGAGTGGATACATGAGCGCCCGAGTGCCGAATACCAGTAGGCCGCGTCTCCCACTGTATCGTGGTCGGTTGGAAGGGGGTGTGGCCTTATCCGCCTGAGTGAGGGGCCTATAAGCTAGGCTGAGTTTGACCAGCTCACAAATGAGTCCGCTATCGACGAGCCGGGTAGGTATTGGCATACTACTGGTCAGGCGGATAGCGAGGTCTTTTCCGCTTGCTTGACTGTGCAGCTAGGGAGGTGGCAGTCACTGCGAAGTGTATTAGACCCCGGTGATGTTCAGAGAGGAACTATACTGATATACGTACTTGAGGAGTACCGACTTGCTTGGATTGCATTTCGCATATGACATTCGGCTATATAGGCCTTGCATTGTATCGGTGTGGCCGATGACATTCATATCTCATCGCATAGCTTTGGCATGGTTGATTCTATGGACTTACCACATATTTCCACATTGTTCTGATACTGTACACTTGGCGTTGCCTTACGCACACACTTACACCACCCTCTAAGCTTGTGTAAGCTTATGCACGATAGTTGCGTGCAGGTAGCGTTGGACAGCAGCAGCGCTGAGACAGGAGTGCATATCAGGACCTTTTTGGAGCTTTTGATTACCTTGTATTTCCCTTTCTGCATTGTACTTAAAGTTTTTGATATAGTGGATATGTGGTGATGTTGTTTTGTGACTTGGTTATGCTTATGGTTATGCTCCATTACAAAAAAAAATTCATTCTGAAATCCTCCTTGTAGGAACCCAGGATCGGAATCTGGCATTGGATTGTCAGGAGCCGAGAATGGGGCACTACGAAGGCTGTCGGCACCGAATTCGGCAATTGAAATTCATGTGAATCCGATTTTCGGATTTGGGGTGTGACACCCTGCGCTCGGGCGGGTAAAGCCACACCCCCTCCTAACCGACCACGGCACAGTAGGAGACGTGGCCTCCTGGTATTCGGCACTCGGGCGCTCATGTATCCACTCGGTCTCGACGTTGGGGCGTCCTCTGGTACCAAGAGGGTGTTTAAGAATTTTCACCCAGGGCCATCTATGGCAGCCCGATGCTCGAATAGATTTTTGGTGTCTTATCTGGCCATCCACGATATGCCTGTGGAGGCCACGACCCTAATGTCACTCGGGCGTACAATAATCACAACACACAATGTAAGATACATGAGTCATACAATCCAGTCATGCATCAATCCTGCGCATACCATGCGCTCATGTGAGATAACCTCTGCCTATCAGGGAGTCTCATAATAACTTACCTAATGATATATGCAATGGTCAATCACGTCTCATAATAAACATGCAGATGATGCGTATGGACATGTATCATGATGCTATGCTGTCACATACTCATAATCGGTAACATCAATCGGCCTCGACAATGTGGACATCTAACCAACATTGCCCCAAGGAATGGCCCACATAGAGCCAAACACATAATGGGCCCACAGCCTCACACAAAGGCCTAATGTACAACATAGTGGGCCTTGACCAAGGATCACATATACACAACAGGTGGGCCCTGCTCATGGGCCTCAAATACATGACATGTGGGCCCTGCACATGGATCTCGAATATATCAAATAGGCTATGCATCATGGGCCTAATATACATCACAATGGGCCTTGCCTATGGGCCACGAATACATCACAATGGACCTTGCCCATGGGCCTTAAATACATCACAATGGGACTTGCCCATAGGCCTCAAATACATCACAATGGGCCTTGCCCATAGGCCCCAAATACATCACAATGGGCCTTGCCCATAGGCCCCAAATACATCACAATGGGCCTTGCCCATAGGCCCCAAATACATCACAATGGGCCTCATTAGGTAGGCCTCATATACATCACATTGGGCCTTAGACACGGGCTGGATACACATCACATCGGGCCTCAAATACGGATTACATGTACTTCACATTGGGCCCCTACAATCGGAATCGGCAATCGGCCATGACAAATCAAAATCGGTAATCGGCCTCGACGCAAGGCGGGGTCCATACATGGACGACCAATGATGGACCAAATAATATCAATGGGGCCCATTCATTTGGAATAACCCACTAGAAAATTATGAGAATGGACCCAACCAGGACTAAGGAAAGGTCACAATGTGGACATTTATCGGTCACTTCCTATTAATGTAACCATTTAACCAATATTGCTCCCAAGCAGTGACTTATATAGGGTCAAACATATAGTGGGTCCATGGCCTTATACAAGGGTCTGATATACAATATCATGGGCCTCATACAAGGGTTACATACACATCACTATGGGCCGCATCACATGGGCCTCGAATACATCGCGATGGGCCTCGATTAAGGGCCTCATATACAACAGGTGAGCTGCATCAATGAGCCGTACTAATGGGCCTCATACACATCAAGTGAGTCGCATCAATGGGCCGCACTAATGAGCCACAAGTATATCAAAGTGGACCTTATCACCTAAGCCTCACATGTACCTCATTAGTTCTCACACAAGGCCATATGTAATATTATAATGGTCCCCATATACGGGCCGCATGTACAGTATAATGGACCATATCCATGGGCCCCGAACACATCATAATGGGCCACATCCCTTAGGTCTCTCATACATAACATCAGATCTTGCCATCTGGGCCGAAAATACATTACAATCCATGGGCCCCAATACTTAATGGGTGGGCCCTACACATGAGCCTAATATAAGTCACAGGTGGACCCTGCACATGGGCCTCATACACAAAGAGTTGGGCCTATCAATGGTCCCTAGGGAGAGTGACAATGCGGACATTTAACCAACATTAATCTTACAATGTGGACGTTAAACCATCATTGCTCCCAAGGCTCGGTTCGCCTTAAATATCATTAAATAAATCATGGCAGAATCACACATCGCAATGTGCCTTAGGTACATCCCATTGAGCCTCAAATACATCAAATGGGCCATATCTCATGGGCCTTATATTCATCAAGTGGGGCACCACAATGAGCCTCACCAATGGGCCTTAGGTACTTTGCAATGGGCCATCACCCATGGGCCTTAAAATGTATTAAAATGAGCCCAATCACATAAGCTTTATGTGCATCAAATGGGCCTAATCACATAGGCCTTATATATACTAAAGTGGGCCTCAACAATGGGCCACAAATACATCAAATGGGCCTACACACATGAGCCCATATATAACAAAGTGGGCCACAACATTAGGCCTATATACATGCCAAGATGGGCCTAAATACACGGATCCATATGCATCCAAGCGGGCCTCAATAATGGGCCTAAAAATACCTTAAGATGGGCCTAAATACAGGGGCCCATGTTCACCAAAGTGAGCCTCATGTGAGGCCCGCCATAATGTTTATTTTTCTATCCAATCTGTTCATAAGGTTATGTGAATAAGGGGCCCACCAAAATGTCTATTTTCCAGCCAATCTATTAATATGGTCACATGGATCAAGGGGCCCACTGTAATGTTTATTTTCCAACCTATACATAAGGTTACATGTGCTTAGGGCCCACTGTAATATTTATTTTCCAACCTCTACACAAGGTCACATGGGCTTAGAGCCCACTGTAATATTTATTTATCAACCTACCTGTTGGTGAGGGCACGTGAACCAGAGGCCCACCACAATATTTATTTTCATCCAATCTGTTCATAAGGTTACGTGGGCCAGGGGCCCACGGTGATGCTTATTTCCATACAACCCGTTGATAGGGTCACAGGGCCATGGGGCCCTCTATAATGTTCGTTTGCCACCCAACCTATTTATAAGGCCACATGGTCAGGAGGTCCACAGTGATGTGGTCCACAAATCCAGACCGTCCATTATGTGTGTCCCACCTAGCTGAGGGTACAGATCAAGTTTCAGCCACATCCAAAATTCAGGTAGGCCCCACCAACTTTTATATGATTTAGGCATGTCTTCACATGATTTAGATGGTATGGCCCACCTAAGTTCCGTTTATGGCTGATTTTTGGGGAAGCCCCATAAATAAAGGGTACCCATCAGATGTGTGGTGTTGATGCTCGAAACGCATCATGTGGGGCACACAGCTGGGGCCGTGAGCCCCAACCAGTCCGTCTGTCAGTAGCCAGTGCAGGTGCTGCCTGCACCCTCTCTCTTTCTTTCTTTTTTTTTAGGTGGGACCCACATTAATCGAATCTACCCCGTCCATTGAATGTGTCCCACAAAATTAGGGGTCCAAAACAAGTTTCAGGTGGGTCCAAGCTTCTTGTGGACCCCAGCAATCATTTTTCCAAGTTTTAACGGAAAATACTAGCATTCTTAATATCACGGCCCGCCAGATAATTGGATCGGCCTCATTTTTCAGCTCATCACCTAAAATGATACAACGGTTGGGATGGACGGCTTGGATCAACAACATGCATTAAGGCGGGGCTTGTATAAGTAGCCCACCCAAAAATATAAAAAATCACTGACGTTAGTACACACCTATGCCAGTACACGCACTCCATGTTAGCCAGCTTCCAGCGTCCAGTGACACTGGACGGCATGGGTAAACACAACATCACGGTGGGTCCCACATGAACGTGGCCCACCTTAATAAAAGGTGAGTCCCACATGAACGAGGCCTACTTGATGGGTTTAATATTTGTGTGTTCTCATCATTCATAAGGTAGGGTCCACATGACTTGGACGGTTTGGATAAGGCTTACATCAAGGTCGTCCATCCGATTGAGCCACACATCACACAAAAATATATATAAGGAGAGAGAGAGAGAGAGAGAGAGAGAGATGCACCTACAATGATCTTCTCCTTCATCTTCTACCCATGGGTTGATAAGCCTTCTAGGACCCTTTCCAATGGTAGAGATGGGCTTCTAAGGGTTAGATTAGGAGGGATTTAAAGGTAAGAGGGATGGAAATGGAGCTTGCTTGGGATGTCCATGGCTAGCAATGGAAGTGAAGAAGAAGAGAGAGAAAGAGAGATGAGAGAGAAGGTGAAAGGATGAGTTATAATGGCTTGTAATAATGAGTTTTGAAAAAAAAAGGAAAGCATTTAGGAGTAGGCTAGGTAGGGGGGTAGGTTAGGTTGTAGAATAGGGTGATGTCATCCCTAGGATGACATCATCCTCATTATGATTATGGGAAAACGTGTACACTATGGCCCACAACGTGCGGTCCACCACTATGATCGTGCACGGGTCATATCTTGGGATCTAAACATCGGATTGACGCACGACACGCGGCATCAAAATCGTAGCGACTACATGATCGCAATAGCATGAGTCTCAGGTCGAACTGACTTAGGTGTATAGGGTGTGACTCAGGGTCGAGCACGAATGAAATCTACAGGTCGCGGGTTGCCAAAATTCGACCGGAAGGACCGCGGAGATATACAGAATGATAGGGGCTGGGATACGGGGCTTACACCGGGTGGCTTCTACCTTCCTTCCAATAAGCTAATCGGCCGTAAAGGTAGCGTGTGCAGCTGTCCCTTTCCCGCGCATTCTTGAGAGGCTTATTGCTAGCGTGCACTTCTCCACGTGGGATTCCCATGAGTCGGGATACCAACCCCACATCAACTGTTGCTTCCCTCTTTCCAAATGGGATCTTGAACTGCAGAGGCTCCAGCATAGGGTCCCTTATATGCGTGTAGAAAGCTCGAATCGTGTTCTCACATGCATGAGACTCGCCCTCGAATATGGGACCCCACCCGGTGTCCACCAGATAGTCCATCATCGGATAATGCCTAGATAACTTTTCGCCTACGTGGGCCTCAAGCACGACTCAATGGCCACCAAAACGGCCATGTTCAAAGCCCGCCGGTAGAACTTGCTCAAGCGGCAGCACTCGTGCTAACTTCAACGCCCGCCTTCTTCCTCGGACGGGTAGGGCGGCTAGGCCCGGCTTCATCCGCAAGAGCTCTCTTCTTTCCCATGAGGGAAAGAATAGTAGAGAGAGAAAATGTCGTCACAAGCTCAAAAAGAGCCATTGAAGTGAAATGAAGTGGAGGGATGAAAGGGATTGCTGAGCTTTTAGGTGTTTGAGACACAAAGAAGTGTTTGTGTAATCAATTGAGAGAGATTGAGGAAAATAGAAGATTGTGGGAGGTAGGTTTGAAAGAGAGGTGTTGGTGGCATGAGAAGAAGGAAAGGAGATTGGAGGGGTGATTTGAGAGAAAAAAATAGAGATTTGGAGAGATTTGGAAAGCTTGGAAGTGTAGGTGTGAAGAAAAGGGAGCAAATGGGGTAGAAAAGGGGGTCCCCACTTGTGTTGGGAGGCAGGCTCGATGTCGGCCCACTGAGGCCCGTCAGGCCCAGACCAACCCGGGTGTGGTCGACCACGGTTGGCACTGTGCCACCCGGTCCACTGGACCCTGGTGCTATGCCGCTGCGATCGAGCGCTGTGTCGCCGCTGTCAGGCGCGGTGCCGCGGCGGTCCACTGGACTAGGTGTTGTGCCGCCGTGGTTGGGTGGTGACCAACCCCCTCTCAGGGTGCCGTATGCGCGCGGGAACCCCCTAGGTCCCATTATTTTGCGTGATTCAGGCCCCTTAGGCCGTTTGAAACGGTTTCGGGTCCCCTTACGTGTATATTCACGCCTTTGGAGTGCTCTGCGCTTGGGATGGACTGAATTGATGTCCATACTCGTCCGTTAATGGTCTAGAGGGAGATTAGGATCGTTTTACACGGTCACAGGTGCCTACGGGGTGAACTACGTTGGTCAGTTTGAGTCGAATCCAACAACCGACTAAACCGAAAATCCTATAACAGTTTCTGCATTTTATCGCACCCTCCTAAGTCAAAGTACGTCAGCGGGCGTCGTGTGACCATAACTCAGGTCCAGTTTAATTCAAATCATGCTCTGATACCAACTTGTAATGCCCTGAAAATCAGGAGTCGAGTAAGAGCCCAACTCCCGAGTTTCAAAATATCACTTATGCAACATATATGATGATGATTAAATGTTGTCTGTATTAGTGCATTAAACATGAGTGAGATTATACCAAATTCGTATATCATACTCCAGAGGCATTTAAATAACACAAGCGGAAGACTGAGAGATACATGTAAGCATATATGGAACGTATAGTCCATTGCCGGTCTCCAGAGTATGAATACATTACCAGGTCGAATAATTATATGTATTAGTTCAAAATACAAAATAAGCCCTGTAGCCCTCGGTGATCAGGAGGGTCTAAGTAAACCCGCCTAATAACTGTATATACGAGAATTCCTCGTCGTCATGAAAATCCAGTTCTGCCTCATATGTCGCGTCGCCATCTGCAACTAAGACAGAGTCTGGTTAGTGTTTAAAACACCGTCCCAGAACATGGGAGTGAGTGATCAACTTAATAGAATAATAAAACAAAGGTTAACATGTTATCAATTCAATCAAGCGGTAATGATAAAGCAATACAACAATCAGGTCCTAAGTACTCTTGTTAATGCAAGAATGATATGAAATAATGATGCATGCCCTCGCCTGCGCTCCCTCAGCGACTTCATCTCACGATCGCGGCATGCAACCCTCCCTCAGTGTTTGACCTGCTATGCCAAAAGCACACGTAATACGGTGCATGCACGTGATTAACTAGGTTCTTACTTAGGTTTATTCACAGAGCAGGATTGGGAAGCTAAGGTACCTCCCTTATATCAATTTCTAAACAATGATCCATTCTAGGGTCGTCACCCCTAGTAAATCTCATACGATGTTACAGTTCTAGGTCATTACAAAGGGCTCGTTACCTGATCAGTGTAGGCCTAGTTTATACTCTAATTGCTACGGAAAGGCTTGTCGCCTCAACGTAGTCTCAAAATATGCTCGAGGTCACTATAAAGGGCTCGTCACCTGATCAGTGTAGGCTGACAGCTCGAATACAGTGTCTCATACCACCATATTCGGCTCACGAGTCTGGGTTGCTCACTGGTCATTACGGGTGGGCTCGTCACCTCGGCATAGGTCGACAGCACGACCACAGTGTCCCATACCACCATGTCTGGATCATGAGTCTTAACGGATCGAGATACCAAGGTTAACGGGCTTTCCACTGCTGAGTTTGGTACCTTAGATTCAAACAGTATCATCCATTCATGGTGAACATACATCGGGTCAACCGGGTTACTTGACAACCCCGACTGGTATGAGCATACATCGAGCCGATCGACATGGAGCGCGCAAGTAACTCCGTGTGGCCTAACCACTACCGACAAGCAGCGTACGACTTGGATTCATCGGGCGTGTCCGTCGTGGTCAAGCAGTTCAACCACCGTTCACAGACATTTACCAATTGCCTGGACTATATCGTAGCTCCAATCATACTCTAAACCATAGCATTCACATATAATGTTCCAGAATAGCATGTGACAACTAAAACCAGATATAAATCTTACTCGAGCAATTTAACAAAACACATACTTCACATATTATCAAACGTAGGCATTTCATCCATACATCACATAGTAATTAGATAGGCTATATGACGGAGCATATAATCGTAGTTAAGGAAATTGAGAATCCTATCTCAACTCCCACAATACATGCATTTAAGTAAGCATTTTCACATTCAGGCATTTTATCAAACACTTAGGCTACACATAGCATATACACGTAATAAAGTAGTTATAACTGGTATTATAGCAAAACCCTTTTCCAAGGGTTTATCATACGTACAACAATCATGTATCTCAATCATATAACTATAGTAAGTACAAATCATAATTCCAACTTCATCTAAACATTTCATCAAACACACGGAATGCATGTAAAATCAATATAGTTCACATATAGGCATAATATATTGTAAACCTCGTATCTAAGCACATGTGACAACAATCAAGTCAGTCATAAATCATTACTGACATTGAAAGTCTTGAAAACTATAACCTAAATATTTAAAGTCTGCACCTTTCACAGGTAAACAAGTATCGGACTTAGTTTGTATATCGAGCCTTTGTCTACAGCATAACGGCAACCTACAGTATGAAATAAGTCAGCTATTTCATCAATTACACTATTTGAATCCCTAAAACGGATTAGGATTAGGATTTCTTACCCAAGTACGGAGTTAAAATTGCCAAATAAGCGATACAATAACGGTGTTTCTATATGTAGGGTGGCAGGGAACGATCTCTGTAGCAAAATCCTAACTTCCCTTACACTTTCTCTCTCTTTCCTTCTCTTTCTTTTCTCTTCTATCACCAAGGTTAGAAAATTCATATGGAGTGAGAAAGAGAAGGTTTTAAGCCTTTATACAAGCTCAGAAGTAATGGGAATGGCCCCAGGGTCAAGGTATACTTAGGTTACAGCCAAATAACGTCTGTTCCAATCCAACAGAGCAATTCTAGAGGCCCTTTTGCTGAATGCGGTCAGACTTAAGCTTCCTGACCCTGGATCTCGGTCAAGCTAAGTTTTTGGTGTGATCGGGTATACAGATCGACCGCGGGGGGATCAGTTTCAGTTTAACGGTCATCAGTACTCGATCAGGGCCACAAGTACTCTTGACCTATGTTGAAAATTTTTCCTGATCTGAGGGTGTAATTGGGTCAGATTTCGACGGTCTGAATCCTTGATTTGGTCTACAAGTGAACAGACTCAATTTACTTAAGTTTCAATTCATTTCCTAAAGATATTTACGTTTCTCACACACTTCACTCCAAGCTCAAGTTGTGCATTTCTGAATACTGTTAGGACTTAATTTCTGAGGTGGTTGTCAAGTCCAGTAATGCAGTCATAATCGTATAGTTTCGAGGTAATCGGACTTCAGATCTGATACGGAGTTTCATTGTACTCCCAAGAGCAACTGAGTTTTAAGATAGATCCTAAGTTTTTAGGTAATGTAGCGTTAGCGATCCTGCAGACTTTGGGTCATACAGATCATATTTCAAGTGATTAGGGCTAATTTCACAAGTAATCTCGTTTAGCACTTAGTTAATACACGGCTAATTTCTAAAGGATTTGGTCCCTGGTAATTTCTTCCTGAGGTGGTACTCGGGCCTTTGTACGGATTTTTTCGAGATGTTACAGAAGTCGATCCCTTCTCTCCGAACATAACCCTCCACTACTAGCCTCACTTTGTATCCATGTTGTATCCTTTTGAAGATCCACCTGCATCCAACTGCTTCTCGGCCCACTAGAAGCTCCACCAGCTCTCATGTGTCTATCTGGTACAACGAGTCTATCACATCATCTATAGCCACCTTTCACTTCCTAGCACCAGGCTCACCTAGGGTCATCTGAATAGAAGATGGATCTCACTTGCCTGTAACGAGAGCATATGCGATATTGGAATCGTTTATATACCCCATCGATATCCTACGATTATGCTATATCATTCTTCTCACAAGTGACTGCTTCACCTGTTCTATATCTCTATCAACACGTCTCAGCCTTCATGCCCTACCAGCTCATGTGGCCATGGTCAGCATGCCACACACGTGCAGAGGTGAAATCTGTTACAACCACTGCAGCTCTACCTTTTGAAGTGTTCCCTATTAATCTATAAAGATTATCGAGCCGTTGCGCTTTCATGATCACTTGTACCCCCTTAGATACTTTAAGAGCACAATACCTGTGAACTTGCAGCCCATTGCCTCAAGTACACCAAGAGAAATCAAATTCTTCTTTAAATCAGGAACGTGCCTGACATCAGTCAAGGTACACTCCACCCCATCAAACATCTTGATGCGTACTGTACCAGCAACTAGCTACAATATTATAGGAAATGTCATTGCTCATAAACAGTTGTCCACCATCGCACTCTTTGTAGCTGGTGAACCAATTCCGATGAGGAGTTATGTGAAAAGATGCCCTGTGTCTAAAATCCATTCGCCTTTACGATCATTGTATGAGTGTCTGATCATTGACACAAACAAGACATCACCATCACATCCACTCGATCCATTTGACATAGTAGCGTTAACATCCCTGTATGAAGCCTCAGATTCTTCTCTCTTTGATTTAAGATTTTCACAATCCTTCTTCATGTGTCCTTCCATCCACAGTTCCAACACTTTAACTTACCTTTGCCCTTCTTCATGGGGACATCTTCTGTAGCAAAACCCTAACTTCCCTTACACTTTGTTCAGAATTCTTTTCCCTCGTAAACAGTGCATCAGAAGATGTCCCCATGTCGTCGTTAAGCTTTCTCATAGTATTCCTTTGAAGGGCTGAGATAAAGGTGTCGACACTTAAGGTTTTATTCATAGTGTACATTGTGTCCTTGAATGACTCATATGCTGTTAGAAGAGAATTTAGCAACATACATGCTTGTTCCTCATCTTTCATCACTTCCTCCATATCCAGTAATTTATAAACCAATTTATTAAAATTGTTAATGTGAGCCTCCAGATCTCCACCATCTGCCATCTTGAAGTTATACCACTGACGCTTCAAGTGTAGGCAATTTTTAGAGAATTTTTCGCATATACATCCTCTAACTTTGCCCATAACTTAGCCACAGTTTTCTCCTTCATGACACTGTAGAGAATTTAATCCGTGAGACATAAACGGATCGAGGATAAGGCCTTCTTATCAAAGAGTATTCCAATCATCATCTGTCATTGTAGACTTTTGCTTTTGTTCCTCAAGAGCACCATCTTCACCTTACTTGATTAAGGAAACTGATCATCTTAATCTTCCATAACTCAAAGTTATTTTTCCCTGAGTATTTCTCAATATCATACCTAGTGCTTACCATTATCATTTATCCATCAGATTTAAATATGTGGCCCAACGATTGCTCAGATACCACTTGTTGGGATTTGTGTTGTGGAATCACACAGATATGGATCTGGGATAGCAATCCAAGAGTACCAAGCAATCATAAGAGAACACAAAGATTTAATGTAGAAAACCCTTTCGGAAAAAACCACGGCACAAAGCGGCATAATTCCACTATGAAAGCATAAATTATAAAGAGAAAAAGGACTTACCCGATTCGAACAACCTCGATCGAATCTCACCCTTGCTACACCCTTTGCACCCCTAGAACCCCTTCTAGAAACCATTAGAATACCTTTAGAAAGTCTTAGCATACATTAAAATGGCTCTAAGGACTTCTATTTATAGTTTATGAAACTCCACTTACGCACCTCTCTAAAACCTCCTCAAATTTACACAATCCACGCACCATCTGGGTAACCTTCGACTGGTTGACCTTGGGCTTCGACTAGTCGAAGGACCCCTTCGAATGGTCGAGCCTGTCCCTCGACTGGTAGAAGACCTCAGAAATTTCAGAAACATTGTTACTGGACTTCGAGTCAAATTTGCATCGACTAGTTGAACTTTTTCCAGAACTTTTCAGATTTAAGACACCCTTTTTAACAACAAACACTCTTGAAGATAACATTCCCAATACAAATAATAAGCCAAAGTCTAATATAAAAGCCTTAGTTTCCCATCTCCTTTTCCAAGTGGAACTAAACACAACACCAAAACCACAAGATAAGGGAAAATAGTTTTTCTTATTTTTAAATCCAAAATTTTTAACAGAAGTAGAAGAGTGGGAGAGTAGAAGCAGAGAGGAAGTAGGAGAACTGGAAGTAGATAAGGAGAAAATTCCTTTCACGGGACTTCCTCCACACGTCTAATCCACATGGGGACTTATCAATTCTTCAGTGGCAGATCAGCTACTAAGATGTAGAAGAGGCCCATGACTCCAGTATGTATTTGGCTGCTGCTATAATTCGATTTGAGAGTCAAAACCTCTCCATCTGAGATTTTAACAGACCCTGGCTTCGGATAGCAAGTGGACATCCCAACAATATAGCCATCCTCATTCCCTGCTTCTTTCCCATTTCCATAGATTGGTAATGAAGAGCATATAACTCTGCCATCCTGATTCAATTCATACAAACCATGTGAAAACAAAAGTCAGATAATTCATTGGAGATGAGATTCTTCAAACATTTCTTACATGGAATACATAAGTTAAAAAATATGGCAAGAAAATCATAAGGGGGGGAAATATTTTAATGGATTATAAACAAGGAAATTTTTTTTTTTTTTTTTTCAGCACCTGTCCATGAAGAGTAGAACCAACTCCACCCCAATGCTGGTGGGCCACCGCATAGATAACATCGCCCCCACGAGGCATGACAATGCTCATCTTTTTGGAATCTACACAATGGCCTTTGCCCATGTCTGCTGCACCACACGGCTCAACGTCGTATTCGATCTGGATCAAGCAATCAATTACTATTAATGTTACATCAAGAAAGAGATTTCAGAAACCCAACGATATGAATTTTCTGTTATGATCAGTGTCATGAAAGAGATTGACCATTTGACCTTTGTGTGTCCCATCTGATAACGAGATGGGCCTAATCGGGGACTTTCAGGGGGAGCGTGTAGGGACCGAGATGGAAGCTTTCTTTTAGCATTTTCTTCAGGTTACCGTTTGGGATCGATCCAATACTCGTGCAGAAGTTAAAGCTCTGGTCGAGGGGCTAGAGCTATACGTGGACTGTGAGTTCACGAAAGTGGAAGTGGAGAGTAATTCTACGGTTGTGATTGATATCCTGAACGGCAGGCCCCCGTTCATGTGGAGGATGTGGTATTGGTGGAGCTGGGTTGATTTATTCATGTGTTGGGTTAATATAAAGATTTCGTTTGTGCAGAGAGAGGCTAACTATGTGGTGGATGGTCCGATGAGATGGGGTAGTGAATCGCAGACAAAGCGGCTGTTTATTTCGCCGTACATGCTTCTTCCTGCCTTTAGAGGAAATTTACCCATAAGAGAATAGGTGTGGGAAACATGAGAAACAGAGCTGGTGTTATATGTAATTGAGTATATTGTGGGGTATATGACAGGCAAGTCCCGTCGTTTTTTGTGGCGAGAGCCTGCCCAAAATCTTACAGGTCTCTTTGTAAAAATAAATATATTCGCTTAAAAAAGGGTCTTTTGATAATAATTAATACAAAAACAAAAAGATGGGCCTGTTCGGAGGACACAGCACGTACAAAGGTGGATCTGTCTGATGAATGGTGTAGATCATGCACACATGGTTTGTCTTAAGAGTGTAGTGGTAAGTAAGAAATTAAGATATATACCTTGCAACCGAGTCGAGCATTTTCGCTGGTTGAATTTGTTCTCTTCCCAGAATCCGTTACATCGAATATGTATATCTTAACAGGCACAATGCTATCATGCCAGTCGACCCACTTCACAGTGTATCTCAAGTAGAGCTTTCTCTTCACATTCTCAAAGCTCTCTCTCAACCGACACTGTGTCTGATCATAGCAACAATCAAGACCACCAATGTAATCCTTTCTCAAAGGACTACCACTTTCATCCTTCGTCACGTTATAAAGATTGCATCTGCACTCGGCGCACCCCATCCGATCAACCACGCCCCGTGTATCAATCGCATGGATATTCAGCAACCACCTCTCCACATACCCATTTGGAATTTCAGCAGGATTACCGACTTCTATACCGTAAGGGTCCGGCACGTGTGTGGAAGTCTGTCGTGTTTCTGACCCAAGCCCATAGTACTGCCCAAGCACATTTCCCTGGCAAACTCCAGCATTCCTCACAAAGGTGATATTCGTATCCACAGCTGGAGAGTTACTGTAGTATTTAGCCAGGACCCAATGGTGGAGATAAGTCTCATAAAGTGGGATAGGATTCCCCGCCTCATCGATCACTTCACCATTGAAGTCCTTGAGAGCAATGTGGCCTCTTGGGAAGTCGACATTGAGGTAGATTTTGTTCGACACGGATCCTGATCCTAGCACGAATGCAGGGGATAGAAAGACAGCGGTTTTCACCCCATTTTCATTTCTCAGAAGAGTTCGTGAGGCATGAACAGATATGGTTAAAAGTAGAATTGCTGATGATAGCATCCACCATTGAGAAGAGTATTTCATTTTTGCTACAATTCAGAAAAAAAAAAGAAAGAATAGACTGTCAATCTCTACCAAAAAAGAATACAGATTCTTGTGAAAAATTCAAGCATATTGTCAAAGAAACATTTTAGAGAGAAAAAAAATGCATACTTTAAAGAGAGAAAATATACACTGTTTAGATGAGATATGTTCAGCCCAAGAAACTGTACATGTGGGGCTCATGGAAATAAAAATTGTTCATATGCGGTGCAACGTGGTTGGAGGGTGGCAGACTGATGTAGAGTGGGTCGCAAACACTTTCATGGTAAAGGAGGATGAGAGAAGGCCCGATCAGGAGGTGGAATGATCTGGACTGTCAGAACCTTAAATCAGTCCTATCTTGCAAACTGGGATGAGTTTTTCAATATATTATATATGATTTTGGGATAGGAGGAGGACCTACTTCAGCCAACCAACCCACTACGTCAAGTTGCCCACGCGGGATTTGCAAGATTCCATTAGTAGTATCTCTACCTTAAAAGACAACAGATTCTGGTGAAAAATGCAAGCATATAGTCAAAGAAATATTTTTGGCAGTCTGTGCTTTCTTTTCTTTCTTTTCTTTTCTTTTGTTTGTATTTTTTCTTTTTTCTTGATTGTTCCTTGTTTGATAAATGATATTCTTGCCTTAAAGAAAAAAAATTAAAAAGACTTGGTGGCACCCATCATGATGCGTCTGTTTAATCTATGCCATCTATCTATTTTCAACCTCATTCATGGCAAAAACCCAAAATTGAAGCATATCCAAAGCTCCCGTGGCCCCACTACAAGAAACAATGAGGATTGAACACCTATGGTTGAAAATTTACTGGAACCATTGAAGTTTTTTATAAGCTAATATTTGTCTTTTCCCTTCATCCAAAGTTTGTGTGACCTTATGATCAGCTTATTGGAAGCAGATTGCAGTAATTCAGTACACTATAAATAAACTCTGTAAAGCCAACCATGATATTTGCATCTTATCTACATTATCCATCCATTTTATCAGCTTATTTTAGGGTGTGAATCAAAAAATGAAGCCTATCTAAAGTTCAAGGGGCCACACCACAGAAAACAGTGAGGATAATGTCATCCACCGTTGACACTTTCCTAGGGCTGACAGTAATCTTTATTTGTCATCCAACTAGTTCATAAGGAGACATGGATGGAAGAAAGCACAAATATCAGCTTGATCCAAAACTTCTGTAGCACCTAATAAGTTTTCAACTGTAAGTGCTCAGCTCACATAGTTTCCTGTGGTGTGATCCACTTGAGCTTTGGATATCTTCGATATTAGGTTCATGCCCTAAAATGAGCTTGATAAAACAGATGAACCGTGTGGATGAGAAAAATACATCATGGTGGGACCCACAGACTTTGTTCACCATAGCCTACTTAGTAACTCAACGGTCGACGTCATTATCCACTGTTTCCACTGGTGTGGTCCACTCGAGCTCTAGATATGCTTCAATTTTTGGCTAATGCCCTAGATGAGCTGGAAAATAGATGGATGGCTTGGATAAAACACATACATCACTGTGAGGGATGCCCCCACAGTCCTGACACCACGCAGCTATGTCCCGCAATCCACGTCCCAATTTGGACGGTTTGGATTGAGGTATGCATAAAGAGAACATGGCGCCTAGATAACGAAAATCTAAACCGTACAAATCGTGCATCTCAGTTTACATGGCTAGAAACCGAAAATTCAAACCATTTGATTTCCTAACTAGCTGATAAGTGGGATTTTAATGGACGGTCAAGATGAAAAGTATGGAATGGTTCAAATTCAGCAAACAAATGCTATTAATCGAATGTTGGGATTGTTCAAACAAACCGAGTATTGAATGGCCTATCTACAGTGGGCCCCGAAATATGAACGGTTCAATTTAAGTTTGAAGTGTGTCAGTTGTCCAATTTCTGAGTGCATCTGTATCAACCGTTAAAAATCACCAACTCAAAACTTAGAAAACGTATGTCAAAAAAAAAAAAAAAAAAGAAAAAGAAAAGAAAAGAAAAGAAAAGATGGGTCTTCTTAGAATCCGTTGATTCTAAAAAAAAAAAAATATACAGAAAATTTCAAATCCATTTAATATATAATAAAAAGACTCGCAACTAGATTCTCTCATTTCAATATCCTATTGCTGAGCAATCTTCTACATATGTTTGGTCTTATTCAGCCCCCCAATAGATCGTGGCTTTCGGTTGGCTGGCTGCTAAAAAGAAGATCCTCACTGTTGACAATTTAAGTTAAAGGGGGATGGTGCTCCCCAACATCTATCTTTGCTGTATGAGGGCCCCATAATCTGTCGAGCACTTACTTCTTCACTGTTCCTTCATCTCCAATATTTGGGCTGACTTTCTCTCCTGCTTCCAAGTCAACTGGTGTTTTCCGGGCTCGGCAGATCTTCTCCTCAAAGCTTGGCATGGAATCAGGATAGGGAAGAAGAAGACACAGATTTGGAGAATGGTCATCCTTGCTATTTGGTGGTCCGTTTAGAAAAGAACGAAACAACAGATGTTTTAGGAATTGCTCAAATCCAGCCGAGGTGGTAGCTTCCAAAGCTAAACGTTTGGTGATCGAATGGGTCACTTGTGTTGATGTTTTAAATGATCTAGATTTTCTTTATTTAAGAGTTTAATGTTTATGCTATCTCACCGGATCGTTTCTCCTGTTTTTTTTCTTTTTGCTGCTTTGTTGTTTTCTTTCATCTTAATATATATCCGTTATCTTTCAAAAAAAGAAAAAAAAAAAAAAAGACCCACAACTACATAAATAAATTAAGAAAAATGTTAAAAGAAAATGAAAAAGAAAAAAGAAAAACAAAAGAAATCAATTAAAAAAAACTAAAATAAGGAAATGAACGGTCGTCGTACCTCCTTTGATGGGGTTCTTTGTAAAACAGTAGAATATCTCTCTGCCTCTGGTTGTATTTTATCTGATCCTGCGAGTTCCTTTTATAGTTAGCCTAGTGCTCGTTGCACGATTGCAATGATAGTCCATAACGCATTTTCTAAAATGGTGGTGACTCATCCTCCACACATGTGACATTCGTGTTCAGCCATCCAGACCATCCAAATTGGGGCCACATTGTGGATGGATAATATACTCTAAAAATAAAAATGATCAAGTAATCCTAACCATACATTTAATGGACAATTAGAAGTAAACCGTGAACGGTTAAAATTCAAATGTCAAAAAACCCAAAGAGTTATCATTATCTTCTCAGTGTAAGTTTTGAGAAATCGGATTAGTTTAGGTTTCATCCACACCGTCCATCCATTTTTTCAGTTCAATTTATTGCATGATCCCAAAAGTGAGGCAGATCTAAGGTTCAAGTAAACCACACAGTGGGGATTGAATGCTAACCATTAAAAACTTTTTAGGAACCACAGAAGTTGTGATCAAGCTTATATTTGTGTTTTCCCTTCATCCAGGTCTATGTTACCTCATGAACAGGTTGGATGACAAATAAACATCACGGTGGGCCCTAGAATGGTTTCCACGGTTGGATCATCACCGTTACGTCATGCAGTGTGGTCAATCTAATCTTAAAATAGTGGATTACTTGCACCGCAATCTTCGAATCTTCAGTTTCAACGAAAAACAACAGAGTAGATTTTGAATTGTAATTATTTAGTAGTCTAGGGAATATATATTCATACGTAATTATTTTTAAGCATAAGATTGAAATGAATGAATGAATGGATCCTTACCTTTGCTCGGGTGGTAGACTCTCTGGAGTTTCAACACCCAGCAGGGTTCGAGCATCCATAGGTGATGAAATTCCACCAGCGTGAGTGTGTGGGGGTGTGTGTGCGTGCGTTAATGAAGAATTTAAAAAAAATAAAAATAAATTATGGAATGAATGTAGATCATATCCTCTGATTACTGTACGTTTGTTTGTTGAATTTGAGTCGCATCTTAAGTGGGCCACCAATAGAACGGTTTAATTGAAATAAACGCATGCCACGTATATAGTTTATGAGTTCATG
Source organism: Magnolia kwangsiensis (assembly GCA_037074715.1). Classification (NCBI taxonomy): domain Eukaryota; kingdom Viridiplantae; phylum Streptophyta; class Magnoliopsida; order Magnoliales; family Magnoliaceae; genus Magnolia; species Magnolia kwangsiensis. Next base: position 166,518,419 of record CM073574.1, on the reverse strand, counting down.
AGTGTAAACCATCCTAAATTGTCCAAAGCATCACAGTCTTCTAGAAGTCTTATCTGCCAGACAATCCCTACCATCTATTCTCCCAGAAGTGACCACAAACAATTTGTGGTACCGCATGATCTGTCTCGCTAACATGCCACTTGGGAAGGGAATCAGGACCATGAAAATAATAGGCCTAACCACAAAGATCACTTGGAACAAAAATCAGTCTGTTATAATTATCAGGTCGGCCACACTTTTGTTTTGTGGTCCACTTAGCTAGCAGACCACTTTTAAACCATTAAGAGAAAATCTGATCGGCTTGGTTTCTTTTATATTGTTTGTTCAAGGGGGGATTTTAGATGAATGGTTTGATCATCATCATCGTATTCTAAAATAGAAAGGATGATGAACGGTTTGATCATCACGTTGTAGGGCAGAAAGGATGAGTGCTATGGAAGAACGCAGGCACTTTCACGGAAGGGTCCTTACTCTTGCCCGGGCGGTAGACTGTCAGGAGTTTCAACTCCCGGTCAAGGGTTTGAGTACCCATAGGTGATGAAAGTTCACCAGCGTGAGTGTGTCTGCGTGTGGAAAAAAAAAAAAAAAAGCACTTTCACGGAAAGAACGCAAGGAACGCCATCTCTGACTCTGACAAAGACCAAGAGAGTACATATATTTAAGAACTGTCAAAGAAAACGACTGCACCTTTTTTCTATGAACGTCGATTACGTTGGGCTCTGAGAGGCCACAGTGATGCGTGTGTTTTATCCAGACCGTCGATTCATTTTTTAATTATCATTTTAGGGTAAATTCAAAAAATGAGTTAGGTCCAACTATCAAGTGGGCCACACCACAGGAAGCAGCGGTGAAATGACATCCATTGTTGAAACCTTTTTAGAGCCCACTGTAATGGTCAACTGCCATCCAACTTGCTCGTAAGGTCACACCTAAGGGCCTGTTTGGCCGGGCAGATTAGATCAAATTGGATGGTATTAGAGTGGATTTTACGGATTTCAAAGCAATGATAGCTGCGCAAATGAATTAGCGCAAGATCCATGGGATTCTCATATCCTATGTTTGTCACGTCCGGCCAATCCAGCATTAAACCTTTCAATCCCTTTCCTGTCCTCAAACCGAAGTACAAACCAAATACTTCTCAAGCAATTTTGAAGGAATTAAGGTGAATTGGATGGAATTTATAAGTATAGATGGTGATGTCAGTGAATTGTCTTAAGTTACATAAGTGGATTGGATGGAATTTAAAGGTATTAATGGTGATGTCACTTGTCTTAAGATCCATGGGATTGCTATATTCCGGGATCCTGTTGTTTGACACGCCTGGCCAATCTCAAGATCTATCTCCCAATCCCTTTCAATCCCATCCAAGCTTCATGCTCGGCCTGGCTGGGCGAATCCCATGGGATTAGGAGGGATGGGATGGATTTTAAGGTAATGATGGTGGTGTCAGTGGATTGGTTTAAGATCCATAGGATTGCTATATCCCGGGTCAAGTTCACTGGTTCTGTTTGGCATGACCGGCATATCTCGGGATTTTACCTTCCAATCGGTCCAACCAAGGGAAGGGATCAATTTTAAGGTAATGATGGTGATGTCAGTGGATTGTTTTAAGATCAATGGGATTGCTTATATCCCTGGACAAGTTCACCGGGTCTGTTTGGTTCATCATGCATATTCCGGGATATCGTGATCCCATCCCTTCTAATACCGTGGGATCAGTCTGGCCAAACAGGCCCTAAATGTTTTCAACGGCACGTGTTTATTCCCTATTATGCGGTGCACTTGAGCCTCACTTTTGGGTTTGTACACCAAAATGATATATGGTAAAATGGATGGACGGTTTGGATAAAACCCATGCATAACGGTGGCCCCTCATAGCCTTGTTCGATCCACTCCATTAAAACCATTTCATGGGCCATGTTTATGTCGGTTTTGGCACACTTTGTTTTCCACACGCACACACACACCCCCTTGTCACACTTACTATGATGGACAATCCACCCAGGCTATGGTGGGATTTCACCCCCTATGGGTATTGAACCCAAGAACTCGCGTTAAAACTCTTTAAGTCTACCATTGAGGCAAGGACTAACCCGGGACTGTTTGGCCGCACAGATTGGATGGGATTGGATGATATTAGAGTGGATTGCACAGATTTTAAGATAATGATAGTTGCGTCTCAGTGGATTGGTGCAAGATCTATGAGATTGTTATATCGGGTCTGTTTGGCATGCCTGTCTAATCCTGGGATTAAAGCTTCCAATCCCTTTCAATCCCTCAAACCAAACATGTCCCAGGAAATTTTGAAGGGATTAGGGTAGATTGGATGGGATTTAAAGGTCATGATGGTGATGTAAGTGGATTGTCTTAAGATTCATGAGATTGCTATATCCTGGGATCAGGATCTCGTGTCTGTTTGGCACGCCTGGCCAATCCTGGGATCTATCTTCCAATCCCTTCCAATCCCTTCTAATCCCATCCCATCTGCCGGGCCAAATAGGCCCTTAGAGTCTACCTCTCGTAAGCTTATAAAAGCAACTGTGGAAACAACCTCGGACCAAGAGCTCCAGGCCTAATATCATTACAAGAAGCTAATTTCTTCTTATTTGTCCATTATATACATTTATCTTGTTATGCTATTTTAGTTTAGCCTAGTCTCATCATTGCTCATATAATGGGGCCCGTAGTTAGTTTTAATCCTTAATTAGTTTATCCATCTACTCTTCATCCACAATATCTTGATGGATCGCAAGGAAGATCGGTCGGTTTTAAACGAAAGGTTGTTGGACTTTCATGTTACGGATTGGGTGATTCTACCAGCCATCTCGTATGAAGTTTGGTCAACACCAGTCGATGACCGGATAGTTGAATCATGATTTGTCTCGTTATGTGCTTGATTCCGACTAAGACCACAAATATATCACCTCACCAATCATGTAACACCCCGAATTTTTGCCAACCTAGGGTTAGACGTCCTTAGGCAATGGGTCAACCATAGTACCTCGGTAGCTTTTCAAAATTCGATTCCAAAGTCAGAGAAATCATTTAGAACCTAATTCTTTAGAAATTTAACGTGAATTAGTCAGCGCTACACTAGATTTCCTGCAAAATTAGCACCAACCACTTTAAATACGATCTGTAAGACCCAAAACCTATAGAATCATTGACGCTACCTTACCCTGAAATTCAAGATTAAACTCTAAACTTGTTTGTTCTCAGGAACCCTTTGAAACTTTGTATTGGATCTAGACCGCACGTCGAAAGTCCGATATCTATAATCTTAAACCATTATGACCGCCTTGTTAGACTTGACAATCATTTCGAAAATCAAGCCCAACCGATATCCTGAGACCATTTTACTGAGTCCGAAGTGAAGAGAGTGAGAAAAGGAAAATATTTAGAAAATTGATTCAATTTAAATAAATTTGGCACGTGTCGCTTGCGCGATATTTTTTAAGCGTTCTGACCATTAGAATCTGACCCAAATACACCCTCGGATCAGGAAACATTTCTCACTCAGGTCAGTGTATTTGGAATCCTCGATCGAGTCTCAGTGACCTCTGAACTGAAACTGGTCCGTCACGTGCGATCTGGGAACTCTATCGAACTGAAAACTTAGCTTGACCTAGATCCGACATCCATAAACTTAAGTCCGACCGCATTCAGTAAGGGGACCTCTAGAAATGTTCTTTTGGATCGGGAAAGACCCGATTTGGCTGTAACCCAAGTATACCTTGACTTAAAGTCTGTTTTGTTTATGTTTGGGCTTATAAAAAGGCCTTAAACTCTCTCTCACAAATCCCATACGAATTTGTAAAAAACCTAGGAAAGAGAAGAGAGAAAAGTGAGAGAAAGTGAGGGAGAAGTTGGGGCTTTCTCCTGGAATTCTTTTCTGCTGCTCCACGTGCCAAATCGATCCACCTGCATCGCTATTCTGGCGATTCCAGTTTCGTTCTAGGTAAGTAAACCCTAACTTTAACCTGTTTTAGGGATTCTATCGATCCAAGTAGCGAAGTAGCTGACTTACCTTGTGTATTAAGTTGTCAATCAGTCGTTGACGACGATGTAGAGTTCCTAATCGATTCGTTACGCTTCTACGACGTAAGGTATGGATTTTAGACGCTTAGTTTACCATTTTTTAAAGCTTTCAATGTCGTTTAATGGTAGATTGTTATCAAGAATGTTGTTTCACATGTATAACATGCTGTCTGTTTTTCATTTCGAATACGCACGAATAATATGAGTTTTAGGGTATTTTAGGTATTTGTAGGAAATACCATATACGTATAAAATTTAGATTCGTGCTTAACATGATTAATTGCCGTGAATATATGCTTGTTACGTGTGTGACAACTCCTTAGCGAAAGGACTTGCCCTAAATCACGTCACGGCCAATATACGCTATATATGTAAAAGTGTGTAGCTCAAATGTTTGCGAAAATGTTTAAATGAATACGGAATCCGGATTCATGCATGCTATGATTATCCGTCGTGGGTATATGCAAGTGATCTATGGGGTAACTCCCTAGTGAAAAGATTTGGTCAAATACATGATATATCAACATATGATATGTATTTAGTATGTGTAGCCTAAGTGTTTGTGAAAATGGCTGAATGAGTATAGAATTTGCTTTCATGCTCGCCATGACTAATTGTCATGGATATATGATTGTTGTATGGGCAATACCCCTTTGACGAAAGGATTTTTCCTAATACGTATGCTTATGAATGTAAAATATGTATGATATAATGTGTAATCTAAGTGGTTGAATAAATGCCTAAGTGAATTAGTAGTTAGTAAAGTATGATTGCTAAGCTGGTTGACATATGGATCTTCATCACAATACGTAAGTCTATGAACTCCTCCATGAATAGTGTAACTTAGATTATCCATGCTAAGTGAGTGTATGATTTCCTCCATGGATTGTTTACTTAGTTGAAGCATGTTAAATGTGTGGATGAATTTCTGCATGTACTGTTTACATTCAAGTTATACTTCACGATTGTTCATATGGATACAGGATATGAATCATATGCTAGTTGTTAGATTTGCATGTGATTGGGGCTATACTCTAGTCCAAGCAGTCGGTAACATATTTGAATTCGTGGTTGGATTCTATTCGCCACAAAGGATGTGTATGACGAACCCGAGTCATACTAGAGTCGTCGGCAGTGGTTAGGCCACACGAAGTGCTTGTACACTTCATGTCGGTCGATTCAATGTGCGCTCGTGCTAGTCGGACTCATCAAGTAACCCGACTGACCATTGTATGTTCGCCTTGTATTGGTCATAACTGCTTGAACCTAGGGTACTGATCTTACCAGTGATAACCCTGATAACCGTGGTACCTTGATCCACTAAGACTCATAAGCCGGGCATGGTGGTATGGGATATCGTGGTCGAGCTATCGGTCTACGCTGGGGCCACAAACCTCCCCGTAGTGACCAGTGAGCAACCTAGACTCGTGAGCAGATTATGGTGGTATGAGACACTATATTCTTGCTGTCAGCATACACTGATAAGGTGATGGGGGAGCGGTGCAACGAGTGCGAGCAACAGCCCTGGCAGCCCTTTGTAGTGACCTCGAGCGTACTCTGAGTCTATGTGAGGCGACGACCCTTCCGTAGCAACAAGAGTACAACTAGGCCTGTATTGATAAGGTGATGGGGGAGTGGAGCAACGAGTGCGTGCAACAGCCCTGACAGCCCTTGCAGCGACCTAGAAATATATCATCGTATGAGATTACTAGGAGTGACGACCCTAGACAGGATCCTTGTTGGGAATGATATAAGGGAAGTACCCTAGTTTTCCAATCCTGCTGTATGAAAAGGACTAATAACAACTCGGTAATCATATTCATATCGCACTGCATGTGCCTGGAAGATGTGGAGCACTGAGGGAAGAAAGCATGTCGCGGACGTAAGATTGTGTCGCATGAGGGAGTATGTCGGTGAAGGCATCCATCATGTCATTTCATTCTTGCATTAATCACAGTATTTAGGGATGTTTGAATTGATTGCTTTACCATTATCGCTTGATTGATTTGATAACATGTTAACCTTTGCTATATGATTCCACTGAGTTAGCTACTCACTCCCACGTTACGGAACAGTGTTGCGCACAGCAACCAGTCCCTATTTTAGTTTCAGATGATGGCGATGCTTGCGAAGCAGAGCCAGACTTGATGATGATGAGGAGTATCCCTCCTATATGCAGGTTCTGATCAACGGGTTTACAGGGTTACTGATTAGATGCCAATACACTTGGTATTTTACCTTTTATTTACACACCCATGTATATTCTTTTCTTTCTATTTTGAAGTATACATGTATTTAGTTAACCTGATAACATGTTCATACTCTGGAGACTTACAATCATTTATATATTTTATATATCTATCACATTTTTTCGCTTGATAATTTAACTGTCTCTGGAGTATGATATGTTGTTTTGGCTTAATCCACTTCATGTTTTATACACTATTACAGTCGACATTCATTAATCATTGAAAATGTTGCATAAGTGATGTTCTGAAACTCGGGAGTGGAGTTTATGCTCGACCCCCGATTTTCAGGGCGTTACAAATCATCTCATCACAAAGCCCAGTTCCGATCGAACAATAAATAGATTGTCGAAGATCCACCTTTCATTAGTCATCTTATCATGTCATCTAGTTTCAACGAACGATGAACATATATGTCTATCATGTACATCAAAACCATCCAACTATGAAGCTCGATTCCGATTGGACAATGAACAAATCGTTGTCCCTCAAGCCAACCGTGAGTACTGTTATTGTAAAAATCTTTAACAGAAGAACACTTTCGACTCTTCTTTTTTTCAACATTATTTTTACTATTGAACCTTGATAGCAAATCATGCTGAAAGAACAAGATTTTAAGTTCATAAACGTACTTCTATTGTCAAAAGGCAAAAAGAACTAATTCAAAAAATTAGCCTTATTTCCTTTCATAAATCTCCTGAATAGAGCGCAATATCAGAGGCCAAGACTACTCTAGATCTTGTGTCCACTCTCCAATATATCCATATCAGTAAAGGGGACACTGACAATTCAACCAACCCTTGAGTCAGTAGACTCTAGCACGCCTACACATCTTATTCACATGCCCATATAATCTAGCACCTCACCCACACATTACTTAATCTGATTGAATTGAGTGTAATGAGCCAAAAAAAATGGATAAGTTTATATTTATTCTCTTTATTAGATCCATCTGAGATTTGGATCCGTTTAATTTACAGGATCATACATTAAAATGATATGAAAAAATGAATGAAAGTCATGTATATAAAATGCATACGCATTATTAATGTGGGCCCTATGGTAAGGACCATATTGTTTTTGGGTGAGGCCGGGACTGCTAATCCGCTCCTTTTCTTCAAACGCTGCCAAAAGTAAACCAAAGAATGGGGTTCTCAATTTTTAAATATGCAATACCAATATTAAATTTCTCAAAGCAACTTCTTGTTACCCATTGAACTTAGTTCTTAGGATCTCCAGTCACATAAGTTGAGTTCTTATTGCCGGTGATTTATTTAAATTGAACTCAACTACATTTCCCTCAATGTATTCATCATTAACTCTTTGTTTAATACTTTAATTAGTGGATCAGCTAGATTCTCCTCAGGCATCATAAAATTAATTGTAACTATTCCATCTTGAATTAATTACTTAGCTAAGTTATATCTCAGACATAGATGTAGATTTCATTGTTCACCATCGCTATAGCAACTTAGCTATCCAAGCATTACTCCTGATCAGATTGAAAGATCAAATCTATCACGGGCATGTGAGGTTGCTTCCATGACATACCTTTGATTTCCAATACAAATTAACAATAAACTAAAGAACTTAATATAAAAGTTTTAATTTTTCATTTCCTTTCCAATAGGAAATTACACTAAGCACCAAACCAACAAGATAAAGGAAAATAGTTTTTCATAATTTTAAACGATGAGTAGAGTAGGAGAGTAGAAGGAGAGAGGAAGTAGGATAAGTAGAAGTAGAGAAGGAGAGAATTCCTTTCTTTCACGTGACTTCCTCCACAGGTCTCTCTCATTCATACTCATGGGAACGTATCATTCCTTCAGTGGCAGATCTGCTACTAACATATAGAAGAGGCCCATGACTCCAGCATGCATCTGGCTGTTGTTATAATTCGATTCGAGAGTCAAAACCTCACCATCCATGATTTTGACAGACCCTGGCTTGGGATAGCAAGTGGACATTCCAACAACGTAGCCATCCTCATTCCCTACTTCGTTCCCATCTCCATAGATTGGTATCGAAGAGCATATAACTCTGCCATCCTGATTCAATTCATACAAACCATGTGAAAACAAAAGTCAGATAACTCATCAGAGATAGGATTCTTCAAACATTGCTTACATAGAATATTTCATCAACTTAAAAATCATGAGAAAACCATATCTTGGGTCATAGTTCAGAATATGGTTTCCCTCAATGTTCTTCATTTCATTTCCATGTTTTAAAATCAAAACAGAACTTTGTGGATGGCTCAATCCAACTGGTCAGACCCACTCTAGCCCATTTAAGATTATCAAAAAACAGCCCAACAGCTTAGTCCGTTCTGATTTTAAACATTGATTTATTCCCAAGACTACCCAAAGGAGAAGAAAATAAATGATTCCGATTGATAATAAACAAAGAAAAAGATTTTTTTATTTTTTTTTCAGCACCTGTCCATAAACAGTAGAACCAACTCCACCAGCATGCTGGTGGGCCACCCCATAGATAACATTGCCCCCACGAGGCATGATCACACTTGTCTTTTTGGCATCTACACAAAGGCCTTTTTCCATGCTTGCCGAACATGACTCGACCTGGTATTCGACCTGGATCAAGCAATCAATTACTATTAATACTACATTAAGGAAGAGGTTTTAGAAACCCAACCATATGAATTTTCTTTTATGATTAGTGTCAAGAAAGAGATCAACCATTTGAGATTTGCGTGGCCCATCTGATAACGAGATGGGCCTGGTTATGGGGACACATCGCAGACAAGGCAATCTACATGATGAATGGTGTGGATCTTACACACATGGTGATGTAGAGTGGGTCGCAGACACTTTCATGGCCAAGATGGACTGGAGAAGGCCCGATCAAAGGCAAAAGTGATCAAAACTATCAGAACCTTAAAAGAGTTGTATCTCACATATTGGAATGAGTTTTTTGATGTACCATATATGATTTTATGATAGTATAAGCTACTTTAGCCAACCAACCCTTCTATGCCAGGTAGACCATGCGTGATTTGCATGATTCCATCATATCCACTTTCACAAGTCCATTTTAATTTCATTTTTATTATTTATAGTGGATCATAATTTTTGATCCTTTGAGCTTTAAGAGTCGTACCCAACATAAAAAAGGCTCACGAAAAAAATAGGAGAATAACTTGGTTAGGCCAAATTGGACACTTACTATTTTTGGCTCAAAACCACAGCCTAGTAGAAATCTTGGCCATCAATAAATATTAAGTTTATTATAAGTCGCATTTTTTTAGGAGTATGTGTTGGAATTTGATTTTTGAAACTTCTTATTAGGTTTGATATCACTATTTAAAGGATGGCAAATCCTTTTTTATCATCAATCAATTTATTTTTGAATTTATTAGAATTTATTTATATATTTTTATTTTTCCTCATGGATTTGAGGCATCTCTCCGAAGCCCGATTTGGAGTAATTATCATCTGAGAAGACCGTGATCGACGCCCTACAGTTCTTAAGAGTGTAATGATAGTTAAGAAAGAGACATACCTGGCAACCGACCAATGGAGCATTTTGGTCAGTTGAATTTGCTCTCTCCCCAGAATCTGTTGCATCTAATATGTATATCTTAGCAGGCACGATGCTCTCATCCCAATCAACCCACTTCACGGTATATCTCAAGTAGAGCTTTCTCTTCTCATGCTCACAACCTTCAATCACCTTACATTGTGTTTGATCATAGCAACAACTAAGACCGCCGGGGTAATCCTTGCTCAAAGGCATCCCATTCGCATCCTTCGTCACATTATAAAGTTCACACCTACACTCCGTGCACCCCATCCGATCAACGACGCCGCGCGTATCGATCGCATGAACAATCAGCAACCACCCCTCCTCATACCCATTTGGAATTTGAGCTGGATTTCCAACTTCTATACCGTAAGGATCCGGCACGTATGTCGAAGTTCGGCGTGTTTCGGATCCAAGGCCATAGTACTGAGCGAGCACATTTCCCTGGCAAACTCCAGAATTCCTCACAAAGGTGACGTTGGAAGCAGCTGAAGTGAGACCATAGTATCTAGCCATGAGCCAATGGTGGAGATAGGTCTCATGAAGTGGGACTGGATTCCCAGCCGCATCGATTATTTCAGCATTGAAGTCCTTGAGAGCAATGTGGCCTTTTGGGAAATCAACATTGAAGTAGTTTTTGTTTGCCACAGATCCTGATCCTAGCTCGAATGGAGGGGATAGAAAGACAGCAGTTGTCACCCCATTTTCATTTCTCAGAAGAGTTCGTGAGGCATGAACAGATGTGGTTAAAAGCAGAATTGCTGATGATAGTATCCACCATTGAGAAGAGTATTTCATTTTTACTACAATTCAGAAAAAAAAAAAAAGTAATAATAATAATAATAATAAACTGTCAATCTCTACCTAAAAGACTACAGATTCTAGTGAAAAATGCAAGCATATTGTCAAAGAAACATTTTAGAGATTTTTTTAAAATAAATAAATAAAAAATGCATACTTTGAAGAAAGGACACATACAATGTTTGGATGAGATATGCTCAGCCCAAGAAATTGTACATATGCGGCTCATGGTAATAAAAATTGTTCGTATGTGGTGCCATGTGGCTGGAGGGTGGTAGACTGATGTACAGACACTTTCATGGTAAAGATGAATGAGACACGGTATGACGGGAGGTGGAAATGATCCGTACCGTCAGAACCTTAAATTAGACGTATCTTACGAACCGTGATGAGTTTTTGACATATTATCTATGATTTTGGAATTGCAGGATTTGCAAGATTCCATCGTATCGAAGGTCAAAGGTCCTGTTTAGTTTCGTTTTTATTATGAGTTGGAGAAGTTGTGCCCAACACGAGAGGGGTCAGAAAAGTTATGAGAACAATGTGGTTGGCCAAATTGGACACTTACTACTTTCCACCAATAACCACAGAGCCTAATAAGAATAGAGGTGGTTTATAAATAATAAGTTTACTATTTATAGCCGTTTAAGATGAAAAGTATGGAACGGTTCAAATTCAGCAAACAAATGCTATTAATGGGATGTTGGGATTGTTCAACGAATCTGAGTTTTGAATTATGGCCTATCTACAGTCGGCCCCAAAATAGGAACGGTTCAATTTAAGTTTGAAGTGTGACAAGTGTACAATTTTCTGAGTTCCTGCGTATCAACCGTTAAAAATCACTGACTCAAAACTAGAAAATGTATTTCAAAAAAAAAAGAAAAAAAAGATGGGTACTCTTAAAATCCATTGATTATACCACATCCATTTCCAAAAAAAAAAAAAAACTAGAAAAGTATAACAATTGCCAAAATTAAAAAAATAAAAAAAACAAATAAAAGATAAAGTAAACTAAGGAAATGAACGGTCGTCGTACCTCCTTTGGTGGGGTTCTTTGTCAGACACTAGAATGTCTCTCTTCTTCTACTTATTTCATTAGACCCTGCGAGTTCATTATATAGCGTGCGCGTTGCTCGAAATTGCTGTGAGAGTCCATCACGTATTTGCCAAAATGGTGGTGACTCATCCTCCTCACATGTGGCACTCGTGTACAGCTATCCAGACCATCCAAATTGGAGGCCACATTGTGGATGGAGAATCTAATCTAAAAATAGAAACGATCAAGCTAATCCTAACCATACACTCAACGGAGAATTAGAAGTAAAACGTGAATGGTTAAAATTCAAACGGCAAAAAGCAAAGGGTTACCTTCGTCTTCGCAGTGTAAGACAGAGGGAATCGGATTGCCGTCCTGCCCCCGCCTACATAGACTCGGTCCAGAAAGGGGCACTGTGGGGCCCACCGTGAGGTATGAGTTTTATCCACACCGTCCATCTATTTTTCCAAGTCATTTTAGAATATGAGCATAAAGTGAGGCAGATCGAAAGTTCAAGTGGACCACAGTGGGGATTGAATGCTAACCATTAAAAACTTCCTAGGAGCCTCAGAAGTTTTGATCAGGATCATTTTTGTGTTTTCCTTCATATGACAAATAAAAACTGGGCTTTTGTAGTGACCCCCTCCAATACCGATATGGATATTGGTCGGTGATGGAAAAGCTGTGTGGGTCCCATCATGATGTATGTACTTTATCCATGGTATCCATACATTTTGCTGGATTGATAAAAAATAAAGTAAATCCAAATCTCAAGTGGACCACCCTACAAGAAATAAGAAATAGTGTTGATTGAACACCCACTATTAAAAACTTCATACGACCCAATGTAATGATTATTTTCCATCCAACCCGTTGATAATATCACACGAATATAACCTTGATCTAAATGTATACCTATAACATCCAATCCGTCAAATATATGTACTGGACCATAACGGTAACACTAACAAAACAACAGGTCAATCAGATCATCAGGTGGGCAACACTTGAAATAGGATATTTTGAATAGGGTACGTTATTTTTTTTTTTTCATGGATAGACCTACCTTATAATTGGATTTACCATATTTTTTTATTATTTTATAAATCGCATCAGTTAGATGGCTTGGATGTGAGACACATATCATGTGGCCCCACAACTTTTAATTTGTCGTTTTGTTGTAAAGAAAAGTAAAGGAGAGCAATAGTGTAATTCTCCTCTTAAAAAGCCATGCATGAAAATATCTACTCTTAGGGTCACTATTTGGTAAAATCTACTTCATTGAGGAATTTTGTGGTAAAAACTTTTTAAAATAATAAAAAGTATTATCATTATAATTTGATGGTGGATAAATCAAACAAGGAATATGTTGATGCAGGAAAAATGGTTAGCCTTCTTAGGATCCTTGAACACCTACACAAGAAATGGACAAAGGAGAAGTTGACTTGAGCTGGGAACCCTCCGATGCCAAAGTCAGGTCTAGGAATCTGGGTCTAATTGAGAATATGGTTTTAAGCATAGAATTGTGGATATCTTTCTTTGCAGAAGGAGTATGTATGTATAGATTTCTCAGAGGTGGGGTCATATATAGCAATGAATCTGTCACCTGATGTCATATCATTCCAGGAAGCTGATTTGCAGGGGGTGTGATCGTTCTTCCAGAATTCTTGAAGAAAATCCAGGGGATATTCTGGTAGGTCCTAGGCGGTGGACAGTCCACTAGGCCGAGGTGTAGGGCCGAGTTCAACTTTAAACTTGGGGAGAGCTTGTCTCTAAACTTAGGTGAACCGAAGTTGAGTTCGAGCTCGAGATCAAATACTGAGTTCAAGGTCGGTCAAACTAAGCTCGAGGTTGGTCTCGAATTAGGGTTGTAGTTACTGATGGCCAAGTCTAAATTGACTTTGAGGTCAAGTAGGCCATGGCTTAGCAATCCTTTTGATGGAAGTCATCCTCTCATTCAAAGTCATCCTGGTCAGTCCATTTTTTTCCACAACAGAATCAACAGTCAAATTTAGAAGATATCATTAGATGATCTTATCCTAATTATCCTATATGTTCCCATTAAACATTGGTTATAAACTTGAAAGTGTCGATTTCAGTCAAATGACTATAGTCATCAACCAGGGGACGTATTGCCCCAGGGTCCATATAATGACATGGTCCAAAGGACTACCTTCCAATTTTTTTTTCCCACATTTTGAATGTATTGAACATATGAACAGGTGTATAGAAAAATAAAAAATCAGAGTAATTTTCTACTAAAAAAAGTAGTGCAAGATTCCCATGCAATTGAGTCCAATATAGAGATGAACCATGCATGCGTTTGGTTGTTAATAAATTGCATCTAGCGAAGTCGCCATTGTGCAAGCCTTCAAAGCTTCTGCATGTCGAATCATGCCGAACAACGAGGAAGCAACAGCTAGCTTCAAAGCTTATGTAACCAAATGCACAGAAGCCTTTAACATTATATCCATTGTCGCGTTTTGACTTTATTTGGTAGTGTATGGACTATGTTCCATCTGTATGCATTAAAAACAATGAACTTGGAATACATGTTGATCATACTCTCTTTTGATTAATGTATATTTCTTTGTTGAATTTGGATCGTTGATTATTTATTATTTTAATATATAGTTCTTAAAAATTACCTATTTAGACATCAATTGTGAAAATATTTTTGTGCATTGAGCATCTAAACTGGACCACTAATAAGTTGGACAGTTTAATTGCGATACGTGTATGCTAGGAACTCTGATTGCCCTGGTTTCTTTTCATATTGTTTATTAAGGGGTATGGTTTGATCATCATCGTCGTCGTATCTTGAGAGAGAAAAGAAGATGAACAATTTGATAATCACATTGTGGGGGAAGAAAGGACAAGTACTAAGGGCGATTGCCAGCATTTTTCTCATGAAAGAACACATGGGAACACTGTTTCTAACCACAAGAGTACAGAATATTCAAGTATCGGCAAAGAAATCAATCCCACCTCTTTTTTATTGTTTGTTTCACCCATCATTCTTGTTAGCAAATGTGTCAAATTTTATTTTGGGGTATTCGGTTTTTTAATTACATATGTAAATAGAAGTAAATAATTAGTAATTATTTTTGAACAGTATTTATTTAAGAGGAAAATACCTAATTAAGTGATTATGCATGGAAAAGAGCATCATAAAGCATGGAATCCAACGAGGTGTCAAAATTCATGGGTCCCATAGTAATGTATGTATGTGATCTACCACGTCTGCCCATTTTACCATCTCATTATAATTACAGAGCATAAGCCCAAAATGAGGCAGATTGAAAGCTACTATGGACCACACCACAGGAAAACAAAGGGGTTAATGATGTCCACCATTCAAAATTGAAATTTTCGTAGGGCACACACGGAAATGCATAATTATCATCCAACCTATTCATAAGATCACACTAACATGTATGAAGAGTATGCACACGTCAGCTGACACAAAATTTTTATAACCCCAAAAAAGTTTTCAACATTAAGGATTCAATTCCCACCATTTCCTATGGTGTGTTCCGCTTAAGCTTCAAATCTACCTTTTCTTTTTTGTATTTTTATTTTTTTGTTCATATCCTAAAATGACTTGGCAGGTGTATGGATAAGATACAAACATCATAGTAGGCCAATCTTCATACCTTGAAATTACCCAAGCAAATGTATGCATGTAAACAAGGTTGCAATCATGAAAAACTCAAATGGTATCAATGTAATTCAATGATGATTTGACATTAACATAAGGAATTTTTATGAAAGTAGTGAAACTCATGATTTATGGACCCAGAAGTGGATAACATGCAATCCATTGAACATATGCACCAAACCATGGTGGTAATACAGTGGTAACACTAACAAAACATCAGGTCAATTATATTATGGTTACACTTGAATTTGAATATTTTAAATGGTGTATATTATTTTTTTATACATTGGCTAACCTTATCATTGGATTTGCCCTGCATTTCGTTTGTTTAATAATAATGTTGGTGTGCATCTAATAGACAAATTAAATGTGAGACACATGCCACATGGCTCCACTTAGTAAAGAAAAAGCAAAGGAAGTCAGTAATGTAATTTTTCCTCTTAAAAATTTCTGGAAAGTAGGAATTGTGGCAGGGCCGATACAATCCCATGGTCCACCAAATCAAAGGAGTACCTTTCATCTTTTCTTTTTTTTGGCTACATTTTGAATGCATAAAACATATGAACAGGGTATGGAAATACGAAAATCAGGTAATTTTTTTACTGAAGAAAGTAGCACAAAATCCCCATGCAATTGGGTTCAATATAGAAATGAATTACAGTGTGAGTTTGGGTACTCAAATTACATTAAGATTTCATTAAGTGAAATCACAGCCTAGTAAAAGTGGTGAGATGACCGAGTTGATATAAGACAGCTAGCTTTTATGTACTCATCATGACTCATTACACTCACGAGAGTTTCAACTTTGAGTCCAGTGGAAAATTATATTGTGTGGTGTGAGTGGTGAGTGTGTGGGGGTGTGAATAACTGCATATATATATATATATATATATATATATATATATATATATATATATATATATAGAGAGAGAGAGAGAGAGAGAGAGAGAGAGAGAGAGAGAGAGAGGGGGGGGGGGGGGGGGGAGGGGGGTGAGCCCCACCTTGATGTGTGTTGAACATCAATACTGTGCATTTGATGGGTCCCTTTAAGGTTATAGGATATCCCAAAAATCAGTTGTATACTGAACTTAAGTGGGCCATACCATCTAAAACCTTGGGAAGACATGCCTAAAACATATAAAAGTACTTAGTGGGGCCCACCTAAGTTTTGGATGCGGTTGAAACTTGGTCCCACCCCTCATCCAAGTGGGACACACACAATAGATGGGCTGGATTTGTGAACCACATTTCAGTGGGCCTAATAAGTGATTATGAATGTTTTAATGGGAGACTAACTCCTCTCAACTGTTGTATGTGGTGTGGCCCACCCAAGTCATGGATTGACTTTATTTTTAAGCCAGTGACCCACCATGGAACAATGCATCTATCTAATGGGGTAGATGTTCAACATACATCGCGGTGGAGCCCACACAGCTCGACCGCATGGAAAGTTCCCATGAGCTCGACTGCATAGAACCTTTTCCCACACACACACACATATAGTATAACCATACCTAAAAATATAAGGACCCGTGAGTATTAGGAAGCTAGGTGGGGCCCACCTTGATGTTTGTGAGAAATTCACCCTATTCAACCGTTTTTCTAGATTATTTTAGGACATGTAACCAAAAACAAGGAGGATCCCAAACTAAAGTGGGTCACACGAAAGGAAACAGTGGAAATTGAATTACTACCATCAAAGCATTCTTATGGCCACCGAAGTTTTGTATCAGGCTAAGGGTTTTTGTGTTTTTAGTTCATCCGGTGGGAGTGACCTTATAAATGGTTGGGATGACATATAAACATCAATGTGGAGCCCTGAAAGGTTTCAACGATGGGTATTTCTTTTCCTATTGTTTCCTCTCGTGTGGCCCACTTGAGTTATGAATCAGCGTCGCTTTTGATCATGTATCCTAAAATGATCTCTCAAAGTGGATGGACAGGATGGATTTCTCACAAACATCAAGGTAAGCCCCACCTAGCTTCCCATCGCAAGAACTTCCTGCGGAGGCTTCGGCAGAAATCTCCATCGAACGCCTCACAGAAGAGAGCAATAGCTAACTTCTTTCTAGACATGCTAAAGCCTCCACTTTACTCTTTTATAATCAGGCTTTGACTTCATATTTTAAGTTATTGTAGTTGGAAGTTGTGTAGGGCCCACAAATATGCCAATGACAAAATCCACTCCGTCCATTAATTTTGCAAGACTACGGTATAATAGGAATTTAAAAGTTAGGCATATCCAAAACCAATATAGGCAACACCAAATAATGAAACATTGGGAATGAAAATGTGGATGGTCCAAATTAACCTTTTTGGAGCTAAGCCTGATATATATGTGCCATCCAAACCATTGACAAGGTTATTATAACTAAGATAAATAGTAGGCACAACCTAGGGCTCTGTAACGCCCTGAATTTCGAGGTCGAGCAAAGCTCGACTCTCGAGATTTCGGACATTACTTATGCTTTGCGGAAGCTAATTTCTAATTACTTTCACATTGGGCATTTGAGCATGCATAGAATTATACTAAACAATGTATCATACTCCAGGTTTAATATGATCAAAGCAGATGTGTAGATATAAACATATATCATGAAGTTTCTTCCAAAGTATGGGTCCATAGCTGGATTTAATGTATATAAATACAATTCCAAAAATATAAACAAAATGTGGCAATATAACATCCAATTAAGCCCGTGCGCCCAACGTTCCTTGTCTAGAGCTAGAAGTGCAAGGCCTACATCAACCCATCCAAGAGTTAGAAGTGGGAGAACTCCTCCTCATCCATGAAAATCTATTATAGCACGTCGGCATCGTCGATCCCTACATCTACATTAGCGTCCGGTTTGTGTTTTAAAACACCGTCACACCGTCCCAGATGGGAGTGAGTAGCTAACTCAGTGGTTCCATTAGTTCTACGTTACACATGTTATCAATCCAATCAACACAAGTAATGATAAAATAAGAAATTAAACATTTCCTAAATGCTCTTATTAAATGCGCATTTAAAGATATGACATGATGCATGCTCTCACCATTCGACACTCCCACACGTGACTCAGACCACCTGGTTTGCAAATGACACCACTTCCTCAACATGCGATTCAACACCTGTTTCATCATATTCTAAACTAATGTGATGCGATGAACGATCATGTTAACCAAGTAATTATTTAGGTTCAATTCATCCAGTATATTCGAAAAGCTAGGATACCGACGTTATATCACAAGTCCTTATCCAAATCACATGACTCGTTGCCACACGTAGTGGCTCCTTACCAGTTTTCCTTTATCCAAATTTAGATGTTACCCGTTTATATCAAAAATCAGTAATTCTAAAGGTACGGTATGATACCTAAATATATGAGGATCAACCCGATGTAAATCGTCACCCAATACCGACTATGATCACTCAGTTCCGAGGTGCGAACTTATCACATAAAATCAAAACATAAAAAGGAATGGATTTTTCACCCAATTTTATTCACGCCCGAGTCATTCGAACAGTACTCTGGCACAGAACCATCGACCGGGTAATTTGATGAGGGTCGTTCGAACAAGGATTTATCACCTTCATCAACGCTCACTGGTAACTATAGAGAGGCTCGTCACCCCAACATAGGCCGACAGCTCGGACACAGTGTCTCATACCACCATGCCTGACTCATGGGTCTCAGTTGCTCACTGGTCACTATGGGGAGGCTCGTCACCCCAGCATAGGCCGACAGCTTGAACATAATGTCTTATACCACCATATCCAGCTTATAAGTCTTAGTGAAATCGTATCGCACTAACGGTTATGAATGGACACATCCATTGAAAATAGGGTATCATAGATTCTATTTAGTCGTGTCATACATTATGAACATATATGATCAGTCTGCTAGTGAGCTAATTTAATTGACTTGGGAGAACCACAACGCAACCAGCATTGGGTGCAAGCATCCTATGTAGTCTAACTACTGTCAGTCATCCTTGTTCAACCCGAATCGATTGAACAAGCGTAGGGTGGCTGCCTTAACCTGGGGCACCCCTTGGTTTGGACGATTTATCGACTAATCAAATATCATAAGTAATTTTAAACAACGCTAAGAGCTAACAATTCATCAAAAAATCACACTAAGATTTCATATGAAACCTAAATTTAACAATACAATCACCTATGTATTTCATCGAATATGTGAGCATTAATAAAAAACCAAACATTCATCTAGGCATTCCATCAAACATGTGAGCATCAACAAAATAACACATTCACTCACTTAGCCATTCTATCAAATATACGAGTATCTATAACCAAGTAATAACATGTATTATGATCAAATGTGTGAACATATTAGCATATACCAACCAATCTACAAATAACAAAATCATTAACTGAGACCTTTAAGGGTCAATAAATGAAAACTTATAAATAATGGTCCACACCTTTAAAAAGGAATCTTCGATTTTGAGCTCCTAAGGTTATGGATTTGAGAAAAATCACAAATTCCTATACACATACCAAGAACTATGTGAGATTCATGCAATTCATCATAGAAAAACCTAGTTAGAAAGTAAGATATGTTTCTTATATCCCAATCGCAAGTGGGGTGGATTTGGTAGAGAAAAACTATTGATGCTAGGGTTTTGATTGGAAGAAACCAATGAAGGAAAACAGCAAAAATTCTCAACTCCTATTCTCACTCTTCTTCTCTTCTTCTTTCTCTTTCTCTTTCTTTCCTTTGGAAAATACATATTCGTATGGAGAGATGAGGTGCCCAAATAAGGCTCTTATATATTTCCAGAAGTTGTGCAAATGGCTCCAAGGGCTAGGTTTTCATTATACTAGTTCTATGGATGGATGTTTCTAACCTCTAACGCCCATTATGGTGTATATATGTCGATACACACCATAAGATAGTTAGCCCTAATGATGATTTACATATGGATATGATTGGTCCGCTATTTGAATGCATCGATCAACAGATAGGATTAGAAGTCTATTCAATGATCATCGATAGTCGATCGGAGCCGCAACTATATGGATATGTTTGGAGAAATGTCTTTAGTCGGTACCCCAACTTTGGTTGTGAATTGACGGTCCAAAAGTTACAACTTTGTGAAAGAACAAATAAACTTATTTCACTTAAGTTCCATATCAAGTATTCACATAACCCAAGCACTTGACTTGCGAGTCTAAGTTGAACGATTCGAGACACCATCTTAGCTCGATGTCCCGCGATGAACGTCAAGCCCAGTGAGATGGACATTATTCTTTAGTTTCGGAACTAGCAGTCCACTAACGAGCAGTGTAAAGATTGTTTGAAAAATTGAGGCATTTCTGGAATGAATTAAGTATCTAGATTTTTTGTACGCAATTATTAAAGTTTAGATTAACTATGTTCATAGCGTGGCCTATTTATAATTAGCGAAAATGGTAATTCGGTCTTAATAACCCTAAATCGTTGGTTTTTAGGCTAAAGGAGTAACTGAATTGATTTGATTTGTAAATTAAGATCTGACCCTTACTCGTCTCAATTTTGTGTAGATCTTTATTTAATTACAGTTGTCTTGATTAGTCAGTGATAGGTCGACTAGATTTTTTATGTGAACAAATCACGAGGCTAGACTTGAGGTTTAAGTGATCGGGCGGATTTGTTGAATTTCTACGGTTGATTTATCGAATTTGTGAGATTCTTTACCAGTATCACCCATGTATGGGTTCACCTCAAGTATTAAGGTTCGATTAATAAACACGTGAGCTACTTATAGCAAAAATTTTCAAGAGTTTTTTAAAATCCAAAACAGTGAAAATCCAAGACGTTACAGGCTCGTTTAGCATCTCTAATCTAATCTAATAAGAGATTTTCAAATAAGAGTTGTTCCAATAAATTCTTTTTGTTTCAGCTCTGGTTTTAAAAAGTTCATTTGTTAAAATCACTTTTTCAAAAAAAAAAAAAAACTTATTTAAATAAACATGTCTAGTGAAAGGTTGAAATAAGAATTTTTTAGTAGTACGTAGTTGATGCCATTTTTAAAGCTTGCAACAACTTTATTATAAGATCAATTAAGACGATTGTTTTAGTGGATCTCATTATAAATTGACTGAGCCCCAAATAACAAAAGAATGGATGGTTACAACCTTCATCTTTTAAGACATTTCGGCCATTTATTATGTTGGACATTGGATGTGTATCCTCCGTTATATGGAGCCTATCTTTGATGTGGATCATCCAAATCGTGAGACAAACCTTCAAAGTAGGTCGTCCATCATGTGAAACTTGTCTTGGATGTGGACCACTCATCCTTACGGGTTGACCTTTGAGGTGGATTGTCCCTTTACGTGGGGCACACCTTGATGTACGACATCCATCATGTGGGATCCACTATCAACGCTAATCGCCCTTTGTGTGGGGCCCCTCAATGTCCACGACCCATCATGTGGAATCCACATTTGATGTGTCCATCATGTGGGCCCAACTTCAAAGTAGGTTGTCTATCATGTAGGGCTCACTTATGATGTCCATCATCCATTGTGTGGGGTACTTCTATGTGGATTATCCATCATATTGGGTCACTTTTGTTATGGATTGTCCATCATGTGAGACATTGGATGTCAACTATCCATTAGGTGGGGCCCACTTGATATGGATTGTCCATCATGAGGGGCCACACTTTGATGTGGGTCATCCATCATGTGAGGCCCACTCCATCCATTATGTGGGCCACCTCAATGTGGATCATTCATTATGTGGAGCCCCACCTACACCACGTGTCATTCATCACATGAGCCCACCATTAATCTCAATCATCCATCACATGTACCCACCTTTGATGTCCATCATCCATTATGTGGATCACACCTTTGGTGTGAACTATCTATCAAGTGAGGCCCACTAATGTGGATGGCCCATCATGTTGGGCCACACTTTAATGTGAGTCATCCATCATGCGGAGCCCACCTTTGATGTGAACCGTACATTATGTGGGCCCACCTTGATGTGGACTATTCATTGTGTGTGGGGCACCTTCAATATGGGTCATTCATCATGTGGGCTTACCTTTGATGTCCACCATCCATAATATGGGTCCCACTTTTTCCATAGACCATCCATCATGTGGGGCCCATGATGTGGATGGTCCATCATATGGGGCCACATTTTGATGCGGGCCATCCATCATGTGAGACCTACCTTTGATGTTCACCATCCATCACGTGGGACCCAACCTTCAATATGGGTAGTACATCATGTGGGCCCACCTTTAATGTCAACCTTCCATCATGTGGTCCCACCTTCAATGTCCACCATCCATCATGTGGGTCCCACCTTTGATGTGGTTATCCATCATATGGTGTGACTGTGCATTATGTGGGCCCACCTTCAAATGGACCATTCATCATGGGAACCCCATCTTTAATATGGATTGTTCATCATGTGGGCCCACCTTAAAAAGAATGTAAAGAGAAGAAAAGATGGTAAGATGAAAATTATTTTAAAAATTTTAAGTACGAACTCGTCTAAAAATAATCAACATATCTACCCACTTAAGCCGAAAAAGCTCTTAAAGAAAAAATTGGCATTCTGATAACTTAGTTTTAAAAAAAAAAATTACTAGTTTTTAAAAAATAAGATATAAAATTAGAGCTTTATCAAATAATATATTTCCAAAATAAGGCATTACTGTTTTTTAGAATAATCAAATAAGCTTTTATTAGTAAAGATGTCAAACCCTCCTGACTCAAAACTTCAATCACACCCACAAAGTTTCCAATGGGCATTCAATCTCCACTGTTTGCTGTGATATGGCCTGCGTGAGTTTTGGATATTCCTGATTTTTAGATTCCTATCTCGTTGTAGTCTTGCAAATTTGATGGACAGGGTAGATTTATCACACCCGTCTGTGTGGGCCCCACTCAACTTCCTCGTCTGGCAATTGCAGTTTACACTTTTTCAAACGCTGCCAAAAGTACATCCAAGACGTTTTTGCAAAAAAAGTGTAGTGCAGTAAGCCTACGATACTAGGGCGCGGTTTCGATGTATCCCTGGATCTACTAAGGTGGGTAGATCCCTAATTGTGGGGCCCGCCGTGATATATGTTCATTATATCGACGATGTCCATCCATTTTGACCACTCATTTTGGGGCATGATCCAAAAACTGAAGTTGATCCAAATCTCAGGTGGACCACACCATAAGGAACGGTGGTGACTGAATTCCCATCATTAAAAGTTTATAGGGGACCACTGGAATGTTTATTTTCTAATTGATGCATTGATAATGTCACAAGGACCTAAATGAAGGGACCACACAAATATCAGATTAATCCAAAACTTTTGTAGCCCGTGAGAAGTTTTTAATAGTAAATAACCACGGATTATTGTGGAGAAGTCCACCTGATACTTAGAGGTGCTTCATTTTAGGTATCATTCCCTAAAATGGATAGGTGGTCAAAATGAATGGACTTCGTGGATGTAAGGTACATACATCACGTGGGCTCCATAGTCTAGGATATGTTTACACCCATTTTAGTGCAATCATGCGGACTAATGAAATGCCACCACATGTTGATATTACATGCTAAATTATTGGCGAAATTCCACTTGTGTATTAAGGATATCTTTTGCACATATCATTCAATGGCACATCACCTATCAAAACGGAATGACACAAAGTCGTGTGCACAAGTAGCGCATGTGATCAAAGTAGTGTGTTCAACGAGGCTATAAAGACCCGTCGAGATAAAATCTTATTGCAAATTCCAATATGCTTGGCAAAGTCATCTCACACATTTTTTCTAAAATGGGAGATCCTCTCAGAGACGATTAGTACTCTCGCGGTAATTACAAAGGTTCGAGAAGCAAATTCTCCACAAAATAGATGGAAATCAAAAGCACCGTGGTGAATCTATGTACGATGAAACTGATCCCATAACATCTACAAATCTCTACAGCCACATTGACAAGAGATCTAAAAACAATTTTTGATTTGCAGAGATCTGTTCAGCCAAGCTTGGATGATTGAAAAATAATTACATGTCATGATTGTAAAAAATTCTAACCAACAAGGAAACTCAATGAAGGTTTTGCAACCTCCCAAAGCTATATAAGAAGCACACGATGAAGAGCTCCAGCATCACACCAAATACAACCAATCTACACAGCGCAACGCTACTTATTCTTCGTTTGTAATTCCTCCACTTCTGTTTAACACAATGCAAAACGTTGGGAGTTTAGGCTAACTTAGATCACTATTGTCTGGTGCTATCACTCTAGTATACTTAAGAGTAGTGTAAATATCCACAACCCACCGTCGCCAGATCTCCAATCAATCGAGTTCTTACTTGGAAGATCACACTCTGGTCAAATTCTGTTAACCAATCTACGTCGATTGTTTGTACAGATAGGTGATCGTAGGTATTATTTTTCATTTATTTCTCCACTTAGTTGTTTATCTACTGATTGTATTGAACTTCAAATAAATATCAATAAAATTAACATTTCTATCCTTTAGTTTTAAATCCTTCCACCAATGTTAAATTGAGAAATATAAAGCTTAACGCAAGGTAAATAGAATCCATTCAAAAGGATATATTAACCCATGCCCCTCTAAAATCTATTGATCATTATAACCATTGATGGCTGAAAAGGTGGCCAATCCCTCAGATTCAGTCTTAATCGGTTTATTTCATTGTAGGGTGCACTAATGTTCAATCGAACTTAAGTCAAGTATGAATTTGGCATGCCCACACTATCCTAATTGCACATGCTTAATGAATGTGTGCCTTTGTTAACACATGTGGCCTCATATTTGATTGAGCAAGCAGGATCCACCCACCTTGGTATATCCAAGCATCCGTTGAAACCGCACCCTTGGTCCGGTGGACAGGATCCGTTGTTCTCTACTTGTTTTCAATTATACCATGGACCACATCACAAAAAATAATGTTGATTTAATGCCCACCATTAAAAACCTCCTAGGGGCCACTAGAATGTTTATTTGTCATCCAACCGGTTGATAAGGTTACAAAGACATGGATTGGGTATGCCCAAATGGTGTTCATCTATTTTTTCGAATCATTTCAAAACATGGGCCAAAAAATGAGGCAGGTCCAAAGCTCAAGTCAACCATGTAATGGGGATTCATGAATGTGAACCATTATAAACTTTTTAGAGCTATGGAAGTTTTCGATCAAACTGGTATTAGAATCTAACTCTTTTTAAGCTCATGCCCTATATGATTCATTAAAATAGAACACACACATCACATTGGGCTCCACGAATCCCCTTCTAGGACCAAGTCTGTCCTCGTAGGGCAAGACACAATGATGCAAAAATCACATGCATTGGATGATGGTGGCCACCAAATACTCTTTTTTACACACATAGTAGATTTTCACCACAATGGGTACTTAAACTCATGATCTCGTGGTAAAACTTTTATGAGTTTACCATTGAGGCATGAGTAAGGACTCACCACCACATGAGTGGATGGATGACCTAAATATCATGGATAGGTTGATTTATAGCCATATATTTATGAACAGCCACACCCCAAGCATAACAGACATAGGAAGCCGATTACCATGCATCTCCATGTGGATGGCTATTTGTTGGTTCTCGAATTCAACCGGGCTCCAAACATGAAAGGGTTGAGGGCGTGCCAAAATCAATTAGGTCCATTAATTCAAACTATGACCACTGACCCATAGCGTTGAGATAGAGCATGGCTAGGTCGTGGCTCAACTGTTTGTCTATTTAGCTAACTATCATGGGGTCATTAATCAGGTGATTAGCGGAGGTCGGACCTCTTCTTCCAAATAGTTCTTTTTTACCTTAAAAGTCCAAAGACTTAAGAAGGCGCAATAGTTATATGATTGAATGAACAATAAAAGGAGATGGATGCACTTGGGGAAGATGGAAATGTATTACCACTATGAGGAATTTCTCGTCTGGCTGAGAGTGGTTAGGTGCTTTCACTAGCAGCAGTCAGCCCAAAGTGTGAGCGTAAGCAGCCGAGTTCCTAAATTATCATTTTCCTTCAGATTCAACACGCATGTGCAGATGGAAGGTAATTACAGTTACTATGACATTAGTCAATTCGGTAGATATGTAGGGACGGACTGAACCTAATTCTACACTAGAGGTCCACTCCTACTAAGCAAGATGAAACTAAGCCTAGATACACAATATTACACTGGATTGATAATTGTATTTGTTGGTGATTTATAGATTCTCTTCTCATATTTACTTTAGGTATTTGTAAGCTTCGGGTATAAGGATGAGAGAATAATTGTCCAACCACATGACTCCATCGTATGCTTTTATTAATTATAATCTTGTCTACAAACGTACAAGTAGTAGCTCACGTGGCAGGAACAACCATCAATCTTTATCCAAGAGAGCTACAGTACCGAAAGTATCCCGAGGCGAGCAGATCCCTAGCCTCATGCCATCTGCCTGCTTACATATCTTCTTTGCCATTTGACAACATCTACTCGGTCCATCTAATCCATACAGATTTTGGTACAAACAATATTATTCCAAAAGTTAGAGACTGGAGGACCCTAGACATTCAATCAGTGGTGATTTTCTTAAAACTATCAGACAGATCAGGATCCTAGCCGTTTAACTGCACAAGCTTTCAAGAAAGGTTAAACCATCTAGGTGGCAAACGTCAGAGATAGGATAATCCTGTCCGTCCGGTCTAAAATAAACATAGGATGATGATGGCAACCAATCAATCCCAATTTGGGTTGGCTATAAGCAAAAAAGGTAAAAAGAAAAATCAGAAATAGGATAATCCTGACCATTCAATTGGTGGAGCCTTTTCAAAAAGTTCTTTTATTCTTTAAAAGAAGAAGAAGAAGAAGAATAGATAAGGTGATCGTAACCATCCAATTAATGGGCCTCTTTTCTCGAAAGAAAATGGTTGGCCCTTTTTAAAAAGAGTCTACAGCTGTAGATAAACGATCATAGCCATCTGATTAGTGGGCCTAATCAGACTTTTTTTAGATAAAAGTTAATCTGTTGATAACCATCCAATCAATGGGCCTCTTTTCTGAAAAGAAAATGGTGGGCCCTTTTTTAAAACAGTCGATCTACATTAGATAAACGATCATAGCTATCCGATTACTAGGCATAATCAGACTCTTTTTAGATAAAAATAATAATTTGTTGAGAGCCGTCCAATTAATGGGCCTCTTTTCTGAAAAGAAAATGATGGGCCCTTTTAAAAAATAATCTACAGCGGATCATGGACATCCAATTAGTGGGTCTAATCGTATTTTTAGATCAAAATGATCATAGCCATCCAATTACTGGGCCTAATCATACTTTTTAGATAAAAATGATCATAGCCATCTGATTAGTGGGCTACTCGTACTTTTTAAATATAAAAAATAAAAATTATTGTTGAGAGTGGGATTTGAACCCACGCCCTTTCGGACCAGAACCTTAATCTGGCGCCTTAGACCAACTCGGCCATCTCAACTTTATGTTATTATATTTTATAAATAATATATGTTTTAATTGTAACAGTTGATCCATCGCATTTAACATCTCATGAATGCCCTCGATCTCATAACACACGGGTGTGAAGTTACACATGTGCTGCTCCACTGAAGTACTACTAACTTCCTTCAAGGCAATTGCCAGAATACAAGCCGTCTATCCAATTTCAAATGTTACCACGCTTTTGGAATGTAGGAAGAGTACCAAAGCATAACTCGAGCCCACCATCTACAACATGGCCCGCCACACAACACGACTACACCCGAGCATAGGCATAGCTACTCGTGTGGGAGGTGCGATGGACGTCCTTACCGCCGGGATCCTGCTAACGTGTGCCGCAGCATTGCCGTTTGTGGGACCGGGATCATGTCGTGCATGTCCCGGTGTCCAGCCAAGGGACTGGATGCGCCGGTGTGCTTTCTCACGTGCCACTTGACGAACCTCATGTGCATGGGACATGCGCCAGCTTTCCCCACGACGCCCTGGCCCCACAGCCCAGTCTCTACTGGGCCCCACAATCATTTACGGATTATGTGAAGATCATGTCATCGAATTAACTCTCTCTCTCTCTCTCTCTCCCTCTCTCTCTCTCTCTCTCTCTGAATGTTTTTGGGCCTGGATAATTGGGCTGGTTCACAGTCCAATCCCTAGGTGGGCCCCACAATCATATATTCACAGGACGCGGATTAGCTACTGACAGGTTGAGTAGCGAGACTGGCTACTGAAGTGACGTCACCAAGTTCTGTGGAGCCCACCATACTGTAGATGTTATATCCACACCGTCCATCCATTTGGAGAGATCATTTTAGGGCGTGAGCCAAAGAATGAGGCAGATCTAAATCTGGAGTGGACCCCAACACAGAAAACAGAGGGGAGGTTGACAACTACACCTACCGTTGAAACCTCCCTAAGGTCCACCGTGATGTTTATTTGTGATCCAACCCGTTTATAAGTTAACACGGACATGAAAGAAGGGAAAAAACAAATATCAGCTTGATCAAAAACTTTTGTGGCCTTTAAAAGTTTTTAATGGTGGGCATCACTCTCTCCACTATTTATCTACACATAATTTTTATCTAACTAATTCCTTGCCTCATGCTCTAAAATGATCTCTCCAAAAGGATGGACGGTGTGGATGCAAAACATACTTCACGGTAGGACCCACAAAACTTAGGATGTCACTTCAATAGTGAGTCTCACGGTGGGACCCACAAAACTTGTTGACGTCACTTCAGTAGCGAGTGTCGCTACTCAACCTATCAATAGCTAATCCGTGTCTATATTTGTCACACCTCGAAATTCGGTGTCCGAGTTGGCTAGGCCCGAACCCAAGTTCCAGAACTGTAAGTTGTATTTAAATAAAATATGTATCGCAACTCATATTATTTTCATGCATTTTCAAGGCAATCAAAGCAACTGAAATTATAATAATCATTGTCATTAATAACATCCACTAACCATTTCTTGAATCGTTAATTACATTGATAAAAATAATAACAACAAAATACATTGAATCTTAAGAAATCTTCAAATAAAACAATAGAAAAAGTCCTCAATCTTGCCCAACCAATTCTTCATATATAAACTCTGCAAAACAGTCTATATAGGTGTGATCGCGACGACTTGTAAGGTTAAATCATTTCCAAAATTGAAATTTTACTTTAACACTAATACAACTCAATAAAATAAATATGATCAATTACGAGAATTGAATCGGCATATTACCTGACAACAATAACAATTTATTTTTCATAATAACAAAATAAAATAATACAATCATCTAAAATCCTTTTTGGTTCAATATAGGGCAGAGCACCCATGTGTGTTGATGCTTTTAGGGAATGACCCTCAACAAAGCACCAATGTTGATCCTTTTAAGAAATAACCTTTGGCAGAGCACTTGGTGAATAAACTTTTAGAGTAAATACTTAGATCAGAGCACCTGTGTGTGTTGATCATTTTAGATAATCGTTCAGGGCAGAGCACATGTGTCGATCCTTTCAGGTATGACCGTAAGCAGAGCACCCGTACCGTGCCGATCCTTTCAGGAATGACTTTGGGCAAAGCACTCATAAACAAATAACATAGTGATCCTTTTGGGACAGAGCACCCGTAAATTAAAATGCATTCTTTATCATGTAATAATAAGAAAATAATTGTAATTTAAGCACGTCACGGTAAATAAAATGAAGTCAATTAACAACTCAAATAAATTATATCTATAATATGCAACCAAGAAATCAAATAAAATAATATACAACTAATGACAATGATCAACTAATAATATGCAACTAATGATAATGATCAAAGATATGTTAACCTAAAATTTTCAACAAAGAAGATCATCTACCTCTTGTGATGTTAAAATACTCTAATATAAATATGAATTTTCATGAGATTATACTCTAAATAACAAGTTCATTACAAATCTAATTTGATGTAACGATCACGAACGAAATTGGATTTGTATGCTAGGTCCGATCAGATAAGATTTACATATGGTTCCAATACAATTCTCACAATTAGAATTTTTATTTTTACAACAACTTTTGAAAATAAATGAATAATTACAGGCTAATTGATTCAATTAGTTAGCTTTTATTACAGCTATACATTGTTTTCAAATTAATTATCTAGAAAACAACTTACTTGTTACAGGATGTAAATATATATACTAAGACCTTAGATATAAATTAATAGTCAAATTAATTTTTAATAGACTTCACGGAAAGATTTACTTACCATAATGCTAGTTTACATAGATCAAACGGTAGTGGTGTCAATGAAGAAGACAAAAATGTCAAAATCTGGATTAATGCATTTTGCAACACTGACAGTTGTAAATGATTCTTACAGGCCATACAATGCTTGTGGTTCCATAGATTGAAGTTTGGATTGATTTTATTGGTCGATTCTAAACTTGGAAAGTGCAGCAGATAGTTGCATGAAATTGAGAAGTAGAAAGAAGGAGAGATTTTTTTTATTTATTTTAGAGATCTTAATGGTAGGCTTTTCAATGGTCGTGAATTGATGAGTGAGCAAGTTGGTATTAATGAGAAGAATCTCCACGATCGTAAGGGTTGAGATTTGTATATGAAAGAGTCTGAGAGAGGAAAGAATGTGAGAGAGTGACTCCGTACACAAGGCAGGTTTCTGCTTTCGGTTGTTGTAACCGTGAGGAGTGGGTAGTGATGTAGGGTCCACCATAATGGCTAAGAGAAATCAGGCTATTAATCAAGTTCCACATGTCCTAGTGCTAAAAAATTTTTAATTCAAATCAAGCTTCGAGATGAGCCACATAAAATGTTTTTAGTTAAAAGATTTCAAAGGCTAAGGTTAATCGAGGATCCAAGTTTATTGGACGATTTAGATTGAGGAGTAGGTCCCACCATGATGATGGCATGAATGGTCAAATGGGTTTACTAGTGCAGTTGTACTGTAGAACAGAAGGAATGAGAGAGAGAGAGAGAGAGGGAGAGAGAGTCGTGGAGGAGATTTGGTTGTGGGATGATGTTCGTCGTCACGTTACTTGTTGTTTTGTTTTTTTTTTTTTTAGAGAATGGACCCTACAGGAATGATGTGACAAATCCACACCGTTCATCAGTTTTGCCCATCAAAGTTTGGACATGTGCCTAAAAAGGAGGGCCATCCACAGCTCATGTGCGCCACACCATATGTAACAGTGGAACCCACTGTTTAAAAAAGACGGAGTGTTACAATATTTACAGCTCGTGAAGATCGATTGGATGACTCAGCAACTCAGATTGGTCTTGAGTCGAGTCGAAGCTCGCTGGTCTGATTCAACCCGAGTCAGGAGTGAGTCGGGACAGTGAACCATTTCCAATCTGACCGTGTCCGTGTCGACTCACATGAGCCGCACTCATCTGGGTCTTAAAACCATGCCAAACCCTTTACTAATTGGGCCTGGGATAATTGGGCCTATTCAAAATTTTCATTTTGCTTAGCCAGCTCATTTGCCACCCTACATGTATTGGAGCCGTTCACTTAGTGGGCCCCCATCTTGGATGGCCCATTGCCAAAGGGTAACACTCATCCGTATTGAGGCCCATTATTTAAATTTTCAACATTTTGGAACGTCTAACCAATGGTACCACACAGACAAAATCCAAATTGTAGCTAACCATACCCCTAATGGAGGTTTGATAGATATGTGGGGCCCCACGTGACGGTTCCTATTCAGTCCCTATCTCTCACTGTGGAATGGCACACGTGTTAAAGTTCTAGGCCATTCGTCAAGTAGGTTGCAATCTGGGTCATTCAGTCAGGCAAGATTAATGGGCCGCTTGGAAAAGAAGTTCAACAGTCCAGATTTCGCATACATCAGTGGCTCACCTTACGGCATATGAATAGTGGGCACCACCTGATTAATTGCCTAGATCTCTTACACGTGTTCCGTCATAGGTTGGAACGGAAACGGATTGGCTACTCCCCCTGCCACTAGCCGGGTGGCTGGTGGTCGGTGCTCCGTGGGCCCACCATGATGTATGTGTTTCATCCATGCCGTTCATCCATTTTTACCGATCATTTTAGGGCTTGATCCCCAAAAATGAGAGCGATATAAATCTCAGTTGGACCACACCAAGGGAAAACAACAGTGATTGGATATCCACCATTAAAATTTTTCTAAGGCCCACTGTACTGTTTATTTGACATCCAATCTGTTGCTTAGGTCATACAGACCTAAATGAAGGAAGAAAACAAAGATCAGCTTGATTCAAAACTTTGATGGGCCCCAAAAAAATTTTATTGTTTGACCTTCATTCAACACTATTTCCCGTAATGTGGTCCACTTGAGATTGAGTTATACCCTAAAATGATCTAGAAAAATAGATGGACAACATGGACAAAACACATACATAATGGTGGGGCCACAGAGCACCGACCATCATCCATTGACTGGTGGCAGGAGGAGTAGCCAATCCGTTTCCCATTTACTGATGAGCTACACATAACTCCTCCATTAATGGCCCGGGTAGCCTGCCTTCTGGGTAGAGGTGGGCATTTCATACTTGAATCGGTGGTGGATCAGACCTTATCAGACCCGATCGGATTGGGTCAGAGAACCAGGACTCGATCCCGGTTCCGACTGAGTTAAGGTCAGGCCATGCAGAACTCGGATCTAATAGAGTTGGGCCCAATCCAATTCGACTTCGTCTGATGCCCAGCTCTACTTCTGGGGCAGGGATGGCCCCGTAGCTTGGGCCGGTTCTTGAAATCTAGGCCCTGTATCACAACTGGGCCGGTATTGGGCTACAATAAATGGCCTGGTCTAATCATCAAGTGGACCACGATTATGCCATAAGAATGGATGGTTTAAAAGCACTCGCGATCAAATCTTATTCATCATGCACCTTACATATGTAAGGATGGCAACAGGTCCGTTTCGAGTCAGGTTGCACCCACTTAAAATTCACCAAGTGCAGGCGTGACTCGACCCAACCTGACCCAAACCATCCGCACTGGAATTTAAGAATGGAATATGGGGCTAAAGGTACACTCACCCTCCCAAATTAACGGCGGAAGCAAGTGGGACCAGGTGACCCACAGGCCCGCCTCACTCATAGGCAGTTGTAGGCGTGACTTTTGCTGATGTGAATGGAACAACTTCACGTGGATGAGATCTATCCAATCCATCAGGTTTGTCGCCCTTTGTTTAGACAAATCAGACCAGTTCAACACGCAAGTGAGCTACATCATGGAAAAAGGTTGATATGAGAAGTCCCATAATTAAAATTATTTAAATTGTGTGTGGCGCCCACCATGATGTGTTTATTCTGTCCAATCTTATCATTTGACGTACCATACCAGGATAAATGTAATTAAATCTATAGAAGCTGTTAGAATCTACAGCAGGAATTAAGTGGCATGTAATTGCATTTGGTCCGGTGTACATTTCATGGTATATTTTATCATATGTTTGAAATCACCTGAAAAGATTAGATTAATCCAAGTATTTGGCTTTTCAATTTCGGTGCCAGATACAGCTAGGAGTGTACACAAACCGAGGTAGCTGGGTTAGCTCGACTTCAATTGAAAAAGCTCGATTCAGCTTGGTTTGAAGCTAAGTTTGAGCCGAGTCAAGGTGATTTTTTGTGATCGAAAAAAATTTCGAGCCAAGTTCGAGCTTACCTAGGCTTGGTTCAGCTTGATTGAACCCCAACTCGAATCAAACTAGCTTCATGACTCAGTTATTCTAATATTGATGTTGCTCACCAAGTGTTTGATGAAATGACTCAACAAGTGTCAGCCAGTGGTAATGAAGGTATGTATATGAAACAAATACCATTTTTTCCTTGATTTTGATGTTGCTAATAAAATGTTTGATGAAATACTTGTAAACAACTATTGTTGTCCTACGTATAGTAAAAAATTAAAAGTGTACTGCTTGTGTTTGTAAAAATGCTGCAAAAGCTCAATTTTAGTTTGAACCTAGCTCGAATCAGTCCAAGTTGCTGACTAAACGAGCAAAACTGGCAGTCAGGCTTGAGGCCTGAGCTGAGCCGAATTCAAGGCCAGCTTGCCTCAGTTAGACTCGGTGTACACCCCCTAGATACAGCTGAATACAAAATTCACTACATTTATGGCTCACATTGATGCATGTGTTTCATCCATGCCGCCCATCCACATACACCTTTCATATTTGAAACTCAAGTTTTGTACATGAATATAGGTGACTAACATTATCGTGAAATCTAGTCGATTATAATTTCAGCGTCCACCAAACATTTGTTTGGATTCTTTTCCTAAGAGGTTAAGAAATCTCTCTGAATAGCTTCTAACAATGGAAAAGAATCCAAAACAGTGAAAGAAAGTCAGGACATTCGATCACTCCCGTGGACTACAGGAATCGGGTTTAGAAGTCTTAGACATGATTTTATACTGTTCCCTGTGATGTGGCCCACTGAGCCTTGGATTGAGCTAAAGTTTTAGAATCGACGGTGATGATGCTGCAGTATACCTGATGGATGGGGTAGATCTGATGCACGTTTTCCCACCTAGGATTCATTAGCGCCAGTAACCTCCAACAACCCGCAGACTATATCATAGAGTAATGGGACGATGGGAATGATATCATGTTGGCCTTACATCATGCGGTGGATCCACCGACCTGACTGTGGGGCTCATCATGATGTATATTCCTTAAATCTATGCCGTCCATCCTTTTTGAAAGCTTATTTTAGTAAAAGATCCAAAAAAATGAAGTAGATACAACTATTAGGTGGACTACACCAGAGGAAACATTGGCGATTGATTACTCACCATTAAAAAAAAATTGAGGGCCACCAGAATGTTTGTTTTCCATCCAACCTGTTGATAAGGTCACAAAGACCTGGATGAAGAGACCACGCAAGTATCAGCTAGATCCAAAACGTTTGTAGCCCACCAGAAGTTTTTAATGGTCAATCACCACTGTTTCGTGTGGTGTGGCCCACCTGAGATTTGGATCTGCTTTATTTTAGAGATCATGCCATAAATTGATCTTTCAAAATGGATGGATGGCTTGGCTGTAATGTACATACCTCATGGTGTGCCCCACGGTTAGGGATCCACCAGAGCCGAGCCCCTCAATTCTCCCCTACCGTACACTTGGCATTAGGAGGAGTCCGGAGTGAGCCAACAGCGGGACCCACTTTAGATGGATTTATAATCCAAAAATTAATGTCCCCATTTGTTTTTTTGGTTGTTGCTCGTTTGCATGGCTGTTTTATAATATATATTTATGACAATCAAGTATTATTTTTTTTCTTTAGTGGCAGTTGCATAGAGCGTGGCGTCATTTGCATGGCAAATACTAGTGGTTACGGTCAAATAGTTTTTTCTTTAGTGGTTGTTTTATTGGGTGTGCCAAAACTTGTTGCTCCTTCGTAAAGCTGGTAAACAATATATATTTATTACAACCAAAAAAATATTTTTCCCAATAGTAGTATCACCGTTGGGCATGTCAAAACTTATTGCTCATTTGCACAGCTAATGCACAATGTATATAGATATGACAATGAATTAGTTTTTTATTAAGTGGTAATTTTGTTAGGTGTACCAAAACTTATTGCTTGTTTGTATGGCTAGTGCACAATAAATAATAATGGCAACTAAATAGTTTATTGTTCCATTGGGTATGTCAAAACTTGTTACTCGTTGTTTGTTTCAATTTGATCTCGTAGTGTAATATCATGGATTTTTATTATTTTGGATTTTTAAAAATTCTTATTTTTTAATTAATTAGTTCATATTATCACTTATTGACCATTAGCACTTGATGCTAGCTTATACGTAGGTGGACCAGTCTGGTCATGATTCGAAAAAGTGCAGGCCGTCAAGCCGATAGCCCGTTTACACTTAGCGACGGCCCGTGCGGACCATACTGCGACGCGGGAATTTCAGAAAATTATAAAACTCCAGACAACCATAGATCTCATTGGGCTTGTAGTCCATCACGGACCACGGACTCATTGGACATCATGAAGTTAATTATTCAGGCCATTTCATCAGCACTTGTCAACCCACCCAAGACCAGAGTTAAAATCTGGCACTAACTAAAGAGACTGAGACTCTGGGCTTTTCAGCCATCAGATTTCTTCTAAATTTTCGGTGAAGGTCCAATGTACTGTCCTTCGCCCGTCCACAAAATCCGGGACCCGATCGTAGCACGGTGACCGTTGATCGCAAATTGGACCTGTACGACCAAACCCTATATCCGATCGTTTTCAAATTTTGCATGACCCATCATCAAGCCATGGACCACCCACCCTATAAGTTTCATGGCCAGGGGGCTACCAGAACTACCCCTACAACCGTAACGGTCCCCACAGGGCCACTTGAAGATCGGAACAGTATGCTCAAATCCCACCTTCGCTAACTCGTTTGTCCCAAAACTTTGCATGACCCCTCATCGGGTCATGAGACACCTACAGACCAAATTTAGAGGCCTAAGAGGTGTTAGGGCCGTCTCTACACCAATAGTGGGTCCTAGTAGGCTATTTTGGGCATTTGAGGAAACTTAAGGCCAAAGAGCCCAAACCTAGAAAATAAAGCCCTAGCTTTCTCATAACTCCCCCCCTCCTCTTTTTCTACACCCACCAAAGAGAGAGGAGGGAGAACTAGAAAGCAAGGAGAGAAGAAAGAGAAAAGGAGAGGAAGAAAGAGAGTGAAGGTGGGCCCAAGAGAAGTCGATCCTTGCATCTTCCTCCTTCTTCCTCAAGAGATCCCACACTCACCACTCCAAGCTCGAATTCCAATCAATTAAAGAGGTAAGCACCCATCCTTTTTGTAATCTTTTGTGTTGAGATAGGATTTGTAGAAAATCCTAACATGTAAATGTTTTGCCTTAGAAATTCTGGCTAATCGACCCCAAATCCGAGCTTTCCTAGGTCGTTTCTCAAAAACTCAACAATCCATAGATGCGGATTATTGTTCTTAGGTGACCTAGCACCAATTTTAATACGAGCTTAATGATTTTGATTACTTGGA
This sequence comes from Magnolia kwangsiensis, assembly GCA_037074715.1. NCBI lineage: Eukaryota > Viridiplantae > Streptophyta > Magnoliopsida > Magnoliales > Magnoliaceae > Magnolia > Magnolia kwangsiensis. The sequence continues at coordinate 166,481,110 of CM073574.1, read as the reverse complement.
TGTTATACTTAAAATTCTAGAGAAACCCTAGGAATTATATATTTGTCGGAATGGTATGGATGTGCATGCTTAGCTCTCAAATTTGGTGTTGATTCTTGCCTCTCACATGATATTATGTATGGATGATTGTATGCTCATATTTGCTTGATCATTTTCCTCATATGTGGTGTTTCAATATGTGTATGATTTATTACCCTTGTGCATACGATTTCTTAAGATGGAGGAAGTGTTTCACATCCTTACACACCCACACACTCACACGCACTTGTTCTTAATAATGTTTGCTTACTTGTAGGAGTATCCATTTTGTATAATTGAGATGCATGAGAACATGTTATTGTTATACTACTTGATAACCTTGAGAGTTGGCATGTTATGGATCCCCTCACACTCTTGGGTTGGTCAGGAATCTAAGGAGAGACGGTAGTCCCATTAGTAGGACTATGCTATGGCCAGACCTGCGAGTTTGGATGGATATATTCGGGTGGCTATAGTTTGACTACATGGGTACCTTGTGTCCGATGTCACTCGTCTCGCGCTCGCCCGACTCGTGTGGTTTAGCCTACTGCCTGATCAACCATGTTTGATTAACCTTGGTTGCTCACATATGTATGTAACCTGAACCACCTTACAACCGTTGTAACACATCAATAACCCACTTGAAACTGGTCCACAGCCTCGTGTGTCGGGCATGGTGGAATGGGACACTGTGTTCGAGCTATCAACCTACGCTGGGGTGCCGCACCTTCCCGTAGTGACAACGAGCGATCCCTTTCTCTTGACACTCTTCATGTGCTTGAAATCGGGGATGAGGAACCCGATGGGAGTATAGACCGTGAGGTCTCGGTCTCACACATTGGGGGGCCTTGGCCTCATAACCCGTTTAGGACATTGATACGTAGGGTGTAGCAAATTCTTCAACCTGCTGGATGAATGGACTTAACTAATAACTCGGCTAACACGATCGCATTGCATCGCATTAGTTAGGATGGCGATTCGAAAGTCGAAGTCGCTCTGAGGGAGTACTAACATACACGATCGTTAGATGGAATCGCTCGAGGGAGCGTTGTGGCGAGGACATTCATCATATCATTCTGCATGCATGTATTCTAATAAGAGTTGCTAGGTGTTGATGATTGGTTGTGTTTCATTAAGTTCATATTATAATTGATGTCTGTTATAACTTAAGATTAATAGCACCCACTGAGTTCATCACTCACTCCCACTCTAGGATGGTGTTTTAAAACACCAACCAGACTCATTCATAGATGCAGGTGACTCAGGGCATGAGGAGCCTGGTGAGGCGGAGCTCGATGAGCCGTGCGAGGTGAGCAAGGATAGGGAAGAAGAGTTTTCCTACTTCCAGACTTTCGGCAGATCTTTTTAGTTGAGTTTGAGCTGCCACGGGGTATGGACCAGGGCCCTAATCGCCTTGAGTCATGTATGGGTGGGACTAGTTCCCTATTCAGATGATTTTGAATTCGTTGTCTAAATATTTTTAATTTAGTAGCAATTGATACTACTTTATGATGTATTTATACTTCATGCCTCGTTAAATCCTTCATTGTTTATGAGATCATTCAAATGTAATCAAAATATGAAGCCCATTAGGGCACCCATGACGCCTGAAAATTCGGAAGCCGAGTTCTTACACGGCTCTTGAAAACCCAGGGTGTTACACGTAGTAAGCGCTTGCGTGCTAGAATTGAATTTGAAGCTTAATTTAAACCAACAATTATAACTTCAAGCGCTGAAATAGACAAGTATGCAATATATGACCAAGATCTGATGAGATCAGTTGTCTATTGAACCACTCACTTAATGTGTAAATAAAATCAAGCGATATTCAAAAGTTCTCTAATTATGGGTTATAACTTTCTTTTTCATACTAAAGAACTTTTTGATACAAATAAACTAAGAATAGAAATTGGTTCTTATCGTTAATCATTGAAAACAGTTGTAAAACACTTTGCTAGATGGAAGAGTAAATCTAGAGCAAAAGCTTAGACTCAAATTACTACTAATATTACCAGGTATTTTATTAACCCTACGAATTATAATATGAATGTAAATAGCATGTGAAAATTAAAGGACTGGTAATTAATAAGATAATTGAAAGATAATATTTGAATTTAATTGGATTGGAATGAGAAAAAAAAAATTCTTCACATTCATCTTTTATTTATACATTTACCTTGATCAACTAAATTCTTTACATGACCTGATCATTGTCATAGTTAGCCAACACCCCTATTTTACTGTTACTCTCGTCACCTATCCTCTAACTGCTTCCACATGATCATTATCATCACCCGCATTTACAACATTTTGACCTCATTGGGTGCACTCCAGTTATACCATCAATACAATTTTATATATATATATATATATATATATATATATATATATATATATATATATATATATATATATATATATCTCCAAATATATATATACAGATTTACTTAGATTTTGCGTAACTCGCTTTAATTTGTGAGAATGGGAATGAGCGCTTAAAGCCCAGTAGTTCGAAATCGAGTGGCTGGTAAAAGTAAATGCAGTAGACAGTCCAAATTCAGTGAACAAATGAGCAGTAATCAACGGTCAAGATTGTCCAGCCGATCTGATTTTTTGAATAAGACTACTCCACTGTGGGTCCCACCTTTTGTGAGGTTTGGACATGGCAGTGCATACGGACGGGACCAAGCCCTAACTACTCCGGGTCCCACAACCATTATTTGATACTCTTGCAGAGGCTGACGCAAGATACGCAGGCACGGATAAATAGTACACGTTTCACATTTGAACTCAAATGCAACAGACACTAAATGTGGGACCCACATCCATCAGTAGCAGTCAAAAAATATTTTGGTTAAACAATCCTAACCTTTGATTCTTAGACACTTGTTTGCTCTAGCCGTCCATTAAATGTCCACCAATCTGATAGTCATATATAATAAAACAACCCTTAATTTTTGGTACGTTATGCATCAGAACTGGGACCCACATTTTGGACAGTTTAATGTGAATCAGTTGTATGCCACTTTCTAAGTGCTGCGTATGGTCCATCACACTCAGCCAGCGTACAAAGCTTTTCTCCTGCAATTTCGATGCTACCTGCGAATCTGCAATAGGACGCGGATTAGACGCGGATTAGCTACTGACAGGTTGCGGGGCGAGACTCACTATTGAAGTGACGTCACGAAATTCTGTGTAGCCCACCATGATATATGTGTTATATCCATACAGTACATCCACTTGGAGAGGTCAAACAAGTGGATCTCACCACAGAAAACACTAGGGAGAGTGATGCCTACCGTTGAAACCTTCTACGGTCCAACATGATATTTATTTGAGATCCACACCGTTAATATGTAAAAAAAAAGGCACAAAATAAGGGAAAAAAACAAATATCATATTGATCGAAAACTTCTGTCACCCTCATAAGTTTTTAATGGTGGGCATCACTCTGTCAACTGTTTTCTGAGGTGAGGTACACTGTAGCTTTGGATCTGACTCATTCTTTGGCTTATGCCATAAAATTATCTTTCCAAATGGATGGACAGTGTGGATATAAAACATACATCATGGTGGGGCCCACAGAATTGGGTCACGTCACTTAAGTAGCGAGTCTCGCTCCTCAACGTGTCAGTAGCTAATCCGCCCCCCTGCAATACGATCCTTCGCCCTAAGGGAAGGTATGTGGGGCCCACCTAGATGTCCTAGTGACATCCACTCCGTCGATCAGTTTCGTCAGCTCATATCAAAACATGAGCCCAAAAATGAGGTAGATCCAGAGATTAAGTGGTCCACACCACACGATAAAAATGAGAATGGAAACCGGAAACAACCACACTCTGAGGCCCACTGTGATGTTTATATGCCATCCAAACCGTTCAGGGTTATTCTCATCAGGATTAACTGAAACAAAAAATGTAAGCCCTATCCAGAACTTCTGTGGTCCCAGGAAGGTTTCAACGGTGGACGTTCAATCGCCACTGTTTCTTGTGGCGTGGCCCACTTGAGCTTTGTATCTTCTTATTTTTTGGTCTCGTATTCTAACGTGTTTGAAAACCGACGGATGGAATGCATTTCACGCGAACATTTCGGTGGGCGTTATAGTGCGTCCGTGTACAGGGACTAAGTGTCGGTGGGGCGGAGCAGATTAGGTGAGACCACGGATCCACCAAGGTTGTGGGACCCCTGACTGTGGGGCTGACATTGATGTATGTGTATTAAATCTACACCGTCCAACCGTTTTAAAATATCATTTTAGGACATAATACCAAAACTGAAGCAGATCGAAATATTATATGCACCATACCACAGGAAACGGTAGTGATTCAAACCCTCACCATTAACAACTTCACGGGGAACAATGGAATGGTTGTTTAAAATCCAACCTGTTGATAATATTACAAAGATCTGGATGAAGATACCATGCAAATATCATATTGAATTAAAACCTTTTTGGCCCACCAGAGGTTTTTAATGGTTGATTACCAATATTTCCTGTATTATGGTTCACCTGAGATTTGGATCTGCTTCAAATTTTTTTTTATCAACCTCTAAAATGAACTTTCAATATGGATGGACGGATCGGATGTAATCGCATACATTAAAGAGGGCCCCAAAGACAGCAGTCCCACCCACCTCATTGGATCCGGGGTCTCACCTAATTCGTTCCATGTCCGCGGATTGGATTGCCTACGTACCCTTAGTAGGGAGGTGGCTACTGACGGTGCTCTATGGGCCTATCATGATGTATGTGTTCTATCCACGCCATTCAATCATTTTTATAAACTATTTTATGGTATGAGTCCAAAAATGAATCAGGTGTAATTCTCATATGAACCACACAAAAGGAAAGAATGATAATTTAACATTTACCATTGAAAACCTCTTAGGGTCACAAAAGTTTTGAATTAATCTGATATTTATGTTTTCTCTTCATCCAGATGTACGTGATAGATCAACACGTTGGATGAGAAATAAACATTACTGTAAATACAGAGAGGTTTTAATGGTAGGCATTCAATCTCCACTACTTTCTTGTCGTGTGGTCCACTCGAGATTTGGATCTCCCTTACTTTTGTTTTTGGGATAATGCCCTATAATTACCTTGGAAACGTTGGACGGCCGGCTTGGATAAAAGACATATATGTTATGTGGGACCACGTAGCACCGTCAGTAGTCACCTCGCTGCTGACGCTGTCAGTACGCATTCCGCGTCCCGGTCGGCGGGGATTACACAGAAAATTATTACTGTAAATGCCACCTTTTATCCAGCCTCTTTTATGAACTGTGAAAAACTTATCTTCCCAACTTAGACCTTGTACGTACGGACAGACCTTTTGAAGACGAAAATACTCCTGTCCGTACGTGCAATACTATATGAAAAGCCTCATGAAATGCTCTGTCCGTACGTACAAGGCCTAAGTTGGGAAGATAATTTTTGAACTCTTCATAAAAGACGCTGGATAAAAGTAACATTTACAGTGATAATTTTCTCTCGGACTCTGCATGTACCAGATACTGAGGTGCGTTCTCATGGTACCGATACCACCACAACTTGCCGTGGCGCCCACGTAAACTGCACATTGAATCCACCCGTCCATTAGACGCACCCTTTTATGTTAGATGATGTTGCCAAAATCCTCCAAATTGAAAATTCAGGTGGGCCACACCACAAGGAACAGATGGGTGAGGACACCCAACTAATAAAACCTTCCCCAAAGTTCGTGGGGCCTACCATGCTGTTTATATGCCATCTAATCCATTAATCAGACGTGAAAACTAGGATGAAAGAAGAAACCAAGAATCAGGCTATTCCAACACCCAGATGGGCCACACCTCGTGAATTTAGATGTCTTAGGAATGAGTTTACATTGTTCCCTTCTATAATGGCCCATACAGGTTCAGACCAGCCTTAGTTTTTGCTCAATGATGAGTATGATGGGGGAGAACACGATGGACGGATTGGATCGGTTTCGAAATTGAATTGGGCTCCACAATAGCCGGGCACCATATGTTATGGTTATGATGGCATGCGGTGGACTGGTGACGGTATACCAGCACCTGGCTGTATGTCTCTCTTCTCAACCGTCTACTATCGGGCCGCAAAATCGAAAGGCTAAGATTGTTCTATTTAGGCAGGTTTTGATGCATAGTCCATCGACAACCAGTTTCAACAGATCATTGATCTAGAACACCAGATAATGGGCCCCACTTGTGTATAAAACCCGAGTATGGTGTGCATATCCTCGGTCGGGGATCGTATAATTCCCCAAAACTGGACCCTCTATCCTCCAATATAATATTAACTAATATTCTCTCACTACTTCACCAGCTTTCATTTATTTACGTATTTATTTGTATATTTTATTTATTTATTTATTATTTTATTTGTATTCTCTTCAAATAATCAATAAAACCCATGTGTATACGAAACACGAACCGAGAAAAATTTTTTGAGGAATGATAGTGTGCAGATAGCTGCACAGATCATTGTACAAGTGCCAAACACGTAAGGTGATCTGGACCGTTGCTGAGGTAGGATACTATGGGGCAAGATCACATCCCAAAAACCAAGGGAATTAGTCTTCCGTATCCATCCGGCAAAGGGTCGGCAAAGGGCATGGTTGTAAATGGTCCCATTCCGCCACACACAAAAAATCACAGCAAATATATGTTATTAATTGTCTAATCACTGTATTTTTTGGCCTGTGGTCCATCCAGATTATAGGACACCAGATCAACGTTCCAGATCACCAGATATATTTTCTAGTTGTACCTTGTGGAGGGAAATGAGTAGAACTTTTCATACCACTTGCTCGTGTGCATTCCTCTCTCGACCCGTTTTGCAAGTACACTCGCGTCACACGTGCAAGCAAGGCACGCCTGCTGAATCAGAAACGCTCAGCATCCAATCACCACTGGATGGATATCATATCGCAAAACAGGCCAATAAGATCAACATATGGGGCACATGTGTTCAAAACAAATTAACGAATATCAGCCGTCCAAAAGCTAGGTACACAAGTAGGCTCCCTTTTAATCGCACAGGCCTAATTATTGACACGTGGCATATGCAAAGTGGGGATCGCAACAGTAAAGGCTTCGATACAGCACACGTGTGGCTTATTCTCACGTGACAGGCGAGTCCGAGTCCACTTACAAAGTGCAGGTGCACTTAACCATTGGCAAGAAATATAGCCGTTATTTAATTTTATTTTATTGTGGAAGACTCCTGTGATAGTTAACCACCGTTTAAAAAGGCAAACTGATCAAGCCAACATACCACCTTTCCTGCCAAGATACCACTTGTGCAGGACATCTGTACCATGAAAAAGGTAGGCCCCACCATCGATATCACCCTTCTCAAAAATCAGAATAATCAGCTCACAGGGTGGGCCAGAGCTGCTTGTTGAATCAGACCACCTGATTTTCTCCCCAGGTGATCTTCACTGTACGGCCTATAGTTTTCATGGTACCGATATCCTACAAAAGTGCCACGTTGGCAGGAAAGATTGTAAAGTTCTGTATGTGGTGGAATGTGGTGACACATCCCTATCCCTTCAGCTACAAGGTTATTCAAATGATCCAAGTTGATCATATCTTAAAACCAAACTGATCAATCAATTCTCACCATTTAATTGAGGGCTATCGAATGAATGGTTGAAATTAAATGGTTACTGATTTCGAATTCCAAGGGAGAATCAGATGGTCACTATCTCTCCATCCACACTTGGTTAGGAGGGACGCGGATTTACTGCGAAAGCCTTTTGCATGAAGTTCCTCCGCAAGGATACTGTGTGGGGCCACCACTATGTTTTTGGGAAATGTACTCCGTTCATCCGTTTTGCAAGATAATTTTAGGACAAGCTACAAAAAATGAGGTGGATCCAAGACTCAAGTGGGCCACACGAGAGAAAACAGTAGGAATTCAGTTAGAACCGTTGAAACATTCTTATCACCATAAAAGCTTTGTTTCAGGCTAAATTTTTATATTTTCACTCAATCCCTATGTTAATAACCTTATAAACGGTTTGGATGACATATAAACATCAAGGTGGAGCCCAGGAAGGTTTCAACGGTAGGCATTTCTTTCCCCAATTTTCCCTCTCGTGTGGCCCACTTTAGTTTTGGATCCACCTCGTTTTTGGTAGATTTTCCTAAAATGAGCTCACCAAACGGATGAACGGAGTACATTTCTCAAAAACAAGGTGTTGGGCCCCACACAGCATTCTTGCGCAGGAACTTCCTGCGAAAGGCTTTCGCAGGAAATCCGCGTCCGGTAAAGAGATATGGGCGTTCTGAATTGAGATATGGGCGGTCTGGATTGATGTTCAGCTATTCCATATGTAGGGTAGAATGGTAGAACTATCATAGGAGTCATGCTTGGTGGAGCTTAGCTATGCCCAGACGTGTATGTACAACTTAGCTCATGCACACGCCACCATTTTTGCCAGCGTGGCAGATAAGTACATAATCCAATCCATGCATCAGAAGACAACAATCAGGTAGATTCCCTGGCCCTACAATCAGGTTGGTCTAATAGTCAGGTGGACCATCGTTCTTGAAAAAAAAAAAAAAAACTCTACTGATGAAAAATTCTAACAGTTCAGATGTTTTTTAGATTGCGGCCCACCTGCTGGGTGGACCAGATATATTTTTTGTGCAAGAACACTTATATATTTTGACCCACCTTCTGGATGGATTCTCGATTGCACATGTGTGACACTCTGGCACATGTGCTTAGCGAAGCTCTTATTATTATTATTTTTTTAATTGTATTTTTATGTTTTTTTCCCTTCGGTTGGAGCAACGTCAATGCAGCTGGATGTTAGCAACAGCACAACCCCACAGCTTTCAATAGGTATATGGTTTTAAAAAATTATATTTAAAAAAAAAAAAAAAAAAAAAAAAAAAAAAAGGTGAGTCGCTCTGTCTCTCGCTCTCTCTCTCTCTCTCTTCTGCCATTGCCCAACATCCCAAAAATAGGACAGGATGGCAAAAAAAACCCCTCCAAATCCCTCCAAGTTGCAGTACCAGACAACCCCTTCAAGCTGCTTTACAGCCCCTATAATTCAAATTCTCTCTCTCTCTCTCTCTCTCTCTCTCTGTATATACTATTCAAGACCCATGTTCTCTCTCTCAATATATCTATATCTATATATCTATATCTCTCTATGCATGTATGTACTGTTCAAGACCCATGTTTTTTTGGGGGAGGTTTTTTACCATCCATTTGAATTTTGCTCACATGGGTTTTCTTTGAAACATCAAAATAAGCAGAAAAAAATGTTTGTTTTTGAAATTTTTAATTGGTTTGAACTTTGAAATGGTAGTTTGATGGTGTTTTTATGCCCAGACTGTCGGTGTGGGGTCATTGTCCGTCTGTCGGCATTGTCAGTATTCGAAACGATGATGCAGAGAAGCAGACTCGATTTAATTAATCCAAATACAGTACAGATTCTCCTGGCCTAAGGTGAGTGTTGGTTGTATTGGGATCCGAGAGCAGTTGGAGGGTCTTATTTTTTTGAAAGCCGGCGAGTTGGGATTGTTTTCGATTGGGAGATCATGAATCGGATTCGTTTAGGAGCAGGTGGAACTGTTCTCTAGATGCCATGGGGCGGCATCTGGGTATTCATCGATTTCTTTTCTATTGATGTGGGAGGTTTTGTTGGGGTCCAATGAGGAAGAATGCATGTGAATTTTGATTAGGACGACACATGCACGCATGGGAATTTTGATTGAATTGATATGAAGTGAAGCTTGTTCAAATCAAGCTGTGCTCTTCAAATACTCAAGAAGCATTTTGTGGATCGGTTCACTGTCTTTACAGGAACTTTCCAGATTAGTTTCGATGGGAATTGGGTGGAACCGTCTTTAGGTATCTCATTTTTTTCAATTGGTTGTCGGTTTGTTTGGATCTGCCAAGGAGGATTCTTGATGTGAATGTGGGTGATTTTTTGTATCAGCAATGTGGGTGTGTGGAGATTGTGATTGAATCAATCAATGATTGGCGAATGAAGCGAAGCATTGTTGAGATTGTGCTGCGATCTTTTTGCGGGAAAAGGTTGCAGGTATTGAACTACTCTTGCCAGAAATTGAAATATGTTGACATAATTCAAGATTTTTCTTCTTTTCTTTTATTTCCTCATTCATAGTAGAGTATGATCATCGATGGATGACAGGATTTTGGATTTGGAGTAAGAAACATGGAATTGCTTGCAATATGTTATATTTTAAAATTCTATAACAATAAGAAAGAGCGGAAATTGACTCTATATCGATCCTTCTTAGGACTATCAATATGGTGATGCAATCAGAATCATGTAATTGGAACAGGTTCGACAAGGCGATGCTAATTCCAGATGCACCATCTTCAACCAACACAAATGCTTGTGTGCAGAATCCAGGATGTCGGTTGGTGCCTGTGGTGAATGTTCATTAGCCCAAAAGTCCGGTTGGGCCGTTTATCAGGTGGGACATGCGTATCAAGAAATAGATTATTAGAAAAATGACATCAACGATCATGTTCAACATGCATGTATGATGAAAGTCCCGGATGCCACAGGCATCTGCAATGATTGCACATCTGGCACAGGTGTTTGACACTTGAAGATGGGCTTTCTTGAATCAGCATTCCTGTGTTCGATAATTCCATGAACATGTTTCTATGGATCTTGGTTTCTTGAATTAGGACATGCCATTGGCATCTTCTAAGAGCCTGTTTAGTAGACACCTAAAAATGAGTTTTTCTCATTTTGGATAACCGTAATTATGTATTAGAGATCATGATTGTTGGTTGTCAAAAAAAAAATAAAAATGATTCCTAATGCATAATCACCGTAAACTAAAATGAGATTAACCAATCTTTAGGTGTCTGCCAAACAGGCCGTAATTCTTTTTTAGGTCTTCAGTTGGTGATTCTGTTGACCTCAATTAATGTCCTTTATATTTCAGCTTCGATGTTTAGGAATATATATTTCCAGGCTCCTGTTCTTCATCATTGAAGTGTGGCACGTACCAAATGAAAACATCTCTTGCAGTGATACTTGGAGGCGCTGCAGGAGCTGTTGGATTGGTGGCACTAATTGTATTCCTATGGTTCTGCCTACTACATAAGAGGAGTGTTTCAAGAACTTCTGAGACAGGTTCTTCAGATCCATCACTTCAAGGTACATAGCCTTACTTTTGGGATGTGTTTGGGTGCACTACTGAATTCGATTGGGATAGCAGCTCAATTAACTGGAAATGGCCAAATTGCATTTACCTTCCATAGTATTCAAATTGCAGTTAAATTCCTTCCAATTCCAACTTGAAAGTGACTTTTGCAATTTGAATACTATTACTACAAAGGTACTTATAATTTGGTAATTTCCACTAGATTGAACTAATTATTGCATTTCAATTATTTAATGAATCCAGGCACCAACTTAAGTGTGAGAGTCATGTGGATTTCAGTCTGAAGAAAGTAATCATGTGGTTTTCTTGATAATTTGCAGCGGAACAAGGCATTGAATTGTCTCTTCTGAGAGGTGGCCCTCACCCATCTGACTCGCGAGAGGCGAGGCGTTTTATGTTGGACGAGTTAAACCTGGCTACAAAGAATTTCAGCGATATCAATCTGATCGGGCAAGGAAAATTTGGAGAAGTGTACCAGGGTTTGCTTAATGATGGGATGATTGTGGCCATCAAAAGGCGGCCTGGTACACCTAATCAGGAACTTATCGAAGAGGTAATCGCATCTTTATGCACATGAGATTATGAAATAGAGATCGTGTTACTTAGTTATGGATGCACTGAATTGAGTCGGTAGAGCCTGTGTTTTAACACCCAGATCAGACCAGTTTGGACTGGAAAAAACCACCCAAACGGGCCAGGTCACTCGAAACACGGCTTACTAGGTGGGTAACTGTTTTCTTAACAAAAAACACCAATCAAGGGCCAAAAAAGAAGAAGAAGAAGAAGAAGCATTCAATATGTTTAACAAAGGAAATAAAAGACAAGTGAATTTAAATATTCAAACTAACAAAAAATAAAACAATTTTATATACTTCTAAAAGAGTTATTGTAAGAGGCCAAGTTCCCCATTTGTTTCGACCAGGGAAATTCCCTAGTTGCAACGAGTTTGTACATATGGAGCCCATGGTTGGTTTATCCAAGCCATTGACCTGATGGCCCATTATGGATAGACCATACCTGAAAAATCCCCGCAACTGGTCAACTCTAACCTTCCCACTGTTGGCATGCAAATACGTGGTTAAAAAGAATGCGGAAATAAACCACATTCAGTGTAGGAAAAACCAAAGAAATGGCTAGGATCTTCCAATTTGGGATATTAGGGGAAATGGTCCATCCATATGGGGCCATCAGATCAATTGCTTGGATTGACCAACATGAACCCCACATCTACAAACTAGATGCACAACAGAGAAGTTTTGAACAGAGAGCTCAGGCTCTTATTGTAGTATCTAGTTCTGTAATTACAAAGTAAAACATATAATATAGACCGTGTTACAGCATATGAGTCTACGCATAACATATTTTGGACTGATTACGCAGTCTGTTTTATAGAAATCTCTGTTATACAAGATAGCATACAACCATATGCACGTGTAATGATATGCATCAATAACTGCATTTTCTGGTTTTTCTTATCATTCAAACGTTATATAATGAAGTTTTAATTTTCTATTAGGTACGCTACTTGTCATCCATCAGGCATCGAAATATTGTGATTCTTTTGGGATATTGCCAGGAAAACAACCAGCAAATGCTTGTTTATGAGTACATACCTAATGGCAGTGTTTCGAGTCACTTATATGGTAATTACTCATTACTGGTAATTGTGTTGTTACTTCCAATATGAACTTATAGGCAAGTTGGTCACATAGATCTATGGGTTTTTTTTTTTCTCTAGGTGAAGCTCAGATCTGCAATGAACTGCTAGAATTCAAGAATAGGCTTTCAGTAGCTCTGGGAGCAGCTAAAGGTGATCATTTGCAAAATCAGGGAGCATTGGTGGCTTTCCTGGTATTGGATTTCTCTTGGTAAAATAAAATACAAGATGGTCTAGAGCTCTCCTAAGCCCATATATACCTCTCTAGATGCACTTCTAAATGTGGATATCCAATGCATGCATTAGGTGGCGTACCGTGTATAGGACCTAGCCCAAATATCAGGCGATCAACTCATCAGGTGGGCCACACATGTATGAAACAATGGAAGGTTGTAAATAGAACTGCCAACTGCCCTCATTCAGCATACATGTTGTGGCCCACTCGATGCATAATTCAGATGTCCACCAAATATTGGCACGTGGCCACACAGGTCACAATTCTAAAGCTCGGTGATTTGATTCAGAACCAGGCTGAGTCAACTCAACTCAATGAGGTTTCAAGTCAATTCACTAAGAACTAGCTGGTGAATGTGGTTTGGTCCTGAATCAACGAGACCCATTGAGTCTGATTGTGGACTCAGTCGACTCAACATGACTCATGGTGATTTAAGCTGAGTCACAAGCTTGGTCAACTGTCATTTTTTTTCTTGTAGAAGTTAAGAAGTAGCGAGTTTTGAATTCACGGCCTTAGCTACCAAAGCAAAGGTCTATGAGTGCATTTGTTATTTTAGCTATTTGATATCCTAAACATTACTATTTTGATTATTTACTACTATTATAAATATTTCAATTTTTAGTGTTGAGCCAAGACCTGGTCGAGTCTTCAAGTCAAGCTGACCTGGCTAGACATCAGGCCAAGTCGATTTTTTGGGTATTTGAACTATGATATAGACGGGCATGTGGGCTTAACAAACTGGAATATCGATAATGGGTCTGAATTTCTTGGACTTATATATTGGATTTTACTTTCTTTACTTTCTGCAATCCACAAGGACTGAAATGATGCTGCCTGTTTGACAATGCAAGTTTCCCATCCTTTTTTTTTTCCACATGATGCAGGTTTGGAACACCTGCATGCTCTGAATCCTCCATTGTTGCACAAGGATTTCAACACAAGAAACATACTCGTAGATGAAAACTTCGTAGCTAAGGTGGCCGATGCAGGGCTCACGAATTTACTTGGTAGAATTGATGCTGCAGGCCCATCTTCTCGAATCATGGCCGATGATGTTTTCCTAGATCCAGAGTATTTATCAACTTCATTGAATTCAAAACTGATTTTCCATTTCAGAATTAAGAAATATAAGTCTGTTGAACTGCAATAATTCACTTTTTTTTAACGCACACACCCTCACACCCACACACACCAATGGGTACTCGAACCAATGACCTTAATGTTGAAACTCCTGTGCGCCTAACACTAAGCCATGAGTAAGGACCTGCAATAATTCAGTTAAGTATAGAGTAATTGACCAAAATGGAGTGGGACCATTTTAAATCATAATGACGGCAATATCCTTTGAGCTTTCTGACCTGGGCACGACTCGATCATACTGCTAACATTCTGATTCTAATAAACTTAGGGATTATTCATATTCAAACAAATTTGTGCTGGCGCAGGCTGTCCAGGGTAGACAGCTTGTCCGTGGTTCACCAACCCATATTTGCACAAGAACTTGGGAAATAAGGACAATTGTTGCCAAATTTCAAGTGTAACAATCTCTTTCTGAAATTTTTGGGAGTGACAATGAGGATAGCTTATACCTAATTCGGTGCGTGCCGGAACATAATGTTTCATGCTCATGCGTCACATGTGCCGCATGTGCAACCATCCAGTTTACGCACCACACGTGCACATATGCCTCAAATTTCAATGTGCATATACATTCAAACACTACACATGCCGCCACTTACATTAAGCTCCCCGCATGTGCCACAGTCCATCTTTACTCTCTGTTCCAGGGGTTTGGCAAACAAGGAAGAGAATAGCTAGTCAGAGAAAGCATGCCTGGATAGCCCACTGTAGACAACATGACCTAATTAGCCTACATGGAAACAATTTTGCTTGCATCCAAACGGTCCTTAGAAGTTATGTTGTTGCACCATTATGATATAGTAAATTGTCTACTTATAGGTAATGTTGTCATGTACTGCATATATTAATTTAAATTCATTTTTGTCAATATATTTAGATGCTGTATTTTTTTATAATGAGGATTCTTGCATTGTTATGCCCATAGTATCTGTATGGTAAACATTCTTATGTAGATAGCATGATACTGATCACATATTCTGATATAGGTAAGGCGTTTGTGCTTAAGTAAAAATGTATATATTTTGTATCATACTTTTGATATTATAAATATGATAATTCAGTAGTTTATTATGTAATTTGATCAAGATGAACTCAGATTGGATACGGCTGCATGTATTTACCCATTACATGACAATGGATTATTACCATCCATGATTCAGTTGTAACGGACAAATCACTAGAGATCCACCAACAAAAATAGTTTACCATCATTACCTTTTATGTATGTGCCGACCCCAAATAGCTGAGACAATGCTATGACGACAATGATGATGGTTACTTGATTTTTTCTATGATTAATTTCTCTCATTTGATTGTGTAGGTTCATAGAGTTTGGAAGATTCTCTAACAAGAGCAATGTATATAGTTTTGGAGTGTTCCTTTTGGAGCTAGTAAGTGGGCAGGAAGCTTTAAAATCACGATTTTCCGAATCCAATCAAAGCATGGTGGAATGGGTATTTCTTTTTTTCTTCTCCTATCATATGATCAAAACTCTATCTACAGATGGCTCAATTGACAAAATGATGTATCATACGGTACTCGACCTAGCAATATGCGTTTGCTCAGGTTTTCAGTTTGTGCAAGTGGTAGTTCAATAATTTAAATTGCCGATACAATAGGCCAACCATGGGTTCCCCATGCACCTAAAATTTCCCAGATTGGAAGATCCTTGCTATTGAATCATTGACCGTTTATATTGAATGTGGGTGTTGTTGTATTTCCTCAACCAGCTATTTGCATGACAAGGGTCTTCCAATTGGAAGACTTGGTGCCATCCACAAGAGGGTCTGTCATGGAAAACACAGGCTCCACTTGTTACAAACTGAAAACCCTAGCAAGCTGTACAGTGTTGGGTTGAGCATTTGTAATACCTCTTAACAGATACCCATGTTTAGCTTACTGCAGGAATGGAATCAACTCATATCAATGAAGAGGTTTGTCCTCATATGCCAACATGGCACACAGATGGAACATCTGAGCAGTCCATCAGGTGGACACCCCAGAATCAGCCACATATGTTGGGCACAATATACAAAACAAAATGACATCTGAACCAACTTCCCTTTAGCCATCTATGCAGTGGGTCCCACTTCATGGATGGCCTGGATTTTCTGCCCGTGTGCCATTTTGGAAAATGTGGAAGCATGCATGTGGGATGGGCCACTATACATATATGTAGGATTAGTAAACATATGTTCATATGAATATTATAGACATTTACATGCATTCATAGCAAAGACTCAGATTCTTTTCAAGTTGGGACTCTGTGAAAGGATTTTACAGGTTGTTTGGCAGCATGGATTTTGGGCAGTCAGAACTTTCAATCCTGGATTTTGAATCCAAGTCATGTTTGGCACCCTGAATTTTGGTGGATTTCAAATCCACCTAGGATTGGAAATCCTCAATAGGGTCCCTTTTATTCTTCTTTGAAGGGTGGATTGAAAAATCAAAGATTTTCAATCCTTTCCAACTGTCACAACTGCTCTCTCCTCTCTGTTACCCAGGTTGCCCAACACAACTTTTGAATTCCACAGGATTGAAAATCCAGTCTGCCAAATACAACTGATAGAATGAAATTCTTGGTAATTAAAAATCCTGGATTGGTATTACAATCCAAATCCAAGGTGCTTAACGACATCTTAAATACTTGGAACTGCTGTTAGCTAAATAGGGAATTATTTGCCCATCCATTCTCGTGAAGGTGCAAAACTATCAGGACACCAGCGACATTGCTGCCATCATAGATCCTAGATTGAGCACCAGCTTCACAGACGAAAGCATGAAAGAGTTGATATGGCTGACGGCCCACTGTGTGAATCCATCTAGTGAGAGACGGCCTGCAATGAACTACGTGGTGTCAGAGCTCGATCGGATACTTGAGAAAGAAATGAACTTGACTATGATTATGGGTGAAGGCACTCCAATCGTCACCCTTGGAAGCCACCTATTTACAGCATCAAGATGAGAGAGAGAGAGAGGGAGAGAGAGAGAGAGAGAGAGATTTTATATTCTGGCAATGTGTTGTTCATATGCATGCAATCAGCAACTGTATTCATGGCATGTATGTAGCTGAAATTAAACTGTCCAATCCACAGGCCTTTCACCAGATGACCAAAAGTTGCACAGAATATCTAACGTGGTAAAAATGGAAATATTAATGGTCTAGATACAGCCAGCAAATATCCATCAATAAGATGTGTTACAAATTGGACAGACGGTCAATCAATCTGAATTCGGGCCATGACCCATCTATGGTGGGTCCTACAATTTGGACAGTTTAGTCCGCTATGTGCATGCCACGTGTGCAATCACTGGATGCATGTGTATGGGCCATCACACTCTGACACACAATGAAATAACTCCCCAGAGGATAAAGCTTGGTTTGTCAGGGTCTTTGTGCATGATTTTTTTTTTCTTTCAATTACTTGGAAAAGAGGGATCAGCTGCTCAGTAAGTGTGTATAAAAGACCAGCTGCAGTGTTTTTTATTATTATTTATTTTTTCATTTCTCAAGATGTATGCGAAAACATGTTGGTTATACCACTATCTATTTGTTGTATATCATTAGAAAGATTGTGTTGGGTGTGGATTTAAAATACAAGAGCATGTAAAGACCATCAGCAGTATTTTTTATTTATTTTTTCATTTCTCATGATGTATGTGAAATCATGTTGGGCATGCCACTTATCTGTTTATTAAATATCAATTGAAAGATTGTGTTGGGTGTTGATTTAAAATACATGGGCATGTTCATTAATCAGTGAATATTGCAATCTCAACCATTGTCATGTTTGGATGTCCCAGCTGGCTGACTGGATTTTTCACAAACCAAAATACTGGCCGCTTACAATTTGCAGTGTGAGTCAAGGTATTCATTTCTGGCATACATTGTTTCAGGATTGCCCCAACCACTCATTGGGATGCATAGCCATTTTGTAGAAAGATCCAGGACCCACCATGATTTCGTTATATTGAGATGGACCGTTGAATCTCGGTTGAGACCTTGATTGATTTTTATTTTATTTTTTCAGTTTCAAGATCTTGTTAGTAGCTTTTATGGACACATTGATGTTCTTATCATCTCAACCTGAACCATCATCCATCAGGTTGACCCACTTTAGACTGACTTGCTTCAGTAATCTATCTGATTGGACAAGCCAGACCATCCAATGGGTGGTCCATGGTGATTAAAAATAAAAAAAACATCACCATCCAATGGGTGTCCGCGGCAATTAAAACTGGCAAAAACATCACTATCCAATGGGTGATCCGCAGCTGCGATTAAAACTAGCAAAAATTTCTTTCATATATCAGATTATTCATTTGCAGATGCCATTTGGACGGTGAGAATGTTGTGATTATTCTGCTGAAGAGGGGAGATTTTTCTGGACTATTTTTCTTGTGAGCTCGTGGCGGACTCGAACCAAGACAGGATAATAGACGTTTACTGGTTTTGGCTGGTATCGGGGCTTGGGGCATATCAGCCTGTAGTAGTTTTGGCTGATACTTAGTAGGAGTGCATGGCTTGATACGCAGGCACTCAACTTACACTGCTCAAGTTGGGGAACCCATGGTTGCTAAGCAATGAAGCTAAGTGATATAAGCTCTCTCTTGTTCAGTCGGTCCCAAAATCAGATTCATTAAGTGATTCATGGACGCTTATAGAATAAGACCATTGGGTATTTTTCACTTTTCAATGTCCAATAAATCCACCAATCTGAGTCCAATTTTTGGCTCATGATGCATTTAAACAGGGACCCATAGTTCGGACGGTATGTTGAAATACTTGTATTCCAGACGCAATTTCCAGGTAATTTCTAAGTGCATGTGTATCATTCATCACAGTACACCGGAGTATCAAAGTCTTACTCTTCAGTTTAAAAAAAAAAAGGAAAAAAGAAAAAAAAAAATTTCCTAGATTCCACTCAAATTCTATCAACAAAGGCTTATGGTCCATCGTTGTTTTCAAATCAGCCTCAAAAAAGTTTCTTTTGAATAAAACGATTTTTTCCTGTATCTTTTTTATTTCTTTCTTTTCAAGTAACCAAGTATATCTCCTTTGGCACAAAAAATAAATAAATAAAACCTCTTTTCATCACAGAACGAGTTCTGTTTACGATGCAGTAGATAAAATACACTAGAAATTCATTGAACCTTTAATGTGTAGAGAAATTATCTACACATTAAAACAGAATAATATGAAAAGAAAAACTAAAAATTCATTGAACCTTTAATGTGTAGAGAAATTATCTACTGCAAATTATAGTCATCCCAGCGGCATAGACACTGAGATGAATATTACTGAGATAATGAAAATTCCCATATCTTTGCAAAAACAAAAAAAAAACAAAAATAAATATAAACAATACAGTTGAGATAATATCACAAGATCTTCAAAAATCACTTTTTCCTAACTTCTCTCACAATTTTATCCTGATATTAACACCAGAATTATTCAAAAATTCAACTAATTCAATATATAATTATGCAATTAAATTTTACGATTATTTCATTAAATTTATAATAAATATATTATTTTTTTAGTTTTTTACTGGCGAGATTTTCCCCATAGCATCCTGAGAAAACCTAAAAAATTTTAACTCCAAAGAAATTTCTGAGAACCAGACTTATCACGACTCACTATGGACACAGCCACACAGGAAAACCCAGACAGCAATCAATCAATGTGGATTGTTGATTAGTTCTAACACACTTTTAATGGCTACCACTAAAAAAACATGCTAACCACCTGATCAATGGCCTATAAAAACGGATGGTCAAGAAATATCCGGTAAATGTATTTATTTCACATCACAAGGCATTCCTGATGTAAAAAGACATCACATCCACATTTTGGGAACTAATCCAAGACTTCTCAGAGAACTGATAATCTCTCTCTCTCTCTCAAAACAATCCTTCTAGCAGAAATTAATCTCCACAGATTACAGGAAGTCCTCTTTTGCAATATCAGAGACTCCCATACAAACAGAAAAATGGCCTTCATCTAAAGAGATATTATACAATGCTCAGGCCGAGGGTTTATACAGTACATTCGGGCTTTCAGATTGTACAAGTGGGGCCTGTGGTTCAGTAATCTAAACTATTGGTATGCTGGCCGTAGCAGTGGATGGCCCATACACACGAGAATGCCTCCATATTAGGAGAAGCTATCTATTGAGTATCTGGCCTTTTGTTGGTTGAATGGGAACCATTCCTACATTTTCTTTCTCGACCTTTCTGTGTGCCCAAGCTACTGAAAATTGGAGATTTTTCAGCACCAACAATACACAGTCGGCCCATCATACAAAAGCCTTGGATCACTGAACAATGGACCCCTTTTGCACAAAGTGAAAGTCTGGACAACACAGAGCCGTCTCTCAGCCCGAGAATTGTTCAATACCTCTTCTCATAAATGCTTGCCCCACCAATTGTACAGAGATTTCAGAAAAGTTTTCACGGGTGTATCAGAAGGCAGTCAGAGGTCAAGAGGTGGCCCCCGGGAGATAGATGCGGTGGATATTGGCTGGGGAGAGCTTCTCTCGGCAGGCCGGGCACCTCTTCTGGACCCGGATGGCATTGGTAATGCAGTATTTGCAGAAGATGTGGCCGCAGATGGTTGACGTCTCCTCCTTCATTGTGTCCATGCAGATCGCACACCTCAGCCTAACCTCCTTTTCCTCCAATGTACTATGGTTGCTAGATTGCTGTCCAAACTTCCTCTGCAGTATTGTTATGAATGTAAGCTTCCGAAGATGCTAAGGCATTGTTAGGTAGTCGCCTAAAAATGAGTTCGTCTCATTTTGGTTAACAGTAATTTTGTATTAGAGGTCTTGCTTTCTAAACACATTGAGTTCATCTTAACAGTAATTGTGTATTAGAGAACTTGTATATCTACTAAATAATTACTGATAACTAAAATGAGATGAACTCATTTTTAGGCGCCAACCAAACAGGGCCTAAAGGATTGACTAGAAAGCTCTAGTTTACAGTATAGAGCAGATATAAAGTGTCTACTCCTGAAAGAGGTAAAATATGATCGTGATCTTAAGATTAAGAGAGAGTTGGAGTATGGAATATCGACTTTTTTGGGGTAATTTATATAAACAATATAGAGCTGGAAGAAGTTTATGACAATGACAATGATGAATATCAGAGATGAAGATTCAAGGACAGGGTGAAGTTTATCAGAGAGAAAAAGGGAGGTAATTTAATTAGGGCTGTCAATAGGATAGACCAGTTCAAAAAAGGAGATGAAGAAGGAGAGAGAGAAGTGGGGGGGAGGTAATGGTACTGAGGCATCTTGCGTGATGTATTGGCCGTGCACTGAAATATGGTGCTGGCATATGTTATGTATTAGTTGCATACCTTTAAGCATGTCCTAACCTGTGAAGGGTCTTTCACTCCATCATCAGGTACATTTATCATGCTTCCACTTGAATTCCCAGAAAAACCGTCATGTGCTGCCACAGCACATTAAACGTGAGAAAACGGCATGGCGAAAATAAGCAGACAGAGGCTACATCATGCCATTTATCATGAAGAGGTAGACTACATAACAATATCATGAAGGGGTTTAAATGAAAATAAAGCCTGAGAAACCGAGCACGAATTTGGATATATAGGATGCAGCACGCCCATCCTGCCATTTATTTAGTACTCAAGTAACTCCCTTGGTGAGCAGCCATCAAAGTTATCTACAAATGGTTATCACAAGTGACATACAATGTACTGCTTGCAAATATTAGTGGGATTCTACATTTAAAAGTTTCAGATTCAAATGAAAGCATTGCGATGTGACTGAGTGTTAATGTGACTAGCAAGATTTAACACATTCATAGAGATACTTCTCCAACATTTTGCCTGTGACCTATGCAAGAGAAAGAAATTATGTTTTCAGTAATGAAAAACATAAAATCCAGACAAGGTATAATCATGGATTGCTGACTTGCTCGAGTCAACTCAGACTTGGCAACTCCATTCTGGTTCAGTACCATAAGTCACCCCTAAAATATGCCCAACTTGGGCAAGTTAGGGCTCAACTCAGGACTGAACAAGTCAGCCCGAGTCACTAAGCCAAAAAACCATGGGTAAGATTGACCTTAATAATGTGATGATCAACTGGAATTTGATGTTATCAGCATTGAGACATGCTGATCTCCATAGGATATTAGCTCTGTTTTAAGTTGAACAGACACAAAGGCGAGAGTAAGAACAGATCAATTACTAGCAATGGGAAAGGAGCCAAATGGAAAAGAAGCAGTTATAACAGATGACATAAGCAGGTTGTCAAAATTCCAACATGTGACCCTTGCTATCAGTGATAAACCATTGCTAAAGTTTCAGCAACAAAACATGAAGATCTGGATGACCACAGCCAAACATAAACAAGACAAATTAAAATGACTAAATGTATAAAGTGAATTTCACATGTGACTGACATATAATTGCATTTGTCTTCTACTTTGGATGCCTACCAGCTTCGGAATCTCACAATTCTTAGATGTATGGGTCCCAGATTAATTATTTTCCACATATATTATCTGATCATGCTTTCAACCACTTATGACAATTAAAGACTGAATGCAATTGCCAAATCGTGGAATGAGCACAGGTCAAAAGATGGTCGACATATTGTATCTGCCAAATATATATCAATTCCTCTTAGGAGGTGATGGTAATTTTATTGAATAAACGAGAGAGAGAGAGAGAGAGAGAGAGAGAGAGACCCTTCCAGAATACTGCCGAACAAAAGTTGCCAGAGCAAAATCATGCCAAATCGGGGTCCCATCCAAAAAGTTAAGGATTTGACTGTAAAATTACCCCTTCTTTGCAATGCTCCTCCACCATATCTCCCTTTCCCTCAGATTATACTCATATTGTTCAGCCGCTCCATGAGACAGAAAAATCATGAAATTCAACGCCATTGAAATTCTTCCCAAACACCGGGGCCCAAAACTTTTCTTCTTCTTCTTCTTCTTCTTCTTTTTTTTGATATATTATACAGTTAGGAGACCACGGCCTCTCCCTAACTAGCTATCCACTACAAGCTTGGGTAAAATCACACAACGCAATATTATCACACCACAAGTCCTAAAATCTCATGCAATCTACAGTACCAACTTTCCCCATAACCGTTATGAAGGTCAATGGTTCAATCTTCGAGACTGCTATCCATAGAACTGAAGCCTTGTACTTTGACATTTCCTTGGATACCAATCCGTTGGCAGAAACCTGTATTTGCAACAAGTGATTTATCTCCACTATGTACATAGCCTCTAGCGCACAAAAAGAGCAGATATATATATATATATATATATATATATATATATATATATATGAAAGATAACGCAAATTATATTAAAACAAAAAAGCAATAAAGACAAAAAAACAAAGGGAGTAGCTGATCTGCTGAGAGAGCAGACAGAGTTACATGCCAAGAAACAGCAAATCAAAATCCTTCAAAGACTCTACATGAACAGCCCATTCTAAGATTAAACTCTTAGCTCTAGAGGAAAAAGAGGCAGCGGAATTTGTGGTGTCCCTGATGCATCTGCCATTCCTTTCCTCCCAAACTGACCACCAAATGGCGAGAAGGGCCATTCTCCACATCCTAGACTGATTCACTGAAGCTTGCCTAATTTCGCCCCATGCCAAGTGTAAAAAAGGGAAACAACGGAGTCAGGGGAGCACCAACTGATATTAAAACGGGCACAGAAGTCAGCCCAAATAGACGAGATGAAGGGGCAGTGGAGCAAAAGGTAATCAACTGATTCCTCCGTCTTCATGCAGCACAAACAAATGTTTACGAAACACATCCCTTTCTTCCTTAGATTATCCACCGTCAGGATCCTCTTCTTACTAACCAGCCAACCGAAAACGATAATCTTGGGCGGGGCCGAATATTTCCAGATTTGCTTACACTGAGAGTCGATGATAAGAGGAGCTCGGTCCAGCTGGAAGTAGAGAGATCTAACCGAGAACCTACTGGATTTGGAATTCCTCCAGATCAGCGTATCATCAAGTAAGGGGTTAGGAGAGGCCTTGTAAATGCAGTCTAGGAGGTCCGCAAACTCCTGAATCTCCCAATCTTGGAGATTTCTCCTGCATTCCACTGACCAGACTATCTTTTCAGCAGAAACAGCATAGCAATCAGCAACCATGAGGATTTGGGGCAAGAGAGACAATGTTTGGGAATTTCTCTTTTAGCGGGACTTTCTCCACCCATCTATCTTTCCAAAACAGAATTTGGGACCCCTTACCAAGCTGAAAATTGACGCCTTGCAGGACTTCTTCTTGCATGGAAATGATGCCTTTCCAAAGCGTTGAAGCCCTATATCGAGAGGACTTTTTGGACCACCAGCCTCCTGCAGATTTGCCATATTTACTTTTGATTACTTTATTCCACAAACTGCTGTCTTCTATGCCTAATCTCCATATCCACTTACCTAGCAATGCCCGGTTCATAAGCTTCAGATTTTTTATTCCTGCCCCACCCTGTTGATATTGCTTGCACACTGCTTTCCACTCCACAAGATGAAATTTGTTCTTCTCCCCGTTGTTATGCCAAAGGAAATCTCACCTTTTATTTTCGATTATCTTCAGAACTAAAGGAGGGCATTTGAATAAAGACATGAGGCAAATGGGAAGGTTAGATAAGGCCGCCTTGATTAAAGTAAGACGACCGCCAAGCGATAGGAAATGACATTTCCATTTGGCAAGGAAACTATCGAACCTGGAGATGACTTTGTCCCAAGATGACATTGAAGGGACGCCAAAGCACAACAGGAGGCCGACAAATGTGGAGGGGAGGGAAGCCGCTGAAACTGAGCAGAGCAGCCCATCTTCTAATCTCCTCGTCCTCCATGTTAACCCCATTAACCGACAGCCCAGACACTGCCTCAAAACAACGGATGGAAGTGCAAAGGTTGCTAACCTTCACCTGGGAGGCCTCGCTGAAAATCCGCGTGTCGTCGGCGAATTTTATGTGCAAAATAGGAAAAGACATTCCCTGAATTGTAATGCCACTAAGGATCCCTGATTCCTGCCCTGTGTGTAGCATCCTGGATAACGCTTTAACAACTACGAGGAAGAGGAATGGGGAAAGGGGGTCCCCTTGGCGCAGACCTCTTGAACTTTTGAAGAAACCAAAAGGAGAGCCATTGAGGAGAACTGAAAAGCGCGCCGAAGAAATACACTCCCCGATCCACCTACTCCACTTTACCCCGAACCCCATTGTGCTTAACATGTACTGCAGAAACTCCCAGTCTACGCGATTGTAGGCTTTCTCGATGTCTAACTTGCAGCAGATGATTTTCGTGCATGTCCTATGGCTGGAATCGATGCATTCCTTGGCTTTAAGGGCGCGGTCAGTAATCTGCTTCCCTGGGATGAAAGCACACTGGTTGCCTGAGATGATATTGCCGATAATTTTCGTCGCACGGGTGGCTAAGACTTTGGCTAGAATCTTGTAAGGACCCCTGACTAAGCTGATCGGCCTAAACTCTTTGAAGGACGCAGCCCTCGAAAGTTTAGAAATAAGTGCGATGAAGGTAGCACCGAGACCAACAGAGAGCCTTCCTCTGTTGTGGAATTCCTTGAAGAATTCCATGACGTCCAGGTGGATCACATCCAAGAAAACTTGAAAAAAGAGGATAGGGAATCGGTCCGAGCCTGGAGCTTTGTCTCCCCCTAGCAAGTCTATCGCCAGCTTGACTTCTTCCACAATGAAAGGGGCTTTGAGGGAGGCTACCTCTTCAGGTGGGACAGAGTTTAGGAGGAGATTGTCTAAACTAGGTCTTCTATGATGGACAGCGTTGAGGAGCGAGTTGAAATGAGTGATTGCCGCTTCAACGATTGCATCTTTGTCTTCCACACAAGCATCATTAACCACAATGCTGCTTATCTTGGTGAATCCGGCGTGCATGCTAGCCATGTTGTGGAAGTATTTCGTATTTTTATCACCTTCTTTTATCCATCACCCTCGAGATTTTTGTTTCAAGGATATTTCATTTTCGAGAATCCTCGTTGACAGAGACTGGATCAGTTGAATTCTTCTGGACAGTGTTTCCAAAGAGGTATTGCCGCTTTCAATTTCCGCATCTGTCTTTTGCAGAGAGGCCATGATATCGTCCATTTCTGATTGCCTTGAGAGGAGAACCTGATGCTTCCACTGATTGATTTTTTCTTTTAACATCCTGAATTTGGAACACAATTCGAATACTCTGAAGCCCTCTGCTCTGAAGCCTCCCCACCATTCTGCTATCAGGTTGCGGAAACCTGTGATTTTCACCCAGGATGCATCAAATCGAAAAGGTTTCGGGCCCCAGTATATCTCCTCAGCAAACAGGAGGATCGGACAGTGATCTGATGTGGTTCTCGGGAGAGCGGACTGGGAGGTGGAGGGAAATGCATCCAGCCATTCAAGAGATAGCAGGAATCTGTCCAGCCTGGACAGAATACGATTCGCATGCCCGTTGGACCAGGTTAGACCAGGTGAAACGAGAACTAAGAAGGGGGAGATCAACAAGTTCTTGATCGTCCATCCAGGTTGAGAAGGTTCGCATGGCTAAGGAGACCTTGTTGCCGTGAGATTTCTCTTCTGCATATCTGGTCATATTGAAGTCACCTGCGAAGCAAGTGGGACTTGAGAATCGCGTTCTGATGTCGCTTAATTCTCCCTAGAAGTCCCTTCTGTTACTCTCGGAGGAGGGGCCGGAAACAGAGGAGATGAGACACTAGAAACCTAAAGAGTTGTCTTTCAGAATAACAGACACCGAGAACGATCC
This sequence comes from Magnolia kwangsiensis, assembly GCA_037074715.1. Lineage (NCBI taxonomy): Eukaryota > Viridiplantae > Streptophyta > Magnoliopsida > Magnoliales > Magnoliaceae > Magnolia > Magnolia kwangsiensis. Next base: position 166,454,100 of record CM073574.1, on the reverse strand, counting down.
GGATCAGCTAGAGATGAGATCCCATCTGAGTCCTAAACCACCATAGCCATTTTCCTAGCAAAGCAATATTCATCTTTCTAAGCAAATTGATTTATGCTCCTCTTTGATCTTTTGGTATGCACACACCCCCCTATCCCAAAAGGAGGAACTTGTGCTTTTCCTCCACTCCCTGCAAAGGTAATTCTCTTTGAATCCTCTCCAATCATTAGATTACACTATCACGGCATTTAAGAAATTATATGAATTATATGGGCATGTTAGCTACCGCAGACTTGACTAATGTAAATGTGTGCTCCCAACAATCAGGATCTTCTTTCCCAACCTCATAATATGCCATATGTATAACTTTTCTCTCTTTTTCCTTTTTTTTTTCTCTTCTTCTTTTTTTTTTTTTTTGAAAAAAAAAAAAAGTGATTCTTTTTTTTGGATGAGTAAATGCAAAGAGATGCAACTGATTATCGGCCAATACAACTGATATGGTTGATATATCAGCCAAAATCTACAATTTCTGAAAAACTAATACTTGTAATGATATTGACATTATGAACCTTGGGCATGACTTGCATATTTTCCTATAAAATTGTGTCAAGTAACCAAACCAAGTAGAGGAATTATTGTATATCAACAATTCCTCAAAAACAAAGCAACTATATTTTTCCCACTCCCACCACCAATCAACCAGTGGACCTTAAATTGGCTGGAAACCATTTTATAATCTTAGTTGTTGACACTTGACAGCTTTCAACATTGCTGCACAGAAGTGATGAAAACTTCACAAAGTTTGATGAATGAGAAAAACAACAATTTGACAAAGTTCACAAAACATAACAATATCATACAGAAAATCCTCAATAACTCGACAAAAGCAAGAAAACACAAAAGCTGACATATCCAAGACATAAAGGAACCCACTGAAAAAAGCAATGTGTCGGATAACCTTTGAATCCAAGCCGGAGTTCTAAATCTTCTTCAGAAATGATGGGTACCCATGAACTCGAACAAGGAAACAACCTAAGTGCCTGTAAATGACACAACACAAGGGACACAAGATGAAAAACCATAGAACGACAATCAAACAAGAAGAACTATAGTAGAATTCTAGAGACTGGATATACCTCAGCAGGCGAGCTTGGAAACAGTATTTGCACGTCATCGTCGTCGTCATCTTCAATAGTGATCAGATTGGGAAAACCCCTTGCATAACTAGAAGCTAGCATCCTTCCTTTGGGTGGAAAAGAAGGCCCTAGCCTTAGCTCAAGATCTTGAATTACCTTCCCGTTTGATCTTGATCTGTGCATGATGGGTTTGGTTTCCCAATTGTCTTTAGCAGGGGAAAAAAAATGAAAAATGAAAAAGAAAAAAAAAATAAAATCAGAAGTATCTCAGAATCTTTTTTTTTTTTAATGCTTTTTTAATGCTGAGAATGCGAGTGGAGTACAAACAGAAATTAAACCAATTAACTACAAGAACAACAGTGATACAAAATCATGAAATATAACAGAGCAGTAACTGGCAGGAGAAATAGCTGATAGAAACAATGAATAGATATCGGCTATATGGAGGAAAGAGAATATGGCGGTTATTCAGGATTGACTTCAGAAGAGAATACTAAGGGTCTCTTTGGGAGACACCTAATAACGAGTTCATCTCTTTTAGTTGATCATGATTAGGCATTAGAAATGTCATGTTTTATGGGACAGAATGTTGTGCAGTTAAGGAAAAATATGTTCCTAAGATAATCGTCGCTGAAATGAGGATGTTGAGATGGATGAGTAGCAAGACAAGGAAGGATAGAATCAAAAAGAATGCATTCAAGGGAACTTAGGAGCAGCACCAATGGGTAATAAGACAAGTGAAAGTAGACTTGAATGCGAGACCAAGATCCATGGTGGTTAGTAGTGAGTTGGTACAAGTTGAAGGCTCTAAAAGGGGAAGGGGAAGGCCCATAAGGACGTGGATGGTAGTTAAAAAAATAAAATAAAAAATAAAGACTTGATGACCTATGGTCTAACTGAAGGTATGGCCCTTATAGAGTGGAATGGCAAAGTAGAATTCATGCAGCCAACCCCACTTAGTTGGGATAAAGCTTCAATGACGATGATGATGTATTAGAGATCATGTTTGGTGGTTATTAAGAATATTTTTAATCCTTACCAAAAGTAAATATGATCTCCAATACATAATTATAATTAACTAAAATGAGATGAACTCATTGTTAGGTGTCTACCAAACAGGCCCTAAGGCGATGTCAGGATAATGCCCAAATATTGCCCCAACTCATTTTCCCTTTGACATCTACCAACTGACCACAGCCATGTTGGCGCAAGGTGCGATTGTTTACTATCTCAGCATAAAAGGTGGTCAACAGTTCAAGTTTAAAGGACATTTGCAGCCCACCTAAAGACCATACATGCCTGATTTCAGTTAGGATATGCTCACAGCATGACCCACCTAAAGGATAGTTCAGATCGTCTGCTGAAAATCCCCTGCCTGGCCAAATTCGTTTCCCTGCAAAATGGCATTTTGCTATTTTCCTGTGAAATGGGTTGCTGACCTGGTAACAACGTCAGCTGTTTTCCCATAAAGTTGGACTCTTTTCTGGGCAACATCCAAGGACAGAAATTTCTTGTACGGAAGCCTCCATGACCATAAGCTCCATGGGGCCCACCTTGATGTCTTTGTTATGTCCACTCCATCCATTGGATTTTGCTAGTTCAAACCAGGAAAATTCAAAACTAAAGTGGCCACACCACAAGAAATAGTGTAATTGAATGCCGACCATTGAAACCTTCTTGATCCTGATAGAGGTTTTGGATCAGACTGATATTTATGTTTTCTTTTCATCAAAGTGGGGTTCACCATATGAACAGGGTTGGATGGCATATAAACATCACGGTGCACCCCAGGAAGGTTTCAATGGTGGGCGTTTCAATTCCCTCCATTTCCTATGGTGTGGCCCACTTGAGTTTTGGATCTGCCTCATTTTTTTGGCCCATAACCTAACATGAGCTCGTGAAACTAATGGACAGATTGGATGTCACAGGACACTGCATCCGGCCCACGGAACTTTGAGTAAAACGGGCTCCTGTAACCAGGAAATTCGCGTACATCATCCAAGGGCACTAAACGTGCTTCCATGAGATGAGAATGCAGCCTTTGAGACACATGCACCAACATGGCGAGAGTGTCCAACATCAGGGCCATTCATCAGCTGCGTAGGCCGCACAGTTAATCTGAATATGGAAGATTGCTCTTCTTTCTTTCTTTTTTTCTAAACCGCCCAATTTTCTCATGTAAGTGCGACCGTCTGATAAGTGGACCAATATGGCAAAATATGCAATTATAAGTACTACTTAGATGCCAAAAAAATTTAAAAATTCGCAAAAAAAAAAAATCTGAAATGCCCTAATTAGAAGAATTCTGCATTTCGAGATGATATTCAGAACCCTACACTGAGCAGAGAAACGGATTTCTCAGCATTCAATTTCCGGAAAAACAAAAAGGAGGGGAGGGAGGTATAAATCGAGTAAAAAAAATATGGCTGCAGATATCAGAAAACCCTAAATCCGAATATCCAAATTTTGAACAAAAAAATTACAAAAATTGATCGAAAATCGAACCTTTCTACAGAAACTTACCTTACACGTACGGAATCGATGGTTTTCCTCGGAGAAATTTGCGATCGGAGAGAGATTCAAAGATTTTTTTTTGTTTTTTTTTCTTTTTTTCTGAAGAAACGGAAGAAAACGAGTCAGGAAAAAAAATGGCAGAGGAAGAGGAATTATACGCTACAGGAGTCGTGTCTTTGCACACTGTACACGTGGCCAGTTTGCAAATCCAGACCGATGGCTTGGTTGGGTCCCACCATCGATGGACGATGATTAAAATGGAAGCGGATTGGCTAGTGTACCTCACACCAGCTATATAGCTGATGTAGGTACGTGTCGTGCTAAGACGAGGACGGACGCTCCTCGAGCTCCGAGTTGTACGAACGGTTCAAAGGAGATGAAAGTTACATAGGCCCCACGGTGATTATTTATTATATCTACACCGTTCATCTATTTTTAGAGAAAATTTTAGAGTATAATAAAAAAAAACATGAATCATATCTAATAATCACATGGACTACACCATGAATAAAAGCAGAGATAATGATTTTTACCGTTAAAAACTTCCTAGGCCAACATAAACGTATATTTTCCATCTAATCCGTTAACAGGGCCAGAAAGACATGAATAAAGAGGAAAAACAAATTTCATTACCCAAACCTTATGTGACCCCAACAAGAGTTTCAATGGTATACGTCCACTTGATTGTTATACATATCTTATTTTTCGTTTCAAACCTTAATACCAGCTCTCCAAATGGGTGGGCGGTTTGGATATAACACATACCTCATGATTACAGGGGTCGCTGGTGTGAGGTACAACAGCCAATCCGCTTCGGAATAAAATATACGAATAAATTCAAGTTCCTCCCAATCTAGCAAGGAAACAATTGTAAACACTCTACCCCTCTTTTCTTTCGGATCATTGCAGTCACCTCCTCGCTGCCACAGCGTTGACAGCGGACTCCGTGATCTGGGTGAGGCTGTAACCGTGGGTCTCACCTTGATGTATTTTTGTAATATCCACGCCGTTCATCCTCTTTTTCATATCATTTTAGGTCTTTAACCTAAAAATGAAGTAGTTCTAAATCTCAGGTGGACCACACTAAAAAACAGTAGTGATTGAATGCTCACCGTTAAAAATTTCTTGTGGACATAAGTTTTGGACCAAGCTGATATCTGTGTTTTCTCTTCATTCAGGTTTTTATAACCTTTATCAACAGGTTGGATGGTAAATAAACGTGTGGGTGTTAAGAAGTTTTTAACAGTGGCCATTTAATCAACACTGTTTCCTGTAATTTGGTCCACGTGAGATATGAATCTGCTTTATTTTTTTGGCTCATGCACTTAAATGAGTCGGAAGAGCGGATAGACGGTGATATACAACATATACATGAAGGCAGACCTCACATTCGCCACCTCACGCTAAATCCGCTTTCCCCTCTCGGAAATCCCTGCAAATGGCAAAAATGGGCGCTGGCTTTTTTATTCCTTTTTGGTTTTTAACACGCGCCCACACCCACTCACGGTGCAGTCGGATTTCACCACCCGTGGATACTTTAACTCTTGATTAGGTGTTGAAGCTCCCGTGAGTCTACCACTGCAAGAGTAAGGATCTTGGAACCACCAATGTGGGTGCCTATCCTGACCGTGGGGATCACTCCGATGTAGGCCTTGTATGAAGTTATACACGAGTGAGTTGGACCCAATCCTGTGAGTTTATCACCCGACTGATTAGCTTGGCTCAATTCAGTTAGCATCTTTAGTCAATTCAAGCTGAGTTTGCCTATGTAGCATTTTCAGAAATATATAAACTGTACCTTTAAATTTTTACTGTATGTAAAACAGTAGCAGTAGTTCTAAAGATATCTTATCAAACATCTTATAGGCAACATCAAAGTTAAGAAAAAAAAATAATATTTATTTCATATACATACCTTTCTTAGTACCAGCCGACACTTTGTCGAGTCGTTTCATCAAATGCTTATTAAACAACATCAATATCAAAATAACCGAGTCAACGAACTAGTTCAACTTGAGTTCAATTCAAGTTGAGTTGAGCTCAAGCAAGCATGAACTCTGCTTAAAATTTTTTCAGGCTAAAAAATCAACTCGACTCGGCTCAAACTTTTTCAAACTGAGCTGATTCGAGCTTTTTTGGGTCAAGTCAATCAAGCTAACCGAGCTAACTCAATTCGTGTACAGCCCTAATATTGTATATCTGCACCGTCCATTATTAAGCGTTGAATTGATAAAGTTCTTATTTCATACTTGAATTTTTCTATTATATATGCTAATTAAATGGTCCAAACATGCTAGTAGAAATCGACATTTCAAGGAATAAAACCATGGATCTATATTCAAGATAGATTGACTGCCTAATCGAGGATATGGCACTGTATATAAAGTTGGGTGGCATCAGACATTGACTTAAATGCAAACCAAGCTTTAAAATCGATTGGGCCATGCATGCTGTAAGACTCGTATCTTGGTCCGTACCTTTCCGTACACTTCCGCGGTCTTACCGGTCGAATTCCGGCAACTTTCGACCCTTAATCGATATCGACACGCGACCCGGATTCATGTGCCGACAACCCGAGTCGACTCAACCCGAGACCAATACCATAGCGACCGCACCGTCGCCGCGGTTCCGATACCGCGACTCGCGCGCCGAGGCGATACCCTGATCAAGAGTTATGGGCCAACGTTCGGTGCGAGAAAACGCCGCGCGTTGTGAAAACCAAGGGAATCTCTACGGTGTGTCACATCAATCACATCAATCCCATCAATCAATCACCCATCAAGCCATCACATGTCAAGTACACATCACTTCCATCCATTTTCCCAAGCAACCACAAAAGTCTCCCAAACCCATACCTCTCTTACACAAAAAGTCACAAAAGTCTTCTTAACCCATACTTCTCTTACACAAAAGCCACAAAAGTCAAGTTTCTCTTACACCACCATCACTCACCCATCCATCCATCACTCTCTCTCTCTCCCTTTACATCACTCTCTCTCTTTCTCTCTTTCTCATTCCAAAAAATTTCAAAGCAACTAAGGAATTCCAAGAGCTCCCACGTATGAAATTTTCCAAGTCCCTCTAAGCTTCAAGTGGCTCACCTTCCTACCCCAAAATCTCTCATCTCAACCCTCCATTCTTCATCTTAGCCATTGAAGTTGAAGACAAGGTGCCAAGGAACCTCTAGGAGCGAGAAGATCGGACGGTGGGTGCTTCTATAGGGTAGATTTTCTTGATTTTATGGTGGACCAAGTGAGGCCCACCGATCCATGGTGTGGATCTCACTTGGGACCCTTATTTGTAGCCGATGGACCACTTGGATCATCATGATCGTTCCATGGTGGGGTCAATCTCCATGGACCCCATCATGATGTTTATTTTCACTTAGAAAGGTCATCTAGACCGTCCATTTTGGTGGAGAGAGGATCTCCACCGTTGATTCTCGATTTTGATGGTCCCATGTGCAAGGGGCCCATTTATTGTATGTTTCATTGAAAGGGAGGGCCCATAGTGACGGGGTCCCTCCATCACTAGCCGTGTCCCACTCTCCATCTCTCTCTCTCTCTTTTATTTTATTTTTATTTTATTTTATTTTATTTTGTTTTATTTTATTGCAACAGGAGGGTGTGGCCCACTTGAATGGATCCCACTTGAGGTATTTTATTTTATTCAAGTGGGGCCCACCTTGGCTGTTACTCCCATGCCACCCATCAGTGGGGCCCACTTCATCAGGGCCCTCCATCTTCAAAAAAAAAAAAAATAATAAACTTAAAACCGTCCAGACGCTGGACGTTTTACGGAAAGAAGAAAAAGGAAAGAAAAGGAAAGGTTTGGGTGGTCCCTTAGTGTAGGCCCCACCTTGATGTATATGTTTGATCCGAGCCGTTCATCCCCTTACTCACTTCGATTTAACCGTCAAGTAAAAGAATGGGACTGATCTGAATATCTTGTGGGCCATAGCATGGGAAACATTGACGGTTACCATTGAAGATTTTTCTGGTGTTTTTAGGCCTCAAAAAAATTCGAACTCCGGACTCTTTTTGTCTGTTGCGAGCTGTAGAACACTATGGATGAGATGGATTTTCAAGAAGAGGGCCCCACACATGACTTTTGGCAGAAAATAAAATTTAGAAGAGAGAGAGAGAGGGTGGTGTGTCTGCCACTGTCAGCCGCAGCACGCTGCACACGGCAGCGTGCAGCGCCCGGGCGAGCGGGCGTTCAGCAGGGACCCACGGCTCCAGTCGTGGGCCCCACCTTGATGTTCGTATGCTATCCAAGCCGTCCATTGGGTGGGTCCCCATCTCAGGTGGGCCCCCTTCGAATTTCAGGTCGATCCAAAACTCAGGCGGCCCACATCGTAGGAAACAGTGTGAATAAGCATCTACCATTGAAACTCTTCCTGGGGCCCACAGAAGTATCGAATCAAGCTGAAATTTTTGTTTTCCGTTCATACAGGTCTGAGTTACCTTATGAACGGGTTGGATTTCAAATAAGCATCACGGTGGGCCCTACGTGGGACCCACCTTTGTAAAGGCAAGGGCCACGTGCCCTCCTCTCCCCATATCTCTCTCTCCCTCTCTACGTCTCTCTGTCTCTCTCTCTCTAGCGATATTGGACCGTGGGCCCCATCTCAGGTATGTGTTCCGGGCCATGCCGTCTGTCTGATTCTGATGCTGGGTCCACTGCCAGCTGCCATAGTAAATTCTGTGGGACCCACCATTATATACATTTATGTATATTATATAGTTTATAGTATATGGTTTATAATAAGAATATTGTAGTGGGCCCTACTCCATGTGTCTCTTTGACTAGTTTGGATGGAAATAAGTATTTTATAAGGCCCATGAGTTGAGACCCATCTGATTTCAAAAAGGCTATGGGTTAGGCCTATTAATTTATAAAATGCTTATGGGCTAGGCCTATTTAATTCATATAAGGCCTAGATCTAGGCCCATTTGATGTGTTGCAAGTCCTTGGGACTAGGCCCATTTGATGTACTTCAAGGCCCATGTAATTGGACCCCTTTTTGTTGAAATTTAAAGCCCATGGAGGTAGGCCAATTGTTATATGTAAGGCCTAGGGGTTTAGGCCCACTTTGACATACGTACAAGCTCATGGATTAGGCCCATTTGAATTATTTAAGGCCTAGGGATTTGGGCCCATTTGACTCATATAAGGCCTCTGGGTTGAGGCCCAGTTGATATGCATTTGGGGGCCCAATTGGTGTGGCCCATTTGATACATATTAGACTCATATGATTAGGTCCAATTGATGCAATCCAAGGCCCACGGGTTTTGACCCATTGCAATGCACTTAGGACCCATTGGTGTGGCCCATTTATATGGCCCATCTGATGAATAAAAGGCCCATAAGACATGGCCCATCTGATGAATAAAAGGCCCATGAGATATGGCCCATTTGATATATATGTAAGGCCCAATGGGAGGAACCTAAGGTCCATTGCAATGTGTAAACCCAATACCGATTATGTAGCGGTGTTTAAGAATATCGTACCTGAAATGCAATGATGGTTTGACGTCCACATTGCGAGTGTAATGTTGGTTGGATGTCTACATTACGACTCTCCTTAGGGCCCATTACTAGCCGTACTTGCCGTGTATAGGCCGTCCAGGTCCATCTGCATTGTAAATAGTTCATTTTGTTATAACATGTTTAGTACAGTTCATGACTCATGATCATACGCATCATATGTATGCTTGACGTAAGAATTGTCTGATCATAGCATTTGCCTTCGGACAGGTTGTTTATGGGCTCCCGGTTAGGCGGTGTTGCCCTACATGAGCGCACGGTATGCGCAAGATTGGTTGCATGACTGGATAGCGTAATTCATGCATTCCGCATTTGTATGACATGGTTATTGTACACCCTAGCGACATCAGGGTCGTAGCCTCCACAGACGCATCGTGGTTGGCAGGGTTGGATACCGAAAATCTTGATCTACATGGGGTACTATAGATATCCCTGGGTGAAAGTCCCTAAACCCTTATGGTACCAAGAGGTTGCTCCAACGTCTAGACCGAGTGGGTAGATGAGCACTGAGTGCCGAATACCAGTTGGCTGTGCTCTCCACTGTGTCGTGGTCGGTTGGAAGGGGGTGCAGCCTTACCCGCCCGAGTGTAGGGGGCAATACTAGGCTGAGTTTGACCAGCTCGAGGAATGGGTCCGCTATCGACGAGTCGCGCTCGATATTGGCAGACGGATAGTGAGGTCTCTTCCACTTACCTTATTGTGCGCGATGTGGCGGCAATCTGGTTTAGAGTGTACTAGACCCCGGTGATATTCCATACTTTGAGCTGTACTGATATGTGGACATTGATGAGGATCTGTATGCTTGAGTTGCATTGCATATAGCATGGCCTTTGGTGGCCGATACCATTCATGTCTTGCACTGTATAGCCTTGGTACGGCTCATGATGTTATGGTTCACCTGTATATTCCGTATCACTCTGTCATTTGCATGTTCATATTACTACCTTGCGCACACACTTTCACCACCCTCTGAGCTTTCTGTAAGCTTATGCACGACCGTTGCGTGCAGGTGACGTTGGATCGCAGCAGCGTTGAGGCAGGAGCACGTTGCTGATCATTTTGGAGTTTTTCTGTTATTTACCATTGTATTTCCCTTTATGCCTATTGTACTTGTAAAGTTTTTGATCATAGTGGAAATGTAATGGATTTCTTGGTTGTTGTTTGTGGGTTATGCCTTTGGTTATGCTTATTACGAATCAGACAGACATATAAAATCCTCCTCGTAGCATCCCAGGATTGGAACCTGACGAATGGGAGCTAGGAGCCGAGAATGGGGTTCTACGGAGGCTGTCGGCGCCGGATTCGGCGATCGGGAATTCTGTGAGCCCGGTTTCCGAGTTTGGGGCGTGACACATGCCAGGCCCAAGGACAGGCCATAGGCCAAGCATGCTAACTAACGTTGAGCCAAGCTTATTTGATGGTGTAGACTATCTTGCTCATTGACACCCTTAAAAAAGAAAGAACAAAAAAACTTGATGTTGAATCGTAGACATATATGTGCAATATAAATGTGTATAAATTAATTTGATTAAGAAACTTATTTTATAATACCCTAATTACAATAATATTATATTTCTAAATAATAATAACAAATAAATATTAATGATCATACTTAGACATGGCGTGTCTGCAATCATGCATGTGATGTTAATCTACTAATACTGGATTCCTAAATCAAGAATCCACCCACGATTTATTGGGGATGAAATGAGTATGAGGAGAACATATGCCAATAGGAGCCAAGGATGCATGCCAACCATCCACCTAACCTAAGTACGCCGCAGAGAGAAGTAGCATGATGCAAATAGAACTCTCTCTCTCTCTCTCTCAAATTTCTTTTACCTTTTCAAAAGGTCTAGATATATCACATGGGAGATGTCCAAGCTTTCTCTAATTTTTTCAACTTCTTTCTACACTCAAGGTCATGTATTCGGTTGTGAATAAAATTTATTAATCTGCCTCTATCATATACATAATTGTAATCTAATCTCTCCGCTATCAATGTCATGCGCACCTACGATCGAAATTTTGTGTCGATTACATATTATCATGAGCTAATTCTTCCACGGTCAATGTCATCACGTACAATCTCAATCTCATGTTAATCATAAAGTGGACGATTATATTATCATCAACTGTGATAAAATGTAAATTTATGGTCAAAACAAAACTTCAATGATTGAACATTCTTAAAAAGATTTTATTAAAATCTTTGTCGTGGATTAACTTGAGAAATCACTTTGATGACTTGTTGATCTATCTAAACCCAGCCCTAAACAAGTTCCATCATAAAAACTAGTGAATAATTTATTGGCCAATATAAAAATCAATGAATCCATGTAAATGTATCGAGCATCATCCACTATAAATAACCTCTAAAAAATTATCATAAATTAAGTTAAAGCTGCTAGCCAAGATTCAAGACCCCTACACGTCCTTGAGTGCAAACATTGATCAATTAATGTGCGCACTCAAATACCTAATCGTACTATCATAGTTTAGGCTAATGAGCCTCATATTATTGAACTTAACTTTGATACACAAATTTGAGTGTTCAAGGCACTATACTAAAATCCCATATCCATGACACACACTCCTATCATGACATAAGAATAAAAAGGACACTACTAATATTAAGTTAGTTCTCGGTGGTCGAGAAGTTTTATCTTCACTCAAGTCAATCCCCCCACATTGAATTACGGTATGTCTTTAAGATTAATGTCCACATATATATCATAAACATTTTAGTATTAAAATATATGCAACATAACGATGCTCAGTTTATGACCATTGTGTCCAATCTCGAGCTCTCTATGGCCAAATGCTGTAACATGTATTTAGCATACAGTCCAATGGATATAAGCTTACTATGTAATACCAAATCTACTAAAAATATACAACACATGTCCAATTAGAGCCATGGTCATCAAAATCAATAATTAAGATCTATGCAATTGCATCCAAGTGACTATTAGATTAGGTCGGACATTGATTTTCTAGAGAGCCAACTCTTACATCATTTAAGGAACATTTTAAAATTTTCCATGAAAATTGAGTTTTGCCCTCAGCTTGTGCCAGAGGAAACTTATGAAAATTTGTATTCATTTCTAAGATTTTATTCTAAACTAAAATGCAACAAAACATAAATGCTAAAATATATGTCAGTTTTCAAGGTTATAAGATATGCCCTTCCTACATGTCTTAGTTCATATGTTCAAATTATGTGGGCATATCCTAATGCCGGTGCGCCATCTAACCCATCAATCAAACTTGGCTTCCTATCTTAAGCTAAGGTTCCCAATATCATCTTAACAAAAATTTTATGTAGACCACACCACAAGTCATGAGAAAGAGCAATGGCGAGGAGAATACCCACACAAAAAACTTTCATGGTGACCCAAACACCAAAAATAACTTGTAGAGTTGGCATGTGCCAAGATTTAATTGGGCCATGTGCCGCTGTCAAATACAAATGTTACTGACTTAACAACTTTCAAATATACTTATGCATGAGTCCCATCTCTAACAACAATGCTTTCTGTGTGGCCCCATCATATACCACAAAGCATGGCCTCAGTAGATACCTTAACGTCCTAACACTTCACAAGCTACATAGCATTTAAATCACTACCTAACCCACATATTCAAGTTGGGATGCAAATTTGGTGGTGCACCTGATACCACACTAGCTGGATAAGTAAGATTTGATATGCTACAAAGATAGTTTTGTCGTGCACATACTTATATTTCATCTCATGACTTTAAAGTAAGTTTTAACTATTTTATATCTGATAGTGGCATGTGATCCAATTAAATTTAGATATATGATATTATAATTGCATCTAAATAAAACTATTTTAAAATTCATACTATCGTAATAAAAGTATACCTAGCCACTTAAACATTACTTAATTGCATGTGACATTTGAGTAAGTTAAATTGAACTGCCAAAAATATAGGTCACAATTTAGATGTATCATGGAAAAGAAAAAAAGCTTATTATTTTTTTTAAAAAAATCAGGCTATAGGATTGCTGGGCATTTATTGGACGGCTAAGAATGAAAAACAAAAAATAAAAAATAAAAAAAATAAAATTAATAGACTTATTTCAACAAAACAAGTGTCCACGAATCAAAGGCTAGGATTGTTGAAACAATCTGATTTTGGAATGGTGAATTGGCTACAGTGGGTTTCAGAATTTAGCCGTTTCCCCTTGAGTTAGTATACCCACGAATACAACTTCGGGGTGCCTGCGTATCAAACTCATGTGCTGCCTGAGTACCACATAAGTTGTTAGTTGTGACCTGCAATGTGCAATCGTGGAACTCCGCCGGCCGCGAGAACGCTTGCGTTACAATACGTAGTCACGCTGAGCATGGCTATTTGCTGATGTGCATGTGGGACTTAGTCTTGATAAGATCCACACCATCCATTATGTGACACACGATTTATTTGGGTAAGATTTTAAAAAACAAACGGATATAAAACTTATTTGGGCTACAACACGGAGAAAAGTTGATTTGGAAATCACCACCATTAAAATCATATAAACTGTAAGTGGGTCCACCATGGGTGTAAATGAAATCTACTCCATTAATATGACGTGTCACAAAAGGATAAGTGGATTCAAAGAAAATAGGGACATTATAAGACTGAAGTAAGCCTAAATACATAAATTTATAGTTTTAAGTAATGATTTTACGCCATTACTATGGTGTTTCCCTTCTTTATACTTTAATTCGATTTATTAATTATAATTAATGGTTATAATGTGTTTTTTCCACCTGATAGACCGATTGGATTTGATTCAAATTTTCCAGCATAGGCACATCTTCCACAAGATATAGGCATGCATGTGTACTGCGCAGTATATCCATGCATGCATGCTTACTGCGCACCCTGCACGCTCTGGACGGGGACCACCACCATGTTTGTGGGAAATATACTCCGTTTATCCATTTGGCGAGATCATTTTAGGAAAAGAGACAAAAAATGGGGTGGATCCAAAATTCAATTGGGCCACACGAGAAGAAACAACGAGGATTCAGTGACAACCGTTGAAATATTCTTATGGCCATAAAAGCTCTGTTTCAGGCTAAATTTTTTGTATTTTCACTTCATCAATGTGGTAATGAACTTATAAACGGTTTGGATGGCATATAAACACCAAGGTGGAGCCCAGGAAGGTTTCAACGGCAGGTATTTCTTTTCCTAATTTTCCCTCTCGTGTAGCCCACTTGAGTTTTGGATCCACCTTGTTTTCGGTCCCTTGTCCTAAAATAAGCTCACCAAACGGATGAACGGAGTATATTTCACACGAACACGGTGGTGGCCCCCACCCAGCATCCTTGGCTTTCGGAGGAAATCCACGTCCGCGCGCTCTTTAGACGCGCGCCTTATATAAGGCTACGGCATCCGAGTTTCGTCTTTCTAACGGACGATGGCGTCTCTGCGAAGAGCTCTGCTGCTTCGACTCCACAAAACCCTCAAATCGCCATCCATCGCGACGAACCTGGCCCCATCCGCTACGATCCCTCAAAACCTCCCGATTTCCCGCTTCTTTTCAAATCGCGTATCGGCCGATATCGATCTCTCAAACGAAGAAAGCAAACGGCGTCTTTTCAACCGGTACGAAAAATCCGATACTGGGCCCGTGGATATGTTCAGTATACTCGGCTCCCCGGTTGCTACAACTGGGCCTCACGGATCGGTGATCTGGACCGTTGATTTGATGGGGCTAGCTGTTAATGGACTATTATTCACCTCAACAGAACTCATCATCAATGGGATTTTGGGGGGATAGTCCATTTACAGAGGATTTCATCATATATAGGGTTTCTGTTTCAAAGGATCCATGATTTGTTTAAATCTGATTGTTCTTTTTGCTGGGTGTGTAGGTTGCTATATCGAAGCAGGCAGCGGGGATTACTGGAATTGGATTTGATTTTGGGGAATTGGGTGCAGGAACATATCCAGACGATGGATGAGACGGGAATTAAAGCACTTGTAGATGTCCTCGATCTGGTATGAAAAAACAGCTGCTCTTTGCAATTGTTTCTTTTGTGTTATGGTGTGTTTGGACATACAAAATTCTTTTAATTTCAGATTTTGAGGTGTTTGGGTGTCAACATTTCGTAATTTGAAACCAAAAGAGGTGAGAATTCGCCTGCAATGAAATGGAAACGACTGATGTTTCAAGCGGAAAGAGTTTGTTTCTCTGATCATTTCATGCCTTTGTGGATTTTAGACGATTAACATGCATCCAGTGGCTGGGTGTTTGGTTCCTTTAAGCTACTTTGTCTGAGAAAAACTATGATACTCAGGCGTAGTCTGATGGATGATACACATACAACTAAGTCAAATTAACTGATTAAATTATGGTTCCCAGCTTAGACATACCATGAACCAAAAATTACGGTTATTCAATTATTTGACAATCAGATTGGTGGACATTTATTGGACGGTTAAAAATATATATAAAAAAATCCCATGGTCCTATTTCCACAAAGAATGTCCTGGAATTAGACAGTAGGGTTGCTCGGCCAATCTGATTTTGGAATAGTGACTTATCGACAGTGGGTTGCACAATTTAGTTTGTTTAACTTGAGTTTATGGATGCCATGTCTACAATTTCTGAGTGTCAATGTATCAAGCGTCATATGCTGCCTGAGTTACCATATAACTCATCATTTTCTTTAGGATTGCCTGTATAGCATAACCATCTTACTGCTTCTTCAGATTATTATTTTTATTTGAACACTGGCTTGCATGCAGCATCAGATTCAGGTTTCCATTGTAATGTTGATTATTGTCTATTTATTTATTATTTTTATTTTATTTTATGGGGTAGTATGATACTATGGCTGAGTGGTGGTGGATTGTACTCATTTGTTAACCCTCTAGACAAATGGCATGTGTTTATGCCAATTGAGAGCGTCCAGTTCAAAATGCGTGCCCTACTGCTAATTGAGTATGACAAAAAAATTCACACTATGGGATTAGCCTTGATCATTTGGTTGGTGACCACCAAATGGATAGTTAAACTTGGAAGTGTTCAATTGTCTACTTCAGCTAGCTACAGGCAAAGTTTAAAGTATTGTCCGAAACCCGCACGTATCACCTGATATTTACCGGTATTGTCCATGAACGATGTGGCAGTATCGAAATGAAACAGTTGGATACGGGACAATACAAGGTTCTTGTTTTTTTTTTTTTTTTTTTAAATAAATTATTTTTTTAATTTTAAACTGCTATCATGGCGACCCCAAAACCGATTTTTAATCCTTGGGCTACAGGTGATGTCTCTAGAATAGACAAAGCAAGCCTCCAAGACCCTGGTTCATCAGTTGTAATCTACTGAATGGCAACCTGAGTATATCCTTCTATGATTAACTTTCTGGTGTAGGACAAAATGTGCAGCCCTTCATTAGCACGCTCTATCTGCAATGTTTTTTTTTTTTTTGAAAGATTACGGGTGTATATTAGATAAAAAGGGATTACAAAAGCAGGGAGAGTCGGGCCGCTGAGATAGCAGAAAGACTACTCGCTTAAGAAAGAAAGATTACACCCCTTAAGGGAAATGTAATTAGAGGCTCATTCAACTATCAGATAAATCACCTTGTTAAGAAGGGACTCCGCCGAGATAGAGGTATCCCTGAAGCAACTCTCATTTCTTTCCTCCCAAACGGACCACCAGACAGCTAGAAGAGTCATTCTCCAAATATCTTTTTTGTTGTTACCTACTTGAGCACTTTGCCAGGCCTTGAATAGTCGATCAGTAGACTCAAGAAATGACCAATGCATGCCAAAACGGGACAAAATTGCAGACCATATATGACCGAGGAGCGGGCAGTGAACGAATAGATGGTCTATAGATTCTTCATTTGCCATACAATACAGACAGACATTCGTGATTGACATGCTCCTTTTTCTCAAATTATCAACTCTAAGGACCTTATTCTTGCCAACTAGCCAACCGAAGACCACAAACTTAGGAGGGACTTTAGTTTTCCACACTTGCTCTTTTAAGATCTCCATTTTGATGGAGGAATCTCTGCCCATAGAAGAGTATAGGGATTTAACCGAAAAGGTGTTGTCTTTGTCTAATTTCCATAGAAGAGAATCCTCACTATTCTGATCCAGCTTGCAATTGTTTATACGGCTAAGAAGGGCCAAATATTCATCAATCTCCCAGTCGTGGAGATCTCTTCTGCACAAAATATTACAGACTATTACATCCCCTTGAACGGAATAGCAATCCGCAATTTTGATGGATCGCTTCGGGGCAAGACGAAATAGATTTGGAAAATCTTCTTTAAGAGTAGTATCTCCCATCCATACATCTTCCCAGAACTCTTTTTTTTTTTTTCCATCTCCCAGAGCAAAACCAATGCCTTTTAGAACCTCCTTCTTCACAGATAGGACATCCCTCCAAAGAGTCGAAGCTCTATACGGAGACGACTCCATAGTCCACCAACCTCCCTCTGAACGGCCATACTTGCTTTTAACTAGAGTGTTCCACAGAGTCCCGGAGCCTTCAAATCTATTTACCTAGAAGGGCTCAGTTCATTCTTTTGAGATCTTTCACCCTTGTTCCACCTTCTTTCCTATCCTTACATACCTCCTTCCAATCCACCAGATGGAATTTCTTCTTCTCTTCCTTCCCTTGCCATAAGAAATCTCGCCTTAATCTTTTCTAGAATTTGTAATGTCGGAGTCAGGCATTTGAATAGAGACATGAAGTATAAAGATAAATTAGAAAGAGCTGCTTTGATCAAAGTGAGGCGACCACCCAAGGACAGGTATTTACATTTCCATCTAGCTAGATACTTTTCGAACCTACTAATAATCTTGTCCCATAAGGATGTTGGAGGCTTGCCTATACATAACGGAAGACCCACAAACATGGAGGGGAATCTTCCCATAGGACAATCGAAGAAGTTCGTGAAGACCTGTATCTCTCTATCCTCTATGTTCACTCCAAACATCTTTGACTTGTCCAAGTTAACTTTAGGGCCCGAGACTGCCTCGAAACAAATGATAGTGGTACGTAGGTTAGTCACTTTCTCTTGGTCTGCTTCACAAAACAAAAGCGTATCATCTGCAAATTGAATATGAGAAATCGAAGTATCCATTCCTTTCACTGTAAGACCACTGATGGTTCCTTCATCCCGACCTTTTCTCAACATTCTGGATAGGGCCTCCCCAACAATAGTGGATCGCCCTGGCAAAGGCCCCTTGAACTACTGAATAAGCCTTTAGGGGACCCATTAAGAAGGATCGAGAAGAAAGCTGCACCCACACATTCCTTCATCCACCTTCTCCATTTAGCTCCAAATTCCATACGATGTAACATATACTGCAAGAAGCCCCAATCAACATGATCATACTCCTCTAGATCAAGCTTACATAGAAGACCCTTAGAGCCAGACTTTTGGCTCAAGTCCAAACATTCGAACGCTATAAGGGCATTGTCAATAATTTGTCTTCCCGAAATGAAAGCACTTTGATTGTCAGATATGATCTTTCCCATCACCCCTCTCAACCTGGATGCCAAAACTTTTGCCAATATCTTGTAAGGCCCACCAAGAAGATTGATTGGTCTGTACTCTTTCAAGGATTGCGCTCCCATAAATTTCGGAATGAGAGCTATAAAGTAGGCCCCTAGATCCTTTGAGATCTGCCCACGATTGTAAAATTCATTCATGAAATCCATAACGTCTTCCTTGAGGATATTCCAAAAAGATTGGAAGAAAGCTATCGGGAAGCCATCATGCCTAGGGGCCTCCTTATCACCACCCGGGGAGTCTACCGCACCTTCCACTTCTTCTATCGAGAATCGAGACTCAAGCACTTTGGACTCCTCTTTTGAAATACGGTCAATATGAAGATGGTCTAGCTTTGGCCTAGACCAAGCTTATCCTTGAAGAAGATTGCTGAAATACCAAACTGCCTCTTCCGAAAATTTCTCCCTATCTTCTATTCGGACACCATTAACTACAATGCTACTGATTCTGTTCCCCCTGGTCCACGCACTAGCAATGCTGTGAAAAAATCTGGTATTTTTATCTCATTCTTTGATCCATTTACATCGAGATTTTTGCCTCCATGAAACCTCATCTTCAAGCACCCTTGCTGAATAACTCTGGATGAGTTGAATTCTTCTGTTCCAATCTGATGTGGACATAGAGGCATCCTCAGATTTTAAATCTATAGCGTGCAACTCTGAGAGGATTTCTTGGGTTTCCACTTCCCTTTTCTGAAGTTCCACTGCTTTCCAATCCTTTAGCTTAGCTTTAAGAAGTCTTAATTTGCAACTGAGCCTAAAACCAGCATAACCCTCCACCTTAAACCCTGCCCACCAGTCTTTTATGAGTTGGTGAAAACCCTCTATTCTCAGCCAGGCAGCTTCAAATCTAAATGGCTTCGGACCCCAATCTGGCTCATTTGCTGAAAGAATCAGCGGGCTATGATCTGAGGTAGGTCTCGGAAGAATAGACTTAGACACCATCAAGAATACCTGAAACCAATTAACTGAAATAAGAAATCCGTCTAATCTAGACATCGTTGGATTTGCACGTTGATTTGACTAGGTGAATCTTGAACCAAGCAGGGGGAGGTCGAGCAACTCGTGATCTTCAATCCAATTTGAGAAGCAGCGCACAACAGCAGTGACTTTCCCCCTCATTGGATTTCTCAGTGGCATACCTGGTTATGTTAAAGACACTTCCCACACGCCAGGGACCATCAAAATTCTGATGAACAGTCTTCAGTTCTTCCCAGAAGGCACTTCTAAGATTCTCCTGATTTGGGCCATAGACAGAGGTGATAAGGCATCTAAAATTAGAACTAACCTCCTTTAGAATGATTGAAGCTGCAAACTCTCCTTTCCAGCTTTGCTCCTTAGCCCAAACTGACGAATTCCATGCCAGCACAATGCCTCCCACACTTCCTTTAGCGTCTACTGTTACCCATTGCACGTCTTCTTTGTTCCATAGAGAACCCATCAGTTTATTATTCAGATTTTGAACCTTAGTTTCCTATAGACATATAACATCTGTCTTACTTTTGCCTCATATATCTTTGAGGATTCTTCTCTTCTTTTTTTATACCACCCCTCTGACGTTCCAAGACAAAATCTTCATTATGAAACTGATCTAACCCTTGATCCTTTCCTAGCACTTCCTCTGTAGACACCACTGATGAGATTGGGATTGGATGATAGACTTTGAAGTTCTCTACTACTACTTGACTTGAGAGGAAATTTCCTTGGGGATCTAGTTTGTATCAGCAGTTTGCCATGAGACTCGATACACTGAAAGAGGGCAATATAATCCTCTGGATGATCGCAAAAAGAAAGACCAATAGATCTTCCGACATGGCCCATAGCATCCCTGATCCATCTTTTCTTTTGGATTATATTGATCAAATTCTCCCTTTGAACTTCCAGCTTCGCCCTTGGATCTTGTTCCCCGTACCTTTCTTCATTAACACCTCCCATCCGAATCTGTGGAGGCTCTGCTACAATGATGTCTTCTTTGATTTGCTCCTGAAATAGCGTTGCTAAGGCTTGATTTGATGTCGCATCTTCGGAAGCCAAGGAGCAGGGCGACGAAGGAGTAGTCGCATAATCTGAGGTGCAAGAGTAACCATCTACCTGGTAGTCGACGCTATTGTCTCCGATCATTAGATGAGGGGGAACGAGATCATTTTCCGACAATTCCGCAAGAGGCAGATCTTGTGAAGGTTTATGTGGTGAGGTAATTTTCTAGAACGGGAATTCCCTGTCTGGATCCACAAGCTCTAAGAGAGGGGATTCGTTGGGTGCTATCCGAGGGATGATTAGACGCTCAAAATGGGGTACTGCGTTAAGAGATAGGTTTAAATTGAGAGCAGGTTGGTTCGGCGGGTTTCGGAAACCCGACTCACACTTGATAAGTGGACTTGAAAATGCTACCGGGTTCCGCTCTTCGTTAAGTCATCGCACGTGACTCGAGTTCCACGCATGCCGAGGCATTCGATTATTTGACCGGCAACGTTGACTACAACAGGAGTGTCAGGCGTACGTGGCGAAATCTCGGCCGTTCACGTGCCAAGGCTCTCGAGTGCTTGGCAGGCAAAGACTGCCTCGACAGGTACGACAGTCGCATCAAGAGAACGTGTTGACGACTCGATCATCCGTGTGTTGCCATCCGGCGGGGGGTGGACAGGTGTCGCCTGATCCGTTAGGAAGCCCTCGTGTCCGACGTTCGCACCAACCGGGACAAGACACGTGGGCATCGAATGAACCGATGCTCCTGCAGAGTATGAGTGGTGTGCACCATCTTCCATCGTCTTTCTTGCCGCAGCTATCGGAGACGCTGCCCCTCTGGAACTTCATAGATCACCCCAACGATCGATTGGAGTATCATTTGCCTTTATTTGAATCGGCAGGAAGAGCTATCTGTCGGCTGCAATGACTTGAATATATGGAGGCACTGTCTCTCCCTTCCTCCTCCTCACCCTAACCCTGACGACCCCCATTTCCTCGCCCTGCTTCATCTTAGAGTCTAGTTCAATGAAGCTCCCTAGCCGGTTTGCCGCGTTTAGGAAGAAATCTTCATTCCAAAGTTCGAGAGGATCTGACTAGATCAACATCCAAATGCCTTCTGATCCAAACGCTGAAATTCCTCCTAGCTCAGGATCCTGATAACTGGACCTTCTTTATGCAGCACCCCTGCCATAATCAGAAGGTTCGGAATCACGCTAGGGCACAATCTGATACATAGCTCGCTGAAACCTATGGGTCTGATGGTATAGGTTTTAGGTGGAAGATTACAACATTCATCTAGCCAGCATCTCACTTGGGAGATAGATGAGCCTGCTCTGGTGAACATCCCAACCGAATCCCGAAGTGCTTCAATAGATTGCTTGATGTCATCATGGTTAATATAAATCGATGTGTCTTCCCCTACTGTTGTCATCTTCGATCCTTTCCCAAAATCTCTCTTCTTGCTATTGTCAACCGTGTGAGCTGCATCTTCTTTCAGACTACTTCCCTTTTTGGATTTGGTAAGCATATCTTTGAAGGATGTTGATCCCTATCGAAAAAGCGATCCTGACTTGTATATGTTTGTTTCATTGAGATATTCTTCTGTCTTTTTGGACCTCCTCCAAGTTTATGTTTCATTTCCGGTCCGAATCTAGCCTTCTGGACCAACAACTTAACTCCCCTGAAACTTTCGCCATTAAGGGTCTGAATGGCCCCAAAGAGCTCATCTTCTGAACTCATTCTTACCAACGCAAATCCCCTGTAAGCCCCATTTACTTTGTTCCTAGGTATAACCACATCCATCACCATTCCTGCTCTGTCGAAAAATCTTGAAAAGTTGATTGGTAGCCATACCGCAGGGAAACCTGTTACATATAACGTCGGATAACTTGCGACGTCCCTTACGAGTTGTTTCCCTTTCCCTTTCCGCCTTTAGATATCTATCCAATCTCCTCCTCCTCCCTGAGACGCTAGATGTGAAATTGCTTCCCCTAATTCTTTTTCTCCTATCACTTGGGACCCATCTTCCCCCTTGTCCTCAGTCGTCCTAGCTTTCCGATGAACTTCTAGTTGATCTACTGGTATGAGATCCATGTCCGTCCTACTCTAATCGCTGACGAAGAGCCAACGCAAGAGTTACAAATCCCACCAACACCAAATTCCACAAGTTTCTCATTTGGCATTTGGCTTCGTCATGCAGTCTAGGAACAATTCCAAGACATTGAGCTGGCGCAGAAAGGTATAATTGTATGGGTCATATGCAAAGTTAGCCAAATGAGCAACAATTCTCTCCTTCGACTTAAGCACAAGGGATGAAAGCAAAACACACATTCAAGTATTTGCATCCAAGCAGAGGATACCTTTGTTAGCTGTATTTTGAAACTCAGTCACCAACTCCTGAAGGTATTGCACCTCGGGAGTGCCATATTTCCTTGTCCACTCTACTTGCCTCCGGTCGTTAGTAAACATGACAGTGGATATGGAAATGTAAATATTACATGCTAAGCCTAGAGCAAGGATCCAGTAAGAATGGTGGTCTGAGCCCATAGATGAAATGGTACACAACATTTGGATCAATGATGAGGTCTCAGGTTGAAGCTCGACTCACCTCAAGCTTTCTTGATTGAGCTTATGTTTGTGCACTCTAGAGGTTAACATGAGCTTAAATCCTTTCTTCTTCTCTTCAATGCCTGCAAAGGCAGAATTGAGCAGAAAGAGTGAGAGAGCTTCTTCTTCTTCTTCTAGGTTTAGCTTCTTCGAGAAACTGGCCCCACTTGTCTAAAAGGTCCGGAGATAGCCGGGGTCTCTACTCGTGG
Source organism: Magnolia kwangsiensis (assembly GCA_037074715.1). Lineage (NCBI taxonomy): Eukaryota > Viridiplantae > Streptophyta > Magnoliopsida > Magnoliales > Magnoliaceae > Magnolia > Magnolia kwangsiensis. Next base: position 166,430,575 of record CM073574.1, on the reverse strand, counting down.
CTCAGTGCTAGACACTCTGTGTTTCAACTTCGAGGTCATGGGTTTGAGAAGCCATGTGGTGTGTGTGGGTGTGAGAGAGTGTGTATTGACCATTCAAAAAAAAAGAAGCTATCAATGCGTCCCCATTTTTATCTCGTAATGTGTCTCTAATCCCAGAAGGACTGTGTTTCCCAGAGAGCAACCATCGAAGTTGAGCTTTAAAGAAAAAGGGAAAGAGGTAGCATGCATATGACCCTATGGACCATCTTTTTACTCCTTGAATCCCAATCTATGAGCCCCAAATGAGATCCATATAAGAATTCCCCCAAGATTAGATTCTAGGATGAGCTAGCCAGTAGTCATGGAGGAGATTCTTCACATAATCATATCTACGAAGCCACTTCATTATTGAAGATTCTCTTACCATTTTCCTTTGAAAGACCCAACATGATTTTGAAAGGCACCAGGCTATGCGACCACCCTTTGAAAGACCCAACATGATTTTCTGTGGCACCATGGCCCGAAGAACTTTGAGCTAAAACGGGCCATGTGACCACCCTTAATCAACTTGTTAAGAGCTTCTTTGGTTGTTGGGGAATCCATTCCTTGGTTTTGATGTTTCCTTGGGAATGTTAGACTTGGCCAAGTATTTTGTGAGGAATGACTAAATTTTGTTTGGTTGATACATAGGGTTTCCTAGGAAACGTCGGAAAACTTTAAAAATCTGTTAGTTCCCCAGGTTTTTCATTCCCCGGCAAAATGCTGGGGCAAGTTTTTCCTTTTAGGAAAAGCTCAAGAATGTAAAAATCAATCAAAAACTGGGAACCAAACTTGTTTTTTAATATAAAACGAAGGAATTACTAAGATGAGAAGTGTAAAACCAGCAACCAAACACCCCCTAAGGGACCTGTTAAGAGTCCAAGTCAGCCCAAAAGGGCCAAAATGTACCCATATGGCTCCAGCTAGACTACAATGGAGAACGCATGTTCCACATTTTCTTGATCCGTACGACGTAGGAAATGCATGTTGCAGAGTGCATTGATGCTTCTTTGGATTGCAGGTGTGAAGTTTTGGTAGTATTTATATTTAAAAATCGATCCAGTCTTTAAAAACCTGCTAGGTCAACTTCACTCATTCAAGTATTGGCATGAGCTAAGATGATTTCTTAGTTTGTTTATTTACCAAAAAGCTTGAAATAATGGGTACAGGGTCAAGCTTTTTAAAGTATTAAAAAAACCCCAAAAACTTGGTTGCTTAATGAGAGTATAGGGTTGAAAATGTTGATTTTTATCCTTTGATTGATAATCCTTGAAGCACAATATTTGGGTCCATTTGAATGTACAATCAAAATAGGATTGGTAAAAAGCAAAACCCATTTGCTAATTTGGAGGCTAGGGGGGAATTTATTTAGCAGCTTCTGGTTTTCCCCCTCATCCAACCCAAATACACGTGAGTCTTACCTTCGCATTTTTGGAGTGCATGCCATCCACCGATACTTCCAAAACATGGTAAGCTTTTGCTTCCTATTGTTTATGAGAATACAAATATTAGAGTTAGTGGTTGTATAGGATAAACATGTAGAAAATAAAAAAGAACTATGCTTACAGTTATAGAACTCTATAACAGTAAACATGTTGAACATCTAGAGATTAACCTTGGTTGGGTTTGTTTGGGCTTTCTATCATACTCTTTAAGTCAATGGAAGGACTATAAAATCAATAACTATGTTGAAAATCTCAAGAAATCATTTGGGTTACATGTAAATTCATCTTGGATGTGCTAAAAAATTAAACTTGGGATTATGGAAAGTATATTGGGTAAAGAAAGTATTAGCAATATACTTGCAAGGCTACTGAATTGATCACAGGGAAAGGGAAGCCGGGAATACCTATATAATATGCTATTCATGGTGGTGTTGATTGCTCGTTTAGGGAAGATGACGATGCTGTGAGATGTTGAACCTTCCTCTTCTTTCTCATGTGCAGGTAATGAGATAACTTGATCGCATGAGTAGAATTGGAGACCAAAACTTCGATATATATGATGATTGGTTGATAGTGCTTTACCTATTATAGAACACTCTTTCCTTTCACGCTTCCTCACCTCTCCAAATGGGAGAGACGTCCATGCTACCTTTTAAAAATATCACACTTTGGCATATGGTGCCTAATAAATCCCTTTTTTTTAGTATACAACCACATTTTTTACTAGGCACTCATCTTGATGACCCAAATTGAATAAAACTTTTGTCCAGACATGACTATCACATGTGGCTCACCTTTAACAGTTAATGGTACATTCCTACCTTAATTAAGGAGAATTCTTTACTATTAAGGCACAAGCACCTTGAACACATCTCTCATGAGGAGATGGAAAGACATGCAAAAAGCGCAGTTTGTATAGATTAAATATAAGACGAAGGAAGAGTTTAGTCTCTTAAAGGTGATACATGTAGATACCCGTCATCCATTTCCTATAGCTTGATAGAATGGACAAAAGTACTTTATTACCTATATAAATGACTAGTCGCTTGGTTGCCTATACTTATTCATAACAAATTAGGTGCTCTGGACGTCTTAAGTTTATGAAGCAAAAGCCGAGAATCAACCTGACAAAAGGATTAACGTCATTAAATCCGATCGTGGTGGTGGATACTAGGATTGATATGATGAATCAAATCAGAATCCAGGCCATTTGTTGAATTCCTGCAAGAGGACAAGATCATCGCTTGATATACCATGCATGATACGACAAAGCACAATGGTGTAGCTGAGTGACGAAACAGGACCCTTAAGGATATGGTAAGGTCTATGATTAGCTGTTCTATCTTATCAAAATCTTTGTGGCTTGATGCCTTGAAGACAATGTTTACAACCTTGATTACTTTCAGAGTACGGTTGTCAATAAGACCCAGTTTGAGTTATGGACAAGAAGAAAGCCTTTCATTAGGCACATTCATGTCTGAGGCTGCTCCGCTGAAGCAAGGATATACAACCTACAAGAAAAAAGGTTGACCCCAAAACCATCAATGGTACTTCATCGACTACGCTGAAAGGTCCAAGGTATTTAGGTTCTACTGCCATTCTTTTAGCATAAGGATCATCAACGCAGGGAATGTTAATAATTTCTTGTTTTGATGATTACGGACAAAGATTTGGATGGGGGCAGAATCCATAACAGTCTACAGACCGATCAGCCTTGTTGGAGCCCCTTACAAGATTCTAGTTAAAGTCCTGGCGTCCCGTCTTAAAGGTGTGCTAGGAAAGATCATCGCCGACAACCAAAGTGCGTTTGTTCTAGGTAGACAAATTATTGATGGAGCTTTAATTGCATCAGAATGCTTGGATTCTTGTTATAGATCCAGTCATATGGGCCTCTTGTGCAAGCTCGACATTCAAAAGGCTTATGATCATGTGGACTGGACATTCTTTCAATACATGCTGAATCGAATGGGGCTTGGGGAGAAGTGGAGGCAATGGATAAGGGTTTGCGTCCAATCTGCTTCATTCTCTGTATTATTGAATGGATCCCCAAAAGGATTTTTCTCTAGTTCTAGAGGTTTGAGGCAAGGGGACCCCTTATCCCCTTTCTTATTTCTTATCACGGGCGAGGCCCTCTCTAGAATGTTGCAAAAAGGGTCAAGAAGTAGGCATTGTCAGCGGATTCAGGGTGAAGGGCATGGAGAACTACATTTCCCATATTCGGTTTGCAAATGACACTCCTCTTTTGTGAAGCAGAGCAATCGAAAGTGAGTAATATGCGCACAATAGTTAGATGTTTCGAAGCAGTTTCAGGTCTCAAAATTAATCTGGCTAAATCGAAGATGTTCGGTGTCAATATGGAAAAAGAAGAAATCAGCAGATGCGCAGACATTTTTGATTGCCCTATGGGAACTCTTCCAACAACTTTTGTTGGCTTGCCTCTATTTATAGGGAAACCTCCCAAACGACCATGGGACAAAGTTATTGAAAGAGTTGAGCAATACCTGGCTAGATGGAAGTGCATATACTTATCGTTGGCAGACAGGCTCACTTTGATAAAATCAGCTTTATCAAATCTGCCTATATATTTCATGTCATTGTACAAATGCCTGGCGTCGATCCTGAAATCCCTTAACAGACTTAGAAGGGATTTTTTATGGCACAGAAAGGAAAACCAAAAAATCCATTTGGTGGAATGGAAGGAGGTGTACAAACATGTTCAAGATGGGGGAGCTGGCATAAGAAATCTCAAAACAATGAATCGTGCGCTTCTAGGTAAATGGCTTTGCAGATTAGGGACTGAAAAAGGGGCGTTGTGGAACAGACTTATCAAGAGCAAATATGGAAGATCTGAGGGAGGTTGGTGGACAGAGGATTCTTCAGTCTATAGAGCTTCTGCAGTTTGGAAAGGTATTCTCTCTTCAAAATCAGAGGTGACTAAAGGTATAGGTATTAGAATAGGTAAAGGTGATAATACGTGTTTCTTGGAAGACATATGGGTGGGGGAATCTACCTTGAAAAGTGATTTTCGAAATGTATTCAGTCTCTCTACTAATCAGTCAATCCGCATGGCTGATTGTTTCTCCATCACAGTCCATCAGACTGTGGAATCCCATATGCAGAAGGAATCTCCATGACTGGGAGATCAACGAATATGCAGCCCTGCAATGTCGCATCATCAGTTGCAAGATTGATCAGGAAAAGGAAGATAGTCTGTACCAGAGGATCGACAAATCCGGATCTTTCACGGTAAAATTGCTGTATAACTTTATTGATAGAAAGCAGTTTTTGAAGGCAAATCAAAGGACGGATTCAGTGTGGAAGTTCAAAGTTTCCCCAAAGATAGCAGTTTTTGGCTGGCTAGTAGAGAAGAATAGGGTATTGACTGTAGACAATCTGAGGAAGAGAGGCATGATAATTACTAACATATGCATATGCTGTATGAAGGATGCAGAATCAGTAAACCATCTGTTTGTCCACTGTCCGTTCATCAGTCAGATGTGGACAGCGATTCTTCAAACTTTCAAGGTTGCTTGGTTCTTTCCTGAATCTTCCGAGAAGCTGTTATATTGCTGGCATGTGTCAAAGTTAGGAAAAGAAAAAACCACAATCTAGAAAATGTTCCTCTTGGTGGCCTGGTGGTCACTTTGGGAAGAAGGAAATGGGAGATGTTTTGAGGGAGTCTCCAACCCGGCAGCTGCTATTGTACAGAGAGTTCAACAGTTTGTGGTGGAATGGGCATTATTCTCTGTGAATTTTAAGGGATGTAATTTCCTTTTGTCGAAGGATAGCTTTCTCGCTTCCTCAGTGAGATAATCCTTTTTCTTCTCTTTAATCAAATCTTCGTTATTTCTAAAAATAAAATAAAAATTTGGATGGTTTAGATTATCAAGATGAGCAATGGGTGGGGTCAAGAAAGATGTGGTCATACACTCAATAATAAGGGCCTATGGGGTATTATAGTTTAAAGTTTGATAGAGTTAAAAATCATATGGATTTCTCTCCCATTTCAAGAGACGTGATTGCATGAGAGGGAGGAGTTCGATGATGGGTAGAACACTACTAGCCACCACCTTATATATACAAGTCTCAGGTCTCCACTTCCACTTATGTGATTAAGTTATCTCATTGCCCATGTATGGGAAAGAAGTGGAAGATCCAAAACCACTCTCTATCAGTTTGAACTTTTATAGCAAGTGATTAGTTGTCCTCCGTTAAAAGTAGTATTAGAGCGGGAGGTCTCGTGTTCGAGACTCTTCACTAGGGTGGTTAATGCAGGGGCATTTTCACATAGGGCTCTTCATTGCCCATGTATGGGAAAGAAGTGGAAGATCCAAAACCACGCTCTATCAGTTTGAACTTTTAGAGCAGGTGATTAGTTGTCCTCTGTCAAAAGTAGTATCAGAGGGGGAGGTCTCATGTTCGAGACTCTTCACTAGGGTGATTAATGCAGGGGCATTTTCACATAGGGCTCGAGTGGGGTGGCCTGTCTGAAGCGGTGGTGGGGCCGATTCACCATGCTTTATCAGGAGCTTTTAAAGCAAGTAGTTAGTTGTCCTGCGTCAGTTGGCCATATGTATGTGTTAAATGTGACTAGAATACATGGAGAAATTGCTTATCGGGCTGGGCTCAGGCTTGTCAAACTTTTAATCTAGCTGGGCTCAAGTAAAGAGAAAATGTGGCCCACTTTGCTGCAGTGAAGATTGAAGAAGTGGCTGAATTGCGATTGTTTGAAGCATTGCATTAACCTGTCAGGGGAAAAACAACAGTAGCATTTAGCTTGCAGAAATGGAGCCTTTGGACTAGGCTCAGGCCACGATAATAGTAATCTATGTTGGTCATATGTATGTGTTACATATGACTACAAAAAAAAAATGCACTTTGCTGCAATTAAGATTGAAGAATTGTCTGAGTTGTGATTGTTTGAAGTGTACGACTAACCTGTCAGGAAAAAGAAAAAGAAAAGAAAAAGTAGCACTTGGCTAACAGAAATGGAGCATTTGTGTTTCATGTGAAAAATGTTATTTCATCTGCCGTCTTGGGACGCCTTTTCATAATCAGTTTGTTTTAAATTCTACAGGAAAATCCAGACTTGTGGAAGTGGCTCACGGGCCAGGAGCAACCACCCGAGGCGGTGAATAGCAACCCGGTAAGTGATGATGACGTTATAATTTCATTTTATTTTATTTTGTTTGGGCGTCGTTTTTTATTTCGTCAATCCCGTATAGGTATTTTCTGCCGTCTATGCCAAGGTTATGGACAATCTGAATAACCATGCTGCCCCTGAGACACGAGCAAAGCCAGGGCAGCCATGGGTGAGAGGATGGGACGATAAGAGGGGACTAGGCGGGCCAATCTATGGGAACCAGTAAACATGGGAACCCTTCAAATGTATTATAGATTATAGAGATCTCTGCTAGGCACACGTGCACCTTGAGATGCAGGCACTCACATACCAACATGGGTCACATGTGCAAAATCAAAAGCTGCACATACCAAGCATGCCCCACCGTGTGTGTAGACATGGGGAAACAACAGGTGCTTAATGGGCCCATGCTTAACTTGCATGCATGACCTACCTGATGAGTGGACTACATGCCGGAGTGTGCCTGATGAGCAGCTTGGGTCCCACACATGTGGCATTGGGGCAGGGGCCTGTCTATTGAGGTGCTAGTGGGCTACATAAAAAATCAGGTTTAGGAAGATTTGGTTTGTAAGAGTAATGAATAAAAGGGAGTATCATGTTTGCTTGATTAACCTTTAACATCAGACGATACATTCATGCATGCTATGGAAAGTGGAGAATTAAGTGTCGGCAATGACCAATATTAATAATGGAACTGCTGTTGTTTGATAACTATGACTTCATAGTCGAACCCTGTAATAGAACAATGCGATTTATGAAAACAATGTACTGGAATTGCATTTGAGAATAAAGATTATACATAAGTAGTGCGATTGTTAGATTTTGTGGATTGAAGTCATGAGAAGGATTCACTGTCATCATAGAACAGCTGATTTTTGCGGTGTGTGTGGACTCACCCAGCACATGAAGACATGGTGCCCATCTGCGAGGTTTCGGTTTGTTCTTTGGGGCCCAAACCCAAGAACAAAAAATCGGGCTGATCATTAGATGGGCCACACGTGTATGGGAAGTCGACAGTCAAGATAATATACATGTGTCGCCTACCTAATGAGTGGATTGATCTGAATTTTTTGGGTGCCAGCATTGGGTGTGGGTGGGGGTGGGGGTGGGGGTGGGCTGATGCAATGACATGGGTCCTGTACTTGTGGGGTGAGTCCGGATGGGGCGTGTGCAAGACCTGCCTTTGATTTTTATCTGCCATGTCCCTGGATCCTTATGGCCCTGGTTGGGTGCCTACTTAAAAATGAGTTGGTCTCATTTTATTTTATTGTAATTTATGTATTAGAACATTTTAATTTGTTGGTAGGGATTTAGATATAATAAACAAGTATATGAGGATGTGTTTGGTTGCACCAAAGTAGACAGATAAATCATGATATTTGGTGCATCCATACAACACCCTAAACTAGGTAAGTGATGGTTACCGAAACGGGATGAGCTCATTTTTTAGTGGCACCCAAACATGCTTGTAGTTAGGATATGGCTTATTCAGGCAGGGAAAGGACCCGGCACTGAATTTGATCATGTGTGTTTTGGTCTAGATATTCATCAGGTGGGCCCTAATAAAAAAAATCAAACAGTCACAATGATGAATGGGGATGATCCCTAGATGGTGATGAATAGGATTCTGCTCCTTTAGGGAGAATGGGCCACTATTTTGGAGTGGGGAGAATTCTGCTTGGCAGCGACCCAAATTCGTGGCAGATCCATACCCCTGGAAGAGTGAAAGTCCTAAAGCTTTTTGTGTGGTCCACTGCAAGTTGACTGGCCTGATTTTGTCAGCCAAGGCACATACACATTAGGACAGACCTTCTCTATGAATGAACCCATACAATGTATATTATATGAGTATTTGCAAACTATATGGTTTAGATTGCTCTGGGGCGAGCTCAAGGTGAACTATACCGGCCTGGATTTTAGGTCTGGAGATTGGTTGGTCTGGATTTGTTCTTACAGCTGCTGATGGCCCAAGTGTACGCACTCATTTAACATTAGTGGTCCAGGGGCTTGGATGGAGGCTCAGTCCAGGCCTTGTAGCATGCTTCCTTCTCTTGCAGCCAGGGCTGGTCCTGGAATATCATGGGAACTCTAATACTCTTCAGCCAACTCAACCTGGGTTCTGATCATTTTCCACCCTAGATCACTTGCATGTGAGGACCATTTTTTGGGGATCCACCCTGCTGACCTGATGGGAGATGGTAGCAAAAATCTCCGATGTTGGTTTTTTTTTTTTTGCCCTTTTTGATCTGAACTGTTTATAGATGGGCCTCATCATGGATAAGGATACCCAAAAATCCCCACGTTGGAATGTTTTGATCATTGAACTGTTTTTCTTCAAATATGGATCATCTTCTCAATTGTCTTTTCTAGGGCATTGATATAAAAGGTTAGAACCCGTTTGGCACCCTAGATTTGGGGTGTAATACAAGGCAATTGGAGATGAACGTCCCAAAATGGTGCATTTGGCGCCTTGGATTTGTGATAAATGAATGTTCTAAAATCTTTCTGTTTTGCTGAGATTTGAAAGTAATTGGTGTGAATGGCTTTTTTGCCTCCTATTTTAAAGGAAGAAGAGTGGTACAAGTAACAAAGGTGTTGCTCAACTACTAATCTACTTACACTCGTCATGCTGATGATAAACAATTTAATTATTGTTTGTATCATTAAAACCACATTAATAGAATGATTTAAACTGATCAAACATTAGTCATCTAAATGAATGGCTAGAAAATATCATGAGTCATTCGTTTGTGATTATTATGTTGGCCCACCTGAGGTTTAGAATCTCCTATTTTTATTTTTAGTGAAATTATATGTGTTATTATGCTTCTTACAATCATTTCATCAAATATTACATATGTACACTAATTTAGAATAATGAAATTGATTTAATTAATTAAATTCAGATTTTTATGAATATGCTAAAAAATATTACAATGCATTTTAATTACAGGCGTCTCTAAATATGATTTTTAAATTTCAATGTATTTCAAATACAAGCTGTTTAAGACAATTAAGATTTTAATTTACAGTGTAATTGTGAATTGAATTCTAATGCATTTCAATTGCAAGGTGCCAAACAATCCCGATCTCTCAGTTTTGATATTTTTAGGTGGCCGATGGGAGATGTACAGGTCAAAATCAAATCATGACCGTTGAGTAACTTTTTCAAAATTTTGAATTTCCCAGAACGCCCCTGATGATTCACGGGGAAGTGGCTCCTTTTGATTGTCCTTTCCAGTAAAAATACAATACAAATACCGAAAAATTGCAATGTTTTGCTGATTTTTTACGGAATTTTGTACACCTTGTGGGAAATGCACCTGCACTGGTGTCCACGTGAACTCATGTACCATGCACGTGACAAGCACATGCATAAATCCATGCATATCTAGAAGGATGCTCCGGCAGAGTATGTTGATTCATACGCATGCACCTTGTAGATGTGTCATACGTGTAATCAATGTCCAAAGGGTGGGTCCCACTTGGATGGGTCATAAGCGAAAATTTTACTGGACCTGATTTCGTAGCTGGACAATCTGTGGATATCAAATGAACGGATAAGGTAAAATAGCTAAAGTTCCAGATTGTGAACAGGTGTCCATTAATCTTAGTATAGGATTATCGAATCAATCCGATTTTAGGATTGTAACCTATCTACAGTGGGTCCCACGATTTGAACGTTTTAATTTGAATTCATGTATGCCACGTGTACAGTTTCCAAATGCATGAGTATGAACCTTCACTCTCGTACACAGTACTTTACTTTATTTTTAGGTGATCTTGGAGATGGGTGTGGCGTACGTGTCTGAGGAGAAAAGCCGAGGATGTTGCTCGAGCACATGTGCCGGCGTGGCTAACATACGTGTATGAGACGCCAGACGCTCATCATGTGGGGCCCACTAGGTGCATACTCTCGCCCAAAATTTCAGGACTGTCATGTATGCAATTTGTGCATGATAAAAATGGACGGTTATTTTTTTAAAAAAAGAAGCTGACGAGAGGATTTATATTCAATGCAAACGTGTGGCTAAACTTACGATTGAATGAGGCTGATTTTACGTGAAGTGAAGGTTCTCAGTGGGCCCCACCTTATTAATGGCCTGGATCCACAAACGTGTAGCATTGGCACGTTTGCCTGCAATCACAATTCTTCTCGCCAGACTCGCACGGTGGATATAGGTGGGAGGATGCTATTTGCAGCCGCACATATGTACGCATCGGGGCAAGATCTTAGCCGGTGTGGAAGCCTGTGTAAGATCCAGTCCGTTCATCAGACAGGCCCAGCGTGATTGTTCCATAAGAAAAGATTTCATCAGGTTCACCCACCAGATTAGATACGTGTGAATGAAAAATATGGATGGTCAGGAAAAGTATTGCCAACGACCCGCATCCATGCATGCATACGCAGCACAAATGTTGATTTGGCTGGTCAGATTTTTAACCTAGGACACAACCCTGAGGGGCCCAGATAACGAAAGGCGTGGATCTCAAACAAGCGTGCAATGCCAACACGTGCAGGGAGCTTGTGTTTGACAAATGCAGATGCGTAGCTGCACGTTTGCATCTCACATGGGCCCGAGCCGAACTAGGCCCATCTTGGCCTGGCCCATTTCTACCCCTACCCCAGCTGTGTCATAACTCATAAGGCTGATGTCACGGTGACGCTGACTCACCAACGTTCCAGAAACTGGGGCCGGTGATAGGTGGGCCCCACTCTGCCGCGCTATTATAACAACGATGCTTACTCGATAAGTCTGTCGGATGATGATGATACGGTAGATCCGGAAGAACAGGAATAGGTAGTGCCATCTCTCCATAGTACACGTGGCAGGGGGATCTATCAATCCGAACCGTCCTTCTAGTTTCCTCCATCATAGATGGCTTGCTTGTGAGAAATTGTACCTTTTAGACGATCCTATCTAACACTTTTAGCTATTTTGCTAACTACGTGTTTATGGGAAAGCATTACAGACCTCCGTGGGGTCTACAATAATCAGTGAATGACATCCAATCTGTCCATCATGTGATAACTTTGATTTTAAGAAAAATGATAAAAATCAGACCAATGAGAAGCTCAGGTGGACCACACTATTGGAAAAAGCTTGCATGGTTATGCCCACCATTTAAAAACTTCAGACATTTTGTGGGTCAACCATGTTGTGCATAGCGCATCCAACCGTTGATCTGATTCGTACACTAAGGAAAAATGGCCCGACCAAAAATCAGGTGGGCCATACAACGTACACACCATTCCTGATGCACGCAGTGGATGTCATGCACTGATCATGGTGAACCCAAAGAAGTCAACAGTACCACTTCTTCGACATTGTGATTATTGATAAATAAGCCATCCATGATTATGATTGAGAAAACATGATGAACGATCCTGATTACACCACCCTTCTTCGAGTGTGGTTGGGAGAGAAATGGCTCTACCATGTTCCGGTGCTACCTATTCCACCATATCATCTCCCCAAGTCGGAAATCCCCGCGCCTTTTCGTAATAAAGGGGTAAAAAGGTATAGTGCTTCTCAAGACTTTCTTACATGATGCCCTTTCACCCTTAGGAATGCTACTTGCAGGCACCAAACACAAGCGCCCCACACGAGCAAGATCATCACCGTTAGTGTCACAGGCCACATGGTGTCCACAAGTATGCTTTAATTTGGACCCTTGGTTGTCTTTTTTTCAGCTGTCCATCTTTTCATACGCAAGTGGCCCACCTGAAACCCGCCTGTTGTTCTTGCTAGGACATATCCACCATAATGTCCAGTTAATGAACGCCCAAGATCTCACACAAGCGTGCTAGTTGACACGTGTAAGACCTATCTGTCAGCAGTCTTTCTCCGGTCAATCTAGTAAGCAACCTAACGATGAGAATCTCCGACCCATGATCTACCACCTAGACCACGCACACACGCACGTACCGACTCTGCCGTCCACACGCACATATTCTTGCCAAGGTGGAATACGTGTGAGACATCCGAGCTGTCCATCATGCGGGACACACTGATAGACCTTCTACCTAAAAAAAGCATGATTTAACTTCACAGATGGACCAAAATGCACAAATGGAATGCGAAGTTGAGTAAGCATTTTCTATCCATCCATTTTCTTTCCTTACATTGTGGCCCATGTTAGTTATAAAACAGCCTGATTTTTCGGTTAGAAGATCTTAAAAGTGTGCTCTAACTGATGAATTGGATTTCTCATACATGTGGCACATGTGCTTGCGTGTGAACCTAGCAACACCATATGCCCTAATATGCCCAAGAGGAGGTAAGCCAAGTTCAATTTCAAAGATGACTTGTTCAAAGAAGAGGGCTTTCCGTTTGAGTAGAAAATTTGAAAAAGACAAACTTCCGATGCTCTGGCATGGTATGATGGATGATACACTGGCAGTTACAAAATTGCGCATGTGGCATACAAACAAGTCAAATTAAACTGTCCTAATTATGTTTCCCAGTTTCGATATATCATGAACGAAAAATCATAGTTAACTGATGATATAACCATCGGATTGGTGGACACTTATTGGACGGTATGGTACTATTTCAATAAAAGTGTCCAAAAATCAGCTATTAGGATTCTCCATCCAATATTATTTTCTGATTATTGTTCAATTACTATGTATTCCACTATTTAGTCGGTTTAATTTGTGTTAATATATACCAAGTGGATACTTTCTGGGTGACCGTGTATCAATTGTCATAGGCTGCCTGAGTATCATAGAACTCACGTTTGAAAATTGGAAATAATTGTGATCAAATGCATGTGTAGAAAGTCTTATGTAGTCCCCTCAATGAGAAGATAATGCTTTTTATTGGAACCCATGTGGGCCATACATCTTGTTTTGAAATCCTGATTTATTTTGTAAATTCTCTTTGAATATCATTTCTCAGTCTTTTATTTTATTTTATTTATGTGGTCAATGCTCCCTAGAGGTGGGAATGGAGTCGAGTGGTACCGAATTGGGTCCAACTTGACTCGATCCGATTTTTCAAGAACCTGACCTGAACTTGATTCGATTCGGGACCGAGTCTAATAGGGCTAGCTCGATCTAATCCAAATCCTTGCTGGCCTAATCCAAACTGAGTTTGACTCGATCTAGGAAAGCGAATCAAGTTAGATTGAGTTGAGTCTAGGGAGAGAAAGGGAGAGAAAGGAGGAGAGAAAGAAGGAGATGTGAGAAACTGAGAGAGAAAAAAGGAGAGAAATGAGAAGATGAGGGAAATCGTGAGAGAGAGGGAGAGAAAGGAGCAGAGGAGGGTGGGTGGGTGGGTGGGGCGTCTCTTTCGGGTACAGAGAGAGGTTAGGGTTCGTTCGGATTTCGGATCAGATCGGTCCAGATTGACCACGATCAGAACTCGATTCATTGTACGATCGGATCTGAGTGATCTTACTCAATCCAGGCTTTCGGTTTAGTTCAGATCAGTCGGATTCGCTGGATGGAGTCGGATTCTGCTTAGCTGTGGTGCTCCCACAGAAATAATAAGTTATGATGCACCTACTTGCTTTGAAATAAGTGGATGGTCTAATCAATCAACCAATATGGACCTTCCATTAGTTCTAATAGACCTTTTGTGGGCCACAATGAAAAAATCGCACCGATCAGATGATCTGATCCATCTGATAGTTGCCCTCTTTACAGCCCTCAAGTACTGAAGCAAGGATTGGCTTTTCATGTATGGTGGGCCCAACAAATTGGATGGATGCATTTGTTGAATGGGTCTACTTCTCCACACAACAATCATTAATCGTTCATGTTATAAAGATTCCAATTGTATGGTTAGTACCATTGTTTGGTGTGATTTGTTTCCATTGCGGCCCATGAGTAGGTTGGACGTCATGGACGCTCAGGATTGATCGATTGGATTGTGTACATGTCCGTATGAAACTATGAGCACTATAACTCATAGTGCTTCGGTGCACTGAACTGTTTTCTCTGCTTCACTGCGTTTCACGGACAGTGGTCCCTCACCAGTCACGTTCTGTCTGGAAGTGAATAGAGTGTGACAACCGCCGTAGGGGTATCCTAGTGGCACGACGTGGCCCAAGCTATGTGGGGCCCATCATGATGTATGTGTTATATCCATGCCGTTCATCCGTATTTATATATCATTTTAGGTCATTATCTAAAAAATGATGAATATCCAATCTCAAGTAGGCCAAACCACAGAAAACAGTGGGTACTGAGCTCCCACGGTTGAAAACTTCCTAGGGCCCACCGTCATGTTCTGTTTTCCATCCAATCTGTTCATAAGGTCAAAAAATCTGGATGAAGGGACAAAACAAATATAATATTGATCCAAAACTTCCGTAGCTCCCAATAAATTTTCAATGATGGGCCTTCAATCTCCACAGTTTTCTGTGGTGTGGTTTGATTGAACTTTATATTTTCATAAAATTTCTATACTACCCTAAAATGAGTTGAAAAAACGTACGAACGTAGTGGATATAACAAATACATAACGGTGGGGCCCAAAAAGCTTCCATTCCGCTTCACTGAAATTAAATAATTTTACTGTCACGTTTTTTTTTTTGTTAGCTTGTTAGTACACCCCACTATAATTCACACATCACTGTTAGCTACCCCAGCTAGGTAATCAATACCAAGACCTCGGCCTTGAAACAAGGTATCTTTGGCTCAGTCTACCACTTGAGCGATTGGGTAGGTTGTATTTGTAGAGGTCTACTTTAATAAAGTAAATTTTGTTCAAATCTAATTAACAAAAGATGAGTGGTAGATCAAGTCTATAGTAAAAAATTACCCACCTCTCAGGTGTACCCATGCTGAAAAACGTGTCTTCTTAGGCATGAAAATTCTCACTCACGTGCGACATATGGATCGTTGATCTATACCATTAATTCTATAACATTTCAGATTTTTTACTGTTTTGGATTTCCAAAAATCTTTAATTTTTTTTTAATTAATTAGCTTATAATATCACTTAATAACCATTAGCACTCAATGTTAGTTTATACAGGGGTGGTACCAGTAAAGAACCGCACAAGTCCGATTAATCAACCGTAGGAAGTCAACGAATCCGCCAGATCACTTGAATATCAGGTATAGCCCCATGATTTACTCATATAGGATCCAAATCTAACCGACCCATCGCTAACTAATCAAGACGAGCATAACTAAATTAAAGATCTAACCGAAGCCGAGTCAGATAAGGCCCGAATTTTAACAATAGACTAAATCAACCCTTGTAACGTCATGTCCAACCAGCACAGTGTCCTACGTGGACGCCCCAGGATACTGTGCTAGTTGGACTCTAGGTTTTTCAGCCATCGGATTTCTTCAAAATTTATAGTGCAGGTCTAATATAGTGTTCTACACCCGTCCATAAAATCTGGAACCTGATCATGGCACAGTAACCGTTGATCGCAAATCGGATCCGTACGATCAAACCAAATATCTGATCGTCTCCAAAATTTACATGGCCCTTCATCGGGTCATGATCCACCTATCCTATAAGTTTTATGGTCAGAAGACCACCAGAACCTCTCCAATCACTGGAATATTCCCCATAGGGCCACTTAAGGATCGAGACTATATGGTCAAACCTTATATCCGATCGTTCTCAAATTTTGTGTGGCCCTTCATCGAGCTATGGAGCACTTATCCTGTGGTGTATATCGATATGTACACCCCATAGTAGGCCCTAGATCTTAGAAAGACCCTCTCATAGGTCTAGTATAGTAAAAACTTAGCCCTTAGGGCCATTTACACCAATTTTGACATTATAAAAAAGCTTTCTCTTGGGCACCCCTCTCCCCATACGATTTTTGTCCTATGGAAAGAAAGAAAGAAAAAAAGAGAGAAAGAGAGAAAGAGAAAGAGAGGAAGAAAGAGTGAAAGAGAGAGTGAAGGAGAGCAAGATGGACTCTCAATCAAGGTGGGGCTCAAGAGGATCAAACCCATAACCTCTTACACCTTCTCCAAGAAGGATCCCTCATCCACGGCCGCTCTTTCGTCCCGTTGGACATTTAGGTAAGGTCCATCACCTAGTTTCCTTGAAACCCTTGTGATGTAAGAAGATTTACATGAGAATCTAACATGTGATGGTTATTCCTAGGGTACCGACCATTTCGCCCCAAGATCTACATCTCTTAGGACGTTTTTTAAACCTACAATGATTCATAGGTGCGGACTATTACTCTTAGGTAGTCTAGCACTAATTCTACTATGAGATTAATGATTTTGATTACCTTGATGCTATATTGAAAGGTCTAGGGAAACCCTAGGAATTTCATGATGGTTAGAATTGCACGCAAGAATATGATTTGACTCTTTATGATGTTTGTACTTGCATCTTATGTAAATATGTGTATATATGACCACATGCCTATATTTGTATGATTTTCTCAAATATTGTTACTTCTTGGTATACATGAACTATTACTTTTGTGCTTATGATGTCTCAAGGTGGAGGAAATACTAATTTCTTCTTCAAACTACACACTTCACACGCACTATGCTTCATGACTATGATTTTTTGTTTAGTAAGATTATCTATATTTTTAAGTAGCGATGCATGAAAATATGATCTAAGTTATCTTGGATTGTTGGCATACTATAGATCTCCCTTGTACTATTGAGTTGGCCAGGAACAGATCGAGAGACGGTAGTCCCATCGGTAGGACTAAGTCATGGAGGGACCCGCGAGTTTGGACGAGTGTGTTCGGGCGGCTATAGTTTGACTACATGGGTCTCTTGTGCCCAAGGTCGCTCGTTCCATGCTTGCCTGAATTGTGCGGTCCTGCCTACTCAGTGACAAACTTTGTTTGTTAACCCTGTTTGCACACCTATGTATGGAACCTAGAACACCCTACAACCGTTGTAGCCCATTAATAATTCACTTGAAATTGGTCCACAGCCTCGTGAGCCGGGCATGGTGGAATGAGACACTGTGTCTGAGCTGTCGGCCTACGCTGGGGTGTCGCGCCTCCCCGTAGTGACCGCGAACGATCTCTTTCTCTTGACACTCCTCATGTGCTTGAAGTCGGGATGAGGAACCCGATGGGATCAAGGACCGCAAGGACTCGGCCTCAAGTATTGGGGGGTCTTGACCTCGCAACCCGTTTAGGGCATTGATACGTGGGGTGTATCGGTTTCCCAAACCTGCTGGATGAATGGACTTAATTAACAACTCGGCTAACATGATCGCATTGCATCGCATTAGTTAGGGTGGCGACTCGGAAGTTGAGGTAGCTCTGAGAGAGTGCTGACATATGCGATCGTTAGATGTAGTCGCTCGAGGGAGTGTTGTGGCGAGGGCATGCATCATATCATTCTGCATGCATGCATTTTAAATAAGAGTTGCTAGGTATTGTTGATTATCTGTTTTTCATTAAATTCATATTATAATTGATGCCCGTTAAAACTTAAGATTAATAGCACCCACTGAGTTGATCACTCACTCTCACTCTGGGACGGTGTTTTAAAACACTAACTAGACCCTCTCATAGATGCAGGTGATGCGGAGCAGGGGGAGCATAGTGATGTTACTCTCGACGAGGAGGAGCTGTCATACTTCCAGTTGATAGGCGGTTCTCTATCGGCTTAGAAGACTGGATTTTGAAGTGTTGAGTCGTGGGCTCAGTACACCATCCTTTTAGACATATGATTCTCTTGTGATTTTGTTAGGCAACGCCTTGGACGACTCCTTTATATTCTTTTAGATTTGTATATATATATATATATATATATATATATATATATATATATATATATATATATATATATATATATATCTTTTACTTCAGTATGCTAGTTGTGGTTGCATTTCATGTTTCAAGTAATTTCAGGTTGCGCATTTAAACTAAACCATAAAATTGATGATAAGTGATACTCGGAAACTCGGGAGTCAAGCGTATGCACGACTCCCATTTTTAGGGCGTTATAAATCCGATGGGTCCCATTATGAATTGGGTGTTCCCTAAAATTTTCATACAACGAAAGATCCCAACCTTTCAATCATGAAATTCCCACATCCCACGGACGGTGGTCGGCGTTTCAAACTTGATGAGGTCAATGCTTTGATCACAGTTTTAAAAAGGCGGGCTAACGGCCCCAAAAGTTCCCTATTTCTATAGGTATCTTTGAACATCCTACGGCTACGGTTTGAACTCCCTATCTACTACTCAGATATTCTATGGCTATGGTTTTTCCCTTAAAAAAATCAGCCAGTTGAGATGATATGGTAGATCTGTGTACAAGTGAAATATGGTGGGCGTCTATGCAGTACAGTACAAGATTAAGGATGATACATAAATCTGGACCGTCCATCTTTTGTCCCCTATCATGGATAGTCTATTTTCGTATATAATTTTAACTAATTTTAAACAATGACCATCGATCTTAATTCCTTTTTTTTTTTTTTTACCGTTGGATTGAAGGCAGCTGAATAGATGAATAGGATCGTTCAATCTATGTGTATTTTGAAGAAATTTCCATCTACAGTAGGTAGGTCTAGATGGACAGTCCAGAATGAAAAGAAACCTGCCTTTGTGTACTGTGAAAAGATGGTTCACTGTCTCATGTGTACCCTCTAGATGATTAGAACCTACAGTAACGTCTTTTGCGGTTGCAACTCACGGGTCTTTGGACGATTTCGTAGTCCGAAGGACTACGTGAAATTTTAGTTCTCGGATCGTTTCCATGAGAGATGGCCCACCGTTTCTTGATCGGAGTTGGGGTCCACCAGATGGACGATTCTGATCACTAGATCTGGGCCCCATGCAGCTGCATTCCACACCCTGGGGCTTGATCACTAGGGCTGGGCCCCTCATGTTTGTCAATGGATCATGGGGAGTTATATGATACTGTGGAAGCGTATGATGCTTCATGCTCAGGCACTTAGAAGTTATACACGTGGCATGCATTAACTTAAACCAAACCGAAAAAAATATGGAAGGTACTGGAACTAAGTCACATTCCCAAAATCAGATTGGTTGAACCATTCTACCTTTGATTCTCGGACACTTTTTTGTAGAAATAGGGCCGTTGGATAGTTTTCAGTTTTAACGGTCCAAAAGATACCCAACAATCCCATAGTCCGATAATCAAATAAAACGTAATCTTAGGTTCAGGATACGTCTAAACCGAAAATCAAAATTTGTACAGTCTAATTTAACTTGTATGCCACGTATGCAGTTTCTAAGTAATTTTTAAGTGCCTGCGTATAATCTATCACACCACACCAGAGTATCATACATAGTTTTACTCTTTCACCTTGTTGGAATCTTTTCCGGCTAGAGAGTGAGTATATAGTTTCCTCCCAAAGCTCATTTCCACGCAGGACACGTGGCAAACTGGCAAGTACGTTGGACATCTGACCAGTGCATAAGGTTTTCCCTGCAGTGAAGATGTACACACGCAAAAAAGATGCCATTGGGCCAACCACGTACGAGAGTGTAAGACCGTTTAAAACTACCTTTTCAACGGACCACAATCAATATACACCTTTGACCTTCCTACTCAGCTAGTCCCATCTGATTTTTTTCTCATATAACGGTCTTCTCAGAAAGACCCACCTTTTGAACTGCTCAGATGTTCCACTTCCTTGTCAAGATGGCACGTGTTATGCGTGTAAAGGTGAATGTAGACGTGTGGAGCTAGCAAACCTCTTGGTAGGATAAAAAACATTCAGATCGATTCCTGGCTCATGTCTCTCATGGACATGCTCCCGTGCCTGCCTATGTATTCGAGCTGTCCTTGATTTTTGTAATGGCTCAGAGCTGCGGACTCCCATGCAGAAACGATTCCCTCCATCATCTCACATGTACGTTACATGAATGCACGTCTACGTATCACATGTTCGTGATGTATGTATATAAGCACCGGCATGGATGGCCCACTTGGCTGGAGGGAGCAGATTAGGTGTTACGGTGTAACGCCTTAGCAAGGGAAACGGATTGGCTACTCCCCCTGACACCAGCCAATCGCTGGTGGTCGGTGCTCTATGGCCCTACCATGATGTATGTGTTTCATCCCTGGTGTCCATCTATTTTCACGTATCATTTTAAGATATGAGAGCAAAAATAGGTATATCTCAATCTCAAGTGGATCACATTACAGGAAACAGCGTTGAAGGAAGGCCAAACGTACGTTAAAAATATTTCGGGGGGCTATAAAAGTTTTGGATCATGCTGATTTTTGTTTTTTTCCTTAATTTGGGCCTGTATGACCTAATCAACAGATTGGATGTCAAATAAACTGTACAACAGACCTTATGAGGATTTTAATGGTGGATATCCAATTAATATTGTTTTAATGTGGTGTGGTCCACCTGAGATGTATATCACTCTTATTTTTGTGATCAAGCTAAAATGATCGGTAAAAAATGGATGAACCGAATAGATGAAACACATACATCATGGTGGGGCCCACATAGCACCGACCACCACCCACGGGATGGTGTCGGGGAGTAGCCAGTCCGTTTCCCTTGGTAGGTGTTACCCTTACCGTGTGGGGCCCACCTCGATGAATGTTTTGAATATTCACGCTGTCCATCTATTTTACCAGCTCATCTTTAAGATTCGGTCCAAAACTCATGCAGATATTTTATTTTATTTTTACCACACAAGAGTGCGATTTCACCACCTGTGGCTACTCGAACCCTGATGTTGAAACTCTCGTGAGTCTAACACCGGGGCAAGAGTAAGGACCCCACTCATGCATTTGTGAACCACATTACTAGAAATAATGATAAATGACCAAAGAAGCTTTTTATGGGCCACGGATATTTTGGATCGAGCCAATCTTTGTATTTTCCCTCGATGTAAGTTTGGTTGACCTTATATACAGGTTAGATGGTAAATAAATAGTACAGTGGGCTCTAGGAAGTTTTTAATGGTGAGCGTTCAATCACTACTGCTTCTTGTGGTATGGTCCACTTGAGATTTTGATATGGTTAATCTTTAGGACCATGTCTTAAACTAATAGGGGAAAATGAATGAACGGCATGGATATACGATGAATCAACAAGGTGAGGCCTACAGTACAGGTAAAACCCACTAAGGTGCTACCGGGATAACACGTTATCCACTTCGGCTGTATGAATGGTTGATATTGACTGATTGTCTTTTTCCACCGGCCATGTTGTGGATGGATCCAACAATTGTCACATCTACTGGGGCCCATATAGTGAGCGGTCCAATGGTCAGACCGTCCATCTTATGGACTCTATCCTTTATGGGCCACCGCCATAAGAAACTAAGCTTGAACGCGTTTACACTCATTTTCAAAAGCCTAGCTACCACGATGTACATCACGAGATTGCAACTGGCATAAGAGATATTTTATCATTGCTAGCTTGTGTTTCCTTCTATGATCATATGCATTATGTCATACATGTAAATGCACTGTGCCTGCCTATTGGAGAGCAATCAGCATAGGACACATGATTATGATTATCGTGTTCATTAATGAAGCGACGTGCATATTACGTTTATAAAAGACCTGTCGAAGAGTAGATCTTGTCACGAATCTGGCTATGATTCTTTAGAGTGGTCATCTCTCACATTCCTTTTAAAATGAGAAATCTTCCTAGAAATATTTGTAGATACTATAGCATTCCAAGAGATTCTAAAGACTTGAGGATCAAATTGGTGTCCAAGCAAACCTAGTCACAACTTGGACCTGGGTACGGAGAGATGGGCACATCATCCGAGTTGGGTCCACAACCATAATCCAATTGAAATGGGAAGAAAAGGTATGAAGCTCGAAGAATGATATGACTTGCGCGCGATAATGGATTAATATCGGACGGGTATAGGTTGCTAATCAAGGAGATAAGAAGAAATAAAGTGATTTCGTCAATCATATTAGAATCAAGAGAATGGGATCTCTATTTACCGGATATGGCCCGTTTATGATCAGTATTAGGTGTCACCTTCCACTCGTACAGCCAGGAACTGAGTAATCTACACTAGGGTACTTGAATGAATGACCATGATCAAATTTAGGGCTAGATATTCTCTTAACCAATTCAGATCCTTTAGGACAACATTTACGTATAGGAGTGACAATTTGAGACCTAGCGGCATCACACTTCTCAGAGATCTTTTTGGAATTGACCAGTGGTAGTTGGTCGAAGCTCCAGTAGGTAGCCATTCCCTTCTCAGGGAACCATACGTGAGACTTCCGCATCATACGGCTCCATCCCGAGCTTCCATCGTCGGCCCTTGTCATTATACCACTATCTATGCATGTATTTTCCGCATTGACTCTCTAACCTTTTGCTTCTCGGGTGGTGGCGAATAATGTAGCTTGCGCATCAAACTTCTCAAAGATCTTTTTGTTTGAGAATTTTTAGATCTTTTAAGAAGAAATATTTTGACAGAAAGGTAGCAACGTAAGCGTGAAGGATCCAAAAACAAGAAAGAAACCCTAATGAGGGTTTTCATCGCCTTGGGAAGTTATAAAATAAGTAATTGAAGAAGAGTTCGGGGTTCTACGCCAAACACTTCAACTTATCTTTTATTTATTTTTCTTAGCATAGTTTAACTTAGTTTATAGTTATTGACTAGGGGTTCCTGCTACAGTATCTTAGGAGTACAGATAGTCTTTTTTCAACATTAAGTTGTATATCATGGTCATATAAGTTTCGATTTAGTTTATCACACCCATTTCAATTTATCTGTTCCGATAAGCATATTAGGTGTTTATTACTTTTCATTTATGTTTATTCATTTGGTTGTTTCACAAGTTGTCAGTTATAATAAATATTATTTTATAACATTTAATGAAATTGACAAATTTCTACTATTTTTAATTTGAATATATATTTTTATTCATTCGAGAATTGTTTTAAACTTAAAGTATTGGTGAAAGAATAAACTCACGTTTATTATCACGGGGCCAAAGAAAAAAAAAAACTCATTTGAAATGATTAACCTCATTTCCTTTCACTAGTCACCTGAGTGGAGAGCATTATTGGTAGTTGAGAGTACTCTAGATCTCCAATCCCATTTCCAATATGTTTGTCTTGAAGAATGGGACACAAACAATTCAATCAACCCTTGAGTCAAGTAGACTTTAGTACACCCGCACATCTCACTCACACATACGTGTATCCAATCTAGATGATCCGTCACCTGAGTGGTCTAGCTTGATTGAATTGAGTGTAACATAACGGATGATTGGAACCACAAGTATATGGGGATCAATTTAAAATAAAGAAAAAAATTCAATGTCTTGCATTCAACTTCAAAAAGAATCATGGGTTAGGATTATCAATGAGGAGTGATTATGGATCAATAGTTTGTTTACGGTAGTCAGATGATCTGATGTATCTTTAATAGCCTGTTTATGGTAGTAAGATGATCTGATGTATCTTTAATTTGGTTGTATTTTTTTAGCGATCCTTTCTCTACACCATGGATGAATGGCTCGGATTGCCTGACGAAAGGAATCCTTCGTAATTATAAGTAATCCATGATGGGTCCTAACAAATAAATGGATAAAACTTTTTATTGGACCTTTTTTTATGCAGACAGTATCTCCCTCAATATTCAATATTACTTAACATATCCGTAATACTTTCATATAGGGTGTGATGTTGCATTGTGGCCCATCAATGAGCTTTGAACCTAACCCTGATCAATGGACAGATGCACTTATGGTACTTTGAAAGTATTGGAGCATCTCTTTATCT
Source organism: Magnolia kwangsiensis (assembly GCA_037074715.1). NCBI lineage: Eukaryota > Viridiplantae > Streptophyta > Magnoliopsida > Magnoliales > Magnoliaceae > Magnolia > Magnolia kwangsiensis. Next base: position 166,406,297 of record CM073574.1, on the reverse strand, counting down.
TTTTTAGGAGCCGTTAGATTTACAATTTACCTGATAAATATAGGTAAGTAGGTAATAATGAATTTTGGAGGTGTTTGAAGGAGATGGAAATAGGTGAGCATTCTCACCTCGAAAACTAGTTTTTAAAAAGCATTAACGAGTTTGACTTAAAATTGTGGGGCACACCTGATGTGAGTTACTTATCCGTGCCATCCATCTAGTTTACCATACCCACATTTTAGGGTATGAGTCAAATAAAGAGGCAGATCCAAAGTACTTAGAGGGCATTTGGCACTATGGATTTGAAGATATTTTTAATTCAGTGGTCGTTTGGTAAGGTAGATTAGAGGGTATTTCTTATTTCAAATTTCAAATCCTTATTTTTCATGAGCTTCGCAATCTCTCTATTTTACTCATTTTAAAGGGAGAAGAGTTGCATGTATAATATATAGATCGTAAGCTACTAATTCATTACACAAGTAGCCCACTAATCATACTTCAAAACAATAAGCTTATCAACTACATCGCTAAAATTACACCAAAAGAAACATTGACAATATATCAATTGTTAAAAAATGTTGGTCAGTCACTCAGTAGTGATCCCATGCTTGTGTCCCATCTAAGGCTTGAAATTTCATTACTTTTGGTCAAAGTATATATTTCAATATGCTTATTATAAACATTATGTTAAACACCACATGTATATGTTAATTAGGAATATTAAAGTTGATTTAGCAATTAAATTCAAACTCCTCCCAATATACTACATAATTTAAGTGCATAACTATTTTATTTTATTTTTTCATTACAAGGGATTTTGAATATGGGGTGCCAATATTTTAACATCGGGTGCCCAGTTAGCTTGCTTGCTTGCTTGGTTTCAAAATGCAAGTGAGGATGACATGACTCACCGGAGTTGACTCAGATTTAGTATTATCTAATCTGGTTTTGATACCATGAGTCACCAGCCGGGTCAGGCAAGTCAGGCCGATAAACCACTGACATATATAGATGAGTCATGATCTTTTTTTTTTTTTACACATACACCCGACACACACCCACACAAGCTATAGTGGGATTTCACTACCTATGGGTATCAAACCCAAGACCTCGTGTTGAAACTTCTCAAAGTCTAACACTGAGGTAAGGACTCGGGCCCAGATGAGTCATGACTTGATAAGTTGATCTGAATCACTGAGTCTAAAAACCATGCTTGTTTGACTGATATATCATATTTAATTATATATGTAACAATCTCATGGCCCACCGTGCATGTATGGTTAACGATGGTCTTGACCCATGAGAAAAGAGAAGATTTGAAGGGGAGAAAAGTAGTTTTTTACTAACTTGGTAAGTGTAGAAATGGACTGAGGGGGATGTATGGGGGTGTGAATGGCCCCCATGATGTGGACGTTTGAATCACGAAGGAAGAAAAAGAGTGGTGCCTTTTTATTATTTCTTTAAGCTTTTTTAACTTTGTCACTATGTGCTTGGGATATGAGAGAGAGAGAGAGGACAGCTCTTTTGTAGTTTCTTTTAAGTGGGCCATGAGGAGCTTCCAAACAAAAAATCCTTGGGTCCACTGACAAAAAAACCCACTTGCATGGGGATACTTTCTCTAGGCCACATCTCCCTCTGGAAGAGCAGCATTAATATTTTAAATAATAATAATAAATGAAAAAGAAATCACATGATTCTCTGGCTGAGTATGAAAATCCATGCTCTTGCACGTACACAACACAGACATATTTATGTATACGAATCAATCCAAACGGTCCGTTCATGTATATGCCCTGGCCCAAATGACGCGGCTTACTTAGAGGTCCGTGGATCCCTGTGGGGCCCACCTTGAGGTATGTGGCTTAAGTCAATACCGTCCGTCCGTTTTTACAGATCATTTTAGAGCAGGTGGACCACATTAGAGGAAACAGTTGTTATTGACCATTAAAAACTACTTGTGGGCCACAAAAGTTTTGGATTGGGCTGATATTTGTGTGGTCCCTTCATCCGGGTCTTTGTGACCTCATCAACAGGTTGGATGTCAAATAAAAATTCATTTGGCCTTCAAGGAGTTTTTAATGGTGGTCTTCGATCACCAATGTTTCCTCTGGTTTGGTCCACCTGGGATTTGGGTTTGCTTTATTTTTGGGGTCATGCCCAAAAATGAGCTGTCCAAACGTATGGACGGAATGGATGTAAGTCACATATATCATGGTGGGCCCCACAGTCGAGGATCCACCGATCTAGGTGTAACAGTCGATCCACCGAAGCCCCGCCCTGGCCCAAAATCAACCAGACCGCTCATCCCGTTGAATATACTCCACATCAAATGCAGACTATTTTTCATTCTTCTCAATGGCTAGACTCATGTGAAAGTTCATGGCCATTTTTAAATGGCCGGGACTCTTCAACCGTACATATGGCATAGTTACGGAACAATCGGGACCGTCCAAACAGCTGACCAGTTGTGGATGAGGATCATCCAAAAACTCCACTCACAAGATGGTCCAAATAACTGCGAATGCCACATGTGAGGAGAATGAGCCACAGGAGTCTAGTGTTCTTTTAACCGTCCATTTGGCCCATATGATGAGCGGCCTAGCTTGATTTTTAGGCACACGTCCAATAGCCTGAAACTATTTGGTTGAATGATTAGCATTGGTTAGGCTACAATTCATGATCATAACCATCAACACTCAATTTGTAGGCCACCAATCGGACGGTCAGGATCATCTATCTGAGGTTGATCTTTGCGCAAACCTGATGAACGGTCCAAAATAAGCCTCCCCAAAAATGAGTGGGACCAATCCCTGGTGGGTCCTACAAGGGTGAGATGAACAATTTCATCATTGACATCCCCTTATTTATGAGGTGATGAAAGCTTGCAACCTTTTTACCGTTGGATTGTTTGCTCCATGTGACACATGTGACAACAGCGTACTGACACCGCTCTCGCCGGCTGGAGTTCTGTCTTCTCGCCGGAATCTGACGCTTCCCGGCATTCCGACCATGGTTGGTAAGATTCCAAACCTGGGGTTAAAAGAGTACAGAAAATCACGAGGGTGCAAGACTTCTCCAGCATGTGCGTGTATCATAATTTACTGATTTGTGGCAGAGCATCATAGTAGGTTTGACGGACATCTATGTCAATCGAGACCGTCCAAACCGTGGGTCTCGTCTTTAGATGGAGAAATTACGGGGATTCTATGATCCCAGGCATCCAATCAGAAATTCCCAACCTTTTTATTGTTGGGCCATTTTTCGTGTATAAGGTGGGCCATTTATGTACAAGATTAATAATCACTGATCTAAACCATCCATTATGGGAGTTCCACCCTAATAGTCCATTCCCCTTATAAGAAATCAGTCAAGTGATCCTAGCCGTCCAATCAATGCCTTTGGTCCTCTTATGTCCGTGCTAAGATGGTCCGACCACTGAACTTGACCATCCACATCTGGGTCCCACTTTGATTTTCCATAGATCTCAAGGACAAAAAAGGAAGAAGAAAAAGTTACTCTGAGCTTTGGCAGTTAGGACAACTCTCAAAGCGAAATGTGTGGTCTATATCAATCATGTTAAAAAGGACGCGGATTGCGTCCTACCCCGCCCTTCTCTAGACACGAATAGGCAGTTCCGTGGGGTGGCCCACCATAATCTATCTATTTATCCATGCCGTCCATTTATTTTCTTAGATCAATTTAAGGCATCACTGCAAAAACGAGGCAGATCCAATGCTCAAGTGAGCCACACCACTTATGACTCTTACATTTGATGCAACCCAAGTTATTATTTGGTGTGGTCAACTTGAGCGTTGGATCTGCCTCATTTTTGGGGTTATATCTTAAAATGATTTGAGAAAAGTAATGGACGGCGTGGATAAACAGATAAATCAAGGTGGGCCAGCCCATGAAACTGCCCGTTTATGACTAGAGAGGGGCGGGGTAGTACGTAATCCGCATCCTGCTAAAAAATGATCCATCAATGATACTGACCATCCATCAAGTGGGTTCCACCTAATATTACCCATACCTCTCAAAAACATCACTTTTGACCGAAGGGGGATTGCCTGTGAGTGGCCGGGTGGCTACTGGACGGTGCTCTGTGAGGCCCACCATGTATATGTGTTTTATCCATGCCGTACGTTTATTTTTCTAGGTCGTTTTAGGCATGAACTCAAAAATCGAGATGGATGGATCGAAATCTCAAGTAGATCCCACCATTGAAAAAAACAGTGATTGAACGGCCACCATTAAAAACTTCTCATGGCCCACTGTAATGTTTTGTTTGCCATCCAATCTGTTGATTAGGTCATAGGCTTCGATGAAGGGAAAACCCAAAATCAACTTCATCCAAAATTTTCGTGCCTCTAGGAAGTTTTTAACGGTGGGCATTCGTCCACGTGAGATTTGGATCTGGCTTATTTTTAGGCTCGTGCATTAAAATAAGTTGGAAAATGGATGAACGGTGTGGATAAAACACATTTATCATTGGTGACGTCCACAGAGCACCGTCTAAGTAGGTACTGGCCAGTACCCAATCTGCGTCCCTTTTGCCACACGATGCTTCAATGGCTAGAGAAATGAACATCACGTGCTGATTATACTACAAATGGTTAGATCATTGATCTAAACCATCCATTTTCAGAACATCCCCCATCCAGGTTGGATCTAATCAGATCAACGGTTTGGATTACCGAAATAAAGCCCGTGAGATCCAACAATTCATCATTTACTAAAGTGTGGCAAACTACACAGAAAGAAGGAAATTGAAGAATCCTCAAAACGAAAAGATACCCTCTTCTCTATCCTTTTACCGGCCAAAACTCTTGTAGCAGCTGCAACATCTCCTCCATCAAAATCTCACCTCCTGCAACATCTCCTGGCCAAAATCTCTTCCCAAACCTCATCTAATCTCGCCAAAATCTCGCCCCTACCTCCATCCACTGTCCTCTCCGCCATTTCTCCACTAAAATCTCGCCCCCACCACTGCAAAATCTCGGCCCGGCTTCAATTCTTGCCACCGCTGCTTCATTTTCTCGTCCACAATCTCACCACCTTCAAGCGAAAATCTCGTCATCGCTGCAGCATTCCGTCATTTTGAACATTTACACCCTCAAAACTTTAAAATCCGAACCCAAAACTTCACTTCAGTTGCGACATTCGCCCCACAAATTCTCGAAAATGGCATTTCTCCATCTCACCTTCTTCTCATTATTTGTCTCTTTCTTCTCAAAACCGATCACAGCCGTCGATTCTCATCCGGACACGATTTCTCTACTCAGCTTCAAATCTTCCGTTGAATCCAACCCTTCAAATCTCCTCTCAGATTGGAACCCCACACTCAAGCCCCACTGCGATTGGCACGGCGTCGCCTGCGATGGATCCTCCGGCAGAGTTATTTCTCTCAATCTCACCGGAAACGGCGCCGGTCTCGCCGGGATTCTGACACCCTCCATCGGGAATCTCTCGTCGCTCCGGATCCTATCTGTCCCCCACAATTCGTTCCACGGCGAGATTCCCGAGGACATTGGACGGCTCCAATCGCTCGAGGTTCTCGAGCTTCAAGGTAACAACTTCTCTGGGCAGGTTCCGCTGCAGATCGCCCGCATTCCGTCCCTCCGGTTGGTTAATCTCTCCCGCAATTCGCTGTCAGGACCGATCCCTGAGGATCTGATCGGATTCTCCAGGATCGAGTCCATCGATCTTTCGTATAATCTGCTCTCGGGCGGGATCCATGTGAACCCTTCGAGCTGGTGCGGGTCGCTTGCTCATCTGCGGGTCTCGAGTAATTACTTGATCGGTAAGATCCCACCGGAAATTGGGAACTGCTCGAATCTGCAGTCGCTGTTGATTGATGGGAACATTATCGAAGGTCGGATTCCACCTGAGATTGGACGAATTTCTGAGCTTCGGATTCTAGATGTTTCTAGGAACAGTCTAACTGGAAGGATCCCGACAGAGCTTGCAAACTGCAGTAAGCTCTCAGTTCTTGTTTTGACGAATTTGGCTGAGTTTGATTCTACCGTTGATTCGGCAGTGACTGCTCGAGGAGAATTCAATGCTTTCGTGGGTGGGATTCCTTTCGAGATACTTTCTATTCCAGCTCTTGAAGTTCTTTGGGCTCCAAGAGCGAATCTCGGCGGTCGATTGCCAGGCAACTGGAATGAACAGTGTGGATTACGGATACTCAATCTCGGGCAGAATTATATTGTTGGGATGATACCAGAAGGGCTCGGTATGTGTCGGAATCTTTCATTCTTGGATTTGAGTTCAAATGAATTGCGGGGATCAGTTCCATTTCAGTTACAGATTCAGTGTATGAATTACTTGAATGTTAGCCACAATTCGCTATCTGGGTCTCTGCCGGAAATCAGTAAGACTAGTTGTAATTCAAGTGTTAATCTGTTCGAAGATGAAAATCTTGCTGCTCTGCTTTCTAGTGCTTGGATGAACAGCCCATTTGGATCGATTTTGAATGTTGGTTTTGTGGCTCTCCATGATTTTAGCTGGAATACTTTAGTGGGGCCGTTACCGTCGTTCTCATTAGGTAATGATTTTCTATCAAAACAGTTCAAATGGTCGTATGGGTTACTCCTGAATAACAATCATTTTAATGGGTCACTTCCAATCGAGCTTTTTATGGATTGTAATGGTGTGCAAGGCTTTGCAGTTAATCTGAGTGTTAATCAGATATCAGGTGGGATAAACGGACTGTCGATTGTTAGGTGCTTGCAGCTAAAGAGTGTGGAAGCAGCATATAATCAGCTTAGTGGGCTGATCCCTCCCGGAATCGGTGATTTACAAATTCTTGAACGCCTTGACTTGAGAGATAATAGATTGAATGGAACATTACCTGATCAGCTCGTGACACTGAGGAATTTGAAATGGGTTCTTCTTGGGGGGAATGGCTTAACTGGAGAAATCCCTATCAAACTAGGACAGTTGGCTTCTCTTTCGGTTTTGGATCTCTCTAGAAATGCTCTAACTGGTAAAATCCCCACCAGTTTGGCAAATGCCTCAGATCTTGAAACCATGTTGCTTGATCACAACAAGCTTTCCGGCGAAATCCCTTCGTCCTTCTCGATGCTTTCCAAGCTTATGAACCTAGATGTTTCATTCAACAACCTTTCTGGTAACATACCACATCTTGAACATTCTGGCAACTGTGATTCCTTCAAGGGAAATTCCTTTGTGAAACAATGTCCGGATTCTAACTCCTCGCCGCCCACTGGTCTCCCATTTCCACTCGAAGTCCGAAGATGGGGTGGTCGAAGTAGTAAATTGAAGTCATTTGTGATAGCACTGGTAGCTTCTGCCTCTGTGATAGTCTCTGTTCTTGTAGTGCTGGTTCTAGTCCTTGTTTTTGGAAGGAGAAAGCTTGGTAGGCTCACCAGCCTAAGACGGAAGGTCGTCGTGACGTTTATGGATGCTCCCACAGAGCTGAATTACAATGGTGTTATTAGAGCGACTGGGAATTTCAGCATCACAAATTTGATTGGAACAGGTGGGTTTGGAGCTACCTACAAGGCAGAGTTGGTCCCTGGCTTCTTAGTAGCTGTGAAGAGGCTGTCGATGGGTAGATTTCAAGGCCTTCAACAATTCGATGCAGAGATCAGAACATTAGGAAGGATCCGCCACAAGAACCTCGTTACTCTTATTGGCTACCACATGGGAGAAGCAGAGACATTTCTGATCTACAATTATCTACCGGGCGGGAATCTAGAAACCTTCATTCACGAGAGATCTGATAAAAATGTGCGGTGGCCCGTTATTCACAAAATTGCTCTAGATGTGGCCCATGCATTGGCCTACCTTCACTACTCTTGCGTCCCTAGGATAGTTCACCGTGACATCAAGCCAAGCAACATCCTGCTCGACGAAGGCCTGAATGCATATCTGTCAGATTTCGGCTTGGCTAGACTTCTTGAAGTGTCTGAGACCCATGCTACGACGGATGTGGCTGGCACATTCGGGTATGTTGCGCCTGAGTATGCGACCACCTGCAGGGTCTCTGACAAGGCAGATGTTTACAGCTTCGGGGTTGTGCTTTTGGAACTGATATCAGGGAAGAGGTCTCTTGATCCATCGTTCTCAGAGTATGGGAACGGGTTTAATATTGTTGCATGGGGGAAGTTGCTGATCAAGGAGGGGCGCCCATCCGATCTTTTCTCTCCGTCCATGTGGGAAGCAGGGCCCAAGGATCATCTGGTTGGGATATTGAAGCTTGCACTGGCGTGCACCGTCGAGTCACTTGCCATTCGGCCTTCAATGAGGAAGGTTGTGGATAGATTGAAACAGTTTAAGAGCTCTTGAAATCGAACTTGTGATCATGAGTGTTGGGACATTGTCCAGATGATCACGGTCCAGAAAAGTTAAGAAATCCACAATGTTGATGTGAGTGCATTCATCTTTCATAAACTCCCATTTAATTTTCATCTCCTTTTATCTTATGATAGCTGATTTTCGAGTCTCTCTTGACTCCATTTTCCAGATAACATTCTAATGTAGAAAGTGTAGTGGAAAAACTTGAAATGCTACGCCATTACAGATTTGGTAGTAATCTTGTAGAAAGCTTTCTTTAGCTAGAATTTCTTCAATTCAGTTTGCAATGTAGAACTTCACATTTTAGGTATCCCAGCAATACACAAGTCGCTGATATTTCATGGAGATAGAAAGTAAATAAACGTTTATGATATTAAAATGCCTTCATAAGCTTCCATTGCATGAAACTCCCTGGAAAATCAGTGTCCCACACCCACATTCTGGCATTGGATGTCATGCCATATCGAGTTGGATTTTTTAATTCAATTAGGTAGCGTTTGGATGCTCGGTTGAATTGGATTGCAATAAATAGATTCAGTATAGGGGAAATGACTGAAGTGGGGCTAGCCTGATTGCTTACCAAATGAGGATCTGACCCCCAAATTGAAATTCCTACCTTCTCAGCCCCAATTTGAAATGCATGGAATTCTAATTAAAAGGTCAGGTCACCCCCACTTGGGTCATTTCTTCGGTACTGAATTGGATTGTTGTAATTCAGTTAGATTGAGCAACCAAACACATCCTTTATATAGCACTAATTGAATGTATAACTACTGTTCTAGAGGATTGCTAATCTGAATTGCTCTGTAATTGGATTCTTGGGTCCTTTGCCTTCATTGTCCTGACTGAATGCTAGCGTCTGCAGGCACCAAGAAGATTGATGCAAGAAATTTATTCTACTCTGCAATCTACATGCACAGATAATTCTCCCTCTCTTCATCTGAGGTTGCTATTTTTTCCTCTGTTGCTTTTCCTCTGTATGGAGCTGTAAATAAGCTCGAGATCTTAGATTCAATAGCCTGGCTAACAATCTTTTCTATTTGTTTTCTGCAGAATCAATTGCCTGAGTGTTTGGTTTGTGTCACATTCCAAAACCAGTACTTGGGATTGCAGTGTCTGATCAAACAGCTTGCTGGGTGCTGAAGCAATGCAGCTGATTTTCCATTTCATTGCAATCTCGGTGGAATTGGATTGATTGCGAGCCACTCATTTCATGATTTACCTGATTCACAATTCGGTTCATGCAATTTGAGCTGCGGTTCTAAAAGTACTGTAAACGGAATCGAAATCAGATTTTGGCTAGCGAGTTGGTATCTCATCAGCTGTGGCTGCAAGAAATCTGCATCTGCTATCCATTTCAGGAAGAGGGTGTTAGCTCATCCAAGCATAATGCATCAGCTTGATTTATGTTGGTATATGTGTGGGGAACCATGGACGTATCTGTATGAGTGGATCTTTGGGGATTTGGTATGGCCCACCTTAACAAACGGCTGGAGTTCTATATTTGGGTTTGAGCTCTGCAGTTAGCAGTTGGCAATGCATTCATAGGAATAGCAGTAAATGTAATTAACAGGGATAGACAATCTGTTTGGAAATTTCTCTCTTGACGGCATGATTATGCATCCACACGTGTGGAGAGCATCCATGCCGTGTGTCACACGTTCCATATGTATGTTTCGGGGCTAACAAATCTCATATGTAGATGTGCGCGTGTGGGATTGTGCAGTTGGAGTCACCCCCACTCAACCCGACCCGCTTAAAATTCACCGAGCCCAAGCCCCACCCGACCAGATTGGTCACAACCCCACTTAGGTTTGAGAATGAAATCTGGGCTCCTAGCCCAATTAAAAAATTACTATATACTTACATGAGAAATGGTGATTTAGTGAGCTAAATGCACCAAAACCTTTCCATACACTTAGTTGCATTTGGACTAGTTGACATACACATCACATATTTGGACCGTCCATTAGATCTAGTCGACTATTTGTAGGCTTCCTTGCAAAAATAAAAATAAAAAATCACACCACACGGATAATCCAAAATTGTAAAATCAGTAGCGTGCAAATGGATGGACAAGATTGTTCGCAAAAGATAAGTGTTATTTTATAGAGAAGTGGACGAAGTGTGGACTGAACCTAATGGACGGTCCAGATAGGCGATGCTGGTGCCAACAAGTCCAAATGTAACTAGGTGCACTGAAAGGTTTCCATACACTATTTCTCTACATACATACGCACGCACGTTTGTATCTATAACCTGAGCTCGAGCCGCTTATTCATTTAGCTTGACCGAACCTGCTTCATAAGCGGGCCGGGCCAATGGACCTGTGGGCCGACCCAACCTATCATTACCCCTACTCGCTGGACTCATCATCGAATCAACAAAGACTCCGTGAGTGAACACAATGACTCGGTCCACTACAAATGACTCATGTTAGCTCGGATCATTCGATTGTACTACTATGCATGTGTTTTAGTACTTTTACATGACTACTGGTGTTGTTTGGTAAGCACAAAATATCATGAATTCATTGTATTTTCAACCAAATTGGATTGATTAACCATGAAATTTCATAATATATGGTGCAACCAAACACACTTGAAAGTATCCCTATTGATTTGTTTGCATGTATGCCCCTAGCGACGGCTAGTCCGTCGCGTCTTAATGAAGATGGACCATGCACTAAATTACATCTCAACAGGTTGATCATAACCGTCTGATATGTGGTCAACAAATAAATGGTTGTAAATTTAACAGAAAAGCCCTGATGGTTAGAATTTTCCAATTTACGCTCTTTATAAAGGGCAGTCGATTTGTGGTGGGATCCGAAGGCAAACACTCCAAACAATTGAACCACGCGTAGCATTTGTCATAATAAAAAACCCACACATTGTACAAGGAATGGAATAGTCTATTCCTCATATGGGCCAAGTTATCTATACCATAGGGCCCACTTAATAAATGGCCGAAATGCCTGTCCCCTTTTACTGGTAGATTTCAATTGCAGGAATGTCTACACGTGATGATATTCGAATTTGGGGTGGTGCCGGAGGATTCGAAATGGCAAGCCCCTTTGTATTGCTTTGAGAAGAAAATGGAGGGAAAGAACCCAAAACCACAATCTGTAATTGCGGATAGTAATATGGAATCTTGGATGCAGACGAAGAGAGCTTCAAGAGGCTTAATGAATTTTTTAATGTGATAATCATTTATTGACTTGAAAAAGCATAGAAGTATTGTTTAGTTGGTAATCATTTATTTTAATAGTTTGATTCAAATTTATACAAACTAGATCATTTTCTTGATAACAAAATTACTTTTTCTGAAAAAAATTGTAATATCAATCATATTAAAGACTATCATTTGACTATTGGTAGCAAGGTATTCAAAATCTGTTACGTAACGGTAACGGCCATAACCATTATGGGGTCGAAATGGCTGTAACAGCCATTACAGAAAAAACAGGCCGTAAAGGCCCTGTAACAAACCATAACGGCCCCATAACAGTCCTGTAACAGTTTTATTTCAAAAATTTAAAAAGGGCCATTGCGGCCAATATCATAACGGTAATGGTGGTAGCTGTTATGACTACTGTTACCATTTTGGAACACCTTGATTGGTATATTGGAATTTCAAGCAGTGTCCGTCTTTCCTGTTGCTAGAAAGCAACTTGAAAGCAGGTTGATCAGACAGGATGGGACGAAGGCCAAGTGGTTTGCTACAAATCCTGGTTTTGTGAATTTGAACTTTGGTGGCTATTTATATGGGGATTGAGAAAAGATCCAATGACCTATGGTTTAACTAAGGATATGGTCCTTGATAGAGTGGGAATAGAGGAATATGATTCATGTAGCTGACCCAATTAGTTGTGACTTGAGACAGCTTAGATGATGGTGATGGTATTCGTATGGGGATTAAGGTTTTCGGGAATTGGCGGTGGTATGAAAGGCAGGGATGGAAAGGTGCTCACTGCAATATCCAGCACATGTGGGGACTTTGGCCACATGAGGCAGCTCTCCTACCATTAAAGGAACGATTCCTCATCTCTTCTTTCCCTTCTCAATCACGGGTTTCTAAGGAATCAACTGGTCGCATAATCAATGCTTCCTAAATAGGATTTGAAAAGGGCAAAGTTCCCAAAAATGTTCAAAATTCATTTTGCAAATTAACATCTACCGCGCATCCACACTATAAACATTGAAAATTACAGATATAGCAAAGAACAAATGGATCGAGTTGATGAATATAGGATAACATAGATTAAATACTGGGAGAAAGGTCCAAAGGAAACTATCCTTCTACTTGGCACCACCGCAATACAAAGTAATATCTGCAAACATATGTATCATTCATGGGTCACCTTGCAATCGACGCTGAAATATCAAAAAGGAATGCCTACTTGCAAGTGCACATTGCAAACACCATACACAAGTGCCCCAAACGTTGCAACATGTAAAATTTTGGGACGTCAGGCAGGCCACACCACCTATGGGCAAGTACTCCAAAAAATCAGGTGGGTCCACCAATCAGATGGATGACATGTACATTTGAGAATGGACCATTGATCATCCCTTATAACCGTCCATCTTTTTGTTCATACCCCGTGCAGCTGTGCCCACCTAAAGTGTGGACTAGCCCATTTTACAAGCAAAGTCACATTCATCGTGAATCCTACCCTATGAAACTCCAGGAACTTGCTCATGTGTCCCATGTTGGCACATGCGGAGCACTTGTATTTATCTATTCAGATGGGTGCTTGCAAGTACGATTGCTTAATATCAGATACTGCAATAAAGTTGCAGGGTAAAGGCTTACACTGGGAAGACGGTATCAAGTAGCAGCAGGGCCTTGTTTTGCTTTCAACACCAGTTCTTCTGTGGTGGTGCCTATGATCTCATTGGCACGCTTCAATCCCACACAGTAAATTCTTCCAAGAGAATCCTGAATTCGAAATTTTGGCACTTCCAGTCAGAAGAAAAATAGACCCAATCAACCATACAAATGAAACAGAAACCAAATTATCTAAGCTCCAAGTCACTTGCAGTTCATCAATGGAAAACACACTTAAGGAAGATTCAATTCTAGTGGAAAACTAGTTTTGGAACTGAAAAACAAAAAAACAAAAAGCGAAAAACAATACATAAACTATTTTAGTGGGATGGGAAACCCAATTGGATCATGCTGATTTGATATAACCCAGTTTACAATATATTGTAAATGAAACGAGATATCAAGGATTTGATCATGACAGTTGTGTGATGAGAAAGCAACACTCTGCCAGACATTTCTACTAAGCATGTTTTGATGGCTGGTGTTAAAGCAGGACAGCATTGCCCACCTTCAATAATAATAAAAAGGAAAGGAAATGCACAGAAAATCAAATAAGAGGAACATATTTGGAATGTGCTTTGACCATGCTAGCTGGACTTTTCATGCTTTCTTGTCTGGATGTTTTTGTCCTTTACACATGCCCACCCACGCATTTCAACTCTTCATCAGAGTACTGTACTCAAAATTTTCTTTTCTTTTCCCCCAAGGACTTGTGAGAGAGATTATGGGAGGTTAGTGCAAAGAGGTATCATAGGTCCTGATACATCAGAACATGAAGTATCTCGATGTGATGTTTCCACTCCATAGAAGTGGGACACACATTGAAAGACCCTAATGCAGGGGGGCCCATAGTGATTACACAACGGACGTACTGGCCATCATGTAATGGTATTGGTGGACCCCATTACGAGATATGGGGTCGTAACAGGGTCCCTTATAAAAACGGTACTGTAATGGCTATTATGCCATAACGGTCACAGCCATATTGGTTAAAAAAGCCTATATATATATATATATATATATATATATATATATATAAAATCTGACTTATTTCCACTTTTTTTTTAACATTTTCCTCATTTTTAATGTTTGTTGGAGTGATCCAAAGCTAATTTTGACCCATCTTGTGCACTCTTTGCAAATTAAAACACCCGATTGAAGCAATTTGAACGAATCAAAGCTCCACAAGCCATTTTAGGGAAAATACAAAAAATGAAAAAAGAAAAAAAAGAAGAAGAAGGGTAAGTCTTCAATTGGGTGGCCCTTTTTTTGGCACAGCCCGGACCCCTAACATGCTGATGATCTTCATGGGTCCACTCTCTTGCCTCGTCTCCGCACCCTTTAGCACTGAAGCCCCGCCATAATTAACCCAACATTCCAATGCCTTCAACTCCCTTAAACCTCGAGGAGAAACCAACTTACCAGCCAAGGCAGCTTCCCTTTGTTTCTGCACTCCCCTTTCTCTAATCATATTAAAGATTGCAACATAATCCTCCTCAGTCCTTGAACGTCACCCGCAGATGTCTAGCAAATTTCTCCAAGAAAGCCCAGACCCACTTCATACCTTGAGCCACTGAGACATGCTCCTGATCTGCCTCTCCATTCTTGATCTTTGTTGCCAAAATCCCAACCCTAATCCTTGAATGCCATAGCAGTTCTCCCTGGATACCTTAATAGGGAACAACTCGATCGCAGTACCCAAACTATCTTCAAGCACACAAACCAGCATAGTATCATTGTCTATACCATTACCCTGGATCAGGTAGCGTTGATGGGGGATACACAACTCCAAAATTGTTGACGAAGAATCTTCAAACAAACACGCCTACAAACCTCTCTCCTCACAGACAACAACATCAACTCCCAGCCAAGAGGACTCACCAAGAAATACTTTCTTAGGATAATGAGCCTCCCCAGCAACAGCCACCCCACACGTGGAAGGGGAAAAATTAATTAAATCACAAGTTGAATTACACACTTCCCCTTGCCGCACGGGTTAAAATACAAAAGGTGTGAAGACTGTTTCTTTTAGTTGGGTTGTGAGTGATACAGGACACATGATTTAATACTAGCATGCAATGTGGAGATAATGAAAGAGTCCATAAAGTAATTCAATTAATAAAATATGCTAACCTACCACGTAATTAAGAGTAAACAATCAGAAATAAAATCTAATTTAATCTAACTCACATGCCTATATGCTAAGAAATCACATAAATCAATTAAAACTAGGCCGAATGGAAGTATAAAACTTCCAATTTAGCATAGGCACGTTCCACACTCAAGGGATTGACTTGCAAGTTCTATGATTAGGGTTTAGAAGAGGAAAATTTGAAATTTGAAAAATTAAAATTCATGGGAATTGAGGATTTTGGAATTAGGGTTTTTTAGAATTTGGGAAAAAGATGAAATTTGGGGTAAATTGGTTAAGGGGTTATTGGTAGAGGTGAATTAAGCTTTTGGATGAGGGGAAGTTAAGAATTTTGGGTCAATTAAAGAAATTAGAGATTTAGGGTTTGGGAATTTGGGGAAATTAGGAAATTAGAGAATCTAGGGTTATGTTAGGGTTTATAGATAGAGTTAGGGATGGGGAATCAAAGGGTTTTTAATAGGGGAAGCAATGGGAAATCAAGGGATTAAGGGATTGTTCGTACAATCAGCCTAGGGGCTAGCACATGTAGTCGTAGGGTCACACGTGTGGGTCGCTGGCTAGGGTTTTGGGGTCCTCAATGGTTGATTTCAGTTAGGGTTGCAGTTGGACGATGAAAAGTTGAAGAAATGATTATTTGGATAGGAAATGAAGAAGAAAGATGAAGTTTTTGGAAAAATACCTCTTTTGAATAGAAATGAAGAGACAAGAAAGATGATAGATGGAAGTCTTGCACCTCCGTTGAATGGGGAATGGAATCACACCACACTCAAGCTCCAAATCACATGAAGAAGAGAACATAAATTTTATTTTATTTTTCCAAAATAATGGCATGAGGGCTCCATACTCCCCCCCCGGACTAGTATCAAAAAAGACCTTTTACAAAAAGATTCTTAGATAATATTCTTAACATAAATATGCTTAATAAATTAAAAGTTGTTCCTAACTCCCTAATCTCAACACAAATATAAGCTACACCAAAAATAATGAAGCATGTAAACAATCTAAACTATTTCGTTGCCAATGGGGGTCCATGATCAAGATATCTGATGATGATGATTCAACTGTCCGATCATCATGTCTGCCTGATCCAACGATCTGATGTCTCCATCAAGATCTTATATGCAGCCTACATGCATATCCCCAATGTGGGGTCTTCAAAGATACATGAATATGCACATGGGGTCTTTAACGTGGCTAGGAATGTGAATTGGGCCAAGTTGGCCCTATGTAATGGTTGTCTAGCCATGAATAGACTGGCTCAACCCTCCTCATTCAATATGGTGCTCGGATATCCTCATCAGTAGGCCTTATAGAAGAAAAAAAAAAATTTCAAATGTTTCTTGGATATTCGTGGTAACCTTAAATGGTTGTTCTATTCAGCTAGGCCTCTTGTTTCTCAATGGGTGGCGGCCTCTCTTTAGTGTGAGGCCCATGGGTGGGTTTCTTTTCTTCTTCTTCTTCTTCTTCTTCTTTTTTGGCTTACAACCAAGGGTGTTTTGTTGCCTTTTTCTTTCTTTTTTCTGTGTTCTTTCGGCTTTACGGATTTTAAATAAATTTTCATCCTTCAAAAAGCCATTTACTTTGAAGATTACAACACTAAATTGACCACATCTTGCTAGATTCATCGTCGATTTGGTATTATTTTCATAATTTTCTAATTATTTGATAATATGGCCGTTTTTTTGTGTGAAAAATACCCAAAAAATTGTCATTTTTTAAAATTAACATCGAGCATGCATCGTTCCAATTGATATAGGATGAGTATGATGTACAAATCCATGTGTTTATTTTGTCATCTTAATGGCATTTTAAAAAATAATAATAATAAATTTAGAAGAATAGTGAATGTTGTGAAAATTAGCAAAAAATTGTCATTTTCTTTATTAATATGGAGTGTGGATGGTTCCAAGTGATGTAGTATGAGTAGATGTACAAATCCAGGTGTTTCTTTTGTCATCTTAATAGCATATTTAAAAAAATAAATAATAAATAAATAAATCCTTTCGATGACTAGTGACTGTTGTGAAAATTACCAAAAATTGTCATTTTTTTAATTAATATTAAGCGTGGATGGTTCCAACTGATGTGGGATGAGTAGATTTAAAAATCCATGTGTTTATTTTGTCATCTAAATAGCATTTTTTAATTTTATTTTCTATTTTTTTATTTTGAATGTACAGTGATTGTTGTGAAAAATACCAAAAATTTGTCATTTAAAAAAAATAATAATATTGAGTGCGGATGGTTTCATCTGATGTAGGATGAGTAGATGTATAAATTCATGTTTTTGTCATTTTAATAGGAAATTAAATATTGGAGTTTTGCACTCAATCCAATGCTGTCAGGTTCATAAAATCATCAGACAAGCTGAGACAGAATTCTCATGAAAGAGTGGACTGTTATGCAACCACAGCATGGTTAAAAAAAAAAAAAAGCATGCATATTTGGAATCCTCTAAATATTTGGGATTTTCCCAATATGTTTTCAGTTTTTTACCTTTAAAAAATATATTACAGGGGCATAATAGCCATTATGGGGGGCATAACAGCCATTACGTGTAAGGTATTGATAGGGACTGTTATGCCCACAGACACTGTTACACGCCTTGATGAGGATTGGATTGAGTGCAAAACTCCAATATTTATGCAATCATAAGCATGGTAAAAAAAAAAAAAAGCATGCATATTTGAAATCCTCTAAATATTTGGGATTTTCCCAATATGTTTTCAGTTTTTTACCTTTAAAAAATATATTACAGGGGAATAATAGCCATTATGGGGGGCATAACAGCCATTACGTGTAAGGTATTGATAGGGACTGTTATGCCCACCGACACTGTTTCACGCCTTGATGAGGATTGCTAGATCGTCTCTTTGGTCGAAACGGGCCCACTTCTACCATTCAATTGTTTTCGTTAGATTTTGATATCACTAATAAATGGCAAGAGGAAGTGAAAGAAATCACAGGAAATGGACACCCAAAGAGATCACACGCCATTAGAGCATTTAGAACAAAGTGAAAGGGGATTGTGACATGGATACTCACTTTAGAAACGATGCCTAGCTTCTCTAACTTTTGGACTGCATCTACCACATCAAAATTGCAATGCTCACCAAATTCTTCCTGAATTAGTTCTTCACACCGGACGTCAAGCTCCTATAGATACATTTTTAGAAGCCAAGAGTCAGCAAGCTTCCATGGCATCTGCATGTTTTGACTTCCAATGAAAGATAACACTAAAAAAAAAAAGAATAAAAGTCTACAACATCATCCAAGTATCTTGAGATTTCCATACCTGAACTGTGAGTTTACCCTGCTCCATCAAAATAAAGAATGAAATTATGACCTCTTTGACCTGCACATCCAAAGTATGAGATGACATGAGTAATCAGCAAAATGCCACATTGGAGACACCTGCAGAGTCAACTTGGCTTTGTCGAGGCTCATGCTGTGAAGAGGATAGCTTCAAGTTATACCAATCACTTGAAAAACTCAACTAATATTTGAAAACTCAAAAAACCAGGTGATACCAAGTTTTTATAGCTCGATAAACTAAGTCACAAGCAACTTTTGAGTTAACTCGGACTCAGGCAGCCCGTCAACAAATCCAAGTTGGGTTTCGAAACTTGTAAAAGTATTCAACACTATTGTATTTCCTATGGATTAAAATGTAGGTGTAGGTGCCTTAAAGCAAGCTGCACCTCACTAGAACGCAGCAACTCCTCCACTGTACGCATGACGTATATACAAGCAAATTTTGACAGTCCAAATGGCGAGTCCCATCTCAGATGGATGAAGCGTGGCCTGAAACTCAAACTGATTAGATGATCTTAACAATCTGATTTCACCTGTTAGATTTGGACTTGTGATCATTTTCTTTCCAACATCCACCAGATGATAACCAATTGACAGTTAGGGTCATCCAAATATTTCATGGCATGCCCCATGCACATTGGGCCAAAGACCTGCAGTTTTTGTTCAACATCCAACTGAAAGCGGCTAGGATCTTACTATCTGGAAGATTCTGGGCATTGTTCATCATGGTTTTTAAGACTCAGTGACTTGGGACTGACTCATTTGGTCCTGAGTCAAGTTGCGACTAAACACCTGATTTGAGGTGAGGACCCAGATTGTACTTGCCGGAGACAGGTAACTCAGACAAGTCATCAATCCATGTTGCCCATCCACAACGAGTCCCAACATACAAAGGCTCTAGACCACTGAACCATGGCCCACTTGTACAAAATTGAAAGGTGGCTACACTATGCTTATCATCAGGTCCAGGATCATACGATTCCTCAGCAATGCATCTTTAAAGGTTGGTACCTACTTCTTGTTGAATCATGTCGTCGCACAAGTGAAGCAGGGTGCCTCTGCCACTATCCAACTGTTTGTCATACATTGACTGTGTAATTAAGTTCTGATATGTTGACATATTTTGCTGAAACCTACATCGCAGTAAATGTAACTTGACACAAGTTAGAAATCGAACATCTCAATGTAAAATCCGGGGCGTTACATTGGATTAAGGATCATATAATCCTCAGGATAAGATGTATTGTAAAACTTACGTGAAGTAGATTTTTGCACAATAACCAATCAGTCCGGAAAAGATGGCTATAAGAACCCAAACATCAGCTTTAGGCATTTCAAGTGAACCAACTAGGGCAACCTGAAAAGAAATGATGGTTGTGCTAGATTCGAATGGAAACAGATGGAGGAGGGAAAATTTATTGAACTACAAAAATATCAAAAAGACTCACCAGCCCAAGCACAGCAGAAACAAGTAACTTAACCCAGTCCATCGGAGTTAAACTTGGATTTTTCTTTTCTGGCTATAAGAAAGTTAGTAAACAGTCCAACATCAGCTACTGAATCAAAAATAAAATACACTTTTAAACCAAAACTTATGGCTGAAATAACTCACCAGAACTAGTTCCATATCAGCCATAGGGATGTTTTTGAAATGCTTTACATATATCCCTCGCTCCGTGTTGGTCTTGGTGCTGGCCCGCCTGAAAAGTTACCAACCTTATCAGCCATCAATGACAAATATGCTACAAAGTCCTTACATACTCATCATTACAAGCAAGTGCATTAGCAGGGCAGCTTTTGAAGGAGAAAATAAGGAAACCACCTAGGATGCAAATACGCAACATGACAATTGTTAATTGACTCTGATTCAATATCGGAAATTGAAAGACTGATTTCTGAATCGAATTCTATTCGAGTCGAAGCTTTTGAATATTGATCCCAGTGGAAATGTTCTATCTCCATTCTGGAACCACAATGCCTTGTCAAAGATACCAAATGGAAGAGCAATTACCTGTAGACAACAATAATCCGATCAAAGGTTGGCTCTTGTATTTCAATCCTGCCAAACAGATTCCGTGTGCTGGAGAGACAGAATGTGAATGTTATGGAAGGTCAATTATAATTGTGAATGCAAGTGTCAACGCATCATCATATGTTCAGAACTGAATTCTACACATCTGACAGTACCTTAGTACCATGTTTTCAATTCGAATTCGTTCGACAAATAGATCTTCTTGCTCTGTGTCATCAACTATCTCATCAGTTTTCTTTGGATCTATTGGGATCCTCGTGCTTCTCTTCCTCGACAGGATCCGCTGCAGTCTGAGAGTATCATAGATTCATAACCAACATGCATAGACCAATCTTTCAGAGTAAGAAAGTGTGCTGACAGCAAGAGGGAGAGATAGTTCCAACACATTAGGGAGGTATTATAGAGTATGACCATCAGCAAACATACAATTTCCTGACATGCAGATTCGATGTAAGACACCATGGTTCGATGATACAAACCTTTGAGTTGACGGGCCTTGTCTGGGCTGGGGAATGCTTCGAGAATCATTTAGATTGGATCAATAGGTTAAGGAAAAAACAACAATCATCTAATTCAACGGATTCAGTTGGGATCTTCCAACATGGGAGATTTACAAGGAGCCCTCTGCCCACAATTGTACCCATCAAATCAATGGCCTAGATCACTGACCATGGGCCACCTATCTGGAATCATGAGTGTTTGCAGATAGCAGGACTAATAATTCCTCTTCAGTAGGAAAAGAGTATCTTACCTAGTTACTCCAAGAAACCATGACCAGATGCGTGCAATGATCATATCCAATTTTTCCATGAAAAAGAAATCAGTTGTACGGTCAATTCCGATCCCCCGACGGAAAATTATGTACTTCACATGCATGACATGTATCCAAATTAGTCTGAGGTTATTTAGAAGAGAAGAAAATTATTAAAAAATAAAATAAAAATAAATGACAGGAAAGAGTTATAGCTGATTACCCAAGTCACAAAATGATATAGTGGTATTAAAAAAATGCTGAAACATCATTCAACATATTCAAAAGCAAATCAAAATTATGTAGATAACAGTACCTTATCATGAAATTCTGGGAGATTATCCTGAGGATGCTGTTCAAAAAACCTTTTCAAAAGTTTCTTGTCAAGCTGCATTTCTCCACATAAAAGTGAGGTTTATAAATAGAAGAAGAGCATAAAAATAGAAACTAAAAAAGGAAATTCTAGAACTCGAATAAAAGCATGCAGTGATATGGAAATAGAATGTGATTTGGAACCTTTGATTCATCTACTTTGATGGGTAGATTTAGGAGGTATTGGCCAGACTGTGCGACGTCAATCTCTTCATCAGTCACTATCTTATAATTACTCTTGTCCATTACCTACATGAATGGAAAAAAAAAAAAAAAAGATAGAAGCAAAACCAAAGCTCAATACAGGGAATCATTCTCCAATAAATAGTATGGAAAACATTTAAATAATAATAAAACATTGCCTGAGAGGATGCAACAGCCAAATGACCTGAAACAAGTACACCAGGAAATTCTGTTCAAGAACATCAATCTCTTCAGAAGATAACTTCTGTTGCTCCAATCTTTGAGCTCCATAAATGGGATCAAAGAGCGAGTAAAGTTGCTACAGAAACAAGGAAGATGTCAAATGTAAATCCAAGAAGAAAAAATCTAGATTCATACATGATAATTCTAAGAAAAACTATATAGTGATGATGCATCTGGATGGAGATTGTGTCCTGACATGCCAAACTGTACATATTGGGCCCATGTTTTGTTGATTGAAGCCATTGATCTGGACAGGGGATTCATCAAAAATCTTCCAGATGGATTCCTATCCATCCAATCTCATTCCAAGGTCGTCGATGTATATTTTCCTCAACTGTCTGGCAGTAGGCTGCAAATCAAAGAGTTAAGATTTTCCAACTCAAGGGATTTGACATACCCCCCTTCCACAATTCGGCTAACAAATCAGCAATCTGGATCATTAATCACGGGCCCAACTTGCATGGGCAGTGTATCAGGAACAATTCATGTTCTGATCCATCAAGACCCAACATTATCTCTAAGTGAAGGA
Organism: Magnolia kwangsiensis; assembly: GCA_037074715.1. Classification (NCBI taxonomy): domain Eukaryota; kingdom Viridiplantae; phylum Streptophyta; class Magnoliopsida; order Magnoliales; family Magnoliaceae; genus Magnolia; species Magnolia kwangsiensis. The sequence goes on along the minus strand of CM073574.1, from coordinate 166,383,586 downwards.
AACCGGGACATTAACATACCATCAGATCCTCGAATTGTAGAAAATACCAAGCACGAACAGTATACTCAACTCTCTTGCAGAGCTTCAAAAACTCATTCCGGTCGGAACTATGTTCTACAAGAACATCAAAAACTTAATACAAAAGACAAAATAGAAAACATGAATGTTAAGAGAACCTGTGAATACTGGCCAATTCAAAACCAGGTGGAACTTTCAAATTTTGAAAAACCATTTCTAAAGCAAGCAACCCGTGCCAAGAAACACCATTGTTATTGAAAGCAAAAATATGGAGTGTGAAATGTATGAACTTAGTCAACCTAAATGTGCTTGTGGAGAAGACAAATTCATAATCCAAATTCAAGTTGGATGTCGATGATTCAGTCCAAATCAATTTTGGGACTATGAACCACCCGCATGGATGCCAACCAGATCATTAGTCTGGTCACCCTAGATATGTACCAGGCATATAGAGACATGCTATAGGGAGCCTAGTCTACAACACGGCTAGCCAGCTCTCATATCTTTGCCCCTACCAAAATCAAGCCAAACCCGTATCTAGAAATCAATTCAATTGAAGGGAAGGAAGCAACGGTGGAATACATTATGCAGGCCGTTCTTTTTTCTTTATAAGGAATGGGTGTTAATTCAGCCAGATTTTGCAGGGTAAACTTGTTTGGCAATTTCAAGGGATTGGGAATAAGTTGTTTTCGTGTGATTCTTTGTCTTTATCTTTCAAAATCAGTGAGGTGATGAGAGGATCACCTGTCCCAAGGTTTCCTGGGATGTATGTTTTTGGGTGCTTAATGAAATTTGTCATTTCAAAAAGAAGCAGAAGAAAGAAAGAAATTCAATTTCTAAAAAAGCAAACTCAGGAATGGACATTATCCAAAAACATCAAAATATCTCTACACAAAAAAGACACCCAAAAACAACCTGCAAAACCCTGACTACTTCAAAAGCTGAAAACCAAGACAACCCATCCAAATTCAATAAAATCATGAACACACCCATGCAAGAAGCATCAAAATGAGGAATTGTATGATCCCCCTTCAACTGAAATGCATGGTAACCTCAGGTCTTGATCCTACAACTGGGCCCATGGCAGTGATCCAGACCATTGATCTGATGGGCCCCGCTCTGTATGGACCATACCCCAAAAATTTTCCAGACTGGAAGGTTCTAACACTGAGATCATTGGAAACTAAGAAAAGAATAGAGCAGCATCTACATTCATTGGAAAAGAGGCCAGATATGGGATGCCTAGGAATGATTTTTATTTTATTTTTGTCTGGGAGCAGTCCATCCATCCACTGCCCTCCTGATCAGATCAACGGACTGTATGACCAAAAAGTTAGCCCAATTAAAAGGATGCTGGGGCCGTATGTGTATTCCTGGGACCAAGATCATATAATTCCTCGAAAGAGAAGTGCAGTTGAGAATGAGATGAAATGAAGTTCCATATAAATATGACTCAATGAGGTATGCCACAATCACACAGAAAACTGAATTAACCAGAATTCAAGAAAATCACGAACAACCACATTTAAAAAATAAAATAAAATAAAATAAAAAAGTAATGAAAATTTTTATTTCGAAAAGCATGCAAAATGCCAAATTGAAACACACCAATACAATCCTAAATCACTCCCAAAAGCATTCAAATTCAAAAAAGTCACAAAACATAAACATAGAAAACAACAAAAAAGGAATTCAAAAAGAAATGCAAAATACCAAAATCGAACACAACAACACAGTGCGAAATCACTTCTAGAAACGGAAAACTCAAAGGAAACAATTTCAAATACAACAAATCACAAACACCCCAACAAGAGATTGCAAAAGGAACTTCTAAATACCAAAATCAAACACAACAACACAATTCCAAATCACTTTGAGAGACGTAAAACCGAAGAGACCTAATTCAAATCCAGCAAAATAAAAAAACACCCAGATAATAAAACACATCAAGAACGACAAAACCAATAAAAAATCGCATCTAGACCCAAAAATAATAATAAATAAATAAATAAATAAAACAGAAGAAATGAAGCTCTATAGACACATACCGATCAGATAAGCCAGTTTCATGATAAGCTTGGGTTTCATTATCGAAACAACGGATTCTCTCTCCAGACGTATGACATCCTTGCTCTTTTCACCAACCATCGCTGCGAAAGAAGAGAAGAACGAGCACTATCGTTCGAGACGTGAGCAGGCGAGAGAGAGATTTGAAGATGTCAAAAGCTCAATGTCCAGAAATGAGAAGGAAAGGGATTTTCCGTTACTTCGATTTCATGCTTACAAAGCAAGAAAATTCCCGAAAAATCAGCATCTCTCCATCTTCTCTTTTCCTTTTTCTTTTCTGTAACCGCCTCGCTCTCTTCTTCTGTTTATAATTTGTACTCTCTCTTGAAATTTTGAAGAAATGCAGTTAATTGTTCTCGCCCGCACGTGCCAACCTGGCATACGTGTGCAATATCCGGTCTTCCGCCAGGTGGGCCCCTCAGATTAGAGTGATGGACGGTCTACGCAGAGTTTTCGAGGGAGACGCTGGCAAGCGTCCTCCTCCACTTACACCGTGGCTTCAGGACCCACCTAGCGACGGACGGTCTTGTCAGGGCCTTTATGACGTGTGATTCATCCACACCGTCCGTTCATTTTAATAGATCATTTTTCCAGTAGGAGGAGTATATAAGGCTCAAGTGGACCGCGCCATAGGAAGCAGCGTGGGGATTCAAGTTCCACCGTTTAAAATGTCTCGAGGGCCATGTAAGTTTTGGATTAAGCTAGTATTTAATGATTTTCCCTCACCTACGTCCGTGTGACTCAATGGACAGGCTGGATGGCTAAAAAACATCACGGTGGGCCCCAGTAAGATTTCAACTGTAGCCGTCAGACCCCTATCTGATTAACGACAAAGACCTCACTCGTGTGATCTTTGGCACACGTGCCACGTCTTGTGGGTCCAACTGCACATATCCCACCTGATGTTTTCCCGTGGTAGAGAAAGGAAGTTGGATTGTAAGTATAATGATTAATCTGGTCCCTCCAATTGGTGGGCCATCTCATGGATGGATCACTCCTTAAATATTCTAGTTATCGGGTGTGCGTGACTATTGAAACTTAGCCATTGATCTAAAGCTTCTTCGACCATCCAGAAACTGGCATTTGCTCTAACGGTAATCAGCATCCAATGGATACGATTTCTGAATGCAAGAGGTGTCCCGCTATTGGACGGTCCAGATCCATCAACGTAAGAAAGCATCAAAGGAAATAATCTAGGAGAGCAGGCCATATCATAACTGCATACTAATGAAATTATAACGTGCGATTTTATTAATTTATCGTACATGCGTTATCTATCACCAAATAAATATTTTGGTCCATTAATTTAGTGCCCGGCCTATTTTTTTGGATTCCTCGCTGTTTAGATTAAGGAAAAGTCATTTTCCTTGAAACGTTTTTATATTTTCCTCTCAAATGCTTCTTTTATCTCCTTCCTTGGATTAAAAAATTCTATCTTACCAGAAACGGAAACAATGTGATTTTTTTTTAAGGAAATTACTTCTCTATCTCATCAAGTACCCCACACGGTTGTCATATGTGCCACTACTCAAGAGTCTGACATGGCTAGAACCCCGAAGCAGCGATGTGGGTTGGGACCGTGACTGTAGGGCTCACCTCGATGTATGCATTGTATATACACGTTGTCTATCTACTTTGATATCTTATTTTATGATATGGTCTAAAAATGAAGTTGGTACAGATTTTGGGCAAAGCACACTAGAGGTTATTGGTTATTAAAAATCTTTTATAGGTCAAAAAAGACTTTGGGTAAGTTAATATTTTTATTTTTTAACTCTCACCCGAGTATGGGTGACATTATCGACAGGTTGGATGGTGTTTTGGCCAATTCGGCTACACATGAGGCTATGAGTGTGGCAAGGGCTTGCATTCGGAATATGATGTGCAGACATGCCCAAGTCTACTTGACTCAAAAGTTGAGTTAAATTGCTAGCGTTTCACGGAATTGAGATGAAAGGATTAGAAATTGAATTGAGATTTTGTCATCCTTTCAATCTGTTCAAACGATTTGTTAAAAGGTATAGGTTAGCCCTTCTAAATAGATTCTTTTTGTTTTGTGATAATATACATGGGTATACCGTACTTCATACATATTCTTTCAACGTTATTCACTACAATAGTTCGGCAGTAAAAAAATAAAAAAAGAAAAATAAACAAAGAAAAAAAAAAGAAAAAAGAAAAAAAAAGAAGAGGCCCAACCTAGTTTTAAATTGGTCTAATTAAGTAGGGTTGGGCTCATGCCAAATCATGTCGGGTTGTGGGTTGGGGTCAGGCCAAATAGCATCTTCGGTTGTGGATTGGGGTCGGGCCAAGTCAGGTCAGGTAAAAAGTGTACCCCATTTAGATTAACGGGTTATGCTTGGGTTTAGGCAACCTAACTCAACCCACTCATATATTTAATCAATGGGGGGACCAAATGACCCCATGCAACCCATAACCCGAGACCCTTGCAATGTGTCATTAACCCAATCCTAAAAGCGTAGAGATTAAAGTTAATATATGTATCTGTTAGCGGGTTCGGGCACTAAGGGCCGTTTAGATCATAAGTTGTTTAAGATAAATTACTTATTTCATAAATAACTTATTTTAGTTTCTATTTATTAAAAAGATAAGTATATTTGATAAACAACCTAATCATCAACTTTTTTCTCTTTTGTCTTTTCTTATGTCTCTCTTCATAACTTATGAAAAGGAGAGAAGCTATTAAAAAAAAATAACTGAAATGGTTAAATATTTTTGAGTAAAAAAGTTACTTATAACTAATTATAAATCAAACTTACTTATCTAAAATAAGGTACAACTTATATACCGCTGTAAGTTAAAAAAGTAAATTATTCGGTGGTATCTAAACGGACCCCAAACGACCAGGTCGGGGGACTGAGTAATGGGTAGCGGGTGCGGATGGCAAGATTTCCTGACCAGTTTATTACATGGGTCAAGATGGGCAGACCCGACCCTAACCGAACTCGACCGACTGCCAGGCCCATCCAAGACATCCCAGCCATTTATTGGGTGGGATCCACCTTGTAGATGATCCACTTTTTTGGCCATGTTCAGCTATAACATTGGCCACACGTGTGCAAACGGAACTGGCCAGCTTCGTTAGACCGACTGACTTCACATACGTGAGGCTCATCGGATAGCAAATATGAGTTTGGGCCTGTGATCCACGCGTCACCCACCTGGTACATGGCCCGCACATGTGAAATCATGCTGCATTGGCACGTGTGGCTGCTTGTAGACGGGCGTATAGGTTTAATCAGGTCATTCGTCTGGCAGATATCACAAACCAACAATCCGATGCCGTTCATGAAAGTGGCTAAAACTAAATGAACGGTCTAGATCCTGTCGATGCTATGCACGCTGAAGCAACCTTATAATATGTAGTTCGAATGAGCAGATAAGAATGACGACATTGCATGTCAGGCAAAACAAGAGCCATGCAATTATTTCCACATATTTAATCAAATGCAATTATTTCCACATATGTAATCAAATCAAAAAGGTAGCTCAATGGAAGCTTCCTCCTTTGTCGACATTATCACGGAAGTGGATAGCATGGGACCCGGGCACAGATATTTCTGTGCTGGGGGCTGTGTAGGCCACAGATGTTCGTGACAAATCCAATCCGTCCATCTGTTTTGCATGACCACGGGAATCTAAAAATCAGGCAGATTCAAAACTCACGTGAGCCATACCACACGAAACAGTGGGATTGAACGCCTAGGGGTGATATTTCTACCGACAGTTTATCTGAGTAGTACTAACCCTGTGAAAGGTTTGGATGTCATATAAACATCTTGGTCAGCTCCAGGAAGGCTTCAACGGTGGACATTTCCGTTCCCAGTATTTCATTTGGTGTGGCCCACCTGAGTTTTGGATCTGCCTGATTTTAAAACTCCTGGCCTATTGTGGTCTTTCAAAACAGATGGAGTGGCCTTGTCACGGACATCCGTAGGCCCCACAGGAATATGAGAGTGAGAGTGAGAGAGAGAGAGAGATTCATGTCTGGAATGACGAAGCTTTTATTGAGTAAAGAGAGAGAGAGAGAGAGAGAGAGAGAGAGATTCATGTCTGGAATGACGAAGCTTTTATTGAGTAAAGCAGCTGCAAACGCAGCAAAGAGAGATTCATGTCTAGAATGACGAAGCTTTTATTGAGTTAAAGGCATTGATGTCTTCTAGCCTCCAAAAATATTGGAAAAAATCTACCCAGAGATAGAGAGAGACTAAAGTAAAAATAACTAACTTACCTGCCGAAAAAGGGATGTATTGGAACCCTCCCGTACATGCCAAAAACCTTCCCCTTGCATATATATATACATTTACCTCAGTACCTCAGATGGTTATATATAGATACATATGCACAACTAAAAAAACCATTGCTTTCATTGCTGGATATCACCTTCCCCATCCGCTCTCTCCTCTCTCCCAAGATGGCTTATGAGATCTCACCCAAGAAGATCAAACCTGCCTCAAATGTGAGACACTAATCAGGCTTACTGATTCCAAGACCTCAAAAATGGTGTCCCAATCGGATCATGTAGGCTGGAATTTGGGTGCGTTAAATTCATCATCCATGACGTGTTGTTCGCTTTCAGGGCCGCAGTAGCAGTGGCTGCAGCAGCTTCACGCACATTCAAATAGCCTAGTTGTTGAGAGGAGTATGCGAACATATCACTGTTGCCTGAAATGCCCCCACCCACGAAGTTTGTAGCAGGAATCAATTGCCCCAAGCTCATGGAAGCATACAGAGAATGGGACTGTAAGTTGTTACCCTGAGAGAGGACACTCAGAGCATCTGTATTTCTTCTATCTCCAACGCACTCACCTGCAGGGAGAGACTCTAGGTCAGACCAGCCATTACAAGCATGGTTCCCCTGAGAAAACCAGCCGGGACCTGACACTCTGCCATTTGCAGAGGATCGGAAAGGCGCTTCACGGATGGAATCAGCATCCCAGTCCTGCACATCCATGGGCAAGAAGGGTTCTTGGGTCTGGTACCTTCCATTGGAATATATGTTCTTCTGTGTAGCCTGATGCATGTACAGCTCTTTCTCTCTGATCCGTTGCTGCTCAAACAGCCGCTGCTGTTGATCCTGGAACTGCTGGGGAAAATGGTTGTTATCAGGTGGACCATCATTCATCGTCAGGAAGTGTAATCCAGATTGTTTCAGGCTGTTCATACTCCCGCATGTGTAAGACTGCAACAAATCTTGCCCACTGAAAGACTCTGGAATTAGCTCGTTGCAGTCTCGGTCTGTGTAACTGGAGAACAAAGGCGCCCCTTTGTCAATATGCAGAGATGGACCAACCTCTGATGAGGGTCTAGGTAACAAAGTTTCTCCAGCTTCTTGTTTAAGCATTTCAGTTTCCAAATCAACCAGGCAGGATGTGTATTCTTCGACTTTCTGTCGCTTCCCGAGCGGTGACTCCCCTGCAGATGTGTATTTGTGGCTCATTGTAGTAGCATGGTAAAAAGAATCCGGCAGACTGCCTGCCTGCCAGACTTCTTTAGCAGCGTCATCGGGAGCTTCTGGTTCGCCATCATCCTCTATAGGATTCTGGTTTTCTTGGAACTGCGAAAGAATCAGAGCACCTTTCTGTTTCGGGATCTCTTGGTCACAATTTTCTGAATCCAGAAACATGGACCCACCTTCATGATGACCGTTGAGAGGACTTGGATGCCGAGGTGGACTATGATGGGTGGAGGGAGCAACAGAGTCGCCATTCTCTTCATGATTCTGCACATCAATGGCAGGACAGTTTTCCATCCCTCCATCATATCCATGCTCTTGAAATGAGGATGCTTCTGGCTTCTCTTTCTCCTTATCCTGACCATGAATGCCATCAAATGTCCAAGTTAACACCTTATGGTAGGTCATGACAAACATTCAACTGTTTGATTGATAGAGGAATGCCAAGTGAACTCATGCAGGTACACTTCTTCTTTTTTGCACTTGCCTGTCACACTTAAAAAATCCAAGCCACTCATCATGGTCACACTGAGTAGATTCCTTGGCCAAAAAAATCAGGCTAGTCTGCTGATTAGGTAGCCCAGAATGTACACAAGAAATGGGTAGTTGATCAACCATCCACATTCACTGTACACATGGACTTCCTAATGAGTTGAAAAGCCTGATTTTTGGGCCTCTACATCTCCATGGTGGCCCAAACTTGATGTCCTGGATCTTGAACATGTGTGCCATGGTGACACTTGTGTGAAGCCCTCAGTCCATTTTGTCAAAAACACTAAGCATTCATCTTCACTTATAGCATACAACACCAAGACCACTACAAAACCGATATTGTTTGGGAAACAGCGCTCAGATGATGACATAGTACTCTATTTTCTTATAGCATTCAGCAATTTATGGAAAAAGAAAAATCAAGAATCAGATGAGGAATTTGGCAGATGATAGTAATGAGTCTCAAAATTCTAATGATATGCTGCCTTGTTTGGGATTAAGGGGATGAAATTGTGAATTTAGTAAATCTACCAACTTGTCAAATTCATGGTCGGATTTGGATTTGGCAAATTCCAAATTCAGATGTTTGGGAATCGAGCAACAAATCCATGGATTTGGGGAGCATTTATTTCAAAGAAATTACTTTTTTTTGCTTTTATAAGTCTCTTATAGTCTTTACTTCTTCTTCTTCTTCTTCTTCTTCTTCTTCTTCTTCTTTTCGAATCCATGGATTGATGGAGGTGCAACAAAAAACAATGCTCGCCTGTTTGTGAATTTGTTAAATCTACCAACTTGTCAAATTCATGGTTGGATTTTGGATTTGGCAATTTTGAAATTCGGATGTTTGGGAATCGAGCTACAAATCCATGGATTTGGGGAGCATTTATTGCAAAGAAATTACCCTTTTTGCTTTTATAAGAGTCGTTTTGAGGATCTGTGAAGTCTTTGCTTTTTTTTCTTCTTCTTCTTCTTCTTCTTTTCAAATCCATTGATTGATGGAGGTGCAACAAAAAACAAACAGGAGAGATTTGAAATACGTGGATTTCACAAATCCCTTACCACAAACAGCCCCCCTTATAGGAAAGTTGTTGAAGAGAAGTTTTATAAAATCAGCCAACATGGTGATTGATTCACTGATCTATTCGTAAGACTGGCCAGATTTTATGACAATCAAAAAATTGAAGTTGCTTTTCCTCCCCAGATTTCTTTTTCCGACTTAGGGTGAACTGGGAGCTATTTCACTAATTTTGAGAACACACCTCCCTGCAATCACTCAAAACAAGGAAAAAGAAAGAAAGAAAGAAAGAAAGAAAAGAAAACACCGTCCTTGTACCTCCCTCCACCCCCAGATCTTTCCTTCTCATGTTCAATTATTACTAGCACTAACCCACCTCGAGCATAATTTCATCACTCCTATGGCACATGCCTTTCTTTTATTCTAAACCAGTGCTTTTTATAGCTCTCGTACGCTACATAGCGTATGCAGGTAGCGTAAGCTACAAAGCATGTAGCGCAGGTAGGGTACACTACCTAAAACCTCCTCCTTTTTAGTTCATCACCTATGGCAGTGACTCATCCCCATCACATGTGGCACTACATTAGATCAATCCGGAGCATCCAAATTGAAGTCCATATCATGGATACAGCATTTAGATCAATCCGGACCATCCAAATTATGGTCCATATCATGAATTTGTGATGTTTCAATAAATAAATAAAGAGGTCACACTTAGAGATGTCTAAAGGCAAAGAGACAGATTTTGCATGGAAATATGTGATTGGCGATCCAGATTTGCAGTCAAGAACTCATAGGAATTATGCATTTAGTAAATTTTATCATATTTTTCTATTATTTTAATTAAAAAATATTTAGTATCGTGTAGCTTACGCTGCACAATATGGAGGGCCAAATGGTACGCTATATGCTACATGCTATTTAAAACATTGTTCTAAACTTTTCTTTTGGTTAGTTTTGAATGGTTGTCTCCATAGCTTTGTCAAAGCTTTTTATCAGCACAATTGAATCAAACTCAGTACAAAGACCAGTACCTGAGTTAAATCCAAAGTATTAAACACTCGATTGTGAGTTCATGTAATGTCACAAGATCACATCTCATTTTGTAGAGCAAGAACTATGGAGTAGCAAAAGAGCATAACAGGATGAAGCGTCAAAAACAGTACAAGGATCACTAGACTTTCCCTGAGTGGGTTTGATGCAAATTGCAAAATTGAGTAATTGATGGGATGGGGCTTCAGCCAAGCAGAGTCAATTTTTTTTAAAGGCTTGGCGAGATGGTTCAAAATCCAGGGACAAATCTGTTCACAGACCTGAAAGGAATTTACATTCAAAAGGATAAAGTAGCAAACCTCATCCATTGAGGTTTCTTTCATTTCCACAAGTTCTTGTTCCAATGATTTCCTGCATCGCTGTCTCTGCAACTGTCCTTCTCTCCAGTGTGAAAAAGCTGCTGGGATATTTCTTCTTGCCACTTGTAACCTAGAAACAGTATAAAACTTTCAGAAAACCCAAGATCATTTATAGCTGCTAGATAAGGGCCCATTTGGAACGAATGAGAATCCAAACTTTACAGATCTTCATCCAAGAAGATATGAATCCAAAGAAGAAAAAAAAAAGCCAGACATTTGATTTCTTCAGCACATCACTTTCCTTTCATCACCCACTCAAGGGGTAGGCTAAAACATGCCCTAGATTAATTAAAAGGCTTGGGAAATACTTACCAATGCTCATGCAACTTCTTCTTTTCTTCCTCCTCAAATACTTCGTACGAATGTATTTGTAAGCTCTTGACATCACCCAACACATGATTAAGAGATCTGGATTGAATGCCGTTGCCACCTTGCTCAATTTTCCTGACCAGTTGATGCTGCCTTTTGCTTATCTGAAATGGTTAAAGGTGGGTGATCAAGCCAAGTTTTTAGGAAGATCAGGACCCGTATGGTTTATTTGGTTTTAGGATTCCATGCAAAGATATCATGTGATTGTGCAAAAAAATAGGGAAAAATAATGTAGCATTTTAATTTCCCAACCGAGCTGATATATCAACATCATCACCCTAAAGAGAGAGGGAGAGAGGGAGGGAGGGAGGGAGGGAGAGAGAGAGAGAGAGGGAGGCAAGGAGAGAGTGTCTTGGGACCTTGAGATAAGATAAATATTTGTCAGCATCGCCTGAGCAACCATTACTCTTGTCTGAAATTTCTTCTTTTCTAGCATTAGGAACTGCTTTTGCCCTTCCTGAAGCAACCAACGAACTTTTTTGCTTGTGTTTCTTAAATCCTTTCCTGCACAAAGGAAGGGATTACTTTGAATCCATTTTGCTTCAAATATGCAATACAAAACAAATAATTGAATGCCTTGAATATATCAATTCCATTCTTACATGCAGAGGTGCATGACATTGTATTAGAAACAAAAACTTTACACAGTTCAACAATTAACAAATTTAACACCAGCCCCATTAAATGTTCAAAAAAAAAAAAAAAAAGCACCGCAGTCCCATTATTTACATTGAGAATATATTGGACACTCCCAAAACTCAAATGCTGATCTCAAAAGTCAATTGGGCTAAAACAAAAGACAGAAGATTCTTTCACAATAAAGCCGATTTGCCCGATTCATTGGTGCATATTTCTGCCTAGACGCAATGAAGCAGTCGCAAGCTATGCATATCTTGACCCAGAAAAATATGCGACTCACTCATAAATTGTATCGGTTCCCCATACTTCCACTTTTAACTATTAGGGAAAAAAAATGAGACTGTTGCAAGCTCACACTACGATCATCATGTACACAAATGAGACATTTGATTCATGTAAGAGAAGAAAGATTTCCCATTCCTTAGCAGGAAAGATATGTGGCCATGAAAGAGGGATTAAGTGGAACAGAATTGACCAGGTGGCAGAGTCGTGGAAACAATTGTTAATTCCACATATTTTGGACCTTAGCTCCATGGGACGATATGTTACTGCTGAAACATGGAAGAATTGAAATCTTAGATCAAAACATTGTATGGATGGTATGAACTGCCTAAACAAGAATTCTTGAACGATGAACAACCAGAGCCTCTTACTCACTACATCAAACAATTTACCATGCATAAACATAAGGATGACCTTTCAGGGCATGTTGCTCAGACCTTTCATGGTGCATGTGGCTGACATCACTAAAATAAATAATGAAAACACAAGCATAAACACTGGAAAGATATACAGGCACATCAGAGCCTGAAAACAGACTTCTTTTCAACTGCTACACCATTGTGAAATTTGCATAAAGATGATGTCATTTATCACGTTGTAGAAAACTAAAAACATCCACCACACAGGTATCACTTGTATCATACAAATGGAGATTGGTTTTGGACATCTAATTGTAGATCTTATAAGATTTCCATGTATGGCCACGTTTGAGGAAATGATGTATAATCCGCATATAGGGGAGCTACTATATATTCATTTATTCATCTAAAAGGCCTGTTTCCATCAACCAATGGCTATATTTGGAGATTTAATAGCAGCATGAATTCCATTTCTCACAGATTTCCTTATATCTCAGTAGTATGAAATATTATATACAACTGTATGGTTGTACAAGGCCATACGAAATATTTTATACAACTGTATGGTTGTACAAGGCCATACATTTGAAACACTAAATAGGACAACTGTATGATATATAAGAGCCGAAATCCCAACCAGATTGGACATATGATCCCACTGGTCATTCAACCCATTCGAAGCACAATCCAAATGGATCTGTCGACCCCCACAGTCTAACTGTAGCACTGAACTTGCTACAGACGAATTATCACACCCATGATCTAATCCTATCCTCGATCAGACCAATGAACATAAGGTGGCCCGAATCAGCATTTTGACAGTTAAATGGTTCATATCTTTAATCTGAACTAATGGATCCGTCTGTTCTTTGGTTAGGACCCTCTGCTGGTCCAGATCTTGTTTCAATAGCACATCTACTGGCCTGATCTTCCATTGGCCATCTTCTAGAATTATGCACAGCCCATCTGATGGTGATGATCGGCCTCGATACATAACTTTCACATTTAATGATGTCTTCTCCATCTTAGAAACTTTCTACTAAATATACAAAACTTTGCATGCTGAAATGGTGGGACGAAATTCACGTAGCCAACCCCAATTAATTGGAATAAGGCTTAGATGACGATGATGAATTATTTTTGCATGCACACAATGCAAGCCATGGACTCTCTGTGTCCTTTACAATTATTGTTGGGGGCCTTTGCACAAAACCTTAGGATCTAGCCTCCCAAAAACACTAGAATTATGGGATAATAAAGCAATGAAATAAATCAAAGCACAAACCACATGACACGAGATTTTTACGTGGAAAACCCTCATAGAGGTAAAAACCACGGGACCTAGTCCAGAGCAACAATCCACTATAAAGTAGAACGTTACAACCGATCACAAGCACACACCGCTTGGATCAAACCTTCTTCACTCACGCAGGAGTGAATAAACAATAAGAAAATAAAGAAAAACGGAGAGATATCACCGATTACGAGGACGTATAAGTGCTGAGATGTCAAGTGCACAGTAGATCACCTCTACGAGCAAAACCTCCCTTCCACAAGCTCTCTCTCTCTCTCTCTCTCTCACACACACACACACACACACACACCTCTGATAGCCCTAAACCCTTTACCAAACCCTTGTAAAACTTTAGAAAACTCTCTTGCATTACCTAGAACAGCCCTAGGTACCCCTATTTATAGTTTAGGCAACTTGCTTCCGCACCTCTTTGAAAACAACCTCAAATTTACGCAGTCCGCACAAAATCCGAATATGAATCCGCGTAACCTCGACTGGTCGAGCAGAGTCCTAGACCGGTGGAGCGGCCCACTCAACCGGTCGAGCACCTCCCTCTACTGGTCGAGCACCACGGAGATCTAAACCAATTTGCTCGCTAGACTTTGAGTCGAGCACCACTCGACCGGTCGAGTCAGTGCGTTCTCTCCTCTTTTTGAGGAGAAAAAACCCATCAATTATGACTGTTAAGTAAGACTCGTGTTCCTTTTTCACTGAGTGGATTGACTACTGTTGCAACGGTTTCAAAATCTTTGGAGTCAAACTCATTCCTATCAAATTATTACAATTTGCACAACAAAATAAAATTTTAGAGGTAACAACAATGCCAGGTGACTGAAATCATGAAGACATGAATGGCAATAGTTGACATTTCCTAACGTATAGAGTTTCAGTAACATGAGCAAAACCCGGATGTGATAACTAGGAGATTTAAGGCAACTCAGGTAATCAATTTAGTGTAGAGTGTCTTATTAAGCTCTCAATAGATCTAAAACCTCAGAAAGAAGAGGCTCAAGTACCTTTGCTGAGGTTCTCCACCCTTCTTGCCGACAATTCTTTTATTACTGATAGGCAGTTTGGGCCCTGTAAGCTGAAAGCAGGAATCAGCAGCACCTGCAATATTCTCTTGCAGATCACACTCTTTGGATTCATTTCCACATGACAGACTGTTTTCTGAATGCTTTCTCAAATGTCTGGTATACACAAAAAGTATTCAAGTGGCAGTCAGGATGGCAGGAGTGCAACTGAAAACTGTAGTGAAATATTAACCAGAATTCTATAGATAAAAATATTAATCAGAATTTGTAGGCAACAGTGTTTGTTTTAAAAAAATGTAGAATACTACGAAGATCACAAGACATCATCATCTTAGCCTTTCTCACAGCAATTTGGCATTGGCTTTTAAATGGAAGATTGGCAGAAGTGTTACAACCAGCTGTTCACTGGAGATCAACCTTCCTCTTTTGACCGGGATCTAGAGCTGGCCAAGGCAGAGGTTCTCATTTACAACTCTCGCATGCCAACATGATCCCATGACTCCCACCTAGACAGCATTTTTCATTGTCTTGAGCAATGTAAGATGCAAACCAGCATTTTGTTGTCACAAGCAACATGACGCAGACCAGCATTTTTGGTATGCATTAATAATATTAATTATGAAGGTGATGATGACGACTAGGACAGTAATATTATGACAAGAATGTTTCCATGTATGTAAATATTCAAAGAAGCTTGTCAGTGGCCCCTTGAAGCTATTCCTGAGGCAAGTCCGAGGGATGCAAGTGCATTCATATCATAACCTGCTGCTTATGGTGTTCCAACCATGCACCAAGAACTATATATGCTATATATGTGCATGTACTAACGTCCACTTAGTTTCGGTGTTCCAACCATGCACCAAGAACTATATATGCTATGTATGTGCATGTACTAACTGATGTAGGACCAATGCATGAACTCAAAAAATGTGAGAGATCAATCAGAAAATTTAATTAATTAATTAAAACTGCAAATTTTGTTACCATCATCACAAATATCATGATTCTAAGCGGAAATCATGCATAGTTTAAGCCTAAGTTGCCAAGCATCATCCTACAAGACCATTAAACATGAGAAACTAGGATCTAATGGATATAGAAACATCCAAATAGCATAAGGTTAGGCCTATTGTAAAAAGAAAGTCTAATACTACCTACGGTTTACTAGATTTGGGTGTATGTGAAGCTAAGGTTAGGAAAGTTTGGGAGGAAATGTGAAATCAAGGTTAAAGTGGAGGATTGAGCAAGGGGATTAAATGATTTAGGTATTAGGAGGTGGGAATTAGGGTTTTGGATGTAGGAAAATTAGGGATTTTAGGTTAATTGAAAGATTTGACGATCTAGGATTTTGGAATTTGGGGAAATTGAGAGATTTGGGATTTTAGGGTCAGGGTTAGGATTTTGGGGAAAGGTTCAAAGAGGCAAGGAGGACTAGAGGTATGGCCGTACAGACCAGCCCATAGGCTCGCACGAGTGGCTATACGGTCACACATGTGGGGTCTGGTCGGCTAGGGTTTGGTCTGTGACCTTGGGGTTTTGAGGGAAAGGATGATGGAGAAGAAAGGAAAGTGTTGGGATGGGATAGGTTTTGGATGAAGAACTAAGGAGATTTCAACAAAATACCTTGCACGAAGAAGAAAACTCAAATAGATATTTGGAAGCCTCGCACTCAAGTGCTTGAAGATAGGCATCCTACCGATCTTCGCTTCAAATAGCATGGAACAAGTCTTCACATTGCATGAAGAAGAAGAAAGAAAGGATTTTTGTTTTTGTTTTAAAGAGAATCACCCCCCCCCCCCCCCCCCCCCAGGCCTTTATATAGTCTCAAGAACTTGTCAAAATTACAAAATAGACCATGTTTAATGACTTTTGACCAAAATAACCCTAGTCTAATAAAAAACAAGTGAAACCACTCATAAGGTGTCTAAAGCATAAATGAAACATAAACTAAATCCTAGAACATAAATGTCCTATGATAACAAGAATGGTCCAAGATCAACGGCCCGATCATGTAATCCATGTGATCCAACGGCCTGATCGTCATGTCCCTCAAATCCAGCAGTCCAAATCGTTCCCTAAGGCAACCCATGTGCATCTTCCCAGTGTGTGATCTTCCAGATGCTCGCACACGCATATGGGGTCTACAACATGGATACTTGCCTAGCCTCAAAGAAATCGAGGCCCGCCTCCTACTCTGATACGCACGCAAAGGTGTAGGTGATATGATGTCCTAATCATTAACATTGACTTAGTTTCGGGGTCCAGTGATGAAGGCATGTTTAATGGTGTTACTATGTTGCATGGATGGCTTAGTTGGATCAAAAATTCCTTTTTTTCAATCTAAAATAGTGAAATTTTAAGTACACAATAAAAAGAATCCCCATCTACGGTAAAATGGCCACAACCCATTCACAAAAGTTTCCACTCCAATCTTTACAGCCAAGAATTCCGTGTTATTGTGAAACAACTCCCATTCCCCTCATCACAAAAGCAACCATAAGGGAATGCCGGTGATGGAATACTCATGCCACTGGATGTCAGTGCTTTCAAATTTGCTGAGGAAGCCACCGTGCTTCAAAGCCTAAGGTTGGCAGTTCTTCGTACATTCACCCTGAAATGCAGCACAGATTGACAGTTCTTCGTACATTCAACCTGAAATGCAGCACAGGTTGGCACTTCTTTGTACATTCAACACAGGTTGGCAGTTCTTCGTACATTCAACCTGAAATGCAGCACAGGTTGGCACTTCTTCGTACATTCTAGGCCTCTTTCTAGCACTGCTGTTGTGTCCCTCTTTTCTGTTTCTTATTGAATAAATCTTTTTCTATTCACATAAAGTAAAAAAAGACAACAATTCGGCACTATTTGAATACCAAAACCCCACAGGGCCATAATTGCAACTTGATGACTCCATGGTTATCTCTTAAAAACCTACCAAGGCCAGAGATCCCAAGATTTGCCTGTAGAGCACCCATCTATGATGAGTTTCTATAAGCCTGAGGGACGGGCAATCCAACAGAACACCTCAACAGGCCTCGGGGGTTCGATGAGATACATGCGTCCCATACATATTCTCTTGTGGCCGGCTGGTGACTTCAATTGCAAAAGGATCCCCTACATATTCTCTTGTAGCTGGCTGGTGACTTCAATTGCAAAAGGACTGATACTCTTGGCAAGATCTCTGGCAGTATTGAGAAAATAAGTTTTATGTAGTAAACATTTGAAAGAAACAAAACCCCCTCTGCACTCCCAACTGCACAAAGCAGGAGCGTAAGAAAAAAAAAAAAAAAGGTGAAACAGTAGTTTCACAATATTTGGGAAGATGTGGCACCTAAAGAATTGGTTTAAAACTATAACAAAGATTTGAAATATGCATATATTCAGAATACATAAACTTGCTTAATCATTGTATATATAGAAACTTATAATAACTACATCTGGAAAAAAACTTTAAAACAGTGAAAAAAGGTGGTTGTTAACCTTCAAAAAAAGCGGCGGTTGTTGTCATTTACCTTTTAACTGGAACAACGAACAAGATACAAAGTGACAGTGAACCACATCCGCAGCCATCAACCACAAGAAAAAAGATAACAATCCACTAGTGGGATTGGATAAAATAAAGGCTCTATAGCAATTATACAATCTTGCAGCCGCAACAGGGTTAAAGAAAAACTAACCTGCAGTAACTGTGAGGTTAAACAAAGAAATGCCCCATTTGCTGGATTAAAGACATCTTTGCACGTATAAATCACATAGTTTTAGAGTATCTAATTGGAAAAAACTACAGGATATCATGGGTCCACAATAAGCTATAAGATCCACAAACTCAAAAAACAAAGTACACAAAGCGTTGGTAGAGGCAAACTCTGGATTCAAACATGCTTTCAGCTATTGTTTCAGGCAGTAAGAACTCACCCAACAGCATTTCCAAATTAAACCTACCATGGTGTTAATCAACGAAATATGAACTATCTAATCAGCAATCTGAACAGTTGGTCAATGAACAGAAGAAGAGCCACTCTAACATGTCAAGTTATCAATATTTTGGTCTCGGCAAATATGCTCAAAAGTACAGAAGTACAGATACAAGGAAGTTGAGAATTAGCAAGGTCATTCTAGCAAAACTGCAAGTTCCAACACCGGTAGTTCCTAAATATATTGATGCAGCCATATTCACTAAGGGTTCTCTTGTTTCTTTTTCTCTTTTTCCAAAATTTATCAGATGTCTCCTTGCCATTTGTGACATTACTGAATTTCAGGCACCCCACTTTCCTTACCAAGGGATTTTTTCTTTTTCTTTTTTCTTTTATTTTTTCTTTTTCAATCAACAGGGGTAAATTCAAGGATCACCACAAAAGAGACTGAGCAGTTTTCTAAGGAAAATTCAAGCACACATTATTGAAACATTCGCATAAGGTGAAGAATGGCAACCTCCACATCTCCTCAACAAAATCTTTTTCTGGATCCTTACTGTGCATCCATATGTCTTTCAACTTCTGCAGATTTTTAATCATGCTGCCACAAGAAACAAACAACATTACCACCATGAGTGCTGCTAAGAAAGCAATGTCTAGCATGATATAGAACTTCACATACTCAGCATGATACTTCTGTAGCTCTGAGTAATAAGCTTTCTTATTGGTCATAAAACCCTGATCCCTCAAAAGAACAGCATCTGGCTGAACGTTACCCGAACAAAGTGAAGTGCCCCTGCAAATTAGATGTCAAGTCATTTCTTTTATAAGCATGATGGGTTTGGAGTCATCAAAAGCAAAATATTTGTAGATAACAAGAATTCTTCTTTCAATATGGGTATGAGCACGGTGGTATTTGGAAATTATAAAGCTAAAGGACTTATATAAATATCCACAATCACAAAGGAATGTAATGGAGATGGAGATCAGCTGTGTATGTGCACAGTTTGAAGCTGATGAGGTTGCACGAGTAAAGAGATCAGGCCAGTGGAAAGTAAGAGAAAGGACAGAACAGCTATTTCCAAAAAGAAGGTACAGGAGAAAGAGGTCCTCCTAGAAAAGGAAGAGATATTGTGGATGTAGAAACATGTAGTTTCCACTACTTGTCAAAGAGAGCAGAAGACGCAAACATTGATGTTCATCTGGATCGTACGTATACAAAATCCTTATGCATTGGATTATCTTGCGTACTTGGGCTGACATCATGCAAGGGGAGCAATATGTGTGGATGGAGGTTATTAGCAAAGAGAATCTAATGGTAGTACTAGCATAGGAGGATTGGGAGAAGAGATGTATCTGGAAAAGAGTATAGAGAATTGATGCGGACATCAGTGGTGCGCCCTTTAGAGTGTACCAGAGGAGGTGTCGTCAACAGAGTACTAGAGCAGAGGAGTTGATGTGGATGGACGACGGATCCATTGGACCCACTTTTTGACATGCTACGAGTGCAAGAGCAACATGACCACACCCTGATCATAGATCGATGGGTCGGATTTCACACCCTACCACACGGGTGTTTACCCCGACCATAGATCCATGGCTCGGATTTCACACCCTACCACATGGGTGTTTTAGTTTTGGACTTTTTTGTTATTTTTTTTGTTTCAAGGACTTTATTGCAACTTTCTTTATTTTTCGTCTTTTTGTTATTTTTCTTGTTTCCAGAGGCTTTAGTGCACTCTTACTTTTTCCATAGCTCATATATAAGTTGTGAGGAATCCTATTTTCGTTATTATTAAATGAATAAGAATTCGTCTTTTTCTTCCTGTTTATTCAAGATTAAGGTTTCAAGATTGGCCCTTGGGTGTTGAGGATTCCACCTCGATTTCGAGTTTCCTTCTTTTTAAGATCTTCGAGGTGCAGGAAAAGGTAAAAATCATCCTCCTCCTTTTCTTTTGATGATAAAAGACCTATACCTTCTTCATCTTGAACCCCTCATCCTTCACCTCTTTCGTTTCTATCCCTTTCTAGTTCGAACGGAAAAGAGGGATGGTTAGTCAATAGAATCGGATCCAAGCTTACTCCTGGACTGACTTATGCTAGATCTGAGATATCCTCATATCCCGAAGTCCTCTCTTTTTTACTGTTTACGTGATCTTATGCTAATGAGCATGATCCTGACGGAATAACCTCATCTTTGTGTTGAGATTTACCTAATCCCTTTGTTTGGAAATAGTTAGTTAATTGGTGTATTTATTTGAATATTCTTTAACCTGATTAGACATGCATCTAGGGTTAGGTTATCACATGTCCCTGCATTAAGAATAGTCAATAATGTATTAATAAAAAAAACCAATAATATCCTCTACTTTAGGAAGAATTAACTATGATGATATTGAGAAATCTATTTTCTAGGGAGAGAGAATCAAATGAGTGAATTTGGAGGCATTTTGTAAACTTTCACGGGTTAATAGTGTGGACCCCATTGGTAATGAGTAAACATAGTCAAGGCGGAGCGTACATGTTTTCTTTGTTTGTTTCTTTCCTTCTTTCTTTTTTTCTGTCTCCACTAGTTTAGGGAATAACCTATATTGCTGAAAATTAGTCTTGGAAGGGGAGAAAGACAATATTTTCTTTGAGAAGTGGTGTGTTACAGGTGACATTATTTTCTTTGAGAAGTGGTGTGAGAAGTGGTGCGTTAGAGGTGACATTATTTTCCTTAAGAAATGGTGTTAGAGGTTCTCTTGACATATTACTAAGTGGTATGTGAGAAGTTCTCTGCTTCATTGTTGATACAATTGGTACACCAACTACATTGAGTTTGGATTTTTATTTTTTTTTTTGCTTGATTTCTCGCTCAAATACCTCTCTCATTTTATATGCTTCTTTTGGATCTCGTTAAAGCAAGTGGTATGAGAGAAACTCCCTCTCGAGATCCTAGGGCACAATTACCTCTAGTTGACCCGAATGTGCCTGTACGAAGATCCAATGGTTGGAATTGATCCAAATCAATTCAGTTAAATTTCTAAGGTGATCACGTGGCTGGTCAAGGTGGAAACAGAGGTGGTAAAGTGAATAATCCCCGAGACAGTGATCATGGGAATATTTAGAAGTAATATGTGACAAGAACAGAATTTCAGTAGCTTCAAAGGTCTACCAACAATATTTAGAACTTGTTGGAGTGGACATGATTGGTTTGCATGGTATAGGTGAGAAAATCACAAACCATGGCCAACGTCATCAGCCTCTGCATCAGGGAACTCCATTTGGTGAATCAAATGACAAGCAGGAAGTTGAAAGTCATGCAACAGGGAACTCCACTTTGAAACAAATGACAAGGAGGAAGTTGAAAGCCTTTAGCACAGTCATCCACAAGAAGGTGATGGTGTTCATGAAATGGTCCGCAATCAAGAATTCCAAGTCAAAGTGGATTTACCCAAGCTAAATGAGCGAGTTTACATCAAGGAATTCGTTGATTGGATGATAGCAATCGAAAGGTTCTTCGATCATATGGAAATTCCTGATGATGGTAGGGAAAATTTGGTGGCAATAAATTTAAAGCACCAGCCTAGTGGGAGCAACTCCAAATGCAACAAGTGTGGCAAGGAAGACAGAAGATCAGAACCTGGTTTTGCATGAAGAAACTCCAATTAAAAATTCTTATAAATTATGAGCAGATTCTATTTTCACCAATATTAGTCATGCTAGCCAGGTGATTGAAGCATCAAAGGGTATAGAAAAGAACTCTTTTGGTTATCACCCCCATAAGATAGCCTAGAGACCAAATCTTAGTTGTTCATTAGATTCATAGGTGGGTTGAGATTACCAATCCGAGAAGCCAAATTTGGATGGTTACCGACACATTAAAATTAGCAACAAATTGAAACTCAACTGCATAACCAGGAGAGCGGTGAGTTTAAATAAGGCAACCCCAAACCCGTTAATCAGTGAAGTCCCATAACTCAAGGCTGTGCATTTCAAAAAAGGGGAGAAAAGACAATCCAAGCGGGTGACATGTAACCACTAGTTAGACTAGTGGTGGCCAGTAGAGGCCTCGTTATCATCAAATGCACTAATTGAAACACACAAAATATGGGCAACAACTTCAATTGCTTCGAGTATAGGCAACTGGCCACAGATACGTCAAATGCAAATGTAGGAGATTCAACAACATGGAGACAGGCATGAAAATTCCTCCCGATGTGCCTGAATAAAAGGTCATTGAGGAGGACCTTCTAGATGATGCATGGTCCAAGCACAAAATGAACAAGGACATCACATTTGATGATAAGTGAGCATTTCATGGTTCGACATCTCACATTCATACCACACATTATAAAATGTGAGCACCACACGCTGCAATGTAGAAAATGAAGGTCATATGGATATGCAAGTCCAAGACATGCCGAAGAAGCCTATGGATAATATTGATGCAATTTTGGTTTGATGTGAGAGGAATGGTGAAAGTGATGGGGTTTCTTAACCTTGGAGTCAAGGGTTCCAGGAGGTGGTGCCATCTCGTCAAAAAGTGTGAACGTGATGCGACAATCCAATATATGACGAAGTAGGAAGGAAAGACAAAAGATGAAGCTACATAGGTTGTTGTGCATGAATTTAAGGAGACAAAAGGACATGCAATCGAAGTCTATGACAAGTTGAACTAGAGGCCAATTTCCTTTTACCCGGAAGGGGGTTGGTGTAGGACCACCTGGTACCCACTCCTTGTCAAAGATCCCCAAGAGGGTATGTTTATGCATAGGGTTGGTCTGAAGTCATGTAAGGGGGCCATATGTGTGGATGAGGATTATTACGAGAAAGAGTTTAATGCGATTAATATGAGGATTTGAAAAAAAAAAAAAAGATCAATTTTGAAAGGAATCTAAAGAATAGCCAATAATATCCTTTATTTCGAGAAGGAATGACTCTCATGATATTGAGGGATCTATTTTGTTATGAGAGATAATCAAACAAGTGAATTTGGAGGCATTTTCTAGACTTTCATAGGTTTATAGTGTGGGTCCCATTAGTAGCGAGCAAATATAGTCAAGATGAGGATGCGGCAGACGCAGGGATTTCTTTTCTTTCTTTCTCCAATCTCCATACCTAAGTCTAGGGATAATATATGTGGTTGCAATTTATGATTGCATGCACATGTGTGGCATGTACCCGAGCTTTAGTGCACACGCGAGTGTGCATAGCTAAGTTCTTAGTTTCTTTTCAACACGGTTCTCCCTGTTTCCATCTCATTTCTCAAAATAAGGGTAGATAGGTCATTTGACCCTCATTAGAAGGTTCTGAAGCACATTTCAGTAAATATGAAAGCTGAAAGCATTTTTTCAGAAAACCGACAATTGTGAGGAATTTTCAGGTAAAAATCCCTTGATTTTAGTGTTGTAGTGATAAATAACTTGTAGCGTGAGTTACGTGGTGTGTAGCGTAGTCTATGTAGCATGTAGCGTACACAAATTATCATGTAGCGTAGGCTACATGCAACTTAAGCTATTTTCATGGCTACATAGCGTTAAGGTTAAGCTAAGACACATAGCGTAAGCAACATGCTACATAGTGTAGCTATTTAAAACACTGCTTGTACCAACTCACTCCTAACCGGTGCAGTTCTTAGTCTCCATTGCACATAACAAAACAATCTAAGTCTACTTTACCTCATCATACTACCTATTCGTGCTACTCCTAAGTACTCTCAAACACGTTCATTTATAATTTTTTCCTTAGAAATATCTATCCTTAGCTTGAAACTAAGGGTCAGCTTCAGTTAAATTATCCCCTGGTACTCACAAAACTTGTTATGGTCATAAAGATGGTATGCACTTATCATGAATCAATAACAGCCAATTCTTACCCTGGAAGTGATTTGCTGAGATGCATGATAAGAAATTTCAAAATTGCGTAAGCGAATAAGCGATGCTTGCCATATGAGGAAAGGATTTTCAAAGTAATTGAAGAAATAAAGAACATATAAACTATAAAACTTGCCATATGATGAAAGAATTTCCAAAGTGAAGGTTATCCCCGAGAAGCAATGCTTGCACCACTTGATCCACATCAGTCCCTCTCGGAAGAAACTGAGCGAGAAGCTTCCTCTCTGATTCTGAGAGAACTGTCTCCCAAACCTGGCAATAAGTTCAAAAAAGAAATGTATAAACACCATGCAGAAAATGGTGAAAACATCAAACTCCAAAACAATCTGCATGAACAGAATTGCTATGATTCTAAAAGGATAGGCATAACTAGGGTTACCTCCAGAGAGAGCACCCCAGTCAGATCCTCCAACCCAAAGATTTCCCGTGGAATAGGAAAGACATCAGCTAAGCCCCTGTTCGACCTACAACCAGAGTTAATGAAAGGAGCTATGTCCCTCCAGGTTATCCCAATCTGCTCCATCTTGGCCACGGCTTTCTTTTGGGTCACATCCCAGTCCAGAGAAATACGAGGCCTCATGTTCAACACATTTTGTGATGATTCCACATTCTTTTTCTTTTTTGCTCTGTACTGCTCCTTCAAATTGCAACTAACAAGGTTGGCAGCATTCAACCGCTTTTTTTCATGACCAGCTGCCATTCAGCAGATTATGTAATAAATCCCACCAGAAGTTCATATCATCCTAAAGGCTGCTTTCCTGATCTCTCCTGCAGAACATTTGCACTGGATACCTTAATTGACAAGGCATATATCATTAGCCAACGAAATCATTGTTTATAACAATCTTCCATAATTGATATAAGATGCCACAAAAAATACACAGGGATCCCAGTGAACTAGTCATCCAAGACATTCTAGAGTGTATCTATTGGCATCAGAAGCTTCACATCTACCAAATATCTGCAGTGAGATACCCAGACCAACTTGCTATAACAATTAATCATTACACAAAACAGCCAAAACCATGCTACAAACTGGATTATAGCTTTTCCTTTTTTTCTTATTTACTTGATGGAAACTGTAAATTCTGTTATACCATTATTATAAATTGAGCATAATAGGTCTAATTTTTTTTTTAAAGGGTAGCATTATAGGTCTAATTTGAAGCACTAGAATAAAGAATGAGTAACATAAGACAAAGCAAACTATATTTTTGAACGGCAAACCACACATATTTTGATAGTATTTTAAGGTGAAGTGGGATTGCAACAAAATTCCGCTGAAATGGTCTGCCAACACCATGACAAGGAGATCTTTGTCTTATTACACGACATGGTTCACATTGGAAAGATCTCCTTCCACATGTAGATGATAAGATCAAATTTGAAAATGGCACAATGAATCAGTATCTACTTGAACAACTTTGACAAATTCTGCTCACAGAAAACTAACCAAGAACCCCACATCAAGGTCCACATTCCCGCCTCGCTGATCCTCCAAATCCCCTTGAGCATTCAAAGAAAAATGGTTTGATCATTCAATGGATCAAGCAAGGTGTTGATTTCTCTTTGAAAATCGACGGTGTTCTTCGAAAGAACCAGAGTTAGCCGAGTCGCTCGAGCAGGAGTTTATGAAAAGCTGAGTCAAAGGCACTGGCGATCATACGCTTTTCAGCTGGGTGGGAAAGCCATTTGGCCCCTCCCTCCGATATTCAGTCTTTCTGGCCCGCTCACGATTTGGCATAGGGCCAGCCAACCTACGCCCTCTCCCTTTTCTTTTCCCCCAATAAATGGATGAATTCGGAACAGAATAAGTAAAGTAGGACACGAATAGGCCTTATGTCGTAGGCCCTCGCCCAATGGATAAGAAAATATGTTCCTTTCAGAGAATCGGTTGTTACAAGAAAGAAATCCCTTCATAAAACAACCAATCAACAAATCGGAGAATCGGTTGTTGATAGCATTGAGAAACACCCCGGTCATAATAGGTGGGTCAATTCCTTCCCTTAGAACCGTACTTGAGAGTTTCCTACCTCATACGGCTCAGTAATCAATTCTTTTGGTGTCCCCACTCAAAGGCCCCTGCAACCAAATGAAGTTGAGAAAAGCAAAGGAATGCTTTCAAAGAAAAAACAATCGTGATACTTGTGAGATGATCATAAAGAAGAGAACTCACACCCCCCAAGAATGTCCTCACTTCACCTACCCATGATGTAACCACTAATCATAGGACACCTTGTAATGAAGTCCTGACCTCATATCTCTCGGAAGTCTAACTAATTTCATTATGTGGAAGTTGATTGACGTCAGGAACCTTGCTAGATCCCCTTTATAGTGACTTCTCCACATGGTTTTTTACTTGTTATGAACATTTTAAACTCTACATGGTCAGCTCAGAGAAATGTTAACCATCCTCTCTACAAGAGAATGATGTCGGGATCCCTGACAAAGTAAGAACTGCTTACTTTCTAGGAATTTGACGTCTCAAAGGGTAGATCCGAAATCTACAGATCACTTGAATAAATCTTGCTTGGAATGCACATACGTTCCCATTTGGAAATTAAAATACTTCTATGTTTGCTAGAACTCATAATGAAAACCCAAAGGTCATGCATCTATCATAAGTGGATTTTTAAATTTAATTTTTTTTTTAAAAAAAAAAAAAAAAGGTAGTGTGCACTCATGAAAAAGAACAGCTATTTTCCAAGATTCATTCATTGGTCCAGTAATATAGGACAGGCACACCAATAGAGATATTCTGTGGCTATTCATGGCAATTTGGAACCATGGAGGTTATATTGGCTTTTAAGCAATGCACCATGAGTCCACACACAAAGGATCAGGTACAATCAATTCAAATAAGGTGTGCGCCATCTAGCTTGCTTAATTTACATTCTAGAAACATAAGTAAGAAGTACTAGATAGGAGCATACCTCTAGGAAGAAGGAGAAGGAAGAAGCTGAATTTCAAGCCACAACCCATTTTAGAGCTCTAGCATCCAAGAGCGTATTACTCTAAGATCCTAGATCCCCAGACCTCTAGAAGATGAACTCCTTGTCCCCAAAAGACTATAGAGAGAGGGAAGGGCAACTAGGTGGGAGGGTGGGTGTATGCATGCACGCACAGAGATACTTGAAACTCTCAAGTCCAACCAGTTAGACGTCCATCCAGTTTAGATGGTGGTAATTAATTAATTGTAATAAATACACAAGGAGAAAGGAGCTATTTCTGAAAATGGGGTTGCGGCTCAGGTGGACCCCACTGTGGTGTTTATGTGAAATCCACCTCGATCATTGTGTGCATCACCCCATCTATGAGGCCTAAAGCCCAAAAATCAACCCCATCTGTGATTCAAGTGGACCACGCAATTGGAAATATTGTACACAACAACGCTCACCCTCCAAATTGTTTCCCTTGGTGTGGCCCACCATAAGCATGGATGGGCCTGAGTTTTGGGCCCTAGTCCTAAGTTTGGGTGTGGCATCTAATGGTTGGAGTGGATTTCTTATAATCATCATGGTGGGCCTTATAAAAATCAAGAGTGAATGTCTTTCTTCCAACTATTTCCTTTGGTGTGGCCCATTTAAATCACAGTCTGCTTGATGTATTGTCCCTTGACCTAAGGTGCAATTACACGTTGAATAGTCAGAGTGGATTTCACAAACACATCATAGTGGGCCCCCTAAAAAAAAAAGAGCTGCCTTCTATTAAAAAAGATTTGCCGCTAATATATTTTTTATATATATTAAAATTAAATAAATAAATAAGAGGGATGCCCACCCTTGATTTTTTAAGGGGCTCGCCTTGATGTGTTTGTGAAATCCACTCCAACCATTTGACGTGTAATCGCATGTTAGGCCCAGGGCCAAAACATTAGGACGATTTGTGATTCAAGTGGGCCACACCAAAGGAAACAATTGGAAGAAAGATGTCCACCCTTGAAGGTACCCAATTAGTCATTTAGGTTACACTAAATTGGAGCCAGAAAAAAGGTAGGTTGAATCTTCAAAGTACTCTGTCAAGGTCACTCTATTAAGTTAATGGTGTATCGTACAAAAAAAAAAAAAAAAAAACCCACTGTGATGATTATATGAAATACACTCCAACCATTAGATGCTACACCAAAACTTAGGCCTAGGGCCCAAAACTCATGCCCATCCGTGATTCTGGTGGGCCACAACAAGGGAGACAATTTGGAGGGTGGGGGTTGCCTTGTACACTATTTCTAATCATGTGGTTCACATGAATCACGGATGGGACTGATTTTTGGGCTCTAGGCCTAACATGGGGTGATGCATGTAGTGGTTAGAGTAGATTTCACATAAACACCACGGTGAGGTCTACGTATCACCTCAAAAGGAGGTGCTTCAACTCTTAAAGTATTATTAATTCTCTCTGCCAAATGTCCCTTGACAAAGCAAAAGGAATGCCATCCAAAATCTTATCCAATGTTCTCATCTCCGCATGGGGAAAGAGAACCTTCTAATTGTGTCCTTTGATAGAAGCTTAAAATTGAGGAGAATTTACATCTTCTAAAATTCATCAATCTATAGCACCCCAAGAATATACTTCATCAAGTTTGCCTAGAGGTCCAGCTAAAATGCAGTTTACTCTCTACAATTCATCTAATCCACTCATAAAGGCTGATGCCAACAACCAGTTTCTCCCACAAGTGGATATATACTTGAGGAGACTGTATTAGCAAATGGACATCAAGTTCCGTATGGTGAAACGATATGCCCGCCCTTGATATTTCCAATACGACAGGGATAGGTTTGGTTGTAACACATTTCTCCATGGATTTGTTAACCATTTTTGCATCAATCAAAGTAGAAGTAAAACTAATATCCAGAGAGTGGAAATATCACTTACAAGTTACATCCCTTCTATAGTGGAGTAATGACCTACTAGGCTTAGCACTCCCCCATTCACATAATTAGCGAGATTTCGGATTTTTGTGCCGGAGCATGCCATCATAGGACCACCAAAATGAATGGCCACGACATTGTCCATGCATGTGCTACATTGGCATGGGTGCCATGAATTGCTTCTTCATGAGGACTTATCGACCCCAGAGAATGCATCTTGGACGAGGATTGGATCGTCAGATAGAATGACTGCAGGAAAAAAGGGGGGGTAGCAGCATTAATTGACAAATCAAATTCAATGACATTGTTGGCTGTTAATGAGGAATCAACTAGCGATGCCAGCTTCCAAAAGATTCTGATTGGCATATCTGTTTCCTTCCAAGGCCGCTGTCGATGAGATGGTATTGGGCATGATAGTCCATCCTCATGTGTGCGGCCCACTTTATTGGCCAGAGTGGTGTATTTTCCAAATATGGAGCATATAGGCTGTTGAGTCCATGTCTTTAGTAATGCTCACACACGTGTCTCTACATGTTTGTGGGGGTGAGTGTATGTCACATATATACCTTGCATTCCTATATTTTCCCTTTTATGATAGTATGAGATGTGTGTAGAGAAAGGTTGAGAGAATGAGAGAGAAGGAGAGAGAATCCCAGAACCTAAAACCCAAGTGATGGGCCCCACTGTTTATATACCATGTCCTAATCTCCATGATTGGATCCTAGCCATTGAGATCTTTCGTCTTTTCAGTTGAATGTGCATCCGCTATGAATCTTATATGCATAACAATTCGTCATAGTCAAATTCCCATCGTATAGAAGATTTTTACATTTCATGTCGGCATGTATACTTCCAGTATAATCTAACCATTAATCATGTTCCATTCAAGTAGAACCTCCGTTATACATCACAAGCTTCCCTGACTAGGTAGGTTGTTACAATTTGAAATTGAATAAAAATAAAATCAGTAACAAACCTAAATTCGAGCAATTCCGCAAGAAAATACTCAACTTCCACCACAAAACTGACCGAATCGGCTTCGAATCCACAGAATCCAAATCGAAATAACAACACTAAGCCAAATCAAAATTCAGTTAACAAGCATGCAAATGCTTCGACGAAAAGGAAACCTAATTCCAAACGATGCAGCACTTCTAATCTCCAAAAGAAATAATAATAATAATAATAATAAATATTCAGATGTGCAATTCCAGCATCAAATCAGAAAATTGCAGCATCATAAAAACGAAGACAGAGATAGAACCCTAGAAATCCGAAACGAGAAGAGAATGGAAATTCAAGGTAAGGGAATCGATGGAAGATTTCAGTACCTGCAGTATCTTTGATGCTTATTGCGAGAATGAGAGAAAGGAATCGAAGAGATGGAGAAAAGGGTTTTCTTTTTCTATTTTACAACTTGTAGAAGAAGGAATTGAGAAGACGAAGTTTCAGAGAGAGAGATTGAAAGCTCCGTTCCGTTTTATCCGCAGAGAGAGAGAGAGAGAGAGAGAGAGGGAAGCGGGGCGAGGATGTACTTCCTCGGAACCGTTATAGCTTCCCTTTTCCTACGCGGGTATGAATATTGGGACCCGATCCGGTGCCTCCGGAGGTATGGAATGTACCGTGCATCCACATAACTACTGCATACGTGACCTATGTAAACTAGATCTAAACCGTTCATTCGACAGATCTAGTAGATAATTGACCAAATATAGAAAATCTCAATTGGTTAAATCCATTAACCAGGAAAAAATGACCATCGATTCAATTTCATTAAAAAAGGCCCACCTCCATATATGCTGTAATACTCCGATCAATTTATATTCTCCTTATCTCCAATCGCTGGTGGGCCCAGAATTTTTTATGGTTCTGATCTTATGATAAATGTGCCATGTATATGGCACGTGATCTGGAGGCACGAAATGTATTGGCTCCTGTTATCATTGGAGGAATTATGACACGTGTTCCGCATCTTTGAGCAGTGATACTGGTTTTAAATCTTTGGAAGTGGGACCCATGGTTCGATAATCCGGACCGTTGGATTGTTGAGACCCAGCGTGGAAGATCCACCTTACCAATGTCAGGACGTTTCCATTTGAATGTGGAAGATTTTTTTTATCTCGCTTGCTACCCGTTTATTTGTAGGCCACAAATTAAAAGGTTAGGATTGTCCCATCAGGAATTTTTTTCGAGACATGGCCATGTACGACGGGGAACAACAGATCAATGGTCTTGATTACCGAACCACGGCCTTAATCACTAGAACTGAAAACCCACGTATACTGTGCAAAGATGCCGGCACGTATCATATGTTTCCTCGTAGAAGGGGGAACGGATTGGCTACTCCCCCTGACACCAGCCATTGGCTGGTGGTCGGTGCTCTTTGGGGCCCACCATGATGTATGTGTGTCATCCATGCTGTCCATATATTTTTATATATAATTTTATGATATTATAGAAAAAATTAAATATATATAAATCTCAAGTGGACCACATTATAGGAAACAGTTTTAAATGCATTTTGACCATTGAAAACATTTTTGGGGCCATAAAAGTTTTGGATCAAGATGATATTTATTTTTTCCCTTAATCTGGGTATTTACGACCAAATCAACAGATTGGATGTCAAATAAAAAGTACATTGGGTCTTAGGAGGAATTTAATTGTGAATATCCATTCATTATTTTTCTCCTATGGTGTGGCCCAAATAAGATTTATATCCCTGTAATTTTTTTATTAAGCCTTAAAATGATATATAAAAATGGATTAACGGAATGGATGAAACACGTACATCATGGTGGGGCCCACGGAGCACCGACCATCAGCCACGGGGCTGGTGTCAGGGGCAGTAGCCAATCCTTTCCCCGTAGAAGGAAAAACCATAGGACAATCGGAGGATACGGACAGTATACTCTGGCTTTTTTGAGCAAGTGGGGCCATTGATCAGTGATCCAGACCATTGGTGCGGTGGGCCGCACCTTAGATGGACTGTTAGCATAGTTTACTAAGATTAGAAGACTTGTTGGTAAATTAACCCTTTTTAGTTGAACGTGGACCGTATATTTATTGGCCTGAAGGTTGGCTTGTTCTACGGTCGAGATTTTTAGTGAGTGGATCCAGGGTGGGGCCGAACCGTGCTGAGGACGCGGATTTTCGCAGGAACTTCCTGCGACGGCAAGCTAGGTGGGGCCCACGGTGATGTATGTGAGATATCCACTCCGTCCATCCGTTTTGATAGATTCATGTCAGGAGATAGGCCAAAAATGAGGTAGATCCAAATTCAAGTAAGCCACAACGTTGACTATTGAAGCGAAGGTTCCATTTGCAGAAAATGGAAACGCGAGTATACTCGTATACCCTCCAGTTGAGGATCATTCATTTCCCATGCTCGGCCTTTGAGCTCTGTAGCTGTGGTTTTCGCTTTGGACTAACTGGACCCATGGACCAGAGATCCAGACCGTTGAAATGATGGTGCAAAAGAGCGTAGATAGACCAAAAAAATAACTACTTGAAAATTGAAATATCCCATCCATCCACCGAATACTTAGTCTTTTGGGTGTAAAACAGTGCTTTCTTAACCGTCTATTTAATAGAAACCAGTTGAAAGGGTAAGATTATTCCATGCAAGATTTGTCGGCTATATCAGTGGCTGTGATTGCTAAAAACAACCTACGAACTTAAAAGCCGAACTCGTAGAGATTGTCAGGCCGAGCATCATGCCACATTTCCTGCTTATACAGAGGCTACTCTCGCACCAGTTGCAAAGGATGACGATTGCGGCGGACGCAGGACGCTAGAGGAACACGGACGGACATGGAAAGGGATTGGCTACTTCCCCTGCCACCAGCCAATGGCTGGTGGTCGGTGCTCTGTGGGCTCCACCATGATGTATGTGTTTCATCCATGCCGTCCATCTATTTTTAAAGATCATTTTATTATTTGAGAACAAAAATGAGTTATATCACAATCTCAAATGGACCACATTACAGGAAAGAGTGTTGAATGAACGTAGATCATTAAAAACCTTTTGGGGCCATAAAAGTTTTGAATCAAGCTGATCTTTGTTTTTTTCTGTCATATATTCCTGTATGACCTAATCAACAGATTGGATGTCAAATAAACAGTATATTAGGCCTTAGGAGGATTTTAACAGTGGATATCCAATCACTATTGTTTTCCTATGGTGTGATACACCTGAGATTTATATACCAATAAGTTTTTGTTTAAAGCCTTAAAATGATCTTTAAAAATGTATGAACGGAATGGATGAAACATATACATCATGGTGGGTTCCACAGAGCACCGACCATCAGCCACCGGGCTGGTGGCATGGGGAAGCAGGCAATCCGTTCCCGACGGACAAGGATTGGGTGAGCCCTGACCTCACCCAATACAGTGCCGCCCTTAGCGTGGGGCCCACCTTGATATATTTATTATGTATCCACGCCGTTTATCTGTTTTTCCAGATAATTTTAGTTATTATCTAAAAAATTGAAGTAGATCCAATGTTCAGGTGGACCATACCATATGAAACAGTGGTGATTGATCATTTATAGGCTGCGAAATTTTTGGATCAAACTGATTTTTTATTTTTTATTTTACTTCATCCAAGCTTATGTAACCTTTCCAACGGATTGGATGGTAAATAAACACTACAGAAACATTAAGTTGCATCCAGAGAAGTTTTTAATGGTACGATGGTCAATCAAAACTGTTTCCTATGGTATGGTCCACCTGATAATTAGATCCACTTCATTTTTCGGTTAATATCCTAAAATGATCTGAAAAAACGGATGGACGGCGTGGATACATAATACATATATCAAGGTGGGGCCCCACGGCTAGTGCCGCACTGTATTGGGTGAGGCTGGGGTCTCACCTCATCAGCTCTCGATTGGGTACTGTCCCTGTACCGATCTCGGCTCTGAGTGGCCCACCGTGATGTATGGAGATATCCACACGGTCCATTCATGTTTTTCATATCATTGGGGATATAAATAAGAAAATGAGAAAGATCCAGGACTCAAGTAGACTACCGTGGGGATTGAACGCCCACCATTAAGAACTTATTAAGAAGCCAAATAATTTTTGAATCAAACTGGTATATGTTTTGTTCCACGTGGGTTTATGTGATCTTATGAATAGGTTAGATGGCAAATAAACATCATGTTGGGCCTTAAGAAGGTTTCAATGGTGTGTGTAGTTATTACCCAGGCTTCCTGTGGTGTAGTCCACTTTAGCATAGGATCTACCTAAATTTTGGGCCTATATACTAAAATGATATTTTAAAATGGATGAACAGTGTACTCATATATCATGGTGGCCGAGAGCTCCCGACGAGCAAGGATAGTACCTAATCTGCATTCAACGCTGACCTGGTGGCCACTTGAGTAGATTTGACCAAGCCGGCTCTTATAAACTAGTGCATGTTATGAATTTTTAAGCCACGTATGACATGTTAGAAAGTTGTTACGCGAAATTGGGCAGTGAGTCATCGTTGGCGTTGTGAGGCCCATCGTAATGTATGTGTTTTATCCCCACCATCCATCCTCGAGCCCACCATAATGTATATGGATTATCTATGCCATTCATCCATTCATCCCACTGCAATGTATGTGTTTTATGCATGCCATTCATCCATTCATCCCACCGTGATTGAACACCCACCATTAAAAGCTTCTCGGGGCATGCATGAAAGTTTTGGTCCAAGCTGATGTTTGATGTGCGACCTCAGGTTGTGTGGCAAATAATCATTACCGTGGTCCTTGGAAGGTTTCAACGGTCAGTGTCATCATTTTCACTGTTTTGTGTGGTGTGGACTACTTAAGCTTCTAATATAATTCATTTTTTAGGTTGATGCCGTGTAATGAGCAGGCAAAATGGATGAATGGAGTAGGTATAAAATACTCTGATGCTTCTATGGAGCTTGGCATGGGCACCTCGCAGAAGGTTTTGGCAGGAAGTTCAGGAAGATAGGTGGACCCACCATAATGTTTGCCAGAAATATTTCATGTTCATCCGTTTTTTTCGAGCTCATTTGAGTATGTTAGACCAAAAATAAAATGGATCCAAAACTTAGGTGGCCACACAAGAAAAAAGAGTGGGGATTCAATGACTATAGTTGAAACATTTGTATTACCACGGAAGTTTTATATTAGGCAAATATTTTTTATTTCAATTAATCCCCGTGGGAGTGACCTTATAAACAGTTTGGATGGACGTGGATTTCCAAGGAAATCCTTTCTCAGGAAGTTCCTGTGCAAGGATGTTGAGTGGGGCCTATGCAAATGTTTGTGAAAAATCCATTTCGTCCATCCATTTTGAGTTCTCATTTTAGGAAGTGCGATAAAAAATGAGGCCGATAGAAATCTTTGGGTCACATGAGAGGAAAATTTTGGAGAAAAAAGTTTCTACCTATAAAACCTTGTTTACCTTGATGTTTATATGTTATCTAAACTGTTTATAAGGTCATTCCCAATGGGATGAAGTGAAAAAAATCAAAAATATACAGGATACAATACTTTTATAGCTATAAAAATGCTTCAACGGTGCTCATTGTTTCCTCTCATGTGGCTCACTTAAGTGTTAGATACAGCTAAGTTTTGGTCACGTGTCCTTATATGAGCTCAAAAAATGGATGTATGGAGTGGATTTCTCACAAACATCTTGGTGGGCCCCACCTAGCATCTTTGCACCAAAACTTCCTCGTGTATATTTTTGGATGACATATAAACATCAAGGTGGAGCTTAAGAAGGTTTCGACGGTGAAAAAGTCTTTCCTTAGTTTTTCCTCTCGTGTGACCCATTCGAGTTCTAGATCACCCTAACTTATGGTCACAAGTCTTAAAATGAACTCTTAAAATGGATGGACGGGGTAGATTTCTCATAAATATTATGATGAGCCCCGCCTAGCATCCCAAGGCAGGAACTTCTCGAAAATGGCTTTAACATGAAATCATTTCTATTTTTATGTATGGCTTGATGTCTTTAGGGCCTGTTTGGACCGTGGTTTTAAGTTGTATTAAATGTGATTGCATTACCAATCCTACTTTGAAATATGCGATGACATGTTTGGAAGGAGTAGAGGTGTACATCCAGTCGAACCAAGTCGAGTTGGCCTCAGCTCGACTCAGCTCAGCCACTAGCTGACTTCAACTCGAACTCGGCTCAGCTCGGTCTAACTGGCCAACTCAGCTTGGTTCGGTCAACAGCTCGGGCCAACTCAGGCCGAGTTTGAGCTAAGATTGAGTCGAGTTCGCCATTGAGGCATTTCCACAAATACCTACATTGCACCTTGATGTAGAACGTGTAATAGAGATATTCTCAGCATGGTTGAGCCAAAAGAAGATGGACCGTGAATTGACCATAACTTTTGATCCGGGTATCGTTACGAGGCGTACAACCTATCAATCTTTATTGAAATGGGTCATCCGAGGTGAACCGACCCACTAGGTGGGTCGCGTCTGTTCGTTTCATCAGAAAACGCGTGCTTTTAACTCAAAAATGAATTTTTAGGAAAATTTTACTATTTTTAGTAATTTCGATTTTTTTAATATTTTTTAGAGTTTTAGATTTCCTTTCCTTTTAGAAATAACTTTTAGTTATACTAGGTCTCTTCTAAAGAAAGTTTATTTATAATTTTTATTTTTAGAAATTAGGCCTTAGAAGAGTTTTATTAGAATTATAATTTTTATTAGAGTTAGAATTTTGCTATTTTTGATAATTACGAATTTTAGTTTATTTTTTTCTATATTAATGGTGTAAGGAGACACATTAGACAATTATCAATGACTCATCAATTAATTTTTAATTTATTAGAGTTTATTTCTATTTTACTGCTTTCTTTCCTCGTGGATTCGAGAAGTCTCTGTGAGGAGTCCAGAGAAGCTCCATGGATTCGGAGTAGTTATCCTTGAGGAAGACGGTGATTGGCCTCATCACGTTCATCCCTGCATCACACCTTCAAAATACCTAGACTGCACCTTCTAAACAATGCAAAAACACAGAGTTGTTATAACAGAGCTCTTGAACACAACAATATACTCAACTTCTCAACTATCATTTCACTGCAGAAAATGAGATTACAGCAAGTATATATAGAGATTTCAGGTATATATGAGATTACAACAGGTATTTATAGAGATTTTAGAGTTTGAAGAATTTGAATAGCCTAATTAATCCACACCCACCATCATCACGAGTGGGCCATCATTATAGAAATCATACTCAGATGATGTGCATACCAACCCAGGTAATCGACTCGAACACAACATTTCATCAGATGCAGCCCAACCTAGGTACACTCCAACACGCAGTGAAAAGATCAATGGCAACATCAATGGCAAAGTAACCAAGTCACCAAACTAGTTCGATTCGAGTTTGATTCGAACTGGATTTGATCCGAGTCGAGTCGAGCTGGGGCCTGCTCGAACTCATTTTCGAGCTCAAAAAATCAGCTCAATTCGGCTCGAACTCAGCTTCGAATGGAGCTTTTTCGAGTCGAGTCGAGCAAGCTAACCGAGCTAACTCGGTTTGTGTACACCCCTAGGAAGGAGTGTGAGATGGGATTAAAATTAACTTTATATGCTTTGGAAAATGAGCATTGTGTTGGAAAGCATGAGATGGGATTACTAATTTCACAGATGATGGATTTTTATTGCATCCACGTTCAATCCAAATGTAATTTGAAAGTTAATCTTATGATTTATTTTTAAATGCACACATTCCAAACATAGTATTAGAAAACATGGGATAAACCCAATCCAGGGACAACACCTTACACATGCATTTACTGTAACTTTTGTAATTTCATGCACCTTAATCCCACATAATACAACTGGCCAAACAAGCCAATCCATTTCATCCAATCAAATTCAACCATAGATACTTATGTCGAGCTCAATACAAACAGGGCAGTTCCTAATCTGAGTCCGTCGAGTACATGCAGCACCAACCAATCTTATAGCATGTGCTTCAATCAAAATGGCCACAACATGCATGTGTTGAGCTTGACATTGACACGGGTAGGGACAATACCTTCCCTTAGTACTGTTGTTGTTGAATTTTGGTTGATAGATATGATCAATGTGGAAGCACACCCTCCGATGGACCTGCAAAGGACAAGGCGGATGTGGACAACGAGGGGTGTCATCGGTCAGTTATAGACCCTCCGTTGCCTAAGTTAGACTAGTAAATTCTTATAAAGGGTGAAGGTTAAACCCTAGCAACGTTCTGTAAAATTCCTTACTCAACCCTAGTACATCCATGAGTGATATTATCAGAAGACTGTATATGCCCAACAAAATGGCATAATTACCCTATAATTAGTGGATTTATGAAGATTAAGAATACCCATTTTTGCTATCATGAATAGGTAGCATTATGAAGGTAGCTAATCCAGGCACTAATCATCATGCATAAGAAATCCCGTGGCTCAACATATTTTAGAGATGTCCCGATTACCTGAATTAGCTCAATACCATTTGTTCATGGTCCGCTAAATTCAAAATTATAGAAAGACGTTTATCTTATCGGACTTGATGTCCATCGCAAACATTAAGCAAACATCACATCTAGGATTGTTTAACTTAGTTTCGTAAGTCGAGCGTATGGATTGGATGAATGCCATAAGAAATATCATGAACTTAAGTTAAATGTCTTATTCCACACTTTGCCAAGTTGATGCTTTCAAACGGTTATATTCCAATCAAACTAAAGACACTGAGTTAGGATAATGCCCTCCACATATCCGTATTGTTGCAACCCCAGTCGACGATCGATAGTAGTTGAATTGAATTAGGACTTATCCATTGATGGGTGCATCCAAATGTCAAAGCAATTGCACCTGTACACAGATCCCCACTAGGGTCACCTATCCCGTGGTGTATATCAACCCGCACACTTTCCTATAGGGCCCAATAGTGGAAAATGGCCTCTCGTAGGGTTAATATACCTAACATCCAGCCTTTAGGGCCATTTACACCACTTCTTGTGCTATAAAAGGTCCAAAACATGCAACCTCATCCCATACGAATATTTTCCTAGGAGAAGAAAATGAGAAATGGATTAAGAGTTGTGAGGGGTCTGTGCACCATTTGTCATTTCTTTCCTTCTATCGAAGTTCTATACACTTCCAAATATTTTGACAAATCCCTTATGTTGGCGATTGGAGGTAAGAGATGGACTGTATTTCTCAATTTAGTTCTTTATAGGTTTAATTATATAAATCTCACAATAGCTTGTGTGTTTGTATAAGTATATATATGATTTTTCCTAAAATTCTAACCTTATAAGTGCTTTAAGTTGGGTGAAATCCTCTTAAGGTGTAGACTATTCTCATGAGTTTCATTTTATCAACCTTGAGGATGATAAACCATAAATCTCAGTTGATTAAGTAGAAATTTATATAATAATCATGCTTTAAATGCTTTATTCTAGTAACCCTAATATTGATAATATTAGTAGTTATAACATGTATGATGAAATGCATGCTCAATATTATGCTTCATTTGTTGGAACCCTATTATGGCTAATGATGACAATTTTTTACGCCAAAGGGTGTTTAGTAACATACATTGGTTGGCATGTTTCATACACATGCGTTATTGACATGACTATGGATATTTGCAAATTCGAGTTAATGTGCCCTATATCATATTATTTCGTATTGTATTGGGTTAATATCTTTTTATGTTAATACATTGCTAAATAATTATCATGTTGATTTTATAAAATAAATGACCATTATGTGAGATCGAGCCTTTCTAATCATTGGAGTAGAGGATGGCCATCGTGGTTGGCCATTCCCGATTTATACGGTCAACCTAGGTGGAGCACGAATGATCATCAATAGTTGAAATTACATGGGATGCTTTGCACCTAATGACTGTTTATTCAGGACTTCCCTCGTTCAATAAGATCAGTTTAATACATGGCTCAATCGTTCATATATTTGGTGATTTTATAAAATATTAAAGAATTTATGATACCCTGTTACTAGTGATTGAGGTTCATTTATAATCGTTAGCACGTTACGATTTGACAAGACTTGAGGGTTGGGCATGGCGGTATGGAACGACTTGTCTGAGCTATCAACCTATGCCGGGGTGACATGCCTACTGCATTGGAAAAACATTGGGTGACAAGCATGCCATGTTGGTAAAACATTGGGTGATGCGCCTCCCCATGGTGACCATTTAGCGCTAATGGAGGTCGTGATCCTACCATGTTGTTGATAGATTTAGGTGGCGAGCCTTCTCCATGTTGGGGCCATGTGTGATGACCCTTACTTTCATTGGTTGATGAATCATACTTTCATCTGATTGACTTACGTGGACTATTGTGCAATGAACCTTAATTTGGATTGATGGACACTAGTAAAGAGTCACCTAGTGCCACAATGAGACATGTAATTCGAGTAGAGATCTACAATACGGCAGTGATATCATGTTTAAGCCAACATGCTTTTTGAATTGAGAATAATAATTATTTGGCTAATCATGCATATCATACATTGGTGGGTTGTACTGTGAGCCAACCATTGCACATATGATCGACTGTTTTGTAGGTAACAATGCTTATGTAGAAAGTTTACAATTGTTGTTGTTCCCGAGCCATGCATGTGCATATCATGTCATCCATGCATATAAAGAACTAACTTAATAATTGTTTATTTTGAAATGTTATCTTTGCATATTCATTGATGTGTTGATGACATGTGCAACTTTAAATAATAATCGCACTAAATTGATCACTCGCTCTCACCTAGGGTGATGTTTTAAAACACCAACCAGATGATTTAAAGAAAAAGGACCATTGACATGGGATAAGAAGTTCCTTTGTCTCAAAGACGAGTTGCTAAGTTGAGCTAAGTTGTCAGAGGATATAACTCAGTATGAGAGGACTCGCCCTACCAGAAATGTCTACAACATGGGTAAGGGATCCATGGGGAATGAGCTCGAGCATCGAACTCCCCACCATCCTGAGCTGACTAAGGCGACTACTGCCAGAAAAACGGTATGAGAAATCTAAAGAAAATCTCACCTTGGATCTGGAAGAGAAGGGCCCGACCTGATATCGATTAAAGATCACTCCGATAAATATGGGCTCGATGATGTTTTTAGAGGCATGTCCAAGATAAGATTCCTATCATAATGGGACTCTCCAGCGTATCATATTAAGAGACGAAGGTATGAACCTCCATTAAGACCCTATATATATAACTACTATAAACCAGAAAAAGGGGGAGAGGAAATGTGACATTTAAACCCTAGTTTATACCTCGAGACTATCATCTACAAGCCCGACTTAGGCATCAGAAGTCTACATCCAACCACAGACACACTCTCCCCTACCTGCTGCTCATATCTTCCCAAGCTTTTTGCAAATTCATCAGAGAGCGCAATTTTGTTACAAACCTGATATTATCAAATTATAGATTTATAATTTATGTAAAATAACAAAAGAAACCGAAAAATTAGTAAGGACATGCTAAAGCACGTGTGATCATGTTGTCCTTAAAGCATTATTTGACCATTTTTAAAGTAACTGAGACAGTTGACAGGTCGCAGACAAATAGCTTATAGGATACAACGAGCCTGTATGCGATTCCACGTTCAACGAGCATGAAGAAACTACTAATGCAACTCCGTGTACAAAATTTGCTAGTAGATAAAAAAACTTGAAGAAAAAATTTCAAATCAAATAGGAAGTTAGAAAAAAATTTGTTAGCTTAGACCACTACGCTGGTCTGTTTCTTAAGGACTTATTTGCTAATGGTTAAGGTTCATATTAAACCTCATCGGTTAATCAAATAACACTAAGTTGTTATTGGTTGGTTCGTATGAAAGAGTGGTTCATGTGGTTGGTGATTGTCCAATGAACCACCCGAACTCTGTTTATATATGCTAGGGTTGCTGGACGTTTTGGTTCATGGTCATAACTCTAAACACCGTTTTTAACTGTTGGTGAGAAACTAGCAGTTTCTGACCATTTTGCATATGGAAAAACTAGTTGTATGCTAGCTATTTGGACTAAGTGGCTAACCTTTTTAACTATTTGGGCTAGTCAAATGTAGCAATTCTACATGGTATAGTTTATTACTATATGAGGAGTTACATCACCTTTTAAATGGTTAGATCCAATTCCTATATAAGGCAGACATGTGTCTCTCAAACCCTTGACACACAACACTTTAGCCACCTAACCCACAGCCACTCTCACATTGCGAGTCGCACTTGTTTCGCACTGGTTCACGTAAGGTCACGAGGGAGCGACTTATATGCGACAAGATCTGCACGTGTGAAGTACGCTACTAGCACTTCTCTAGTCACACAGCCTCACATGCCCACGCCCTTACACTGAGCTTGAAACAGTGACCGTAGTTGTGACTATGCATGTGCGTGTACTTGATGTAGAGCAGGTCGCGGACAATTTCATGGCTAGGATGGATCAAAAAAGGCACGATCAGCGACAAAAGTGATCCGGACCATCAGACCTTAGATCGGGCGTATCTCGCAATCCGGAATGAGTTATCCAACGCAAAATATATGATTTTTGGGGTAGAACGAGCTACTTTAGCCAACCAACCCCGCTATGCCGGGTTGCGCAGCCCGAATTTGTGAGAAACCCCCTGATCGACGGTCATTGCCCCATTTTAATTTCGTTTTTACTATTTATAGTAAGTTTTAGTTTGCTTATAGCTCTTCATCCGTTGGGCTTTAGGAGTTGTGTCCAACATGAAAAGTACTTAGGATAATTAGGAGAATGGTTTGGTGAAGCCAAATAGGACACTTACTATTTTTGGCCGAAAACCTTGCGCACTAATAGACACCACGACCGTCTATAAATAGTAAGTTTACTATTTATAGTAAGTTGCGAATTCTAGGAGTTTTAGTTGTAATTTGAGTCTAATTTCTTTCCTATTACTTGGTTAACTTATTTAAAAGGGTGTAAACTTGTTTTTATTTATTGAGCAATTAAATTCGAATTTTATTAGAGTTTTTTTCTATTCTCTTGCTTTCTTTTCTCGTGGATTCGAGAAGTCTCTGTGAGGAGCCCAGAAAAGCTCCATGGATTCGAAATAGTTATCCTTGAGGAAGACGGTGTTCAACCTCATTACGTTCATCCCTACATCAGTATTAGAACACGCAAGTCTCAGTACTCCAAAATTTTCTTCTCTTCCTTTCAATAAGGCTATTCCCAAAACAACAAAAAACTAAGTTTTAACAAACATTTATATATATATATATATATATATATATATATATATATATTTTAATCAAACATTTTCCTCGACAAATTCTACATGAATAGTATCTTGGACAACAACAACATGCATTAAATACGAAAAGGTAGTACAATCCAACTTAATACAATTTAATCCCTTGCTCTGGGCTTTCACTGAATTACGATACTTTAACAGAGTATGGCACTTGATAACTGTGTACTC
Organism: Magnolia kwangsiensis; assembly: GCA_037074715.1. Classification (NCBI taxonomy): domain Eukaryota; kingdom Viridiplantae; phylum Streptophyta; class Magnoliopsida; order Magnoliales; family Magnoliaceae; genus Magnolia; species Magnolia kwangsiensis. Next base: position 166,340,019 of record CM073574.1, on the reverse strand, counting down.
AGAAACTGTATACGTGGCATAAGCCAACTCAAATTTAACCGACTAAACGGTGGATCCCGCTGTCCATAAAGTCACTGTCCAAAGTCAGATTGGTTGAAAAATCGTAACCTCTAATTCCTTTACACGTATTTTATTTTTTTCTTTTTATGAAATAGATCCATCGAATAATTTCCATTTGAACCGTCCAATAAACCTCCACAAATCCTATGTTCAGGTAACCAAATAAGCTAGATTTTTGGTACGTGAGACATTTAAACCCGGACCATAATTTTGAACAGTTTAAATTGAAATATTTGTATGCCGCTGTTTCGCATATTTTTAAAGTGCCCGCATATCATCCATCACGCTCTGCCAGAGTATCAATGTTTTAATATCGTGTGCCTATTCAACGCCCCATCCTTTTTACTAAATGGACCACCGACCTTCAATTGCTACAATCCCAGATCCTGCCCGATTTGTGCCATGTTAGGCCGTTGATCCCGGGTTATGATTTCTTCAAGTGCTGGCCCACCAATTCAAATGTCTGGATCCTGCTAGCTTCATGCTACTGGTGTTCAGTGGACAGCAGGAGCTGTCTTGTTTTTTCTTGTATCCTTTTGTTCACGTGGAGGATCACGTGAGCATGCTAGGACAAAGGAAGGCAACATGACCGAAGCCTCATGCACTTTTAAGATGACCATTTTACCCCTCCATTATAAAAGATACCACACTTTCCTTACCGCGGACAGTCATCTTTGGGGGGCATCAGAACCGTGCAAACCATCTCTTTTTGGACCGAATTGCCCTTCCAATGTATTTGTGGTTGAAATTTCAGGGACGAAAAGTAAAATAAAACAACAGATCTGACACATGTACCCCACATGGGGCACGGCTTTGGTGGATCCCTGACCGTGGGACCCACCGTGATGCATGTAACTTAAATCCACACCGTCCATCAGTTTTGTCAGTCATTTTAAGTCATGATCTAAAAAACGAAGCAGATGCAAATCTCAGGTGGACCATACCAAATGAAACAATAGTATTTGACCATTAAAAACCTCGTGCGCTATAAAAGTTTCGGATCAAGCATATACTTATGTGGTCCCTTCGTCGAGATATCTACGACCTTATTAACAGGTTGGATGGCAAATAAATATGCTGGTGGCCCAATATGTTTTTAACGGTTCATGTTCAATCACCACTTTTTCATATGGTGTGGTCCAACTGATATTGGATCTGCTTCTTTTTCCAATCAAGCTCTAAAATGATCTGTCATGATCGATGGACCGCATGAATGGAAGGCACGTACATCATGTTGGGCGGCACAGGGATTCACCGAAATCCGTGGATCGGATAATAAAAAAGTGGCGACTCCTACCATGAAGACCCAGTGGCACAAAAAATATAGTCCGTCCACTCATCGGTTCGGCCAAATTCTCTATAATATATATCAAATGACTAATATTTTGGACAATTTTCTGAGTTGCAATTAATGGGGATCTATTAAACTTCAGTTTATTCCGAAGAAAGGCGATTGTGTCCGGCCCCACCTGTAACTCAGTACGCTCTCATGGTACCGAGTAAACTCTGTTGGGCCCACCGTGAATGTATCTGATTTATCCACGCCTTCCATCCGTTTTTCCATCTTATTTTAGGGGTTAAGACCAAAATTTAAACATACCTAAAGATCAAGTGGACCATGCCATTGGAAACAGGTGGAATGGTGAGTTCCACCATTGAAACATTTCTAGGGCCCACGGTGATGTTTATTTCTCATCCAACCTGTTAATAAGATCACACGGACATGGATGAAGGGAAAAAAATAAATGCAAGCTTGATGCATAACTTCTGTGGCCCTCAAGAAATTTTCAACGGTAGATGTTCAATTTACACTGTTTCCTATGGTGTGGTCCACTTAAGGTCTGGATATATTTTATTTTTAGGCTCAAGCACTAAAATTATCTGTTAAAATGGATGGACGGAGTGGATATAATACATAAATCACGGTGGACCCTACAGAGTTTAATAGTAGGCAATCCGCTGTCCCTAACAAGGAACTGGCATATCTATGTGAGGCCCACAGTGATGTATGATGTATCTGTTTATCCATGCTGTCTATCTATTCTCTTATGTTATTTTAAGATATAAGCCGAAAAGAGAGGCAGATCCCTCGCTCAAGTGGACCACATCAAATAGTAAGCTTTTGTTACATTAAATGCAAAAGTTATCTTTGGGGCGGTCCACTTGAGTGTTTGATCTACCTTCCTTTTAGGGCTCATACTATAAATTGACGTGAGAAAAGTAACAGACGGCGTGGATTATTCAACTTCTCGTAGTCGTTGCATGTGGCATATAAGAGGCCTATTATTATAGAGTCCAGGAACAAGGATTTTGCTGCCCGCACTCAGTTGACTAAAAGGTCCATACCAGAGGTCTGTTGAGTTAGTTTTCCTGGAAAGGGTCACTGATTAAACTCTTTGGGGCCTACTATGATTTATGTATTTGATGGGCTCCGTCCATCAATTTTACTAGATAATTTTAAAGCTTAAGTATGAAAATGAAGTATATGAAAAGCTCAAGTGGACCACACCATAGGAAACATTATGAACTAAATATCTACCGTTAAAATGTTTTAGCTCATGCCATAAAATAATCTGGCAAAATGACAAGTCAATGTAGCGGAAAAAACATACATCATGGTGGGCCCCACAGCGCCACCCAATCCGCATCCTGTCTCTTCACGTGCGTGGGAAATGGTATGTCCCAAAAGCCCAATCTGGAATTAATGTACAACTGATGATTTGATTCAACATACAAGCGTGGCCCACCTCGCGAGTGGATCAGATAAATGGTGATCTTCATGGCCTCGTGGTACCATTGCCTACAGGTGATCAGTTCTCCGATCGATGATCCTACCTTTAAACAGTTTATATCTTGGACCGATAAATAGTAAAGGCCCACCAACACGAACGGTTTAGGTTCATTTCCGTTAACATGGTAATTAGTTAATCTCTCAGGGGCGTTTTCGTCATAAAAAATAAAGGGTGGATCCAACTCATTCCTCTCTAATCAGTGATATTACCGTAAATCTCCCAGTTCTAGTTGCGTTTTACCAGTTTCAGGGAGGGGATTTGGTGAGAACCCAGCCTTACCCATACCCAGACTGCGACGAACATGGTGGGACCGTGGGATAGTACCCAATCCGCCCTCCTTACGATCCGGACCGAGAAAGTGGGGTATTAGGTTCAATCGACGCAACCGTCCGGTCCGGTTTAAAAATACCGGTTCGTCCTTTTACAGCGAGAGAGGCTCGAGTGAGAAAGGACAGAACACGTGAGTGAAAGGGTGTTTTCTCAGCTCCGCACTTCATCCTATTCGTCTATAAAATACCGAACAGTTAATCTTCATCTTCCCTAAACCCTCCTCTCTCTATCTGTTGCGAAGGCGACGAGGAAATGCAGCAGCTGAAGTCTCTGCCGCAAATGCTCGGATTTTAACGAATATAGGTCCGATTTCTCCTCCTTCCTAGAGTTCGATCTTTATTTTAATTTTATTTTTTTATTTCTGCAGATTTTTCGTATTTTTCAGTAAATGATCCGAAATGTGCTTTTCCTCTGATTTCTTTCCTGCATTTTTGAGATCTGAACTTTTAAAAAAATCTATTTCTCTTTCAATTTAGTGAGGTTTACTTGGAAATTGCGATTTTACGGAGAATTCGGACGGCATCTTTCTCGAACTCTGCAGATTTGTTTTCTCCTGTTGTCTGATCTCTTCGCATCTCGGATTCTTTTGAACTGTTGTTACTCTTTCTCCCTCTCCCTCTCCCTCTCGATGCTGTAATTCAATATTCATAGGCTAGCGTTTTGAGATCAGATCTGTTTAAAATGATTAGAATAGAGGATTCTAGCGATTGGCTTCTGATGATGGTTTATACCTATATGTTAGTTTTTTTTGCGATCTAAACTGCTTTTCTTTTCATTTTTCTTCTAATCACGATTTCTTCGTATTCACTTTCAAATTGCTTAAGAAGAGTGTTTAGCGATTTCTCACTAAAAAGTATTTAAATGAATTCGTTTTACGGCAACTTCTTTAGCTTATTATGTTTTTTTTTTTTTTTGGGTGATATGATTGTTTTCTGTTGTGGCAAGTTTACCATTTTTTCGTATGAAAATTTAGCATATCTTGTTTGATCTTTGTATGCTTTCTCTTGGTGTGTGATCTGGGCAGATGTGGGGCCCACGCAATGCATTTTCACCATCCAACCTGTCTATCAGATGCATTGTCTCTGAAAATCCCTATTGCCCAAAACTCAGCGGGATAGAGAAATCATGTATAATTTGGAAAAGCCTCGTCGGAGCTTTGCATGAAGTCGGGCTCCATAGGTCTACCTTGATGTGCGTCAGACATCCACCCTATCAAGTAGATGCTTCCTTCTATGGTGGGCCATGGGCTTAAAATTAAAGCCAATCAATAACTTAGATGAGCCATATCACGAGTAAAAGTTGATAGTATATATAGCTTGTAGGGCCCATTGAGATGTTGTTCAAACATTCGGATTAACTATTCTGTTCATGTGTGCCCCACTTAAATGATAGGCCAAACTAAGTTTCACTAGTAAGAAAATGCAGTGTATTGCAAAATGATTTTAAATGTTTTAAGAACAATTTCATATAATTAGAATAGCTAACTTGAGTTTCAAATAAACTTGATATTTCATATATCAGATCAAATTCAAGCCATATCTTTCTCTCCTTGCCTCTGGGTGCATTGGTAGTGATGGGTAGCATGGTAATATACAAGATTTCTACTCATAGGTGCGTTACTTGTGGTTATTTGATTTTCCTCTTACAACTATATAAATAAAGTCATGGTATGCTCTCTACTTATGGTTGTTTGCTTTTTTCCATTACAATATCAATTAATTAGAAATGGGTGATGATTACTTACTCTTATAATTATATGATAGCATTGCTTATATTTGGAGGTAAATAAAAATAGCATTTGGTATATAAATATATAATTGTTATAAATTTACCTATAAGTTTAATTTACAAGCTTATTTGCATATTATCAAATAAGTTATTTTTTTTGGCTATAACAATAGATAAGTAATTTATTTGAAATAAGTAAGTTTAATTTATGATAAATTATAAGTATTATTTTTATAAAAAATTACTTAATTCACTTACTTTAGGGAGTGTTTGGCTCTTAAGTTATCTTAAGATAAACTACTAAGCTACTAATTTCACATGCAACTCATCTTAGTTTTTACCAGAGAAGATAAGTATGTTCGGCAACCAACATACTCGTTGAGCAGATGGTATGTCAGACAAACAACATATTTATTAAGAAGATAAGTATGTCCGGAGGGATGATATTTATGTTTTCCCCAAGTACAGGCGTATGTGACGGGTCAATAGAAAAAAGGCATAATGGTAAGCTCTAGGTAGTTTTCAATGGTAGTAATTCACTCCTCACTACTTCCTGCGGTGTAGTACACTTAAGGCTTCAATCTATCTCCGTACGATATGTTAAAAATGAATGGAAGGCATTGATAAAACATATACACCATGATGGGCCCCATAGATTCCCTGACCGGACCGTCTTTCTCTAGCTTGGTCTTGATGTGGATGTAAGGTACCCAGACCGCGACGAACATGGTGGGACCGTGGGGTAGTACCCAATCCGCCCCCCTTACGACCCGGACCAAGAAAGTGGGGTATTAGGTTCAATCGACGCAACCGTCCGGTCCGGTTTAAAAATACCGGTTCGTCCTTTTACAGCGAGAGAGGGTCGAGTGAGAAAGGACAGAACACGTGAGTGGAAGAGTGTTTTCTCAGCTCCGCACTTCATCCTATTCGTTTATAAAATACCGAACAGTTAATCTTCATCTTCCCCAAACCCTCCTCTCTCTATCTGTTGCGAAGGCGACGAGGAAATGCAGCAGCTGAAGTCTCCGTCGCAAATGCTCGGATTTTAACGAATATAGGTCCGATTTCTCCTCCTTCCTAGAGTTCGATCTTTATTTTAATTTTATTTTTTTATTTCTGCAGATTTTTCATATTTTTCAGTAAATGATCCGAAATGTGCTTTTCCTCTGATTTCTTTCCTGCATTTTTGAGATCTGAACTTTAAAAAAAATCTATTTCTCTTTCAATTTAGTGAGGTTTACTTGGAAATTGCGATTTTACGGAGAATTCGGACGGCATCTTTCTCGAACTCTGCAGATTTGTTTTCTCCTGTTGTCTGATCTCTTCGCATCTCGGATTCTTTTGAACTGTTGTTACTCTTTCTCCCTCTCCCTCTCCCTCTCGATGCTGTAATTCAATATTCATAGGCTAGCGTTTTGAGATCAGATCCGTTTAAAATGATTAGAATAGAGGATTCTAGCGATTGGCTTCTGATGATGGTTTATACCTATATGTTAGTTTTTTCTGCGATCTAAACTGCTTTTCTTTTCATTTTTCTTCTAATCACGATTTCTTCGTATTCACTTTCAAATTGCTTAAGAAGAGTGTTTAGCGATTTCTCACTAAAAAGTATTTAAACGAATTCGTTTTACGGAAACTTCTTTAGCTTATTGTGTTTTTTTTTTTTTTTTGGGTGATATGATTGTTTTCTGTTGTGACAAGTTTACCATTTTTTCGTATGAAAATTTAGCATATCTTGTTTGATCTTTGTATGCTTTCTCTTGGTGTGTGATCTGGGCAGATGTGGGGCCCACGCAATGCATTTTCACCATCAAACCTGTCTATCAGATGCATTGTCTCTGAAAATCCCTATTGCCCAAAACTCAGCGGGATAGAGAAATCATGCTGGCCACTGCAAAGAGAACGAACTACGAGGGAATGCCTACCCGTTAATTCCACAGGGGTTCGCCTGAGTCGGAAAACAGCCTGAATCTTGGCATGCCTGTTCATCTGGACTGGATGAAGCGGCTGAACAGCTTTGATTACACGCACACACACACAACATGGTGGGTCCCCTATGCTAATCATTGGTGGGCCTTCTCTCTCAATATTATCCCGGTGCTGTGGCCCATCTGAGTTTTGGACCAGTATGATTTTTAGGCTCTGAATGTTTTCTGAGGTGAAGCATCTACATCACTGGATCTACATCTGCCTGGTATGGTGGTAACGGTAAATGGATCGCGCTTCTCTTTTGTGATCTGAACTGTTTTTTCTTCAAGGAGTTATACATGATACTCAGGCTGTGTATGACACTTGATACACAGGCACTCAGAAACTGCACACGTCTTGTATATTAACTCAAATAAACAGAATATATTGTGTGGATCACTGGGCAAATCCAAAATCCAAATATCAAATTGGTTGAACAATCCTAACCTATAGCTCGCGAACATTTGTTTGTGTAAATGGGACAGTTATATATTTATCATTGTTAACTGTCCAATAAATGTCCATCAATCTGATGGTCAGATAATCATATAAGCTCAATTTTTGGTTCATGAGACATCTACACTGGGTAACATAATTTGGACAGCCTAATTGGATGAATCATATGCAACATGTGCAATTTCTAAGTGCATGTGGATCATCCATCACACTCTGCCAGAGTATCAGAGTTTTTCTGCATTTTTTTGGAAACCCGTCTCTATAATCCCTTGGCAGATTTGCTTTGTGCTCCTCTTTTAATCTTCAGCTATCATTTTGTGATCTGAACTGCTTTTATTGAGTTTTACTGCAATTTTACAAGGTTTGCTTATGAAATATCTCTCTCTCAAGTCTATCCGTAGTTTCATATTCTGCTGCTGTTTGATATTCACATGTTCGGTTTTGTGATCTTCTTTCCTTTCTGCAGAATTTTCAAGTAGGTCCACTGGTTGGTTTCCACAATTTTCAATGCGTTTGTGTAATTTTCTTGCAATTTCTCACTGAAATTGATTAGCAATTTTCCCTTAGCTATGGTCCGTTCTTTGTATGTTAGGCACTGGTGTGCTTTTCTTTGTGCAGACCTTGCATTATACTACAATAAATGGTCTGAACTAAGCTACTATAAATTTTGTGGTTATTGATAAAAAGAAAATCTGAAGATTCTGAACTGTGCTCTTTTGAGTTGCCTTTTACAAATTTTTTCGGCGATTTTCTACTGGAATCAAAATGCTAAAATAGATTGCAGTATTCCACTTGTTAGTTTTCTAGAAAGTTTTCCTGGTCACTGCTGGTATTAATTGTTATTTGATGAAACCAATTGGCAGGTTTGCTTCCTGCTTTTGATCTGTGCAAATTAGGTTGCCTTTTCTTTCTGCATATTTTCATTACAGTTCTGTTTACCCTAGTAATAATCTGAATTTGATTTCTAATGACTTTTTATGGTTTTAGAAAACTAGATTTTGAGAACAAATAGTGGGATAAGTTGCTTCAAGTCACGTAAACTGCTTTTGGTCCTTTTATTTATTTATTTAATTTCTTTTCAGTTCTAGGAATTTATACTCTTGACTGGAAATTCTGCAAAACCAGAAATTTCCTGTTTTTACGACTTCTCTAGACTTCCAACTGGAATGGCTATCGTTCCCCAACAAAGCATTTTGGGGCTTTGAAAGAAAAGAGTTTTGCCTCCCCCTCTGTTTTGGTATGCTGAAAAAGGGTGGCCTCTATATATATAATTTTTTAACTGAATTAGATCTAGCAAAACAGCTTTAGACATATGTACTTTCTCTTTAGTTTTCTTGCTACGTTGTGAGTTTTTTTTTTTTTTTTTTTGAAATTATACATTGGGACATTTAACTCTTTCTTTTCCTCCTCCTGTTATTGTTGTTACTATTATTATTATTTGTTAGAGTTCCTTGTTTCTTAGCTATCTCTCTCTCTCTCTCTCTCTCTCTCTCTCTCTCTCTCTCTGCAGAATTTTATTTGAAGTCTTTCTGTAAGAACTTCTCAGACTGAAACATTTTTTCTGTTTCTGTGATTTTTATTCTGTATTTCCCCTTCTGATAAAGCAGCTGTGGTAGAAGGCCTTTCTTTGCTGGTTCTGCAACTTAATTTTGAGAATCTGGTTTAATTCTCCTTTTTAGCAATGGATTCACTGAAGGAGAATAAGTTCATGAATGCTGGCCTCATCTTTCTAGCAACAGTTGTGTTTGCAAAAGTCATTTCCGCCATTATGATTGCTAGAGCTAGGAAACGTCTCCCTCCTACTGTCAAGGCGTGGCCGGTTCTTGGGGGACTTGCTCGGTTCATGAAAGGCCCGGTTGTGATGCTTAGGGAAGAATATCCAAAGCTTGGGAGTGTATTCACATTGAATCTTTTGAACAAGAACATCACATTTTTCATTGGGCCTGAGGTGTCAGCACATTTTTTCAAGGCCCCAGAATCTGATCTTAGCCAGCAAGAGGTGTACCAGTTTAATGTGCCCACTTTCGGTCCAGGTGTCGTTTTTGATGTTGACTATTCAGTGCGACAAGAGCAGTTTCGGTTCTTCACAGAGTCTCTGAGGGTGACCAAGTTGAAGGGCTATGTAGATCAGATGGTTGTTGAGGCAGAGGTAAGTCTTTCCAAAGAGTTTGGTCTTGTTCTGAAGTTGAATGAGTTACGATCTTTGATTGTTTATGCACATGCATGTTGAATAGCACTACCCTCACATATGTGCAACTTTGTTTTCCTGTCTCTTCTCCCATTGTAAAATGCCCTCTTTGTTGGACACTGCAGACGTTTTATTACACAACTGTAGCCTCACCTCATCACCATCACCATCACCATATCACCATCATGGTGTTGTCCCTTTACTTGGAGTCAGCTGCCGAGAGAGCATTTGCCAAGGTCTCATTGGAAAATTTATGCCACAGACTTCAAATGGGCCTGAGGATCATGGCAATCAGACGAGGAAAACCCAATCAACCAAATGTTGATAACAGAGATCCATTGATATGGTGTTCTTTGGCATGCAGAAAACTTCTCTGCATTCTAGAGAGCACTTCAAATACCATTACTCCCTTGTAAAGAAAAAAAAAACATTCTCTTCTTTTCAGTGGGAGCTCTAAAAAATAGAAGGGTGTGGCCCCAGACCTAAGCTCTGTTGGTCCCACACCTCTAAAATGTTTCAGGGTCCACTGGCTTGGGTTTGAGATGAGTTTGGGTGAGTTTCCAGGTTTAAGCTTGGCTATAGGTTTACGTGTAGGTACTTAGCTAAATCCTTGCTTGATTGAAACATTTAAAACAAGACCCTCCATGAAACCAATATGTGTTTCACGTGCAGAAACGAAGAAGAATCTGTTGATCATTTGTTCGTTCATTACATTGTAGCGAAAGAGGTCTGGAATTTATTCCTTGTTCAATTTGAGATATCATGCATATTCAAATAGATCTATTGAGGATCCGTTGATTGAATAGCGACGCAGTCTGTTCAATGGAAAGGGGATTCTGTGGATCATGGCGTTCTTTGGAATTTCATGTGGATTGTGGAGACCGGAGAGAGAGGAATAGAAGAGCCTGAGGACTGGAGAGAAGAATAGAAGAGCCTGGGGAGTGGAGAGAGGAATAGAAGAGCCTGGTACTTTTGAGGATAAAGTCTTATCGGTTAATATCCAGTAGTGGGAGGGCGGGTCTTATCGGTTAGCTCAAAGCTCAGGCAGGGCTTTTTTATTATTATTTTATTTTATTTTTTAAAGTGACGAAAATCTATTAGAAAAGATCAAAATACAAGAGAAGATGGAATCTCCCACTGAGATAGCGGGAGAAACGACCTCCAAAGCAAAACAGAAACATGCTAAGTAATGGGATAAACAAGGCCCCATTCTGCTAGGAATTGGTGGACTCTCAGAATTGTAGAACCTGGAGATTTAGAAGTCTTTAAAAAACATCTCCCATTTCTTTCTTCCCAAACCGACCACCAAACTGCCAACATACCCATTCTCCACGTAATCGTTGTCTGTTTTCCCAATTTTGGCCCTAGCCAAGCTTTAATCAGGCCATCGATGGAGGAAGGGAAACACCACGCAATGTTGAAAGAGCTGACCACACTTGACCAATGAACGGACAGTGAACGAATAGGTGATCAACCGATTCCTAATCAGCCATGCAGCAGAGACAAATATTGGTAATTAACATGCCCCTCTTCCTTAAGTTCTCAACGGTCAAGACTTTCTTCTTCCCTACTAACCAGCCGAACACCAATATCTTTGGAGGCACTTTCTTCTCAATGGGCTTTTGAGAGCTGTATATATTGGATTGGCTATAGGCTGTGTTTTTTCTTTTTTCTTTTTGGTGTGGGGTCTTTGGATTCCCTTCTAATCGCTATCGGTTGGCTGTCTGTTGTCAGCGGTGATGAGAGGATCACTTATTGCTGGCCTCTTTGGTAGTCTTTTCTAATAGGGTTCATTGTCCTTGAAAGTAAATATATAAATAAACACAGTTTTGATAAAATGTTCCAAAGTCAATGGAGCTAGAGCCGTACTTCCACCCCTGGGAGCTTGAAATGTACTTCCTAGTTTGTCGAACCGGAGCTTTCTTTTGGAGACTTGATATTGCCTTTATCCTTGGAAGTTGTCTACATTCTTTCATCACTTGCATATCTTCTTTTTCAAAAATAGGATGAATGGTAAAAGATAGGTAATCTGAACTTGATGCGCATCACTGGTCTGAACATCACTAAATATCCAAAGCTGCTGCATTTGAACAATTATGAATAACAAGTTTATAGAAGGTGTTAGTCATGGTTTAAAACATATTCCAGTATGTCATCATCATCATCGCCGTTGTTGACGTCATCATCATCATCTAAGCCTCATCCCAACTAAGTGGGGTCAGCCACAGGAATCCCTGTTTCAACATTCCACTCTTTCACGGACGTTTTGCTCAGTTACACCAGAGGTCCTCAGGTCTTTTCTTACTGTTGATGGCTGCAGTAAAAAATAAAAAAATAAAAAAAGGAAACGCAGGAGATCCAAGCTCCCCAAAGCAGATCCGATCAGCAACAAATAGCACATGCAGATCATTGACAAAGAAGATCTGATCTGGACCACGGTCCTCAGAATTAGAAAACGGTTCCAACAACAATGGTTGTAGATCCGATGGTGGCGGGTTATGGATGTCAGGTATTATGTGGAGAATGGCTACCTTGGTATGTTATTATATGCATTTAGAGAGAGCAATGGAGGGCTTGCAATGTGGAGAACGTGAGTTGATTAGAGTCAATAGAAACCCTAGCCTCCTCACCTTTATATAAAGCTTGAGTATGTGTCTAAACTGTGCAAGGGGCCCAATGGGCCTTATTATATGGGCTTGGGCGTAATTCCTTTCAACACTTACTACTACCTTAGTATGTTATCACATGCATTTTTATTTTTTTATTTTTTAATTCCCAGTACATAACTTAGAATCATCAAAATTTACAGCAGCATGACAATATATGGTATGTGTCATTCGAACCATGGCAGTACACATTTGTTTGGAACCACACTATACATTGTCTGGTGCTGATATCTTAAACCTTGGTTTAGTAGTCAGTCACTGAAAGAATCAGTCACTTATTGCAAGAAATCACCCATGTATAATGCAATTCTTTTTTCCAAAATTTTAGAATCATTGCCAAAGCATTACATTACATTTAAATTGCATTTCAAAGAAAAGACTTGTATCCTGGACTTGCATTATTTGCTTCTATAGGATTGAGCCATCGAAAAGTGAGGAATTAAAACATAGCTGGTCAATAGGTAAAACATGAAATTTGGACATTGTATCATTAGTCTGTCAGCTTCAGTGATCTGTGGAACTGATACCTAATCAATCTGATAGTCACCTTTTACAGGCCCTTTAACACACACATGCACACATGCATGTGTATGCAGGTCCATGTGCATGCGGGCACACACTAACATTCCCACCATCACGGGGAGGTTAGCAACATCCCCTAGGCCCTTCAATGACACATGAGCCGACCAAATGTGATTTGAAACTGCCCATTTATTAATACAACTAGGGGCGAGCCATGGTGCAAAAATTATGCCAATCCGATGATCCTACATATCTGATAGCACTTTGATGACTCTAACCATTCAATCTATGGCTTGAAAAAACCAGTCAGTTATAGGCCAGGAATTCCACAAATCATTCGATCTTGACCACTTTTCTAATTGTATGATGCTTGTCATGCTTTGTTGTACAAGTCATGGCTGCCCAGCCTGTATGGGTTATCGTCCAAAACCGGTACTTATCGCCCATTACATATTAGTATAGCCCATGAACGATGTGGCTATATCAACTCAGACCACAGCCCGATAAAGGCAGTATGGGGCTGTATTGGTGGTGAACAATATGATAAGAGATACACTAATTTAAAACCTTTGGATTGGTTCTTCTATAAATATGCAGGATGATGAATGCTACTATGCAACTTGCGTTATGGAAGTGCGCTAGATATCTGCAGGATGAAGAAAGCTAATACACAGGTTGCACCATAGAAGTGCTAGGCAGCTCCCCCTCCAAATGATACACATTGCAAAACATGTAGTGATTGGGAGTGTTGATCTGGTGGGCCTACATCTGTACATGCCATATCACAAAAATGGAGATTGGACCATGGTAGCCATCCAATCAGTGGCCTGCAAAGGAATGGTCAGAGCAACAATCCACCTTCAACCAACAAAACTAAACAATTTGTTGGCCTATAGACATCTAAGTGGTGGCCCACCTCATCAACAGTCCTTATCATGATTCATGACACATGATTGCCACATTTACTATGAGGAGGGAGCTGCATAGAAGTTCCATGATGCAAGCTGCATTGCATAAAACATTTCTCATGCTGGATTTCTATGTGCCCCATGTCATGGAACTGTGTAAGAGAAAACCACTTGCATACAGTTAATACCATGCCATCTCATGGATTTGTTCTTTTAATAGATGAAAATCAAATAAATGGTCTGGATCGTGGAACATTGAGCACTTCAGGGCAATTCATGTTCCGATGCATTAGGACCGGATAATTCCTCGTGCTGATGATATACTACGCTTTACAGAAGAATGTCGTGGCCTAAGACTGGTTATCCCAAGCACGGTTCTGATTGCTTGTCCTCTTCACTCAATTTTGTAGGACTACTTCTCAAAGTGGGGCGACACTGGTGAAGTGGACCTAAAATACGAGCTGGAGCACCTCATCATCTTGACGGCTAGCCGATGCCTCTTGGGTAGGGAGGTGAGGGACATGCTATTTGAAGATGTCTCTGCCCTCTTCCACGACCTCGACAATGGCATGCTCCCTATCAGTGTCATCTTCCCATATCTCCCAATCCCTGCTCACCGCCGCCGGGACCGGGCCCGAGCGAAGCTTGCAGAAATATTCGCGAATATCATCTCTTCTCGTAAGTGTGCCAGCAAGTCGGAGAATGACATGTTGCAGTGCTTCATTGAGTCAAAGTACAAGGATGGCCGCCCGACGACCGACAATGAGGTCACTGGCCTCCTCATTGCCGCCCTTTTTGCCGGGCAGCACACCAGCTCCATCACCTCCACCTGGACTGGGGCCTACCTTCTCCGCCACAAGGAATACCTCTCAGCTGTGACTGAAGAGCAGAAGAGCCTGATGAAAAAGCACGGGAATAAGGTTGACCATGACATCTTATCGGAAATGGACACTCTTTATCGGTGCATTAAAGAAGCCCTTAGGCTCCACCCTCCATTGATACTCCTGATGCGTAGCTCGCACAGCGACTTCACGGTGAAGACACGGGAAGGGAAGGAATATGACATCCCAAAGGGCCACATTGTGGCCACTTCACCTGCTTTTGCCAACCGACTTCCTTATATTTACCAGGACCCGGACAAGTACGACCCTGACCGGTTTGCACCAGGCAGGGAAGAGGACAAGGCTGCAGGTGCATTTTCCTACATTTCGTTTGGCGGTGGCAGGCACGGGTGCCTTGGGGAGCCATTCGCATACCTGCAGATAAAGGCGATATGGAGCCATTTGCTTCGAAACTTCGAATTGGAGCTTGTATCTCCTTTCCCAGAGATTGACTGGAATGCCATGGTCGTGGGCGTGAAGGGGAAGGTGATGGTTCGCTACAAGCGTCGGCAGCTCACCGCTGAGTGAATGGGTTTGGTTGGTTTCTTTAGTTATGTTTCTTTTCAGATTTCTGCTGTCCAGTCATTCTGATTTTTGGCTTGTAGACATATCCAAGTGGTGGTCCAACTCATCAATGCATCCCAGCTTCCTTCACTCGCTAGTGTTTGCTATCTGGATAGTTTTGTAGGCAACTATGGAAAACAAAAGAAAACTCACTACAAGCAGCAGTACGGTTTGGTCGTTGCAGGGAAAATATACACATTGTAAGAGACAGCCACTGACAGGTTTCCATGTTGTCGATCTAGCTATGATCATTCCATGGATGAAGCCCATCACTCGCTGTCTTTTACTAGGATGTCTTCTTTATAACGACCAAATGGTTCTCACATTTCTGAGATGGGGAAAGAATTGCTAGTAAGGGTCTCTGGGGACTGGAAAGGAGCAAAAGTAGCAGCCATTAATGAACTCAGGTCAGCTGAAATCTGAAAAGCAGCAGAACTAAACTGTCTGCATGGCTTCTTCTGTTGCCTTTTGCATTTGCACTGTACTGATTTCATCTCTTCTAGTAATTCTTTGTGCCGGCTCTGAACTATAACTACCGTTTGGTCATTATAAGGAAAGCCAAGTAAAAGACAATCGCTGATTAGCTTCATTGACACATGTAATCAATGCGAGCCGCCAATGGGAAGCCTGTCGGCCATCTTGTTACTGGCGAAGAACAAGACAGGACCGCAGTTTGTAGGAGTTTGATTTTGTTTTCCCATATTTGCCTTTCAAAACTAGGCAGGGAGAACATTGCATCTCATCTCAGTTTCATCCATTTACTATTTAGGTGTTAATGCTGATGCACTTTCTTCAGGTCGGGCCTGTGGCTTGTTTTTACCAGATTGCTGATCTGATTGGGCCCCACCCTTTTTTTTTTTTTTTTTTTTAACACACGCACACACACCCCCACACACTCACGCTGGTGGAATTTAACCACCTATGGGTACTCGAACCCTTGACCGGGAGTTGAAACTGCCGAGAGTCTACCACCCGGGCAAGAGTAAGGACCCGATTGGGCCCCACCCTTTTTTTTTTTTTTCTTTAAATTTTTACACACGCGCACACACCCCCACACACTCACGCCACACGCACACCATGGGATTTCACCACCATGGGTACTCGAACCCTTGACCCGGTGTTGAAACTCCAAGGAGTCTACCACCCGGGTAAGATCAAGGACCCGATTGGGCCCCACCCTGTAAATGCCCCAGGTTGGGAGATTGTGACTGAAACTCTGGCCTCCTCTGTTGAATGCAGGCCAGAATTATGACTAATTGATATAGCTGAGTGTTTGCAGACCACTTTTCTTACTGGGGAGATTTTCGGGGGAATGGTCCCATCCGTTATGGGGCACGGTTTGGATAAAAAGATCCGTAAGCCTGGCATGTACAAAGCTTGCTATTCCTCCTGTTATAAGGATTTGTTTAGATGAGATGCTCTCGTTGTCCTTTGCTTTGAACATTTTTGCCTGTTTTTATTGCCTGTGAATGTGTCAGATGGATAGGATTGGTTTTTTGGTCTTGGCTCTCTGATCATTGGACTCTTCTAGTTGAATGTGAGCCGTTAGCAATCCATTTGCAGCCACTGATGCGATGGTGAGGATTGCGCCTTGGAGCTTTTTGGGACACAATCAGTGATCATTAGACGGCCGGGATGAATGGAGGGTATAGGATAGCCTAACAATAACCAGGGCAGTATGGTGCCCTTGCCCAAGTATCCCACCTTGACAGATGGCGATTAGGAGGGGTGTGACCTGCGTGCGTGATGAATGGAGGGTATACAAGTTTTTTTTTTTCTTTTTCCCCTCAATGATGGACAATCAATGGGGAAGAAACCTGCTGCTTGGACGGTGCAGATAATCCACAATTACTTGGTAGTTTTTCTGTTTTCCCACGGGAGAGGGATGTTCCCAGTCATGATGCTTCTAACCAAAGGCACTTGGTGGGCCCCAGTCAGACATCGCACTGATCAGGCAAAAACAGATCTCTGAGTATAAAAAAATTAGTTTTGTTTCCATCGTTTTTTAAATTTCTATTTGTGGCCCATGGTGTGGACGGCTAAAATTGACGAGATCATGCAAATTTTGGGTGACTGCTAATCCATGAGTGGGCCCTACATGTCTCAACCGTTCGTGTGACCTGCGTGCGTGATGAGCAGCTGATGCATCTTATACGGTGCTCTGTATAAAGAAATGGTCTTTTATTCAACCTAACTATTTAAAATTTGGGGCCCGTCTTTTGGCAATCAAATATGCACGTCTAGTGGGCCCCAGGATGAAAATGGTCCATCTACTAATATCTCCCCTCTGTGGTGTGGTCCGTGTGTATGGGAAATAGCCAGTGGTCCATTTTTTGACGAGGAATAGGATGTCTTGAATTGGACGGTTTTGATCGACCGACGAGGACCGTTTTGTACTATCCCACAAAAATAGTGCTACGTGGAATGACTTTGGACCAAGCAAACTGATGAACCGAACATGTAGATTGAGATAATCAGAGGTAAATCTCGTCAGAATAGATAGAAAACGTAATTCAGTGTAAGCCTTCCAATGTGACTGAAGTGTGTGAAATCCGGGCCATTCACTAAGTGGGTCCCGCCATGAACACACCTGCCCAGAAATCAATCCGGCAACTCGGTTGGAATTCACACGTGTACATTTTACCACACGGATCATTACTCATTTTCCTCATAACAGTCTATTTCCTGATGCAGAACCGATCCCGCACAGCTGAGGTACCACACCTTGTAACATGCCTCTTGTGTAGGGCATCAGGGCCATTAAAAGGGTAGGTCCCACCGTGAAGATCAACTAGGACAAAAGTCAGGTCATTCTGCTCATCGATGGGGCCACACTGTTGAAATCAATGGACAACCTGTGGTTGACTCAATATCCTGGCGTGGAGTGTGGGCCACCGACTAATCAGTTTAGACTGATTCTCGACAAGCGAAATCTTAATGGCGGGGCCTACCATTTCCATGGTACTGATTTCTGACAAAGGTGGCATGTTAGAGGGAAGGACGTTAAGCAATTGTGGTATGGTTGCGGGTATGCAATCAGTTATCTTCCTTGTATGCGTGTGGTCAACCTGATGAGCAGACCAAGCTTCATCTGTTTATTTATTTATTTATCTGGGCCGTTCAAGTTGCTGGGAAACGGCATCTTCTAGCCTACCCGGGACCTGAATCCCGGTAGAGCGTGCAATGATCTCTATGACCCACCTGTGATATTTGCGTGACATCCACTCCGTCCATCCATTGCCACGTTGGACATAAAACCATTAATCAGGCCGATCGAAAAAGTAGGGTCCGGATGAGGGCACCCGCCATAGCAACCTTCCTGGGGCTCACCGTATTGTTTATATCCCATCCAGTCCGTTCATCAGGTGATCCCCACCAGGATGAAGAGATATCACAAAAGGCATCCTTATCCAAAACTTAGGTGAGCCACACATTACGAATTTAGATGTTTTAGTCGTGATTCTGCATTGTTCCTGGTTTGGCCACCCGAGTTTTGGATCCAGCTTAATTTTGTCATTTACAACATGAGGTGGACCGATGGACGGAGTGGATGTCACTCAAACGTCACACTGGGCCCCCTGTGCTTGTGGTCTTGCACCCTCGCGTAAGCGGATTGCGTATTAAGTACGCTATAGCCTAATGAATAAACTCTGTTGTGCCTAATGTAGATTTTGTATCTTATCCATGCCGTTCCATCCCTGTTTCTACATTATTTTCGGGTATTAGATCAAAATAACATACACAAAACTCAAGTAGACCACACAATAGGAAACAGTGGGGATAATGATGTCCACCGTTGAAACCTTCCTAAGCCCCCATGGCGATGTATATTTGTCATCTAAAATGTTAATAGGAAACAGTGGGGATAATGATATCCACTGTTGAAACCTTCCTAAGTCCCCACAGCGATGTCTATTTGTCATCCAAAATGTTTATAAGGCAACACAGACATGGATGAAGGGAAAATATAAATATTAGCTTGATAGAAAACTTATGTGGCCACGAGAAATTTTCAACGGTAAGCATACAATTCACATTATTTCCTGCGATGTGGTCCATAAGATTAGGATGTGCTTCGATTTCGTTTTAATAACTTAAAATGAGTTAGTAAAACTAATGGACGGTGTGGATAAGATACATACATCACCGTGGGTCTCACAGAGTTACTCAGTACGCTATAGCGAGCTGAGTTTCTCGGCACGCTTTCCGCTTCCCACGCTCCGCTCTACAACAGTTTCCGCTCCTCTCTCTCTCTCTCCCAGGGTTTTAGGAAGGGGAGTTGTGTCCAGCAAAATCCCATTCAATTCCATTCTATAAGAAAATCCAAGAAGAAGGAAAAAAGCAGACACGGACAGGAGAAAAGAAGAGTCACGTGTGGTGTGGGCCACTGCCATCGCGCCTCTTGATATTAGCCGTACGATCCCTCCCAAAATAAATCCTCTCCGATCCGATCCGATAAGAGAGAGAAAGAGAGATGCTTTCCACATGGCTCTTTTCTTTTTCTCCTTCTTACCGCTTTTAGCGGGTTGGATTCGATGACGGGACCCGATAAGAACGGGCCGACCCGAGTGAGGGGGCTGGTGCTGAAAGCTCTGGTTCTGATCGGCGGGGCGCTTCTCATCAAGAGATTCTCCAAGTCCACCACTCGTTGGGATCATGCCCGCATTGTCGCGGAATCCCTATGCGGTGAGAAGGTACCCCAACTGCCTTCTTCCTTTTCATTTTTTCCTTTGGTTATTATTATTATTATTATTATTATTATTTTTCTTGTGGGTTTTTGATGATTTCTCAATTGGGTTTTGTTTTTCGTGATTTGGATGTGAAGTTTTCACGGGAACAAGCTCGCAGGGATCCCGTTAGCTATTTCAATTTGAGGTATGTGCATTCCTTTTTTCTGCCATAACTTCTACTAATGAACTGAATTGGGTAGGATTTTGATGAATTAGTAGTTGGTTTTTCGTTTTTTGGATCACTGATTGCTAGTTTTGGTGTTCTGTGA
Source organism: Magnolia kwangsiensis (assembly GCA_037074715.1). Taxonomy (NCBI): domain Eukaryota; kingdom Viridiplantae; phylum Streptophyta; class Magnoliopsida; order Magnoliales; family Magnoliaceae; genus Magnolia; species Magnolia kwangsiensis. The sequence goes on along the minus strand of CM073574.1, from coordinate 166,319,957 downwards.
CATGATTAGATTATGGGTGATGTTAGTTTGCTAATGAACTGAATTGACTAGAAATTGAATTGAATAGTTTTGCCAATGAACTGAATTGGTAGAATTTCAATCGGTCAGTAGTTAGTTTTTTGTTTTTTTCGACCAATGTTTGCTATTTTTGGTGTTTCCTGACATGATAAGATTACGGGTGAAGTATGTTGACGAACTGAACTGAGTAGAATTTCAATCAATTAGTTCTACTAATGAACTGAATTTGGTAGAATTTCGATCTTTTTGTAGTCGATTTTTCATTTTTGGGATCAGCGTTTGCTATTTTTGGTGTTTCATAACATGATAAGATGACTAGTGCAGTTAGTTTGCTAATGAACTCAATTGAGAAGACTTTCAATCAATAAGTTCTGCTAATGAGCTGAATTGGTTCAAATTTTGATCGATTAGTAGTTGGTTCGCATTTTTTAGATCAATGTTTGCTATTTTTGGTGTTTTGTGACGTGATAAGATTACAGGTGAAGTTAGTTTGTTAATAGACTGAATTTGAGTAGGATTTCAATCAATTAGTAGTGTTTTTTTAAAAATAAAAATAAATGAATGATTGCTACTTTTGGTGTTTGATGACATGATGATGGGGACATCATGTGCACACGCACGCCCCCCACCCTACGCACGTACTCAAGGAGGAGGAAGGCGCCATTGTCGATCTGGATTGACGACGACATTAATAGAGGACCTTTTAGTTAGGAGGCTATGCTATGGATCATTGGAGTGTACCCAATCATCATGTGGATCCCACCATTGGATCTCATGATCATGGCCCACTACCCTAGGTGATATAGGATTTTGAGTTTTGGTTATTATTGCTATTAGAAACATCATGAATGGTTTTGATTTCGTTGATAAGTTATTATTTATTATTATTATTATTTTTACTTCCTCTCTAAGCCTAAGCATGCGCACATGGCATGACTTTTGAGGTTTAGGGTTTTCTTATAAATAGGCAATCTCATGTAGGTTTTTTTTTCATTGAAGTTTATGAATAGAATTCTGCGTTTATTCTTCTCTAACCCTCTAAGTCGAAGAATCTAATTGGGTGCGAAACCCTCCTTTCCTCGAAGGGCTAATTACCGTGGTGTGAAGCCACAACTATCCCAAATCATCCCCATCTCTTCCACCTCACATCCACCATCTTCCACAGCCCTCCCATAATTAGATTTCTCTCTCTCTCTCTCTCTCTCTCTCTCTCTCTCTCTCTCTCTCTCTCTCTTGCCTAAGTTCTCCACTATAGTGGATTTTCAAATTCTGGCCCACTAGAATGGCTGAAACTTCGGTGGAGCATTACGCACACATCGTCACGAAACTTGGTGTGAGAGTAGGCCTCCCCTGGCCCGTTTCTAGTTTCGTGGGCCCCACACACGTGTGGCCAGACAGCCACGCACGTGCATTCAGGTGGGCCTGCTATCCACACGTAAAATCCTTCTCAGGTTCTTCTCTCTCTTCTCTTGCCTAAAATCCCAAACCCTAACCCTAGAAAATCTCAGATTCTAAGTATTTCCAACTCTTGCAAGCCCTAGGTTTTCCCCTATTTGAAACATGGTGAATCTTTTGAATTGGGGAACAGTCCTTTGCAGGATTGGAAGAATCTACACTCCATTGGGTATTGTTTGGTTTATAATTTTACTTGATTCAGCCTTAAACGTGTGTAGGCTTGGACCCCTGTAGATTCCCTTATTGAATGTTTGAACATATGTGGGACGTGATTTTTTTTGTGATTGTTTAGAAATTGGTATGATCTAAAGCTTAAAATCTTGAACCTCATATTTAATTTCATGTCTCTCATCACATGTTGAGATTTTGGCTGCAGTTAATTTGTTAATGGACTGAACAGATGGGCATTTTAATTGACGGGTAATGATTTGTTTGTCTTTGGGATAAATTTATGCTGTTTTGATGTGGTAAGTGTTGAGATTCCTACTGTAGCTAGGTTGCTAATGATCTGAGTTGATGACAATTTCAACAATCTGTTGATGGATTTTTTGTAATCTTCTTGAAAGATAGCCACGTATTTAATTAAGCAAAAGCACAAGTAAACGGGTTTTTTCAGATATGGGATGGGTGTGCACTATTTGATGGTGTAACCTGTGAAGATAGTGGCTGCGATTAATTGCTTGATGAACTTAAATTGTTGACGAATTCAATTGATTCCTTTTCTTCTATTGGGACCAGTCACCTATAGCTGGTTGTATTCTACAAATCATTTTTTATGCCTGTAAAATGCTCGTAGAAAGGCCTGTACCCTCTCTCTCTCTCATCAATTTGTACAGTTACATTGTTGTAACATGTTAATCTGTTAAGAATTGAATTGATGTGGGTTCTGAATCACTTTTTTAAAAAATAATTAAAAAAATAATTGTGTTTTGGATGCATTTGTACCATTCCGAGGTCATAACATATTATGTGCTCTTCTCTCCCTCTGGGGATATTCTATCATTTCCAGCCTTGGTTGTAATTTTTTTTGAGATCAATATATAACAGTTTGTGACTAAGTTCTATCCTCTGTCATAATGTTTTTGGATGCTTTGATAGAAGCTTGATTTGGGATTTGAATATACACTACTTGTTCGGTCATATATGCCTTTTAATATTTTTTTGAATGACAATGAATTTTATTAAACCCAAAAGGGAAAAGAAAAGGCTAAGGGCATGTTTGGATAGGTGGATTCCATTTGGCTCAGTGGATAATGTAACATGGTAAATTCCATAGTCGTTGCAGTAAATAGGATTCCAAATGGGGCGCCTGGCTGGATATCAAGTGGAATCCTCAAATTCATTAGACAATGCTCACCTTATTTCTTGTGTTAGAGAACCCTGGCTATGGATAAGAGTAATGATTATTATGTGTGGAATCCACATAACGGAACAACCCAACTGTCTTATCAGTAGAAAAGAATTTCCATTTCCGCATGGATTCCTTATATCCAAACACCCCCTAAGATAAATAGAAAGAGGAGCCCATGTCAATTTACCATCATGTCACCCCCGCTATAGACTATAGCGGCCTATGGCTACAAGCAGCCTCATTGGCCTTATTGCGAGCTAAAGAGAGATGGGCTTCTGACGATGATACCATCAATTTGATCTCAGACTTCTTTTTTGAAGTTAAGTACTTCAATATTTATTTATTTTCGCTAAAAATTTTAGCACCTTCAAATGTACATTCGGCTTCATCTTTTGATGATAAGCAACCTTCTCACATTTCTATGATTTTCTTCGGTTTTGAGACATTTGTTAATGTGGGTTCAGACAGATATTTGACATTTAAATTTGGTTTCTGCACAAACTGAATCAAATAGACATTGGTGGGCTTCAATTGTAAGTGCTAGGGCTACAACCTGGCTTCAGATCAACTTGGTTTCAGGTAGTTGTTGAAAAAGGAAAAACAAGTTGGCTTCAGGTCAAACCAAACCTGACTGACCCGACCTGAGTTCAGGTTGGGTAAGGCTGGGATGTCAAGGTCCTTGGTTTGCCAATTTGAGTTCAAGGTGGGTGGGGTTGGGTTGTCAAGGTCCTCGATTTGCAACCCAATTTGATTTCATGTTGGGTTAGGAATAATCACATGTATTTGGGTCGGGTTGGGTCGAGTATAGAGGGCTTTGGGTTGGCTTCGGTTTGGGCACCTTCGTTTGGAATGTCGTGTTGGTTCGGGTTGCAATTTGGTTCCCCTCAACGTCATGTCGGGCTTAGGTTGACCATCAACCCGACCCAACCCGCTGAGTTACACCCCTAGTAAGAATAAAAGGAAAAAGAATGCTTGAGCTCAATGTGTTGAATGCTTGCTCTTTCAAGGGGATTGCATATATTTTTTATAAGGATGAGTGAGTTTATATGGCTTCTTGACATATGTAGGGTAGATACCTTATACCATATCCAAAAGCATGCTCCTCCTATTTTGTAATTTGCATCTGTACACACATTTTCTGCATTGTTCTAGAGGTTTTTTTTTATTCATTTTTCAGATTGAGGCTTTTCTCTGATGCAATATTTCTTTTCTCTTTTTCCAACAGAATGCTTACATGCCCAGCAACAGAGATGGTCGATGGTTCAAGGGTTTTATATTTTGAACAAGTTGGTGTAACTCGATAGCCATGTGTTGACATTTAACAATTTCATTTGTTGCATTGCAATACATAATTTTTAAGGGTTCTTTTCTGGTGGCAGGCATTTTGGAGAACTCCTCAGAAGCCCTTTCGACAAGTAGGTTAACTTTCACCTTGTATTGCAACATGCATTTTATCCTCCTATCTATTTTACTTGCCACATGCGAACATGCTTGCGTTTGTACTTTTGCCAACTTATCGTGATTCCGATTTCATTCTTCCTTCTCTTTTAACACATGCAAAACATCCAAAATTTCAATTTCTTATTTTCCCATGTCTATTTTCTAATACCAAGTGCTTGTAGATGACATTGAATTTATAAAATGGTTGCAGAATTAGTTAGATACTGCATATTTGGTTGAGGAAAAGAAATAATCATTTGCGTGTGATATGAGGGACTAGAAGATATATGGATTCAATTCTTTGGGCTTTGGCCCGAATTATTTGTGCATGTTGTTTACACCCCAAGTATAGGGTTGTGATGTAGTAATAATCTCGGTAAGACCGAGGTCGAATCCACAGGGACTGAACCTTGTACGTAATTTGAAAGTAACTTGAACAAGAACTAGGCGAAGATGAAATCTAAATCAGAGAAAATTAAGAGAATAATTGTGAATAGATTAATTAAAAACTAATAAAAATAAAGGTGGGAACTAGGGTGCCAAGGATCCACTTGTAGCAATTGGGAAGCTACCTAGCAATGATTCAAGGATACAATTGGAATCAGAGTCCTATCCTATCCAATTTGTAGGAAGAGATTTGTCAGATCTCTGAACTTCTCATGGATCTAATCATCAATAAATAAGAGTGATGAAAATTTGGAAGTGATCCTGTCACCTAACCATGCCCAGGAGACTATGGCAAACAACAACAATTTACCAAACCCACAACCAATCATAAGAGCATTGTGAAAGTTAGGATGGATTCCGTCACCTAACCATGCCTATGAGACTATGGTGAATAATAGGGTTCCCAAGTTCACAATCTCAATACATGAAAAGAGAATATCTCAAGCTATCGCAGATCCATTGTAATTTGAGTCACAACAAACCATTAAAAACTAAAAATATTTCTTATAATTAAACTAGAATACAAAAGAGTTCAACAAAACAAAAATCAAAACCAAGCAAACATCCCAACCACGCTACAAGCTTCACCTCTTAGCCCTAGCTAAGAGGTTTAGCCTGTCATAGACATGCTAAAATCTCATAAAAAGGAAAAGGAAAGAGGAACCAAATGAAGAAGAGGGAGAACTCGTTGCCGGCCCGCTCCACGTCCTAGCCTCCATGGCTGCCCAATATCTAAGGATCCTCTCTCTCTGCTCTCTTCTCTTTTTATAAAGCTGGTAGGTCGGTCGGTTCATGCAGGTAAGAGGCGGTGGAGAATGCCCTTTATGCAACAGAGAACTCTCCTGCGTAAATTTTGTTATGCAGTTAAGAAGACGGTCCGAAAAACACCCATTTTCCTTGCTTTCTTCTCAAAGAAATAGTGTCCCCTGGAACGTTTTGGGGTGGCCTACATGATGAACGGATCAAATTTGTCGTCCGATCATGGCCATGATCGTGCAATAACCCCAAAACCGGTCGGTTTCAGACACTGAAATAGGGGCTGCATGATAGGACTTACGTTGTGATGTTGGTGGGGCACATGATTAGTGTCGGTGGAGAAATCCACACCGTCCATTGCACTCTCTTCGAAAAACCAATTGGAAATGGCTAGTTTTGGATTAGATTCAGTGTGACCCACGTGGTTTTCTGCTCTGCCATCCATCTTGCATTTGAAAGGTGATCTGCCTGTCTGTACGTACATGGGACTAAAAAGAAAGCTAGGCAAGGGTTGTGCCCCCCCTCTGGAGAGCATGGACGGTCCAGATCATCCGAACGGATGATGGGTGGGGCCCACTAGCCAAAAACGGCCAGCAAGCATTCGTCTACTAGACGCTGGCGTGGAAGGAAGATAGGTCAACCGTCTGTTAACCGAATCAGTCGTCTGGTGCGGCGCGGGCGCGTGTACTCCATGTACATGCGCTGTACATGCGGGGTCCACTGTGATGTACATGTGGAATCCGTTCCTTCCATCTGTTTTGTCACCTCATTTAAGGGGTTGAGACAAAATTTGAAGCAAATCCAGATATCAGGTGGGCTCCAATTTGATAATTCATGGGTTGATCTGTCCGTTGGCCTACTTCCATAAGGATCCAATGGTTGAAATTCGACGTGTACGGTTAAGTTAGGGTCCTCAGGCCAAATATAAAGTTTCGAGCCGAACGGATGGTGGAAACCCTATGATCTTGTATTCTGGACGATTTTTAAGCCCGTTTAATGTGAGTGGCGTGATTTTCTTGGATCTATGGCATGTAAATTCTTCGATCTCAGTCTTCTGGAGTCCGTCCCTTGCCTTGGTGATTTATGAGCGTCAAATCCATGCTTTTAGTACTCTTTTTCAGTCCAAGCTCTTAAATACACCTTGTATCACAAACACAATTAAAATAGGACGTTAAGCATTGTCATGTACGTAAAATCAGGTAATAATTGGGGTATAATATGCAATATTCAACCCTTAACACATGTCACATTGTAATTGATGGCATTCCACGGCCTTTCGTTCATACTTTTGATGTTGGTCGACATCTCACCATAGGGCCCAACATGTATTGGGTTTGTGCCTTTTGTTTTAAAAATTACAAAATATGGGTCCTAAATGTTAGAGATACTAGAGTTATAATAATTGGGGGAGTTTCATTGAAGATTCGTAGGAGTCATGAGTTTTTTTAAAGAAGTATTTATATATATTTTAGAAGTTTAAGGGAAGAAGTTTGAATATCAATAAAGTTATGTCTCCTCTATTAAATAATTTCCTTTGAGTGTACAAGTGTTCATATCTTTGTGATTTGTGTGTGGAGAGATCTCATTTACTTGATAACTGGTTGCACTATTTTGGTATTAGAGTGGGTGATCGTTGGGAGATTTTTAGCTCAACAACATCTCCTAATAGCTTCAAAAGGGGTAACATAGGAAGAGCTTGCGCAAGTAACCCAATTGATCCATCCACGTATAGAGCAAGTAGATCAACTCACACATATAGTAGGCAATCTCACTGATCAAGTGAGAAAGCTCTACTGCAGAGGGAATCTGGAGACTGAAGTTGGAGTACGTGGACAGAAGGGGAAGGTCCCCATGATGGTCCTGACAAACGATGGGTGACCTTGGCTTGTGAAGGGACCAATGATCGAATCCTTCAATTGTTGGAACATGGTAGAGAATCTGGAATCAAGGTAGAAATTCCAGAATTTCATGGTCGTGTGCATGTTGACAACTTCATTAATTGGCTAAGGTGGAAAAGGTGTTCGAGTGCAAGAAAATCGTGGATAATAAAATGGTTGAGTTGGTAGCTATGAAGTTTTTTAGTCATGCATTGGCATGGTGGCACAATCTCCAAGCCAAACGGATCTATTAAGGGGAAAGTAAATTCTTGAAGAAAGATGATAAAGAAGTTAAAAGGAAAGTTCCTACCTACAATTTATGCTCGTGATCTCCATCAAAGATGTCACGATTACGACAAGGCAAGAAATCGATAAATGAATACTGAGGAGTACCATACATTAACATCATAGGTAGGGGTGTACACGAACCGAGCTAGCTCGGTTAGCTCGCTCGACTTGACTCGAAAAAAGCTCGATTTGACTCGGTTCGAAGCTGAGTTTGAGCCGAGTCGAGCTGATTTTTTGAGCTCAAAAATGAGTTCGAGTAGGCCCCAGCTCGACTCGACTCGGATCGCATCAGCTCGAATTGAACTCAGATTGAACTAGTTCGGTGACTCGGTTACTTTGCCATTGATGTTGCTCACCAAGTGTTTGATAAAATGACTCAATGAAGTGTGGCTGGTGGCAAGGAAGGTATGTACATGAAACAAATACCCTTTTTTTCTTGGTTTTTCTTGGTTTTTATGTTGCTTAGGAGGTGTTTGATAAAATACCTGTAAAACTATTGCTTCTGTTTCACATACAGATGGGTTTTGAAGGTGCAGTCCAGGTGTTTGTGGAAATGCCTCAATGGCGAACTTGCCCCGAGTTGGCTCGAGTTGTTGACCGAACCGAACCGAGCTGGCCAGTCAGGCTTGAGGACCGAGCCGAGCCAAGTTCAAGCTAAGGTTAGCCAGTGGCCAAGCCGAGTTGAGCAGAGGCCAACTCGACTCGGTTCGACTCGATGTACACCCCTAATCATAGGTAGGGTTTCATAAGTATGAAGACGCAAAAATTCCAAGATATTTTAATGGCCTTAACTTGGACATAAGAAATGAATTGGTGTTCAAAGATGTGTTTAAGATGTCTGATGCATACACATTTGCAGTAAAATCCAATGAGATAGTAATTGGGACTTGAGAGATGATTCAGTGCCCCATGAGGATTGGTCATCATAGGTTGAGGGGTGATGGGCTAACGTCTAACAATAAAGCCAAACCCTAACCCAAGGGGAGGTGGTTATGGACAAGGGTGCTAGTGAACCAAAAAGGAGTAAAATAACACTCGTTTCTTGTGCTTTAAGTGCGGGGCAGCTGGGACATCGCTCTTTTCAATGTCTTGAACACCAATCCTTAGAAGTATGAATAAGGAGAATATATTGAAGATACTCTCAATTGTATGAAAGCCGATGATGATACAAAATATGAAGAACATGCATATGAGGATGGGACATGTATTTAAAAAGATGTAGTAAATGTGTACGGTGATAAGGGTGAGTTGTTGGTTATACAATGTAATATGCTATCGATGGCTCGGGTGATTGATGAAGGCAATGGTTGCGGCATAATATCTTTTCACAACTTGCACTTTTGGTGGAAAGATATGCATGATTTTGGTAGATGGGGGTGTAGTAAAAATTCTCGCAAGAAATGGTAGATAAACTATCCTTCAAAAAAAGAAATGGTGGATAAATTAAGGGCTTGTTTGGCCAGTTGCATTGGAAAGGATTAGGTGGGATGGGATTCAAAAAACATAATTATTACCCATGGCAGGGATTGTTCCTTGTTACCATGGGATAAGCTTAATTCCCTGCTTTGTTTGTAATACGGTGGTACATTGAAAGGATTTACCCACCATCATTTGAAACTATTGAGAATAACACACGTGTTATATCTAAACCGTTCATTTGTTTTGTAACCTCATTTTATGGCATGGGCCTAAAAATGAGGTAGATCCAAAACTTATGTGGCCCCAAAGAAGTTTTCAACGGCAAGTATTCAATCCCCATTGCTTTCTATGGTGGGGTCTACTTGAGCTTTAGATCTACCTGATTTTTTGGCCCATGCTCTAAAATGATCTCGAAAAATGGGTGGACGGTGTGGATATAGCCCACACATCATGGTGGGACCTACACAACTTACTAATATTGAGTGAAATTAGCACGGGATCCAATGCGATTTCATCTAACCTACTCCCAAGCTTTTCCATTCTTCCCAAACATGGAGTGGAACTGGCACAGGACCAGATGCAATTCCATCCCACCTAAGCCCATCTAATCCAGCCGGCCAAACAGGCCCTAATATTCAAAAAACACAAGTATCCATGCTCATACCAGATTTGTTGGTTTAAGAAATTGGGAGAAGTTTTTGTTAACTCCAGGTGCTCAATTTTTTCTTGATTAGATCTAAGTAAAAAAGATGAGGTGTTGTTTGTCGTTGTCCCCATGGATGCATGTCCTATTTTGTTGGGGAAACTGTGATTGTGGGATCGAGATATGAACCTATTCCTTCAACAATGATAGTACTAATATTACAGTACATTAACGAAACGTCTTCTAACACCCAAATTGGATAAAGATGATGGTAAGAAATCACTTAGTTGAAAAAAGTTTGAATAGGAAAGTAAGGAGTCTGGTATTATTTATGTCTTTGTTGTAAAGAAGACAAGACAATTAGATGTTCCACCTCTTATACAAGAGCTCCTTCATGAATATGAAGACTTTGGTCCTTGAAGAACTCTAAGTTGGACTTTCTCATATGAAGAACATTTAGCATCACATTGATTTAGTGCCGGGTTCAAGCCTACTAAATCTTGCACACCATTTAGTGAGTCCAGTCGAACATGCTGAGCTCCACTGACATGTTACTAAGTTTCTATAGAAGGGTTTAATTCGGGAAAATATGTCACCATTTTCTGTTTCTACATTATTGACCCCTAAAAAAGATGGACCTTAGAGGGTGTGCATAAATAGTCGTGCAAGCAACTAGATTACTTTAAGTACTAGTTTCTTAGATTGGACGATGTGTTGGACATGTTTCATGCAACAAAGATTTTAAAGGTTGACTTCAGGAGTGAATATCATCAGATTCGTATCCGGCCCGGAGATGAGTGAAAGATCGCATTTAAGGCTCGATATGAATTGTATGAGTGGCTTGTAATGCCATTCGGTCTTTCAAATGTGCGAATACTTTCACAAGGCTAATAACAAAGGTATTTTGCTCCTCGAAAAGGAAGTTCTTAGTTGTTTATTTTGATGATATTTTTGGTTTTAGTTCTAATTCATCAATTCACCTTGACCACTTAAATTAGCTTTAAAAAGTACTCATTTCTTGTCGATAGTGTTGTATTTTTGGGATATATTGTGTCTAGAGAAGGGATCAATGTTGACTAGGAGAAAATCAAGACCATCTAGTGGTGACCCACCCCACGAACCCTTTCAGCGGCCTTTTTTATTTTATTTTATTTTCATGGCTCGATGAAATTTTACTAGGAAATTGTTCAGAATTTCAGTACATTTTTTGCACCTGTCATTGATTGCACGTGCATATGTAAGTTTAAATGGACTAAAGTGGTGGACCAAAGCTTTAATACCATAAAAAAGAAGATGACAAAGGTTCCAGTTATTACACCTTCGAACTTAATAAAGTCTTTGAGGTGGAAAGTGATGCTTCAAATGATGGCATTGGCATGGCATTGAGTTAAGAAGGAAAGTTGATCACTTTATTTAGCGAGAAGCTTAATGATTTACGAAAGAACTACTTCACGTATAATCGTGAGTTCAATACAATATTTGCCATTTGTGGAAAATAGGTGGCTGGTATGGAAGATATGATTGAAGGTTTTGGGGGCATTTAGTTTATATATATATATATATATATATATATATATATATATATATATATATATATATATATATATATATATATAATATTGCCTACTATGTTAGGCTAAATCTTATTTGGTGGGATTTTAGTATCTTAAATAAGTTATAAATTGTTTGAAATCAATCTAATAGTTGTGGCTTTTCATTTAGGATTCATAGAGATTATTTGAAATCAATACAGTCATTTCTCCCTCTGTACTCAAATATTTCTAGTGGGGTTATGCGTGTGCATTTCTTTGTTGATTCGAGTGTCAAGGTCTCGTTGATTCAATAACCTGGTTGCATCTAGAGCTAGGCATCAAGTCGAGTCGGACCGAGTTAGGGCTGACCTGACTCGATCCGGTTTTGAAATAGGCCTGACCCGAACTCAACTCAACTCGGTATCCAGTCCAGCATGCCTAAACCGATCTAAATCCGGGTCTGGCCTGGACTAATCCAAACTGAGTCCGACCCGGTAAAAAGTACCAAGTTGGTTCGAGTTGGCACTGATTCAAATTGAGGGAGGGAGGGAGGGAGGGAGGGGAGGACGGTGGTGAATCCGGTGATGGTGGTGGCTGGCTGTCGGACTTGAAAGAGGAGGGTGGGAGGGAGTGGAGAGGAGAGAGAGAGAGAGAGAGAGAGAGAGAGAGAGAGAGAGAGGAGGAGGAGTGATGCAGGGATGAACGTGATGAGGATGATCACCGTCTTCCTCAAGGATAACTACTTTGAATCCACGGAGCTTCTCTGGACTCCTCATAGAGACTTCTCAAATCCACGGGGAAAAAGCAAGAAAATAGAAATAGTATTCATGAAAATTCGTAAATCGATTGATTGATAGATGAAATAAATGAGTCTACAACCCTTTAAATAGGAATACTAAGACCTAGAATAAGTTTAGGAATTAAACTATAACTAAAACTCCCTAAAATCCGTAACTTACTATAAATAGTAAATTTTCTATTTATAGTAAGCATCTTATGTGGCTTAACCACGTTATTCTCCTAATTTTTCTAAACACTTTTCATGTTGGGCGCAACTCCTAAAGCCCAACGGATGAAGAGTTATGATCAAACTAAAACTTACTATTTATAGTAAAAACGGAATTAAACATGGAATTTGGCCGTCAATATGATGGAATCTCGCAAATTCGGCGTGGGCAACCCGGCATAGCCGGGTTGGTTGCTTAAAGTAGCTCATGCTACCCCAAAATCATATATGGTACGTCGAGTAACTCATTCTGGTTTGCGAGATATGCCCGTTTTAAGGTTCCGATGGTCTTGATGACTTCTGCCTCTAATCGGGCCTTCTCTGATCCATCTTGGACATGAAAGTGTCCGCGACCCACTCTACATCAAGGAGGGTGGTGATGGTGGTGGGTGGTTGTCGGGCTTGGAAGGGGAGGATGAGGGAGGAAGAGAGAGTTTGGGATCGGGTCGGGGTGGGCTCGGGTGCAGCATATAGGGTTAGAGATACTTAAAAACTAGGGTTGTTTATTATTATATATATAGCCGAATCCAAGTCGAGTCGAGTCTGACCGGTTTGAGTTTCGGGTTGAGTTACTGGGTAACTTGAACTCAACTCGGTTTGAGTTCGGATTGGGCGAAGCCTACTCGGTTCGGACCGACTTACCCATTCGGTTCAGGTTGAGTCGGGTCCGAACGAGTTGGACCAGTCGAGTTAGGCAAGTCAAGTCAGTTTGTGCCCAGGTCTAGTTGCATCAACTCTGAACCTTTAAAGAACATATCTGCATCTTTGTAAGTGCTTTTCTATTTAGTATTTAGAAAATTCTGACAAGTTTCCAATTGCAGAGATTTTATATGGTGAAGCCCTGTCCAAAAGAGATGAAATGTGATGTTGAGGTGAGTTTTTTATTTTATTTTTCCTGGTTAATGGGGATACAAACAGGGAGACTGATTCCGTTACCTTCTAATTCAGAATACTTAACATACTTGGAAATTTCCAGCTTGCTTATTGCCAGTTTTCTGGAGGGACTAGCATAACCGTGGATTGCTGATACTGATTGTCTGTTAGATTAAAAATAAAACTAAAACTCATTACAAATACAATTGTATAATGTTCCACCACAAGCAGTGGATTGTTTTCAATTCTAGTTTAGGTTGTATTTCTGTTGCCGGTACCACCGAAAACTTACAAATAATAAGGGGTGCTTTCCAGTGGTGCCGGTACCACCGTAAACTTACAATGGTACCAGGCCAATGTGGGCCCCACATGATTATATTATGCACATCCAACGTGTCCATCAGATGTGTGACCCCATGTTATCCTCAGGTCCCAAATATCCGCCCGATCCAGGGGCCACCCATAGGGGACAAATTGTGTGGAAATGCGCACCAACGCCCATCCGAGTTTCAAAACAGCCTGATTTTTGCCTTCATCCAGGCCAGATGAAGAGTTTGAATGCCCTGGATGACAAATACACAACTATGGCCCCCTACACAAATCAAGGTTTGGTGTTCCCTCCCTCTTTTCCCATGTGCTGTGGCCAGCATGATTCACAGATTGGCATGATTTTTTGGGTCCTGCTAGTAAGATTTGTGATGCATCTGATGGACAGTTTGGACTTTCTTCATGCATCATGTGGGCACCCCATCTGTCTGGTACCAGGGTAGCTTATGGTAGTGTACCGGCACCACCGTGGCTGTCCTAATGAATAATTAATGATAGAACACAGACACAAATGAAGAAGAAGAGGTGAATTCTCCATTTAGTTGGAGCCAATAGTGACTTATTTTGCAAGAATATTCTCCATGTCCGTTTCTCTAACCCTTTTCTTCTGAATGGCCAGCTGAGTTCCTATGCCATTAGGGATGCAGAGGAGTACAAAAACTTCTGTGATCGGCCAAAGGATCAGCGACCACAGCCTGATGAAGTTATCGGGGTATGTCTTGCTGCATTTGAAAACATGTAATTATTGTTTCTGCTAATTCTCTATGGTATCAGCTCCTTTTTTTTAGGCAACGGATTTTTTATTCAAGAAACGCCAAGATGGTGCAAATAGCTACCTGCTCAAAGTAAAAGATTGCAATCCTTTAAAATCATCCATACAAGGGGCCCATTCTACTAGACAAAATCTCGGCAGCACCCATGACATTACTGAAAATCCTGAGGGTCGCCCTGTTTATTTATTATTATTGATGCTTTAATTAAAAACTTGTGTATAAACAGAATGGGTTAGTTGTCTAGAATGGGTTCAGTCTTGTGGATTGCCCATAGAAATATCCAAGTGATGCAGAATTCCCTTTCAACACTGGCCATAATGCTAACGTAGGGATACGCTTCTATTTCTCATCTTGGAGGAAACTAAGCTCAGTCTTGGAGGTGTTATGTAACGCTCAGCAGGCGATGCTTTGTTTTGATACCTAGAGCCCTTTTCCCCTTCTGTTCCAGCTCCACTTGTAACTAACTTACATATGGGCTTGAAAGTTTAACACCTACGAAAATCTCAGACCCCAGGTTATTGCTGATCCAATGGTTATCTTTGGCAGCCTGTGCTGGTGCTTGCTCACAGGAATTCAACAAAATTTCTCGCTCTTTTTTTTTTTTTTTTCCCCCTTGAACACCCACAAAATGTTACCGATGTATAAGATTGGGACTGTTCATTATACCCAGGTTTGGATGTTCCATAGCTCAAAAATCATGCTGGATTGGACAATCCTAGCCCTTGGAACAGGAGACTTTTGCCTGTTGAGTGTGGATTTTTTTTTTCTTTTAGTTATCATCTGTAGACCACCAGTTCGAGGGCTAGGATTCTCAGTCCGTATATCTTTGAGCTACAGGCCCTCCATGGTAGGACCCTCCTGATAAATTGTCTGTCTTGTCCAGATGTGCATCTAGATGTGCCACATGTGCAGTTTTGGATGTTAGATATATTGCTATGTCCGTGATGGAGACTTGGATAGGACTAGCTTCTAATCTTTTGGCTTGTTGGCAAGTTGCCGATTGAGTCCTGGTGTCCTATGCTTTTTCCCTTTGAGGCATGACTGTTCTATCCTGTTTTAGATAAGAACTGATAGCTGTGATTCTTTTTTTAATGCTTTTATTTGTATGCTATTTGCAGGATATTGCCGAACATCTGACAACCATTCATCTCTCGCGCTGCGAACGTGGAAAGCGCTGCTTATATGAAGGTTCAACCCCTTCTGGCGGTTTCCCTAATTCATGGGTATTCTTCTTTTCTATGAATGAAATGCTGCTGCTCATTGACCGCACAGGTTGTTCTACGTTGATTTGAATGCATGGCGGTTTCTGCCTTGTCAGATTCAGTTTCTTATTAATATATTCTTTTCTACAGAGTGGTGCGGCATACTGCACTTCAGAGCTTGCGGTCCTTAAACATAGCGAAATACATACATGGGATAGGGGTTATGACGATGAAGGAAATCAAGTGAGTTTTGGGCATCTTTTGGTTCTCAATTTATTAAAGTCTTGAGAAAGTCTCAAGGATGCATTTGGATGCACAAGTGAAATGAATCAAAGAGTAAAATACAAAGAATGATATTTCAAAGTGACCCAGAGTGGTAGCATAATTCTAAAATTCGGTGACTGGACTCAAAACTCAGCTGAGTCAGCTCGACTCAACGAGATTTCAAGCCAAATCACGAGGAAACTCGCTTGTGAGTGTGGCTCAGTTTCGGCTCGTTGAGTTGGCCCGCTGACTCGATGTGATTTGGTGGGACTTGAACTAAGTCATAGGTGAGTGTATGTTTTTCAAGGAAAGAAGAGCAACATGAACACTGCATTTGACAGTTTTGCCCATTTTCAATACTTGATGCATTATAAATTATCTGCAATTACTCTAAAATTGCTTTATTGATTAGATATCGAGCTGAGTAGTATAAAGACTCCGCCGAGTCTGAGTCAATGCGACTCGGGTGGATATCGAGTCAAGTTTTAAGTTTTTGAACTATGTGTGGTGGTGGTTTTTCTTGGACAGGTTTGGGGAGTGAAGGGAGGTCCGTATGAGTTCAAGCCTGCTCCGACATCAACTGCATCGGGCTTTGATGACATGTTTTCCCCTCTAAATTTCCCACCTCCTATCTCATTGGAGAAGAGGATAGAAGATTCGTTTGTCATGCAGGAATGATCAATCTTCATTGTATACATCGCAATCAAATTTTCAGGTACCATTATCAAAGCCTTCCCAGCAGTGGGGATTTACAGCTCCTCCTATTGATGGTACAGCATTCTCGATAATCTCTCGTGGCACCATCCCATCACATATGAAGATGACCCAATAGTGGAAATTGCAATTTCTTCTCATGCTTGCATTGGGTACTTGAAGGGGTAAGCAGACAAATGGCAGGGCCCATGTGATCAAGTGTGACTGTTAAACTCTCAGGGAAGTGTTGGGGCCCATCCAATCCATATGAATCGGTGTCAGTCCCATTAGGGTGAAATCCCACTCAAGGATCCCACTGGAGGGTAGTTGGATCACATCATTATATCTATTATCTCTTGTTTTAAGGGAATTTAATCTTGATTGGCTGACTATTATGGTTGGTTCAGGTGTATGAGATAATCCCTACTCTTAATGTTGGTAAAAGAATAAACTGCTTTCAAGATATATAATGGAGAAATGTTCATACAATGGTGTATGTGAATTTTCACATACAACCCTTTGTTCTTGTGAATGTATCACTTGTGTTGAACATCCGACCCATGCAGAAGGTGGGTTGAATCATAAAGATAACCTGTGTAGAAAAACAAGAACCATTCAACAGGTGGGCTACAATGAAAATTAATGTGCAGCAGATGGTCTGATTCAGTGCACAGATGTGGACCCATTTAAAATTTTTGCACCAGGTGATCTTTATGGTGGATCCACTTTTCGCATGGCCCAGATTTTCAAAATAACTGACACGTTGGCAAGAAAGAAAAACGGTTTAAGTGAAAGTTTTAAGTCCAATGTCTGTTGTATATAAGGAGAATGTATGTTTTCTTAACAGGACTCATTTTGTAATCAGGAGTCTAGTTTTTCTTCTGAAAAATGCTATATCTGAGTATTTATCTTGAGATATATTCCAATGATGAACTATATGATCCTCCATCTTTGGATGTTACCACTGTCCATAGTTTTTTTTTGAGTTTTTACAAGTGGGGCCATGGTTGGATGTTATCAGTGTCCACAGGTTTTAGAGATTGTACAAGTGGGGCCCATGGTTCAGTGATCCGGAATGTTAATCAGATCAGCCCCACCGGTTGCATGTGTACAGTTAATCTCATTTTCTCATCTACTTAGGCTATCAATGGAATGGTTAGGCTCGACTTGTAAAGGTGCCTTCCTAGCAAACCTCAGGGAACAACTGTGGCCAAATCTCCACCGTACAGGTGCACTGTTGTCCGATGATCGAAGATTGCAATGGGCCCCTTCTGCTGCGTTGGGTGTAAAAAAAAAAAAAAAAAAAAACAATGATCTCTTTTGGCTTAGCCCATTTTCCTGTGTCCAGATTCTCTAGAAAATCCATTGAACGGGCCTCGCCAGAATAGGAAATGTCCAAAAAAAACAGTAATCTCTTCCAACGAGTGTGGACAATGTGGGTCAGTGGTCAATCCACAAAAAAAAAAATAAAAAAATCTCATCGATAGGATGATGTTAACCACATCCATTTCGTAAACCCACAGCATCCCAACAATAACCCTACAAATGGATCATTTGCTGGAATGATGGTCCCTTCACAGCGTCCCAACAATAACCCTACAAATGGACGCCCAATAGATACCCAAGTACATTGGGCCCCGTAAGTGACTGTTTCATTGATGAATCTGGATCATCTGCTTGCCACAAATAGAAAAATCCTGCACCCAAGTACATTTGGGCCCCATAAGTGACTGTTTTGTCCGCAAATCCGATCCTCTGCTTGCCACAAACAGGAAACTCCTGTTTTCCTGCATCGTGATTGGTCCACGTTATCACTGTCATTGTGGCCCAATCACATTGCAACGAACAGGAGTTTTATGTTCATGGCAAGCAGAGGATCTGGATTCTTCAACAGCGGGTACTCACAAACTGACATCCCTCAATCTAAACCATTGGATTCTTCTCTAATGGTGGCACTCATAGTTAGTAAAACACCATATAGATAAAAAACAATATCAGAAATTTTTGAGTTTAATTTGGTCTCAATCATTAAAAAGATGGTAAAAAAAAATCAGAGAAATGAAAATGCAAAAATTCAGAAGGAAAAGTTTATCGGTTTAATGCGGTTTCAAGTAATACAGACCGAAGAAAAAAGGCTATATTTGTCTTATATATAAATAAGATTAAAATATAAAAGATAATTTAAAATTATTGGAATTTCTATATACATGAGCAACAATAATGCATACATGTAATTCAATAGTGGGTTAATATCATGCTTTTGACAGTCCTTGGATCCTTCCTTTTCAAGTAATCCCTATGTAAATCACTTCCATTTCTATTTAAAAAAAATTTCCGCCTACTCAATGCTATTAATCAATGGCAATCACCAATCTCTATTTTTTTTTAAGAGTGCATTTTCAGAAATGAGTTTTATTTGTTTTATTATTATTAATTTTTTTTCCAAAATACATGGGAGTTTTCAACAATGAAGCAATTATGGAGGTTTTCTTCTTTTTTCCCCCTCCAAAAATATGTAGTTTGAAATGGAATTTTGCTAGCGATGGTTACAACGGTCTCCTGCCAATGGCGGGAGATCCCCCAACATGCAGACAGCATATTACGATCACATAAACGGGCTTAAAAAAAGACAACACGTATATATCTTAGACATCATGCATATGAGTTCTCAGGTGAACACTGATATTCACATAAACCAGCTTTATTGAAGCCAAATGACATAGCAGAAGATCAAGCAAAAGCTTCTTACAAGCTAACCAGCTTGAGAGAGTCCGCCTTCTCTTGCAGGCTTGCAAGCAGGCTGTCAAAGCTCTTCTTGAAAGAATCCACGCCCTCGAATTCAAGCAATTTTCCAACCTCGCTCCAATCGATCCCCAACTTCTCGAGTGCACTGTAGGCGCCTTCTGCCTCCGACAAGTTGGAGTCAATTGTCCTAGAGACGGTCCCGTGGTCGATGAATGCTTGCAGAGCATTATCGGGCATGGTCGATACCTGAAATGAACAATTAAAACTGAAATCAGCAAACTCATTGCCTTAGATTTTTGAAGAGTTATATAATGGTTGATTGAAAGGAACACCAGTTATCCAGTTCGACCCAGGAATGGTAGCAATGGTGGGCCAACATTCAGTAAACTAAGCCATTGATTGGGATGGGAAGGGACCCATCATATATTAAACAAAAAGCAGAAAATACAACAATCCATCAAGGCATTAGATGAGAATACGCAGAAATCCTAGGAGGATCCATCATGGACAGTCTGAACCCTCTTATCTCCCTGATCAGATGGTTCTAGTGATCTAATGGTAGCAGTTCTGATCCTTAGAATCACTCAATGGGAGAAATTTTAGGGGCATATCCCATCAACCATGCAGCCTACTGTTCAAACCGTTTTGGATCACCAAAAGGGGGCCTCCAGACAGTTTACCGAGCTAAGCAAATGGTCAAATCCAACTTTGTATGTTTTCCTCTTTGAAGAATCTTAATATTGTTGTCCTTCTGTTACTATACTGGTCATACAAGCAGAAGCGACGCCGTTGATATTCAGATGTTCTTTACCAGGAGGTTGAGACTGAAGACTCACCGTATCAGGTCCGATAAGAGGAGCGACGTACAAGGTGTCCGGGTATGCGGGATTCTTAACGCTGGTCGAGGCCCACAGCAGCCTCTGCTTCTTGGCACCTTTCTTCACCAGAGCCTCCCATTGTGGTCCTGAGAATTTCTGTTGGTACAACTTATATGCAAGTGCTGCTTGAGCTACTGCAGCCTACAAAAGCAGGTGATCACAGTTTCAAGCCCTATGAGAGGAACCAGCCTAAAGGCTTATATTTAAGTTAGCAATCTAGAACTATTTCCGTAAACATAGACCCCTTTAACATTCAGATTGTTCTTCAGATGGGTCCCACCATCGACAGTGACAACAGGCAATACACCAAAAACCACAAGGTTTAACAAATGCATATTCCAATCGGTTTTTGCCCAGAGAATATTGACCGTTGGACCTTTCACTAACCATCCATTTACAATCATCAATGGTCGTGAAATGGTGGCTAGGATCATCCAACCAATCTGATTTTTGGGGTGCAGCTGATTGATGGTAGCCCCCAGAAGATAAGCAGTTTGGATCTCAAAAGGATATTATAAGGGTGCCCAATAACTAATTTGAGTATAAGTGATACACCAGATTTTCTCCTTTCCTATGGAGTCAAGCAATATGAGCTTTAAGCTTTACCTTTCCCCGGAGGTCGAGAGCTTCTGGTGTTCCTATCTTTTCAAGCATCTTGTCGATGAGAGTGTCAACACGGCTGACAAAGAAAGATGCAACGCTCGTAACTCTGGAGAGGTCGCTAAGCCCGGAGGCCTCAAGGCCATCCAAGTAAGCATCAATGACTGCTTCGTATCGAGGAAGAGAGAAAATTAGCTGCAAATGGGAAAAAAAGAAGAAGAAGAAGAAGAAGAAGAAGAAAAAAGATGGAATAATCACTACATATTCAGGAGGTGAATACAAATCTACCAGGGATATGATTCATAGCTGTCATAGACAAGCTAAAAAAATGTAATGAAATGGATGATAATTTGAAGGAAATCCATATGCAAAACTTATATGGCATCATGAACATAAAGTTTGGCAAATCAAGAATGTAGATTACACAAGCATTTATAAATACTGATACTTACAGTAACATTTACGCTTATTCCATTTGAGATAACATCCTTGATGGAAGGGACACATTCCGCTGTTGCTGGAATCTTTATGTATACATTGGGACGGTCCACCACTTTGTGCAGCCACTTAGCAGCATCCACGGTTTCTTTCGTCTTGTCAGCAAGCCTAGGAGAAACTTCAACGGACACGTATCCATCTGCCGCATCCGTTTGATCATATATTGGTTCAAAAAGCTTGCATGCATCTTGTATATCTTTTATTACGAGTTCCCAGTATGCACTCTCTACGTCATTTCCTTTTCCAACAAGCTGCCTGCAAAGCCCGTGAGTTGGGAGTTCAGATGCAAAACCATGCGCATAACTCATAAAGGAGTTGAAATAACAGAAAAAAAAAAAAAAAAAAAAAAAAAACATTTAAGCCTCCAAATCAAACCAACTACACTCAAATTTCGAAATTAGAGTGTATGTAATGATCATTTCATCAATTACTCCTAAATACTTCAAAATTAGTCTCAATTGATAGCTGGGTGAAGGAAAATTTTGGAAAAAACATGGAGAACATGAAGAAAATTGTGGAAGTCGAAATCAAAGCTCCAACTCCATGATTTTTCATGCCAAACATGAAGAACCAATGGATTTGTAACCATTCGACACTAATTTAACATAATTTCAACAAAAAAAAAAGGGATGGAAATTGAAAGTGCTCACTGGATTGAACGTATGGGATATATTGACACTACCAGTGCGCTTCGTATCGCAGAGGTGGGATACAAGATATATCGGCTGATATCGTTGATATTTAAAACATGGAGTGTGAGCTGATTACAGGCTCACTATCCCAAGCCCATGCCTGAGCCTGAAGTAAACTCACCTTGTGACTGAGCCCGATTAAACTCAATAGGTTCAACGCTCAAGGCTCAAGGCTCAAGCCTGATCCTGATTGAACCTAATTGGTCCAAGCCTGTTTCACATTAATAGAAATGACATGTGTATGTCTGGCCAGATTAAACCATATCCATAAGTGCCTGACGGGCTATAATCATTAGACTCAGGCCCAGCCTGATCCACCATGCCTGAGACCCTGACTGGCCTGATAGACAAACCCAACTGTGTCTCTTGTTGGGACAGGCCCAAAAGCCCAAGAAGCTGTCCCAGCCCATTTACCTCCTAAGACAGCAGCATTTGAGGCAGTGAATTAGAAGCACCCAAAATTAAAATGTTGGTGGTGTTGTGTGGCTTATTTAGGGAGTATCTCTAAACATAATTTCTTGTGGCTCGTAAGATCAAGGTGATTGGCATGCCTTGAAGGAACACTGGGTTTTTTTTTTTTTTTTTGCTGTAACACCAGGGTTCCTAGGCACTTTGGAAAGACTAGGGAAGTTGAATTTCAGAGATCTTTTAGGCCCTTTAGAACACGTGCAGAAGTCAAGATACTCAACTTATCAATAGATGCAAACTCCTTGGCGATAGTATGGCCAACATAGGAGCCATGGTCCCTATTTGTGCATTGAGCACATGTTACATGAGTCACATCTAACACCCATCCACCGTGGAACAACGTCTAGGGTCCACATCACTCACTGCATACTCGAATGACCTGATGATTCTGAATGTTCCATCCAGTGGCACTGCTGTGGATGGGATGGGCTCGGTTGAAGATCATGATCCTCCAACTAGTGGCATTGAAACAAATGATTGTAAAGAAAACCAGTCTGCAGTCCACATTCAACTGTAAAAATTCATGGACAAAGCAGTCCAACATTGTAATTTTTGGACTGCAGACCACCCACAGCACCACCAGATGGACCATTTGGATAATTCGAAGTGCCAAACACGCAGTCATGCAGGCCACATGAAGACAAATGGTGGACAGACATGAGTTGAGACTCACAAGAGGCTCTCTTGTGTGTTTGTGGTGCTCAAGATGTATGGGCAAGTTTCATGTGATCAGCATATTTTATTTTAGCAGGTGGAAATCAACACTCCCTATATTTTATTCTGGACTGAATTGAGGAGAAAAACAAGTACAAGTTTGAAAAAAGATAGAGAGCTGCTAGAACCTGAATTGCTCATCGTAGGCATCTGATGACGAGATTGCTTTCTGGAAAATCTGCAATCAGATGTATCGAACACAACGCCATTAATCCCACACTCGAACAAATAATCACATGGATAAAAGTAAATGATGTGGGGGCATCTTGGTGCGACTCTAAGGATGCACCATATCTCCACACTGGAGGTGGGGTGGCCCACGAGGTGGGACCTGTGTAATGCGGGGGTTGCCTACAGGGAGGACTCGCTTGGTTTTGCCTGGGAGAGCCGGAATATAGGATAAATCGGTGCTCCCCCAACAGCTTTGGAGCTTTTGGTGCTTTGGCTGGTTGTCTGCTATCAGTAAACCTCGGTGAATTTGAATGCTTATTTAGTCTATGAGAAATAGCCCAGAATCCTCAGATATACTGAATAAATCCACTCAAACAGAGATGGTGTGTCGATACTCGATATCGCAATGGAAAATATGGGTGTCTTACCGTCGGATTGCTGGTGACACCTCTGACCCCGCTTGCAATCAACGGCAGCAAATCGGTGACTGGACGACAGAGATTATCGTACCAAGGGCTCTGCCCCTGGTTTTCATAAAGGTCGTGGAGAGTTGTTCTCTTTGTTTGGGCACCATTTCCATCCGTCTGAGAACATTTTACACTGCAGCACAATTTCTCTTTCATGACAAAATTGCAAAACAAGAAAAACTTCCACCACCACCACAAGAAAAACAAGTTCGGAATTAGATCATAATTTAGCAAGCATGTGCACATCCAATGAACATGGCTTGCATAAAAATCAATACAGATGATCCAGATTGGGGAGGGTCCCACTATAGACAGGGTATGGCAAAAAAACACAATGATTCTAGCCATCCGATCTGTGGCCATGTAACTGACACTTGAAAAGAAAATTGGTGAATGGTCTGAGACCATGTAAATCAAATGATTAGGAATGTCTGATCAGCATGATCTTGGTCCATGTCCCATCCACAGCTGCTCCTGCTTTTGGTGGTCTGGATTGGTATGCACGCATGCACATGAGCCACCATATTTGGCTAGGGTGTGGTCTAATTCCTCAAAGAAAAAAGGTTTTTTTCTTTCTTCTTCTTCTTCTTTTTTATTCCTATCAAAAATAATAACAATGAGGGACTGTGCAATAAATCGGGACAGCATGGAGGATCACACTCGTGGACTTGTCCCACCGCACACGTCGCATGCATACACTGAAACCGCACCACCCAAACTGTGGACGTGGATTGCATACTGAGTAACTCAGTATACTATAGCATGCTGATAAAACTTCGTAGGGCCCACCGTGATGTATGTGAATTATGCACGCCGTCCATCTGTTTTTCCAGCTCATTTTAGGGTATGATCCCAGAATTGAAGCATAACCAAATCTCAAGTGGACCACACCATAGGAAACAGTGGGAATTGAACGTCAACCGTTGAAAACTTCTTGGGGGCCACAAAAGTTTTGGATCAAGCTCATATTTGTGGTTTCCCTTCATCAATGTCCACATGACCTTATGAACAGATTGGACAACAAATAAACATCACTGTGGGCCCTAGGAAGGTTTCAACTGTGGCCGTCATTATCCCCACTGTTTCCTGAGGTGTGGTCCACTCGAGCTATGGATATGCTTCAATTTTGGGCTCATGACGTAAAATGAGCTGGTAAAGCAGATGGACGGCGTGCATAATGACACATAAATGAGCTGGTAAACAGAATGTCTGATCAGCATGATCATCCTGGGCCCCACAGTGTTTACTCAGTACACAATCCACGTCCCCAAACTGTGGCCCCAGTGTAGGAGGAGGCAGACAATCCTAACCATACAATCAATGGAAATCTGCGCATCGAAAATGCACCATCTTCCCCTTTAACCGTACATTTTATGGTCACTGGCTAAGCGCTTAAGATATCCAATTAGCGCAAATCTCCATTCAAGTGTGTCCCACAACTTGCATTGCGCATGTACGTTACTCTTCAAACATGTAAACCGCACGTATGGCGGACAATTGCGGTGTCACGATCCGCCATTACCCCGACAGAGTATTATTATGAAATTCTTCAGTAACAAAAACAACAACAATAACAACACCACCACAACGAATCAATTCAAACTCTAACAGTATGGCAGAAATAGTATTATTTCCAGCTCACTTTCCAATACTTGAACTTAAAACAATACAAAATAGTACTATTTCAGTTCCAAAATTGGAGGATGAGAGGGTAAAAATCAATCAGAGAGTGTAGATTGTCAATTCCCTAAAATCAGATCCAAAACCGACAATCGGCCCGAAACTAATTCGATCCAATGGTCCAAAATAGATCATGTGTGCGATCAAATCATCAACAAGAAAATAAATGAAAGAAACTTACATTGATGAGCTCGTCTTGACCTGATTTCTTCCAATCGAGAGGCTAGAATGTGTAATTCTTCTTCGAATCGAGGGTATGGCGTGGACATCGATCGAGATTTTCCGATCGGAGGATTTGAATTTCAGAGATGAGAATGTAGGGTTTGGTAGATTGGAGACGGAAGCCATGAGAGAGAGAGAGAGAGAGAGAGGTCTGCAAATGGAGGTTTTCCAGGGGTTTTAAAATGCTAGGGGAATTGATTGATACTCTAGCGGACTATGTCTAGATCATACTCATGCAATCATCCAACAGACACGTGGAACTTGTGAAATTGATTACAAACCGTCCAAATAGTAGAGTAAAACGTTGATCGTACAGGAATTAGAACTTTAGATCATATAAACGATCCTGATATTTAGATCCATGGAATTCTTTCGTTGAATTGGGACCATTACTTTTTTGTGGCCCATTCCTTAGTTGTCCAATCCAATCAGCGAGTTAGGATCGTACACGTGGAATACAACCTATATCCACCCGCAATGTAGACAAAGCAGGAAACACTGTGAGATGGTACTTAGCCCTAAGATCAGGTTGACTAACGGAATCTTGACCTCTGGTTAATGGACACTGTTCTTAGGGGGTTATTTGATACTCTGGCAGAATATGACACTTGATATACTGGCACTCCGAAATTTGACACGTGGCATACATTAACTCAAATAAAATCTTGTCTAAACTGTGGAACCGATTGTAGATAAGCTACGGTCCCAAATTCAGATCGGTTTGATAACTCTTAACGTTTGATTCGTGGACGCTTGTTTGTTTAAATGGAACCGTGGGATGCATGTTCATTTATAACCGTCCAACAGATGTCCGCCGATCCTATAGTTAGTTGATCAAGAAAATCGTAATTTTTGGTTCACGTTATATCTAAATGGGACTCATAATTTGGACGGTTTAATTTCATTTACTTGCATGCCACGCCTGTAATTTGTAGATAATATCGGAGTATCATCCATCACACTGTCAGAGTATCAAAGTTTCTCTCTTTGTTGTTTTACCTACCATGCGGTAATTTTTTAAACCGTCCGTTAGATGATTGTCCTCCAATCAGCGAGTCTGTTCAATACGATCGTCCGCCATTCCCTGGAAGAGTATGGGGTATCGTACTCATGCGATATCCACCACACACGTGTCATATGTTAACCTAAATCCAAGCCGTCCAAATAGTGGAAGACACTATGGATTGGGAAAATCTACAAAATCATATCCATTAGACGATCTAGATCTCAGATAAATGGACACTACTTTATAAAATTCAAGATAGTGGTCCTTTGGTTTTCTGCTAATCAGCAGGGTAGGATTATCATTTCAGCATGATTTCTTGATCATGGCCCATCTAAAAGGGACCAATGATGAATGTTTTAATTTGAGTTGCACTAAACCACTGTAGAACAGCGATGGCACATCTGAATCTCACACGATGCTTTGAATATCAAAGCGTTTAGGCCTCTGCCACGTAGCCTTGGAAGGAGAGACAGTGGATCTAAACCGTCCACTTATTGTGACATTAGCCTTCAAATGGACGGTTGAAAGAAAGGATGGTCAGATATTGAAGTTGATAGATAATATTCCTTAATCGTCATGATTTTTGAAATGTGAACCATCCAAGGTAGGGAACACTAGGTGGAGGGTCCTGATCCATCCATTATCCTTCCAGGTGTACGTTGGATGGAGGGAGAAGTATGATACTACGATGGAGACGTATCTACCAAAAGTGGGCAGATTCGGTGGGTTAGGTACCTGAAGGTGCTGTTAGGTTTTGGAGCGGCGTGAATTTGGAGTAATGTTTTTAAAATTCTTTTTTCGGATTTTCGCTAAATGACACGAGTTTATGGAAACACCCACGTGTGTCAACGTGGGGCACGTGCGAAACTATGCTCCTCATGTCAGTTTCTTGAGAATGTTTAGGCACCGTTGTTGTGATCTGGTGGAGGTCCCATCCATGGCTTGGCTCGCCGCATGAACGGCCAGGATCTCATGCATGTGAATCAAGTGGACAGGTCAAAAGTGCCTGTCTTTAGGGAATGTAGTACAGCATAGTTTCACATTGTTCCCGTGGCGTGGCCTACCTGAGTTTTGGATCTATATGGTTTTTGTTATGCTCGGTTTACATGAGGTGATGAAACTGATGGACGGAGTGGATGTACCAGAAACATCATGGTAGGCTCGACGGTGCTCTGGTGTCGCGCGCGCTTGGCCCACCTGTTGTAGGAAGAGCGTGCAACAAGAATCACCATGATTTGTTTGTTACATCCACACCGTCCATCAGCTGCGAAACCTCCTGTTATGACCTGATCCCAATAATCAAACTGATATGAATTCAGGTGAGCCACACCACATGGAAGGGTGGGATGGGGACGCCCACCGTAGAAATTTCCGTGAGGTTTTGGACATGGTTAAATGACTTGGTGACTAAGACTCACTTGATCAATCTCGAGCTAAGCCATGGCTTTGATAGAGTTTGACTTGTCAATGTGTGTTAGTGTATATTGAATTAGTTGACTTATATCGAAAGATATTATAAACCAACGGACTAACATTAAAGCTCGAAGACAAGGGGTAAATTGAAGTGCCTTGGTCTAGGTAACGCTAGACTCTATACTCTTTAAAGTTTCAAAATAATAGGGTCCTTACTCTCGCTCTAGTGGTACTCTTATGAGTTTCAACACTTGGTCAAGGGTTCAAGTACCCATAGATAGTGAAATTCCATGAAAGTGTGTGGGGGTATGTGTGCTGTGTGTTAAAAAAACAAAAAATAAATAAATTCAAAACAATAGATATTTAGAAGATCCATGCTTGATAGAAAAATAATAGGGTTTTCGGGCATTGATGACTTGACCAAGGAAATTTTTTTATCTCAGTGAAATTGGTTAAGTCAATACAAGAAACTAACTAGAAAATCTGAATTTTTTGGTCTTCCTATGCTAAACCTTCAGCTCAAGCTTGTTCGACCAAAAGCCTCATCGTCCAATTTGTCCAACAATTAGCCATTATAGATCCAGTGGAATTTTTTCTCTACATAATTTGCATTCGGATCTTTGTAAAAATAATGGAATTTGTTGATTTATAAGCCCTAGCGTATCCTGCTCCTTTTATTTTCTCATAGGCTCCATCTCAAAGAAATTCACGTCATTTTTAACGTGATTCATCACTCTAATATGAATTCCAAGCCCCATTCAAAGATAAAGATGAAATCTTCAATTCTCTAAATATTGGACACCAATTCAATAGGTAAATCATTTGTCTACCATCTCTTGGAATGCTCATCTTAATAAATTTTCAATCCGAACCAACTATCCATTTGTTTTATGCGATTTCACCACTATCCTATTACATTGATATCTTCATATGTATATCCTTGCAAGGTAGCTGATCGAAGGAGCTAAAGAAGATCCACCTCAAAAATCGAGAGAGGAAAAGAGAAACCGATTCAAATTTAAAGAAGCATCTCTATAAATGTGTTATCAATGAGGCTTATCTAACTAGTAAGAGTTTAAGTTTTCAGTCCATAGAGTTGGAAATCCAAACTCGAATAGGTCTTTATGTAGGACCGTCTCCGGCAGGAGTGTACATGAAATTAATTCTTATGTAAGATTAATCAAAAGTTATTGGTCAGCCTATAGAAAACTATTTTAGTCTTCAAGGGAGCCACCAACACAGGTATAAATGTGTTCCATCAACATGGGAGTGTACGTATTAGGCCTTATGTAGGACCACCATCGACACGGATGCATACTTGTAGGTTATTGGTAAGCCTACGAAAACCCTTTAAGTCTTCGAGGGAGCAACCGACACAGGTGTAAACGTATTGCACCAACACAGGTGTGCACATGTAAGTTCTTTTGTAGGATCATCACTAACACAGATGCATACATATAGGTTTGTGGTTAACTTATTGAAAACCATTATAGAAGTTTATGATGAATCTATGAAAAATCAATTGAGATAGTGAAATTCGGTATAATCAAGTTTGAGTGCCTTCACTAGGAGGAGGGTATGTACTTAACCAAACCACTAAACATCATTATGTTTGCAATTGTTTATATGGATGAAATTCTATTATTGCTTGTGATTGAATTTATTTAATTTATATGAATGCATGATCAGAGTATATGATAGACACTTAATTTGTAACACGCATAATTGTTATTTCACATCTCACACCACTCTGCAATTAGTTGCATTCTTTTTAGTATATGCTTTTGGATTCACTTAATTAAATCAATTGATAAATAATTTTAAGTAGTTTCATTCATCTCTCTGATGGGGTTTTTTGACCTGTCGTTGACCGGTCGTGAGCCTTGTACGACCGGTCGTAGGCTAGTGCTCGACCAGTCGTAAGTTCGAGTCGTGACACGACTCAAAGTCTAACGAGTTCGGACTGTTTTTTTTGTGGTGTTCGACTGGTTGTAGGTGGTTCACGACCAGTCGTAGCTGGCTCACGACCGGTTGTGGACACGGTACGACCAGTCGTAGCTACGTAGATTCGTTTCGTGATTTTGCGCGGATTTCATTTTGCAAGTTCTTTCGCAACTGGGATGCAGGAGGGAGTTTTCTAAAACTATAAAAAGGGGTCCATAGGATTTTTCTAGGACATGTTGTGTGAAGAAAAAGCACAGGAAGGCTTCCTAAAGGGTTTAGGGATATCAAAGGAGAGAGAGAGAAAAGAGAGAGAGGAAGCTTGTGGAAGAGAGCCGTCGTCTCAGCGCTTTTACGTTCTCGTGATCGGTAAGATCTCTCTGATTTTTTTTATTCTCTTATTATTTATCCACTCTTGCGTAAGTGACGAAGATTGTAACGTTCTACTTCATAGTGGATTGTTGATCTGAACGAGGTCCTTTTGAGGGGTTTTCCACATAAAAATCTCTTGTGTGGTGTGTGATTGTGTTTTGATTGTTTTCATTGCTTTTATTATCCCATAATTCTGATTTGTTCTGGGGGGCTAGATCCTAAGGTTTTGTGCAAGGCCCCCAACACTCTCCTCAAGACTTAACAATAATTCTAAGCTTTATAAACTTCCGCATGCCATGATATCGTGTTAGATAATCAGCACAATTTCAGACTTGCCCAAACAAACCCTTGTTCATATGGGTTAGGTTGGGCTGGATTGAGGGTCAACCCAAGGCCAACCCAACCTTAAGAGGACCCAATCCTAAGACTACCAATACTGGACCCAACCTGTGATTGTTTCCAACCAGACCTAACCAGACCCAAATTTGCTCATTCCAAGCCCAACCCCAAGTCAAATTAGGTAAGCATTTTTCAACACAAACCTAACCCAACCCAACATCTTAGAGTGTGGCCCACTTTTGTCTAGAAGGGATATCTTCATCGTGGGGCCTACCATTTTCATAGAATGAATGCCCTGCATAACTGGCCATTTGTAGCAACCTAGGGCATCACAATTCCATAAATAAATTCTCAGATCAATGATTCCTACAGTTCCTCTAAATCACTCTCCAACTCTAACAAGATGTAAAGCTTCATTTAGCCAAGCAAATCAATGCCAATAAAACCAATGGACAGGATGAAAACTCCCATTGGGCCACTAACATCCAAACCTCAAATTACAATCAGAGTACAATATAACCATACATGCATCTACAGCTGCAAAAAAAAAAAAAAAAAAAAAAAAAAAAAAAAAAAAAAAAAAAGAAGAAGAAGAAGAAAAGAAAAGAAAAGAAAAAGAAAAAAGAAAAAAGAAAAAAGAAAAAGAAAAAGGAAGAACTATAATGCAACATTTTCAACAGAAAAATGTACAGTTTCTACGATTGCCCACACCTTTGCATCAATGGTTTTGGGTGGAGAAAACCGGAAACGTTCAATGGCTATGATTTTGGAAAAAAATCCACCACTACCATGGTTTCAGATCGCCAATCGGGCCCCTGGTCCAGTTCAAAATCCTCTCACCTGACTTCAAGTAAACGCTCCTATCGTGTGGCAGCTTACGGGCCAGCCCATTCAGTATCTGATGGAATGCATCGCCTGGCTGGGCAGGCTGTGGAAACAGCATCGCCTGCTTCATTGAAGGATTGGCAAGCAGCCGTTGCTTCCTCAGTATCACCTCTGGCGATATCGACGTGAGGATGGTGTCCAAGTTGGGGACATCCTCTTCAGCAACGAACACGCCGATGTCCTCCCATGGGATCGCGTCCGCAAAGGGCAGGACAATGTCGTCTGCTATGATTACTGGTATACAGCCAAAGATCACCCCTTCCACCAATCTGGGGCTCCATGGGGCCCACCCAAGTGGGCACAAACAGAACACAGCCCGCTGCATGTCTTCATAATACGTGGTCGGATGTTCTGTGGAGATGTCAAAAAGCAGGTTGTCCTTGAAGTTCTCCCACACCGATGCCCTCGCACCTCTATAACAATCAAACCAGAAAATGAAGGGTCATTAAGCAATCTAATAGCAATTTACCAAGCCATACATATAATCAATGCCATAGTGGATGAATAATCCCAACCATCTGATTAGGATCACAACAATTGCAGATCATTGTTTGTAAAGTGTCCATCGCCATTAGATGTCTAGGATCATCTGATAGCAGAATGCACTTCAACACCCACCCACGATGGTGCCCACCATGTCAATGGTGGTCCCATGCCCTATTGCTGGGGCCCAACAAAAGAAAATGCCCCAGTGACATGACTGTTAGTTTAGTTCCAAAAACTTAGAAGAACAATACCTTGCATAATAACCACCCTCAGGGTCGTTTCCAACGTCATAGAACAAACCCCGGAAATAAACGAAGATGGAGCGGGGTGTGTCGGGAGGAATAAAGTGAGCTTGCATCTTCTGCGGAGGTGCGTACGGAGGAATCGTGATCGATCCTTCCTTCAAACAGACATGATTCCGTTGCCCGAACGTCTGAACCAAAGTGGCACGCTGAAGCAAGTGAAGAATCCCCCGTTCGATAGCTTTCTCTTCCTACAATGACCAAAACATACAGTAATGAAATCAAGTAAATATGGTGATAGATTCACAAAAACCAGACCACAGGATATCAGTTACAGTGAGGGGGAAATATATGATCCTCAGCTCTTTGGCCCTGAATTTGTGAGTGGATCTCATGGTTCAGTGATCCAGAATGTTGATCTGATGGTCGGCACCAGGTATGGACCATATCATAGATATCTAACTAATGGGACAATTCAGAGCCTTTGGCTAGTGGCAGGCAAATAGGCAGTTAAGAATCATGAAGCAGTTCATATTCGATGAAGAGAAGGGAGAGAATTGGGTGGGCAGGATCTTCCAATCAAGGACTTGTGAGGCATACTCATCTATGTGGGGTCCACCAGATCAATGGTCAGGATC
This sequence comes from Magnolia kwangsiensis, assembly GCA_037074715.1. Taxonomy (NCBI): domain Eukaryota; kingdom Viridiplantae; phylum Streptophyta; class Magnoliopsida; order Magnoliales; family Magnoliaceae; genus Magnolia; species Magnolia kwangsiensis. The sequence continues at coordinate 166,287,136 of CM073574.1, read as the reverse complement.
TTGTACAGATCAAGGTCTAAGGATATAATGCATGTCCTCCGGGAGCAGCAGCCATTCCTCTCATCTAATTGCTCTACAACTCGAAAGGATGCAATTGATTTCAGAGGTTTGCTAAAATAAATCCAGGCATATTGCTATAGGATGATCTAAACTGTTGATCTGACAAAATACAATGTCGAAGGAGGTGCCTTGGAAATCTTCAATATTGGAAAATCCTAGACTATCGAATTAATGGCCAACAAAGCAACAGTCAAGCAGCTCTGTTAAAAAGTTAAATGATCAAAGAGCCAAAGTATTCCACATGTAGATTTTCATCATTACGCATCCTCCATTGATGATGAAGCCCAATCTCCTAAACGGCTTGGATCACCGAATATGTCCCCAGATACAATGGCTTTAGTCCCAATGTATATTATTGCAATATGCTGGAATGTTTCTAGCAAACCTCAAGATTTCTAATTCACATAATCCCCGGAACTTCAAAAAATGGGAAAGATTGCATGTTCCAATTGATACATGGGAGATTGGCCACCAACAACTCCCAACCAATCCATTCATGGCCATGGATCGATGGGAGACAATGGCACACAATCTCCATTCTCCATGTACCAATTGGAACACAAGCCGGGCATGGAAAGAGAAAGTTCTTACTTGATAGTGAAAGCATGCTCCAAAGTCATGAGGAACAACAAAGAAGTGGTCCGCCCCTTCTGTTCGATTCCAGTAAGGCCAATTTGTTGAGATCAGCTGTATTGCACTCCTCATCATCCGCGGTGATTTGAAAGGCAATGGGAGCCCATTAGGTGTCAGGTCACAAGTAGTGTATACGGGCGTGTAAAACCAATCGGCTTCATCAGGATTAAGAGTCCGTACGGGGCTGGACAACAAGAACCGATGCATGTAAATCTCCGCAGCGAACATGTGCGTGAGGCATCGTGGGTCCTTTTGAAGGATCTTCTTGTTGTATTTGCTCGGAAGCTCGTAAACAAACACCTTCAACCTTCCAACTGGGTCATCTTCTAGCACATCGCCCGCACTCCCTACATTCGGCAAATCACAATGTTACTCCAAGTGAAGATAGCCTGACAGTATCGATCTTCATTTGTATCCCATATTTTTCTCACCCGCTCATTTCATCATTTATACATTTTCTCAGAGCTTCCTAGGTTGCGTTTGGAAGCACTATTGAATTGCATTGCAATTTAATAAAGTGCAAACAACCAAAGTGTGATTTCCCTCGCATTTATATTGAAGGTCTCTTGCCCGGGTGGTAGACTCTCAGGAGTTTCAACTCCCGGTCGAGGGTTCGAGTACCCATCGGTGGTGAAATTCCACCAGCGTGAGTGCGTGGGGGTGTGTGTGCATGTGTAAAAATAAAAATAAATTATTTAAAAAAAAAAAAAAAAAAAACAATCACGTCTACTTCAAGCTGGACATTAAAGAAGCGTTAATGCAATTTGAATTTTGAAGGCTACGTCGACTATATGGATACTGAGAAACATTGTTAACTTTGGTTGACCCATCTTGATTAAACTGAATGTTTGCAATTCGATTGCACATCCAAACACAGCCCAAGTGATTTTTCATCAACTTGGCCAACATCTGGAGTTCTTTACTAGCTCAGCCAACTCGAACTTGGGAATCTGCAGATTAATTCTCGACTCTGTTTTGATTACTTGTGCATATCTCTTATCATTTAGCTCCAAAGAATCTTAAAAGAAGTGAATATGTTTCTGGGAAACAGATTCCAAGCGAAAGAGATTCTGTCTATGATGTTTGGGTACTGGGAAATCTATTCTCAGGAATCCAGTTTTTCTTTTTGTTTGATATTGGGAAAAAGTTGTTACAAACCTTTTATCTTTTTCAAAAATATGACTGCTGGATGGGAATCCATTCCCAAAATTTTGCAACCCATATGGGAATTATAAAAGGCGCAAATTTTGGAAATTCATTTCCAGCCCTTTCCCAGGAGCCAAAGACACATTCAGCCCCTCACCAATGGAATCCATTTCCCAAGGGTTGATTTCCCCAGCGTTTGAACTATCGGTATCGCTATCGTCGATATTATTGCCAATAACCGGAAATGTGGGAAAACAAGGGGAAAACGGTGGAATTTTTCAGTGAAACTTCAGTAGATGCTAAAACACACATATATCCATATTTAGGAATTAAAAAATTGCAAAAAGAATGCATACAAAATGAGTTTCCATTTGATGGGGGCCTAAAAAACGTGTTGTCGCAAGAAACCAATCCAACTACCCCATCCATCCAACCATCCCATCCATCCATCGATATTTTAGAATATCAACATGACGTAGAACGGGTCACGGATACTTTCATGTCCAAGATGGATCAGAGAAGGCCTGATAGGAGGTAGAAGTCATCCAAACCGTCAGAACCTTAAAACAGGCATATCTTGCAAACTGGAATGAGTTACTGAACGTACCATATGATTTTGGGATAGGACGAGCTACTTTAGCCGACCAACCCGGCTATGTCGGGTTGCCCACGCAGAATTTGTGAGATTCCGTTTTTACTATTTTTAGTAAGTTTTAGTTTGATTATAACTCTTCATCCGTTGGGATTTAGGAGTTGTGTCTAACATGAAAAGTGCTTAGAATAATTAGGAGAATAACGTGGTTAAGCCACATAGGACACTTACTATAAAAAGTAAAATTACTATTTATAGTAAGTTACGAATTTTAGGGAGTTTTAGTTGTAGTTTAATTATGAAATTTCTTCCAAGGCTTGGTATCCTTATTTAAAGGGTTGTAGACTTGTTTATTTCATTCATCAATCAAATTACGAATTTTATAGAATTTATTTCTATTTTTCTTGCTTTTTCCTCGTGGATTCAAGAAGTCTCTGTGAGGAGCAAGGTGTTCCGTAACGGTAACGGTGGCCATAACGGCCACCACCGTTATCGTTACAATACGGACCGTAACGGCCGTTACAGCCCCCGTATCGACCTTTTTTTTTTGGAAAATTGTTCTTCCTGGACCGTTACGAGTCCGTTACAATCTGTTACAAGCCATTACGGGACCGTTACGGCCCGTTTTTATGTAATGGCTGTTACGGCCGTTACGACCCCATAACGCGTAATGGTTATGACCGTTATCGTTACATAACAGCCGTTACGTAACCGATTTGGAATACCATGGTGAGGAGTCCATAGAAGCTCCGTGGATTTAGAGTAGTTATCCTTGAGGAAGACAGTGATTGAACTCATCACGTTCATCCCTGCGTAACAACAACACACGATATTTTGCCGAGAAATCATCGACAACAAGAAAGGAAACGAAGGGCCGTAGTCTTAATATCATCCATGTTGCAATAACAATAATATCGCGATATGATCGATATCATCGCTGACAATTTACACACTACATATAAGCGTGCGCCCATTAAAAAAAATGAAATGATTTTTTTTTTTAATAAACAGATTTTTGGCGATATCAATACATTGCCAATATTATCAAAATATCCTTGATATACTAGCAATACAAGCAACACTTGGAATTTACACTAAAAAATATTGGCGATATTGATACATTAGTGATACTTGGTGATATATCGTCAGTACGTAAAATTTCTAAGACTACCAGTGTTATCGATATCGCCACCGGTGCTATCAGTATCGCCAGGCTAGAGATACCAATAATATCAAGGATATTTCAATAATATCGGGGATACTCCAAACAATGGATTTCCCAAGAGCCAAACGACCAACCAATCAGATAAAAGTTTGGAACTTTCACCACAAGAAGACTTCCAAAATCCAGATCTAAGAAACCAACATGAATCTTGACCAAACTTGCAGCTAAAAGTTCAGAATGGAAAGCCAATCGATTTACCTCAACAAATGACAATGTTGAACTTAAAATATTAGCTGCCATCAATGTTTTAAATATTGACGATATTGGCCGATATATCCCATGATATATCTTGTATCCCACCTGTGCGATACGAAACTCGCAAATAGTGCGATATATCTCACATGTTTGATTCGGTGAGCATTCGATTTTCGATCTTCCTTTTTTTTTTTCTTCTGTAAATCATGTTAAATCAGCATCAAATTGTTACAAATACATGGTTTTTCATGTTTTGCATGACAAAGCATGTATTGGGAGCTTCAATTTTGAGATTTGGAGGAGATGGGGCGAGTTGCGGAAAGTTGAAAAAATCAAAATTTCCCACTTGCTCGCAAATCGGTTGCAATCATTGTGTCTAAAAATAAAATCAAACGTGCATGTAACCTAATCTAGTGATTCTTCTTTTGCTTTTGAATGTATTAGTTGTGTTTCCACACGTCTTCTTATATTTATAAATTATATGAATGAACTTTGAATATGCTTGCATCAATTCAGTTAGAAAACGAATAAATTAAGACCCCATACAAAGAAAATCTATTATGTGCACTTATTTTTTGTAATCTTTTGATTTATAAGTGTGTGTTGATGTGTTTTTTAACAATCACTGAAGTTTCATTGAACAAATTGACCAATTTCCCCATGTTTCCAACAACAATGATACATTACGCAATACAACCAATATATCTCATGCGATAACCGATATGTATCTGTATCCCAAAGGTGCGATATGTAACGCGATACCAATATTTCGAACACTGGCTGCCATCCATAAATTTTAACTCCAAATGATCCATACATAATTCCGATGGCAAAGAAAAATACATGCTATACAATGGAACATATGTTTGTGAAGTTTTAATACAAATCACAACTCAAGAACTCCAAAACCAGTCCCACAGCCTTCGAATAATTCCACTTGAAATGATAATAATGAACCTAAAACCATAGGCTTCCCAACTCCCAATGGAAACTTTCAATTGAACCTTTAATTTCAACTCACAGCCACATTTGAAAGAAATGCGGAAGCGAAAGTCCCCAGTTCTTAACCATAGAATGCAGACAAACCCGAATAATCAAAAGAACAACAACTAATGAGAACCAGAAGTTAAGCTAGATTCATTTAAACAAACCATCAATTGAAACTTAAATTTAAATAGGCAAAAGGACCCAATTCCACGAAACCCGAAAATCCACAAACTCCAACTCCATCAACCAAAGAAAAGCAGAAATTCCATGCACAAATCAGAAAAATAAAAAAAACTGAAACTGCGGCCATTTAAGACTGTTGATTTGTTTGACCATCAAGATAATGGGCTGTCAGAACAAAGTGGGTTAGACTACGGAAGCCATCGGATCAATGACCAGCAAATGAAAAGGTTAACATGAAGTTGAACAAAAAATGGGTAATGGTTGAGGTCCAATGGGCAAAACTCACTATGATTGCATGGTTAGTATCATTCACATGGTGAGACTTTGGGTGATGGGCATCCGAGTTTTGGCCAGCCAAATCAATGGTCCTGATAACTCACCAACATTTGCTCATGTAGAGGACTCTAAATATGGAACTTCCAAACTGCATAATAGGCCATTTGGCAGCAACAATTTTGGGAATTAGAATTTTGGCACCCTGGATTTTGTTGGATTTCCAATCCACCCAGGATTGAAATCCTCAAAAGGTGCCCTTTTTTAATTCTTCTCTAAAAGGTGGGATTCTCATTTCTCTCCAATTGTCATATTTGATCTTTCCTCCTCTCTATAAAGTAGCCTTTTTGAACCCCTTTTCAAATACCCATGTTGAAAGTTAGTTTCTGGATTCCAAAGGATTGAAAATCCAAGCTGCCAAATACAACTAACATCATGAAAATCCCAGGGATTGAAAATTTTGGATTTGAATTGTTAATCAATGTTCTCACGTGCGATCACATAAGCGCTTATGGGAGCATACACCGCATACGCCATAGTAGAATATGCGGTTTTATAACCATTTGGCATTATGTGGCCACATAAAGAAGTATGCGACAGCAAGGGAGACGGGGGTGCATATGCGTCCACACAGCCTCCTTGGGTCGCGTATGAGCGCTCGACATCAATGATGCTTATGTTAAAATCCAAGTCCAAGGTGCCAAGCGACAGCTAATAGCAGTTCCCTAAACCACGAAAAGCCCAAAGTCTGCAGCCAGAAATCAGCCCACATCTGCCGAAAGGACCACAGCTCAACCTCTAATCATATGTAAAAACGGAGGTAATATGCAATGTGAAGCCTCAGGTATCAATGATCCTGAGCAAGTGGGGCCAATTTTACAGAGTTCCACATTGCTGGACCATCCAGTGGGCTCCATAATCTCCTCCACTAAACAATCTTCAGCCATCCAATCAATGGACACTTACCTGTTTGATAAAGACCTTCCACAACATTCCTATTCCAACTGTTGAGATTTGTAGACCAAGAATCACGTCACCACAATTTTCAGTGGGCAAGTGTTTTGCTTCTTCAGCATTGAGAATGAGGCCCACAAGATGAACTAAACAGAATGGATCACTGCAGGGTAGGCCCCACCCAGGCAGTACACTGTCCCAGATGAAATGTATAATCCCATACTAGAATCATAGATTGCCTTGCTAAATACTAAAAAAGGCCAATATCAAAGAACCCAAAAAAATAAAATCCCAAAATTTCAACTCTGTCTTAGAGATTAGAAAAGAAACATAAATTCAACAAATTCAAGTACAAATTACAGCTAAATAAGCACAAACCAATCCAATTCAAATCCCATATAAAAGCTCCAAAACCCATTTCCACATCAAAAGAAACAAACATTTCAACCCAAAAAAACAGCTAAAATCAACCAATTCAAAAGAAGAAGAAAAACTCACTTCAAATTCAATAATAATAACAAAGAAAATGGAATAGCCACCTGAAATCCGTTCCGTCTTCTGTCCCAGCTCAATCGCTTCAGCACCCACCATCAAAAAGACAAGGAAAACAAGAAAATTACGCAAAACCCACATCCTAATTTTCATTTCTCCTCACGAGAACTCCACTCTCTGATTGCAGAGACGTGAAGAAATCGAAGAAAGGGAGATGGGATTTTGGGATTTATTCAAAACAGGAGGAGAAGTCCATTTTTCTCTAGTTGGAACGTCGTAAGTAGAGTGGTTGGATAGGATGCAGGATTTACGGCAGCGATTTGCTTGAAGAAAACGAGAAGATTGGCTTTCAGGGAAGATAGAAAATTGAAATATTTTTTTAATTTTTTTTATTTAATGGAAGATCGTTTGTTTCTTTCGATCGCTGGTCTGCTGAGAAGTCCATCTCAAGAACCTGCTGCCGAAATTCGACCTTTCCCTTGCACTGATTAGATACTCTGGCTGCGTAGTACACTTCATGCGCAGGCACGTAGAAATTGTACATTTGGAACATTTTAACTCAAATTAAACCGATTAAATTGTGGAATTTATTTTGAGTAAGTTTGAATATAAAATTATACTTTTTTTGAATCATCTTAACTTCTGATTCTTGCACACTTGTTGTTTGAAATGAGACTGTTGGATATTTGGACTTTTTCATTTTTAACAGTCCAATGAATGTGAAGCAATCAATATTTTTTATTACCGGATAATAGTAAAAAAAAAAATTCAATAAATCTACACATTTTCCCACAACTTGGACGGTTATTCTGAATTTATTTATATGCCACGTATGGATTTTGCGGTAATATTTAATTGCCTGCGTATCATCCATAATGCTCTGCCAGAGTATCAAAGTATCTCATTTTTAATGATTTTGAAACGTGGCACTTTGAACACGTGCACGAGATCCAGGTCGCTCATCAGATGGGGACCACGTTTTATCGTCTGGAATGAAAATTTGGGGTTGGGATGATAAGTGGGTGGGCCACATGTGCATAAAATAGATGGACGCGGATGGGGTACGAGCCCCGCACGTGGGTTACGAGGGGCCATCGTGATGTATGGGTCTTATCCACACCGTCCATCCATTTTTCCGTGTCATTCTAGGGTGTAGTGAGAAAACTAGGCTGTTCCAAGGCTCAAGTGGACCACGCGGTGGGGATTAAACACCTACCGTTGAAAATTTTTTGGGGCCACAGAAGTTTTGGATGAACCTGATATCTGTGTTTTCCTTCATCCAGGTCTATGTGACCTTATGAACAGTTTTGATGGCGATTAACCATCATGATGGGCCCATGGAAGGCTTCAAATGTGGGTGTGATTATAGCCGCTGCTTCCTGTGGTGTGGTCCAATTCAGCTTGAATCTGACTCACTTTTTTGTCTTTTTACCTAAATTGACACGGAAAAATGGATGGACGGTGTGGATAAAACTCATACACCACGGTGGCCCCTCAGAGCCCTGTCCGTTTCTAACTAGCTACGGCCGGGGGTAGTACCCAATCTGCGTCAAAAATAGACCGGTGGTTAAGAGAAATTTACCAGCGATCCAAATCCCGTGTGGCCCATCTGAGGATCAGCTCGGCCTGGTTTTTGGACGCGGATTAGGTGGGGTTGCAAACACCACCCCAGCAGTGGTGTTGGGCCCACTGCAATGTATGTGGTTTATATCCACGCCGTCTATCCGTTTTGCCTCCTCATTTTAGGGCACGAATCCAAAATAAAGTATATTCGAAGCTGAAGTGGACCACGACATAGGAAACAGTAGGGATAATGACACCCACCGTTGAAAGCTTTATAGGGGCCACGATAATGTTTATTTGTTATCCAACCTGTTGATAAGATTAATCAGACCTGAATGAGGGGAAAACACAAATATCAGACTGATCCAAAACTTCCATGGCCCCCAAGAAATTTTTAATGGTGGGCATTCAATCTCTACTGTTTCTGTGGTGTGGTTCACTTGTGCTTGGATCTGTTTCAATTTTGGATTCATGGCCTAATATGAGGGTTGAAAACAGATGGACGATGTGGATATAGAACACATACATCAAGTTGGGCCCTACAGCGCCTGAGACATCACAAACCATTGATAGTGTGGTGTTGGCAACACCACCTGATCCGCTTCCCTAGCTTTTCTGACAAAGGACGGGCTAATCTAATTGCTCCAAGACCAGTTTAAAGCCAGGCTGGGCTGAGCTGCAACCCTGTGGTTGCCCTTCGTTTTCGAAGGGCCTAAGTACCTGGGTAGCGGATTACTCTGATGGATTATACGGTTAACACTTTACTTACTGTGTGGGGCTTACTCTGATAGATTTCTTGTATATCTGATCCGTCCAACGGTTTTACCTTATCATTTTAGCACTTGATCCTAAAAATTAAGAAGATTAAAGTCTTATATGGACCACAACTCTGTAAAAAGTGGTGAATTACATTAAAAGCTTTTTGTGTGGCATAGAAGTTTTAGGTCTAGCTAATATTTATATTTTCCATTCATCCAGGCCTTCCTAACCTTATCAATGGTTTGGATGAGAATGAAACATTTCGTTAAACATTACCATGGGCCTTAGGAAGTTTTCAACGGTGCGCATTCAGTCAACTTTGTTTCCTTTGGTCTGGTCCACTTGAGATTTGGATCTGCTTAATTTTTAAGAACAAGTCCTAAAATGTCCTGTAAAAACAGATGGACAGCATGGATATACAAAACATTATTAAGGTGGGCCCCACGCTAAGGGTAGTACCCATCAGGTAATACCCGGTTAGCACCTAATCCGCTCCCAAATATTCGTGGATCCGGGATCCATCGAGGTGGGTGGATCCCTGAATGTGGGGCCCACCGTAATATATCTGCCTTACATCCATGCTGTCCATCCGTTTTGACAGCTCATTTTAGGTATGATTCGGTAAATGAAATAGATACAAATCTCAGCCGTACCACACCACTGGAAACAGTGGTAATTGACCGTTAAAAGCTTCTTGTGGGCCACAAACGTTCCAGTGCCCCCCAAGGTGTTTTTAATGGCAGGTAATTAATCACCACGGTTTCCCATGGTGTGATCCACCTACGAATTAGATCTGCTTCATTTTTTGGATCAGGATCTAAAATGATTTTTCAAAACGGATGGATGGAGTAGATTTAAGTCACATACACCATCGTAGGCCCCACATCAGGATACACCTACACCAGTTCATACTGGTATAATATGATTTTACTTGTAGTGTTAATGACAATAAAATTTAAATACACACACGTTTGCATGTATTTATGTTTGCTTGCAATCAAATTCTATCCATTCGAAAATTAAATTAATCCACGTATTCATATGCCCATGAAATATAAACAAATCTCAATCTAAAAGCCTTTAAAAGTTCTATAAAAAAAAACAAAAAAAAAAAAAAACAGAAGTTTTATAATTAAAGGACAGTTGTTGGAGTTTGCGTACAGGATACAATCACAAGCAAGTTGTCAACCCACGAGATGTGATGGATGGTACTCAAGCACATAAAATTTATATACGCGGCATATAAATAATACTTTTAGATGTTTTAAATTATGAGTATTAATTTACATTTATCATGTAGTGAATATCGAAGCTGATTAGGTGCGGCTAACCTCACCCAAGACAGTGCTACTTTGATGTATGCATTTTAAATTTACATTGTCCATCGCAGATGGTGGATTGTGCTGTACGAAACAGTGGTGATTGAACATGGTGACATTAAAAATTTCTAAAGCCCAATGTAATGTTTGTTTGCCATCCAACCTGTTGAGAAGGTGATACGAAACTGGACGTAGCAAAACTAGAAGAATCCAAAAACTGGATATGAGCTTGATCTGAAGCTTTTGTGGGGGCATAGGAAGTTTTTAAGGGTCAATCACCGCGATTTACTATGGGAGAGCGAATTGCTTGTAAAGATGTCCTTGACAAATTGACTCCCTTCGTGTATTTTGAAAGATCATAATAGAACAAGATTTTAAAAATTAGTTAGTTCCAAACTCAGTTAACCATTCATATATTTATTACCACTCGGATAAATTGTAGGAGCTATTTTGGCGCTTTTTTTGGTTTGGGTTCCTTTGGTCGTGTGTGTGTGCAGGTGATCATCTTGGAATTGATTGAGCGGCTCGATTCCAATCGAACAACTTAACGTCAAGCACTAATATAAGTAGATATGGAGGTTGTGATTGGATATGATTGAGATATGAGCAAATTAGTTACATATTCAGTCACTTGCAAATTGTTTTTAGAAAATAATTAGGTGATAATCGAAAGGTAGAGTTCTTCTATTGAAGATGAGTTCAGCTTTGCCTTCTTTATGAAAAAACTTTTTTATACTTATCTGTCGTCAAAATAAAAGGAGATACTCATGGTCGGTCAAGGAACAACTGCAAGAAACCTTATCGAATGAAGGATTGCTCATATTCAGAACGGATAAAGTCCAACATATGGGTGTAGACTTAAGTTACAACTAATTAATTACAATTAAAAGATTACTGCTACTCTTAAGATAGATCTAAGGCTGAAAAGATTATGCTAAAAAAAGATAAGATAAATTTAATTGGATTCGTTGGATTGGAATGAGACGATTTGTTCCGTGAATTTCCTTCTTTATTTATAAACTTCTATATGAAGTAATCATTTTAATATTCACACTCAACACCATAACAACATCCATAACAACATCCTGACGCAGGGATGAACGTGATAAGGTCGATCGCCGTCTTCCTCAAGGATAACTACTCCGAATCCACGGAGCTTCTCTGGACTCCTCACAGAGACTTCTCAAATCCACGAGGAAAGAAAGTAGGAAAATAGAAATAAATTCTAATAAATTCAAAATTAATTAATGAATAATTGATGATTCTCTAATGTGTCTCCTTACACCATTAATATAGAAAAATAAAATAAACTAAAATTCGTAATTACCAAAAATAATAAAATTCTAACTCTAACACAAATCCTAATTCTAATAAAACTCTTCTAAGGCCTAATTTTTAAAAATAAAAATTACAAATAAACTTTCACTAGAAGAGTCCTAGTATAACTAAAAGTTATTTCTAAAAGGAAAGAAAATCTAAAACTCTAAAAATATTAAAAAATCAAAATTACTAAAAATAGTAAAATTTTTCTAAAAATTCATTTTTGAGCTGAAAGCGCGCGTTTTCTGATGAAACGGACAGATGTGACCCACTTTGTGGGTTGGTTCACCTCAGATGGCCCGTTTCAATAAAGATTGATAGGTTGTACGCCCCGTAACGATACTCGGATCAAAAGTTATGGTCAATTCACGGTCCATCTCCTTGTGGCTCAACCATGCTGGGAATATCTCTGTGACAAGTTCTACATCACATCCACATGTATTCAATGAATATCAATGATTCACAGTGTGTATCAATGACCCAGAGTGTGTATCAGTGATCCATAGTCTTTATTAGCGATTCATAGTGTGTATTAGTGATCCTCTGTGTGTATCGTCGATCTTTAGTGTGTAATGGCAATCCCCATTATGTATCATCGATTCTTAATGTATCAGCGATCCACATTCAATGATTTATATATATATATATATATATATATATATATATATATATATATATATATATAAGGTGTAGTCAGAGATAAAGTAAAAATAAATAAATAAAAAATTAGGTTTGTACATATATGACAAAATACATCTTAAATTTGTCAATTTCGTACCCACTTTTATTGAGAGGTCAAATCAGCCAAGACCACAACAACGATTGATAAATTATCCCTACAGGTAATTGTTTGAACCTCTTCATCTTCATAATGGGAAAGTACTCTTGCAAGAAGGGCTTGTTCCTTGGTTAAGAGATGTTTAGCATCTTTTATTAATTCGACCTTTAACAGTGCTACTTATCGGGCTTTGCGAAACTAAATTTCAACATTACGAAGCCAACATTCAAATTCTCTAATGTGGCATTCTCTTATGATTTAACATTCCAATCTATTTTTGAGCATAAAGAGTTATAGGATAGATTGTTGGGCAATATGGTGAGCAGTAAAGAAGACATCTACGGTGATTTGGTCATTGTGAAGGTCATCTCACACTTGTCTAAACTGCTCCTAAAGAACTTGATGACAACGAAATCGTTCTGTATCAAAATGTAAAATTATTAGGCCTCTCACGATGATGGAAGAATGGCTTGAACCATTCGTAAAACAGTGGCCACTTTCCGTACAAAAGTGTATAAATTTTTAAAGGGATGGAGTTCTTCTATATGCGCATCGATCTCTCCATCCCTACCTGTAAGTCTCAAAGACAACAAATCTAACTCTAAGATGAAGTCCTAAGAGCAATAACACAACGAGCAGCTTCGAAAGCCATAATAAGAGCTAGTACTTTCTACAGGAAGATTACAAATCTAGAGGGATGAGATTAATGAGGGTTATGATCACAAAGCATATGTAACTAGGAAGTAAGACATTGGAAATCGCTCTATATTAAATTGGTTGTTAACTGCATGTAGGGGGCTTGGTTCTCCATACTTGATTTTTACATTCTCAAAGGGTGACACTGAAAATTGATCCCTATTAGTTCATTAAATAAATGGGGCATGTTCTCCATACTTGATTTTTTCTTTATAAAAAATCGACTTTGAAAATCAATCTCTATTAATTCATTGCATGAAGGGAGCTTGGTTCTCTATGCTTGGTTTTTCCATTTTCAAAAGATGATACTAAAAATTGATCTTCATTAATTCATTGCATGAAGGGGACTTGGTTATCCATGTTTGATTTTTTCTTTCTTAAAAGTTGACACTGGAAATCGATCATCATTAATTCATTGCATGAAAGGGCTTCGTTCTCCATACTTCATTTTTCATTTCTTAAAGGATGATGCTGAAAATTGATTATCATTAATTCATTATATGAAGGGGCTTCGTTCTCCAAGTTTGATTTTTTTTTTTCTTTTTTAAAGGGTGACACTAAAAATTGATCCATATTAATTCAATGCATGAAGGGGCTTGGTTCTCTATGGTTAATTTTTTGTTCTAAAATAGCGCATTAAGTGCAAGTGTGCATTTGTGATACGTGGTAGATCGTTGATACACATTGTGGGTCATCGATAGTAACCGTGAGTCTCCGATAGTGGGCATCGGTGATCCATAGTGTGTGTCAATAATCCACAATGTGTATCGGCGATTCACAATCTATATCGATGGTCCAAGTTATAAAATATAATGTATGGTGACTACATATAAAAGAGGATGGTCAGAAGATCACCAAAACGAAAAAGAAAAAGACATCTTAATTTCTCGCATTTTGCACTGATCATATCGAGAGGTGCAATCGGCCAAGTCCACATCAATTTGTGATGATTGCTCCCTCCACTAAATTGTTTTAAGCTCTTCCCGTTCATAGCAGGCAAATAAACATGCATAAAGCTCTTGTCCCATATTCAAGAGATGTTTAGATCTCTCTATCAATTTAGCCAAAAATAGTGTTACACGTCAGGCTTCTTGGAGGGTAAATATGACTTTAAGAAGATGACCTTCAGTTTTGCAAGGCAACCATCTCTTCTTGTTTAACGTCTTCATCTGTGTATCAGCGTAGCGAGCTATCAGACAGTGTCAATGTAACATCCTAGATTTTCACTGTTTTGGATTTTCAAAAATCCTTGAAATATTTTTCTATTAATTAACTTATAATATCACTTAATAACAATTAACACTCAATGTTAGTTTATACAGGGGTGGTACCAGTAAAGAACCGCACCAGTCCAATTAATCAACCGTAGGAAGCCAACGAATCTGCCCGATCACTTGAACATCAGGTGTAACCTCATGATTTACTCACATAAGGCTCAAATCTAACCGACTCATCGCTAATAAATCAAGATAATCATAACTAAATTAAAGATTCAACTGAAGTTGAGTCAAACAAGGCCCGAAATTTGAATAATAGATCAAATCAACTCTGTTACTATTTTAGCCTAAAACCGATGGTTTAGAGTAGTCATGACTAAATCTCCACATTCACCAGTTATAAATAAGTTACGCTATGAACATAGTTAATCTAAACCCTAATCATTGCTCACGAGAAATCTCAATACCTAATTCATTCCAGAAATGCCTCGATTTCCCTAACGAGCTCTAGACCACTCATTCTTGGGCCACTAGTTTCAAAACTATAGAATAATGTCCGTCTTACTGGGCTTGACATCCATTGCAGGAGTCAGACCTTGGTGCTATCCAAAACTGCTCAACTTGACCTAAAGGACGAGTGCATGAGAAGTGTGAATACCTTAAAGGAATGAACTAAACTTAAGTGAATTGAGTCGTACACTCTTATGCAAAGTTAAGGATTTCAGACCATCGGTTTACGACCAAACTTTACCCGTGGAGTAAGGATATTTTTCTGATCATATCCGTATAGTCGCGGCCTCGATCGATCATCGATGACCGTTGAACAGACTTCTAATCATATCCATCGATCGGCACATCCAAATGGCGGGCCGATCATATACATACATAGATCATCATTAGGGCCAACTATCATACGGTGTATATCAATATGTACACCCCATAGTGGGCCCTAGAGCTTAGAAAGACCCTCCAGTATGTCTAGTATAGTAAAAACTTAGCCCTTGGGGTCATTTACACAAAATTTGACATTATAAAAGGGCCTCATTTAGGCACCCCCTCTCCCCATACGATTTTGCCTTATAGAAAAGAAAGAGAAAGAGAGAAGAGAGGAAAGGGAGAAGGAAAGAAGGAAGAAGAAAGGAAGGGAGAGTGAAAAAGGGAGAGTGTTTATGGGTGAGGAAAATCTTGATGCTTGTAGGGTTAGTATTTCCTCAACCAAACCGGTGACTATTACAAAACCTTCACCAAACCCACCCATACTAAGAAGCGGAGGTAAGAATAGTATATTTTTCTTAAATAGAGCAACCTAGTGTAGATTTTTAGGCATTAATATTGTCTTTCTTGATTTTGATTTAGGAATTGACGGTTTTACCCCAAATCTCCAAACCTTAAGATCTCAAAGAATGAAAATCTCCTGTTAAGGTGCGAACTATTATCCTTAGGTGGCCTAGCACCAATTTTATTACAAATTTAATGATTTTGATTGCTTGGATGCTTTATTTGGAGAATCTAAAGAAACCCTAAGAACTGTATGTTTGTTACAATTGTATGGAATTGTATGTTTGATTTTTATATGATGTTGTTCTTGCCTCTCACATGATTTTGTGTATGGATGATTACATGCTCATGCCTTGTTTGATTTTTCCCTATATGGTGTTGCTTCTAAGTAGTATGGTTCATTACTCTTGTGCACATAATTTCTTAAGATGAGGGAAGTACGTAACTTCCTCATCAACCCACACAACTCACATGCACCTTGTTTCATGATAATGATAGCTTGTTTGTTAGAAGTATCTGATTCGTATGATTGAGATGCATAAAAGCATGATATTGTTATGCTAATTGATAACCTAGATAGTTGGCAGGATATGGATCATCATCATACCCTTAGGTTGGTTAAGAACTTGAGAAGAGCGAAGATGGTTCCGTTGGTAGGACCGCCTTGAGGCTAAACTCATGGATTTGGACGAGTGCGTGTGGGCAACAGTAGCTAGACTACATGAGTCGCTTGCATCCGATGTCATTCCACCATATACTTGCCTGGACTCGTGCGGTCTAGTCTATGGGCTGACCAACCTTATTTGTTAACCTTGTTGCTCACACATGTATGCAACCTGGAACACCTTACAACCATTGTAACCCATCGATAACCAAATTGGAACTGATCCAACGCCTCATGAGCCGGGCATGGTGAAATGGGACACTGTTTCCGAGCTGTCGGCCTACGCTAGGGTGTCACGCCTCCCCGTAGTAACTGCGAGCGATCCCTTTCTCTCTACACTCCCCATGTGCTTGAAGTCGGAGATGGGGAACCCGATAAGATCACGGACCGCGGGGTCTCGGCCTCACACGTTGGGAGGCCTTAGCCTCGCATCCAGCTCAGGGCATTGATACGTGCGGTGTATCAGATTCCCCAACCTGCTGGATGAACGGACTTAACTAAGAACTTGGCTAACACTATTGCATTGCATTGCACTAGCTAGGATGGCGACTCGACAGTCGAGGTCGCTCTGAGGGAGTGTTGGTCATGCGCGATCGTTAGATGGAGTCGCTCGAGGGTGTTGTGGCAAGGGCATGCATCATATCATCCGTCATGCATGCACATTAATAAGGCTAGTTAAGTGTGATGACTGCTTTTCATTAAGTTCATAATATTATTGATGTCTGTTATAACTTAAGATTAATAGCAACCACTGAGTTGATTACTTACTCCCACTTTAGGATGGTGTTTTAAAACACCAACCAGACCTTTTACTAGATGCAGGTGAGGTGGAGCTCGATGAGCCAAACGAGGTGAGCTAGGATAGGAAAGAGGAGTTTTTCTGCTTCCAGACTTTTGACAGATCCTTTTAATTGAGTTTGGGCTACCATGGGGGTATGGACCAGGGCCCCAGTTGCTTTGGATAATGTATGGGTGGGATTAGTTTCCTATTTAGATGATTTTTGATTCATTGTTTGGATATTTTTATATTTAATAGCAATTGATACTTTTTATGACGTACTTCTGCTTCATGTCTGCTAAATCCTCCATTGTTTATAAGATCATCCAAATGTAATTAAAATATGAAGCCTATTAGGGCACCCATGACACCTGAGAATTCGGGAACCGAGTTCTTTTACGACCCCCGATTTTCAGGGCGTTACAAGTTGGTATCAAAGTAATGGTTAGAATTAATTGGGTCATGGGTTATGAACTCACTAACGCATCCGCTGACTTAGGAAGGGATGCAATAACAATACTGAAACGATAAGAACCACCACAGACATCTGAATCAACAAATCTTAGATGGAAGGTAAGACTTTCAATGAGTTAGGATCGAGAAGCGAGAGTGTAGCGTCGCTAGGAATCGGGTCCGAGAATCTTACAGTATATTGGCTCATTGATAGGAATAAGTTGAAAATTGAGTGATTAGAGGGTCAAAACTATCGTCCTATAACAAATGAGTGAATATTGGGCCAAACTCAATAGTTCTGACCCAATCGAGGATAGAAATTTAAGGGTAAATGAAATTTTACTGAAAATAGTAGAAATAGGAATAAATTGAATTTTTACCCCTAACTAAGAGGAATCTCATGAAACTATTATGTTTATTATATAGATTGGCTTCTCCTACCCCAAAATCATATATGGCACGTCGAATAACTCATTCTGGTGTGTGAGATATGGCATTCGCAAGTTGACAATGCCCTAGCCCGGCGTACCCACGCCCAAACCCTGGCGTGACCATGCCCACCGAGCGTCCCCACACCCAAACATACAGTGGGCCAGTATTCCCACGCCCAAGCATCCAGTGGACCAGCGACGCAACGCCCGACCGGCGTGGCCACACCATAATTTTTTGTAAAATTTGGTTAACTTCAAAAATTCATATTTCCTTCGTTATAACTCTAATTTAGGTGATTTAAAAGCAAGATTGAATATTGATAGGTCTAGTTTTATATAAAAATAAGAAAAAAAATAAAATAATAATAATAGTATAGTTAAACTTAAGATGTTCTGTCAACTGTCTGAAAATTCTTAATTTCAGGAAGTTGTTGGTCCTAGAATTTTAATAATTTATTTATAACTCCAAATGATATGAAATTTTGTGGGATGACTGAAAACTTAAAGATAAATAATTATAAAAATTTTAAAAATAATTCAGTTAATAAAAGTATAAGAAACATTATAAGAATTAGATACATTTTAATATCTTATAGGAAATTATTAGTTTCAAATAACTTATGCTTCTAAAATTTATTTATTTTTAATTTTTATGGAACTTGAAATAGATTGAAATTTTGTATAAAAATGGTCAACTTAATGATGAATTATCATAAAAATTATAAATATTATTCAGTAATTAAAAGTGTTAAATACTTTATAAACAAAAGATGTATTAAAACCGAAGGTTCCTACAACTAAAAGTTGTCGATGGACCAGATGTATCGCTTTCATCGTAGAGTTTTAGGAAGTCAAATTAGGAATTGCTTTCAAAGATCTTAAGAATCAATCCTGGGTGATTAAATTAAACCTTTATTCTTCCCCTCTCATTCCCCTTCATTGCTTCTAAACCCCTAAAGAGAGAGACCTTTCTCTCTCCCATCCTCAAAACCATATTCCCAAACCCTTTCTTAACCATTTTCTTTTTCTTAATCCCATTCTCAAGTCCATCCACAAAACCCCATTCACAAACCCAACGTCAAACCTACTCTCTCCAACTAACTCCCACCTCTTTTTCTCATATCCAACTCAAACCCATTTATAACATACATTCCCCAAAACCCAACATCACACTTCATTCTCAAATCCCTTGCCAAACTCCCTCCAAATTTCACCCACAAAACCCATTTCAAACCCATCTTCTTCTCCTTTACAAAACCATCACCTCTCAACAATCACCCTAAAAATCTCACTTCATTTACTCATTCACTTCCACTTCCATTCACAAAACCCATTCACCAAAACTCATTCATAAAACTCAATATCAACCCTCTTTCTCAAATCTCATTCTTAAATCCATTCCCACACCTATCCTTCTAGATTCATTTCCAACCCATTTTTCATACTGGTCGTTCCCTAAACATTTAGATTGTTCGAACTACGGAATTATGAGACCATATACTTGTGATGCATTTGCGGTTCGACCCAATTCTCAGTCCTAGGTGATTACTAAAGGACTCGCTACTTTGATCGAGCAGTAGACCAAGATCTATTAGGATTAGGAAGGGATACACCGAGTTGTTTGCCCGGGTCAGGAGGACAATCTAAGTATCGGATTTGAGCTTACCACATCCGTTTTTCCGTATTAGCCCAATCATAAAAGAGTAGAATATACCACCATTAGGTAAAATTTATTATCAAGCACTTAGCACGATAATGATGATTTTTACATTTATTTTCAAACCTCAAAGGTGAAAACTTTTAAGGGGGGTAGATCATAATGAGCTAGGCTAGTATATTTATTATATACCCTAAAATATATATAAACATGAAAATAATAAAATTTAAGTAAATGAAATGATAATATCTTTACTTATTACCTTTAGGCAATTCCGGGGACAAAATTATTTTTAAGGGGGGTAGATTGTAACATCCTGAATTTTCACTGTTTTGAATTTTCAAAAATTCTTGAAATATTTTTCTATTAATTAACTTATAATATCACTTAATGATAATTAATACTCAATGTTAGTTTATACAGGGGTGGTACCAGTAAAGAACCGCACCAGTCCAATTAATCAACCGTAAGAAACCAACGAATTCGCCCGATCACTTGAACATTAAGTGTAGCCCCATGATTTACTTACATAGGGCTCAAATCTAACTGACCCATCGCTAATAAATCAAGACAATCATAACTAAATTAAAGATCTAACTAAAGCTGAGTCAGACAAGGCTAGGAACTTGAATAATAGATCAAATCAATCCCGTTACTCTTTTAGCCTAAAACCGACTGTTTAGAGTAATCATGACCAAATCTCTACCTTCACTAGTTATAAATAGGTCACGCTATGAACATAGTTAATCCAAACCCTAATCATTACTCACGAGAAATCTCAATACCTAATTCATTTTAGAAATACCCCGATTTCCCAAAGGAGCTCTAGACCACTCATTGGTGGGCCACTAGTTCTAAAACTATATAATAATGTTCGTCTTACTGGGCTTGACGTCCATCGTGAGAGTCAGACCTGGGTGCTGCCCATAACCGCTCAACTTGAGCTAAAGGATGAGTGCATGAGAAGTGTGAATACTCTAAAGGAATGAACTAAAACTTAAGTGAATTGGGTCGTCTACTCTTATGTAAAGTTAAGGATTTCGCACCGTCGGTTTACGACCAAACTTTACTCGTGGAGTAAGGATATTTCCTTACTCATATACGTATAGTCGCGGTGATGTTTTATTTAAACCAATATAATTTAAATGATTTTAAACTCACAAGTATACGAATCAGATGTAGATACGATACGTATTACGAGATCATTCCCATGAGGACTGGTTGTCATCTTAACTAACTCAATAAATATTTGAGCTAATGATTAAGTAAACTAATGAAAATCAATGTAAAATAACTGAAAGCAATAAGGAAAATTCAATCAAGGAGAGTACTAGGACTTTTGAATCTACCCCTAATTATCCTGACCCTTGTTTTACTTATTGATTCACCCTAATTCAGATTGATATAAATTTAATAAATAAAGCACACTTTATGTCCTTGATTGGGCACACAATGTATAATCCCTTAAAGCATATGGATCACATCTTTTCGTCCATGGTCAGGCATTGAGAGATGTAGAATAAGATTCCAAACAACATCCACATCTAGACTTTGGTTAAACTCATAGAATGGAGAAGTATAGAAATTTAAGTTAAGTACATTAGAGAAAGAAACAAATCAATCAATTCTAGGATGAAATCAACAAAGAAAAATAAGCATTATTCAAATTAGGGGTTTCATCTAAGCCCTAGCAAAGAAGTTAGTAATCCATAAATTTAACTAGAAAGAAGGAAAAATAAAATTTAAACAATAAAAACATCTCCCTTTTTCCTTCCTCTCTCTCTCTCTCTCTCTCTCTCTCTCTCTCTCTCTCTTTTCTCTTTCTTCTCTCCTAAGCTCTGGATCTCCTCTCCTCAGCTACCCCCCTTTCACGTTCTAGCATATGCCTCTTTTATACATGTCAGGGGCGGTGGAATAGCCGTTTACACACTGTGTGCAGATTTAGAAGTTGCTGTGAAAGTTTTTTACGTAGTTAAGATGTTAGCGTCCTAACTCCCTCTTCCATTGAATTTTGTCCGTAAGATCAACGTCACTTGGGGTATTTTTGGACGAGTTACACAATGGACGGACCAGATCTTCCATCCGATCAATGATAATGGCCCACTCGATTCTGCAACTTTCGGTTCTCTCAGACTACGAAACAAAGCCTCCGCTTTTTATGTTGGCTGTTGGTGGGGCCCACTCCTTTAGGTTTCTAAGAAATCCACTCCGTCCATTAGATGTGCCTCGAAATTCTGATAAGAAACGGATGGTTTTGGATTAGATTTGGTGTAGTACACGGAAGAAATCATGCTTGAATCGATATGAATGTTGCAGGGCAACCCGTTTTTGGACTCTGTACCGCACATGTGTGTACGCATGGGTGAAAATTATCAGCATGGTTTTGATGGGTTTGAGGCCCTCTACATGATGGATGGCTTGGATCGGCCTTACATGGCCTGATGGTGGCTCACTACCGTCTGCAAAACGCGTCCGTCCGGCGTTTATGCAGCAGCAGCCGTGAATGAAGAAGGAAATTTCCTTCTTTCTTTTTTTTTCGGTCAGAGACGGTCAAGCCATCTCTGCGTTTGTCGTGCACGACTAGTGCACATATGCACTATGCACATGCCATATTAGGTGGGGTCCACTGAAATGTTTTTGCGTAATATAATTCATCCATTTAATTTTTCTCCCTATTTAAGGCGTTGAGAACAAAGTTGAGTCATATTCAGATTGTAGGTGGGCCCCACTTAATGAATTAAGGGGCTGATCTAACCGTTGGGCCACTTCCCGAGATATCCAAAGACTGAAATTTAATATGTACGGTTAATTTATGGCCCCTAGGCCATGTATAAAGTCTTGAGCCAATCGAATGGCGGGAACCATGTGATCTTATATTCTGCATAAATTTCGGGCCTCTTTAACGGGAGCCAACGAATCCGCCCGATCACTTGAACATTAGGTGTAGCCCCATGATTTACTCACATAGGGCCCAAATCTAACCAACTCATCGCTAATAAATCAAGACAATCATAATTAAATTAAAGATTCAACCGAAGCCGAGTCAGACAAGGCCCGGAACTTGAATAATAGATCAAATCAATCCCGTTACTCTTTTAGCTTAAAATCAACGGTTTAGAGTAATCATGACTAAATCTTAACCTTCACTAGTTATAAATATGTCGCGCTATGAATATAGTTAATCCAAACCCAAATCACTGCTCACGAGAAATCTCAATACCTAATTCATTTTAGAAATGCCCCGATTTTTCGAACGAGCTCTAGACCGCTCATTGGTGGGCCACTAGTTCCAAAACTATAAAATAATATCCATCTTACTAGGCTTGACGTCCATCGCTAGAGTTAGACCCCGGTGCTACCCAGAATCGCTTAACTTGACCTAAAGGATGAGTACATGAGAAGTGTGAATACTCTAAAGGAATGAACTAAAACTTAAGTGAATTGGGTCATCCACTCTTATGCAAAGTTAAGGATTTTCGACCGTCGGTTTACTACCAAACTTTACCCATGGAATAAGGATATTTCTTTACTCATATCCGTATAGTCGTGGCCCCGATTGACCATCGATGACTGTTGAACAAACTTCTAATCATATCTGCCAATCGGCACATCCAAATAGCGGGCCGATCATATACATACGTAGATCATCATTAGGGCAAACTATCCTACGGTGTATATCAATATGTACACCCTATAGTGGGCCTTAGAGCTTAGAAAGACCCTCCCATAGGTCTAGTATAGTAAAAACCTAGCCCTTGGGGCGATTTACACCAAATCTGGCATTATAAAAGGGCCTCATTTGGGCACCCCCTTTCCCCATACAATTTTGCTCTAGAGAAAAGAAAGAGAGAAAGAGAGAAGAGAGGAAAGGGAGAAGAAAGGAAGGGAGAGTGAAGAAGGGAGAGAGTGTATGTGGGTGAGAAAAATCTTGATGCTTGTAGGGTTAGTATTTCCTCAACCAAATCGGTGGCTATTATAAAACTTCCACCAAACCCACCCATAGCAAGAAGCGAAGGTAAGAATGGTATATTTCCCTTAAATAGAGCAACCTAGTGTAGATTTTTAGGCATTAATATTGTCTTTCTTGATTTTGATTTAGGAATTGACGATTTTACCCTAAATCCTCAAACCTTAAGATCTCAAAGAATGGAAATCTCCTGTTAAGGTGCAAACTATTATCCTTAGGTGGCCTAATACCAATTTTATTACGAATTTAATGATTTTAATTGCTTGGATGCTTTATTTGGAGAATCTAAAGGAACCCTAGGAACTGTATGTTTGTTAGAATTGTATGAAATTGTATGTTTGGTTTTCATATGATGTTGATCTTGCCTCTCACATGATTTTGTCTATGGATGATTACTGCTCATGCCTTGTTTGATTTTCCCCCATATAGTGTTGCTTTTTAGTATGTATGGTTCATTACTCTTGTGCACATGATTTCTTAAGATGAGGAAAGTGCATAACTTCCTCACCAAGCTACACAACTCACATGCACCTTGTTTCATGATAATGATAGTTTGTTTGTTAGAAGTATCTAATTCGTATGATTGAGATGCATGGAAGCATGATATTGTTATGCTAGTTGATAACCTGGATAGTTGGCAGGATATGGATCATCATCATACCCTTGGGTTGGTCAGGAACTTGAGAAGAGCGAAGGTAGTTCCGTTGGTAAGACCGCCTTGAGGCTAAACTTATGGATTTAGGTGAGTGCGTGTGGGCAACAGTAGCTATACTACATGGGTCGCTTGCACCCGATGTTGTTCCGCCATGTACTTGCCTGGACTCGTACGGTCTAGTCTACGGGCTGACCAACCTTATTTGTTAACCTTGTTGCTCACACATGTATGGAACTTGGAACACCCTATAACCGTTGTAACCCATCGATAACCAAATTGAAACCGATCCACCACCTCGTGAGTCGGGCATGGTGAAATAGGACACTGTGTCCGAGCTGTCGGCCTACACTGGGGTGTTGCGCCTCCCCGTAGTGATCGCGAGCGATCCCTTTCTCTCGGCACTCTCCATGTACTTGAAGTCAGGGATGGGAAACCCGATGGGATCACGGACCGCAGGGTCTCGGCCTCACACATTGGGGGGCCTTAGCCTCGCATCCAGCTTAGAACATTGATACATGGGGTGTATCAGATTCTCCAACCTGCTGGATGAACAGACTTAACTAAGAACTTGGCTAACACTATCGCATTACATCGTACTAGCTAGGATGGTGACTCAACAGTCGAGGTCGCTTTGAGGGAGTGTTGGTCATGCGCGATCGTTAGATGGAGTCGCTCGAGGGTGTTGTGACAAGGGCATGCATCATATCATCCATCATGCATGCGCATTAATAAGACTAGTTAAGTGTTTATGAATGACTATTTTTCATTAAGTTCATAATATAATTGATGCCTGTTTTAATTAAGATTAACAGCACCCACTGAGTTGATTACTCACTCCCACTCTGGAACGGTGTTTTAAAACACCAACCAAACCTTTTACTAGATGCGGGTGAGGCAGATCTCAATGAGCTGAGTGGGCTGAGCTAGGATAGGGAAGAGGAGCTGCCATGCTTGCAGACTTTCGACGGATCTTTTTAGTTGAGTTCCGGCTACTGCGGGGTATGGACCAGGGCCCTAGTCGCTTTGAGTCATGTATGGGTGAGATTAGTTCCTTATTTAGATAATTTTTTATTCATTGTCTGGATATTTTTATATTTATTAGCAATTGATGCTTCTTATAACGTACTTCTGCTTCTTGCCTTACTAAATCCTCCATTGTTTAAGAGATCATCCAAATGTAATTAAAATATGAAGCCCATTAGGGCACCCATGACACCTGAAAATTCAGGAGCCGAGTTTTTACACGACCCCCAATTTCCAAAGCGTTACAATCAACCATTACAATAATCTATGCAGTGGGTGTCTACGATGGCTTGGACATGGTTAATGTCTTATCACAATTGTCTAAGTTATTCTTGAAAAACTTGATGAGCATGAAGTCATCGTGTCATCATAATGTGAAATTGTCGGGCCTCTTCAAATTCTTGAAGAATGACTCGAACCAGTTGTAAAACAGCCACCAATTTTCACACATGAGTGTCTGTAGTCTCAAAAGAATGGAATTCTTGGAGATGTGCAACAATCTCTTTATTCCTTCCAATAAGACTCATATTCAACAAATCTAACTGAAAAATAGAAATCACAAAAGTAATGCCACAGCGAGTAGCATCGAAAGTCATAAAAAAAGATATGATTTTCTATAACAAGAGTACTTAACAAGCTGAAAGGATTGGATTAAAAATGGTTGATGGTTAGACACATATAGTGTAATTGAATAACTTGGCATTTAATGTGGATCACCGATAGTCAATCCGAATCAGTGTTTATTGGCGATCCATTGTATATTGGCGATCCTCGTAGCCTGACTTTTTACACCAAAAAAAAAAGAGAATAAACCCCCACTTTTCATATGGGATCACCACACTCTCCACCTTTTATACAAACACTACAAACACCACTAGGATAATGTGTTGTTCATCGTATAATTACCAACAGTCGAGGAAGCTTTGGCTCTTAGTGTGGTCTACTCCAAGAGAAAAAAAAAACACCAAAGTAGCCAAATGGCCTCTTAAGACAAGGGATCCATCTTTTGAACTAATCCTAGATCATGGCCCACTTGATTGCTGTCAAAAGCTTTTGCTCTTCATTATCATCCCCTCTTATGAAAAAACCAAGAAAGAGGGAGAAAAGACCAAATGGCCTTTCTCGTGTAAGGGACCCACCTATTGAACTCCACATGAGACCCTACGTGCGGTCCATTGGATAATCTCGTAATAGATCCAAGCGGTCCAAATGGAATGAGTTTTTTTTTCATGGAATCTGTCTAAGTTTAAGAGTAAAACTTGTCATGGATGGACCATACTTAAGGAAACAATTCAGAATTAACGCACGACACTCATATAGTTGTGTACCACAAACAACTCTAACAGAATTTGAAACGACCTTATTACATGTTCATGATTGCCCAATTAAAGTGAATGGATCAAATCAGCTGAGGGGTAGCCCTAATCGTTAATTTAATAGATACCGCCATTATGAAAAAACAATCTCCACTTCCACAAAAAGCTACCATGGCCCGAAGGGCTAAATAATAATAACTTTAAGTGCCGAGGTTAGCACTTTTATAACATCATAATTAGAGGTTATTTTAATTAGTTTATCAACTTATGGCCATTGGCAAGGACTAGAATTCAGTAGTGACCCCTCCAATACCTCTGGGAAGGCTCCATGGGCCCATCATGATGTATGTGTTTTATCCACTTTGTTCATCCATTTTTATAGCTATTTTTAATGCATTAACCCAAAAACAGATCCAATCATCGGGTCAGACTACAAAAAAAAAAAAACATTACAATGGGTGCTAGGAAGTTTTTAATGACGGGCATTCAATCACCACCATTTCTTTTGGTGTAGTCCATCTGAAATTTCATTTTCTTTGGGGGAAAAAAAAAGATATGGACGGCTTGGATAAATAAATATATGTCATGATGGGGCCATAGAGCACCGACCAATACCATGTAGGTATTGGAGGGGTAACTACCGAATCCGAGTCCATTTGCAAACGGGACATGCACATTATGCTCAAGTTTTCAAGTTGTATATGTGTGCCCTATGGAAAAGCGATATAGACCATTGATACGCTGATCCTCAACATGTACTGGCTACAACCAGGAAAACTCATCAATGGAGAAATCCTAACTTTATCATTTTCTTCCTTAAAATAGATAGTTAAGAAGAGGAATACATCAGCGGTCCACATTAAACCGGCCCCAAAACTTGAGGCTATGATCATTAAGTCCTTTGTTCCAAGTTTTAACCAATAGATTAGCGGTCTAGATCTCTGAGTCATGGGCCACACTTGTAAAAACTAAGAATCAGTTTCTTAATTATACCCTCGGGTCATGGGTAGATGTGTACACAAACCGAATTAGCTCGGTTAGCTAGCTTGACTCGACTCAAAAAAGCTCAATCTGACTCGGTTTGAAGCTGAGTTCAGTTGATTTTTTGAGTCGAGTCGAGCGATTCGAAGCTGAGTTTGAGCCAATTCGACCTAATTTTTTGAGCTCGAAAATGAGTTTGAATTGAGTTTGAGCTAGCCCCAGCTTGACTCGACTTGGATCAAACCCAGTTCAGTGACTCAGTTACTTTGATATTGATGTTACTCACCAAGTGTTTGATGAAATGACTCAAAGAAGTGTGGCCAATGGCAAGGAAGGTATATATATGAAACCAACTCCCTTTTTTTTCTTGATTTTTATGTTGCTTAGAAGGTGTTTGATAAAATACTTGTAAAACCATTGCTGTTGTCTCAAATACAGTGAGATTTTGAAGGTGCAGTCTAGGTGTTTGTGAAAATGCTACAATGGCGAACTCAGCTCGATCTTAGCTCGAACTCGACTCAAACTGGCCCGAGCTGCTGACCGAACTGAGCCGAGCTGGCCAATCAGGCTTGAGGACTGAGCTGAGTCGAGTTTGAGCTGAGGTCAGCTAGTGGCCGAACCAAGTTGAGCTAAGGCTAGCTCGACTCGATTCAACTCAATGTACACCCCTAATCATGGGAGGCGAATTTCTTGCAAAAGCCTTCAGTAGCGGACGCGGATTGGTTGGTGTACCATACACCGGCTATATAGCTGGTATATGTACGTGTCGTGCAAAGACGACCACGGACGCTCCTCGAGCTCTGAGTTGTACGAAAGGTTCAAAGGAGATCAAAGTTGCATGGCCCCCAAAATGTACTTATTATATCCACACCGTTCATCCAGTTTTTGAGATCATTTTAGTGCATGAGCCAAAATTTAAATCATATCCAAAGGTCAAATGGACAACACCAAAAATAGCAGGGGAATAATGAATTTCACCACCATAATGTTTATTTTTCATGAAGAGGAAAAATAAATATCATATTGATCCAAAACCCCTGTGACCCCTGAAAGGGTTTCAATGGTAGACATTCAGTCCCCCACTTCTTTTTGCAGTGTGGTACACTTGATATTTAGATCTGTATTATTTTTTGTATCAAGCTTTAATAGGATCTTGCAGAATGGATGGATGGTTTGGATATAACATATACCTCATGATGAGACCCACAAAACTTTCTAATATAATTACACCAGCTAATCCACTTCCGTCAGCAGCTGGGAAGCTAGATGGGGCCCACTGTGATGTCCACCATGTCCATCCAATTTGCGGGTCAATTTTAGGATGTTCCACGAAAAATGAAGTACATAAACTCAGATAAGCTACACAAGAAGGTAAATTAGGGAAAGAAATTTCCACTGTTGAAACCTTCTTGGCCTCCACCTTAAGGGTTATATGCCATCTAAACTGTTCATAAAATCATTTTCACCAGGATAAAGTGATTATACCAGAAAAATTAGCCTATACAAAATTTTTGTAACCACGCGAATATTTCAATGATGGTAACTGAATTTCCATAATTTTCTATGGGGACATTTGAGTTTTGAATCTGCTTCATTTTTAGTGAAATGTGGGAAAATGAACTCACAATGAACAGACGAATTATATTCCTCACAAACATCACATTAGGCCTTACCTATCACACCAGTGCAGGACTTCGTGTGGAAAGCTTTCGTAGGGAATCCGTGTTTGGGTCGATGAGCATGCGGTGAAAGATGATCAATAACAGATGTAGACTGTGTCCTATCCCTTTTACCTCTAACCTACATTTGTGTGGGGTCACACTTAGATGTATTTGTTTATCCATGCCATTCATTCCTTTTCTCATATCATTCTAAGTTTTGAATTCGAAAATAAGGAAAATCCAAAGCTCAAGTGGACCACACCAAATAAAAAATGCTTAGTGCATTTAAAGCAATTCAAGCTTCCTATAACACATTAATGGAGCTAGAGTTGTTGATTTCTTACTATCAGAAAAGAATTTAGAAACCCTTTGACTAAGAGACTATCTAAAGGGCCTGTTTGAGAGCGTGGATTTAGAGCCCCATTGGATGCAAAACCTCCAAGATTAGAAATCACCTGGATTTGCAATCCTCCCAGTGTGTTTGACACCTCGGAGTGTGAATCAACCATGATCCAAAACTACCTATCCATAATATAATTACAGGGGTTCAAATTTAATTACTAAATTAACTTTAATATATCTAATTAGTGAGATATGTCATTTTTAACACAATGGTTGTGATAAGCCCACTGAAATATATGCTTTGCCTGAAAATGATGAAATTCTAAGTCTTGGATGGGCCACAAGCACGAGATCATGTCTGAGTGACTAACCAATGATTTTTAATCATTGATTTACATGGACAATGTTTGGACGGTGCTAATTTACATGGACAATGTTTGGATGATGCTGATTATCATTAGTGGGCCATGTGCCCAATAGAATGATAGTGTATAGTGATACACATGTTACACCTGCAACTATTGAAATGATTTTAGGTGTAATCCAAGCTCTCACTATGGATTACAAACCCCCTTAAAGAGGGGGATTAGAAACCCCTTGATTTGAAACCCTCGATTACTTTATGCTGCTAAACAACCAGGGGATTTGAAACCCTCTCAAATCCCCTTGAATCCATGGTGCCAAACAATCCCAAAGTGTTAGTCATGGAAACATTAAAGGAAATATGACTAAGCCTAATTGAATAAGTTATCATCGACAATTCTACCTATAGAAGTAGAGATCCCATGCGATAGGTTTAATAAATAAACAACAAAACATAAGAGTCTGGGAAGCGCTATAGAAAACATGCCCCTTTGTATAGTGTAGTAAGTGTAAACAACAACACGTGAGAGGATGTGTTTTTGAATTCTTAACGAATCCAAAATAAAATACAGTGGTGTAAAGCCCTGAAAATTGGGGTCATGTATACACTCGACTTCCAAATTTTTGGGTATCACTTATAACTAATTTTTACTAATTTGCATTTAATCGGGTTTAAATGTGCAGTATGGAATTACTTGAAACGTGAAGCACAACCACAACTAATCTACTGAAACAAATACACCTAAGAAATACAAGTCTATAAGAATATCAAACAGGTCGCATAAGGTGTTGCCCAACCAAAATACAAAAAAAAAAAATGATATGTCCAAAAGGAATGTTGCGCTGAACCCCTACTAGGAGATCCAAGTTCGCATGTGAACTCTACGGCGAACCGTCCATCAACTAGAAATAGGACAACTCGTCTTCCTAATCCAGGCTTGCGCTGCAAGGCTGCTCATAATCAGTGTCACCTACAACTATTGAAGAGTCTAGTTGGTGTTTTAAAACACCGCCCCAGAATGGGAGTAAGTGATCAACTCAGTGGGTGTTATTAATCTTAAGTTGTAACAAGCATCAGTTATATTATGAATTTAATGAAAAGCAATCATTCATAAACACCTAACTAATCTTATTAATGCGCATGCATGACGAATGATATGATGCATGCCCTCACCACAATACTCCCTCGAGCGACTCCCTCTAACGATCGCATATGACCAACACTCTCTCATAGTGACCTCGACTGCCGAGTCGCCACCCTAACTAGTGTGATGCAATATGATCGTGTTAGCTGAGTTCTTAGTTAAGTCCATTCATCCAGTAGATTGGAAAATCTGATGCACCTCACATATCAATGCCTCAACTAGTTGCGAGGCCAGGGCACCGCGATCCTTGATCCCATCAGGTTCCTCATTCCCGACTTCAAGCACATGGGGAGTGCTTAGAACTGGGATCTCTTGTGGTCACTACGGAGAGGTTCGTCATCCCAACGTGGGCCGACAGCTAGAACACAGTGTCTCATTCCACCATGCCCGGCCCATGAGACGGTGGATCGACTTCAGGCGGTTATCGATGGGCTACAACGGTTGTAAGGTCTGTCAGGTTCCATACATATATGAGCAAACAGGGTTAATAAAAGAAGGTTGGTCAGCCAGTAGACTAGACCGCATGAGTTCAGGCAAGTACGTGGAGGAACGGCACCGGGTACGAGCGACCTATGTAATCTAACTACTGTCGCCCACACGCACTCTCCCAAATTCATGGGTTTAGCCTCAAGACGGTCCTATCAACGGGGCCGCCTTCGCTCTCCTCATATTCCTGACTAACCCAAGGGTTTGGGTGGTGATTCATAACATGCCAACTAATAAGGTTATCAACTAGTATAAACAACATCATGTTCTCATACTTCTTAACATAAAATTCAGAATCTCCTAGCAAGAGAGGCTAAAAATATCATGAATAAAGGTGCATGTGTATTGTGTGGGTTGGTGAGGAAGTGTAACGTCCCGTCCGACCAGCACAGTGTCCTAGGGCGTCCACGTAGGATTTACCGCAAGACCATTAGTTTAAACCACTCGTGGAGGGATACCACAAGTTAATTAACCTATGATTAACCCATTAGAGTAGATCAGTCAAGCCATAATAGGACCTAGTTCAGGCCACCAAGTCAGATGACCATTTATACTTAGTATCAGCCCGTACGGGCTATACCGTGGGGCAGGAAGGTAAAAAATTTATAAGAATTTAGAGGACCTTAGATCTCATTGGGCTTATCGTCCATCACAGACCACGAACTTATTGGGCACCCAGAAGTAATTATTCGGGCCACTTTAACAGCCCATGTCAACTCACCTAAGGCCAGAGTGAAAATCTGGCACTGGTAAATGAAACTGAGACATCAGGCTTTCCAGCCGTCAAATTTTTTTCAAAATTTATGGTGAACGTCTAATGTGGTATCCTTCTTCGATCCACAAAACCTGGGACCCGATTGTGCCACGACGACCGTCGATCGCAAATCGGACCCATACGATCCAACCCCATATCTGATCGTTCCTAAAGTCTGCATGGCCCTTCATCAGGCCATGGACCACCTACCCGATAATTTTTATGGCTAGAAACCACCAGAACTGCCCCAACAACCAGAATGGACCCCACAGGGCCATTTGGGGATCAGGACCATATAGTCAAACCCCATATTCATTTATCTGTTTGATCTCAAACTTTGTACGGACCCTAGTTGGACCATGAGACACTTACACACCTAATTTGGTGGCCAAAGGAGTGTTAGGACCACCCCAACACCAATAGTTAGTCCTAGTAGGCTATTTTGAGAATTTGAGGAAACCTAAGACCAAAGGGCCCAACTATAGGAAATAAACCCTAGCCCTTGACTCATATCTCCCACCATTTCCCAACAAACAATAAATCCCTCTCCCTCATGTCTTCCTTTAATTTTTTCAACAACTAAACTCTCCCTCATAACTTCCTATAATCTCCAACAATCAAGCTCCCTCCTTCATACTTCCTCCATTCTCCAACAACTCATCTTTAGCCCTCTCACAACTCCCCTTTTATGCTAACCACCAAGGAGTAAAGAGGAGAGAAGAAAGAGAGAGTGTAGAAGAGATCCAAGGTGGACCCTAGATCGTGTTAGGGCCCAAGGGAATCAACCCTTTCAACTCTCCATCCTTTCTCCAAAGGGAACTCTTCACCATAACCTCAACAATCATCCGTGAGTCGTCTAGGTAAGACCCTTCACCCATTTCTTTCTTGAATCCCATGTATCGAGAAAGGGATTACATGGAATGCTAACATGCAAGGGTTGCTTTTAGGATTTCGACCATTTAAACCCAAATCCCACATCTCCTAGGTCGTTCTTAAGCCTTCAACGAATCCGAAGGTGTGGACTATTGCTCTTAGGTGGCCTAGCACCAATTTTATTATGAGTTTAATAATTTTGATTGCTTAGATGACATCTTTGAAGAACCTAGAGAATCCCTAAATATTGCATGTTTATGAAAATTGTATGAAATGGAGTGTTTGACTCTCATGACGTTGTTCTTGTTTCTCACATGATTTTGTGTATGGATGATTATATGCTCATGCCTTGTTAATTTTTCCCACGTATTATTACTTTCTAATATGTATGATTTCATTACTCTTATGCATGTGATTTCTTAAGATGGATGAAGTACTTAACTTCCTCACGCACACACACACACACACACACACACACTCACATGCACTTGTATCTTGATATGGTTAGCCTTGGTTGCTATGAGAATATGAATTGTATGTCGATAATTATAAGAACATGATGATGTTTATTCTAGTGATGCATTGGTAGTCGGCATGCTAGGAATCATTATTCGTACCCTTGGGTTGGCCAGAATCATGAGGAAAGCGAAGGTGGTCCCGTTGGTAGGATTGCCTTGAGACTAAACCTATGGATTGGACGGGTGTATTCGAATGGCTGTAGTTCGACTACATGGGTTTCTTGTGCCCGATGTCACTCATCTCACGCTCGCCTGACTCTTACAATTTAGTGTACTGTCTGACTAACCTTGATTGTTAACCGTGATTGCTCACATATGTATGGAACTTGAACCACCCTTCAACCGTTGTAGCCTATCAATAACCCACTTGAAACTGGTCCACAGCCTCGTGAGTTCGGCATGTTGGAATGGGATACTGTGTCTGAGCTGTCGGCCTACACTGGGGTACCCCGCCTCCCTGTAGTGACCGCAAGCGATCCCTTTCTCTCGGCACTCCTCATGTGTTTGAAGTCGGGGATGAGGAACTCGATGGGATCACTGACAGTGGGATTTTGGCCTCACGCGTTGGGGCTCTTGGCCTCGTAACTAGCTTAGGGCATTGATACGTGGGATGTATCAGATTTTCCAACTTGCTGGATGAATGGACTTAATTAATAACTCAGCTAACACGATCGCATTGCATCACATTAGTTAGGGTGGCGACTTGGAAGTCGAGGTCGCTCTGAGGAAGTGCTGACATACTCGATCGTTAGATGGAGTCGCTCGAGGGAGCGTTGTGGTGAGGGCATGCATCATATCATTCCGCATACATGCATTTAAATAAGAGTTGATAGGATTGATGATTGACTGCGATTCATTAAATTCATATTATAATTGATGTCTGTTATAACTTAAGATCAATAGCACCCACCGAGTTAATCACTCACTCCCACTCTGAGACAGTGTTTTAAAACACCAACTAGACCCATGTTTAGATGCAGGTGATTTATGACATAAGGAGCTTGGAGAGGCGAGCTACGAGGAGCAGGATGAGCTGTCCTACTTCCAGTTGATGGACGGTTCCCCGCTAGCTTGAAGAGTGGAATTGAATCGCTAGGCAGTGGGCTCGACTCTATTCTTTTTGGACATACTATTTTTTTATGATTTTATTGGGTATCACCACGTGCGATCCATTTATTCTTTTGGACATGTATATATACATATATGGGTACTCTTTCATTTCAGTGGGCTTGTATGATTGTGCTTTATGTTCCAGAGAATTTCAGGCGGTGCAATTAGACTGGATTAATTGCATTTTAATGAAACCCGGATATAGGTGACCCTGAGAACTCCGGAGTCGAGTACTAACATGACTCCCGATTTTCAGAGCATTACAGGAAGTTAAACACTTCCTACGTCTCATAAAGCCAATTTGCACAAGGATTAATAAGGCATACATGCTATAGGGCAACATCATATGAAGAAAACCAAACAAGACATAAACATGAGATCATCAATTTGTATCAAATCATGTGAGAGGCAAGAACAACATCATGTGAGAAAATTAACATGACATACAATTCCAAACAACCCAACAATTCCTACGTTTTCCCCTACATTCTCCAAATGCATTATCCAAACAAACAAAATCATTAGACTCATACTACAATCGGTGCTAGGCCACCTAAGGTTAATAGTCTGGACCTATGGATAGTTGGAGGCTTGAAAAATGACCTAGGAGCGCCGAACTCGGAGTCGATCGACCGAAATCCTAAGATAATGTGCTTGCATGTTAGAATCTCATGCAAATCCACCCTCAACACAAAGGATTACAAAAAGATGGGCGCTTACTTCCCTAATCGGTTGAGATTCGAGCTTGGAGTGTGGATGTAGGACAAAGGAAGGAGATTGCTAAAGTTCTAAGTTTCCTTGGGCTCCTCTATTAACAACACTGTAACATCCCATCTAACCAGCACCGCGTCTTGGGGCGTCCACGTAGGACTGGCCGCGAGACCGTTCGATTAAATCTACTTGTGGTGGGGTACCACACCTAAATTAATCTAAGATTAGTCCTATAGAGTAGTCTAGACAGGTCATGATAGAACCTAATGCGGGTCGCCAAGGCAGATGACTGTTTGTACTTAGCAACAGCCCGTGCGGGCTATACCGCGACGCAGGAA
Source organism: Magnolia kwangsiensis (assembly GCA_037074715.1). NCBI lineage: Eukaryota > Viridiplantae > Streptophyta > Magnoliopsida > Magnoliales > Magnoliaceae > Magnolia > Magnolia kwangsiensis. Next base: position 166,251,240 of record CM073574.1, on the reverse strand, counting down.
GGTCAAAAATTATAAAACTTTAGGGAACATTAGATCTCACTGGGCTTGAGGTCCATCGCGGACCTCAGACCTTGTGGACACCCAGAACTGGGATCTGGCACGGGCCATATGCACCTCACCAATGCCAGAATTTAAATCTGGCACTTGTAAATGAAATCGAGACTCCTGGCTTTTCAGCCGTCGGATTCCTTCTAAATTTACTGTAACGCCTTGAAAATTGGGGGTCATGCATACACTCGACTCCCAAGTTCCCGGGGTCACTTATAATCCAGTTTTCATTAATATGCGCTTAAATCCAATTCAATTGCGTAGCATGGAATTTCTTGGAACATAAGTCACAACCACAACACGTTTACTAGAATGGAAGAGGTTAAACATATACAAGTTCAAAAGAATATAATTGGATTACACAAGGCGATGCCCAACAATCAAAAAAGAATGACATCAAAAAAGAATAACATACCGAGTCCAACACCCAGCAATCCAAAATCCTCTAACTAGGGCGTTGGAGAACCGCCCATCAACTGGAAGTAGGAGAACTCGTTGTCTTCCTCGGGGCTCGCGTTGTCAGGCTCCTCTTACCTTGCTTCACCTGCATCTAAGCACGGGTCTGGTTGGTGTTTTAAAACACCGTCCCAGAGTGGGAGTGAGTGATCAACTCAGTGGGTGCTATTAGTCGTAAGTTACAACAGACATCAATTATAATATAAATTTAATGAAATACAGACAATCATCAATTCCTATTAACTCTTATTTAAATGCATGAATGCGGAATGATATGATGCATGCCCTTGCCACAACGCTCCCTCGAGCGACTCCATCTAACGATCGCGTATGTCAACACTCCCTCATTGCTACCTCGACTTTCGAGTCGCCACCCTAACTAATGCGATGCAGTGCGGTCGTGTTAACTGAGTTATTACTTAAGTTCATTCATCTAGTAGGTTGAGAAATTTGATGTACCCCACGTATCAATGCCCTAAACGGGTTGCGAGGCCAAGACCGCCCAAAGCGTGAGGTCGAGACCTCGCGGTCCGTGATCCTGTCGGGTTCCTCATCTCCAACTTTAAGCACATGAGGAGTTCCAAGAGAAAGGGATCGCTCGCGGTCACTACGGAGAGGCGCAATACCCCAGCGTAGGCAGACAGCTCAGACACAGTGTCCCATTCCACCATGACCGGCTCATGAGGCTGTGGACCAATTTCAAGTGAGTTATTAATGGGCTACAACGGTTGTAGGGTGGTTCAGGTTCCATACATATGTGAGCATACAAGGTTAACAAACAGAGTCGGTCAGACAGTAAACTAAACCGCAAGAGTCAGGCGAGCTTGAGACAGGTGACATCAAGCACAAGAGACCCATGTAGTAGAAGTACAGCCATCCGAACACACCCGCCCAAATCCATAGGTTTAGTCTTGAGGCGGTCCTACCAACGGGACCACCTTCGCTCTCCTCATGGTTCTGGCCAACCCAAGGGTATGAATAGTGGTTTATAGCACGCCGACTACTAATGCATCACTAGAATAAACAACATCATGTTCTCATACACCACAACACACAATTCAGATTTTAATAGCACACAAGACTAACCGTATCAAGAAACAAGTACATGTGAGTATGTGTGGGTGTGTGGGTGTGAGGAAGTTAAGCACTTCCTCCATCATAAGAAATCATATGCATAATAGTAGTGAAATCATACGTATTATGAAGCAAGAATACATGAAAATGAATCAACAAGGCATGAGCATAGAATCATCCATACATAACATCATGCAAGAACTAAGAACAACCTCATGAGATCCAAACACACAATTCCATATAATTTCAACAAACATGCAATTCCTAGGGATTTCTCTAGATTCTCCAAATATGGCATCCAAACAATCAAAATCATTAATTTCATACTAAAATTGGTGCTAGGCCACCTAAGAGCAATAGTCCGCACCTTCGGATTCGTTGGAGACTTGGAGACGATTTAAGAAATGTGAATTTCGGGGGTTGATCGGTCAGAATCCCTAAAGCAACATTTGGAGGTTAAGTTTTCATGTAAATCCCCCTCATTATAAGGGTTTCAAGGAAAATAGGTGTTGGACCTTACCTAGATGCTCAACGGAACGAAAGAACGGCCTTGGATGAGGGTTTCTTCTTGGAGGAGAGGTAGAAAGTTGTGGGGGTTGCTCTTCTTGGGCCCCACCTTGATCCAAGGTCCACCTTCACTCTCTTTCTTTCTCTCTTTCTCTTTCTCTCTTTTTCTCTCTTTCTTTTCCTAGGGCAAAAATTGTGTGGGGAGAGGGGTGCCCAAGAGAAGACCTTTTATAATGTCAAAATTGTTGTAAATGGCCCTAAGGGCTAAGTTTTTACCATACTAGACCTATGAGAGAGTCTTTCTAAGATTTAGAGCCCACTATGGGGTGTACATATCGATATACACCGGAGGATAAGTGCTCCATGGCCCGATGAAGGGCCATACAAGATTTGGAAACCATCGGATATGGGTTTGACCATATGGTCCCGATCCTTAAATGGCCCTATGGGGTCTATTCTGGTGATTAGAGAGGTTCTGGTAGTCCCCTGGCCATGAAACTTATAGGATAGGTGGACCATGGCCCGATGAAGCGTCATGCAAATTTTGGGGATGATCGGATATTTGGTTTGATCGTATGGGTCCGATTTGCGATCAACGGTTACTGTGCCATGATCGGGTTCCAGATTTTGTGGACGAGTGTAGGACACTACATTAGACCTTCACGTAAATTTTGAAGAAATCTGACGATTAGAAGGCCCGGTATCTTAGTTTCAATATTCCATGCCAGATTTTAACTTTGGCCTTGGGCGGGTTGACATGTGCTATAGTAATGGCTCAAATAATTAGATTTTAGGTGTCCAAAGAGTCTGCAGTCCGGGATGGACCACAAGCCCATTAAGATATATGTTTTCTTAAATTTTTATAATTTTCTAACCTTTCTGCGCCGCGGTATAACCCGTACGGGCTGATGCTAAATGTAAACGGTCATCTGGCTTGGCGGCTCTCACTAGGCCCTATCATGACCTGTCTGGTCTGCTCTAATGGGCTAATCCTAGGTCAATCAACTTATGGTACCCCATCATGAGTGACTTAAACAAATGGTCCCGCAGTAAATCCTACGTGGACGCCCCAGGACACTGTGCTGGTTGGACGGGACGTTACAAAGGTTGATTTAGTTTTTTAGTTAAGATTCGGGCCTCATCTGACTCGGATTTAGTTAGATCTTTAATTTAGTTATGTTTGTTTTGATTAGTTAACGACGGGTCGATTAGATTTGGGTCCTATGCGAGTAAATCATGGGGCTACACCTGATGTTCAAGCGATCAGGCGGATTCGTTAACTTCCTATGGTTGATTAATTGGACTTATGCGGTCCTTTACTGGTACCACCCCCTGTATAAACTAATATTGAGTGCTAATGGTCATTAAGTGATGTTATAAGTTAATTAATAAAAAATAATTTAAGGATTTTTAGAAATTCAAAATAGTGAAAAATTCGGAATGTTACAATCTACCCCCTTTAAAAATAATTTCATCCCCGAAATTACCTAAGGGTATTAAGTAAAGGTATTATTAGTTCTTTTGTCTAAGTTGTTATGGATTACAAGTTTATATGCATGGTAGAGGGTATACTATCTATACTAGTTTGACTCATTTTAGTCTACCCCCCTTAAAACTTTTTCACCCTAATGGTATACTATAATTTATTTAATTATATATTTATTTTTAAAGGTTTGAATTTATGGCAATGATTTTTCTCTGTTTAGAGTAAAAATATTTATTTATTTTATTTATTATTTTTTTTGTTAGACCAATACGGGGAGACGGTCGTAGTGGGCTTGAACCCGATACATCGATCATCTACCTGATCAGGGTAGAAGGCTCATCGTATCCTTTCTTCATCCTGGTAGATCCTGGTCTTCTACTCTGTCAAAGCAGTGAGTTCATTGGTAGTCGCTCAGGATTGAGAATTGGGTTAGGCCGCGAATACTTCGCTAATATATGGTTCCATAATTTCGTAGTCCGATCAACTTAAATATTTAGGGAATATCTCTTATCTTTGAAATGTTAAAATCTTCTATTTTTTAAGTTGTCATTTAGGTTTTTGTCAAGGGAGTTTCTTGTTTTAATTCATGTCTAAATTTGTGATTAATAAATCTTTCACTGTGCCTATGATCAAACGATTATCTTAGAAAATTTTCAATAGCCTAAGATTGTATCTCTATGTTATCGTCTCGGTCATATGGCTAGTGATTTATGAGTAAACCATACTTTGGTTTCATAAATTCTAACAGGGAAGGAAGAATCGAAAGCTTTAAGACATTTAGGTAGTTTAGAGTGCTAATAAGGCTAATATGGACACAGTAAGACAATTATTCATAAAAGCATTCACAAGACGACAGAAAATTCCAAGACAATCGATATATTCCTATTGAATTCAAAATGCCATTAGTATGGCTAGTTATATTCTACAATATGGATTTATATGTATTACTAGATACTTTAAACATAAAGAAGAAAAAGCAGACAAATCAAGCATGAGTTTTAAGTATCTTTAATATATGGTAGTAGTCCTAACTAACTTAAAATAACTACTAATTTTCGTACGTTAAGCTACTATTCTTCTGGGTCGAACGAGGGTGGGGGTGCTTCCTCCCCCAATGACACTCCCAGTATTTTAGACAATTCCTCAACCCCAATGTGGATGTTCTTATCGCGTACTATAATGTCAAATCCCAGAGGCGTGATCTGAGGGTTTCTAATTTGAGTGTAGAATGCCCTAGTCTGCTCTTCATCGGTCTGTTCACTTCCATAAAACATAGGGCCTCAGTCCTCCTCCATAAGTCGGTTGAGTAGAGATTAATTACCTAGCAAATGTTCCTCCACGGAGGCTTAAAAGGCGACATTCTTGCTACGCCTTTCTCGGCTCGATCTCGGCTCGGCGAGGGCCGGTCTCTTCTTCCCCATGAGGGAAAGGATCACCGGAATGGAGAAGAAAGAGGCAATGGTTGCCAAGAACGCCATATCCCTCGGCTAGGATGGATTGGGTGTGAGAAATGTAGGTGGGTCGTTGGAGGGGAGATTTTTACGGGCGATTTTGAGGAGACTTGAGAATGAGTTTAGGAATGTATTTGATGAAGGTTTGTTAGGGATGGGTCTTGGAAAAATGGGTTGGAAATGGATATGGAATGATGGATGTGGGAACAGATTTGAGAAAAAGGATTGATGTTGGGCTTTATGAATGAGTTTTGGTGAATGGGTTTTGTGAATGGAAGTGGAAGTGAATGAGTGAATGGAGTGGGATTTTGAGGATGGGTATTGAGATGGGTCGGTTTTGTAAAGGAAAAGAAAATGGGTTTGAAGTGGGTTTGTGGGTGAAATTTGGATAGGTTTAGCAAGGGATTTGAGAATTGACTAACTGAGTGGACTGAAGTGGAGAAGGACAGAAAATAACAGGCTCGCAAAAGGAAAAAAATGCAGCGGAACTATACTTACTGATCTCGTAAATGAAGTCCTATTGTATCTCAAAAACAGAGCAGAACTCTGCAACAAACTCGCATGCCCTATGCATCATCCCATTCTTGAAGCAAACATTCACCATCATTGTAAAAGTAAAAAATAAAAATCAAGCATGATTCCAACTCGAATTACCAAATCATACACATGAATCGCTACACGGGCTTCATGGCTCCCAACCAAATTATTGAAGAGACTGTTACAAGATCTCAAAATAGGCCTCATCCACACCTCCCCATATTATGGAACATGTAGAGTGCATTATTTGACATGCCATTTTTCACATATACCTCGAAAAATGTTTTTAGTGGTGGGAGTTCAGTCCTCACTGTGTGGTTCACTTTAGCCATCTATTTGTCTGGCTCATACCCTAAAATAATTCAAAAATAAAATAAAATTGAATGAACAGCATGGATACAATCCATACATGACATTGGCCCCACGGAGCCCTTGGATTTGAGAGAGGTGAGTGGAATAGGGAGGAAATGGGGTGGGATTTGGAAGCCTAAGGGCCTATCTGGTTAGTGGAATTGAATGGTGTTGAATTGTATTAGATGGGATTAACATCATTATTTCACAATGATTGCATGTTTAGAAATACCATGGTATTGTAGCCATCCAATCCTATGTTTGTGGGAATTTTTATTTATTTATTTATTATTATTTTTTATTTTTTTTGCCACAGAAAACGCCGGATTAAGATAAATCATGTTTGGTGGACCATGGAATTTGTAATCAACAGATCAAATTCACAACGGATGTCGTTCATTTGTCCACGTATATAATCAGAATGTCACATATAAATGGTGCATATGGATGGATGGCATGGTTTAATGCATGCCTCAATGTGGGGCCTACATTTGTAGTAGATTTCAAAATCCATGGAATTCAAGCATGGGATCAAATGCAATTTCATGAAACTAAATACAATTCCATCCCACCTAACTCCATCAAATACCATGTGCTAAAGACCCCTTAAGGGCTTGTTTGGTCGGTGGAATTAGAATCCCCTGGATCCAGAACCCCCAAGATTCTCTCAATGTGTTTGGACAGTGGTATTAAGTGGTATCAAATGGGATTGCATTACTAATCCCACTTTGAAATTGGAAATGACATGTTTGGAAGGAGTTTAAGATGGGATTTAGATGAGTTTATATGACATGGGGTTAGAGGATGGGTGTTGGAAATGTACCTTGGGATGGATTTGGATTTTGTTTTATGGATGAGTTTGGAAAATGGTGAAGTGAGATTGGAAGAATAGGCTTTGAATAGATGAATTAGGGATTTCAAGAAGGGGTTTGAGGTTGGAAGAAGGAAGGAAATGAAGAGAATGAAGGAAAGAAATGAGGAGAATGAAGGACGGTTGGGTGAGGGTGTAATGAGGAAGAGGTGAAGTGGAGATGAGAGGGTTTAAAGATGGAAGTTTTGAGATTTTTCTCTCTTGGATGGCTAGTGGAGGAGTGTATTGAGAGAGACAGAAGATGTGGTGGTAGGGTTTTAGGTGTACAAGACAGTGGGGCCCACCCCATTTTCAGATTTTACAAAAGGGCTGCCAAGGTGGTCCGGCGGGGTGACCACGCCGGTTCGGCGGGGACCACGCGCTCCACTGGACATTCGGGGGGGCGGCCACCCGGATCGACGGGCTGACCCCCAGGATTGGCGGGGTGGATCACGCTGGCTCGACGGGGCGACCACCCCAGTTGGCAGGGGCAAAGCGCCCCACTGAACACGAGAGGGGGTAGCGGCAAGGTGCACTGGCGGGGTGGCTCGCGGGTGGCGGGGTGACAAGCCCGTTTGGTGAGGCTACTTATCGGGTGCTTTCCCGAGCACCGGTAAGGCCCCCCAGGACATATCATATATGATTTTGAGGTAGGAGAAGCTAGTCTACACAATGGGTCTATCCATTTCATAAAATTCTTCCCGGTTATGGGCCAAAATCCTATTTTTTTTCCTGCCCCACTAATTTTGGTAGAATTTCGCTCACCCCAACCTAATTATCCCCGAATGGGTTAAAATTAATACATTTGGTCTGGTATTAGCTTATTTGGGCTAGGATAAGGGCTGCTACCGTCCAATCCTTCAGTCTACGACTCGTTTCTAACAATATACGGGGGAGTTCGAGGATAGAGTGATAACAAGTGAATGTATTAAGAAGATATTAGGATCGCAATGTTAATCCCAACTCGAGGTTGGGAATGACACGACTGGACTGAGTGTGGGGTGCATTCAAGACTTATTCCATAGGTTTTGTAGACTAAGTTTCATGTGAGAATGGGTGATATGGGACTGTCAAGGCCCATGTCAATGGAATCCTAAGTGTAATTGAAAGGAAATCCCACGGCTTACCCTTGAGTGCATGCATCCCAACCCAGGTACTGGGAAAAACATGGAATACAAACTAGCTACATTCTCTATCCAGACAGACCAAATCTTACCGCCAAGTTGAGACTCTGGGATCCAATTCCTAGCGACGCTAACTTTCCTAGCTACCCATTCCTAACTCCTTGGAAACCCTACTTTCCATCTACAATTTCTGACTCATGGTCTAAAAGGGTTCCTATCATTTAAAGTCTCCATTGCGTTCACTCTAGAGTCAGCAGACGCGTTAGTGAGTTCATGACCCATGGCCCAAGGGATTCTAAACTATTACTCTGATACCATCTTGTAACGCCCTAAAAATCAGGGGTCGTGCATACACTTGATTCCCGAGTTCCCGGGGTCACTTATAATTCGGTTTTTAATAATATGCGCTTAAATCCAATTCAATTGCGCAGCATGAAATTTCTTGGAACATAAGTCACAACCACAACACGTTTACTAGAATGGAAGAGGTTAAACATATACAAGTTCAAAAGAATATAAATGGGTTGTATAAGGCGATGCCCAATAATCACAAAAGAATGACGTCCAAAAAGAATAACATGCCGAGTCTAACACCCAGCAATCCAAAATCCTCTAACTAGGGAGTTGGAGAACCGCCCATCAACTGGAAGTAAGAGAACTCGTTGTCTTCCTCGGGGCTCGCGTCGTCAGGCTCCTCTTACCCTGCTTCACCTGCATTTAAGCACGGGTCTGGTTGGTGTTTTAAAACACCATCCCAAAGTGGGAGTGAGTGATCAACTCAGTGGGTGCTATTAGTCTTAAGTTACAACAGGCATCAATTATAATATGAATTTAATGAAATACAGACAATCATCAATTCCTATTAACTCTTATTTAAATGCATGAATGCGGAATGATATGATGCATGCCCTTGCCACAACGCTCCCTCGAGCGACTCCATCTAACGATCGCGTATGTCAACACTCCCTCATTGTGACCTTAACTTTCGAGTCACCACCCTAACTAATACGATGCAGTGCGGTCGTGTTAACTGAGTTATTAATTAAGTCCATTCATCCAGCAGATTGGAAAATCTGATGCACCCCACATATCAATGCCCTAAACGGGTTACGAGTCCAAGACCCCCTAATGCGTGAGGCTGAGACCTCGCGGTCCGTGATCCCGTCGGGTTCCTCATCCCCGACTTCAAGCACATGAGGAGTGGCAAGAGAAAGAGATCACTCGCAGTGACTACGGGGAGGCGCGGCACCCCAGCGTAAGCCGACAGCTCGGACACAGTGTCCCATTCCACCATGCCCGGCTCACGAGGCTGTGGACCGATTTCAAGTGAGTTATTAATGGGCTACAATGGTTGTAGGGTGGTTCAGGTTTCATACATATGTAAGCATACAGGGTTAACAAACAGAGTCGGTCAGATAGTAAACTAAACCGCAAGAGTCAGGCGAGCATGAGACGGGTGACATCGGGCACAAAAGACCCATGTAGTCAAACTACAGCCATCCAAACACACCCTCCCAGATCCATAGGTTTCGTCTCGAGGCGGTCCTACCAACGGGACCACCTTCGCTCTCCTCATGGTTCTGGCCAACCCAAGGGTACGAATAGTAGTTTATAGCACGCCGACTACTAATGCATCACTAGAATAAACAACATCATGTTCTCACACACCATAATACACAATTTAGATTTTAATAGCACGCAAGACTAACCGTATCAAGAAACAAGTGCATGTGAGTATGTGAGTGTGTGTGAGTGTGAGGAAGTTAAGCACTTCCTCCATCATAAGAAATCATATGCATAATAGTATTGAAATCATACGTATTATGAAGTAAGAATACATGAAAATGAATCAACAAGACATGAGCATAAAATCATCCATACATAACATCATGCAAGAACTAAGAACAACTTCATGAGATCCAAACACACAATTTCATACAATTTCAACAAACATGCAATTCCTAGAAATTTCTCTAGATTCTCCAAATATGGCATCCAAACAATCAAAATCATTAATTTCATACTAAAATTAGTGCTAAGCCACCTAAGAGCAATAGTCTGCACCTTCGGATTCGTTGGAGGCTTAGAGACGATCTAAGAGATGTGAATTTTAGAGGTTGATCGGTCGGAATCCCTAAAGTAACATTTGGAGGTTAGGTTTTCATGTAAATCTCCCTCATCATAAGGGTTTCAAGGAAAATAGGTGTTCGACCTTACCTAGATGCTCAACGGAACGAAAGAACGACCTTGGATGAGGGTTTCTTCTTGGAGGAGAGGTAGGAAGTTGTGGGGGTTGCTCTTCTTGGGCTCCACCTTGTTCCAAGGTCCACCTTCACTCTCTTTCTTTCTCTCTTTCTCTTTCTCTCTTTTTCTCTCTTTTTCTTTCTTTCTTTTCCTAGGGCAAAAATTGTGTGGGGAGAGTGGTACCCAAGAGAAGACCTTTTATAATGTCAAAATTGTTGTAAATGGCCCTAAGGGCTAAGTTTTTACCATACTAGACCTATGGAAGGGTCTTTCTAAGATATAGGGCCCACTATGGGGTGTACATATTGATATACGCCACAGGATAAGTACTTCATGGCCCGATGAAGGGCCATACAAGATTTGGGAACCATCGGATATGGGTTTGACCATATGGTCCCGATCATTAAGTGGACCTATGGGGTCTATTCCGGTGATTGGAAAGGTTCTAATGGTCCTCTGGCCATGAAACTTATTGGATAGGTGGACCATGGCCCGATGAAGCGCCATGCAAATTTTGGAAACGATCGGATATTTGGTTTGATCGTACGGGTCCGATTTGCGATCAACGGTTACCGTGCCATGATCGGGTTCCAGATTTTGTGGACGGGTGTAGGACACTACATTAGACCTTCACCATAAATTTTAAAGAAATTCGAAGGCTGAAAGGCCCGGTGTCTTAGTTTCAATATCCCATGCCAAATTTTAACTTTGGCCTTGGGTGGGTTGACATGTGCTGTAGTAACGGCTCGAATAATTAGATTTTAAGTGTCCAAAGAGTCTGCGGTCCTCAATGGACCACAAGCCCAGTGAGATATATATTTTCTTAAATTTTTATAATTTTCTAACCTTTCTACGTCGCGGTATAGCCCATACGGGCTGATGTTAAATGTAAACGGTCATCTGGCTTGACGGCTCTCACTAGGCCCTATCATGACCTGTCTGGTCTGCTCTAATGGGCTAATCCTAGGTCAATCAACTTGTGGTACCCCACCACGAGTGGCTTAAACAAATGGTCCTGCGATAAATCCTACGTAGATGCCCCAGGACACTGTGCTGGTTGGACGAGACGTTACAAAGGTTGATTTGGTTTATTAGTTAAGATCCGGGCCTCATCTGACTCGACTTTGGTTAGATCTTTAATTTAGTTATGCTTGTCTTGATTAGTTAACGACAGGTCGGTTAGATTTGGGTCCTATGCGAGTAAATCATGGGGCTACACCTGATGTTCAAGCGATCAGGCGGATTCGTTGACTTCCTACGGTTGATTAATTGGACTTATGCGGTCCTTTACTGGTACCACCCCCTGTATAAACTAATATTGAGTGCTAATGGTCATTAAGTGATGTTATAAGTTAATTAATAAAAAATAATTTAAGAATTTTTAGAAATCTAAAATAGTAAAAAATTCAGGATGTTACATTTTCGGTGAAGGTCTAATGTGCGGGCCTACGTCCGTCAACAAAACCTGGACCCCGATCGTAGTACGATACCGTTGATCGTACATCAGACCCGTATGATCAAACCAAATATCCGATCGACCTCAAATTTTGTATGATCCTTCATCTGACCATGGACCACCTACCCTATAAATTTCATGGCCAGGGAACCACCAGAACTGTCCCAACAACCGGAATGGACCCTATAGGGCCATTTAAAGATCGGGATCGCTTACTCAGATTCATATCCGTTCATCCGATTGTTTCCAAATTTTATACGGTCACTTATTAGGCCATGAGACACGTGCACACCGAATTTGGTGGTCACAGGAGTCTTGGGGCCACTACAACAACAATAGTAGCTCTAAGAGACTATTTTAGAAATTCATTGAAACCTAAGGCTAAGGGACCCAAGTCTAGGGAATAAGCCCTAGCTCTCTCTCATAACTCCTCCATTCTTCCAACAACAACCCTCTCTCCCTCATAACCTTCTTCAATTCTCAACAACCCTCTCTCTCCTTCATAACTTCCTCCAATCTTCCACAACCAAATCTCTCTTTCTTCATAACTTCCACCACCATCCGACAACAAACCTTCCCTTCGTAGCTTCCACCTTTCTCCAACGACCAAGGAGAGCTAAGGGTGAAGGAGAGGGTGGAGAAGTGCTTGTGTGGACCCTAAATCAAGGTGGGGCTAACGGCATCAACCCTTTCAACTCTCAAATTCTCCTCAAAGAAGGCATTCTTCGCCTCAACCCTCCAAACTCGTCCGTTGGCCATCTAGGTAAGAACATCTCCCCATTTCTTTTTGAGATCCAAGCATTAAGAAGGGATTGGCATGAGATTTCTTACATGCAAGGATTTGATTTTAGGAATTCCAGCCGGTCAACCCTCAAACCCCATTTCTAGGTCGCATCCGAGTCTCCAACGAATTCAAGGTGCGGACTATTAATCCTAGGTGGCCTAGCACCAATCATATCATGAGTTTTATGATTTTGCTTGTTTGGATAAAGCATGTGTGGAATATAGAGAGACTCTAGGATTTGAGTGATTGATGAAAATGTATGAAATTGCATGATTGTTTAGATCTTCTTTCTCATGACCGCCTTAATGCCTCTAACATGTTTGATGATATAACGAATGATCATATGCTCATATGTTGTGTGATTTTCTTTTTATGATAGTGCCTATGACTTGTATGATGTTTGTCTTTACATATTTGATTCCTAGGTGCATAGGAACGTTTCGTTTCCTCGCCCACTCACACTTCTCACGTGCACTCTAATTATGATATTGTAACATGCTTGTTAGGGACATTGATATGAATGATAGGATGAATGCAATATGACACTGTATGTTGGTTGATAACCTTGGTGTCGGAACGCTATGTATCATCGCTGAACCCGTGGATTGGTCAGGAATATGAGATTAGACGGTAATCTCGTTCGTTGAGCTACCCTGAGTCTAAACCCACGAATTGGGCGGGTGCGTATGGGCGGCAGTAGTTCGACTACATGGGTCTAGCATACCCAATGTCGTTCATCTCGTACTCGCCTGACTTGTAAGGTTTAGCCTACATACTAACAAATCCTAATTTGTTAACCATGTTTGCTCACACATGTATGGAGCTTAGAACACCCTACTACCGTTGTAGCCCACCGATAATCACTTAAATTTGATCCACTGTCTCGTGAGTCGGGCATGGTGGAATGAGACACTGTGTCCGAGCTGTCGGCCTACGCTGGGGTGACGCGCCTCCTCGTAGTGACCACGAGCGATCCCAGTTCTCAACACTCCCCATGTGCTTGAAGTCGGGGATGGGGAACCCGACGAGATCAAGGATCACGAGGACTTAGCCTCACACGTTGGGGGGTCTTGGCCTCGCAACTAGTTTAGGGCATTTGATCTGTGGGGTGTATCAGATTCCCAAATCTACTGGATGAATGGACCTAACTAACAACTCGGCTAACACGATCGCACTGCATCCATTAGTTAGGGTGGTGACTCGGAAGTTGAGGTCGCAATGAGGGAGTGTTGACATATGCGATCGTTAGACAGAGTCGCTCGAGGGAGCGTTGTGGCGAGGGCATGCATCATATCATCTCGCATCCATGCATTCAATTAAGAGTTTTTAGGAATTAATGAATGATTGTATTTCATTAAATTCATATTATAATTGATGCCTGTTGTAACTTAAGACTAATAGCACCCACTGAGTTGATCACTCACTCCCACTCTGGGACGGTGTTTTAAAACACCAACCAGACTCTCTTGTACATGCAGGAGATGCGGAGCAGGGGGAGCATGACGATGCTACTCTCGATGAGGAGGAGGAGCTGTCATACTTTCAGCCGATGGATGATTCTCCGCCAGCTTGAGTGGCGGGTTTGGATTGCTGAGAGTGGACTCTGCCTCATATTCTTTTGGACTTATGTATTCTTTTGTGATTTTGGCTGGGTGATGCCATGTGCGATCCCCTTATTCTTTTGAACATGTATATACACGTATGTTGATCTCTTTCATTTTAGTGGACTTATGGTTGTGTTTCGTGATCTCAGGAAATTCCACGTTGCGCTATTAAACCGGATTAAATGCTTAATAATGAAATCGGTTATAAGTGACTCTCGGGAGTTGAGCGTATGCGCAACCCCTGATTTTTAGGGTGTTACAAGTTGGTACATTCTCCGACCCACAAAGATACTAGATAGGAAGGAGCAGGTACTACGCAATAAGGTCATTCCATTAGTCAAGGTACTCTGGACCCATCATGATGAAGAAGAGGCCACTTCGGAGACAGAAGATGAAGTCCGCAAGCATTACCCAACCCTGCTTCAGCAATACGAGTAGGTACAAATTTTGAGGATGAAATTTATTTGTAAGGGGGGTAGATTGTAACATCCTGTCTAACCAACACCGCGTCCTGGGGCGTCCACGTAGGACTGACCACAGGACTGTTCGATTAAAGCCACTTGTGGTGGGGTACCACACCTAAATTAATTTAGGATTAGTCCTACAGAGTAGTCTAGACAGGTCATGATAGAACCTAATGCGGGCCGCCAAGGGAGATGACCTTTTGTACTTAGCAACAGCTCATGCGGAGCATACCGCGACGCAGGAAGGTCAAAAAATTATGAAACTCTAGGGAACACTAGATCTCACTGGGCTTGAGGTCCATTGCGGACCTCAGACCCTGTGGACACCCAGAACTGGGATCTGGCACGGGCCATATGCACCCCACCAATGTCAGAATTTAAATCTGGCACTTGCAAATGAAACCGAGACTCATGACTTTTCATCCGTCGGATTCCTTCTAAATTTACGGTGAAGGTCTAATGTGCGGGCCTACGCCCGTCAACAAAAGCTGGACCCCGATCGTGGCACGGTAACCGTTGATCGCACATCGGACCGGTACGATCAAACTAAATATCCGATCGACCCCAAAATTTGTATGATCCTTCATCTGACCATGGACCACCTACCCTATAAATTTCATGGCTAGGGGACCACCAGAACTATCCCAACGACCGGAATAGACCCTACAGGGCCATTTAAAGATCGGGATCGCTTACTCAGATCTCATATCCGTTCATCCGATTATTTCCAAATTTTATATAGCCCCTTATTAGGCCATGAGACACGTGCACACCGAATTCGGTGGTTACAGGAGTCTTGGGGCCACCACAACAACAATAGTAGCTCTAAGAGGCTATTTTGAAAATTCACTAAAACCTAAGGCCAAGGGGCTCAAGTCTAGGGAATAAACCCTAGCTCTCTCTCATAACTCCTCCATTCTTTCAACAACAACCCTCTCTCCCTCATAACCTTCTTCAATTCTCAACAACCCTCTCTCTCCTTCATAACTTCCTCCAACCTTCCACAACCAAATCTCTCTTTCCTCATAACTTCCACCACCATCCGACAACAAACCTTCCCTTCGTAGCTTCCACCTTTCTCCAACGACCAAGGAGAGCTAAGGGTAAAGGAGAGGGTGGAGAAGTGCTTGTGTGGACCCTAAATCAAGGTGGGGCTAACGGCATCAACCCTTTCAACTCTCAAATTCTCCTCAAAGAAGGCATTCTTCGCCTCAACCCTCCAAACTCGTCCGTTGGCCATCTAGGTAAGAACATCTCCCCATTTCTTCTTGAGATCCAAGCATTAAGAAGGGATTGACATGAGATTTCTTACATGCAAGGATTTGGTTTTAGGAATTCCGGCCGGTCAACCCTCAAACCCCATTTCTAGGTCGCATCCGAGTCTCCAACGAATTCAAGGTGCGGACTATTAATCCTAGGTGGCCTAGCACCAATCATATCATGAGTTTTATGATTTTGCTTGTTTGGATGAAGCATGTGTGGAATCTAGAGAGACCCTAGGATTTGAGTGATTGATGGAAATGTATGAAATTGCACGATTGTTTAGATCTTCTTTCTCATGACCGCCTTAATGCCTCTCACATGTTTGATGATATAACGGATAATCATATGCTCATATGTTGTGTGATTTTCTTTTTATGATAGTGTCTATGACTTGTATGATGTTTGTCTTTACATATTTGATTCCTATATGCGTAGGAACGTTTCATTTCCTCGCCCACTCACACTTCTCACATGCACTCTAATTATGATATTGTAACATGCTTGTTAGGGACATTGATATGATGATAGGATGAATGCAATATGACACTACATGTTGGTTGATAACCTTGGTGTCGGAACGCTATGTATCATCGTTGAACCCGTGGATTGGTCAGGAATATGAGATTAGACGGTAGTCTCGTTGGTTGGGCTACCCTGAGTCTAAACCTGCGAATTGGGCGGGTGCATATGGGCGGTAGTAGTTCGACTATATGGGTCTATCGTACCCGATGTCGTTCGTCTCGTACTCGCTTGACTTATGCGGTTTAGCCTACATACTGACAAATCCTGATTTGTTAACCATGTTTGCTCATACATGTATGGAGCGTGGAACATCCTACTACCATTGTAGCCCACCGATAATCACTTGAATTTGATCCACTGTCTCGTGAGCCAGGCATGGTGGAATGGGACACTGTGTTCGAGCTGTCGACCTACGCTGGGGTGACGCGCCTCCCCGTAGTGACGGCGAGCTATCCCAGTTCTCAACACTCCCCATGTGCTTGAAGTCGGGGTGGGGAACCCGATAGGATCAAGGATCGCGGGGACTTGGCCTCACACGTTGGGAGTCTTGGCCTCGCAACTAGTTTAGGGCATTTGATATGTGGGGTGTATCAGATTCTCAAATCTGCTGGATGAATGGACCTAAGTAACAACTCGGCTAACACGATCGCACTGCATCCATTAGTTAGGGTGGTGACTCGGAAGTCAATGTTGCAATGAGGGAATGTTGACATATGCGATCATTAGACGGAGTCGCTCGAGGGAGCGTTGTGGTGAGGGCATGCATCATATCATCTTGCATCCATCCATTTAATTAAGAGTTTATAGGAATTAATGAATGAATGTATTTCATTAAATTCATATTATAATTGATGCCTGTTGTAACTTAAGACTAATAGTACCCACTGAGTTGATCACTCACTCTTACTCTGGGACGGTGTTTTAAAACACCAACCAGACTCTTTCGTAGATGCAGGAGATGCGGAGCAAGGAGAGGATGGCGATGCTACTCTCGACGAGGAGGAGTTGTCATACTTCCAGCCGATGGATGATTCTCCGCCAGCTTGAGTGGCGGGTTTGGATTGCTGAGAGTGGACTCTGCCTTATATTCTTTTGGATTTATGTATTCTTTTGTGATTTTGACTGGGTGATGCCATGTGCGATCCCCTTATTCTTTTGGACATGTATATACATGTATGTTGATCTCTTTCATTTCAGTAGATTAGTGGTTGTGTTCCGTGATCTCAGGAAATTGTACGTTGCGCTATTAAACCGAATTAAATGCTTAATAATGAAATCAGTTATAAGTGACTCTCGGGAACTCGGGAGTTGAGCGTATGCGCGACCCCCGATTTTCAGGGTGTTACAAACACCCTCTTTCACTCTCTTCTTTCTCACTTCTTTCTCCTCTTTCTCTTCTCTCTTTTCTCTCTTCTCTCTTTCCTTTCTCTAGGGAAAATTCGTATGGGGAGAGGGGTGCCCCAAAGAAGCCCCTTTTATAATGCCAGATTTGGTGCAAATGGTCACAGGTGTTGGGTTTTTACTATACTAACCCTATAAGAGGGTTTTTCTATCCTTCAGGGCCCACTATAGGGTGTACAAGTCGATCTACGTCGTAGGATAGTTAGTTTTAATAATGATCTACGTATGGATATGATCGGCCTGTCATTTGGATGAGCCGATCGATAGATATGATGAGAAGTCTGTTCAACGGTCGTCAATGGTCGATCGGGGCCACAGTTATACGGATATGAGTAGGAAAATATCCCTACTCCACGTGTGAAGTTTGGTCGTAAACTAACGGTCCGAAATCTTCAACTTTGCAGTAAAGTGGACGACCTAATTCGCTTAAGTTTCAACTTCTTCCTTTAGGATATTTGCACTTCTCGTGCACTCGTCCTTTGGCTCCAATTGAGCGATTCTAGACAGCACCCAGGTCCGATTCCCGCGATAGATGTCAAACCTAGTAAGACGGACATTATTCTATAGTTTTGGAACTAGTAGCCTGCCAACGAGCGGTTTAGACTTGTTTGGAGAATCGGGGCATTTTTGGAATGAATTAGGTATTGAGATTTCTCGTGAGCACTGATTAGGGTTTGGATTAACTATGTTCATAGTGTGGTCTATTTCTAATTAGTGAAAGTGGAGATTTGATCATGATTACTCTAAACTATCAGTTTTAGGCTAAAAGAGTAACGGGGTTGATTTGATCTATTAGCCAAGATCCGGGCCTTATTTGACTCGGCTTTGATTAGATAGTAATTTGGTTATAATTATCTTGATTAGTTAGCGATGAGTCGGTTAGATTTGGGTCAAATGTGAGTAAATCATGACGCTACACCTAATGTTCAAGTGATCGGACGGATTCGTGGGCTTCATACGGTTGATTAATCGGACTTGTGCAGTTTTTTACGGGTACCACCCCTGTATAAACTAACATTGAGTATTAATGATCATTACGTGATATTATAAGTTAATTAATAGAAAAAATTTTAAAGATTTTTAAATATCCTAAACAGTGAAAATCCAAGACGTTATAAGTGGTGTATCGAATTACTATGTACATTTTGAAAGAATTCACCTATATGCATGAATTCACCTCCTTGGGATGCAGTTCAAGAATAGTAGATTTGGTTTCAAACTTAAGTGACCCTGTCATACCTTGACTCAAACAAATAAGTAATTTAATTTTATTCTTTCAAATATCATGTGCAGTTTTCAACACATTATTTCCAACACCTAATAACATTCAAACATACTCAATTTTGATAACAACACGTGGCCCAATGGCCCAATGAAATTCTGCCACACCACTCAACCGGGCCATATCTACAGGAGCACATAACTCAATCAATTCCTGCGACAACGGGGCTGCTTGACTCTTCTTAGCCCTTGGTCCACACCCAACCCAACGAAGACCAACAAGTTCAAAATGCTCAGTGGACCAATTTGGCGTTGGATTTGAACTGTATGAGATCTTTGGGGACCGTTCATTTTTTCCTCGTGCATGGCCCACCTCATGGGCTTACTAGCCTTTTTTGGTCAAGAGAGGATGTGTGGAAGGGTGTGATGAACGCTCACGATCTTGTTTAGAATGTTGCATGTTTGTGCATGTTGGGTGTGTCCTAATGTACAGAATAAATATCAGCTTTGGGCGAGCTTGGGCTGGAATAATGGGCCTAAAGCTAGGCTGTAATTGAGATGTTCTCTAATTGCACTGGCCTCACACGTGGAAAATTTTCACAGGTGTATAAGATGGGAACAGTTCATCACGCACACGTGTATAAGATGGGAACAGTTCATCACGCAATCCTACTGCGTAGATTTCATTCATCTAAAATGGGCAAATATGATTATCAGATGGGCCTGTATGTGGAGAGAATTTTAACCGTTGGTTTATTTCGTTTCCACCTTTATTTCTTATGTACATGTGAGGCCTACCTGACGATGATTTGGTCCTGGTTTGCTAGATATAGGGAATCTACATTCTTGGTACCACCCAAAAAATGGACGGTCAGAATGTGGTGAATAATCAACCAACCCCCAACGTTTGGATGCGACTTGCATTTATGACATTTTACGTGGGGAAGCGATCCATCGCCATCGATACCGCTCAACGGAAGCGGATTGGCTGGTGCACCACACACCAGCGATATAGCTGCTGTATCTGTTGGTACGTGTCGTGCGAAGACGAGCATCGACGCTCCTCGAGCTCCGAGTTGTACGAAACGGTTCAAAGGAGGTCAAAGTTATACACAGTGATGTATTTATTGCATCTACACCGATTCATCTATTTTCAAGATAATTTTACAGTATTACCCACAGTATGAATCATATCCAAAGATCATAGGTATCACGCCACAAATAGCAGTAGGGTAATAATTTTTATAGTTAAACATTTCGTAGGGCCCACTGTAACGTACGTTTGTTTTCCCCCTAATATGTTTATAAGGTCACAAAAACATAATTAAAGAGGAATTTCATACTAATAAAAAACTTCTATAACCCATAAAGAATTTCAATAATAAACTTTTAATTTTATATTGCTTTTTGTAGTGTAATACACTTGATAGTTATTTCTGTCTCATCCAAACTCTCGAGACGAGCTCGCAAAATGGACGGAGGTTTCGCACATAACACATACCTCGTAGTCCGGCCCAAGTAACTTGAACTTGCTAACGTAAATACAGCAGCTATATAGCTAGTGTGACGTACACAAGCCAATCCGCTTCCCTGTTTGACAGCGAGAGCATTTCTTAATGATGTTAAGTTCCCAAATGGATGGCCCACCACTTGCGTGTGTCGCGGACTAGAGAGTTGAATTTATTGGACATCGCTACCCGTCCATTTACTACTCTTTGATTTGGACCGTTACCCACTATATATGGACTCTGTTGCGGTAGTGACCCTCGGGCATGATCCAAAAATGAGGAAGATTTAAATATCAGGTAGACTATACCGTAGGACACAGTGGTGATTTAATGGCTATCATTAAATATTTATTGGGACCGCAAAAGTTTTGAATCAAGCTGATATTCGTGTTTTCCCTTCATCCATGTCTGAATGACCGTGTCAACAGGGTGGATCCAACATATAAACATTAGTGTAGGCATTCAATCACCGCTGTTCCCTATGGTGAGGTCCACCTGAGATTTGGATCTGCCTCAATTTTGGGCTTATGCTCTATAATGAGCTGGAAAATTAGATGGACGGCATGGATAAAATACATACATCATTGTGGGTCCCACAGAGCTTTTTCAGTACCCACGTTGGTAGGCCCCTTATTATCACGTATGAGATCATCCAGGACATTCGTAGGCCACTGATTGAGCGGTTGGGATTAATGAGTAGGTTCACATCAACATTTACTGAGGGATTTGAAATATCCAGTAGACATTGATTGCTGGTTTGCAACTAGCCATTGGTGAGGTGGTCCAACGTACACCTGGCACACATTTACGGTGATCGAAACCATCCAAAATTTCAGGTACAGTGCGGATCCGTAGCTAGAAATAACGCTGGTTGATCAATCCCAACCATCCAAATTCTCGGAGATATGGTGGATGCATAGATAGTAAATGTCATTGATTAAACAATTCTAACAATCGAGGAAGCGGATTGGCTGGCGTACCACATACTCGCTATATATATAGCTGGTGTATTGACGTCAGCAAGTTATGTAGGTCCCATCATGAGGTATGTGTTATATCTAAACTGTCCATCCATTTGGCGAGCTCATAGTAAGTCTTAAGACAAAAAATAAGAGACACTTAAAGATCAAATGGACCACACTGCAAAAATCAATGGGGGATTGAACATCTACCATTGAAATCATTTCGGGAGTGACAGAAGCTTCGGATCAATATGAAATTTGTTTTTCCTCTTCATCCAGGTAATTTTGACCTTATGGGCAGATTGGATGGAAAATAATGTTACGGTAGGCCCTAAGAATTTTTTAACAGTGAAAATCATTATCCCCGCTGGTATTTTTGGTGTGGTCCATTTGAGCTTTTAATATGAATAAATTTTTTGAATAATGCTCTAAAAATATCTCAAAAAATGGATGAACTGTGTGGATATAATAAATACACCATCGTGGAGGCCATGTAATTTTAATCTCCTTTGAACCGTTCGTATAACTACGAGCTCGAGTAGCGTCGGCGATCGTATTCGCATGACACGTATCTACACCAGCCGATCCACTTCCATCGAATGGATGCGTAAAATAGTTGTTGGTTATAAAATAAAATAAAGAGACAAAGAGATATAATAGAAAATTTAAAATAATAAATGAAAAATGATAATAGAATAATTTAGAGAGCTGAGTTATGTTATAAGTCTAAGTCTACCACTCGGCCATAGGGTTGCAGGTATTTCAAATGAAACTCAAATGTTTAATATCATCTGTTGTGCAAGGCTTTTGGGTTAGGTCCCATTAGCAAACCGGGTCAG
The DNA here is from genome assembly GCA_037074715.1 of Magnolia kwangsiensis. NCBI lineage: Eukaryota > Viridiplantae > Streptophyta > Magnoliopsida > Magnoliales > Magnoliaceae > Magnolia > Magnolia kwangsiensis. Next base: position 166,229,088 of record CM073574.1, on the reverse strand, counting down.
AGATTTGGACGGTCTGGATTGTCCGTGCAACTATACTCTGAGTACAATGTATGGGGGTGGTGAACTCGCATTCCATCAGAACTCGCATACCATCAGAGTAACATGGTGATAACATGATAGGCACGGCAACCGGTACAGGTGCGTCAAGCATTCCATCAGAGCGACCTGCCGGATAGAGCCCGTCCAGCATGGAAGTGGATTCCCCAGTGGTGTGTTGACGTCGACAAGTTCTGTGGGCCCTACAGTGATGTATGTGTTATATCCACACCGACCATCCAATCTTTGAGAGCATTTTAAGACATCATCCCAAAATGAGGAAAATCCAAAGCTCAAGTGGATCACACCACATAAAGCAGCAGAGTCAATAATTCACGTCGTTGAAACCTTCTTAAGCCCACAGTGGGAAACGTATTGACTAGCCAGTGGCCATTAGTCAGTGCTATGTGGGTCCCACTGTGATATATGTGTTTCATCCATCACATCTACACATTCTTCTATGTCATTTTATGTTATGAGCAAAAAATAAGGTCGACCGCGATCTCAAGTGAACCACATAGTGTTGGTTGGACGCCCACCATTAAAAGCCTTTTGGGCCCACTCTTTCGCAGCATTATATGTTATGAGCTACCCATTCTTTCGCATCATTATATGTTATGAGCCAACAAATGAAGTTGATCCAAATCTCTCAAGTGGACCGTGGAATGTTGATTGAATGCCCACCATTGAAAACTTCCTGGACCATAAAATTTTTGGATCATGCTATTTTTTTTACCTCCATCCTAGTTTGGTTGATTTAAGCTACATATTAGATGTTGAATACCATTACAGTGGGCTCTAGGAGGTTTTGAATGATGTGCATTCAATCACTATTATTTTGCCAGTCCACCTAAGATTTAGATCTACCTAATTTTTTAGATCTAAGTCTTAAAATTATCTTCCAAAATGGGTGGATTAAACAAATACATCATGATGGGTCCACATAACACTGACCGCTAGCCAACAAGCGCGTCATTAGCCAAACCGCATCACCCACCATGTGATATTTATTTGCCATCCAACCTGTTAAGAAGGCCACGTACACATAGATGAAGGGAAAAACATACATATCATGTTAATCCAAAACCTCAACGCAATAAGCTCTCAATGGTTGACATTCAATTCCCACTTATTCATGTGATGTGGTTCACTTGAGATTTGTATCCATCTCATTTAAAGACTCTTGGGATATAAGACGTGTATGATATATCATTTTGGGGCCAACACACCACCCTGGTCCACGCAATCCACTTCCGTCCATCATAAAAGACTGTGGGCCGTCTGAATTGAGAAGAATAGTAGGTGTTTTAATAACAAAGCTCGGTTTGCCCACCTTATTTCTCCCTTGATTAAGTGCTTGATAGTGGAGTGGGCTTCCCATATGGATGGAATTAATGTAGATTTTTTTATCCTTTTAGTTTAATGTTATCTACCTCTTTAGCAGATCCCATTTTCCCTTTGTTCCTTTTTTAGCTCTTAAATACAAGTTATCTTTAAAAATGAAAAATAAAAACTCCATGGGTCCCAGTTTTACGGTTGTTAATGTAGGTGAGTGATTAATGTAGGTGGCCCGCTTTATGAGCTTAGTACAGTTGGGTTTGAAGGTGGGTAATTAATGTAGGTGGCCCACTTAGCATGGGCTGCAAAATAAATTAAAATAAAATAGGAAAAAAGGATAAGATACGTGGACGTTTTTTATTGACTCTGGTTAAACCTTACAATGAAACAGCCTTAGAACGTCGCATCTCGACCACAAGCATTGCTATATGATCTTTGAATCCACACCATCTATCTCTGATAGGCTATATCATGGATTTACCAACGTAAAAAGCCCCATTTTCATGGAATTATAGTCGTCTGATCAGTGGAGTTGACGCAGGCTGTGAAGAAAATGATCAACGGTCCTTATCAGAAGCTGAAAAGTTCGCGTCTGGATTAGATGCTCAACTGGAGTGTATTTTGTATCATGGACCATCTTCCACGCTCATGCATAATTTTTGGACGATTTCAAATCATTCGAATAGTGGGCTCCAGTGCAGAAGGATCCGAAATTTTTTTAAAATCTGACTTGAAGATGATTCTAACCGTCCGATTGGTGGGCATTAAATGGGCATTTACAATTAAAAGTAGTCAATAGTCCAAAATTCAAGTAAAAGATACCCATCAATCAGATCTTAGGGCGCGTTTGGGCGGTGGGATTAAAAGGGATTAGGGGATGGGATTCAAAAAGCATAATTATTACCCATGACAGCGATTGACCCTGTTGTCATGGAATAAAATTAATGTCATACTTTGTTGATAATACCGATATATCCACCATAATTTGAAATTATTGAGAATAACACATATGTGTTATATTTAAATTATTCATTTGTTTTGTAACCTCATTTTATGGTATGAGCCTAAAACTGAGGTAGGTCCAAAACTTATGTGGCTCCAAAGAAGTTTTTAATGGTGAGTATTCAATTTCCGTTGCTTTCTATGGTGGGCTCACTCGAGCTCTAGATTTACCTTATTTTTTCTTCCCAGGAGTGGAATTAGCACAGATGAATCCCATCCCTTCTAATCTCATCGCCCAAACACGCCTTTAGGATCATCCAATCTAGGGGTGCACATCGAAGCAGTAGATCCATGGAATCAGACTAGAATTAACTAAACGGTCCGATTTAATTCGGTTTTAGAGTGTATCGGTTCAAGTTTCAGTTAAAAAAATTAAAGAACCGTTTAGTTCAGTTAAATTTTAATTTAGGGTATATAGAACTAAACCGAACCTTGATCCAAACCATGAATCTGAACCGTGGATCCAATCCGTGAAGCCGAACATGAAACTAAACCTAGAATCATAAGTTTACAATATATTTTAATTGTATATTTAACTTATAATTTATGATTTACAATGCACTTTTTGATTGTTTTTATAGATATATTTTTTTACATCATATATAATATCTATACCATTAAGTAAATAGTTCACATTACGAATAAATATGAACTAAATTATAAAATAGAACATATAATTAGGTTAGATTATAAAAAGCTTAGAACTGTGTAACCGATCCCGAACTAAATCGGTTTTCACAGTCTAGTTTCAGTTTAATTCTAAGGCACTAGTGGTACGGTTCTTAGAATCGCAAGGAACGGTTCAAATCCGGTTTTACCATACAATCAGATCAAACCGTACCGTGTGCACTCCTAAATTTCAGTCTATTTGGTTTTGGGGGAAACGGATCAACTACTCTTGACACTAGCCTCGGAGCTGGTGGTCAGTGCTCTGTTGGCCCCACCATGATGCATGTGTTTCATCCATTCCCTTCATCCATTTTTAAATATCTTATGTATTTATCCCAAAAATGAGAGGAATATAACTCTTATGTAGATCACACCACAAGGAAAACAATAGTGATTGGATATCCATCTTTTAAATCCTCCTAAGGCCTGTTGTACTGTTTATTTGACATTCAATCAGTTGATTAGGCCATAAAGACCCAGATGTAGGGAGAAAACAAATATCAACTTGATGCAATTCTTCTATGGCCCCAAAAAAGTTTTTAACGGTCAAAGCTCATTCAACACTGTTTCCTGTAATGTGGTCCACTTGAGGCAGGGATATACCTCATTTTTTTGTATATTACCATAAATTGATCTAGAAAAATAGATGGACCGAATGGATGAAACACATGCATCATAGTGTGCCCACAGAACACCGACCACCAGCTCCGGGGCTGGTGTCAGGGGGAGTAGCCAATCCGTTTCCGGTTTTGGGTAGACTCCACAGCTCAACGACGTGGACGGTTTATGTCGAGGTGTGTACATGCCATTATACAGTCAAAGCATGCATGTTCATACCCGGCCCGCCTACTCGCCGTTCATCGTGATTACGGTTGTGCTGATGATGAATCTAGACCGTCCATCTGGGGACTACCGTGGATGTCCAGTGGAACAGAAAATCACACCGATTGGATCATCCTAGCTGTCTGATTAACAAGGCATTATCGGATCATCAGGCCTTCGTTTACTCGATTTGAAGTTTCAATAAGTCGAACCACAGATCTGATGGGCCACGTCGTGGACGGTGTGATCCACTTGACACTTCCTTGATTGAACAATCCTGGCCCTTCTAATGTTGGCCTACGGAGAGATGGTTAGATAAAGAATCCAAAAATAGTCCATGTCCAACAAAAAGAAGGAAGATCGAATAGGAACCAATTCCCAATCTGGGATTCTCGAGGTATCATTTGAACGGTCTAGATTACCTACTCGTGGGGCCTACTTGTCCAAACCAAAGCCTCCAGGATACTCTGCCCATCCTTGTACCGGGGACCAGATAATTCCTCTTGATTTATACTTTTCCTTGTGAATCATGTGGTCAATCACCCCCTCTTTATTTATCTTCCTCTCGAGGACCGCATAAAAGGATGTTCCAAATTTTCTACGGTGGTGATTCATACATGAGAGGGCCCACAAGCTGTCAAGAAGAACCAAGACCGTAGGATCTAATTGCAATCGCTGGATCCGGGCTGAACCGGGCTTAAGTTTTAGGCCCGGGAACAGCATCGGGCGTATTCTTGCAGCCCAAAGCGGATCCGAATATTCGGACAGACCCGACATTTGCAAACATGCAAGATTCTAAGCAAGATCTTACCCGTTCATCACCCCAGCACACATCATCCTCTGGTCCAAAAACTGGCTAGTCAGCTCAATCAGGTGGGCCATGCATGAGGGAAAAATGGACGGTGCACAGAGATCTCGTACAGTCGAAATCCAAGGCACACATGGTCCACTGAGCGATCTGAATCTCAGGCCAGAAAACATACCCAGTGGAGCATGACAGATTAACGGCCCAGATCTTGTAAGCGTGTGTCACACTGGCGCGTGTGGGTTTTGTTCTCTTTCTCTGTTTATCTTTGTTGGGCATAGGCTACGGACTGTGAACAGTCAAGCAACCCCCCACCATTCAAATTTGGACATATGAATTACATGGTCAGACCCGAGGATGTACGCAAGAAAGTCGTTTCTCATTTTGTACAAGTGGGGCCCATGGATCAGATCCGGACCATTGATCTGTTTGATCAACAACTTGGATAGACTGCCGATGTATGAATGTTGTTAGCTATCTAAGGCAGAAAATTCACAGGTTATGATTTCTACATCTATGAGTTTTTTTGATGGATATAGTGCATCCATATTGAGAACCAACAGATCAATGGTCTGGATCACTTTTTCGTTTGCAGACATTTACAAACTGAAGACCCGAGCATAGAGTACATACTCTGGTTGCAATTGTCTTTCCTGTCCGCCGCGACGAAAAGTCTTTAGCTCAGGTCGCGGGTCTAGAAACTTAGACCATACGTGAGTTGGGTTCGTCGCAACTGAGGCTTATCAGCATGTCTCGCTCCGTTAAATGCGCACAAACAGACATGGTGCAAGGATCTGAACCGTTCGTATCGTGGTCACCATCTAAGTGGATGACAATCTACAAGTCATGCGAGAAAGATGATTCTGACTACCATATGAAGAGATGAATGTTGACTGCTGTGATGAAAACGTTCAACGGTTCACATTCAACTCCATGAATCAATGGTCAGGGTCATATTTTCAGCAAACTGCGAAAACGGGTCGTGGATGTTCGATTTCAATCCTGGAAGGACGGTTGTGATTATCGGATCCAATTCTTCGAACATGAGATCCATGAAGCTGAGTACAAGGCCAAAACGACTCATGTCGGTTCTGCACCATTCCTGAAATAGGGAACCATCCGTACAAGTGTAATGAAAAAATATCAATCAATACTGTCCAAACCGTGATCCCTATTACGCTGATCGTGCGATGCTAAGCGTCAATTTGGAGGCTGTCAATATCAAATAGCGTTGAAAGGAAAATCGTCGGCGGACAGCTGAAACAGAGGACCCCAAATTAGTTGGTCTGGATCGAAGGATATTTATGTGGCTTTTTAGCTGGACGTCTCTCTCTCCTATCTTTGAAAGCTTGTGCACTTCCTCGCTGTATTGCAAATGGATCCCAAAGGGCCATCAGAGGGTGGGCGTGATAGCATCTGGACCGTCGATGTGGAGCAGAACAAAGTGGGGTTGCTGAGAATCTTTGTTGAGAGAGAGGATCCTACTTCAAAGGTGTTCTCCTTCTCTCTCTCTCTCTCTCTCTCTCTCTCTCTGTTTTGGGATTTCTTGGTTGCATTTGATGGGTCAAATAGGAGGGAGGAAGAGATTTGGGGTTGCATGGTTGTATGTAGAGAGAGAGAGAGAGAGAGAGAGAGAGAGAATGGAATTTTTCCTTTCGTGATCTCTTTTGTTGGTTCGTTTGAATTTTATTAATTTATTTTGCCTTTTTATTTTCTAAATCAAGGAGAATGGATTTTTAAGGGTGCGTTTGGCTGCACCAAATATCATGATTAATCAGTCTAATTTGGTGCAAATTCTGAGTAAACTTGGTGTAACCAAACACACCCTAAAAATGCTTATTCAGTTCCTATTTTAATGATATGGTGTTTGGATGCACAAGTGAATTGAATGGCAAACATTTAGTACGTAGTAAATGAATGTTTTTTTGCTTCTATTGATATTTGAAAGCAATGTAGCTACAATTCTAGCCTTCATAACCCTAATTGTGACTGAAAGTCCTGTTTGGAAGCCATTTTAAAATTATTTAATTTTAAATCTGTTGCAAGGCTTATGGTTGTCAGAAAAAACAAGTGGAAGATCACTACTCTAGAAATGAATTTGGGTCCTTGACTTCTTCCACACGTACCACAATGGTCACGTGTGGAAATGATCAAAACCATCCGCGTGTCTTTTTTTTAAAAAAAAAAATTTAATTCCTATAAGTGCATGGTTTTAAATGTCCACGTGTTGTACATTGGTTGTCCCTGATCAAAAAAAAAAAAAAAATCATACCTAATCGTGTATAAAGAACAATCTTGAGGAAAAAAATATAAAAATATATCTTTTGTTATTTACTTAATCCTTATGTTAATCCCATTTATCAATACATACAAGGGTTTTTAATTGTTAAAAAATAATTTGGAACCTTACTCTCGCGCAGGTGGTAGACTCTTAAGTAGTTTCAACACCCGGTTAAGGGTTCAAGTATTGGTGAAAGCCCACTGCGGCGTGAGTGTGTTGGGGGGGGGGGGGGGGGGGGGGGGGGGGGTGTGTGTTTAAAAAAATATATAATAATAAATATTAAAATAAATACATGCAAGGACACTATTACCGAATAATATTTTTCTTTTTTATTTTTGACTTTTAAATATTCACACCGACGCTCGAAAAAGAGTTATATCTACGTTATTCCATATTGATTACAATAAAGGATGGGGAACGTGATGCGGCACCTGATGAAACCCCACTGGCATAAATTTTAGCCTGATCCAAAACTTTAGTGGGCCATTTTATATATATATATAAAAGGTACTATGCGCTCGACCTCAAGGTAAGCTCCCATGAGGTCCAGCTGTGTAGGCCCCACCGTTATGCATGTTGACCATCAACACCGTGTAATTGATGGGTCCCCTTTAAATTATATGATATCCCAAAAATCAGCCGTATACGGAACTCAGGTGGGCTATACCATCTAAAATCATGTAAAGACATGCCAAAAATATATAAAAGCACTTGGTGGGGCCCACCTGAGTTTTGAATACTGCTGAAACTTGGTATGACCCCTCATCCTAGTGGGACACACATAATGGATGGGCTGGATTTGCAAAAAACATCTCGGTGGGCCCAAAAAATGATTATGAATGTTTTAATGGTGCACGGCCCCTCTCAACTTCTGTATGTAGTGTGGCCCACAAAAGTCACGAATTGACTTGATTTTTGAGATCTAGGCCCACGATGGAATGATGCATCTAACTGATGGGGTAGATGTTCAAAACGCATCACGGTGGGTCCCACAAAGCTCAACTTCATGGGACGAACCCATGAGCTCGAGCGCATGGTACCTTTTCCTTTTATAAATATATATATAACATGGGGTATGATTGGGTACTACATCATGCGTAATATTCAAATTTTATTGGTGTGTGTGTATATAATGAGGTCCAGGTCGAGCTGTGTGGGCTCCACCATGATGTGTGTTAAACATCCACAACATGCATTACGACTCAGGTGGGTCACACCATCTAAATCAGTGTAAAAACATGTTTAAACATTTAAAAATACTTGGTGGTGCGTACTTGACTTTTGGATATGCCTAAAACGTGGTGTGACTCCTCATCCAAGTGGGACACACAGTGGATGGGTTGGATGTCAGAAACACATCTTAGTGGACCCTATGAACAATCATGAAGTTTTAAAGGGTTGGTAACCACTCTCAACTGTTGTTTGTGGTGTGGCCCACCTAAGCCATGGATTGACTTGATTTTTAGGCCCATGACCCTCCATGGAATGGTGTATCTGATTGACGGAGTGGATGTCTGACACACATCACAATGGGCCCACAAAGCTTGATCTCATGGGAAGCTCCCATAAGCTTGACCTTATAATACCATACACATATATTATCGGGCATGAAAATAACCTTATATCAAACCAAACAGATGGAGAAAGAAAAATCCAAGTAAACACAGTGAACACATGATAGTTTACTTGAAAAACTCTTACAGAAAAAAACTACGGTGCAAGGCAATAATCAATCTACTATAGTAAGAAGAATTATATATAATGCAATAATCAATCTACTATAATAAAAATAATTATATATAAGAGATAAAAAAATTTACAATAGAAAACCTAACTTTCCTTTACAAAATCTATTAGCAATCGTGCTAGGATCTTCTCTTCTAACTCAAATTGCAATTTTAGTAGTATATATATAAACTCCCATACACAATTAAAAACAAAATACTCATGCTTTCCATCAGTTGAACTGGGTGACCTTCAGTCATATTAAATTGAACCGAATCACACACATTCAGTTGAACCGAAAATGTGGAACTAGATCATCCATCCATAATTCAGTTGAACCCAAGCTAACACCACAGATGAAACCGAAACAGAGGACTTCCCTGCACCATTACGCATAACGCTAGCCACTGTTATTGTTAGGTAATGACAGTTACAACCGTTTTTTACTACCATGATTACATCCGCGCATACTATACGTATCTTATCATGTATCCATGTCACTCATATGGATATAATGCAATCGCAAGTCAATTTGATATTGTATCCAAACGCCCCTTTAAATTTTGTTTTAGTTGTATTATAACTAGATTGCTTTGTTATTTTAAAGTTGATTTGAGCTGAATTTTTAGTTTCAGTTTCAGTTCTTTCTCGAGTTGAGTTTCTTGTTTAAGCCCGGCTATGGCTATTGTGCGTAAAGTAAGAATCCTTCTTACAGCTGCACATGCCATTGTTGATTACGGCCGTGAGATCCAACCATTGATGGGCAACATAGCTTCCCGATCAACGGACCGGCTTGATTTTGGGCCATTGCGCGTACATGGTTGGACCTCCTGATGAATGGCTTGGATTCTTCACACCTGTGCCACTCTCTCACGTGTTCGAGAACTGGGCCAGTTCACTCTAAATATTTTGAGATTTGAAATGGGAGACTTAAAGAGTTATATTTGCTTGAGTAGTGCAAGAACTGGGCCATCCCGATGGTGGGGTCCACCATCCAACTCATCAGGTGCCCAGGCCACATTGACATAGGGATGGCTGTGATGAGGCCAATCACCGTATCCTCAGGTATAACTACTCCGAATCCGTGGATTTTCTTTGAATCCATGGAGTTTCTCTGGACTTAGAGATTTCTTAAGTCTATAAGAGAAGAAATAGAAAATAATTTTTAATAATTCATAATAAATCAATTCATGATAATAATAAAAGAATTTACCATCTTTTAAATAGTAATATCGAACCTTGGAAAAAGTCTCGGAATCAAACTCTAAAATTCATAACTGACTATAAATAGTAAACTTACTTTCTACTGAACTTCATTGTTTTCGGTCAAAACTAATTAGTGTTCATTTAGCCTAACCACATTATTCTCTTAAAATTTCTAAACATTTTTCTTGCTAGGCATGACTACTAAAACCCCTCGGATCAAGAGTTATGATTGAACTAAAACTTGCTATAAATGGTAAAATCAAAATTAAAAAGGATTTTCTACAGTCAACTAATGGAATCTCACAAATTTGATGTGGGCAACCTGGCATAACTGGCTTAGGTGGCGAAAGTAGCTTCTCCTACCCAAAATCCTTGTGTGGCTAAAGTAATTTCTTCCATGTAAAATCATATATGGTAAGTTGAATAATTCATTTTGGTTTATGAAATATGCAAAATAATATATGTTACATTGAGTAACTCATTCTGATTTGCAAGATATGCTTATTATAAGTTGTGACAGACATAATCACTTTTGCATCTGATTAAGCCTTCGCTTGTCCATCTTTGGATATGAAAGTGTCAACGACCTGCTCTACATCACACATGTAAATTAAAAATGTACAGTTATATAAAAAGAACCCAAATTCCACTTTAATCGTATGAGTCGCCACCGTGACTCGAATGACCTGATTTTTGGACAGTGCCACATACATGGTGTGGTCCACCTGATGAACGTCGCTGATCTCGCACCCATGCCATAGTGTAGCGAGAGTACCATGTCAGCGCACCTATGCCGCATCGCTAATCACCGCCATTTTTGAATTCTATGTAGGAAGTGGATGATCTGATGCTGAGAAGATTCTTGCGAGCACGCGATCTGGACGTCGAGAAGGCCTCTGCCCTGTTCCTCAGGTACCTCAAGTGGAGGCGAGCCGCCGTCCCCAACGGTCTGATTTCCGAATCAGAAGTCCAAAATCAGCTTGCCGAGAAGAAGATGTTCATGCAAGGATTCGATAAGAAAGGGCGTCGAATCGGTTTGGTGTTTGGTGGCAAACATCAATCCTACAAAAGAGATTTCGAAGAGTTCAAACGTATGTTCTTGCTTTTGATTCTAACAACTCGAAGGATCTTGACTCAGTTCACAATCTGAGTCAGCATCCCAAACCCAGTTTCCAGTGGAATGATACTTTCAACACGTGTGAGATCTGGGTCGTTCATCAGGTGGGCCACACTGTTATTGTCTGCTGGTCCAAAAAATCATGCCAATCTGGCTATCAGGAGTGGTTAACATGGGATGATAAACGTGCACATTAAATGAGCATGCGTGACCCACCTGATGACTGGACTGGATTGATTTGTTTGGTCAGGGATCGATAATGGTGTGGCCCACCTCATGAATGGCCTAAAAAAAACGCATGCATGTGCCTAACGAGCAGAGACTTGTCTGAGTCAACTCAGTGAGTTTTTCAAGATGTGACTCGATTATCTTATGGGTACATTGATTGTGTGTATGGCACACGTGCACAAGATTGAGCGGTCCATCAGGTGGGCCACACTGTATAGATCTTCTGGCCTCAAAATCAGGCAGATCATTTTATCAGAATGGAATAAATGAGCAGCTAAAACGAAAGTTCTTTTTCTGTCATCCATTTGTACCGTGCACAGCAGCCCACCTGGTGAGTGAACGGTCATGATTTTTATAGGAGAGGATATCTAAACAGTGCACCCCACCTGGTGAACCGCTTGGATCATCCACACGCATGCCACGTCATCAATGTGCCGTTGGTTTGAATGGTCAATTTTAATTGTTGGGAACTCAAGTTTTCTTAAATCTTCATTAAGCTAATGATCAATCTCTTTGATCTGTGGTAGGTTTTGTAATATACACTCTGGAGAAGTTATGCGGCAGGTAATTTCTTCACTTGGCACTGTACACGTGCACAACACATGTGTGGGACATCTGAGCCGTGCGCGTCGGGTGAGTCCCTCTGTGGATGATCTGGCCAGATGATCAGGCCGATCAGATCATCACGTTGGTAGCTAGACATGTGCAAAAGAAGGGAAACGATAACATGCGCTGGAACATATGGTAATTACCGTATGTAGGGACTGTGGGGCCCACCGTGATGTGTGTGTGGAATCCAAACTGTGCATCTGGTTTGACTTCTCATGTTCTTCGAAAATGAGATAATTATCCTGATCTAAAACATAGGTGGGACCCACCACATAGAGAAATCTGCTCTGACGTCTAGGGCCTATGTATTTTCATGTTGTGTGCAACTTTTGTTTTTTAATAGATTTAATTTCATAACATTCGTTTATTCTGGTAGAACACACCTGATGACCGGGTTGGATGACATATACACAACACAGTGGACCCCACTTTCCATCTGTAAGTTTGTAAGGTGGGTGTCCTCCTCCCAATGTTCCCATTATTTCGTTCAGTGTGGCCCACGTGAAATGTATATCAGGCTGGATTTTTGTATTCATGCTTAAAATTGGAGGACTTGTCTGATGGACGGATTGGATGGAACTAACACATCACAGTGGACCTTACAATGCTGGAACGTGTGTGATCATGTTTTAAGTCGCTGAGTCTTTCAACCATGTGTATATGATCATTTTCCCAAAACCAATTATTAAATTTTAAAGGAAATAAAACGGTCGACGGTCCACATTCGACGTGCATGTGTGACCCCAACGGACCCACTTGATCTCTGTAGCCGAAAACATGTACCGTCGGGCCCTCGTGATGCTCAGCTCAGATTCTCCACCACGTGTGCATGGTTGGCACGTGTGATCATGCAGTTTTAGTACCGAAACGCTGTTTTTTATGGCAGTATGCAAAACGGGGAGGAAAAGTTCATAGCAATCGGTGATCTCGAAGGATGGGGTTACTCGAACTGCGACATCCGTGCGTACATAGCAGCTCTGGACATCATGCAGGTTCGTTTCTCCACCGTTGGATCTTTTTCCTCGAATAATTTTTTAAGAAAATCGGAGTTCTTGAAAACTCACTGAGTCTAACTCAACTCAACTTGACCGGGACTTGGAAAACAACTGTTTTCAAAGGACTCAATTGAATTCTTGATTTTGGATGGAGAGAAAACAAGTGAGTTTGAGTCAACAAAGAATGTAAGGAGTTCTCTTCGTCTCACACAGGCAGTGTTTGGATGTATAATTGAATTGAATTGCAATAATTTAATTCAATGAAGTGAAAATAACTAAAGGGTGACCTGAAATGGTCGATTGAACTACTGCGTGTAACTCAGGACACGAGCTTTCTGGCAATGTGTTAGGTGGTCCCTGGGTCTACTGGCCTGACCCATTTCTGAGGCAGCTTCTAGCTGGCTTGGGCTAGAAAATATGGCACCATTTAAGTAAATGGGTCGTACATGGGTTTAACCCTACCTTACCCAACTTGTCTGTACAGGTCATTGATGAACTTCTATTATTATTATTATTATTATTATTATTATTTTAACACACGCACACACACCCCCACACACTCACACCACACGCACACACACCCCACACACGCACACTGTGGGATTTCACTACTATGGGTTCTCGAACCCTTGACCCGTGTTGAAACTCCAAGGAGTCTACTGCCCGGGTAAGAGAAAGGACCCTCATTGATGAACTAACCCAGCCCAAAATCCATAAACTAATAGAAGGTAAGTGCAAGAACATGGATATGACGAATGCCAGGCTAACATAGATTTCCTCCCCTGACAATGTCAGTGATGAGTGAACCAATATTCCAATGCAATAAGATCAGAAGTTTATGCCTTTGTGTCCTTAAAAATTCTTTCCACACACATTCACTTTTTAATGGCTTGTACGATGTCAGATTGGTCCGTACAGTTCGACGCAATTACAATAAATGGGCCTGTGTTGGTGGGGGTTGGGATTAATGAGTTTTTAAGTTGGTTGGGTGGCTACAAGGTAATGAGTGGCGATTGGGTCAGTGCCAGATGGGTTCGAGTATAGGATAGACCGGAACAGAACCGATCCTAACCCATTTCCTCCGTAGCCGTTTTATCCATGTTGAATTGGGTTATTGCAATTCAGTTTAATTGAGCATCGAAACATGCCTTTCTCCTCAATCATTTTGAATTGGGTTTTTGCAAATCAGTTTAATTGAGCATCCAAACATGCCTTTCTCCTCAATCATTTTGGCTATGTTGAAATGGGTATTTGCAATTCAGTTCAATTGAGCATCCAAACATGCCCTTCTCCCCTCCGCCATTTAAAACATGATTGTACTCTGAATTCTGATGATGGCAGAACTACTACCCGGAGCGGCTGGCAAAGGTGTTTTTGGTCCATGTGCCGTACATATTCTGGACGGCGTGGAAGATTATCTATCCGTTCATCGATGATAACACGAAAAAGAAGGTATGATCGATGGTCCTGATGATATGCATACAATCAAGTATCAACCATCCATCGAACAAGTGGGCCATTTGGTGATCCATACCGTTAGACAGATGGGCCCTACCATTGATGTCCGATATTCACGAAATCTTCAAAATTGGGAAATCCTAGCCTTTGATCTTTTGGCCTATTTTCACTTGAATAAGGACCGTTGCTTTATTTTGGATACCTTCTGGTTGTAGGCCACTGATCCATAGGTTAGGATCCCTCAAACTGGGATTTCTTTTTGCAAGCCCCCTATCCGGAGTGAGGCCCATCAAATTGATGGTCAAGATCACCGATCTGTGAGCTCCAAATCATGTGCCTTAGTCTCGGAAACGGGTGGCTAGGAAAAAAAGGCCAAAACGAAGGATAGTGTGGATAATCTCATTAATGAGAATTTTACATGGCAGCCATTGAAATGTGTCGTGGGGCCTGACAATATTGATTGTTTAGAATCATAAGCTGTCCACTATGGATCCCAACCGATAGATGGACCAAAATGTTGATTGGACCTAGTTTTGTATGAAATGATCCTGACCGTTCATATTAGAGGCTATCGATCAGATGGTTAGAATGCCGGACTAGTGTGATGTTTGTATGGTAGCCAATGAATTGTTTCTTGAACATAACTGGTGGTCCAGATCGATCGATTGCACTAAACCTCCTGATGCAAGTGGGAGCACCATAACCCATACCGCACCGAGAGTACTGGATCATTTCCCAAAATGAAGCGGATTGCATCGTGACTCAGCCACCAGGGATATCCCTGCTGGCAGGCACTGTGGGACCTACCGTGATGTTTTTATTTTATCCACGCCGTCCATCCGTTTTTCCATATCATTTTAGGGAATGTGCCCAAAATGGAAGAAGATCCCAAGCTCTAGCGGACCATACCACGGGAAAGAGTGGGGATGATGAAAGCCACCGTTGAAACTTTCCTAGGGCCCATCGTGATGTTTATTTTCCATCCAACCTATTCATAAAGTCACGTAAACCTGGATGAAGGGAAAACTCAAATATCAGCAAGATCCAAAGCTTTTATGGGCCCATAAAAAATTTAATTGTAGGCGTTCAGTAATGCTTTCTGTGGTGTGGTCCATTTGAGATTTGAATCTGCTTCATTTTTCATTTCAATGCCTAAAATGATATGAAAAAACATATGGACGGGGTCGATATTGAACACACATATTACGGTGGGCCCCGCGGTGCCTGCCACCGGGAACCCGCTTCCTTCTCAAATATGGCTTGTTCGTGATTTACTTCCTACCGACGTGTCACTTGTGTGTGACATGTGAGCCTTTCAAAAGATGGGCCACATCAAAGAGATGACCTGGGGAGCGCTCATTCGTCAGATGGGCTACAGTACTGAAATTGATGGACAGCCGATTGTGGGGCCCAGTTTATATGTATGCCACGAACCTGATGGGTGGATTGTTTTCCATTTTCGCACCAAATGGTATTCATGGCATGGCCCATCTCTTCCACGGCTCAGATGTTCCAATGCAGTGACACAGCAACGTATTTTTGCTGTATTCATCCGTACATGTCCCTGTGCAGTTCGTATTTGTGGAGAACAAGAACTTGAAGTCAACACTGTTGGAAGATATTGATGAGAGCCAGCTCCCAGAGATCTACGGTGGAAAATTGCCCTTAATTCCAATTCAAGACTCAACAGCTTAGCCCGCACCCCTTGAAACATTTGCACCTTTCTCCAGTGTATGAAACTAGTTCAGACTCGAGTATTTTTTCATAAGCTCTTCATCGAAGGAATTTGTCTTCTAAGTTCTAATGCTACCCATGCACGTGTCCTCCTTTAGAAATGTCCACAAACGTTGTAAAGGAGCTTTAACATACAATGTTTTTATGTAAAATTATTTTTTGCTAATGTACGACTTTGGTAGAAAATCTCAGCCGTGAGGATGGTGGGCCATACTATGAAGATCCCCTGAAGCTAAAAATAGGCATATTCCACTGATTACGTGGGCAACACACATGCGTTGAGTCGGACAATTGGGTATCCACTTATTTCGATGGTGCAGCCCTAATGAGCCATCTTTCTTTTCACCTATCCAACCATTTGCACGGATCGGATATTATAGGTATATTGACAGATCATAGGAAAGAAAGCGTTTTTTATTTTAAAGTTCCTGTACCACATTGCATGTGAACATTTCCCAAGCTCCTTCATTCGGACTAGGTGCGGCCCCGGCCTTTCTTAAGACGGTACGGCCCTTACCGTGACGCCCACCTTGATGTATCAATTGTAAATCCACTCGGTCCATCCGTTTGGAAAGATCATTTTAGAGAAGGAACCCAAAAAAAGTAGATAAAAACCTCAGGTGGACCCCACCGTAGGAAGAAGCATTCATTAGCCATTAAAAACTTCTGGTGGGGCTCAAATGTTTTGGATCAAGCCGATATTTGTTTTTTTCCTACATCCAGGTTTTTTTTTTTTAAAATACCTTTTCAACAGGTTGGATGGAAAATAAACATTAAGGAAACATTATGATGTGCCGCAGGAACTTTTTAACGGCGGGGTGTTCAATCACCACTGTTTCTTCTAGTATGATCCACCTGATATTTGAATCTACTACATTTTTTGGGCTTATGCAGTAAATATTCTGGAAATACGGATGGACGGTGTGGATATATAATAAATACATCAAGGTGGGCCCCACGGTAAGGGCCGCACCTAAGCTGCTCCCCCTTCATACCATTAAAATCAGATGTCTTGCATGGGAGAATTTTATTTTATTTTATCTTTTATTTTGCCCCTGTTAGCTTGTTAGTACACCCCACTGTCAGCTTGCTACTACACCCCACTGTCAGTTCACACTTCACTGTTAGCCACCCCTACTAGGGATCGATACCAAGACGTCAGATGTCTTGCATGGGAGAATTGAATTCATGCATCATGCAAGCTAAGGGACCGCTATTTGGTCGTAAAGGCTGTTGGTGGGTCGTATGACGGTGATGCCAGAAATTTCTTCCGTGTTAGAAGATTTTAATAATCCAATCCGTAGCCAAAAAATAGAGAGTTGAAAACAAATACACCGACAGTTTGGGAAAAAGGCCACATTGGATGGACATGATCTTTCCATCTGAATCGTTATCGTCCATGCCTCATCTAAGGTGGGCCCAATCTGGCAAACGGTCTGGATCAACGAACCATGGGCACCACTTTTACCAACGGAAAATGTTAGGCTGGCTCCCACTGAATACTTGCATTAGCCCAAAGAAGGTTTCAGTAGTGGTTGTCTCCGTCACTACTATTTCCTGTAGGGTTTATGGCGATACCACCAAAAAAATTATTTTTTCTGGGTCCTTACTCTTACCCGGCTGGTAGACTCCATGGAGTTTCAGCACCGGGTGAAGGGTTCGAGTACCCACACTGGTGAAATCCCACGGTGTGCGTGTGGGGTGTGTGTACGTGTGGTGTGAGTGTGTGGGGGTGTGTGTGCGTGTGTAAAAATAAATAATTAAAAAATTAAAAAATTAAAAAAAAAATTTACTTTTTCTACTTACATTAGCATATAAGTGATTTATTTTGGATAAGTAACTTTGGTTTAAGATTAATTATAAGTAACTTTTTTACTTAAATGTACATAATGACTTTAATTTTTTATTTTTTAAAAACTTTTTTACTTTTTTATAAGTTGTTAAAACGAGATACTATAAGAAATGAAAGAAAGGAGTAACTAATAAGCATGTTGTTTGACAAACATACTTATCTTTTTAATAAATAGAAAAATTAAAATAAGATACTTGAGAAATAAGTAAATTATCTAAGCAACCTAGAATGGATTGGGTACTCAGTAACCCAGTACACTTAGCCTACTGAGTAAACTCTATAAGGTTCAACATAATTTATGCATTTTATCCCATCCATTTTATTAAATAATTTTAGTGCTTGAGCCCAAAAATAAAGCACATCTAAAGTTTAAATGGACCACACCACAAGAAATAGTGTGAATTAAATGTCTAACGTTAAAAATTTCTTTGGGGCCACAAAAGTTTTGGATCAAGCTTATATTTATGTTTTCCCTTCATCCATACATATATGATATTATGAATAGTTTGGATGACAAGTAAATATCACTGTGGGTCCATAAAGGTTTCAATGGTGGAAATCATTATTCCCGCTGTTTCTTATGGTATGATCCACTTGAGATTTGGATATGCTTAAATTTTAGGCTAAACCCTTTAAATGAGTTGAAAAAATGGATAGACAATGTGGATAAACCGTGTACATTCATGGTGGGCCCAATTGAGTTTACTCGTACGATAAGAGCGTACTGAGTAACTCAGTACGCAATTCGATTCCAGTGCTCATATGATGCAAATAGGTGTGTACACAAACCGAGGTAGCTCAGTTAGCTTGCTCGACTCTACTTGAAAAAGCTCAATTCGACTCGGTTTGAAGTTGAGTTCGAGCCAAGTCGAGCTGATTTTTTGAGCTCGAAAATGAGTTCGAGCCAAGTTCGAGCATACCCTAGCTTGACTCGACTTAGATCGAATCCAGCTCGAATCTAACTCGAATCAAACCAGTTTGGTGACTCAGTTACTTTGTCATTGATGTTGCTCACCAACTGTGTGATAAAATGACTCAACGAAATGTGGCTAGTGGCATTGAAGGTATATACATGAAACAAACACTCTTTTTCTCTTTGTTTTTTTTGGTTTTTATGTTGCTTAAAAGGTATTTGAGAAAATACTTGTAAAACTATTGCTTCTGTTTGTAAACTAGTGAGATTTTAAAATTGCAGTTCAGGTGTTTGTGGAAATGCCTCAATGGCGAACTCGGCTCGATCTTGGCTCAAACTCGGCCCAAGCTGGCCCGAACCAAGCTGAGCTAGCCAGTCAGGCTCAAGGACCGAGTCGAGCCAAGTTTGATCTGAGGTCAGCCAGTGACCGAGCCGAGTCGAGTTGAGGCCAGCTCGACTTGGTTCGACTTGATGTACACCCCTAGATGCAAATGCCGCTTTAGAGACCCACTCAACTTTTCAATCAGCCTGATTTTCAGGCTCATGTTATAACATGAGCATTTGCTGCTTATCGAAGAAGTGGAATCTTGGTGGGCCCACTGAGTTTTTTGCTGCATGGGCTCCCTACTACAAGTGTTGCAGGAAATTCCTCTCCATGATTGGGTCCCACCTTAATCATTCGGACGGTTGTACAAGTGAACGCGGCCTTGGATTGCCTATGGCCTAAAAACCATCTTCATCAGATAATCTTCGACCAACATGCACCGTTAGACTTCAAATCAGCGGACTAGAAAAGTTTCCGGCAACGGTCTGCGTCATATATTCAGTCTGAGTCATTCATGGAATGTGAATGTAATGAATTTGCTTAAATCAAGTATTTAATAATCATAAAATGTCATCAACAGCCGTCTTAGCTCAGCTGGTAGAGCGCATGGCTTTTAACCATGTGGTCGTGGGTTCGATTCCCACAGACGGCGCGTATATGTTTTTTTAGTTTTTTAGGTCCACCTTCATCCACTTCTCATGTGCTGAAACATGAACGGTCCAGATTCCAGACCCCTGATTTGGTGGGGCCCAGGCCTGAGTATCATATAACTCCCTATCTGTTTTACTTGTGGTTAGGGGTGTACAGTGAGTCCAATCGAGTCGAGCTAGCCTCAGCTTCACTCGGCTTGAACACTAGCTAACCTTAGCTCAAACTTGGCTTGGCTTGGTCCTCGAGCTTGATTGGCCCGCTCGGCTTGGTTTAGTCAATAACTCAGGTCAACTCAAGTCAAGTTCGAACTAAGATTGAGCCGAATTTGTTATTAAGGCATCTCTATAGACACCTGAATTGCAACTTTACAATTCCATTGTTTATAAAACAAAGGCAATAATTTTATAGGTGTTTTATCAAATACTTTCTAAGTAACAAAAAAATATAAAATAAAATAAAATAAAGAGAAAAAAAATATTTGTATAATGTACATACTTTGCTTGTCATCGGCCAAACCTTCCTTATCACTAGCCAAACCTTCTTTACCACCAGCTACATTTGGTTGAGTCATTTTATCAAACAGTTGGTGAGCAACATCAATGACAAAGTAACCGAGTCGCCAAACTGGTTCGATCCAAGTTCGATTCGAGCTAGATTCGATCCGAGTCGAGTCAAGCTAGGGTCTGCTCGAACTCATTTTCGAGCTCAAAAAATCAACTCAACTCGGCTCGAACTCAACTTCCAACCGAATTGAATCGAGCTTTTTCGAGTCGAGTTGGGCGAACTAACCGAGTTAGCTCGGTTCATGTACACCTAGAGCTGGGCAATCCTGACCCGATCCGGTGGATCCGACCCGATCTGACTGCCTAGATCGGTACGGTTCGAGTAGGGTAGTTCAGATCCGAAAGTATTTCAGGTCAAGTTCGAATCCATACCTACCTGGACCGACCCGATCCGATTGAATCCGATTCAATCTGATCCAACCCAATCCAGAGATGTATGTGTTTCATCCATTCCGTTCATCCATTTTAAAGATCATTCTCAGGCTTTATACAAAAAAATGATAGGGATATAAATCCTAGGTGGACCACACCACAGGAAAACAATAATGATTGGATATCCACCATTATAATCCTCGTAAAGCCCACTGTATTATTTATTGGACATCTAATCTGTTGATTAAGTCATAAGGACCCAAATGAAAGGAAACAATAAATATCAGCTTGATCAAAAACTTTTATGGCCTCTAAAACATTTTTAATAGACAACGTTCATTCAACATTGTTTCCTATAATGTGGTCTACGTGAGATTTCGATATACCTCATTTTTTTTCTCATAAATAAAATCATCTATAAAAATAGATGAAGGGCATGGATGAAAAACATACATCATGGTGAGGCCCACAGATCACTGACCACCAGCTAGTGGCCTGTGGCAAGCGGATTAGCTAGTGTTTCTAGTATAGGTACTGGCATCTGATGCTCCACGAGCTCGGAGTTGTACAAACGGTTCAAAGGAGATTAAAGTTATATGGGCCCTACAGTGATGTATTTATTATATTTATATTGTTCATATATTTTTAGAGAAAATTATTATAAAGAATTATCCAAAAAATAAACAATATCCAAAGATCATCAGAACCACAACACAAATAACAACAGAGAATGATTTTCACCATTAAACAATTCGTGTGGTCCACTTGATAGTTAGATCTATCTTATTTTTTATCTCAAGCCTTAAGACGAGCTCGCCAAATGGATGGATGGTTTAGATATAACACATACCCCATGATCAGACCCACAAAACTCGCAAACGCCCCGTAAAGAAGTCATCATGTGACGTTGTGTTTGCTTGCATGAAAAGCAAGCCATTGCATTTCGTGCAGTGCACCGTGCACGTCAAGTCCAGGTCTAATAAAAATAGGTATATGGTATATTGAAAGTCTTCCAAAGCCATGTGAAGCCCACCTTGATGTATATATTTTATCTATGCCATTTATCCCTTTTGATATATTATTTTAGACTATAGGCACAAAAAGTCTGTATATTAAAGGCTGAACTAGACCACACCACATGAAACAGTTGAATTAAAGTTCATACGATCCGAATCATACCCAATCTGATATGACTCGGTTTTCTGACCAAGTTGGACTGGGTTCGAGTTAGGCAAACCATGCATCAGATCGGTCCGAGTCTGGTAACCCAGATTAGGTCTTGGATCAAATCGTGTTCGGGTTAAACCCTTGGGAATTCGGATAGGATCGGGTTGGATGTAGTCCGATCCGACCCGAACCTATGCCCAACTTTATGTAGTACACCCTTACTTGTGATATGCTTCGTCCACTTCTCATGTTTTGAAATATGAACGGTCCAAATTACCAGGTCCATCGCGGTGAAGGAGAGCAATAGAATCAAATTAATTGGACAATTGTAACAGTCCATTTCACATCCATTATTGGGAATGGATGTCATCTAGGGACAGACAACCATCCAAGAGATACTCGCCGCATGAGTACATTATGTTTATTGATGGGGGAGAGCCAAAAGATTATTCTGAGGCCCTAGTCGATAAGCATAAAGAGGAGTGGTTGAAAGCTATGCAAGAGGAGATGAAATCCTTGTATAAGAACCACACCTATGACATAGTGAAACTTCCTAAGGGCAGGAAAGATCTGAGCAACAAGTGGGTGTTCAAAAAGAAGGTTGAGCAGAAGAATTCACAGATGAGGTTCAAGGCCAGACTCGTGGTAAAAGGGTTCGGTCAGAAGAAAGGCATAGACTTCGAGGAGATATTCTCACCAGTGGTGAAGATGACATCTATACGGGTGTTGCTTGGGTTGGCGGCTAGCATGGATCTGAAGATAGAGTAGTTGGACGTTAAAACTGGTTTTCTCTATGGTGACCTGGAAGAAGAGATCTACATGCACTAACCAGAGGGGTTCGAAGTCAAGGGCAAGGAACATATGATGTGCAGGCTGAGGAAGAGCTTGTATGGGCTGAAACAAGCTCCACAGCAATGGTACAAGAAGTTCAATTCGTTCATGTTACAGCATGGGTATGACAGAACGGAGTCGGACCACTGAGTGTTCATGCGCAAGTTCTTAGATGGTGATTTCATAATTCTGCTCTTATACATTGATGACATGCTCATAATGGGAAAGGACATCAAGAAGATCGATAGGCTGAAACAGGAGTTGGGCAAGTCTTTTACGATGAAAGACTTGGGTCTGGCTAAACAGATCCTAGGAATAGAGATAATCCGTGACAGAAGCAGCAGAAAGCCTTGGTTGTCACAAGAGCGGTATATTGAGAAAGTCCTAAAGTGGTTCAATATGAATGCAACGAAGCCAGTCAGTACTCCACTGGATGGTCACTTCAGATTGAGCGACAGGCAGTGTCCCAAGACGAAGGCAGACGTGGAAGAGATGCAGAAGATACCCTACGCGTCAGCTGTAAGAAGTTTGATATATGCTATGGTGTGTACATGCCCAGACATAGCATATGTGGTTGGTGTTGTCAGACGGTATCTTGTCAATTCTGGCAAAGAACATTGGGCAGTCGTGAAGTGGATACTGCGGTATCTAAGAGGCTCATCCAGGTTGAGCCTATGCTATGGTGACGGAAAACCTGTGATAGAGGGCTACACAGATGCAGATATGACAGGTGACATAGACTCCAGGAAGTTTACATCGGAGTTTATGTTCACATTTGTACGGAGAGCAGTTTCTTGGCAGAGCAAGCTACAGAAGGTCGTAGCATTGTCGACGACAGAGGCCGAGTACATTACAGTCACAGAGACATGTAAAGACATGTTTTAGATGAAGAGGTTCGTACAGGAACTTATCCTGAAGTAGGAGGAGCACGTGGCGTGCTATACACTTGAGCAATAATCCAAGTCAGCATTCCAAGTCGAAGCACATAGAGAATCAGTATCACTGGATTAGGGATACTTTAGAACAGAAGATGTTACACCTTGAGAAGGTCCACACGGACGATAATGAGTTAGACATGATAAACAAAGCTTTTCTCAAGGGCAAGTTTGAGGTTTGTAGAAATCAGGCTGGCTTGAAGAAAGTGGATCTCTCCTGGGTCAAAAAGGGAGAGATTTGATGAGTTTTTTGACCCATCTTCGACCAGTCCAGAGCCCTGCTCGACCGGTCGTGGGTCGGTGTTCGACTAGTCGTGGGTTGCACGACTCAAAGTCCAGTGAGTGTGGACTGTTTTTTCAAGGGGTGTTCGACCGGTCGAAGGCGGCCTTCAACCGATCGAAGGAGGTGCTCGACCGGTCGTAGGATGCCCACGACATCCTACGACCGGTCGAACCTACGCAGATTCGTTCCGTGATTTTGCGCGGATTTCGTGTCCCAAGTCCTTTCGCAACCAGGATGCGGAAAGAAATTTCTAAAAACTATAAATTGGGGTTTTTTAGGATTTTTTCATGACAGAAAAATCATAAGAGGGTTTCCTAAAGGATTTGCAAGGGTTTTGCTAAAGGGTTTAGGATGAGAGAGTGACAGAAAAGAGAGAGAGAGAGGAAGCTTGTGGAAGGGAGCCGTCGTCTCAGCACTTTTACGTCCTTGTGATCGGTGAGATCCCTCTGTTTTCTTTTATTCTCTTATTGTTCATCCACTCCTGCGTGAGTGACGAAGGTTGTAAACGTTCTACTTCATAGTGGATTGTTGATCTGGACGAGGTCCCGTGGTTTTTACCTCTTTGAGATTTTTCCATGTAAAAATCTCTTGTGTGGTGTGTGATTGTTGCTTTGATTTATTTCATTGCATTGTTATTCCATAATTCTGGTTTGTTCTGGAGGGATAGATCCTAAGGTTTTGTGCAAGGCCTCCAACAAAGTGGTATCAGAGCGCTAAGTTCATTGAACGGGTAGGATCGGTTTGGAATTATGACAGGTGGCTCATCAAGGATGATCAACCTCAATGGTTCTAACTGGACCATATGGAAGGCTAAGATGGAGGACTTACTTTATTGTAAGGATCTATATTCTCCAATTTTAGGCATATCAGTAAAATCTAAGGATATGTCTGATGATGATTGAAAGAAGTTGGACCGAAAGGTGGTGGGGTTTATCAGACAATGACTGGATGATTCTGTATTCCACCATGTGTCTACGAAAACCTCAGCCGCCAGCCTATGACTGAAACTACAAGGGCTGTATGAGAAGACGACTGCCAGTAATAAAATTTTTCTGATAAGGTGACTTGTGAATTTTAAGTTCAAGGATGGTGATTCTGTGGCCGAGCACATGAATGAGGTCAGCAATATACTGAACTAACTCTCTTCTATGAAGATGATCTTAGATGATGAATTGCAGGATTTACTATTGCTTAGTTCATTGCCTAACAGTTGAGAGACATCGGTGGTGTCTCTAAGTAACTCTGCGCCAGACGAAAAGATATCCATGAAACAGGTTACTAGATGTCTCTTCAATGAAGAGACAAGGAGGAAGTCTCAGGGGTCTACTCAGCAAGAGGCACTTGTGACACAGGAACGGATGAAAGAAAAGAACAAGAAGGGCGGAAAAGCCCGAGATAAATTAAGAAGCAAGTCGAGTAACAGAAAAGATGTTGAATACTAGAATTGTGGTAAGAAGGGTCACTATAAGCATGAATGTCGTAAGGCTAAAAACGAAAAGAAAGAAAAATGAAAGAAGAAGGAAGATGAATCTGATTTTACTGCGGTCGCTTTAGATGGCGACATTGTTATTATTCTTTCAGTAGATCACGATGTATGTCTCACGGCTACGAGTTAGGACACCGACTGGGTGATTGACTCAGAAGCTTCTTTTCATGCGACTCCACGCAGGAATTTCTTCACAAGCTACAAGTCAGGTGACTATGGGACCATGAAGATGAAAAATTCTGGCTTATCGAAGATCGTAGGGGTCGGTGATATTTGTGTGAAGACCGATGTGGGCTGCACATTGGTTCTCAGGGATGTGAGGCATATCCCAGACCTTCACCTCAACTTGATGTAGACGGGAAGGTTGGATGATGATGGCTATGAAAGCCGGTTTGTTGGTGGGCGTTGGAAGCTCATCAAGGGTTCGTTGATCGCAGCCAAAGGAAAGAAGTGTTGCACCCTGTACAAAGCAAGTGTCAGTGTATGCAAGAGTGGGTTGAATGCAGCGGAAGATTCAGCTATAGACATGTGGCACAGGCGTCTAGGCCACATGAGTGAAAAAGGCTTCAGCTACTAACGAGGAAGCGGCTCCTTCCAGATGTGACAGGTACACCTCTCAAAACCTATCTTGATTATTTATCAGGGAAACAGCATAGAGTTTCATTTGTTAAAACTGTTTCTTATGTTAATAAAGTATATGCATTAGATTTGGTTTATTCTGATGTTTGTGGTCCTATGAGGATAAAAACCTTAGGTGGGGCATTGTATTTTGTTACTTTTATAGATGATGCATTTGGGAGGGTTTGGGTTTATGCTTTGAAATCTAATGACGAGGTCTTTGGTGTATTTAAGTTGTTTCATGATATGGTCGAGAGAGAGACATGTAGATCATTGAAGTGCATCCGCACTGACAATGATGGTAAATACATTGGCGACTTTCATGAGTACTACAAGTCCCTGGGTATACGGCATGAACAGACAGTTCCCAAGACCCCCCAGCATAATGGTGTAGTTGAGCGAATGAATCGTACCATTGTTGAGAGAATCAGATGCATGTTATCCCGTGCGAAGTTTCCCAAGACGTTATGGAGAGAAACAATGCACACGACGGTGTATCTGATAAACAGGTCTCCATCAACCCCATTGAATGGAGAAGTACCTAAGAAGGTGTGGACTAGACAAGATCTATCGTACAGTCATCTCAGGGTGTTTGGATGCAGAGCATCCGTTCACGTACCGAAGGACGAGAGGTCCAAGCTCGATATGAAGATCAGACAGTGTGTGTTCTTAGGGTACGGTGATGAAAAGTTTAGTTACAGATTGTGGGATCCGACCGAGAAGAAGCTCGTCAGGAGCAGAGATGTGGTTTTCTTTGAAGATCGGTGTATTGAAAACATTGGTAAGCTAGAGAAGAATCAGCCTAGTTCAGGTGAGCTAGATGACATGGATCCGGTTATTCCTCCTATGGTGCCTGATGATGGGGGAGTACAGCGAGGTGCAGAGGACAAGGGGATTCCTACAGAAGATGGATCGGGGAAGCAGCCCCCACTTGATTCACCTGTTGAGTCACAAGTAAGGAGGTCATCTAGGGACGGACAGTCATCCAAGAGATACTCGCCGCATGAGTACATTATACTGACTGATAGGGGAGAGCCAAAAGATTATTCCGAGGCCCTAACCGATAAGCATAAAGAGGAGTGGTTGAAAGCTATGCAAGAGGAAATAAAATCCTTTTATAAGAACCACACCTATGACATGGTGAAACTGTCTAAGGGCAAGAAAGCTCTGAGCAACAAGTGGGTGTTCAGAAAGAAGGTTGAGCAGAAGAATTCACAGACGAGGTTCAAGGCCAGACTTGTGGTAAAACAATTCGGTCAGAAGAAAGACATAGACTTCGAGGAGATATTCTCACAAGTGGTGAAGATGACATCCATACGGGTGTTGCTTGGGTTGGCGGCTAGCATGGATCTAGAGATAGAGCAATTGGACGTTAAAACTGCTTTTTTCCATGGTGACCTGGAAGAAGAGATCAACATGCACCAACCAGAGGGGTTCGAAGTCAAGGGCAAGGAACATATGGTGTGTAGGCTGAGGAAGAGCTTGTATGGGCTGAAACAAGCTCCACGGCAATGGTACAAGAAGTTCGATTCGTTCATGTTACAACATGGGTATGATAGAACGGAGTCGGACTACTGTGTGTTCATGCGCAAGTTCTCAGATGGTGATTTCATAGTTCTGCTCTTATACATTGATGACATACTCATCATGGGAAATGACATCAAGAAGATCGATAGGCTAAAACACGAGTTGGGCAAGTCTTTTGCGATGAAAGACTTGGGCCCGGCTAAACAGATCTTAGGAATGGAGATAACCCGTGACAAAAGCAGGAGAAAGCTTTGGCTGTCACAAGAGCGGTATATTAAGAAAGTCCTAAAACGGTTCAATATGAATGCAGCGAAGTCGATCAGTACTCCACTAGATGGTCACTTCAGATTGAGCGATAGGCAGTGTCCCACGACGAAGGCAGAGGTGGAAGAGATGTAGAAGATACCCTACACGTCAGCTGTAGGAAGTTTGATGTATGTTATGGTGTGTACACGCCCAGACATAGCATATGTAGTTGGTGTTGTCAGCCGATATCTTGCCAATTCTGGCAAAGAACATTAGGCAGCCATGAAGTGGATACTGCGATATCTAAGAGGCTCGTCCAGATTGAGCCTATGATATGGTGAAGGAAAACCTATGATAGAGGGCTACACAGATGCAGATATGACAGGTGACATAAACTCTAAGAAGTTTACATCGGCGTTCATGTTCACATTTGCAGGGGGAGCGGTTTCTTGGCAGAGCAAGTTACAGAAGGTCGTAGCATTGTCGACGACAGAGGTCGAGTACATTGCAGTCACAGAGGCATGTAAAAAGATACTTTGGATGAAGAGGTTCCTACAGGAACTTAGCCTGAAGCAGGAGGAGCACGTGGTCTATTGTGATAGTCAGAGTGTTATACACTTGAGCAAGAATCCAAGTCAGCATTTCAAGTCGAAGCACATAGAGATTCGGTATCACTGGATCAAGGATACTTTGGAACAGAAGATGTTACAGCTTGAGAAGGTCCACACGGAGGATAGTGGGTCAGACATGATGACCAAGGCTTTGCTCAAGGGCAAGTTTGAGATTTGCAGAAACCAGGCTGGCTTGAAAAATGTGGATCTCTCATGGGTCAAAAATGAGAGATTTGATGGGTTTTTTGACCCGTCTTCGACCAGTCGAAAGCCCTACTCGACCGGTCGTGGGTCGGTGTTCGACCAGTCGTGGGTTGCACGACTCAAAGTCCAGCGGTGCGGACTGTTTATTCAGAGGGTGTTCGACCGGTCATAGGTGGCCCTCAACCGGTTGAAGGATTTGCTTGACTTGTCGTAGGGGGCCCACGACTGGTCGAACCTACACAGATTCTTTTCGTGATTTTACGCGGATTTTGTGTCGCAAGTCCTTTCGCAACCAGGATGTGGAAGGAAGTTTTTAAAAATTATAAATTGGGGTTTTCTAGAATTTTTTCATGACAGAAAAATCATAAGAGGGTTTCCTAAAAGCTTTACAAGGGTTTTGTTAAAGGGTTTAGGGTGAGAAAGTAATAGAAGAGAGAGAGAGATGAAGCTTGTGAAAGAGAGCTGTCGTCTCAGCGCTTCTACGTTCTTGTGATCGGTGAGATCCCTCTATTTTCTTTTATTCTCTTATTGTTCATTCATTCCTGTGTGAGTGACGAAGGTTGTAAACGTTCTACTTCATAGTGGATTGTTGATCTGGACGAGGTCCCGTGGTTTTTACCTCTTTGAGGATTTTTCACATAAAAATCTCTTGTGTAGTGTGTGATTGTTGTTTTAATTTATTTCATTGCATTGTTATTCTATAATTTTGGTTTGTTCTGGAGGGCTAGATCCTAAGGTTTTGTGCAAGGCTCCCAACAGCGCCTGCATTTGGTGCATCAATTCCAGCCAAGAATATTTAAAGATTTTTACCACTGTAAATCTCACCTTTTAAACCGTTGGACACACCATTTGCATACGAAAATACCTTGCTTCATAAGATCTGTATCATTAGTTTTATTGTTACAAGTACATACAACTACAAATATTTGAGCGAGCATAGTATAAATTTGAACGAACTACGAATGAAATTGAACAAGCCTAACATGAAATCAAGCAACGCTTACATGAAATTAAGCAAGCTTTAAATGAACTTAAACTAGCTTCAAATGAACTTGATGCTTACATGAAATTAAGCAAGCTTTAAACGAACTTAAACTAGCTTCAAATGAACTTAAGTGAGGCTAACATGAAATTGAGCAAGCTTCCAATGAAATTGAACCAGCTTCAAATAAAAATGAGCAAGGCTAACATTAAATTAAGTGACCTTCAAAGGAAATTGAATAAGCCTAACACAAAATTGAGCAATCTTTAAATGAAATTGAACGAGATTAACATAAAATTGGGCAAGGCTAGCATGAAATTTAATAAGGCTAGCATAAAATTAAGCGAGCTTTAAATGAAATTGAACAAGTCTAACATAAAATCAAGCATGGATAACTTGAAATTGAGCAAGGCTAACATGAAATTGGGCAAGCCTAACATATAATTGAGTAAGCTTCACATAAAATTCAACTGTTACTTGAACTAGCGTTACATCAATTTGTGAAAGTTCTCAATCGTATTTTTATGATATCTATGTCAAGTTTACGAATTGCTTGCGCAATTTCACCAATCATACACTGATAATTTCACCGACAAATCAAACAAATTGATGTGAAGTAAGACAAATGGACTGAGATAGATCCAAATCTCAAAAGTTTCATAAATTGCGGCCTGTAACCACTGGCTATTGGTGTATATATTTCATCGAAGTCGTCCATCCATTTTTTTCGTATCATTTTATTGCATAATCCGAAAAATGAGATAGATCCAATTCTCAAGTGGACCAAATCACAGGAAATTTGGTTGATCGAACGCACACCTCAGGTACAAAAGTTTTTGGCCAAGCTGATATCTGTTTTTCTCTTTCATCCAGGTGCGTGGACATTTAATCACTATTGTTTTCCAATGGTGGGATCCACCTGAAATTTAGATCTGTCTCATTTTTGGAATGAAGCCCAAAAATGATCTAAAAAATATCGACCAGTGGATAAAACATACAACATGGTGGGGCCCACAGAGCACCGACCAGTAGCCACCTGGATATTGGCAGCGCCAGTAGCCAATCCGCGTCCCCCCATGTAGCGTTCCCCGTATGGTATACATGATTGGTGGCCTTCATCTTTCAATGTGTCATGAAAATGAGTTTCACCGGAAATCCAGTCCATTGATATGTTGTGTTCCACCGTGGATAGAGTACTTCCCAGTTCCTACATATCTTATTGACAGGAAAATATCTAACCTTTCAGTTTTTGTCTCACCGATAGAGACGGCAGAGAAGAAAAGTATTAAAAAGTCCACGTTTAACTAAATATTCTAAGATTTTTCTCCACAATATTTAATCCAGTTGAATTTCAATCCGTTCTCATCCACGAAGAGACCTAATAGACGGTCTGGATTACCGATCCATGGGTATCGATCGTCAGAACTGAAAACAAGTGTACACTTTGCAAAGATGCGGGCCACGCATTGTATGATTCTCGGAAGCGGATTGCGTCCTACCCCGCCCGGATTATTATCCGTCCGCGCAGGGCCATATGGGGCCCACTGTGATGTAAGAATTTTATCCACGCCGTCCATACATATTTACAGATAATTTCAGGTAATTATAAAAAAAATTGAGGATAAATAATACTTAATAGGCCACAAATTTTGGATTGAACTCTTACCATTAAAAACTTCTTGGGAGCTGAAGAAGTTTGGAATCAAGCTTATATTTGTGTTTTCGCTTCATCCATGTATAAAAGACATTATGAATAGGTTGGATGGTAAAAAAACATCACGGTAGCTTCTAGAAAAGTTTCAACGGTGAGTGTCATTAGCACCGATGCTTCCTTTGGTGTGGTTCATTTGAGAATTGGAATTCCTAATTTTTTTATGTAATTATTAAAATGATTTGATAAAAGTGATTAACGGAGTGGATAAACTAATTACATCAAGGTGGGCTGCACAGAGCCCTGTCTGGACGGATTATTGTCCGGGCGGGGTAGCACGCAATCCGCTTCCGATTTTTGGCCTTGCTCAGTCATTCCACCAGCTTCAAAGCCACTCCCAGCTTCCCTCTCTTTTTTAGTTCATTCCCGCCATCGAGAGAGATGGAAGATCGTCGTCTCCGTTCTCACATCTCCCTATCTCTTTCCATGGAAGATATCCGAACCAAGCTCCTGCGAATCGTCCGCTGCCATGAAGAATCCAAAACTGCATTCCAGCAGCTCAAATTGCAGATCAAGATCAGCTTACTTGAAGTAGACTCTCTCTCTATGCTTCTCTGATATAATATCGAATTTTCCATGATTCTCCTGGATTCTCAGCAAGTCAAACAGATTGGAGACGTCTTTTCTCGGATATTTTTCGAATTTGGAGATTCGCGATGAAACTTCGCTGCATTTCTGTGATTCTAACCGAGAATATCAGATTTTGAAACTTCTCGAAAAAAAAAAAAAGTTTTGAATTTCGTCAGTTGATTTTATGAATTTTTTCTGATTTTTCAAAGAGATCAGAGATTGCGAGAGGATTTGTCCCAGAAATTCCTCCCATTTGAATTCTTCACCCATTTCCTTACATTTTGATATTTTCGAGACGTGTTCTTCAAAATTTCCCTCTTTTTTTTTTTGTCATGGAATTTCCTCAAATTTGTAAGTTTTCTCACGAGATTTTGATTTTATTTATTTATGTATTTTTGAAATTTATCATGATATATCCTTGAATTTTGAAATTCATCATGTGATTTGTCCAAATTCGTTCATTTCGTAACATAGAAAGGGAGATTTTTGTGCTTTGTACTTTAGAAATTGCGGGATCTTCGCAGGCAGAAGACGTGTTTGCGTCGCTTTCGATTCCTTTGATGAGACTCGTCGGTCTCAAGACCGAGGAAATGGCGGAAGAAGGAAGATCCACCCGCGTTCTCATCAACCCCGATTTTCAGAGCGTAATTCCTATCTTCCCATCCTCTGGAATCTGTGCTGTTACAACTGTTATTCTTATCATCCATGAAGGCTGCAGATCAACGGATCGGATTGCTTGCCTCCCATACATTTTATTTTCTACAATATGGCTCATGAGGCGGACAGTCCAGATCATCACCGTACGATGAGCCGGTTTTAAGCCTGGTTCCGGCCGAGCCTTAGGAACCGTGGGTTGGATCCGGCCCTAGTGTTCATGGGCTGGAATCGGACATGCGTTAGCCTATCCCAGCTTGACCTATTTGCCAACATGGCCACAGGGGCGTCTTCAAGCAGCAAAGTCCAAACATACGTGGCACATTCTGTGAGGGATCAGGGACGTTCGTAGGGTGGTCCCCACAGTGATGTCCTTGAGTACAAAATCAGTCATGCCCTATTGGGTGGGCCACACGCACGAAAATGGACTGTTAGAAAAATTACATCCACGATCAGCATTCACTGCTGGGCTTCACCTGATGAGTGGGACTGATGAATGTCTCTGATTCCTCACACGGGTATAATGGCACGTGTTCGTAATTGGCAATTCGAGATGGAATTAGCGTTCCTCTTCTCTTGCACACGTTTTTCTCCCTCCCTATGGGGATATGTAAGTTCACGCTCACCAGCCAACATATAGGGGCCATGATATGATGATCCAACCGTTGAAATGACTACCCTCAAATAGATGGATGCCCCCTGGAGATATCCAAAATTCAAAGATTTGAACCCTTTGATAGTGACCCACAAATCTGCATGTTGAGAGAAATATAGAATCGTCCAGGGAATATGCCATCCATGGTGGGGTCCATCATTTCAACATTGTTCAGCCCCACATGCACCAAGGTTAATTATATGGACGCCTATTGCATCCTACCTACTCCGGTCTCTAGCCATGAACGGGCAGTTCCGTGGGTGGGCCCACCGTGATGTATCTACTCATCCACCCCACCCATCACTTCTCTCGGATCATTTTAAGGTATGCTAAAAAAATGAGGAAGAACCAACACTCATACGGACCACACCAAATAATAAGCTTGGGTTGCATTAAATGCATGAAGTATTAAATACGAGGGTCATCTGTGGTGTAGTCACTTGAGCGTTGAATCTGCCTCATTTTTATTTTTATTTTAACTTTCTTTAAAAACTCTGAGTGAACGATGGACGGCGTGGATAAACAGATAGAACTGCCCTTGGCTAGAGACCAGTGGGGTAGGACGCAATCCGCATCCTAACTATATATTTGATGCTGAGTAAGGATTAAGAGCCGGCTGGGTGAGGGCCGGGTTAAGGTTGACCCTAGCCCAGCCAGGCCTGAACCCATGCCTAAATTTCAAGCCATAAACCAGCCCTCGGGCAAAGTTTAGTGGTCCAAGCCTTTGGCTCCTCCAGCCGGGCAGCCCTGCCCATTACCACTCCCACTGCTGAGTAGGACTTCTAATTCCTCTTCTTTTAGGCTCCGGAGAACAGTCGAAGTCTCCGACAGCATCGCAGAGGAAGCAAAGCCGGACATGAAAGCGCGACAAAAATCCACAGTGACTGTGATCATCAGCATCGAAAATCAGAGGTAAGCAGTCTCATTTTGGGAGGAATTGTGTGATACTTCACCGAGGATATGTAGTGTCCATCGAGCCTCACGTTCCTATATGTGGGGCCCACATCTTGGTGGTCTTGATTACTGACATGATGGTCATGTCATCGATGGACAATGGCCCAGAAGTCTCAATAATGAAATATGCACCACTAATTACCATTCAAAATGAACCAATTGGGTGGCAAGAATCATCCATGTAGGTGATTTTTCCACGTATGGGGTTTGTTTAACCCAGATAAATGATCGGTTCTGTCTAAAAATGATGGACTATGCCTCAAAAAATTTCCTTGATGGGATAATATTCTTAACCTTTCATTTTTAGCCTAGATAGATGGCCGGAATAAGTAGAAAATAGTCCACATTCAACTGAAAAATGCCATGGATCCCTGGGCTAACATTTGTTGTATCTCTGCTTAGCCACTCACACGTATATGCCAGAAATCCTATGAGATTAAAGTCGTCCTAATGAGGAAATTTTGGTGGCATTCCCCATTCATGGTGGACACAACATACCAATGGCCAGAAATTATGCAGGCCACCTATCACTTATGACCCATTATATCATTCCTGTTGTGGACCCACGCCATAAAATTCCAAGAGCCAAACGTATTTGCCCCACATTGCCATTGGGTCAGGTGCATGAGATTATGACATTACAACAATTTAGACTTCTTGTGACAAGTGAACTTGTTGCTAAAAACTTCAAAGTCGTCCACCCCTTCACTAATGAATTAAATATTTGTGATGACCCAATAACTTGTTGTAAATATAACTAATTAGCGACGACTTGCAATATCATCGCAAAAAAGTCTAAATTGTTATGGTGCGACGACTCGTCACGCTGGCTCCAATGCTCAAGTGGGAGCTTCAAATTAAGAGGGCCAAGATGGTTAGCAAGACCAAATTCGACACTGCGGGCCACCTAATGAGCCAGCCTACCTGATTTTTAGGCCAGCGCGCATTCTTGATGAGCGGCTCCGATCCCCTCACTGTGGTTAGCACGGCTGCGTGAGGGAACTGGACTTGAATGTTTGAAGAGTAAACGGTTTTCTATGATATATACAAGGATTATTATAGGATGCTTTGGGCCTAGAGCCGTTAAATCTGGATATGATCCCCAACTATTGATCCAGTGAGATATGCAAAAGACGGTGGATACGGTTCATTGAGCTAAATGATCAAATACGGGACTTTTCTCCCAGGCGAGTTCCATCATATAGACGGCTTAGATCATTTGAAACATGTCCACATATCCAATGGCTATGGTCCCAACGTCTACTACAAGACGACGTGATACAAGAGTTGTTGCGTAGTTCTCCATGCTAATGGCATGGATGCGTTTTAGCGTAGGAAGATAGCTACAGCTCTCGAGCTGAGAAGGCACGCAGAGAACTGGAAGAAAAGCAACGTCTCCGGCTCCATCAGCTCGTCTTCATACTCCGGCAGATCGAGAAGCTTGTGAATTCCCGCCAGGCGGCCATCCTACAGAGCCTCGACGACCGCCGTCTCTCCCTCCGCAGGCTCTTCCAGAAGGCCACCTACCTTTTCAACATCGGCCAACGAGACCAACCTATCGACCCAACGCTCATCGCTACATTCAAGCTCCTCCGGGCCACGTTCGAACACGTTGGCCTGACCCTTGGCTCGGTGGAGGAGGACGTGGAAGCAATGGTGCAGGAGCTAGCGGAGAAGATGTGCGAGCCCATGGCGGGCCATGTTAAGAGCCTAAGGGCTGACATGGAGAGGGGCCCGGCAGGCCAGCTTGTGGGCGTGGTGGAGGAGATGGAGTGGGCAGTGAGGGAGAAAGTAGCAGAGGCCGAGGTTGCGAGGAAGAGGGCGAAGGCGTCCGAGGAGGAGAAGGCTGAGGTGGTGAGGAGATTGAAGGATTTTGAAGAAAATGTGAGGAGTATGAAGGAATTCATTGGGCTGTTCATGGAAGCCAAGAGACGGGGGATGGAGCCTTCCACGGTTGCTCATAAGGTGCGCCTCCCTTCCTTTGTTATGGTTAACGTGCGCTGTCAGGAAGAGTTAACGGTGTTACGCTGTTTGGGCCACATGGGGCCCACCTATGAGCGATCTATTCCGTTCTTCTTGTGAGATCCACCGTAGATGGGAGATGCTGCAAATTACTTCCCTGATTCACGTGGATGTGAAGTCAGGAAAATTAATCATCACTTGGGCCACACATGTACACGAAATCTTATCCGTTGGTCAATTTATCTTGACCATTGACTTGTTTTGTATAGGTGTGGCCCACCTGATGTTCATAAGGGGGCTGGTGTTTTGTATATAGCTTCAACTTTCTGCCTGCCCAGCGGCTCTGATCTCCTACATGTGTCCCTCCTCCAGCGAGTGCAATTTGCATTCTCGACCACACGTGCTGCCATGAGCAGGTAAAACACCCAGGCTCTGTGGGGCCCATCATGTGGTGGGTGGAAGATTCACTCGTACATCAGGTTCACCTTCTCATGTTCACCGTACATTCCAAAATCATCCAGATACAAAACTCTTGTGGGCCATACCACTGGAGACAATGTAAAATCACCTATAAAACCTCTAAGATCACGCAATGCTGGCCCACCTGAATTTTGGATCTGACTGATTTTTGGAGTGACTGTTCATTCTGGTTAGGGGCACCTGATTAATGGGTTGGATGCAATACACGCACCATGGTGGAGCCTCACAAAATCCTATGGTTGGTGTCCACTGCGATGTGGTCCACCTGAGTTGTTGATCGGATGATTTTAAGCCGCATGGCGTAAAACTGTAATGGACAGTAGATGTGACACGCGCAAGGATTCCGTTTCTATGTGATGGTGGACCATCTCAGATGAACGGCCAGGACCAAAATCTCCCACTTCTGGCAAACCAATGGTCCCCATTCGACAACAAGCACTTTAATAACCATGGAGAGGATGTCTTGAGTTTGGATATGACCATCCAAGATGAATAGCTTCGATCTCCTCAAGGTGGGCCCCACCAATACGGTTGCTGGCCAATCCAGTACCGTCATTTTCTCAGCACAGCATCATATATTTGCTTGTCCCCAGCACGTGCCAGTATGCCACACGTGTGTCATATTGAAGCCGTTCATCACGCAGGCTCGAGAATTAAGCCGCTTCGCTCATCAGGTGGTCCACACTGGTAAAGCAAAGCCAACATTCAACATTAAACCAACAAATGTAGCCCACCCCATGAAAGGGTTGGCCCTCATTTTCAGGCTAGAATTACATTCATCGTGGATCCACCGGATGAACGTCTAGGATCCGGCACATCCCTTTGGCACGTGTGGTTCGTCGACCTTTAACCTCAATTTACTTTCATCTCTTTGGATGAAGCTCTTGGCAATGGAGAAAGATCAAAGAGCTGATGACAAGCTGCTGTGGAATATATTGAATCAGAAGAAGCAAAGACAACAAGAAGCCAGCCCTGTGGGGCCCACGCTTCTCTACTCT
The DNA here is from genome assembly GCA_037074715.1 of Magnolia kwangsiensis. NCBI lineage: Eukaryota > Viridiplantae > Streptophyta > Magnoliopsida > Magnoliales > Magnoliaceae > Magnolia > Magnolia kwangsiensis. The sequence continues at coordinate 166,191,513 of CM073574.1, read as the reverse complement.
CCCCAAAACAACACATTAGCCAACGTTAATCGCGTCGAATCCTACCGCAAAAACAACCCCCATGGAGATGAGAACTTGACGATTGACCGTCCATCAAGGAAGAATGACACGCAGACTCCGAGACCGGTCATCATTAGCCCCAGGCCCATCACTAGGAGCTATTCGCGCACGTTCGTTCGGGAGACCCAGCGTGCTGGCCCATCGTTGCCGCAGTTAGGTCCTTCGCCTTCCTCAATCGATCCGAACAGCAGCAGGTCCCACAAACACGGCCCCCCTTCCACTCGGTCTACCAAAGGTAAGCTGTACTCATGATGTGATCATCAGATTCTTGGGTTGTTTTACTAATTAGATGATTGCAAGACGGTTTCACGGACGGATCAGATGATTTCTGATAATGAGAAAGAAATCCGCAAAAAGGTTGGAATGCATACACGCACGGGTGAATCTAGCGTGCTAGAAAGCACCAGGATTTATGTGCCACAAAAGGTTTGTATCAATCTGTTTTTTTTATATCCATGCAGCTTCATCTGTTTTTACATCTCATTTTAGTATGAGATCCAAAATCATAAGAAGTTCCAATTCTCAGGTGGCCCGTACCAAAAGAAACATGGATGAATAATCATTAAAAAACTTTTTATGGGCCACAAAAGTTTTGGATCAATCTAATCTTTCTATATTCAAGATCTTCTTGACATTATGAAACCCTACGATGGGCCCTTTGGAAGTTTCAATGGTGAGGCACTCAATCACCACCGTTTCTTATGGTGTGGTCCAAATGAGATTTGGATCTGCATAATTTTTCGTATCCCGTTCTAAAATGTGATGAAGAAATGGATGGACGGCGTGGATATACAACACATCATCAAGGTAGCCCCACGGTAGGGGTAACACTCACTATGCTGTTACCCTGGTAACACCTAATCTGCTCCCTGTCGACGGGTCCATCCGTTTTAACAGCCCTTTGGACTGCACCAAAGGAAACAGTGGTGACTGAACGCCCCCCATCAAAAACTTCCTGGGGCCCCTTGATGAATGGGGCTTTCAATTCCTTTCAAAGGTGGAGAGAGAGAGAGGGGACTGAGGCCCCAGATTTTTAGAGTTGAAACCATTGAATCTTTCTCATCGTTGCTCTTACACTTTAAATTTTTTCCGTGCCTCTCAGTCAAAATTCTATTTAAACTATAATTGTTCTTTCCCCATTTATTAGATAAGGTACACCACACTGATATGAGGTCCACTAGACACCCCTCACCTCAATCTCAACCATTCATGTTCTTTATCTAAACACAAGTGCCACATGTGCCTTATGTGGTAAACTTCTAACACCCACTTACCACGATCCTAACAAAACCATGATTCACATAATTAAGAAATAGAGATTAGGAAAATGGGTGGTAAGGTTATGTTAGTTTACTTTAGTCCAGCATTTGGAAATGGGGATAGAAGGGAGTTAAATAGGTAATAGATAGGTAAGGAGTAGAATACCGGAATCTTCCTCGTCTTTATATAAATAATAGGTATGAAGGGAGTTTAAAACCCATTAAAACTATCTTCCCACTGCTCCGCGTGCTTATCACCGCTGTAACATTCCACCCCTTATGCAGAATATCTGGAGCTATCACATTGCCGTGGGGCCCATTGGTTTACCCGATTACATTCTTTAGTTTTTAGGTCAATTCAGACCATTGATCGATGAGGCCCACCTTATAGAGATCTTACATGTTAAACAAACTCTATTTCAACACTGAAATCATGCGTGAGTACGCATGTGGTGTGGGTGTAAACGTTTTGTTCATGGAGACTCATGACTAGAGACTTGATTATTTGTATTATAGATCTGTCGAAAGGAGTTGTGCTTGGGCCCAGGGCTAGACCCGCCAGCTAATGAACAAAACAAAGGAGTTGTGCTTGGGACCGGGGCTAGACCCACCAGCTAGATACTCATGCCCAATTATTTCTAAAGAAAGCCTGGCTCCACCGAAATTCTTCTCTCCACAGACAGCAGGCCTATGTGCAATCCGCGCTGTTCATCTGGAATTTATATGTTGTGGACGGAAACCCATGCTGGCCTGGTCATTAGGGAGGCTACTTGCGTAAATGGAAGGATAGAAGATGGATCCAAAGTCCACTTTCATTTCTGTGTGAGCCTCACGGGAGACCCGTACAACCGTTTTGAGGTCCACCAGACGTATCTAGGACAAAAAATGAGAGATGTGGTAGTCTATTCTCTAAAATATGGAATAATTAGAGGTTGTAACTAGGTGGCCCACACATGGGACTGATCAGGCCGGGGATCGTTCAAGTCTACACCTTGAACTGTATGCCCAGCCCATTTGCCCCTAGGTATTATTCAAGATTTTAAGGCTAGGATCTTCCAATGTGGGCCACATCATGCACCAGTTAAATGGATGGTTTAAAAATAAAATAAAATAAAAAAGATGATAAACAATACATATTATTATATTAACGTGGGTATGGGCCAAGGCATGCTCATGATGGTCCTGTCTGATGAGTGGCTACACCAATCCCCACTATTAGCCGTCTTCAAGACCACCCAAAAATCATACTCACTGAGCCCTCTTCGTGCATGGTCATCTCTTGGTGATGGTAACCATTCATCTAGTGAGCACAGTTGTAGATGATCTATGGTGCAGAAATTCTACCCTGTCCGTCCATTTAAAGGGTTTACGTATGTAGGATGGGCACCTTTTTGTTTTGACTCGATCCGTTAGTTTATAGGCCACACAATAGGACTCACGGGCACTAAGATTTTAGCATCAGGTGATCCCATAGTGTATCATACAGGATGAACGACTCATATCAAGATCGAGGCGCACCAGCAACACCTACTTCCCTCCCTACTAAGGCATTATAAGTGTTAATGCAGAACTCGGTCGCCTGTAGTATTTACAGGTATGTTAAAATTGACTATGCAACTAGGCAAATATGTTAGAACTAATGATATATATGACTGAGATTGGGGAAGAGTGGTCGTCTATTTAGCCACTTGCAAGATGTTTAAAATGATCAGGCGATTATAAGAGGGTAGGGTTTTGAGAATGGGTTACACCTTACATTCCATACAAAAGGACTTTCAAATACAAAAATAAATAAAAAGAAAACACTTACAGTTAACCGCAAGGAGTAATTGTAAAAACACATTTTCGAGAGAACTGTTTGTATTGCAATATAAGATGGTCTAACGTATGAGCATAGACTTGAATTATATACACCGATTATAACTAAAAGATTACTACTACTCATAATGTAAGATTAGGCTACTAGTTATGCTAAGGAACGTAAATGACTTATTATACTAAAGAACGTATAGGATAATTAAAATATAGATTTGATTTGTTTGATTGAGTTGGTACGAGATATTTTGCTTCATTAAAATCTTTTGTTATTTGTAGATCTCCTTGTGATAGTCATCTAAAATACTTCTTCCTCACGTTCAATCGGTGATAACAATCGCTTTATCCTCCTCTTGAACTTCTCGGTCACATTCCATCCACGGATGATGCATATTACCCTTATCAACGTCAGTTGTATTTTTGTGAACAACAATTCAAATATCTCCGTGAATCTTGCACATGTTGTATATCTCTCGTGCAATGACATGTGTCTTTTTTTTTTTCTTTTTTTCTTTTTAATTGGCTCTTCTTGAAAACAGGGAGAAAAAAAAACGTACAACAACAAGATCCCATGATGCATGGAGGACCTGTTGGGTTCTAGGCTAAGTCTATCATGGACAGGCCTGGGTTTAATTTCTAGGTCATAAACTGGACGGGTTGACTATGCCGTCGTTGGGTCCATCGAGGGGTAACGGATGTATATAGTTTCATGATTTCTAAATGGATCTGTCTTCAGGAATGACCCGTGTCATATAATCAAATTTCAATAATATATACAGCAATGGATGTTTTGATCATGCTTTTGAATGATCGACTGCGTAGAAGCTTTCCAACTAATTGATGCAAATCCTTTAATCCAGGAGGTCCCTTCTCGGTCATCATGGATGAAGGAATTTCTAGGGTTATGGAAAACACAGAGATCCACTAAGGCAGACCATAAAGAGAAGGTGATAATACACGGTATTGATGAAGGATGGAATTAAGAGAGAATAATCTCTCTCTCACTCGTCTCGCTTCTCTTTATGACGAAATGTCCAAATGGTTGACGCCTAAGCCGCTTTCTCTTACGGTATAAATTTTTTCGGCAAAATTCTATATGCTTTATGGTGAAGGAAGTTTGATATTCTATCGCATGCACATGTTTATAATTTAATCCTTCCATTATTTAAGTCATCCATTATAGATTCAGATCCTATGTTGATTAAACAGTAGACCACTAGATCATTATTAAGTACGATTGAAATAATTTTAATGGTTAAAACAAAATTTTAAATGGTTGGAAACCTTTTAAAGCTGATTGAAACCTAACAGTAAAATCGCTTGAATAGTATATAATCTATTTCAATTTATTTCTAAATAAGTCACATGATAAACCAAATTGATCTATTATTGGCTCGTACAAAATTTAATGAATTTTAATAGACGTACCGATGTACCTTTGATGGACGTACCCAATGTCATCCACTTTTAATAACCTTAGAAAACCTCATAAAGTGAGTTAAAGCCCCTCAATTAAGATTTAAGAACCATTCACACCCTTAGATCTAAGCATTGATTAATTTATGCACAACATTAAATCTTTCATCATGCAATCACAGTTTAGGCTAATGGGTCATTAGACTATTGACTTGATTTTCAATCCACCAATGTAAATGTCCAAGAATAAGGCACAACATACACCAAGTCAGCTCATAATGGTGGAGACTTTCCATACCAACGCAAGTCAATCCTTTCACATAGGATAACCATGGATTTCCATGAATGATGTCAGCTAATGTGTCTCAAGCATCTATGTTGGCCATGACTTATCAGGTTACTGAGATTAATGAAACACAACTCTCCTCAATTGATGACCACTGTATTCACTCTCAAACTCCCAAGGATTAGAGGATGTAATTCCCACACAATCCATGACATGTATGATTAAGGTAATAATAGATTTATCAAAGGCATATTACATATGTTTAAGAGGATCTATGGTCATTAAGATCAATGACTGAGATTATAGGATCGAGTGCCCATGTGATGTGGGTGCACTTGTGAACATGGTTGTGGGTGGGTGTAAAAAAGAAAAGAAAAGAAAAAGATCAATGATTGAGATTGACCTAATCACATCCATACGGGCAATGGGCGCATGCATATTGGTTTTATAGGACATCACTTCCAATAACTTCATTATGGGCCCCAACAAATAAATAGGCCAAGCACGATCATGGATTTAATGGCATTATCAGTCAAAGGCAACACCCACCTAGGCTTGGGTCTAAGCTCGGTTACATCTATCACATTTGAGCTTGGGCTCAACTATTAGGTTTGCCAAATAACAGTGCATAAAACACCTAAGCTTTATCGGCCCCACCATGTTGTATATATAAATTCACTTTGTCCATCAGATTAGAACTTTTAAAATATAGCTTAATAAAAATCTCCAATGGGCTTGCTCCTAAAACCTCTTAAGTTCACTTTGTGTGGCCTACTTGAGTTTTGGATTAGTGTTAATTTTATTTTATCTTCGACCTAGTGAGTTACATCTATTAGCAGGTTTGATAAAAGATACACACCATGGTGGCTCCAGATACAAACCTATTAATGACATCGCATCCCCATTTGCACCGAGACTAGAATCACAAACAAAACATGATGAAGTGGATTTTACACATACAACATGGTTAGCCCTACGGAGATTGGGTGTTTTATGTGCTGTGTATAACAGGTGGAGCAGCGGATTCCAATCCTTAAATTTCATGTGTAAAACTTAGATGGGCAAGCCCTTAGTCTCTCATAAGCTCAATCAGTTGACAACCCTAATGCGAGTGGACCCTTGAAATGTAGCATTGGGCCATAATTGAAGGCCAGTGGCAGCATGACCTCCCAATGTCATACCATATATTTAAGACTCAAGTGACTCTACTCAACTCATTCAAGTCCCAAGTCAGTTGATGGGCTTGGGTGAGGTTGATAAGCTCTTAAATGCTACCTGACCTGTTCTGGTTAATAAATATATTTAAATATTAGTCTTGGTTCTGCTCTGGGGCCGAGCATTCCAAGCGCATGTTTGGATACCACCGAATAAGTTACTTTTTAACTTACCTTAAGTAGTTACTTTCTTTGGGTTAAGTTATTTTGGTAAGCATCTCGGTATAAGTAACTCATGTGCCAAAAGCTACTTGTCTCATTGAATAATTATTTTTAGCTTTTTTAACTTATGACTTTTTTACCTCTATTTTACAGTCCATGTCAAATGAGGCTATATAATGTTCCACATCAAATGAGGTCTCACATGGTGAACCGTTCAAATTAAAATTAGAGCTCACATGGTGGATGTTGCACATAAAAGTGCGCCCCACATGATGGATAACGTCATATTAATGTGGACCTACATATGAATGGTGAACATTAAAGGTCGGCCCGGAATGATAAAAAGTTCACATCCAAAGTGAGTAGGGATGATGAATTACCCACTTTAAAGGTAAGGCCTACATGATGGAGAGTTCACGTCAAAAATGAGCTCCACATGATGTTGAGCCTCAAATGATCAATGGCCTATATTAAAGTGACCCCACATGATGGACGGTCCATATCAAAGGTAAACCCCTAATGATGAATAACTCACAATCAAGGCGAGCACTGCACGATGGGTAACCCACATTAAATGTAGGGCCCAGATGATGGACAGTCCACATCAAAAGTGGGCTCCACATTATGGACAATTAATAATGGCGGGCCGCATATGATGGATTATCCACATCAAGATGGGCCCCGCATAATGGACAATCCACATCAAGGTAGGCCCCACATGATGGACCATCCAAGGTCAACCCTAATGATGATTGGCCCATATCCAAAGCGGGTCATGCATGATGAACGACCCACATCCGAGGTGGGGCCCATATGATGGACGGTCCATATCAAAGGTGGGCTCCACATAATGGGCAGTGGATACTGAAGGTGGGCCCCATGTGATGGACAATAACATTATTGGTGGGCCGCACTTGATGGATGACCAACACCAAAGTTGTGCACTGCATAACGAATGGTGTACATTAAAGGTCGGACCATAATGATGAATGACACACATCCAAGGTGGGCCCCATATGATGGATGACCCAACATCAAATGTGAGTCCAACACAATAAATGTTCCACATTAAGGGTTGGCCCCACATGATTGATGATGGATGTGAGGGGGACCAAATATGATGGTGGTAGACTCTCTGGAGTTTTAACAACCGTTAAGGGTTGAGTATCCATAGGTGGTAAAATCCTACTACGGCGTGTGAGTGTGTATGCGCATGTTAAACAAAAATATATATACTTTTTTTACTTTTTGGTTAGTTAGTATGTTAGTTATTGAACATTTTTATAGCTGAATAAGTGAAAACCAAGATAAGCTACTTATGGCATAAGTAGCTTATGCATATTAACTTAATGATCAAAACGCTTCCTAAGGGCCTATTTAGATATAAATAAGTTACATATTAAGTTATTTAGTTACTTTTGTCCATTGAAATTAGTTTGGTAAACATAAATACAAAAGTAATTTATTTATTAAAAATTACTTATTTTAATAAAGTTTTTATTTTAGCCTTTTTAACTTATTGTTTTTTTACTTTTCTCTTTCTCAAAGAGGCTCTCTATCATAGCCCATATCAAAGGAGGCCCCACGTGATGGACTATTCACATTGAAGGTGGGGCTCACATGGTTGACGGTCCACATAAAAGGTGGGTCCCATATGACAGATTATCCCATATTAATGTGGGCCTATATATGGACGATCCACATCAAAGGTCAGCCCAAACTGATAAATAACCCACATTAAAAGTGGGTTGGTATGATGTACGGTCCACTTCAAAGGTGGGTCTTACATAGAGCTGGGCAAAATTGATCTGATCCGGTGGATCCGACCTAATCAGACCCGATCCGACCCGATCTTGACCTAACCGACGGCCTGGATCGGTGCAGATAGAGTTAGGCAGTTCAAATCCGAATGCTTTTCGGATCGGGATCGGATCGTGGTTAATTCGGACCGTTCCGACCCGAAACTCGATCCGAATGGATTCGATCCGATCAGATCCGACCCAATTCGGAGCCTGAGGAGGATTTTAATAGAGGATATTCAATCATTATTGATTTCCTTTGGTGTGGTCCACCTGAGATTTTTATCCCTCTAATATTTTATATCGAGCCTTAAAATGATCTTTAAAAATGGATGAACAGCATCAATTAAATACATACATTATGGTAGGGCCCACAGATCACCGAACAAGGGAGTAGCTAATTTGTTTCCGTCAACGTCGAAATCGGATTGCGTACTTAACTACTCAGTACGCTTTTATTGCACTGAGTAAACTCAGTTGAGCCTACCATGAATGTGTGTGGATTATCCACATCGTACATCCGTTTTTACAGATATTTTTAGTGGTTGAGCTGAAATTTGAAGCATGCACAAAGTTCAAGTGGACCACACCACAAGAAACAGTGGGAATAATGACTTCCACAGTTGAAACCTTGGTAGGCCCCTCAATGATGTTTATTTGTCATCCAACCTGTTCATAAGATGACAAAGACATGTATGAAAGGGAAAAACAAATAAAAGATTAACCTAAAACTTTTGTGGCCCCTAAGAAATTTTCAACAATATAATTTTAATTCACACTATTTTAAAATGGATGGAAGGAGTAGATAAATTATATAAATCATGGTGGACCCCACAGAGTTTACTCAGTATGCTAGTTAGCGTGCTGAGTTACCCAGTACGCAATCTGCGCCCCAGTACCAAGCACCAGCTAGCTGTAGGCTGTAGCCTAGGCCAGTTGGCTATGGCGTGCGAATACGAGACTGGTGCTCCTCGAGCTCCGAGTTATACGAACAGTTCAAAGGACATCAAAGTTATATGGGCCCACAGTGATGTATTTATTATATCTACACCATTCATATATTTTTAGAAATTATTGTAGACATTATTTTAAAAAATGAATAATATCCAAAGATCATGTGGACCACACCAAAAATAGCGGCTAAGAATAATTTTCACAGTTAAACATTTTGTGTGGTCCACTTGATAGTTAGATCCATCTTATTTTTTGTCAAAAGCTTTATGACGAGCTCACCAAATGGATGAACGGTTTGGATATAACACATACTTCATGATCAGACATAACTTGCTAAGGTCGTTACAGCGGGTCCTTGCGGGGAAAGTAGTCACTGACCTTTCGTGAAGTGCATGTAAACATGTGTCCGATAAAAGCGTGGATACGATAGTGAGTGTTCTTTCAGAGCCATGTGAGGCCTACCTTGATGTATATGTTTTATCCAAGTCGTTCATTCATTTTGAAATATCATTTTAGGCCTTTGGCATAAAAAGGTGATATATTAAAAGTTGAAGTAGACCACACCACGTGAAACAGTTAAATTAAATTCATATTATCCGAATCCTATTGAACTCGATCCGACTCGGTTTCCCTCATCGAGTCGAACCCAGTTCGAGTCAGGTCAATCATGTATCAGGTTTGTCTAAGTCAGGCGACGTGGACTCGATCCCGAATCTAATTGAGTTCGAGTAAGGCTGGCGAGACTTTGGATCTGGTCGAATTGGATACAATCCGATTCGATTCGGACCAATGCCCACCTCTAGTCCTACATGATGGCCGATCCACATCAAAGGTGGGTTCCATATTATTGGCAGTGGATATTGAAGCTGGGCTCTACATGATGAATGGCTCATATTTAGGTGGCCCCACATGATGGACGGTCCACATCAAAATTTTATCCTTAATGATGAATGACCCATATTCAATAGATAACCCACATTGAAGGCGGGCTCCACATGATGGACAATTATATTGATGGTGAGCCCCATGTGATGGACGACTAACATCAAAGGTAATCCCTACACAATCAATGGTTCACATTAAAGGTTAGCCCTTAATGATGAATGACCCGTATCAAAGGTGAGTCCCACATGATGGACAACCCACATCAAAAGTAGAACCTGCATAGTAAATAGTCTACATCAAGTATTAGCCTCACATGATGGATAGTGGATGTAGGGAGACTAATCAACTGGTGGGATAATTACTCATGATGTCATGAGTTGAAGAACGAATATATTTTGTAATTTTTTAGTTGATAAGTATATTGTCTTCCAAGATGATCTACTCATGACCATCTACAGTAACGCTAACCTATTATATAAATGTCTCTTTGATTATTACAATATAAATGCATGTGTAAAGATTATATATATAATTAATGAAAAAGCATCGTGCATAATCATAATCATTACTTCCCTTATGACACTGCCACCAGCACTAACACCTGCATCTTACGATATATGAATGCAGATTTGCAACCTGATAGGATTTGTCCGAGCAAAATGTTGTTGTCAGACATGACCCAAGTTGTGTACGACCTAACAAACCCTAGAGAAAGAAGCGTCCAATTAAATCCGGACACAATATAACCGTTGATGCCGATAAAAGGAAGACGGGACCCACCAAGTTGACGATCGTGACTGACCACATCGAGTCTGCTGCTTGTGCAGTCCCTTGAAACGATAAGAGCATGTTTCATTGAATTTTTCACTGCTGGTGGGCCATCTACAAAGGAAGAGTCAATTTCATGTGGTGAAAGAGCGTGAGGCCAGGTGCATGCATTCAGCTATTTTACAACTGGCATACACGTAATATTTAAAAAAATAATAAAAAATCCGCCTGAATAGTGGACCCCACTGTAGATGGTGTGTAAACCCAAAATCAGATCAATCATATGATGCTGACCTCTGACGAATGTGGACTACTGATACTTTCTTCTTTGAACCGTCCAATGTATGCTCCACCAATTGCCCGGTCAGATCAAACGGTGGATGTGATTTTTGAATAATGACTTCTATAAGGCTGGGCCCATGTCTTGGACGGTTGAATTTAGGAGGATGCATGACATGGTGTATAATTGTTGTATGCATGTGCATGGATCATCATACACTGCCAGAGTATCAAAGAGTTCCCATAGTGCGGTGCATAAACCCCATCCATTAGATATTTAATATTTTTGAGCTTCCCAAGAAAAATAAGTGGAGAGAAAAAGAGAGAAACAGATTGGATGAAGGGGGAGATTTCAAATTAAGAAAATGGGAACATGCACCTGTTTTCCCGCTAGGCACGCTGAAAGCTTTTGTAAAATAGAAAAATAATAATAATTGATACTCGGGATGAGTATGAAACTTCATACTCGTCCACTTCACTATTTTGTAAATGGCCCACTTAGACTTCAATCGAAGCCATGAAAGTCAATGAGCTTATACTCCAAAACTAAATTCTCCTACCATCTTAACCTTCGGTTAATGGATATGGTGTTGTTGAATTTTGGACCATCGACTGTTTTTTCATCGTAGCGGTTCATTTGATGTACCGACGATCATGATTGTCCATTCAATGAGCTTTACGGCAGTGCTAAGTACACATGTGGCTCGTAATTTAGACACTTTGGATTGAGGTTCTTTATTCCTAGTTATTGTGTGTGCATGGATCGTATGTGCTCCACCATATATATCAAACAGCTACTATGATACATAAATATATGGGTTTAAAGGGAGATGGCCCACCAATTTTGGCAGATTCTTGTAAAATATCTCCACTACACCAACAGAGCATGTTGTTAGGAAGGGAAAAAATAATTTAAAAAATCAGTCAATGAAATGATTTTATATTTAGCTCAGATAGAGAAATTGTACTTAGCTGCAAGAGAAAAAAAATATTTAATACTCTCTTAGCCCGTGATGGTTAATACACTAGCATTCACTAGCATTCATGAATCATGCACCTTACAATTTGGACAGTTTAATTTGGATAATACATGTTATATGCAAATTTTGAAGGCCTGTTTGGCATGTGCAATTTTATTCACACCATCCATCTATATGTGCCCTCTACATGCGACATTCAAGTTGCACATATGTGTGTGTGCATGTGAGCATGTGTGTGCTTGCACGCCTGTGTAAGTGATGGTCATTAATTCTGAAATATGATCCATTGATTGCAATTCTATGGTTCACCAAATGCGGACTCACTTAATACAATATATTTCTTAAGGGAAGAATTTATTCCAAACACGGGATTGATCCAAGGTATTTTGGGACATGTAATCATTGTGTAGTAGTAGTGTTAATACTATCTAATACAATTTCATACCATTTTATCCTGCAGACTAAATAGGCCTTGAGTGAATGGCAAAGTATTAAATAATTAGTTTTCGCTCTAAAGATTAAGTTTTTTTAATCAATTAAAATTTAAAATTTTGAAACATGTTTATTCTTTTTCAAGTAAAATAAACTAAACAAATGAGTACTTTGAAGTGGATGCGAATATCCTACGTAATACATTAATAAGCCTAGAACACAAGTTTTAGTGTAATCCAAGTTATAAGGAAAATGTGAAAATTGAAATAATCAAGTTTTGTAATTAATGGACAGCCAAATTTGTGGACATTCAAAGTATATGACCCCATTTAGTGGATTTCAACCAATATTTCAAGCTCAATTGATAATCAGATCAAATTCAAGTTCATGGACTTGCTTCCGAGTATAAATCTAATAAATACAATAAGCTTTTGCTACGTTGTGCATCGAATATTGCAATAAAAATAATGTCTTTTGGAAACATTAGAATTCGTTTCTCCCAGAATGGTACGATATTTTTAGCCTTCTGTTGGACACGAGCTCATACTTGCCTATCATGTGACTTCATTACTGCATTAATTCACCATTTTTTTAAAAAGCCATAAATGTCTTTTCTTAAAATAATATTTAATAATTTATAGCCAACTAGTCTAGCAAACTTCTCTTTAGATTCCAACAAGGTGTCAGATATATTCCTTCCAATGCCAATAAAAAGGTGTCATATGTGTAGTATGCGTGCATCATGTATAAAACCCATGGTGAAAAAATAAAGACTCACATGCAAGATATTTTTCCTTTTTAGTGTGGATCTGGTGCCTATACATGCACAAATGTTACTTTTTTTCGTAAGTGTTGGGTGGAGGGCTTTTCGGTGGCATGCTAGACACAGTCCACTTCCCTCATCTTATTTATTCATAAAATTTAGGCGGCAGAATCTCTTATACATCTCTTTCTTCTATTGATGGACCTATCATGAAAAAAAAAAAAAAACTACTTCCATGCATCATATTTCTCCGTGATAAAATCATCACAAATACGACGAATTGCCCCCCTAAGTTCTATTTACAAAAGGGTTATGTTCTTAAGAGATGTTCTTTATCCATTCAATTATCTTAAGGGAGATGATGACTCTTTTTTTTTTTTTAATGATTTTTTTTTTTCTTATAAATGATGACATTGTCAGATAAAACTTGTTAGAAAAAAATATGACAATTCTAGATGTCCGGCTATAGAATAGATCAACTCTATTGACAGTGCCTAAGATTTCGAGGCATTAAGTCCGACCGAGGCAAAGAAATATAATGCCTGAAGGAGAGACTTAGCTCGGACTGCGAGGAGTTAATTCAAACCGAGATTTATTAAGTCATGAGCCACAGGTAAAGAGCGTGAGATACATAAAGTTGACTCGGTAAATGAGGCAACACCATTCAAAAAGGTCGATTAAGACCCAAAGCCCAGAAGACGCTTGACCAACTATAAAACCGACTCAAATTAGGTCAGTTACATCGTCGGCTATCGGATTGGAAGGATATTGATTATAGATCGATTCCATTTCACCCGATAAATGGCGAGCAACTTGATCCTTAAAGCTGACCGAGACTTACTCATCGTTAGAATCGATCAAGACTGGGCTGAGCAAGGAAAAGACGGCGTGAATGAAAACGCTATCTCGATAATCTCGTAAAAGGATCCCCAATCCCAAGAATCTTGGAATTGGATGGAGACAAAAAACGGATCGAAATCAAATCCTCAAGATATCAGGAGAAGAATCCTTGCACAATGAAACTCTCGCATTCTTATAAAAAATAGAAAATTTCCAAGCTTAAAGTACGTAGAAAACTCTTCTCAAAACCCTTCTTACACAATTTTATTACTGACTTTAGCATCTGAGGATCCTCGGCTTCAGCCAGAGTTTCCCTTGTTTCCTTCTTGTGCAGGTGGTAAGACAAAGGAAGATGCACTGGTTTTTTGCATCAACAAAATTATTTCTTGTGAATGCACATAGTCACCTATAAACAATGTGCATCAAATAAATCATGTGAGCAGGAATCGAACTTGCATTTCTGAGAAGTTAATCCAGGGGACTAGTGGTTTGCCCAAACCTATGATGAGAGATAATAACATATTTGATAATAGGATATAAAATATGAGGTCTCAAGTGCAATCAATTTGACTACAAGTTACAATTCACCTAACGGATAAGTTCTAATATTTTTTATGTGCATGCAACATCTAATCCGTCCAATAAGCTCGATGAATCATGAAGAATTCCATATGAAATATTAAAAAAATCAATGGATAAACATTGTTTTCTATAGTGTGGCCCACCTGATAAATAGATGCGGCTGATTTTACACTAACAATGCCACCAACCAATTAGAAAGTTGGACGTCACATTCACTTAATAGTTTGGAAATTATTTTTTGAGTTGACCCTTGTGGTCCAACAAGTTAAGCTTGGGACCACTTCACAAAATATACATTGATCAGTTTTCCACGATTACTGTCTTATCAAAGTATTAAAGAGTTTACTATTGCATTTTTCTCCCTTTCCAACACTAAAGTACTTGACATGTGTGAACTTAGTACATTCTAATGCATGTCATCACCTACATTAGGTCCCACTTTCCCACTTTGGCCATGTGGTGGAAAAAAAAGAAGAAGAAAACACAGATCGTTCCACTCATTAACTGTCCAGAAGGCTAGATAGAAAAATAGATGATCTATATTCTATAATTAGCTCACATGCTTTGGTTATTAGATAGGTAGTCCATTTTTTGGGCCAGGCATGCTCACTATACATGCGACCACATCGATTGGCACCGCCGAGATCTTGAAACTCTCCCGCTATCTTCATAAGAAATTAGATACGATATTATCATGATGAATAGTATAAGATTTTCAATATATAAAAATGTATTTTTTTTTCCAATTTTATTAGAAAATTATCATATACACAAACTTCGAAGCATTTCACAAAACTTCACTTCTAAAGCTACTTTCCGCGGCGTTTCAGAATCGCGCAGTCAACATACAAGACATTTCATTTATGTTTTGAAAAAGAAGAACGGATTACACTCGTGATCATACTCACTTGCCTTAATATTAATGTAAAAATAAAAATTTTATAATAAGTTGTAATATAATTATACAATTAAAAATTTTAAATCATCTATTTCTTTATAATAATTAATTTAAATTTTTTATTTTAGTGAAAAAATTCAATAATATTTTAAAAAAGTTTCAAATTTTGGAATCTCTAGAAAAATTCAAGGGATGAGAAAAAAGTGCCAATAATATTTTGAAAATTGTTTATTTTAAAATTCAAACAGTTGATGAAATTGAAAAGTATAATTCAACTATTTGATACCCAAAAAATTTAAAGGCCGTCAATTGAATTCCAACACGTGGCCCTTCGAACATGGATTAAATGGTCAGGGCCGTACCAACACTCGGTGAGATGTGATTGGTGGGCCCGTTTAGAGATGGGCATGAACATTTTTTTAAAAAAATATTTTTGTTTGAGTATTTACTCTGCCCATCTTTGACAGCAACTGCACCAGTCCCATCTTGCCACATCACCGCACCGTGGCGAGCCTGACCACGTAATCCGGCCGTGGATTGGGTGTTGTACAAGTGACACCTCAGTGGTGTAATCCTCAACATGGGGCCCATATTAATGTAGCGTTGCATGTGAACCCTGTTCATCCGCCACTCCAGCTCATTTTAGATTGAATCCCTACTGTTAAAAACTTTATTGAGAGCCACAATTTTTTAAAGATGAAGTTAATAATTTTATTTTCCTTTCATTTAAGTCTGGGCGACTTTATCAGTAAGACGTGATATGGCAAACAAATATCATAACAAGCTACGGGAAGTTTTTAATGGTAGACATTCAATGACTACTCTTTCATACTGTTTCATGGGGTGGGGTCTAGATGAGATTTGGGTAGGGGTGTACATGAGTTGATTTGAGTCGAGTGGAGCTTTGCCCGGCTTGACTCGTCTAGGCCAACTTTGGCTCGGCTCGGTCAACAACTTGGTCCAATTTGAGCCCAATACGAACTAAGTTCAAGTTCGAGTTTTTGGGTGGGGTCTGACTGTTCGATTTGGACATAGCCACCAGGCCGATGGTCGAGTGGGGTTTGCTAATCAGACGGATGCTGAAGAATAAAGAAACGAGGAGAGGAGTACGGGAGAGTACCTTTCAGTTGTTAGTCATCCAGGCGGATGCTGGAGAATAGAGAGAGATAGTATAGGAGAGTAGTCGACGGTCGTCATTCGGGTGCTAAAGAACGGCGAGAAAGAGATGACAGGATAGTGGTTGTCGGTCGCAAGTTCGGGCGCTGAAGAATGACTAGAGAGAGAGAGAGAGTGTCTGGGTCAGGCACTGTTGTTGAATGGCTGGAGTGTGTTAAGGGTTTAGGGTCGGGCGCTAAAGAACGGCTGAGACTTGAGTGGGTTAGTGTTTTTTTTTTTTAATAAATGTTTTGAAATATATTTACCTGGTCAAAAAATTGAGTCAAGCCAAACCGAGTCAAGTTAGAGCTCAACGTTGATTCAAGCTTGGTCCAACTCAAACTCGACTCGAAATTTTTTGAGCTTAATAAAACTGGCTCTACTCAGCTTGAACACAATTTCAATTCGAGTCAAGTTGAGCTTTTCGAAGTCGATTCAAGCAAGCTAATCGAGCTAGCTTGGTTCATGTATAGCTTTAGATTTGAGTATACTGTTATTTTTAAGATCATGTTCTAAAATGAGCTGGAAAAACATATGGATATTGTGAATATATAATACATACATCAAAGTGGACCCATGATCAGGGTACCACCCACTAAAAATTGGAGCACATCCTAATCTCAACTGGACTACCTAATAAAAATTGAATGTCCATTATTAAGTAAAAATTGAAAGCCACAAAATTTTAAAAATAAAGTTGATATTTTTATTTCCTTTCATTTAAGTTTGTGCAACCTTATTAATAATAATTTAGATAGTAAATAAACATCATATCATGTTGAGGGAAGTTTTTAATGGTGGGCATTCCACAACCACCGTTTCGATGATATAGTCCAAATGAGATTTAGATGTACTTTATTTTTAAGGTCATGTTCTAAATTGAGTTGGAAAAACATATGGACATCAGGGATATACAACACATACATCAAGGTGGGCCCATGGTCAAGGTACCACCCACAAAAAATTAGAGCAGATCCTAATCTTAACTGGACCATGTAATATAAATTGAATCCCCATTAAGGGCTTATTTGTAACGTGGATTTGGAACCCCTAAATTTTGAAATCCTCTTATAGTGCTAGCACCTTAGAATGGGAATGAACTTTAATCCAAAAGCTGCTATGCATAGTGAAAGTACCCTGGTTTGTCAATTAGCGTGTGTGTTGAGTCAGTCAGACTGCAGAGCCTCATAGGAAGATTTATTCAAGTGTCTACCTCAACCGGATGTGTGGAAGCTCGTCATAGGTAAATCTAAACCTCACATCTCATGTCCCAAAAGACTAAATAATTAAAACTCTTAAAAACAAGTTAGAACATATAAGGGTTATTGAGTAAGAAATTTTTTTAACATCAAAAAATCTCTAAGTTCTCTTGCTTTGTCGATTGTATCGATACATACCTCGATATAATTGACCTGCGTTGTCGATGTCCTCGGAAGCTGAATCGATTATATCGAATGAGGACTTAATGTGTCTTACAATCGAATATATATATGGACAAAATTATCGATGTATCGACAAACTTATCGATATCATCGATATTTGATTTTCGAGCCCATCGAAGGTGGTTCGATAATATCGACAGACAGTTCCGGCGCCCCTGTTTTTTAAATAAAATCTCAAAATCCTTCGATATAATGATGTTCTTCCCGATAAGATCTTAAATCAAATCTCGATAATATCGGAAGTCCATCAATGATATCGATTATGGGCGCACATATCTTCCAACAAATATTTCAGGTCGCTTTTTATCTTTGATCGAGGGCAACTCCAGGAAATCGTATTCATATGTCAATGATATCGAGGCCTGGTTGATTGCATCGAGACTGGACACCAACTGTCCAGCATGCTTACTGAAAAATCCATGAGATTTTTCGATGCATCGACACTACTTTCGATATCATCGATATGCAAATTCCAATGACATCGATTAACCCTCGATCATATCCTAAAACTTGAAATATTTTAAGGCTAGTCTCTCTCATTTTTCAAATGTCGATAGATCGATCCATGTATCAGTAGAATCAAAGTTCAAAATCCAATGATATCGACACTTGATCGATCCCATCGACCAGCTGGAAAGATGTTTCAAAAGAGTATGACATGTGAGTTTGTGTCATCGAGCAGACTGTCGATATCATCGAGCAATACCATCGAGAGTATATGCTCGATTATATTGACACTGCTCGATGATATCGAACTCTGTCATAAATGTGACCGTTTTACATCTTTTGAAACCTCTTGCCTATATAAAGAGAGACTTGTCCATATTACTGATAGAGAAATAAGAGAGTACTTTTGTGTGTTTAAACTCATATCATATACCCAAAGTCCTTTCTTTCAAGGTAATTCATCCTTCAATCCACCCTCATCATTGATATTTAATATAGTGGATTAGAGAATAAACTTTTGCATTCAAGGATCCTCCATCTACTACCTTAATGGTAAATCATTAAGCTGAGATGCTTTAAATGCTTAGATGATTGGAATCACTCTACCCTCCTAATAGGAAAACATTTAGAGAGTAGGATTTTATCATAACCTTGACCCAACTCATTGCCTTATATTAATATATCATTTGTTGCGGATCAAGTGAGCGAAAGACTCTTCATCAACAAGGATGAGATCTTCACCACTATGCTGAATGAGACTCATCAACTTATCTGTAAGCATCTAGAGTCCAGAGGACCCTTTGATCATTCTTTTGTAGCATTGGGTCTAAGGTGTTTCTCACCCTTGAAGTCCTCAAGGAGGCCTCCGGCGGGAATGTACGTAGTGGGTGCGTTGTGTGGACACTTGTTCTGTGGATAACATAAACATCTGGTTTGAGGTGAACCAGTAAAACCTTCGGTTTGAGGTGAACCGGGTAAAATCTTGGGTTTAAGGCGAACCGAGTGAAACCTCTGTTAGGGTCTTAAGAAAGATCCTTGGCCAGTGTGCCTAAATGTGGGTGCGATGTGTTGACCCTTGCTCGTGAGAGTATAAACAATCAGCTTCAGTGTAGGTTGTAAAAGTTAAAGGTGAACCTGATTTAAAACCTTGGGTTAGAGGTGAACCATGTGAAACCTCCTTAGTGAAATTCGATACGCTCAAGGGTTGAGTGCGATTACTGGGAGTGGAGTAGACAAGTAGTCGAAGCACTATAAAAATGACTGTATTTGTGATTAGTATTCATCTATATGTGTGATTGTTTATGACAATGCTTTCATATTTACTTATCTGAGCACACCTCACACACAAACACAATTACATCCATCATGAGCTAAGTTATATCATGAGCTAAGCTATATATTGTTGTTTCTTAAATAGTTTGTGATTAGATCTTCTATTAAGCTTGGAAGCTAATAGAGTTACATTTGAATAGTCTTAATAATTGTCTATCTTAAAGGATTAATGTAATAGGATTTTTAAATGTATTATAAAACTTTAAAAAGTCCTATTCATCTTCCTCTAAAACATATTGATATATTCATACTTTAACTCAAGCGGTCTTCACCGCTATTTCACATAGTATATTTACAGGGTTTAAATTTAATTACTAATAAACTTTAATATCTCTAATTAATTATGTATGTAATGTTTGACATAATGGTTGTAATAAGTCTGCTGAAATATATGCTTTGCTTGAAAATGATAAAATTCTAAGTCTCAAGTGGGCCACAAGTACAAGATCATGTCCCAATGACTAACTAATGATTTTTAACTATTGATTTACATAAATAATGTTTGGACGGTGATAATCATTATATTGAAGTAATTATCGTAATGTAATTGATAATCTAATTATTCTGAGTTATCACTAGTCAGCCATGTGACCAATAGAATAATATCCTAATGACACACATGCTACACATGCAACTCTTGAAAAGATTTTAGACGTAATTGAAGCTCTCAACGTGGATTTCAAACCCAAATCCCTTCAAATCCTCTCAAATCTCCCTAAATCATTTATTTTTATCATGTTTTAATATGAGCCGGAAAAACATATGGAGAGCGTGAGGGTATATAACACATACATCAAGGTGGGCCCACAGCCAGGGTACGACCGACTTCAGCATCCACTTTGACCTAGGTAGGGGTGTCAATGGGCTGGGCCTATTGGGCTTTTCTATTATCGTTTGCTTGGCCCGGCCCAAGTAAATTCCCAACCCCACTTCTAGGTCAAATGTTGAGGCTCCGGTCGACCTTTTTGCTGCACCAACTAATCATCCAGGCCGTTCATCTAGAAGCTCTGAGCATAGATGGGCGTTGCAGTGAAAATACTGATAATCAGAGATCACACCGTCCATATGAGCTAGGAACAGAGGTCTATAAGAAGATAGTTTGTAACTTATATTCTAATGTTTGGCGGGGGTTCAGGCCACTGACATATATTTACATGTATATCCCACAAGATGAACCGTCCGGATTATCTGCTGGTGGGTCCCAAGGGGCGAGCTTGGCTTCAAGGACCCTCTTTTTCTCCCCCCTTCCTAGAAGAAGAAAAAACATAAAAAGACCTCAAATTTCAAACTTCAAATCCCCCCATTTCTCTTCTTGTCAAAATCCCGCCTCTTCTCATTCCCCACACCCCATTTTTTTATATTACCCATCCTGCCCTTCTCTGTCTCCCTCCTTTCCCTTATCCTTCACCCCATGGCGCACGCTAGCGACCTCCCCTGCGATGGGGACGGCGTCTGCATGCTCTGCAAGAAAACCCCCTCAGAAGAAGAGAAGCTCATCTGCAGCACGTGCGCCACCCCCTGGCACGTGACCTGCCTCTCAAACCCTCCTTCCTCCCTCTCCTCCCTCCCCCAATGGGAGTGCCCAGACTGCTCCACGCCGCCTCCGTCCGCCGCTGCCGGCGGCAATATCCGATTTCCAGCCTCCGTGAAGCCACCTCAGTCGTCCGATCTGATCGCAGCGATCCGTGCGATCGAGACCCACGGATCGCTGACGGAGAGGGAGAAGGCGAGGCGGCGGCAGGAGCTAATGTCCGGGAGCGCCGCTCGGACTGCGGAGGCGGATGGATCCGATGACTCGAAGGCATCGAAGCCGAAGGAAAGCAGGAAGAATGACGTTCTTGGTCTCTTAGATGTGAACTTGAACTGCTCTTTCTGTATCCAGCTTCCTGAAAGGCCTGTTACTGTGAGTCTTCTTTTATTTATTTTTTTAATTTTTTGGAAATTTAAATTTAAATTTATAAATGTTATTTTTTGGAAATTTGGTTTGAGTTTGGATTTTTTTATTTATTGGGATTTTTAAAGTTTTAGGTTTATTTTTATTTTTTTTAATTATCTCAAGACATTGAAGTCCTCGTTTTCGATGATAGTCTCTCCAAGACAATGATCTGAACTTACAAAGCCTTTAAGTTTGGATTTTGTGATTTTTTTTGCCTATTCTGTTTTTTTATTGGATGGGTGGATTGTGAGATCGATCCATGATCCGGGCCGTTCACAAGGTGGGCCCCACTGCTTGTTAGCCGTGGTAGGAATATCTCGCCGATTGGATGGTTCGAACCGTTTGATCATTGACCTGCTTGTGTATGATAGAGAAAGAAATATGGGGTAACTGTCAGTATTGAATAGAAAATGGTCCGTTGATGGGATGGGCGAGATTCCATTTGATGCAAATTTCCAATGGAGGCCATGGACCATTGGTTCCGCCAATCAATGGTCTAGATCATAGACTATCGTGATTGCAGGGGCACCCTGTGGGTCATCACATTGATGGGAACCGTTCATACAGTGGGTCTGTCCTGGATGGCCCAGTGTGGAAAGTCCTACCACCTACACCTGACATTTTTCGATTGCTTTCAACCAGCTCAAATCTGCTGGAACTGACCAAAGTGCCCCACCTCAGCTTTCCCATAGTTAAAAAAAAAATACAATAATCCACTGGGGGACCTTGGGTCATTTTAGAATCTTACTGTGACTCGATTGAAATCGCCCCGAGTCCACCCAGTTGGTCTGAGTCAACCAAAGGGCAATCTCATGACTCAGTGAAAAACTCACACCCCTGATTCATGCTCTCTTCTTTTCCTGTTACAGACGCCTTGCGGGCACAACTTCTGCCTGAAATGCTTCCAGAAATGGATTGAGAAGGGGAAGCGATCCTGTGCAAAATGCCGAAACCCGATCCCACCCAAGATGGCAAGTCAGCCCAGAATCAACTCGACACTCGTTGCTGCGATTCGAGTTGCCAAGACTGCTAAAGCAGTCACCTCCGGTGCTGATGGTAAATTGAATGTCTACCATTTCGTGCGCAACCAGGACCGGCCTGACAAGGCGTTCACGACAGAGCGGGCCCAGCGGGCTGGGAAGGCAAATGCGTGCAGTGGCAAGATCTTTGTCACGGTCCCACCTGACCACTTTGGCCCAATCCTCGCGGAGAATGACCCTGCAAGGAATCAGGGCGTGTTGGTAGGGGAATCATGGGAGGACCGCATGGAGTGCAGGCAGTGGGGTGTTCACCTTCCGCATGTTGCGGGGATCGCCGGGCAATCGGAGCATGGAGCGCAGTCAGTGGCCCTCTCTGGAGGTTACCAAGATGACGAGGATCATGGGGAGTGGTTTCTCTATACAGGAAGGTTTGTTGCCGATGTTCACTTGCTCTTCTCGCTCTCTAGTCTGTTAGTACCCAGTTGACTCGCTGAGTTAATCGGGCTGACTTGGGGGAGTGAGCCTACTGTTTTTTAGTAGTAATGATCTTTAGAATAATAAGGCTGATGACATTTCAAATGCTGGAAAATTATAGGGTCATGTGCATATGTGAGGCCATGGTTCAGTGATCCAGACCGTTCACCATATGGGTTGACATGCTGGATGAGGGACACTTCCAAAAATCTCTCAGATTGGAATATATTAACTTCAATCATTGGCCTTGTAATAGCTGTTTGATTATAAAGAATTACATGGTGATTTGCATTCAACTGGAAGTAAGCTGAAAGATTGAAACTTTAGGATCCTCTACTTTTTGAGATTTTGGGGTGTTCTCGTCAACTGTGACTGTGAGGCACATCAGATCAATGGTCTCAATCACTGAGCCATGGCCCCACATGCACAGAAACCTGTGCAGGCAATGTTTTTGCCGTCTCAAATTCATACCATTTCTTACCTTTTGTTTTCTAAAATTGGACTGGTTATCTTTGTTTGACATGGTTAAAATGTATTGAAATTATCAGTTAAAATGTATTGAAATTATCAGTGATGGTGAGTTGAGCAAGTTGTGTATGATGACTGACTGGGTTGCTCGCTAAACTCCGAGCAACCCATTTTGTTTTGTTGCCTTCTTCTTCAGCACACCATTGTCATTGCTCTCCTTTCATCTTCTTGAAGAAATCCACCTACTGCATGACTATTATTGTTGTAATTACTATAAAATGAAGTGACTTACTGAGTTGAATTTCATAGATTTTAATCAAACATGCCTCATTTGCTGAGTCACCAAATCTCTGAATTACACTTAGCTCCATTTTCTTTTTCTTATATGAATCTGCCTACTTTTAATTATTATTTTGTGAAGTCTCTCTTTGGTTGCACTAGTTAGCCCTTATTAAAGTTCACTACTCTTAGGGCCTGTCTGGAATGGTGGAATCCATAAAGTGGATTTGGATAGGAAAACGTCACATCCGTGGAAATCTGTGGAAATGAATCCACTTTAATATGTTTGTTTTAGCACAGGGATTTCCATGGAAATGTGTAAAGGTTAAGGGTCAAAAAGTAAGAGTTGTTTCTCAAAAGGTGTGGAAATCTCCACGTCTAAGGGTTTTTTTAATTTTTTGGAGGAAATGGAAATCACATTTTTTGAATCTTGTTTGTCACCAATGCAAACAGCCCCTAAGGTGCTCAGGTTAGCACCGAGCTGAGTCACCGAGTTTCTAAACTGCAGAAGACGACATTTGCATTCATCATCCTACGCACGAGTACATGCTGTTAATGCTGTTATTGCTGCCCTTCCTTTCTATGCTGTAAAAATATGCCTATTGGTTTTCATGACATGCCTCTTGATGCGTTTTCCTGTTTCTTGAGCTGATTCTGCTGGATTTGATCTTGATATTATCCCAATGTGATGGACAGTGGTGGGAGAGACTTGAGTGGGAACAAGCGAACGAACAAGGAGCAGTCGTTCGATCAGCAATTTGATAAAATGAATGAGGCACTGCGGGTCAGCTGTAAGAAGGGTTACCCAGTTCGAGTGGTGAGGTAAGTGGCTCAGATTCTTTCCAATTGGATTGAATGACACTTAATACATATTTTCTAAAGCACTTACAAAAGAGAATGTAGTCTGTGTCTAGGTTAATGAGGTAGAACTGGCCATGACTAAGACCTGGTTAATCTTAAGCAAGCGAAGCTGATCAAATGCCTCAGGGCTTGGGAGCTCACTGTACCTCCACATCATTTGCAGCCATGTGGCATATGCAGCCTAGATCTGGACTGTTAAATTCAGTGGGTCCTAATAGTGATGAGCCAAAAAGTAAAGATCTCTGTTTGGACAGAGACAGAATTATGCCAGTTAGAAGGAATGAGTCGGTTCAAGTTGAAGGCTGTAAAAGGCAAGGGAAGGTCCAAAAGGACATGGGTGGAGGTAGTAGGAAATGAATTGAGGACTTATGGTTTAACTGAGGATATGGTCTGTGATAAAGTGAAATGACAGAATAAGACACAACTAGCAGACCCAATCAATTGGCATGATGCTTAGATGATGACAATGATGATGATTGGATGGTCCTTTCCATTTAATCACTTGGGTGCAGAGGACAGAGGAGCAATTGCCCAGATTCAATAGTAAAAAGTTTCATCTATTTACAAAGAAAGGACTGTCCATTAAGGCACTTCTTGCTAAGTCCTTGGTAAGCCCAAATAATAGTGAGGCCCAATGTTGTCAAAATCGTACGATTCATATCGTATCACATGGTTGTACGATTTGAATTGTAGACCCAAATCACAAATCCTAAATAATTGTACAAATCGTAAGATAATTATAGATTCGTAAAGGGGCCCAAAAAATACTTCAAAAATCAATTTATTATTGTTTTTTATTCAATTTCTTCCTTTTCTTTGTACCCTTTTGCTCATAAAATATGAAAAAGGCTCTCCCCAATTAAAAATATCTTCTTTTTTTTTTCTTTGAGAGAGAGAAACTTGGGGATTTTGATTTTCAAAAACCCAAAACAAAGAAATCAAAATATATTTTGATTCACAATGGAATAGGATGTCATTTTTTCTAACATGATTCTATACTCAAGAAAGGTTCAAAACAAAATTTTGAAGGACCATAAAAAATTTTCAAAAGACAACAAAAGAAAACGTAGGAAAAGGGCAAGCATCCTTTACTATCATGATATATATAACTTTTTTGGTGCATGTTGATGGTAAATGGATGATTGATGCGTTCTCAATCTTTTATGTCTTATGTGTATATTTTTTGTAAATTAGAAAAAATCTTACGATTTACGATACAATACAATTCAACCCCTCTTACGATTTGCAATACTATAACAATTTTGATAACAGTGGTGAGGCCCATGGATGAAAGGTCCTAATCTCGGCTATGTATGCCATGTGTAAGGTAAATAATGTGGAGGCATGGTAAGTCCTGTTCCCCCAGAGGTTCATATTATTAAACACAGCAGTGTAACTTTTGAATCAACAATGCTAGTTTATAACAGTAAATACCATCATCAGATAAGCGGTTAATTGGGACAAAAGAATAAAAAATATTAATTATGTATCCTTTAAAAAGAACAATGTTTGAACTTTTAACCCAAAAGTAGAAGGAAAGATTTAGTAATTCGTTTTTCCATAGCGAGCTTAAAGTAAGACTCCTGTCCTTTAGTTCATGCTTGAGATTAGCTATGTGCTTCATTGTCACCTTGAAATGTAGATGACCTTTACACCTGGTGTTGAAAATATCAGTTCATAAGAAGGTATGGCTTTTAAGCTATTTTTTCTTGATGTCCTCACCAAATTGTTCATTATGAGTTGCTTTGCAGCTTTTGCTTCCATTTATTGTTTATAAACCACTACTCTTTTGATGTTAAAGCCTAAAGTAAAAAAATTTCTAATGATCCATCAATTTTAATGACCAGATCTCACAAGGAGAAGCGTTCATCCTATGCGCCAGAAACTGGGGTGCGGTATGATGGAATTTACAGGATTGAGAAATGCTGGCGCAAAGTTGGAATTCAAGTAAGGTTATTCATTTTACTTGTGATGATTTGTTAATCACATGTTCTTAGACAGCTGTTTGGCTTATTTGCAATTACATTGCAATTGTGATCCTTTTTTCCCTCAATAATTTATGGTTCTACATTGTGTTTGATTCCATTCATGTAATCGAGAGATTCCTGGTGTTTAATTCCGTTCATGTAATTGAGAGATTCTAAGTGTCCTGTTTTCAATCGATGAGTGCTTATGGTTCATTTCCTCTGTGATCAGTTTCGAAGTTCTTTCCAATCGTGATCCTTTTTTCCGTCAATAATTTATGGTTCTACATTGCGTTTAATTCCATTCATGTAATTGAGAGATTCTTGGTGTTTTGGTCTCAATCGATGAGTGCTTATGGTTCGTTTCCTCTGTGATCAGTTTCGAAGTTCTTTCCTGCTTGGCCCTGATTCCACTATCAGGTTTCCTTTCCTGATAAAATATAAGCTATGCTGGTCTTTTGCAGGGTTTCAAGGTCTGCAGGTATCTGTTTGTCCGATGTGATAATGAACCTGCACCATGGACCAGGTTTGTGTTTGGCATTGTTGGTTTCTTGGTTGTGCTTTTAATAAGGGCTTCCACACTCTAATGCAGCTCTCTCTCTCTCTCTCTCTCTCAAACACACGCATTTGAACTGCAGTGATGAAACTGGTGATCGTCCAAGATCTTTGCCTGACATTAAAGAACTAAAGAAGGCGACTGATATTAGTGAAAGGATGGGAAGCCCCGCATGGGATTATGATGTATGCATTTTATCTCTTTCCCTGTCCTTCTCTTTTCTTCCACCATTGCTTGTTTCTTCTATTAACAAGAGAGAATTCTGAACTGGACAACTCTATGTCAAGAGTCAGCTAATTAGATAAGGGTGCGTTTGGATGCACAATTGAATTGAATTGCAATGATGGCTCTAGTAGCAGAAATGACCGCCCCTAATTTTGAGTGTTTGTGTTGACACTTGGGAGTCAAGAGTCAGCTAATTAGATAAGTGTTTCTTTGCATTCATATTGAGTGTTTGTGTTGACACTTGGGAGTCATTGTGCCTTTCACACATACACTGGAGAGGCTGGGAGGTGCAACCCGGTCATTGAGTAAATGAGATCCTGACATCCAAAGTGCAAAGAAATCAACAAGAGTACACCCACAAGATTATTTGAATAGAGATGGGGAAATACTTTATTAATATCAAACTTCATCTTATAATACTTAAAAAAAACTCAACACTTACCTCCCACACCACCCCTCCTTTTATAGACCCTAAATGAATCTTTAATGAGAATCCTCCCAACTAAGAGATTGATTTCAAATAAATTATAGTTGATTTCAATCAATTTAATCTACCTAAAATGGTGAAAGCCTAACAATAATAAAAAGAGCAAATTAAGGAAATAATCTTCAAAATCGTCAATCACATCTTTAAATAAGCCCTCATATCATCAGTCACATCTCTCCATCTCTCTCCCAAATAGTAAATTGTAACTCTTGATGTTTAGGCCCCAAATCTATAAATAAGCAATCTCTTTTTTTTTAAAAAAATTATTATTATTATTTTTTTTACACACGCCCCACACACACGCACATGCACCCCACACGCATGCCGTAGGATTTCACCACTGGTGGGTACTCAAACCCTTGACCCGGTGTTGAGACTCCTGGGAATCTATAAATAAGCAATCTAAAATCAGCATATATTAGGCCTTAGGGTGGGCTGTGGGCTTGCATCATTGGGCCTATGGGCCATACTAGGGGCTTAGTTTGGTTTTAGTTTCTTAATTTAGTAGTTTGATTGTGAGTAGAACTCTAATTAGTGGAGTAAGTAGGTTTACACCAGGAGTTGATTGTGAGTAGAACTCTAATTAGTGGAGTAAGTAGTTTTACACCAGGAGTTGATTGTGAGTAGAACTCTAATTAGTGGAGTAAGTAGGTTTACTCCAGGAGTTGCATATGTAGTAGTATGAAGTTTTGTTTTTTTTTTTAAGCGTGCCTCTCTCTCTCTCTCTCTCTCTCTCTCCACCTTGTGTGAACTGGAGTGCTTTGTGAGTTGAAGCACGCATAGCGGCTTTTAGTATACAGTTTTCGAAGTCCACAATCTGGGCTTCAATTTGCAGTTGCAGTTTGAGGTCTACTTTATCTTTCTTTTCATTTCCTCTTGATTAAGCTGAATGTTTGTACAAGTTAATTGTTTTGTAATTTGATACATTCCTTCCCCCCCTTATTATTGTTACGTTGAAGAATGCTCGATTTACTAGCGTTCAAATTTCTTTTTTTAGATTCTCCAAGTGATTGTTTCACAAACATACAAAGCTTCTGTTAATTTCAAGTCTTTTAGTTTGGGGTACCAAAAATGTGGATTTCAGTCTTTGCATGCTTAGATGTATTCTCTCTCCTTCAGGAAGAGAACGGCTGGAGATGGGCAAAGCCGCCACCACTGAGCCGAAAATCGGTGGCCACTGGAAATCCTGAAGACAGGAAGAGAGCTAGAAAAGCTATAAGGCGTGCCCAGAACCTCTCTGTAAGAGAAAAGCTCCTGAAAGGTTTGGCTTTACTCTGCATTGTACTTGCAAACATAGATTTGGCAGCAGATGTCTTGGGTTGGCATTTGGCAATCATGATCAGACCTGAAATATAAGCCTTCAAACGCTTGATTAATAAATGGGAACGACCCACCTGAAATCCACCCCTACACAAAACCTTTGCCTTTCATCAGTGGAAATGTTGAGTAGTCTTCCAGCCAAAGCTTGAAAATTGAGAATTAAAATGGCTAATCATAAGAGCTGGGCATATGTATTGTACTCTTCTCACATGTTCCGATGTGGCATGAGTGGGGAAGATGCAGGTCATTCATCCATCAGGCCTGCCATGTAAGCACCACGGCCTGAAAATGAGGGCGGTCCAAATTAAATGTACCCCATGATTAGTTGTATGATAAATTTGTTCTTACCACCGTCTGAGTGTTTGGTGGTGCAGAATTCTCTTGCCTACTCTGTCGTAATGTGATGAATCTTCCGCTCACGACTCCATGTGCTCACAACTTCTGTAAGCCGTGTTTGGAGGGCGCGTTTGCTGGCCAGACGTTCTTGCGTGAGAGGATCCATGGTGGAGGACGGACCCTACGAGCTCAGAAAAATGTCATGATGTGCCCTTCCTGCCCCAATGATATCTCTGACTTCCTTCAAAATCCTCAGGTACGAGCATCTATCAGTTGTTAGAAAGAGGAAGTTCCATGAAGTCTGCATTGAAAACATCCTCACTGTACATTTGTCACTTGTGCACATTGATCATGGCTGTTTATTTCCCATCCCATCATGTCAGTGTGCCAAAGCCCACGAATAAAGATGGTTGGACTGGGTTAGCCATTCGATCACTGGATAGGAAGTGGGCAGCTTAGGTCAAATTTGAGCAGAGCATGATCAATGGTTGACTTGTAACTCAATTCATAATGATCAGATGGTCAGGATAGGATTGCCCAAATGATGCAAATTTTTTGGTGTGGTCCATTTGCTTGGCTGAATACTAGATCAATGGGTCAGTGGCATAAGGTCAGCAGATGTATGTTAGGAACTGCACTTCATAAATCTATGATGCGTAGTTCTATGGTGGGACCTTGATGAGTGAAGTGGATTATTATTTTTTATTTATTAATTTATTTTACAGGTTAACAGAGAACTGATGGATGTGATCGAGTCTCTCAAACAGCAGACTGAAGAAGACATTGAGTTGGGCGAGGATGGATTGAATGTCATAGCAGAAAAGTCTCACCTCACTGAGGGAGATACTGAAGTTGGGTCTGAAATGCCGGAAGCAGCTGATGAGGACAGTCAGATTGCTGCAAACGAGAGTAAACAATCACAGACATACCAACAGAAGAAATCTGTTATGATCAGCAGGGAATCTGATGATGCAGGCTCTGAAAATCCTGAAATGCCCGAATCGAGTGATGAGGATTGTCAGATTCGGAAGGCTGAAAGTGCACGGCCAACAACTTACAATCCAAAGAAAAGTGAAACTCTGAAGAAGGCTAAAAGCAGTAAGAAATCGAATGAACCAGAGCCTGAGAATCCCAAAAGGGCAGATGGGGGAGATAGTGACCGTCGAACTCGTGCATCTGAAAAGAAACAGCAAGTGACGTATGAGCGGAAGAAAAGTGAAACTCTGAAGAAGGCTAAAAACAGTAAGAAATCCAATGAACCAGAGCCTGAGAATCCCAAAAGGTCAGATGGGAATGGTAGGGACCGTCGAACTCATGCAACTGAGAAGAAACAGCCAGTGACATACGAGCAGAAGAAAACTGGAAATGGGAAGAAGGCTGTCAGTGGCAAGAAATCAAATGAAGCTGATGCAGATAATCTTGAACTAGTGAATGGGGGCAATAAGGACCGCAATACTCCTAAAAGCAAAGAGCCAGTGACGTACAATAGGAAGAAAGGCAAAGATGGAAAGAAGGCTACAGAGAGCAAGAAATCCAATGAGCCTGGCTCAGAAGATAGTAAAATCCTTGACCACGCGGCAGCTGAAATCAAGCAGCCAAAGACGTACGTGCGGAAGAGGCCCCTGACCAGAAGCTGTTCGGCAAAGATGGATGAGAAGAAGATAAAACCGAGCAAGGAATCTGGAGACGTGAAGAAGCCTACCAGAAGCAAGAAAACCCAGGAGTGTGGTTCTGAAGATCTTGAAATGCTTGATGTGAGCGATGAGGACCATCCGACAGCTGAAATCAAGCAGCCAAAGACGTACATGCGGAAGAGGCCCTTGACCAGGGGCTTTGCAGCAAAGATGGACGAACAGAAGGCCAAGAAGAGCAGGAAATCCACCAAAGCGCAGGAAGACAGTGGTGGCAATTCACCGTTGAGCCCACTGCTTGTGCGGTCGGATGATGATGATGACTTTGAGTGATTGTGGTCTCAATTGGGCGGGTCCAATTTGGATTTCACGATGTGGGTATTGCTTCTTTTTTGGTGTTATCAGCTTGGATGTTCAAATGCAGTGAGAGGCATGATTTTGTGCACACCCACCATCTCTGCAGAGGTATTCCAACGTCTCACAAGTTCAAATTATGCAAAAGAAAACGGCTTTTTTGGGTAGTAAAATGTATAGAGAGAAGCTCCATGGCTCTCAGACTACTATGAGTTACAGTGCTCCCAGTTGCATTGGCACACTTGAGACAATCCAATCCATGGATCGGTGCTATTCATTAGATTCAACACTCATTTATCGGGCTAACACTGATCTGACAATCTTAACCATCTGATCAGTAGCATTTAATATTGATGGTTACGATTATTTACACAATAGGTCCAATAAACCATTTGATCTATGTAATTATTAGGGCCATCATGGATTGCTTATGATTCGTAAAGGATCACATTTTTTAGTGTATCTTCACCATCCCATCCAATGGTTTAGGAAGAAAAGAAAGGGGCTAAAAAAAGGCCAAATTGAGGATGGATTGGATCATCTTATCAGTGTATTTTTGCTTGGTAGCCCATGATTCTTGAGTTAATGGATGGTTTAGATCGATCAATTTGACTGTCCAAATGATCCAATGCAACTAGAGCTGCATAACTCATGGTGCTTCGAGAGCTAGAGCATTTCTCAAATGTTTATACTAGCTTTCAGTCTGTTTGTCAAGGATTTCAGTGGAATATAGTTTATATTATTTGTGGATGAGGTTTGCTAGCTTGCCGTTCCTACCCCACCATGTGATGATCTAGGCCATTCATCTAGAAGCTCTGATGGAAAATGTTCAACCTTGAAAAAATCTCACTGACCAGAGATCATCACCCATCCATGAGAAGGTATGGCCTGGTTTTTCTGCATGGTTGTTTTGTTAAATCACTCCTGTATTGATCATGATATCTTGGATGCGTGAGATCTTTTTCTTATGAACCATCCATGCTGTGGATTTGTCCAGGGTATGGATCATCATGTCGTGGCGCTACTCTGGATGTCTACAAGTTACATTATACTCACGCAGTGTGTGATGGATGATACATAGGTGGCATACTAGTCAAATTAAACCGTCCAGATTTTAGCCTGATATATTATGAACAGAAAATTAATATATTTGACTATCCGATTGGTGGACATTTATTGGACGGTTAAAAATGAAAAATATCCAATTCTCCATTTCAACCAACAGTGTCCACCAAGTAGAGTTCACAACTGACCACAGTGGCCTGCTTAATCTACCATGTGGGGGCCTATCTTGATGTATGTGTCTAATCCACTCCGTCCATCCTTTTTACCAAATCGTTTTAGGGAATGAACCCAAAAATGAAGCATATCCAGAGCTGACGTGGACCACACCACAGGAAACAGTGAATTCAATGCCTACCGTTAAAAGATTCTTGTGGGCCAAAAGTTTTGGACCAATCGGATATTTATGTTTTCCCTTCACCTGTGTCCATCTGTGTCTGTTTGACCTTATGAAAAGGTTGGATGACAAATAAAATCGTATCGTTGTGAGCCTTGGAAAGGTTTCTAGGGTGGATGTCATTGTTCCCCACTGTTTCCTGTGGTTTGGTCCACTTGAGCTTTGCATATGCTTAGGTTTTGGGGTCGTTTCCTAAAACGAGCTGGTAAAACGGATGGATGGTGCGGATAAAACACATACATCACGGTGGGCCCCACAGAGGTTACTCAGTACACAATCCGGTTTTTAATTTCTGTGCCTACATATCAAGCGTCATACGAATCCCGAGTAGCATATAACACCTCATTTATACAATGGGCAGGCTTTGGGTTTCACTTGGTGCATGTGCGGGCCCGCTCAAGACCTTAGAGAAATGAGCAGCACCACAGTTTTTGGTACCGTATCAACATGCCCTTGCATGGGACATCTATACGTTCGAAATAGCTAACCCCACCATGAAGATCGCTCTTCAAGAAAATCATACCGATGCATTTCCTAGGTTGGCCACACCTTTATGCTGATTCTTACTGTTGGTTGTCCATCGATTTCAATGGTGGGGTTGATCTTTACATGGGACCTATGTACAGAGAGAGAGAGAGAGAGAGAGAGAGAGAGAGAGAGAGAGAGAGAGAGAGAGAGAGAGATGGGAATTGTTTGTTTTTAGATTCTAATTTTTTCATGATTGCATATATGATATTTAGAACGGTCATTTGATAATTTGTGAACCTCAAAAATCAATTTAAATTCTCCTTATAAAGAAAATAATATTCCTAAGATAAGATTTCAATGTTATTTTTTATTTTTTTTCCTCCAACAAAGGAACACTAGTTTTCCATGAAAACCAATTTCATTTCCAGGCCATTTGATGTTCCTAACTGTGTGGATCAAGGGGTCCTTACTCTTATACGGGTGGTAGACTCCTTGGAGTTTCAACACCGGGTCAAGGGTTCGAGTACCCATGGTGGTGAAATCCCACGGTGTGCGTGTGGGGTGTGTGTGCGTGTGGCGTGAGTGCGTCGGGGTGTGTGTGTAAAAAAAAAAAAAAAAAAAAAACTGTGGATCAAGCTGCGGATTTCATCCATTTCCACCCTTCAGTTGATTAAGCTGGCTGCTGGAATTAGACCGAACATATTCGATTTTATTAAAGAGGTCCAGAAAATTTACGGTGTAGATTTAATGGATCCTGTGAACTTAGGTTGATCAAACCAGTCACACTATCTTGTACAATGACCAATGATAAATACAGACCAAAATCCCCCATTTCTCTCTATCATGGTACAAACATACATTCATGGATGGTTTCTCCTCCAGTCCCTTCCCTGCTCTTCCTTTGATGCTGAAGAAGATGAGAAGGATGCTGACGTGGATGACATCGCAGCCGTCGAAATCATAAGACTCTGATCATACATACTGGACCCCACGTACTCTATATCTTCATCCTTACTACACAATAGCTGTGCATATTGATGTAGATCTGGGTACGAATCCTCCAATGCTGGCGTTGAACCAAGGCTGTCTGATGCGGTAGGCCCTCGATCAGAGACATCCCTGCCGTCCAAGTAGAAGCCAGGATTGAACAGCCCTTGCACTCTCTCGGGGAAGTTCAGCTTAGCTTTTGATCCTTTGAATCTGAGAGCAGCTTCATCATAGGCTATGGCTGCAGACTCAGCGCTGTCGAAGGTGCCTAGCCATACTCGGGCCGCTTTGTGTGGGTCCCTTATCTCAGCTGCCCATTTACCCCATGGCCTCTGCCTCACGCCTCGGTAGTTCCTTCTCCTTTCTGTAGATTGACGGTGGAGATCTAAAGATGAAATGAGACGCGTCAGATTTTACGGTGTGGATGTTGTTGTCTCTTCAAAGGTCTTGATCATGGCTCATGGAAATGAATAGTATTTATTGGTGGGGGTGATGTAAATCTGAACCGTCTAATCGGTGGGCCCTACCATGGATGCACCAATTTTTCAGAGAGTTCGAGTAACAAGGAACGAGTAAACGCATGTTCAAGCTGAGCATGGTCCAGCTGACGTGTGACTGTGAGTGCCATTCAAGCCGTCCATTAGACGCACCCTCCATATTATGTGGATCCAAACTCTAGCATGAGCCATAAATCAGGTGGGCCACACCAAAGGAAACAATGGAGGAGGGCGTCCAGTAGAGAAACTTACTTACAGATGGAATGTGGTGTCCACCGTGTTGTCTATATGTCATCCGATCCAAAATTTATGCGCCCCCAAGAAGTTTTCAACGGTAAGTGTCAAATCCCCACCGTTTCCTCTGGTGTGGGCCAGCTGAGATTTGGTTCTGCCTCATTTTTGGACTGATGCCCTAAAATAAGCTGAAGAAATAGATGGCCGGCATGGATAAAACAAATACATCGTGGTGGAGCCCACGGAGCTTTGACACTAGCCAGCTGGCGTGTCGCTAGCCAAACCGCGCCCTAATGTGTGCTCCACACAGCTCACGTATGTGGCCTTAGGACTGTTTCATTGGTAGACGTCTCTATCCAACTGTTTTGTGTGGTGTGGTCCACTTATGCTGTGGATAAGCTTCAATTTTGGACTCATGCCCTAAAATTAGCTGGCAAAATGTATGGACGGTGCTGATAAAACATATAAATTACGGTGGGCCCCTCAGTCCTTACACCCAGTAGCTACGTGGGGCTGAGTTTAACACGCCATCCGCATCCGAGTTCCACAGAATAACGGCGAGGGAGAGAGAGAGCTAAATGACAATAGAGGTCTCTTGGCCCACCGTGATGTGTATGTCACATCCACTCCACCCATCTTTTGAAACACCTTATTTTATGACCTCTGCCCCAAAAGTAAGCCTTATCCAAAACCCAGGTGGGCCACATCACAGGGAACAGTGAGGATGGGGTCACCCACTATAGAAACTTCCATGCGTTCACCATCTTATCCAACCGAAGAGACATCCTAAAGTTCAAGCATGATCCAAAACTAGGTGGGCCACAATGCTTAAAATTAAAGTTTTGAGTCGTGATTTTACACTGATCCCCTGTTGTGGCCCACCTTGATGAATATTTCGTATATCCATGCTGTACATCCGGTTTTCCATCTCATTTTAGGACCTCAATCCAAAATTTAAGCAGATCCAAGTCTCAGGTGGATCACACCACTAGAAACTGTAGCGATTGATCATTAAAAAATTATTGTTGGCCATAGAAGCTTTGGATCAGTCTGATCTTTATAAATTACCTTCATCTAGATCTGTTTAGCTTTATCAACAGGTTGGATGGAAAATAAACATTACGTTGAGCTTTAGGCACTTTTTAATAGCGGGAAATCAATCACCACCGTTTCCTGTGGAATTGTCCACCTGAGATTTCGATCTTCTTAAATTTTTGTAAAACATCTTATAATGATCTGAAAAAACGTATGGACGGCGTGGATATATAATTAATTCCTCAAGGTGGGCCCCACGGTAAGTGTAACACCCACTAACGTGTTACCCGGGTAACACCTAATCCGCAGAGCTCGGATGTTGCAGAGGTGAGAGGACTCCTGTCCGAGAGCCCGTCTTGGATAAGGCCGGTAATCCAATGCACCCACCTCAGTTCCCCACTATGGTGCATAAGACGTGCACCAGACACGTGAAGAGCCCAATCTTCAATCTGAACCGTCCTTTCTATATGGAAACAATGAGGCCCATTAGACGGATGGATCAGATTAATCATTGGACCATTCACATCTTCAATAAACTGCAGTTGCATTATTCCTGTTTATGGTCTGTATGGTTGATAGGGCCTGTACGCCAAGATTGTTCGATGATCTAAACCATCCAATCTTCCGATTGAAATTCTAGATGGGCCTCAGTCCAATAATCATGCTGAAGGAATGATCCTGACCATTGATTTGTATAGTAGAGGTCTGGTAATATTGCAAAATGGTGAGGAAAGATGGAAAAGACAAAAAAGGATAGACATGAAGATACGTGCGAGACACAGCAATGTGTGGAAAATGCAAAGGATAGACTTGAAGATACGTGTAAGACAGCGATACGTCTTTATCCGATGGGCATTCGATACGTTCGAGAATATGGTAATCACCATACGTTTGACCATGTGGAGCCCACCCTTGATTCGTGAGTTCCATCTAAACCGTCAATTATGTCCCCCAGTTAGGACTAGATCCTAAAAATCCACCATATCCATAAATCAGGTGGGCCACACCGAAGGGGATAATGGGGGACCATGTGGAGGGTGAAGCCCACCATAGAAACTTCCAGATTGAGTATGGGGTTCTCCTTGTTTCTTATATTCCATCTAGACCATTCAACAGGTGTAGTCCACTAGGATGAAGGGACAAGCCAACAATCAGGTCATAAAAATACTCAGGTGGGTCCTACCACATGATTATATATAGGTTTTAGGCTTTTAGTCGTGATTGCACATTGCTTCTGTGGTTGGTTCCACTTGATTTCTGGATCAAGATGGTTTTGGAATGTACGGTGAATACTCATATCATGATTCACGGTTTTGATTCTTTATAAACATCACGAGCGGGCACCACATGGCTCTAACGTGTGGAAACACAATCAGGTAATCACCATACGTCGAACGTCTGGGATCCATTAATTCTTTCAATAGAAAGCCTTAATTTTTAGATTCATTCCGAAAAAATGGATGGACGGCCTGGATTAAACCAATACATCACAGTGGACCCCACGGAACCACTTCCTGGACGCATTATTATCAAGCTTTTGAGTTAAAAAAACGTTCTTATAATCGCGATGAGCCAGTGTCGGTTCATCTCCGCTCACTGGATTGCATTTTTTTGAAATCCACGCCGTCCATCTGATGGGCCCTATCTTAGATGAATTTCTAGGGAGAGACCACACCTACCAAGGATCCTATTCGTTCGATCTCCGATGTTGAAATGTAATAGGGGAAAATTCGGCTAGTCGTCCATCTATATTCCAAAGGGAAACATCCACTACCGATGGTTTTTATTTTCCAATTACCATTTTTTCCTTATGATAGGACATCTGCAGTGGGTCTCATCATATAAATGGTCCGGATTCATCGATGCATGGCGATAGATGCTAGCAGCACTGAACCAATAATGGTCCATCGAGACGAACAAAAAATTCATCAATGCAAACGATAAAGAGGACAGGCGCAATTCTAAAGGCATCTTCTCGAGTACATACTTGAGTTTGCTAATTGCCAGTCTCACACACACTTCTACACGCAGACACACGTGCCAAAATCAGACACATGTGCAAAATCCTAACGGTCTGTTAAGTGGGCCCATCTTAAAGATGGCATGGTCAAAGTTTGAGTTTGTTCAAACTATCATTTACGTCACAAGTGTAAGAAAATTCCTGAATGGCTAAAAAGCTTGCAGGCGTTCTAAACCATCCGTAGGATTGGTTGAACAATCCGAGACTTCTGATCGAGTGATCTGTAGGATTGGTCCACCTGATCAACGGCTCGGATTACGTACATAAATGTTACGTTAGCACCTATGGCTGCGTGTGGGGCCTGCTAACGTCTCCAAGTTAGCTCTTAGAAAAGACGAAAATTGCTTCCAAACCCATGCAACAGCCAAGAATGGTAGCATACCTTGCTCTTGATATGGCGGTTCGAAGGTGCCCGATTCCGGCACTTGTATCGGGTCTTTGGGCCCGAGTGCTGTTCTCTCTGTCTCGGTCTTGCCAATCACGTGAGAGAGGGCTGATACCATGGCTGAAGTGTCACGCTCGGCACGTGCCGAGTCAAAAACAGGGAAGGTAGTATGACTCGGCTCTTTTCCCCTCCCCTCTGATGAGTCGGGAGGAAGAGGCCTTTTCCCATGCCTTCGATCCACCTTTTATTATTGTCTTTTCAACGGCTCAGGTTGTCTTATCAGAGGTGGGATTCGCATACCCCAGGTGGGTCTGGTGGGACTTGACGATTAGACGGTGAGGATGAAGAGATGGAGAAGAACTGTGTTGTTAAGTGTTTGGAGGGAGAGAGAGAGGGATTATCCCTGGTGGGTCCAGTGGGACTTACCGATCAGACGGTGAGGATGAAAAGATGGAGGAGAACTGTCTTATTGGTGTTTTGAGAGAGAGAGAGAGAGAGAGAGAGAGAGAGGTACCGGGTTTTATTGAAGAACGTTGGAGCCCGGCCAGCTCTTATTCCTTCGAGGAAGTTTCCCGTATGAAGTAATGAATTGGATTTGGTTCATTGCATCGGCCGCGGATTTGCTTCTGACAGGTTGACTAGCGAGACTCGCTACCGAAGTGACGCCACCAAGTTCCGTGAGCCCTACCATGAAGTATGTTTTATATCCACACCTTCCATTCATTTGGAGATATCATTTTATGCAAATATCCAAAGAATGAACTAAATATAAAGCTCCAGTCGACC
Organism: Magnolia kwangsiensis; assembly: GCA_037074715.1. Taxonomy (NCBI): domain Eukaryota; kingdom Viridiplantae; phylum Streptophyta; class Magnoliopsida; order Magnoliales; family Magnoliaceae; genus Magnolia; species Magnolia kwangsiensis. Next base: position 166,152,003 of record CM073574.1, on the reverse strand, counting down.
TCAGCATAGAAAACAGTGGGGTCAGTGACGCCTGTCATTAAAAACTTCTAAAGGCCACAAAAGTTTTGGATCAAGCTTATAGTTGTGTTTTACCTTATTTTATGTCTTTTTTAACTTTTGAACAGGTTGGATTTCAAATCAGCATTATGGCACGCATTAGGATAGTTTCAACGGTGGAAATCACTCTCCCTACTGTTTTCTGTGATGGGGTCCACTACATATTTTTATCCGCCTCATTCTTTGGCTCATGTACTAAAATGATATCTGAAAAGAGATGGACGGTGTGATACAACACAAACGTTATAGTGGGGCCCACAGAACTTGGTGACGTCACTACGGTAGTAGCCGACTCGCTACTCAACTTGTCAATATCTAATCCGCGTCCCATTGCATCTCCCTTCTTTACACGTGGCACCATTGTATGTGCCTGACCACCGTCCATTAGGTCGGCCATACTGTAATCGAACGATCGTACAAACAACCACGATGACTAAAGGGTTGTAACTTAAGATGAATGCATGTCCGTCCTTATAGTTGGACCGTTGGCCGTTTCTACATTCCACCATCCGGTCCACTACCACAGATCGGACGGCTAGGATCGTGGTAACCCTACTGTAGTGGGGCCTCCAAGATGGACGTTCTAGATTCTCTGATGTAAGCCCCACATGAACTTCAGTTCTGACTATCCATAGACTATACCGCACAGCACAAAACCATACCTAGCAGGTGTACGAGAAATCCGAACCGTTGATAAGTCTCCCCGCAGGGAACATAACCACAAACCAATCAAATCGGTCCAGTTATCCCGAGGGCTACATGGAATTTGAACGGTTGGCTAAGTTTAGGAAAGAGTCCATTCTTTTCTGTAAAGGTGGCCCACTTGATGAGTGAACCATCTTGAGTTTTACTTATGATAATCTTTTCTCTTCGTTTTTGTTTGTCTTTTCGTTATTTATTTATATAATGTCTTTGACCAAACAGGTGGCAAGGAATGCATGAAGCATGCGATATTCAGATATGGCCACATAAAACAAAACGGTAAAGGTGTGATCCGTTGTTCTTAAGAAGTGGGCCATAACGGGTATGTCATGATCATCACTGCTCTGTGATGGGCCGATGCAGTATCTTAGCGGTCCAGTACAAGATCGATCCATTTCCTTCTTCTAAAAAAATTCGACCGTTAATTAATGGGATATAATAGCCACCATTTCTGTAATTGAATACGATAATTAAGAAAACTTATTAGGGCCCATATCTAGATAGTCCAATCCAGTGGCTCATTAGGTCCAATGCACATTTTATGGACTACCATGTAAACTTCACATCCATATGATGTATTTTGACCGACTGATCAATGGCCTTAAATATAGATGGCCGAGATTTTTTTACATAAAAATATGTTTAGCCTACAATTTGATTATCATACATTGCATAAGGTTTAAGATTAAGGTTTGATTCTAAAAAAAACCTATTTGATTCCTGTCCAAAAGATAAGCTCATCTTTCCGAACAAGGTCAAAGATTCCCTCATAAAGAACACACCATAGGTGGTGAAATTCCACCAGTGTGAGTGTGTGGGGGTGTGTGTGCGTGCGTAAAAATAAATAAAAAAATTTAAAAAAAGAACACACCATATGCTTGCACAAACAAAAGATTTTTATTTGTTGCAATTTGATTGAGTCACATCATCATATAATGCATTTAGCACAGTAGTTCTAACTTTGTTAGCAATGTATATGGTCTAATTAAATATATTAAAATAAAAAATTTCTGTTTATAACAAGTAGATGATTAATATAAATTCAATATATCTATTATTTGAATACATGCATATCTATCTTGAGAACAAATTAACCTTAAGTGGTTGTTCGTTAGCCCAATAATATTTTATTAGTGTGTTGTAATAGTCAAAATGTGTGAACAGTAGAAAAGCCAATCCCTACTAAGACTATATAGCTCCACTAATCAAATCCCGCCATATCACTGCATCATTGTTGATGGTGAGGACCTCAGTACTACTTAATTAGTGATCATCTATCTTCAAACATTTCACATGTGCTATGTCTAACCTTCAAATACCACTCAAAACACATGTACAAATGTATATCCATGTATACATGTACCACATGCGTCACAAATGCCACATGCGTCACCAAACATCTCCATGAACAACTAGGAATCTACAGACACCCTGCATAGCTCAATTATCCCCTTTTGTCCACATTAGGATGTGTCCACCTTAATGATTTTTGGTATATTCAAGCCATTCATTCATTTTTTCCAGCCCATTGTAGGACGGAGTCTCAAAATTTAAGCAAATCCAAATCTCAAGTGGACCGCACCACAATAAATAATCAATAAACAATGGTGATTGAACTGTCACCATTAAAAACTTCCTAAGCCCCACTGTGATATTTATTTGCCATCCAACCCGTTGATAAGGTCAATTAGATCTCGAAGGAGGGAAAATACAAAGATTGGATTGATCCAAAACTTTTGTGGTCTACAAAAACCTTTTAATGGTCATTCACCATTGTTCCTAGTGGTGTGGTCCACCAGATATTTGGATCTACTTATGTTTTGGGATCAGGTACTAAAATAAATTGGAAAAATGCATAGACAGTGTGGATATACAATACATTCATAAAAGTGGGTCCCACTTGGTATGGACAATACCTAATCCGCTCCCTTCTGGAAATGGGGTGTTCACCCATCACAAGGTAAGGCAAAGAAATAACCTGCACGCCTTAGATAGCTGTGTCAAAAATAATTTACTGATATAGAACTTTCACGATAACCAAATGGAACATAAGTCTGTTATAGTCTTTCTTGCTGAGCAGTATCCCGAGCATGAACGTAGTTCAGAGCATCAAATCATTCTCACCATGTTAGCCACATACGACGGCGATTCTAAGTAGTTTGTGACGTGTACAAAATGAATTCTATACGCCTAATCCCGTCTGTCACAAGCTAGGGACAGGCTAGGGTTCTAAGGATCCACCTTGATGTATGGATTTTATCCACACCTTCCATCTATTGTTCCATACCATTTTATGATATAATTCCAAAAATGAGCAAGATCTAATGCTCAAGTGGATCACACCATAGAAATCAGCCATGCTAATGATGTGTACCGTTAAAAGCTTCCTAAGGCACACCGTGATTTTTATTTTCCATCTAAACTTTTCATAAGGTCATATAGACTTGCATGAAGGTAAATATCGAATATCAGATTGATCCAAAACTTCTGTGGCTCCTAAGAAGCTTTCAACGGTACCCGTTTAATCACCACTGTATTGTCAACTTGAGCATTGGATCTGTCTCATTTTTGGAATTTTAACTAAAAATAAAATAAAAAAATGGATGGACCGTGTAGATAAAATACATACATCACGGTGGCCCCTCATAGGCCCAGCCTGTCATGAAGTCGGTACAGGCCGCGTCCCTTGCAAGGCAAGCGTTACAAGATTGCAATTGGCATTTTGCTTCAGTTTCATGGTTGATTGGTTTTTCTTTACACGTCGGTGGGATTGTTGTGTACACACTCGCCCATTTTTTTTCTAGTTAAACTTATTTATCACTTATCCGGATCGTTGATCTTTGGGACCAACGACCATGAACGGACCACGATCTAAAAGTATTATTGATCGGGCTGTCTTAACATTTCAATTAGTGGACTGACTGAAAATAGCGGTTCGAAAGAGAAATACAGCAAGGGTCCACACTAAAATAGTGAGATACATACGGTTACATCCTTGATTATAGTAAGATCAATGATGGTCTTGGAATGGTTCATCCAAGGTGGGGCCCAACAAAACAATTCAAAAAAACAGATGAAGGTGGACAGTTCAGTTGATACTCCGGCAGTGTACGTTATTAGAAATAAATAATAACGCGTCCTCTCCCTGAGTTCCACGCGGCAGCACGACAGCACATGCACTGCATCCACCATGCAACAAAAAAACGTACGCATGAACGCCAAAAGTTTGTCGGCTGCACATGCACGCCATACATCGCGTGCAAGAAAACACATGCATACACACACGATGGATGTTTGTATAGTCCTACATTCCAGTTTGTACATGTGGGGTCCATTTTTCCCTATCTGAACTGTTGATATTATGGCCGTTAGTATGGATTGACCATTGACAAAATTAAAAAATAAAAAATCTAGATGAAAATTTAGTAACCCCTTAATATAGGAATCAGACGGCTAAAAAGGTTACTGCCCCAGTTCAGATTCAATCAGGCAAGGTCAAAATTTTTGTAGCTAGGAAAATCTCTAAAGGACGTGAATTTCGTGCAACAGCTCCTGTAAAAGAAGAAAGAATGTGGGACCTACGATGATTTGTGTATGACATCTACTCCGTCCATCGTATTCCACCAGCTCATGTAAGAATTCGAGCCCAAAATGAGGCCGATGAAGTTTTGAACCATGCTGATGGGTGGGTTTTCTCTTCATTCTATTGTTGCTTCCCTTATAAAGATATTAATTTGGATGGATTATAAATATCATAATAAAGGTAGAAAAGGTTTTAGTAGTGCACTCTCAGCCATGCTTGAGTTTTTAATAAAACTTGTTTTTGGGCTTGTACTGGATAGTTAGTTGGTAATTTATGAAAAGAGTGCATATATATTACCTTTTCTTTTCTTTTTTTTTAATTATTATTATTTTACACAAGCACACACACCTGCAGACTCACGCTGTAGTGGGATTTCACCACCTATGGATACTCGAACCCTTGACCCGGTGTTGAAACTCTAGGGCATGTTTGGATTCGTGTATAAGAGTGCGTTGTATCGTATTATAACTAAATATTCTTAAATATTTTCATTATTCGACGTTTGGATAGGAGCGTAAAAGCGTCGTATTCTATGCGCTTGATTTCATACCATTTTCAAAAAATTAAAAGCACGATATAGTGTTGTCAGAATACAGACTTGCAGTCAATACTTCATATTCATTGCGCTGCATTCGACAACGGATGAAAGTTTGAAATTTATATAATTACAAGATATTTAGTACCTATGCAATGTAAGATCGAGACCGTTCATTTGGTATATTTCAACGTGAAAATCATCTGGGATAGAAATCAGAAAGTTCCATACGTCAAATGGGTCACCCAACTCAATTAAGATTGTACAATATGTAGACATAATACGTCATATCTAAACATTGATTTGTATAACGTATTGTATATTATGCCAAACAATACCTCATATCCAAACATTGATTAGTATCTGATTGATTTGGATGTATTCTGAAAACCATCCAATGTATACATGAATAGTACCCAAATACAATACAATACAATACTTTACACGAATCCAAACAGGTCCTTAGAGTCTACAACCGTAGAAAGAGCAAGGATTTGGGTACATTTCACCTTTACGCCATTAATTATATAATTTTAAAAGCCTTTGGTTACAAAAATTCTTAATTTTCATAACAAATATTGTTATCAGGTTTGTCTCTGGATTGGTTTTGACTGGATTTTGAACTATTTGAGTTGGGCTGATCAATTAGACATACTCAAAATTTTAATTTCGTCATGTTTGACTTTAACCAAAGACAATCTTATATATGGCATTCTCTCCTTCCAAAGCACTAAAGAATAAGGCATAAATGAGACAGATATCGTAGTGTTCATGTTTAATATCTAACTATGAATTTGAATATATTTGATTGTAAATTTGCATACACAATTACATTTAGCAGTCTTGATCAGATTTTAAGATTTATATTTAGCAATTGTATAACTAATTTAGATTAGAAACCTACTCAATATACTTTTTATTTACTTTATAAAAGTACCAATCCTCTTTCAATGGTTCACCCATGATATTAGAGCCACACTATTATAGTCAATTTCTCTAATTATTGGAATTGGCCATTTGTCACTTATGGCGGTGCCACCGCCCCAGAACCCAATCCCTATCACAACAGTTTCACCGCCCTTATCCGTACAGGTTCATGACCAATAAGTCCCAAAACCCTACTACTTGCCGGTCACACTCCCCACCCCACATAATATTATTAAATAAGTAAAAAGAAAAGGAATTTAAATATAAGCCAAATAGGTATAATCTAAAGAAGTTGAATCACTGCAGGCTAATATCTAGTTAAACATTGAAAGTTAAATATCTAAAGAAATTAGCAAAATTATTTTAAAAAATAAATTATTTTCACTATAGATCAATACCTAATAAACTAGTAAAAAATTTTCATTTTCTATAACATTATTACCTTATATCAAGCTGTAAAGAATCCTAAGCGCGCGCATATAGGCATGATCACCTAAGCACATGTGCACTTTTTCACATGTTTCATGGGCAATCCGAACGGTCCATGTGATGCGACGTACCATGAAATCACGTGAGACCAATTTTGACGCTGAACTAAAGCTTTGGTGGGCCATAGAAAAGACATGAAAATCAACGGAGAAAACTATTTTCTTTTTCGATGGCCCACCAAGTTTTGGATTAAAGTATAAGTTAGCCCTAGGAGGTTTCATGGAGTGATGCATCACGTTGACCATTTAGATTTGGGACTTGTGTATGATGAGTTCTTAAAAAGTGCACAAGAGTTACCGTGTGAACCTGTGCATAGCTGAGCATTTGGATATATCTGTCTGTGATTCTGTGCGGTCAACTCACGGGTACTTCCATGATGTCAAGCTGTGTGGGCCATTATGATACTTGTTGAACACCTACCCCATCACTCAGATTCAACATTCTATAATGGCCTCGAGCTTAAAAATCAAGTCAATCCATGACTTTTGTGAGCCACACCACACATCAGTTGAGAGGGTTACTCTCCCATTAAAATATTTATAATTATTCGTTGGGCCCACTTAAATGTGGTTCACACATCTAGGCCATCCATTATGTGTGTCCCACTTATATGGGGTCAGACTAAATTTCAGACACATCCAAATTTTATGTGGACCCCGCCAAGTGCTTTTACATGTTTTAAGCATGTCTTCTCATGATTTTAGATGGTATAACCCACATGAGTTCTATATACGGCCGATTTTTGAGATATCCCATAATATAAAGGGGACTCATCAAATGCAAGGTGTTGATGTTCGACAAAAATCATGACCGGCCCCACACATATATAGATATATATATGTGTGTGTATATATATATATATATATATATATATATATATATATATATATATATATATATATATATATTAGCAACAACCACTATAATACGATCTCATCTTTTGTATAAATGTTAGTCAACATAATGGGATTTAAAAATATTATTAAAGGGATAGCTTATAAAAATGACCTTGATTTCTGCAACCGACCCAAATTTATTTATTTTTATTAGATAAAAGTTCCTGTGTCCAAATCTAATTTTCTCGGGTGAGAGCAATCAGGCAGACAGATATCCATCATACATCCCTGATTACAAGCAATCATTCACGTGAAAATGCTTCCTCATTCAAGGCAAAGCTGTAGTAGTCCAAACAATCACGTGCCTCTTAATCGGTTGCTCTATCCTACGGCCTGAATTCAAATGGTTCCACAGGCTTGCTTGGCCCACATGCATCTTTACACGCGGCACACGTGCCATCCTGGCAAGCGTGTAGAACATCTGAACGCTGCATGAGTTGGACCTCAGTTTGATCAGAATAATACTAAAATATATATCATGTAGGGGAACTCATCATGATTACCATAGATGTATGTTGAATGTGGACCGTTGGTTTCTTTTGTTTTTACATTGTGTATTCATTTTTATAGTTGTTGGACGCCTGATGAGTGGCCAACCTGATTTGTTAAGTTTTGTTATCTTTACAGTGGAGAGCACCTAATATACCGCTCAGATGCACCACGTACTTGCCATGTTGGCACGTGTGATGCATGTAAACGTGCGTGTAGGTTAGCAGTCCTTCGGTCTGACTAAACGGATTGGATCCGTTCAACGTTTCTTTTCCCTCATGTGAGGCCGGTTGCACCCCAAGGTTCATAAGCTTATTTTAGAACGCCATGCCTGTGGTCCATTTGATGTAGGGCCCAAATCCAATGCTTCCATAAGGTGTTTTTCTTCATGTTCATACCTCGTTTGAAAATCAGACCGATCGATACCATATATGGGTCACACCAAAGGGAACAGTTCGGAGCGAAAGATCTACTGTTAAAACCTTTCAGATTTTTTGGAGCCCACTATGATTTTTATATATAATCCAATCCATTCAGAAGAATAAAAACAATAGGATAAATATATACCAGAGAAATTATACTATACAAGAACTCTTATGGACCACACCACTTGATTTAAAATGTTTCACGCATGATTTTACATGGTGTGGCACTGTTTAGAAATATTTCAGCCTTGATTTTGGTATACTACGAGAAAATGATGGATCCCACATGAGGGAAGGATTGGATTGTATTTTTACTTGTGTTTCGTCTCCAAAATCCGCGATGTACAATAAGCTATTCTACAAAGGTTGTATGCAAACCGACTTTATGATTGCCTTTGACAGTGGCTTCGACAGTGGAACAGAGACTTCCATCATTCAAGGCCTTGCAGTTGTATGATACGTCACCCGAGTCTTTGTATAAAATAATATTTTGATTTTGATTTTAAGGCAAGTGGGTTTATATTTCTGTAATCCAGGCCATTGGACTGACTTCATCCACCATAGATGGACTATGACCCAAAATCTATTCAATAAGAAGATCGTTCTCCTTATATTTAAATGCTTACATATAGACGGTTAATATAAACATATCAAATTTACGTAATAAGTCTCTATTATCATTAAATCTATGAATTTTTCATGATATATCCACTGTACGATAAAACATACCAACGGTCTGGATTACGAAATAATGGGCCCTATTTATCATAATTGAAACACGTGTATACTATGCAAAGACGTGTGACTCGTATCATACAAAACTCGAATCATGCATCCAGATGCATCGTAACATTAAGTGTCCTGATGTGATATGTTATAAATTTGGGCCTCATGATTCAGGTATCCAGACCGTTGAAATTAATGAAGTCACATTTTTCCGGTGACATGTAGAAAACCTATTAGATTAAACGGTTATAAATCAATGGATGACTGACCTAGCCATAATCAGTTTGTAAAGAAAACTTTCAACTGTCCAAAATACAATCCTCATATCCAATGGTTAGTATCATTTGATCTCGGACAATTTTCGCATGTATCCCATCAACGATGTGTCTCATCTTTTCAAAAGATCAGATCACCAAACCATGCTCCCAGCTTGTGCAAAATGGATTCATCCGGACCGTCTATATCTCTCTCTTCTTCAAGGCTATGTATGCTAAGCTGATTTTGTCAGTAAGAACATGGGCAGCCTTAAATTCAAAGTCGTACATTTGACCGTTTTCGGTTGGCCATCATCATCTTTGCACATGCAAGTTACACAGAGATCTTTGACCGAGGATATGCTTAATGTCTTTTGGCATGTGTTGGGAACATTGAAACTGCTATCGAACTGAAAGTCTAGCCCTGTTTGGGGCGCAGATTCGGTCTGGTTAGGTTACACCGTCGAGCTATGATATAACATTATTATAATATCATTTTATTGATCCATCAATATCTCATCAGAAAAGGGTCCACAAACTTTCAAAAAGTAGTCTAGAGGATGGCCTCTCCCTACCTGGATAAGTCAGGCTTCTAAGGGGTCCACCGTGATATATAGGTTTTATCTACACCGTCCATTCATTTTATTTTTTTTTCCACACCATTTTAAGTTATAGTCCCAAAAATAAGGCAAATCTAAGGCTCAAGTGGATTGCACTAGAGTAAGTAGCCATGATAGTGACACTCATCGTTGAAACCTTCTAAGGGCTAATTGTGATGTTTGAGAAATTCAACTTTGGTAAAAAGTTCCTTGGATGAAACTTAGGGGGAGCCTATCGTGATATTTGTGAGAAATCTCACTTGTTCATCTGTTTTGTGAGCTTATTTTAAAACTTGAGTCCAAAAGTGAGCAAGATCTAAGATTAAAGTAAGTCACACTATAGAAAAAGATAGGTAGGGAAATTCCTATCATTGAAACCTCCTTGGGTCAACAATTATGTTTATATATCATCCGTAACATTCATAATGTTATTCCTAATGGGATGAATTGAAAACACAAATATTAACATGATTCAAAGATTTTCTAGCCCCACAAATATTTCAATCGTAGACGTTCAATCCTCACATTTGTGCCTCACCTGAGTATTGGATCTAACTTATTTTTTACTTAATGTCCTAAAACGATCTCACAAAAAGGATGAACAAAGTGAATTTCTCACAAGCATCACGGTGGGTCCTGCTTAGGTCCATTGTAAGTAGTAAATTCAAGTCCCTTATTTGCTATCTAAAATGTTTATAAAATGACTTAAACTTGAATGAAGAGAAAATACATATTTTGATGCAGGGATGAACGTGATTAGGTCGATCACCGTCTTTTTCAAGGATAACTACTTCAAATCCACAAAGCTTCTCTGGACTCTTCAAATAGACTTTTCAAATTCATGAGAAAAAGAAATAGAAATAATTTTAAAATATTTGAAATAAATTTATTGATGATTAATAAACGAAAATAAACATGAAATTTGATCATCGATACGAGAGTATCTTGAAAATTCAACTAAAGTAGCTCGTCCTACCCCAAAATCATATATGGTACATTGAGTAACTCATTCCGATTTGCGAGATATGCTTGTTTTAAAATTCTGACAGTATTAATGACTTCTGCCTCTGATCAAGCCTTCTCTGATCTATCTTGAACATAAAACTGCCTGCGACCCGCTCTATATCATATATCAACTTGATCCAAAACTTTTATAACTCCCAAAAGGGTCCAACCATAGCAAATATCTCTACTACATTCTCTACTTGAGCCTATGATCTACCTCATTTTTTAGATATATACACTAAAATGATACGACAAAATGGATGAACGGTGTAGACAAAAGCCGAACATCAGGATGGCCCCTCAGAGCGCGTACCTATGTTGAGCTCCAAACAGGTAGGAGTAATACTATGTATCCTTAAACATGTCCCTTGATGACACATGACAGCATTACTGAGGTTTGACCAGATCCGCTTCTAGTAGCGGATTGGGTCAAGCTGGTTACGCCAAGATGTGGCGGTATTTCATTGGCCTGCATGCCGACACTTGTGAAAAAGACCGCCAGCTTTCAAAATACCTATCAGAGTTAACTATTTCTGACAAAATAATAAAATAGCACATATGCTAGCTAAGTGCTGCTTGTGCTTGACCAAATAGACTCCCTTTAGTTGGATCGTTTAGCTAGCCTGAATTTAGCTAATGCACATGTTACCACATATGCTAGCATGGCAGATAGATGAAATATCCAAGCCATATATGAGTTGGACCTTGCCATGTAGATGTAACTGTCCAAATATAATGGTCCATTCAATAGGGGTGATATTAGAAATTAGCTGACAGGTTAGAAAACTTTGACTTAATGTTTCACAACCATAAAATTGTTAATTGTGGACCACTTGACTAGTTCACCAAACTTATTTTTGGGATGGGGAATCTGCATAGTGGTACCATTTTGATTGATGGCTTGGATATTGCACGTGTCCGCCAGGCTGGTACACGTTGTGAAATGTGCATCAACTGCTTAGAAAAGATCTAATTTATTTATTTATTAGAGGTTGCTGGTCTAACATGGTTATGGAATAAGCTTATGGAAAACTCAGGTAGGCCAGGCCATAGCATGAAGTGTACATGTCATCCAATCGGTGCATGGTGGTGCCCATTCATGTTCTCCTTGGAGCCTTAAAAAAAAGCCAATGGAAAACTCAGGTGGGCCAGGCCATAGCATACCTTGTGGATGATTGGATGTAGGTCGTGTTTCGCTATTTAATGAAACATGAGGTTACACATGTTAATGAAGGCACATACTTAGTCAAACATGTGCGATTAAGATAATGCGGACATACTAGAGTCATGCTCAGCTGGAGTTCAATTGAACACGTTGGAATGCATGCGTCGAGATAGATTGATTAAGATTGAATACATGGGATTGGCTGGCTTACCAACCACCTATTGTTGCAGGTAATTAAGCAATTGAAAGGGGCAGGGTTTATCCTTTTGAACAATGGATGGAAAGAATTAAAATTAAAATGGCTAATAATAAACAAGATAAGCGAAGAAATAGAAGAAAGATAAATAACTACAATCACTTATATGGTAAGTAAGATGTGACCGATGTGCGATCTTTCAAGTAAGGATTTGGTTGATTGGATATCTTACAACAGTAAGTCATGAATATTTATATTACTCCTAAGCATATTAGGATGCAGTGATGATGTTGGTCTTAGACTCCGAACGTTCTACAACGTGGATGGATAGAAGTAGGGGAACGAAAATCAAAAGAAGTGTTATGCAGATTGATTGTGTTTGACATGATGCTTGGAGCTCTTTGTTGGCTGCCCTTTATATGTTTAAGACGTGACTTAATCATATCTTGCAGACCAATAAAATAAAATGATATTACATCACAGCCTGACGGAATTCAAGGTTAACACGGAGCCTGATGGAACTCGATGTTACCTGGCCTTATTGAATCCACTCCCGTTTGTTGGATCGTTTTATTGAGATGCTACTGTCCAAATATAATGGTGGTCCATTCAATAGGTGTGCCATGACGTTAGAAATAATTTGATGGGTTTGAAAACTTTCATGTTTCACAAACATGCAATTACTTAGTTAATTGTGGCCCACCTCACTAGTGGACCAACCTTGTTCTTGTAACAGGGCATCTGCATGGTGGTATCCTATTGATGGATGGCTTGGATATTGCACCTGTCCCCAGATTGGTATATGTTGTGGAGTGTGAATTAGCTCACTCGTCTGCTTAGAAAAGCTCTAATCTATTTATTTAGATGATGGTGTTCCTCTCAAAAATGATTATAGAATAAACTTATTCTACAGCATGGTGTGTGAGGCCCGATATCGAGTATGTATGACATCCAATCCACTCATCTCGTGGTTCCCACTCATGGTCTCCTTTGAGCCCAAAAACTGGCTGTTCGAAAATTCATGAGAGGCCCCTAGAAAAACAAGCCTCAATTCCAAAAAATCAAGATGTATGCTCCCTTGAGCTTTAGAACGGCCTGATTGTTCAGCTTAAATTCATCCTGGCCGTGTAGATCTTCTGAATGGATTGATGGCATACATAAAACAAGGTGGGCCCAAACACAATCTGACAGGCTTCAGTGGTAGACACCTCTATCAAACTGTTCCCCGTGGTGTGACCCATATATTGGCTTCCGAGTGGACTGATGTTTTTGTATAGTAGGTGAACTTGATGGGGCACATCCATAGGACGGATTGGACGTGGATCCTACATTATGGTGGGCCCAACACACTGCATTGTAGAATAAGCTTATTCTACAGCGTTTTAACATAGAAAAAGCCACCATCTTAGGGCAAATCCTATCAATCGAGTATGTCCTCTCCTTTTTCTGGTTGTGACCATTACAACATGCTAATTCTGTGGGATGTCAATACCATTAAAACGGTAGGCCCCACAGTCAGGGACACCATTTTCTAAAAACAAGCTCATCAGATCCCTAGCTCAGCCTCACCTGTATATTAATCTAGATCGTCAGCTTTCCATTGACTGGAACAGTGCGCCCACCCAATAAGTAGCTTGATTTTCACCTACGATCTTCATGGTGGGGCCTATGGTTTCAACTATACTAATGTGCATACACAGGCTATGATACCTTGCCTGTTTGTGATTAGTTCCAATGCTCGGAGTCAGATATTTTGTTCGTTTTACCTTGCCTCTGGGTTGTGGTATTTAAAAGGAAAAGATCAATCATCAACCCATACCGTCCATCCATACCACATATATTGATTGCGGGGTCACAGGTGCTTAGCGAGCTTGAATTGGACATCGGTCTGGGCTAGTCCACTTGCAAACCTAATAATCCAAGCAAGAAAATGATTCTCTAGAGAAAAACAAAACCACTACCAACGCTCAAAGAAACATCAAGGCCTGTTTGGGCGCGGTTCATCTCATTTTGGTTATTCGTGATTATTCATTAGAGATCGTTCTTTCACACCGCACACAAACAAAAAGTGTTATCTACTACATAACTACTGTTGAAAAAAATTAGATGAACTCATTTTTACGTGGAAACCGAACAGGTCTTAAATGCGTTTGAAATTCACTCAGAAAACACAGGCTGCGACCCTGTCAAAATACCTCTCTCCCTCTGCAGCTGCAATGTACCCAAATTCTTTGACCCGGGTACACAGGAGATATTCATGTGCCTGGGGCTGCATGGGGCCCACAGAGAGATGTCAATGACAAAGCTACTCCATCCATCTGTTTTGAAAGACCATAGGGCAGGAATCTAAAAATAAAGCAGATCCAAAACTCAGTGGGAGTTTTGTAAACTGAGACTCAAAACAGGGGCCCATGTGAGATATACAAGTATTATCCAATTCCAACGACTTGGGCTGGTTGATTGTAAAGCACCATTTGTGTTATGAGTTTGTACAAGCAGGCCCCATTGTTCAGTGAAAATAAAATTTAAAATAAAAAATAAAAAGATTGTCCTAGGCCCCTCTGCGTATGATCAATGCATGAAAGATCTACCTGGCTAAAAAAACATATGATAAAACACAAACTTTTCAGTAGGTAGCCCACAGAGAAATTCAGCACGCATCCCCATACTTTCTATGGCTAGGATCATCCTGTCTATTGGGCATGGGCCAATACCTGACCAGTACCCTTCATATCTAGGTTCCGGAGGAGCACCGAACCGTGTGACCCACTTGTACAAACTGCAAACCCAATGTAACATACAGTACCTCTGCCTGAGCATTGTATCAGTGGGGCCATCTAAGAGTAATAGAACTCGCCTCCATGTCACGCCAACCAAACTCGTCATGCAGGCCAATCTTACCAGCCAGAATGCAGTTTGTATGGGACATCTGTACCGTGAAACAGTAGGCCTCACCATGAAGATTGCCCAGCACAATTCAGGCTGGCCTGCTCATCAGGCAGGCCACAGTGCTGGAAGATACCTCCTTTCAACACCGAGTGAAAGATACCTCCTTTCAACACCCAGGTCTTGGCATCGATCCCTAGTGGGGGTGGCTAACAGTGAAGTGTCAACTGACAGTGGGGTGGTACTAACGAGCTAACGAGAAAAAACAATTATAAAAATAAAATAAAATAATTTTTTAAAAAAAAAAAAAAAAAAAAAAGGCCACAGTGCTGGAATCAATGGATAACATGTGGTCTGACCCAACATACAGGCGTGGCACATCTAATGAGTGGATCAGGTGATCTTCATGGTGCAGCTTACCACTTGCACGGGAATGATCCACCTACATGACAAGTTTGCATGCACCTGTAGGTGATCAGTTCTCAGAGAATAATAGCAGTTGGCCGTGGACAATCCCCCTTTAAATAAGGTCAGCACTTCAAAACAAACAACAGCTTCCACCAAACTAAGAAGATCAAAGATAGAATGCAGGCATATGAAATCGTAGGAAACGAGCACACCATATACCTTCAGCGGTAGGCCGGAGCTGGCGCATACATTGAAGAATTGGGCGCATGGGCTGCGCCTGGAGCTGGCCTGACCAAATTACCAGAATACATCTGGTTTGGGTCCTGGTAACCTGGCCCCATATGGCCCATTTGAGGCTGCTTTTCAACAGTCGCACGCTGGGTGCCATAGTAATCAGCTGAAGGATCCGACTGTTGTGGGGCCATGCTCCGGAGGTAGTAATCAACTGTTTGATCAATCCGTGGATGCTGGTTGTTGTAGTAGTCAGCCGTAGGATCCGGCCCCGGCAGGGCTGAACGCTCCGTGCTGTAATAATCCGACCGTGGAATTGTTTCAGGCTCCCTCCCTCTGAGGGCGGCCTGATACTGATACCTGTTGTCATATGGCCACAAATCAATAAAGGAGCAAGATGGGGAATTATGGTGGGATTTTTACAGCAAAATTCCTCACTCATTCAAATCAATTAAAATGCCTCCTTTTTTTTTTCCCTTTTCAAGTAGGTGATGGGCCAGATCAATAAAACATTGTGGCAATGGGAATATAGCCCATCACCTACATGCTTGACACGATGTAGATGGAGTGCTTGATACCAATAATCCAAAAAGTTAAATGAGTACAGGCATATGAGTTGAGAATCAACCTGCCATGCAGCTCGTGCCGTGGTGCAGCTGGGTTCTGAGGCAAGTACACCTGACGGGGATCTGGTGGATAATATGGGTCGGCAACTGGGGGGGCATTGCGGGTCTCTGCAGCTGGTGGGAGGCGTGCTGGGTGATGCGCAACAGTTCCATACTGGTCACTAGAAGGAAGGCCTGGCAAAGCATTCCGAGGCAGCTGAATGACTGGAGGGAGCCGTGCGGCATATATTGTTGCTCTGAAATGGTCATGCTGCGTTGGTGGTAGCCGTCGATCATCTACAGCTGGGGCAACTGCCGGTTGGTAAGGCTCGTGTGGAGGAAATCGTGCTGGTGCCATGCGGTGATTGTCCACAACCGGTGGAGCTGCCATTCTATATGGGTCCTGTGGAGGTGGCAGCCGTGCCAGTGCTGCATGTCCATCCACAGCTGGTAGTGGTGCTGTTATGAATGGCCCCTGTGGAGGCAGCAGTTGTGGCGGTGCTGGGTGTCGATTGGCCACTGATGGAGGCACAGGTGCCATCTGATGTGTAGGAATCAGTTGAAACAATGATGATAGCTTCTCAACCTGCATTTTCTCGTTATGTTAAAAAAACAAAAAAAAAACAAAAAACAAAAAAGAAAGAAATAAAATATAATAAAATAAGGCAACGAAATACTCCATGTCAGATATTTCATTTTATTTTTGCTAAACAGAACCAAGAAATGAAAACCTCGTGGATGAGAATGATATCATGTTCCTTCCAAATGTTCATTTCAATTGAAAGGGTTGGAAATCGATAATTACCTGTTGAGGGTCGAGCTCTGGCATAAATTTCTTCCCCCGGTAATTCTCCTGGATAGCGTGTCTGAAAATACTCTCGGGCACAGGCAAGCAATCCTTTGCAATGCTGAATCTTACCTGCAAAAGACAAGCTCCTCTGTAAACCCAACCACATATGGGTGTAACCGACCACATGCATATGCATACACAAACACAAGTACACCATAGCACAAACATTCAACCAGCTCCATGTAGCACATGTACAACTTAGCGCATGATGGTGCAGCCCCATTACCGAGCCAGTGAAATCTCAACAATCGAATCGCATAGACATGGACGAGTACGCCCACAAGAATATTAGGGTAGAAAGGGAGAGAACTTCATTGATATCAAAATACTTCTCTTACAGAAAACATTAAGAAAACCCACACTAAGAAATTTTGTAACGACCAACACTCCTACACCACCCTCTCCTTTTATAGACCCTAAATAAATCTTTACTTAAAATCCTCCAAGTAAGAGATTGATTTCAAATCAATCATCATTTATTTCAAACCAATCTAATCTACTAAGGGGGTAAAAGCCTAATAATAGTAAAAGCAAAACATAGAAAGTAATCGTAATACATCTCTAAATCAGCCCCATATCTTCAATCACATTTTAAAATCAGCCCCCATAACTCCCGCACAAATTGTAAATTGCGATCCTTGATTTAGGCTCCCGAATCTGTAAATAAACAGCCCAAAAATCAGCACATGTTGGGCCCTACGGTGGGCTATGGGCCTACATGTTTTTAGGTCCTACAGTGGGCCTAAGTGGGTTGCACTCTACATGGGCCTGGATGGGTCACGTGGCAATGATGAGCACTTGCTGATTGAAAGTAGCGCAGTTGGCGCACTAAAAATGGTTAGTGGCACATCTGTGCCACGAACTAAATAGCCCAGTGTGTACCATAACAAGGATAGGCAAGCCAAAGGTGTTTGTAGGAACAACAAATCTTATCTAGTGGTCCCAAAATAGGGAGTTGTTCTCGCTTTTCTTGGGTTGTCTCCAAGATAAAACAAAACAAACTATGGACAAGTTGCTTGATCCGGACAAGCTTGTCCTCAACTAAACTTTTATTGCCACCAAATGGGCCATTTGGATGGAGACATGGACATCTATGTCAAGTGCATTTGGCTGCGTCATTGTCCGATGGACAAGGGCTTCCATTTGGAAGGGAAAGGGCTGCAATAAATTTGAATATTGTGCTGTCACCCAAAAAGGGCAACATGTGCAGTAGCTCACCTCTTCAACATATGCTCCTCTACAGTACAATCTTCAGGAAAAAGCTCTCAAAGGTGTTATACAAATGCAAAATCTCAACATCCATGGGTGCCCTTATCCATGCAGGCAAACACAACATCATAGCAACCATATCCAAACTTTAAATCTCAGGCATGGACATCTGTTTTGAGTGAGCTTTTCACACATCCCAACGACCCCTTAGAACCCAGTTTGGTTGCCATCCAAAATTCATTATTTTTTATTTCCGCCACTTCTACAAGTCAACAATCCTTATCAGCATGTTTGGTGGCACTTTCAAACAATAATTGTTTTCTTAGAACAATAAATAGGGCATTTTTAGTGCCGCACATAAAAGCGCATGACAGCTATTTTTACTTCCGAAAATAATTGTTTCTGCCTTCATCATGCCTATCTCTTATGATTTCGATATGCTCTCTCACTAGATCCCTCCCTCTTCAAGATTCTCTCTGGTTGTCCACCAATCCCTCTCACACATGCCCACTAGCGTGTATACAGCAGCTCAGGTACACGTTACACGTCCCATACATCCTAGATGTACAAGATCCAATCTATCCATCAGAGGGGTGCCATTTTGGAAAGAGGTTGTGCCCCGAGAATCAGGTGGGTGGTCAATTGGGTTACAGCTAATGAAAGGAAAAGTACATCTGAAGAAAAAAGTTTCTAACCTGTCCACCATTGTCTTAATATCATAGCACGTTCTTGGAAAAGGAAATGGTTTAGTAGAGTTATCTCTTGGGCACTCACATACACCAGGTTGATAAATGGTCTGCATTTAGAAATACAATCCAACAGAATTAAGGTAGTGGAGACAATATGGTAGAGCCGGTAATACCAGAACATGGTCGAGAGATTTTTGCATTGTAAATGTGGGTCCTTGACGTTGGAATCGGGACTGCCCATCTTGTGGGGCATGCAGTGAATACTACATATATTAAAAATCACACCATTAGTTTCTATCCATAAATCATCTTCACTTTTTCTTTTTCTTTTTTGAAAGATAATGAAGATTTTATTAATAAAGCAAAAAAAAAAATACAAAAAAAGGGACGCCGAGGAGGCAATCCGAACACTGCCCAAGAAAAGCAAAATTACGATACCTCAACTTAGGAACACAAGAGGCCCATTCAATGATCAACGTCCTGACTTGATCAAACATGCCTTCCACCGATTTCCTCTCATTATTGAAACATCTTGCAATAAAGATGTTTCAACAACCCATTCGATGATCGCAAACTCGGTAAGCCCGGCCCCCCTTCGTACACCACCTCCACGAATAAGGGAATAGAATGATCTAACCAGGAAAGACTCCGATCTATCAACCTTCCAAATCATCTTATCAGAATTAGTGATAGATGGAACATAAAGGTGGATGAGATCTAAAAGAGTCACAAACTTGCCAACTTCCTCATCAAGGAGAAACCGCCTACAAGGGGGTTCCCAACAAATCGCCCCACCAATGCAAGAGAAACAACCCGCCACCACAATGGATGGGTTCAAAGCCAAACAGAATATTTTGGGAAAAGCAATTTTAAAGGAGATTCCCCCACCAACACATCTTTCTAAAACCAAATCATTTCACCATTCCCAAAGGATAAGTCAAACCCTTCCAAGAACGCCAACTTCACAAAAGAGACTCTTCCACAAAGCCAAGGCTCTGTAGAGGGAAGAATCCCTTGTCCACCACTCTCCTTACGAACACCCGTACTTACTTTTCACCACTGTCTTCCATAGCACCCCATCTTCCTCCCTGAATCTCCAAAGCCATTTGCCCAATAAAGCTAAATTCATGGTTTCAAGATCCTTAATGCTCACTCCTCCCTCATCATTTAAATTGCATACCTCATTCCAACTCATCAAATGCAATTTCTTCTTATCCTTCACTCCTTGCCACAAGAAGTCTCATCTCAATTTCTCAAGCCTTGAGAGCACCAAAGTTGGACATTTGAAAAGCGACATGAAATACAAAGGAAGATTTCACAAAGCCAATTTGACGAGACTAATACGGCCATAGGCGAAAGATATCCGTTTTTCCATCTTGCAAGTTTCCTCTCGAATCTTTCAACTACCTTGTCCCAAAGATGTTTGGTTAGTTTTCCGATGGAGATGGAGGCCCACGAACATAGCTAGGAGAGTACTAGTCGCACACCCAAAAATACAAACTAGATGCTCCACCTCATTAAGATCCATCCGCATCCCCAAACATTTTTCTTTTAGCAATGTTGATTGGAAGGTCGGACACCACCTTGAAGCAACGGATAACGGTTCTCGATCTATCCACCATGTCAGAAGATGCCTCGCAAAAAAGAAGAGTGTCATCTACAAATTGAAGGTAAGAGATGGGAGACATCAATCCCGTCACCTTGAAGCCATTTATGAATCCCTCCTGCCCTTTGTCAATCATTCTCCCCAACGCCTCAACCACCATGAGAAAGAGAAACGAAGACAAAGGGTGTCCTTGGCAAATGCCCCTTGAGCTTTTGAAGAAACCATTAGGGGAGCCGTTTAGAAGAACTGAGGAGCAAACAGACCCCCCACAATCGCGGATCAATCGCCGCCACTTCATACCACAACCCATGCGATGAGTCATACCACAACCCATCCAATCAACATGGTAGTATGCCTTTTCAATATCCAATTTACACACAATACCTTAGAACCCTCTTTGTTGCTTGAGTCGAGACACTCATGGTCTATCAAGGCACAATCCAAAATTTGACAGCCAGAGGCAAAAGGCACTTTGATTATCGAAAATGACGCTTCCTATCACCTTCTACAACCAGGACACAGGCACCTATGCCAAGATTATGGAAGGCCCTCCTAAAACGTTGATTGGCCTAAAATCCCTTAGATTTTGCATCGGAAGACTTTGGGATTAGGGCAATAAAGGAAACCCCAAGATCATTCGATAAACAGGCCCTCTCAAAGAATTTTGACATAGTTCATAACATTGACCTTCACCACCTCTCAAAAAACTTGGAAAAAAGCCATCGGAATCCATCTACGCCCAAGGCTTTATCTCCACCCAAGGAGTCAACGACGATTTTGACCTCCTCCCCCGAGAAGGGAGATTGAAGTGAAGCAGCTTCTTTGAGCAAAAAGCATTTGAAAGACAAGATGTCTAATGTAGGTCTTCTCCACTCCTCCCCCGAGAGCAACTTATAAAAGCGAACAATTTCATCAGAGATATGGTCTTTATCTTCAATCCGAGTCTTGTTATCCACTATGCTACTGGATTTACTTATCCTTTCGTGGCACTAGCAATATTGTGGAAGTACTTCGTATTTTTATCTCCCTCATTAATCCATAAGCTCCTCGACCTATGTCTCCACTTAATTTCATCTTCCTGCACCCTAGTTGCATAGTCTCTGATGCAGGACAACTAACCACTTGCTCACCCTACTCGAACCCGGTGTGAAAATGCCCATGCATTAATCACCCCAAGTGAAGAACCTCGAACACAAGACCTCCCGCTCTCATACCACTTTAATGTAAGACAACCACTTGTTCTAAAAGCTCGAACTGATGGAGCGTGGCGAATTAATCCCTTTATCTCATATCTCAGGCCCCACATCCCATGGGTTAGGTCATCGGCCGAAACCCCCTCGTGGGCCCCACATCACATGAGTTCTGCCTCACACGGGCCACTGACCCCGAGTGTGCCCCTGCATCTCACAGGCCAACCCACTTGAGCCCAATGTGAAAATGACCTGCATTCTTCGGGGGATAGCATTCCTTCTTCAGCTTTGACATCAAAAGCCTATAGCTCCCACTCCGATAAAACACATGATGTCTCCTCTTCTCTTTTCCCAAGCTTCCCTTTCTTCTAAGGTTTAATTAATTGTTTTTAAAAGTTTCAGCTTGTGACATATCTTAAATCCCACAAAACCCTCTACATTGAAGGAAGCCCACCAATCCTTCACCTTCTGGGAAAAGCCTTCCACTTAATGCCAGTACAACTCAAATCTAAAAGGTTTTGAACCCCAGTTTTCCTCATCAACAACTAGCAAAACAGGACAATGATCCGAGGTGGTTTTTGGCAAGGCTCGTTGAGATATAAGAGGAAATCTATCAATCCGGCACTAGGAGACAAGGGAGCGATCTAATCTAGACATAGTGAGTCTCGCTTAAACATTAGACCAAGTGAATTTCCCTCCTTCGAAAGGCAAGTCTATAAAAGCTCATGGGTCTCAATCCAATCTAAGAAGGCACACATGCTTCCTGAAACCCTTCGTCCATTGAACCTTACACGGGTATTCAACAGTTCTTCCCAAAGCTTATCTCTTCTATCATCTCTGCTAGCCCCATAGACTGAAGTATGCAACAACTAATTGCCTGAAGATGTCCTTTAGCACCACAGAAACAGAAAAAGCTCCTCCCCACCAATCCTCCTTAGCCCAAATGGATGTTATCCCAAGCGACAATCAATCCCCAAAACCTGCCCAAGGCCTCTATGGCCACCCAATCCGCATTTGGAACTCCCCATAGAGTTCCTAATAACTTCTTATTGAAATTTCGCACCTTTGTCTTTTAGAGTGTAACCAGTTGGGCCTAATATCTTCTACAGATAACTTTAATGTCTTCTTTTCTGCTTTAATCCCAATCCACGCAGTAATTGTTGATAGTATTGATACGTCTTAAATCTGTAAAATCAACAAGTCCGTCAATGACAGGTTCGATGACATCGAGCAAATTTTGATGCCATCGAAGTCAGCTCGACACCATCGGTAAAATCTAGAATTTAGCGAATTGGTTGCTAGACACTTCTGGTGCCCTGCTCGATGCCATCGGTAAAATCCAGAATTTCTATGTTTAGTCACTAGAACGTTTTGGTCATTAGTTTGATGCCATCGAAGTCCCATCGAACGTATACACAGAGTTGCATATCTGCGGGATTTGTTTCCGATTTTTATTGTGATTCTCCGAGGGGCTATATATAGGGGTGTAATCGGGATCAAAGGGTATCTCGAGGCTTTCTAATTTGTTCCTAGGGTTTTCAAGGGCTTGTAAGGGGAGATTTGAGGCTTGTTTGAATCAGGTATTCTCTCTATCTCTTGTATTTTCCCCTTTCATAGTGATATCTGTCGCTTTGTGCCGTAGTTTTTTCTCATAAGGGTTTTTTTCCATGTTAAATTCGAAGTCTTTGTGATTGTGCTATTGGAATAATTTGCTTGATTCATTTCTGTGCTTCCGTGGTCCCCCAATAGTAACATCATTTTTAATCCATTCGATTTGAATTGGTGCTTTCTCCGTCACGATTATTGTGAGGGCTTCCCGCCCTCCTCACATTCTAGGATAAACTTCATTTGGGATCAGACCTAACCCATCTTCCCTTTCTGCCTCCCCCTTCCATGCCCCCTATGTTGTAGTTAACAGTTGATGACCAGCTTACCAGCCCCATGCTGCTTCTGAAAGCTCTTATGGCTCATTTAGGGGATCTCGAGCTACTCATTGCTCGACCTCGCTCCTCCACAAATTTAAACAGGGCGAAATAATCTTCCACCTGATCGTTAAATGATAACCCAATCAACCTTCTGAAATAGCCCAAAGCTCCCATGCTGCTCCTAAAAGCTCTTATGGCTCGTTTAGGGGATCTCGAGCTGCTCATTGCTCGACCTCGCTCCTCCACAAATTGAAACAGGGCGTAATAATCTTCCACCTGATCGCCAAATGATAACCCAATCAACCTTCTGAAATAGCCCAAAGCTTCCCTGATCCATCTCTTTTCTTTCACCCCCTCCACTAAAATCTCCCAACTTGGAGTTGGCCTGTTCTCAAGCATCTTGATGTGTTGCACCCAGGATTGTGGCACATTGGCCGTAGCTGCAATTACCTAGAGAGGAGCGACTTCAAGAATGTCCCTTTCCCTGTCATCCAAGCAACACTCACCTTGCGGCCTTGACTCTCTTACCTGAAATAGTTCCACTAGAGTTTGCTCCTCAAAAGCCTCGAGCTCGCTCTTGAGCGTCACAACAATCCAAACAGATGTTAAATTAACATTATTGGCCAGAAGCGAGGAGTTTTCCTCCTTAGAAGTCATGGAGTAATTGTGAGTAAGTTCTAAAAATATAACGTGATCTCGAAATCCAAATAAAAAAGGGTCACCACGAGTGCCTTGGAATGCACACATACCAGATTATCCTTTAAATCCACACAAAAACGGACACCCTCATGCACAAGCTTAAGACAAGTTTTGCTTGGGACGTGTCAACTCAAGCAGCTTATCTAGGACGTGTCACGGAAGAATCGGGCACAATTGGCTCCGAGCCTAGAGGATCAATTTTCAACTCAGCAGTTGACATGCACCACATCCCCCTATCGAGCAACCCCTGCTCCAAAGGACTCAAAACTTGATAGCTCTAACCCGAGCCTTCTTTCTTTGATCATCTTCACTTTAAAAAGAATGAAATTGGACCAATGACCTTTTTTTCTATCCTCTCGCTAAAAGTCACTAGATGGGCCAAAGTCATCCGATATATGTTTCTTTTGAACCATCTTGAATCCACTGCAATAGTTAACTAGATGGATAGTCCCAATTGGTTATTCACATTCCACATGGATGGGGAGAGATGGTTGTACCATGTTCCACTAGTCCTGCATTTTCATCTCCGGAGGATAAAGCTCCATGTGATATTTGCAACTTTGCTAGCAAAAGGCATGCTCTCCATTCACACATCTACACACACATAGGTATCAACCTAGCGCGATTGTGGGACAACTAATCATACATAAGATTGGCCCTAATCCATATGACTTGGCAAAAGAGCAAAGCAGTCAAATGATTTGGTGAACTACAAAAAAAAATAACAGTTCGAAAAAACTTGCCACCAATACATGTTCTTCGTAACTCTAGCACATTCAATGAGTGGGCCTGCCAGCTTCTCTCACCAGGTCATCTGCAATCTGGAATCCATAACAATCGGATGTACCATCTACATACTAGGAGGGCACTACGTGGTGCATGTAAAGTTGTATGTGTTAAGTGTGTGTGCGGGGCTAAGGAGCCTCTTATCTTGACCAAGCATGAAGTGCAAGAGAGATTTACAGTGAAATGCCAAGATACGGCCTAAAGGAGTTAGGCAAATATTTAGCTGAATGTAGAATGTGAAACTGAATTTCAATTTCTAGATATTGAGCCATGGCCTAAATATCTTAAATGTATGGGTGAAGCACAGGAAAGATATTAGGCCATGGCCTAAATATCTTCTAGATTGGAATATCCTAGCTCAACAAAAAAAATGAGAGGTAACAATGAAATTTTATTGCAGACCGTGAAAGCAGGAAAAAATACAAAGATCAAAAAGAAAACCAAGAGGGCAAATCAGCGAGCTTAGCCTATTTAACATATATTAAAAAAAAAGAATTTAAAAAAAAAAAAAAAAAAAAAAAAAAAAAACATTCTAAAACCGCAGATGTAACCAAACAAATAGTATCCAAAATCGAGCAATCCTTGTTTTGAAAGCAATGATGGTTATGAGCCCTCCAAATAAACCAAAAAATACCAGTCGAAACGAGTCTCCTATTGGCTTTCCGTGACTTTCCCACACCACTCCCATGTCGGGCCCACAATAACTGATCAACCGACTTCGGCATCACCCATGAGATACAGAAAATGCGGAGGAAGTGCTCCCAAACTTGTTGGGCGAAAGGCACGATGAAGGAAGCGATGGTCAACAGATTATGCTTCTCTCGTGCACACGAGGCATATGTTCAGAAGGATGAGAGACCTTTGAAGGTTATATATTGTTAGAACTCTTTTCTCGCACACAAGACAAACAAACGCCACTATCCTCAGTGGAGCGCCATACAACCAATGGAAATTAGGGAAAGAATACGATTGACTGGAGCGGGAAGAATGAAGCCGAAGGAGCAACCCATAGAACGAGCACACGAAGAAACAACCAGAAGCATGAACTTTCCAAATCAAACCGTCTTCATCTTGAATCGAGAGAATGGTAAGGTTCAACAATTTGAGAAGACAGAAGCTCATCCAACTCATCCGACAAATTCCGCTGAAGACCAAATTACAACACCGCCAAGATGAGAACATTGATCCACCGTGATGAACCGGTCAGGAAAAAGCCTAGCCAAACCGGGGAAAAGATCATAGAGTGGAATATCTCCACACCAAAAGCGAATACGATCGCCAAAAGAAGTACCCGTACGAAAGAGATGATCAATAGCGAAGATGGCCTTCCATATATGAGAAGTACGATAAAGCGAAGATGATTTTGTACCCCAACTGCAAGGTTGAACATCGTATTTGGAAACACTAATCTCTCCACATCTTCCCACTCTCAAATGTGAATCTACAATTCCATTTGCCGAGGAGAGCAACATTCATCAAAATCAAGACGTTTCAAACCAGCCCTTCCCTCCACTATTGACTTACAAACCTCCTCCCGTTTGAGCAAATGAAACTTGGCAGAATCCCTAGTTCCTTCCCCAAAAAAACAAATAATAATAATAATAATCCCTTCTCAATTTCTCTAATCCGTCCAAAACAAACTTAGGACACTTGAAAATAGACATAAAATAAATTGGTATGTTGAGTCAAGCGGGCCCCCAAAGAAAGATATTTATGCTTCCACCTGAAAAGGTTCCCCTCTATTCTTTCGACCACTTGGTCCCAAAGATGCTTGGCCAGCTTGTCAATACACAGCGGTAACCCAAGGTAAGTTGAGGGAAAGGACCCCGGTTTGCATCCGAAAACAACAACCAACTGATGAAGGTTGTCTTGAAGGACATGGACACCCAACATTTCACCTTTGGAAACGTTAATGTTCAGCCCAAAAAGTACTTCAAAACACTCCACTACCTTATGAAGATTGTCGACAGAAGCGATGCCTACATCGCAAAATAGAAACGTGTCATCCGCGTACTGAAGGTGGCTAATTTTCACCCTAAATTTGCGACCTTGAACCCACTAATAAGACCATTTTTCCTCCACTTTAACAAGCATCATATTTGGTGCTTGCCTGATATCCGCAAAAAGGTAGAAGGACAAAGGATCACCCTATCTAATACCACGAGAAAATTTAAAGCAATCGAAAGCGGCCTCGCCTCATTAACCAAAGTAGAGGAGGGAGAGCAAATACAAGCTTGCATCCACCCTCGCTATTCGGTTCTACATCAAATCCTATCAAACATATAATCTAAAAGAACTACAAATCAATATGATCGTAGGCTTTCTTGATTTCCAACTTGCAAACAATAGCTCCAATGCTTTGTATGTGTCTAAAGTCTAAGGCCCTGGAAGAATTCGTATTCTTATCTCCCTCATTGAGCCATAAGGCCCTAGAATGCTGACGACACTTGATTTCCTCTTCTTTAAAGAAGGAAGCGAACTTAGCCTTCAAATCAGCCCTCTCCACTCTTTTGACTTTCGACAACTGATCGCCTTCTTCCTTGAGATCCATTTCGTGTAGTTGTGCCAACATTTCATTGAACTCTGCCTCCCAAGGCCCCAAGACCTCTTTTTTCCAAATTTTGATCTTCTCCTTAAGCTGCCCAAGCTTCAATCCCAATCTGAACTCTACATATCCCGTAACTTGAAAAGACGACCACCAAACCGATATGAGATCATGGAAGCCATCAATTCCTAACAACGACAATTCAAACCTGAATGAACAAGGGCCAACTATCTTCCTTGACCTCGAGAAAAATAGGCCACATTCAAAGAAACCCAATCAATGTTCGAGATACCCCATATGGAATAAGATGTACCTTTATCAATCGAATTCAGCTTGGTCTTTTTCATTTTAGAGATAACTGCAAATTTATTGAAGAAAAAAAAAACTTACAAAAGGAAAAAGGAAAAAAACGCAACAGAAACGATCTGCTGAGATAGCAGAACGCTCCTACACACCCAGAAAAGACAAATCGACCCTCTTTAAACCATTAACATTGACAGCCCAATCGATGACCAGCTTTTTAGCCTTAGAACCTACTATCCTACCAGAGGACGACCGATCATTGAAACACCTATCATTCCTTTATTCCCACACCGCCCACCAGATGGCAAGGATAGCCATATGCCAGATGATAGAGTTAATTCTTTTAAGCTTAAAGCCATTCCAATCGGATAACATCTTCGCTGCAAACTTTGGCGCGCACCAACTAACCGAAAATTGCTGGCAGAAGTATTCAAGAATAGATGAGATGAAAGGGCAATGAACCAGTAAAGGGTTCACTGATTCTGCGTTACGCATACAACAGAGACAAACGTTAACCAGCTACAGGCCTCTCTTGGACAAGTTATCTATAGTGAGGATCCTATTACGGCTTGCCAGCCATCCGAAGCAAATATATTTAAGCGGGGCCTTATACTTCCAAATGAATGAGGAGACTTCACTCGTGAGCCGCGCAGTAGGATAGATTGTTGTGCAAAAAGACTTAACAGAAAATGAAGCTGTTTTCTCGAGAGGTCAAAAAATACCATCAGACTTAGAATTGATAGTTTTAACTTCGGAGATACATTTCAGAAGCTCCATATATTCATCAGTTTCACTTTAAGTTAGATTTCTAGAGCATCTGACATCCCAAACTGACTGATCGAGCATAGAAGAGCAGCACCTGTTAATATATATATATATATATTTCTGTCGGGAGCAAGCTTGCATATCTGAGGGAATAGAGTCTTAAAGTGATTGTCACCACACCAGATATCTTCCCAAAACCTAATGGAGGCGCCATTACCCAATTCAAATCTACTTCTAGAATAGATAGGTTCTTTCGCTTTCGGAATATCCCTCCATATGTGGGAAGCCTTGTAATAGGAAGATTGTTTTGGCCACCAACCACCGTGGGATGCCCCATATTTGCCCTTAAGAATTGAGGTCCACAAGGCTTCCTTTTCGGAAGCAAATCTCCAGGTCCACTTCCCCAACAATGCTAGATTCATGAGCCTCAGATTCTTCACATTTCCGCCGCCCTCACTGAACAGTTTGAACACTTCATTCCATTAAAGCAAATGGAACTTCCTCTGATTTTCTTTGCCAAACCATAGGAAATCCCTTCTAATTTTGTCGATGCTCCTAATAAACGACCCGGGGTAGGTGAACAACGACGTAAAATAAAGAAGATGGCTAGAAAGGGATGATTTTATGAGGGTCAGTCTCCCACCAAGGGACAAGTACCGGCATTTCCAGAAAGCCAAATACTTGTAGAATTTGCTGATGACCCTGTCCCACATGTGTTTAGGTGGAGGGCCAATGCAAAGAGGCAGCCCAACAAAGTATGTTGGAAAGGACTCTACTTGGCCCCCCAATGTGTCGACGTATCTTTGTAAGTTATGGATGGGGACGTTAACTCCGAGCAGCTTGGACTTACAAAAATTGATCGTAAGGCCCGAGACAGCTTCAAAACAGCGGATAGCAATAAAGAGATAATCGATTTTCTCTTGTGATGCCTCTGAAAAAAATAAGAGTATCATCTGCGAACTGGATATGAGTGAGAGGGACAGCCAATCCTGGCACTAATATGCCATGCAGGATGCCATGCTCTTGTCCTTTTTTCAACATTTGGGAAAGCGCCTCTGCCACAATAAGAAATAGATAAGGAGAAAGAGGATCTCCTTTGCGCAGGCCTCTCGAACTCTTGAAAAAGCTTGCGGGAGAACCATTGAGGATGATAGAGAAATGAGCCGAACCAATAAAAGCGGCGATCCACCTTCTCCATTTGAGACCAAAGCCGATCCGAGTTAGCAAGTATAACAGGAATTCCCAATCTACGTGGTCATAAGCCTTGGCAACATCCAATTTACAAAAATCCCTCCGGACTTAGACCTATGACAGGAGTGGAGAACTTCATTAGCAATAAGGGCTCCATCCATAATCTGTCTACCTTTAATTAAGGCATTCTAGTTGCTGGAAATGAGAAGTCCAATGACTTTAGAGAGACGAGCAGAGAAAACTTTAGAAAGAATTTTATACGGACTCCCGATCCTCCCCTTTGATAATCTGTTTCTATCGTGGAATTCCTGAATGAAAGAGAGAACATCAATCCGAACCGTTTGCCAGAACGTCTGGTAAAAGCTGATCGGAAAGCCATCTGAAACAGGAGACTTGTCAGCGCCCAAAGCATCAACTGATGCCTTGACCTCGACTTCAATGAACTAAGACTCCAATTGTTCGGCATCAGCAACCTGCAAGCAGCTGAAAGAAGTATTATCTAATTTCAGTCTAGCCCAGTTCTCTGTCGACAAGAGAGTTTTGAAGTGAGATATCGCAAGTTCGGCAATTTCTTTTCTTTCCTCAACCCTGTTTCCCTTATCGAAAATGTTGAGGATGGCTTTAGACAGAGAGTGCATGTTGGCCATATTATCGAAGAACTTAGTGTTATTATCCCCCTCAGCAATCCACTTGATTCTGGATTTAATCCTCTACGAGGATGCCTCTTCCTGAGCTTTACTTGAGAGCTCCTGAATTATAGAAATACGCCTGACCAGCATCTCTTTCGACAGCAGTCCCGATTCCGATTCAACATCTATTGATTGGAGATCAGATATAAGTACTTCGATGTTAGCCACTCTCTTTTGGTTCTCCTCCCACCACCATTCTTTGAGCTTAGAATTGAGAAATCTGAGTTTACATAATAATCGATGATCAGTGAACCCTTCCACCTGGAAAGACTGCCACCAAGCAATGATCTTCTGCCGAAGATCCTCCGACTGGAGCCATGCAGAGTTAAATCTGAAAGGTTTCAAACCCCGATTGTCTTTGTCCTCGCTTAAGAGAAGAGGGCAATGATCCGAAGTAGTGCGCGGCATGACACTTTGCTTAACTGTCGGGAAAGTCTCGACCCACTCCGGAGAGACAAGAAATCTATCGAGCCGAGATTGGATAGGATTAGCCCGCCCGTCTGACCAAGTGAATCTGGCGCCCAGAAGGGGTAAATCGATGAGTTGCTCCTGTTGAATCCATTCGGAAAAGTGCAGCATTCCGGAGGAAGACCGTCTACTTCTAGAGTGATCCTTCGCGAAACGGGTGACATTGAAGTAACCAACGACACACGATGGCCCCAAGAATGATTCTCTAGCCTGGTGGGCTCTTCCCAAAAAGCAGACCTGAGAGAGTCATTGTTAGGCCCATAAATGACAATCAGCAAACATTTTATAGAAGACTTATCTTGGAGAATAACTGTCAACGAGAAGGTGCCAGCTGAGGAGGAGAGAAGATCCCATTTGGATGATTTCCAAGCGATGAGGATCCCTCCCGAGCTACCCACCGCATCCAACGTTAAGAACTTTGCATCCCTTTCTTTCCATAGGGAAGCCAACAGATAATCTGAAAACCGAGAGACCTTCGTTTCTTGAAAACACACAACATCCAGCTTTTTTCTGTTGATGGACGCTTTAATCAGGCTCCTTTTGTGTTTAGAGCCCACTCCCCTAACATTCCACAAAATGATCTTCATTGGCTCACTACACTTCTTGAACTCCCTGACGCCTTGGTTTTGACGAAGAAGCCGCTATGAAGCCAGGACTCGCTTCTAAGCGTTGCAACTCACGACTGTCTGTGATCTTAAGAAGTTGTTTTCGTGAAGATCGACACTTCTCAATAGGTCTACCTCTATTTTCTATACATTGGAATAAAGCGACATAATCCTCCAATCTATCCCCGAAGGAGAGTCCAAGGGATCTCCCCACCTTTCTGATGGCTTCTCTGATCCATCGTTTCTACTGAATTTTGGTCAGCAAATCGGCTCTATTCGTGTCGGGCAGATGCAGATTTGTCTGTGAGTCGGCAATCATTTGCAAAGGTTCCGCCATAAGGATATACGAGGGGTCGTTATCTTGGAAGAGAGTAATCGGACCCATTTCTAAGGCATCTACAGGAGGAGATGAACAGGAATGAGAGGTAGGCGAGGAAGGTCGTGACTAGAAATCGGACTGACTACAGTCAGACAAAAGGCGCCCAACAAATTGAGCATCTTTGGGCCATGGGTGAGGCAACGAGGTGGGAGGAATGGAAGCTGTGATAGGTAAGGAACCCGAGGTCGGGAGGGAGAGAGTCATCCAGCAGGTCCGAAGGCATACTCGCATCACAACACGTATTACGCAGGAGGGGAGAATGAGGAATAGCCATCTATCCCGAAGCCATACACGAGCGACGATCTAAGCCGTCCACATGTTCCGCAGAAGAGATGTTGTCGAAGAAGAAGAAATCCTCCCGCTCTCCTCTTAACTCCACGCCACCCTCTATACGTGTCACAATATGAGAGGCTGACAGGTCTGGTCCTGACATGAGACTGCGAAGTGGCCGAATAAAGGGCATATGCTGCTGGATAAGAGAGAGGACCTCTGAATTATCTTCCGAATACTCAGGTGGCGGTAGTTCCTTCGATCGAGAATTGGCGTAATCGCCACGCATCGAAATCTCAACGATACTCTTTTGTTGCCGCGACGGACGAGGGAGCAGAGCTAAAGGAGCGAGCGAAGACATTAGGGTACCTCCACGTGTCGCAGTAGGGAGAGGAGTAGACGTCTTAACTGGAAGCAGCAGGTGTACTGACAGAGCCCGGACTCGGTAGTCCATTGGAGCATGGAATATGTGCTCCTTCCTCCTGAGAAGGTCGACGTAACGTCATCTGCTCCAGCGAAGGACCTTCTCTAACTCTCCAAAGATCACCCCACCGAGGAACCAGAACGCCGTTTGCTTCCAAGATGACCGGAAAGTCGAAACAGCGGTCTTCGACAATCACTTTCATCGATAATGGCGGAGAAAGGTCGTTCCTTCTTCGGACTCTAACTCTTATCACACCGACCTCCTCACCAAGCTTCGTCTTCTCGTCCAACTCTAAATACAATCCAAGATATGCTGCAACAGAAATAAAAAATTCATCGGACCATAGTTCCAGGGGAATTCCCCAAACTTGAATCCACACATTCTCCATGCCGAATATGGAGAACTCTTCCCACCTCATCACCCTTGCCACTGGTCCTCCTGAATGAAGATGACCAGCCATTAAGAACATCTCCGAGTTGATCCCAGGGCAGACCTTAATCCACAGTTCATTGTAACCCAACGGCTTGATGATGTAATTCCCTAGACGGAATCTTGGAGTTTCTGATATCCAGTCCCTCACCTGAGACATAGAAGCACCTTCTTTACAGATAATGAGCATTGACTCCTTGAGATCTTCCTTGATCCTACGAAAATGTGTCAGATCCACAGAGATGGGAACACCCATTTTCGAGCAGAAAGGGTCCAGCATGGCAGGGAAGGTAGAGGGAGTAGGAGGCACGACAGGCGAAGACGATTTTTTTTGGGTTGGGAGGGGGGGGGGGGGGGTTGATGACGTTGAAGTAGGACCTTTTTGAAGGACGGAGCCTCTGACGTAAGAGGTGGGGGGAGTGGGGGAGGAAGGGGGAGGGAAGGCTTAGGACGATAGACCTTAGGGGGAGGAGGTTTCTGAGAGGGAGGGAAAGTAGGCCCAAATCTGGCCCTCTAAACCAGAAGAGGGGACCCTGCGAATTTTGCTTCATGTAGCATTGTAACTGCTCTTGCTAGTTCGGTCTCTAAGGACATCTGAACCAAAGCAAAGCACCTTTAAATTCCTGTCTGCCGGTCTCTGGGCATGACCGCACTAGCACGGCCAAAAATCATTTCGATATGGAGGGGAAACCAGCCTTTCGGGAACCCTTTAACGAACAAGGTTGGAAAGATAGCTCGCGTTCTGACAGCCGATGCCATAGATACAGGCTTCCGGCGACTAACCTCCTTCCATTCATAGTCGATCGATCCCGCAACGTTCTCGTCACTCAACACAGCATTCTTCAACTTTCTACTTGCCACATCAGATCCTTCGCCTTTAGTCTTCCTAGATTCATCAGAGGATGAATCGTCCCAACGATGAGAATGCAGCTCCCTCGCCATCGTCAATCTTTTACCATTGTCGTTGTTGTCA
Organism: Magnolia kwangsiensis; assembly: GCA_037074715.1. Lineage (NCBI taxonomy): Eukaryota > Viridiplantae > Streptophyta > Magnoliopsida > Magnoliales > Magnoliaceae > Magnolia > Magnolia kwangsiensis. The sequence goes on along the minus strand of CM073574.1, from coordinate 166,117,830 downwards.
GCGTCTTCGTCGTCGACGTCATGTCAGCATCTTCCGTCATGTCGGCTGAAATCATATCATGAGGAAACCCATAGCTTGGATTCAGTTGTATTTCTCTGATTTACTCTGATGAGACTAACATTCAGTTTGGTCTTTCTCTTATAATTCAGCTTGGTCTTTTGAAGGAGGATGATATTAGCCTTCGACTTCCTGCACACTTTCTTGACTTGCGCTTGCTTGAGATTACTACTAGCCCCCTTACATTCCAAGATAAGACTAACATTGGTCACAAGCTCTACCCGACCTAATCCTCTTGATGTCGCTGGATTTAGAAGAAGCATTGTAATTAATTGAGCATTCTAGGCTCATTAATTCCCTCCATCCTTTTGGTGATTTTTTAGCCTTTAAGAACTGCTCCTCAGGCATTCTCTGAGCTCCCTTCCCTTTAACAAACTGAACGAAGTCTTGAACATCTTCGTCATTCACCCTAAAAGACACCAATCATCCCTACAACTCGTTCAAGGATGTCTTTAGACCATCTAATTAGAGCCTGAGACAGAATGGACTGAGCATTCACTGGATCCAGAGATTCACATATGAAAGCATCTTCTAGCTGGCAAAGAAGGCCCCAACTTTTCGGTCCTTTCGTGACATAAAGAGGGGTCAATCAGGGCCTCTTCCAACATCCGATCATCAGACACATGATCAACTGCAAAAAGGGGACAAGTCGAAATCGCTTTTATCGAATCTTTAGAAGTCGAATCTTCTTCATTGGCCAACAATTCTTTAGGGGCAAGGTCCCCTTCACTACCAGAGTCTACCTCCCACTCCTCTAGGCTGTTGAGATTTGTGGAGTGGTCTTCCAAATCAGAAGAGGAATCACGTGTTGAAGCTGGAACGACAGAACCCCCACCTTTCCTCTGTTCTCCATCAGGATACTGACTGAGAAGAACATTGTAGTCGAGAGTTTCCTTGCAAGGGATTTTGGCTTCTAAGTCAGTAGATTCGCACATGTTCGACTTAAGAGTCTGCACATGTGGAAGGACACACGAGCGCGAGATGTAGACAGGGGTTGTCGATACGTGTTGAAGATAAAAACGTGTTGACCATTTTGGAATGACACGTGTGCGAAGGGAACGAGATATTTTGCGGCGGGTTTGAATTAACTAGCTCGGATGGATGCTCGGGTGAAGGCTCAAAGGGAGGCTCGTCGGGGGCACGAAGTTGTGACGTGGCCTGCAAACTCGAACCAACCGAACACGTGTCACGAAGTTGTTGCCGAAGCAACACTGCCTGCACAGGTGGCTCCTAGCCAACCAGAGAAAGGTTCTGGTTTGGGACTAGAGCTACAAGCTCGCCAAAGTACTGCTCTCTCCCAACTCTTGCATCGCATAGTGTAGAAACCCAAGATAATCGTCGTTCGATCCTCATCTACCATTGACGATCATGCAACAGGTTGACACGCGTCCATTTTAAGATGTGGTAGGACACTGGAGCATGGACGAAGTACGCCTTTTTCCCCAATAACATTGCTACTGACTCTCACCAGAGGAAAAGGTACCTCGCACTTGGCCCAAATTTCGCCCCACCTACTTGGAACGCCCCAACTTGCCTCCTACACCCTTAGAATCAGTTATTCATCCTCAACCACTATCTTGATCGAGTCAAGAATAGCCTTACTGCACTTCTTCCTGATCCAATAGAGCTACTCCAACTTCGTCTCCATTTTCTGTCAAAGGATCGATAGCAGTCAGATCTCCCAGAGCTGAACCCAAAGCAATGAAAACCTCTAGGAACCAAAGCTCCATCGAAATCCCCCAAATCAATATCCACGCCATCTCCCTGCCGAAGCGGGTGTTATCCGACTATTCGTTTAGAGACCAAAATGGGCAATCGGGAAGCTGAACTCCTGCCAATAACACTTTATCATAGCAAGCTCCATCTCTAAAGTTCACCTAGATTTCATCATCAGCAACGAGTTTCACAAAAAAATCCAATTCTGGAATGCCCAGGTCACGAAACCAAAAGACCAATTGCAATAATGTCACTTGCGGCATTGTTTCTGCTATGAGTGACCATTGAAGATTCGCCAGCGACTTATCAATAACCTTTGGTCTAACATGCACGACGGGATCCGCTTCTTTTTTGTTTTGTTCCTCTTTCGTTTTAATATAAATTTCGTATTTCTTCAAAATAAAAAAATAAAAAAAATTGAAGTATCGGTCTCCTGATGAAGATGAAAGGCTACCTTTTGAGCTCCAACTAAAGCTGGAGATGGGACGAGTCGACTCGGCAGACTCGTTCAAACCCGACTCGACTTGAACCGAGTGGGTGAGTCAATCCGAACCGAGTAGACTTCGCCCAATCCGAACTCAAACTGTGTTGAGTCCAAGTCACCCAATAACTCGACTCGACTCAACCCAAAATCTGACTCGGTACTGACTCGACGTGATCCAAAACCCGCCTTAACTCGAGTTCGGGTAGCGCGTGTGTGTGTATATAATAATAATAATAATAATAATAAAACACACTAAATCTAATCTAACCTACCCACCGCACCCGGCAGCCAACCACGACCACTAAGCCACCCTCCTCTCTCCTCCACTCCCTTAGCTCCCGGCCCAACAACCACCAACTCAGCAGCTCATCTCAACTGAGCAGCTCGTCCACACCCATCCGGCCCACCCGCTCGCCGCCAACTCGCGGCAACCACCTAGCTCTCCAAATCAACTAATCAAGATAATTTTGTGTTCGAAAAGACTTACTATTTCATGATTTTCCATCTATTCTTGTGAAATACATCATGCTAGGGTATTCTAATTTGGGAGTTTTGTGAAATTGGGGTCGGGTGGGGTTGAATAGACAAATTAGAATGGATCAGGTGCTTGTATTTGGTCTGGGCTGGCTTAGGTGCAGCTGAGTTGGCTCGGGCTAAGCCATTTCTAAAACCTAAACCCTAAACACTAAAAAAAAGTCAACTCGACCCGACTTGGTCCCTGTGACCGGGTCAGACTCGATCTGAGTTAGTCCAGGCCAGACTCGAACTCGAATCAAGTTAGGCATGTTGGACTCAATACCGAGTCGGGTCAGCCCTAACTCAATCTGACTAGACTCGATGCTCAGCTTTAGCTCCAACTGTTGCCGCCTCTCGGGGCCTTGGCTAATTTCCCAACAAGACTTCCTTGAAAGTTGGCGAGCCACTCTCTATCATTGAAGTTGTAATTGGTTGTCACACTAGTTCCGACTCTGTCTTGCCCGGGTTCCTGTCCGTACCTTTCTTGCTAGAACCTTTGCTTTCGTCCTGCTTAAACCTAGCCTCCTTATATTTAACAGCCAAGCCAAAACGAACTCTCTGAACTCGAAGCTTTACCCCTTCGAAGCCTTCGTTGTTCAACATATCGATTATGCATTCCACTTCGTCATCAGTACTCATCCTAACGAACGCGAATCCTCGATGGCGATTTGTGTCTAGATTCTGAGGGAAATGGACATCCATCACAACTCCAGCACTCACAAAAATCATAGAAAAGTTAATGGGAAGCTAGCCATCCGGGAATCCGGCAACAAAGAGCATCAAAAACTACGAGTTCTTTTCCTAGCTCAACAAATTGGACAAACATTTAGTTGAATGCAGTGTGAAATGATGATTACATTCCTTTCATAAAAAGCTTGTTCAGACACTATCAACCAAACAGTAACTTGGAACAAATAGTAAAACATGGTGTAAACCTAACATCATTTCCAGATAAAATAAAACAAAAATATAATTATCAAAAATATAATTTTTACATATGTTTTTTTTTCAAAAAATCATTTCAGAATTGTCAACCAACAGAGCCTCAAATTAGGTTTCTCACGAGTAATGTTTTCTAATATTGTTCAAGGCTTCTTACTCATAGAACATGGAAAACACATTAGACATGAAACAAGATATCATGTAAGAAATTTGAGAATGTTGGAGACCACAAAGAAGCAAGCATCATCTAATAATATGAAGGATAATGTTCTCTAATCAAGTTCAAGGTTTCTTGCTCATAGCACATGGAATAAACATGACAAGTATGAAATTAGTGGCCATGTAAGAAACTTGAAGTTCCAAAAAAAAAAAAAAAACTAACAGAAGCAACTACATCATCTAATCAATTTTTTCTTTTTAAAAGTTAAATCATCTTATCAAGTGATGATAATTGGAATGGGAAACACTAAAGCAGGTATTGGAAAATTGCCATATTTTAAAGGGATATACAAACCCAAGTAGGTAAATGTTCTACCAACAAACACCACAAATACAACACATTAACAACTCAAAGCTATTAAAAAAACAAAAAACTTGCCTGTGCAGGAAATGCCCCTCCAAAAGCAGCTGGTTCCAAACTATTCCCGCCATTGCTTATCGCCTTGTATATACCATAGAGAAGCTTGAGGTCAAAATCAAAAAGGAAAAGCTTTGTACCCGCCTTGATTTTCTCCACAACTTCCATTTTTCCCCTAGGTAGGCCAAAGACTCGGTATCGATAGCATTCTGGCTTCGTCATTTCACTGCACATGAAAATGAACCCAGTAGTCCTTTCACCAATACTTGCTTCATTGTTACTTATGCTACCATAAGCAGCAGGAACAGGGGTAGGGAGGGGAGCAGGAACAGGGGTGGGAACAGGGGCAGGAAGGCGAGCAGGAACCGGAACCGGAACCGGAACCGGAACGGGAACAGAAAGATGAACATAATCAGCAGAATTAGCCCTGAAAGCATTATTTTTTTCAGGTCTCTTCCTCTTCTTGACTGCAGTTGCATGATTTCTAGATCGCGTTGTGGCCTTCTTACTATGCTTTCCTTTTCCCATGATCAGGACTGTAGATTTCAAATAACACAAGACAACATTAGAGTATATGACAAACATCCATATATTCAAATAACAAATCAAGTAAAAGCAAAGACCAGAAAGTAATTAGGAAGGCAAAGTTAAGGAAGACAGAATCCCAGCACAAAAATAGATTTTTCTTTTTCTTTTTATTTTTTCTTTTCTTTTCTTCTTCAATTTTCTTTTATTTTATGCTTTGCAAATTTCCAAAGTTAGAACTGGAAGGCAAATGATCCTATGCTCTTGGAATTTCTCACTTCTCCTATTTATTAGGGCCTTCTTTGATTTTCATACATATGATTGAACCATCTTAACGTACTCTCCCAATCAAATGACCTTATCCTTTATTATGTCCTTGCTAGTCTTCCCACGCATCTATCTTGACATCCTTACCTCTGCAATGTTCATTTCTTGCTCATGTAGTTCCTAATTGTCTAACATTTTGTCCAATATAGCCAGTCAAATAGCAATGCTATTAAAAAAAATCCTAGGCATTCAGCCGAGTATTGCTAAATCAGCATCACCAATCATATCATCAAAGCATTGTCCACAGCTATTTGGGGTTGGTTTTAAGAATCTTATTTAGTCAGTCAATCCAATCTAAGGCCCGATCCTCAGTAAGCAAACAAGCCTCATATCCCTTCACCATCTCAATCCAAGTTTAACCAGGCAGCAATCTTTTAAAAACTTGGATATTCAACCAAGAATTGCTACGATTTTTATTTATTTATATTGAGGTCAATGGTGAGAATCTTGCTATTCAAGTTCAAATTGCCTCTCTTTGCTAAAGTTCTCTTCATAACTATCTCTTTCGATAGACTTTTTACAGTCCATGCATCATGCAGGTAGAAGGTCAGAACTGATTTCTGCATCTAATGACACATTATCAAGACATACTCTGAATTCTTGGCATTGAATAAGTCTCTTCCGATACCATTTCATTAGGAACTCCAAAAATCATCAACGGAAAAGCACAACAAAACTGTTAAAACTTACTAAAAATGGCATAACTCAAAACTACCAGCAGAATAAAAGGCGAATACAGTTCCCCGTTTTGGAATACATACAACTTGTCAAAATCATAATTGCTTGATCTGCCAATCAAATGCATTAGATATAGAGAGAAGGGATATTAGAGGTGGCCATTTGGAGCTCACTCTCCATTCAAATTACCGTTCTCTTTTATTTCCCTTATCACTTGGAAATAACATCTATGTTTTTGCACTTAATAACTGATTGAAATTTATGAACTGGTTCCTTCAATTTCCAACAAGTTGCATTGAATCCTTTTCTTCCTTTTGTAACCATTTGTGCATCACAGCATTTCTATTGTGTGTTGTACACAAGTCTATATCGATGGAGAAACAGCAAGCAAAACCATTCTCACATCAGCAAATAAAAGTTAGAATCAAAATATTATCTTGGCCCTCTAAACGCTAGTTCCAATTTTATTGGAACTTGGAACAGGACTTGCATTCCTCCGCATAAGCTGCCATCACCATTTGCTTCTCATGACATCTGCAATGAGTGTGAATTTTCCTACATTTTTCAGTTGTGAACTGCTAGATTCCTATGGTTCTCAATATAATCTGAAACCGATTCAACTCAGCTGGGTCATCTCAGTTTCAGAGACGGCAATGAAACAAGTCACTTAGGGCCCGTTTGGATACCACCAAATCAGTTACTTTTTCTACTTACAGCAGTAGATAAGTAACTTGTTTGAGATAAGTATGTTTGGTTTAAGATCAATTATAAGTAACTTTTTTCCTTGAAGATACTTGATCACTTCAGCTTAATAAGTAGAAACCAAGATAAGCCACTTGAAGCATAAGTAGCTTAAGTAACTTACGATCCGAACGCCCCCTAAACAATACAGAAGTGAAGTGAAATGGACCAAAAAAAAAAAGGTCCTCGCACGTCTTACTGATTACAGTCACCAGGCACACTGCACTCCAAAACCACTATTTAAAACCATGACAATTCCTATAACTACATCGTGGTCACTCACAACTCCAATCTCTAACATACCCGTTTCATTACAATTGAAGGTAAAAAAAAAAAAAATCACCTTCTCTCACACACATGAACTCATGACATCTCATAATAACTGCAACGCATTTTTTCAGTTAGGCGCCGGACCAAGTCTTCCTGATTATTGTCCCCTTGCTAATCGCACTCCACAACTGCTATTTAAAAACAAGACCATTCCAATGTCTACATCGTGGCCACTCACAATTCCAATCTGATGCATAACTATCTCATTATAGCAATTGAAAAACCATCTCATCATAGCAATTGAAAAAAAAAAAAAAAAACTAATCTCACCCTCATGAGCTCACTTACATCCCATGATATCGACAACAAGAATCATAGTAATTTTTTAGTTCAGTGTTAGGGCAAGTCATCCTGGTTATGGTCCCCGGGCAAGGCTTCCCAATTATGGTCCCCAAGCAAGTCGAACTCTGCAAACACTATCTAAAACCATGACCATTGCAATGTCAACATCATGCAAATCCACAGCTCCAATCTGACACATACCCATCTCATTATAGCATTTGAAGAAGGAAAAAAAAAACTAATCTTGCCCATATGAACTCACGACATCACATGGTATTCATAAAAGATGAGATGTTTCTTTCGTCCAACAGTTTTGATGTCAAAATCAGTATCATCATTCCAATACGTATGAATATGGGTGCAATTCTATTAGACATCACTCCATAAGAGCACTCAAATACCTTATTTGAATTCATAATGCCAAACAGAACAAAAACTCAAACCAAACCAATCTGCAAAACCCTTCTTTGAGAGCGCATTTAGTTGCACCAAATATTTAACATTTGGTGAACCAAACTCATCCTAAAAGAAGGATTTTGCATATTGGTTTGGTTTAGGTTTTTATTTCGTTTGGCACTATGAATCCAAATTTGGTATTTGAGTGCTCACCAAATATCTGACATTTGGTGCAACCAAACTCACCCCAAAAAATTAAGGATCATTTGGATGCTTGTAAATGGGAGCAAGTTGTAAACGATTAACTGGGAAATCATTTACACTCTGCGGTTGGATGACCTTTTTGCCTGTAAATCATTTACAGCTTACAGCATTTACCCCCATCTCATTTACAGACAAAAAGGTGGGATTTCATTTACAGGCTATCCAAACACAGACAATCATTAACCTGTAAATCATTTGCAGCTTACAGCCAAACAAAAGAGGCTGTAAATGGTTTACACCTGTAAATCATTCACCACTTAAATCATCTACAGCATCCAAACGACCCTTTAAAATCAAAAGCTCGTAACTAAAAGCCCTAAAAATAATCTGTTAAGAAAGACAAACTACGTGATCCTCGGTTACATGATCTTCTACAAGCTCAGCTCCCTCTTCCTTGTCAAACCATCGACCTGCTGGGCCCCGCCATCGATTGACCATGCCCCAAAGACCCACTGGCTGTGGTCAACCTTAAGCCCCGCAAACAGACAGTTAAGAAACAGATAAATCAACGGTCCACATTACTCTCACATTAGGGCAAGAAAAAGAAAAAAAAACTATAGCCAGTACCTTCCACTCTGAAAAAACATATATAGATATTGAAGCCTGCCCCATCACGGTGGGGGGCCCTCAGATCAACTGCCGAGATGCCCGGAAAATGGGCCCCACTTGTGGGCCCAAATGCAGTGCTAGATGACCGTATAACCACTTTTTGACAAAACCCTAATTTCCAGAAAACTCAAATGTTCGCAATTTTTTCAGTAAAATTCCCAAAAAAAAAAAAACAACAACAATAGCAAATAATCAAAACCCTAGAAAGAAGAAAACCTAACCACGCGTAACGGAAAGCAGAAACGTTACAGTAACAGATTTCCGACATACACGAGTCCGGCGTTGCTTACAGTAACGGAAAATATCGGATTCCCACCTCGCTCTTTGCAACAGGGGGAAAAACGCCAACAAATGAAGAGAAATGAAAAGCTGAAGAGAGGGAGTTGGGGTAGTGGTAAGTGCTGCTGGAGTAAGAAATATCGGAAATCAACGGCTGGGATAAGGAGCTTTCGGAAGACACTTATGGATGACTTCCACGTGTCAACGCAAACTCCCGCTCTCAGAAGTACACTGTGTACTGAGTAATTCAGTACGCTCAAGCGTACTGAATAAGCTCTGTGAGGCCTACCGTGATTTATATATTTCATCCACGCCGTCCATCTGTTTTAAAATATAATTTCAGGTCAATTTTAAGTATATATAAAATTCAAGTAGACCACACTACAGGAAACAGTATGAATTGAAAGCTTACGGTTGAAAATTTCTCTCGGGCCATGGAAGTTTTGGATCAAGCTGATATTTATTTTTTCCCTTCTCCGTGTGGCCTTGTTCACAGGTCGTCTGACAAATAAACATCATCGAACGCTCGGGGAGGTTTCAACGTTGGATATATGATTCTTACGGTTTCTTGCGATGTGATCCACTTTAACTTTGTCTATGCATACATGTTGGACTGGGACTTAAAATGATATGGAATAAAAGATGGACGGCGTGGATAAGACACATACATTTCTGGTGGGGCCCGCAGAATTTAGGGGTTACGGTAACTAGGTACGCAATCCGCTTATCGCTGTCACGCCTGTCCGTCCGTCCGTATTTCGGAGCTGCCAATCGAAAACGGGATATCATACGGTACAACGGGAAAAACCGCAGTATGGTGGAGCCATCGCTTCCGTGGTACATATGGCGGACGCGGATTAAGTGATGAGAGGTTGAGTGGGGAGACTCGCTACTGTAGTTAACTCACCAAGTTGTGGCCCCACCATGATGTATGCATTGTATTCTCTCAGACCATCTATGTTTTTAAGACCATGGTAGATAAAAATCTCCAGTGGACCTCATCACAAAAAATGGTTGCAGAGAGTGACAGCCACCGTTGAAACCTTCCTGAGGTCCACCGTGATATTTATTTGAGATACAACCTATTCATAAGTTAATAAAGACATTTAAGAAAGGGAAAAACAAATATTAGCTTGATATAAATCTTTGGTAGCCATTAGAAGTTTTTAATAGTGAACGTCATTCTTTTCATTGTTTCCTATAATGGGTTTGCTTGAGCTTTGTATCTTACTCATTCTTTACCTTATGCTCTAAAATTATTTCTCTAAAATAAATGGACGGTATAAATATAAAATATACATCATGGTGAGCTTACTAAACTTGATGATGTTACTTCAACAGCCAATCTAGTGGATTCATGGGTGCACTGATGTTGGCAAGTTCTGAGTTCCATTATAAAATATGCATCATGGTGAGCTTACTAAACTTGGTGATGACACTTCATCAGCCAACCTGGTGGATTCACGGGTGCGCTGATATTAGCAAGTTTTGAGTTTCATTATGAGTTATGTGTTATATTTAAGTCATTTATCCATTTGGTGAGATTGTCTTAAGTCTTGAGCCAAAAAATAAGATAGATCTAAATATCAAGTGGACCACACATTACAAAGCAACGGGGGATTGAACATCTACCATTGAAGCCCTTTTGAGGTCAGAGAAGTTTTAAATCAATGTAAAAAAATTTCCTCTTCATCCATGTACCTATGACTTTATTAACAGATTTGATGGAAAAATAAATGTCATAGTGGGCCTATAAATTTTTTAATGGTGAAAATCACTATCATCACTACTATTTTTTGTGTGTTCCATTTAAGATTTGGATATGATTCATTTTTTGCCTAATGCTCTAAAATGATCTATAAAAATGGATCAATCGATGTGGATATAATAAATACATAATTGTGGCACCCATGTGACTTTGTTGTGCTTTGAACTGTTTGTATAACTCAGAGCTCGAGGAGCATGTCGCTCATCTTCCTACGAGACGTTTCTATAGTAGATGTATAGCTGTTGTGTGGTACACCAGCCAATCCACTTCCATATGACAGGCTTCGGTGTCGATGGGGTCCATCCAGTAGGACAAATAGCTCAACTTTCAAAAATAAATGCATGAGACAAGCTCATTGTTACTTTCCGTTCACTTTGTTATTTTTTCTAACCGTCATTTTAATGGTCACACATTATACAGATAGGATTGTTTTATAGGTGTGGTTTTTTAGATAAAAACCATCTGTCCTAGAGGCCTGCATATGGACGAAATTGATTTGCACGTCGCACTGCCACGTGTAATATGGAGAGATGGATGTGTTATGTTACGATTTTCCTGCACAACAAATCATCTCCCACCAACGATTTACGGAGGCGGATTTAGTTGTACCCCGACAGTACCTAGCAAGAGACAGACAATCCCGGCGGTGGCTCTGTGGGGCCCACCGTGATGTGTGAGTTTTATCAAAGCCGTCCATCTATTTTGACGCTGACACACCATTAAATTTTTCCCGAGGCCCATTATATTGTTTATTTGCTATCTAACCTGTCAATAACATCATGTATGCCTGGATGAAGAAAAAACATAAATATCAGCTCAATCGAAAACTTATGTGCCCGAAAAATTCAACAGTAGGCATTTAATCCCCACTTCTTACTATGGTGTGGTCCACTCGAGCCTTCGGTATGCCTCCTTTTGTGGACCCACCATCTAAAATGACCAGTAAAGATGGAAGAGCGGAGTGGATAAAATACATAAATCACAGTGGGCCCTACATAGCTCCTACCAGCACCGTCCATCTCTAGGTATAGGTGGGGGTAGTGGCCAATAGGCGTCCACGATTTATGACCTACAAGGATGCGTTCCTCTCTGGAAAATGATGATATACATCCATATTTCATACGTGAGTTCCCATACGTTCGAGATGTTTCCATGCCACCCGAACCATGGTGTTTTTGTGCATCGTAGCTTAGCACAGAGCTCAGGTGTGCCTATAATGGATAGGGTGATGTTAGCATATAAAGTTTCATATTTTTTTTTTCTGCCATTCGTGTCTAGGTCATCCTATCCATTAATCACCAGAGGCATGTCCAATGAATGCTCTAAATATGAAGACAGTTAGGAGGTGTTTGGCACAGGATATTAAATGGGATTAGGTGGGAGAGAATTGCATTTGGTCTGCATTTCATCCGACATTTGGACAGGATAAGAAATGTTAAGATTAGGTGGGATGAAATTGCATTTGGTCCCATACATTAATTTTTTAGATTTTGAAGTCTACTATACATGTGGGCCCTGCATTTGTGCATATGTCTATCCATATGCATTGTTTACACGTGACATTATGGTTATATATATACAAGTGAATGACATTTGTTGTGAATTTAATCTGTTGATTACAAAACCATGGTCCACCAAATATTATTTTACTTAATCCCGTACTTTCCTGTAACAAAAATTTTATCCCGCATATAGGATTTGATATCTACAATTCCATGGTATTACTGTGCATGAAATCATCATGCAATAATGATGTTAATCACATCTAATACAATTCGATACCGTTCAATTCCACTAACCAAACACACGCCTAAGCCTGTTTGGAAACCACCAAATAAGTTACCTTTTCTAGTTAAGGTGGTAGATAAGTTACTTGAAATTACTAAGTTTGAATCTTATAACAATAACAAGATACTATTGTCAAAATCCTTCAACAAGTCTTGACTTAGTGCATACAAGTTGCTTGCAAAGAAATGGTGCATACCTGAACCTTTAGCTCCTTAAAGGCCAAGACATTTACAAGAATCCTCTCTCATAAATAGGGTTGTCAGTGAGCTAAGCTTGAGGTTAGCTTCGATGAGCTATTTCAGTTGCGGCCTATTCAAAATTTAAATTTAGGCTGGCCCAACCGTGACCCATTGACAACCCTACTTATAAAGCATTTAGAAAATTTCATTAATTTCTAATGTGAGGCTAAAATCACTACACAACGATAAAAGACAAAAATGCTTATTGAAAACGTGGGGGGAAATAGGTTCAATTATAAATCTTGAAACACATAAACTATAAAACTATTAAAAATACAAGGTGACTTAAATCCTCCACATTATTTGTTGAATGTGAAATTGGATTTTAAAAAAATAAATTGACCATATAAGAAATTCACTGACTTTGCCTGACAATCAAAACAAGTGTAATTTTTGAGCTATGATGCATTTAAATCAGGTGCTATAATAAAGATAGTTTACTTAAACGTTATTGCATGCATGTCGTCCATGATTTTTGTGTATCGCAATTGTTTTGTGAATTCTAAGTGTATGCATATCGTCTGTCAAATTTGATTGGAGTACTAATATTGTTTTCTTATAAATCACAAAATCCTTCCAATCATGTCGTTTAACCTGCCCAATCAATCACCGCACTAATTACAGAGACGTCTCATTTTTACAACGAGACATATTGTTACCCTGTATGCCCTTGAAATCTGTCATATTTGCCTCTCACGAGAAATCTTACATTATTTAATAAATGATCATCACAGCATGTCTATTAGCATAAGTATGATAAACACTTTAATCAATGTTATACGATTACATGAGGACACATGGTATGACTTGACACATGGTCCGTTTAGGATTGTTTTTTAGCATGGATTCCACATGAATTATAATTTAAAGTACAATTACCATGAAATTTATGTGAATTGAAATTCTACATGATGTTTGGCACTATGCACATGGATTCAGTTGAATTCAATATTTATGTTTGGCACTTTTTCTCCATGCCTGACATGCATTCCACTAGATTTTTAATGGTAGCCCACCATAAGGTTTATGTGAAATTCACCCCAATCGCCAAGTGTGTCACTCCATATCAGTCGTAGGACCCAAAACTTAGCTTAATCCTTTATTTGGGTGGACCACATAATTGAAAACAATATACATGAAACATCTATCCCAACTATTTCCATTCATATGGTTCACATGAGTTTTGAGCCCTACAACTTATATAGAGTGACATAACATAGGGTAATTGTACTTTAAATTATAGGGTAATGTTGAATTTCATATCAACATTAACATAGGGCATACCAATTCTTTAAGGGCCTGTTTGGTTTTTCGCAATATCGGCAATTGGCGGCAAAAAAATAATTATTACTTTTTTCGCACGTTTGACAATGACTGCATTTAGACGTAAAGGCGACCCCTCCGAAGTGATGGTAATCCGGCGTAAAAGCACGCCCGATGTAATATCTCCTTGCTAACTACTGGGATTGGCAGTCGATGTAATAACTACGCTCCCATCAGGTAACGTAGTCCGCAGGAGCATGACTATAACACTGAGACCGGGATATCATATACAACATAATAACGAAACTCGTTCCTCATTTCCATCATCCGACGCCGAGAAGATATTATAGTCACAGCGATCGAGCGGGGCTAAGGCAGACGGCAATAACGTTCTACGTTCTGAGACGAAGGAGAATGTGTTCTTTTCTTATCTTGTAGGGAAAGTTTTCCTTTTCTTCTCATTCCTCTACTCTGTTTCTATTGTCGTAGGGTGAGGGGTTCAGAGCTTCTCTCATCGGCGGGTTCCACATCACCAATATCCGATTGGAGGTACGTTTTCAGCTTGATTCAGATAAATCACTGCGTGTTACTTTCATCTTCTTCATTTTGTTTTCCAACTTCGTATGTTGTTTGAAAGATTCGGGGTTGCATGTTACTCCATCGATGTTGTCATCCATGATATTACACCCTGCATCATGTAAGCAGCCTTGCATGTTGTTGGAATCTCCTGTATTAAAGCTTTCCGTCTTTGTTACCCCTTATTGTACCTGTTACCTCTCTATATCGGCGATTCTCTATGCTGTCTGGGAGTGACACCTTCTCCATAACCTACGGCGAGTCCATAACAAGTATGAAAACTACCTGTCTATAGCTGAAAATCGCGTATTCCACTTTCTGTGATCTTTACCATTTATTTGATTAATTATTTTTCGCTATCATGCAGCGATCTTCTCGGCCGTCTGCAACTGACATCCTCCCATCCATCAGCTACGAAAACTTCGGAACAGGTAATCTGTTGGATACCATGTCTTCATACACTTATGACACCTAATGTGGTTAGTGGAAAAGAAGAATCGTCCTGTTCTGGATGTGGTTGGGCCCTGGTGGCCCACATGTTTGACATTCATTCTTTTACATGCAAAAGAATTGTGGGCCATCCGATGTTGTTGTAGGGAGCCGACAAGCCTTTTCTTCTTCATCATTATTACTATGGATTTAAAACGATTATGATTGCTGAATGTGGATTTAAAATGCATGTGGAATATATATTATAGAATTAAGAATTTGGGGCATATCAGCACAGCGTATTGAAGACAAGTATAACATATGGTGGGGTATGAAATTACATTGTATCTAAAATATGTATTCTAGTGCCTCCCCTTTTTGGAAATTTTAGTACTTTTTCAGATTTTTTCACTTCAAATATTTTTTTTTTGGGGCATACTGGACGACACGGGCAAGACATCCTTGTATTGGTGGATCTGGATATGGATTTTGCATCATAAAGGCTGTTTGGATACTTTGTTGAAGATCTGATCTTCATTTGAATGTAGTCCCTAAATGGTGTATTGATAGTGGGTCAAGTGTTACTTTACCTGCCAATAGGTATGAGACCCATGAACCATAAGGTTCTACCAGATTTAAGAGATCCTTCTAGCCTACATTTTGGAAACAGAATCTTGACACTATCTAAGTTAACTTCATTCATATGATTCTACATGGCCGCAATTTGGACTCAATATCAAAATAATGTTAACGGAAGAATCCTATTAAATCTCTTTTATGAGAGATCTTTCAGCTTGACCTTTTCAGATACTTATTTTCTATGCTGAAACTCATTAGTCCAACATATTCCAAGACACTCCCTCCTCACTTACCACTCTCAATCTAACGTTGTATTGGTATAAAACTACACCAAATTAAGTCCACACCAACATACTATGTTCTGCAATTCAAAACCCGAAGATATTTCTCTGCCTTGGAACAAAAATGAATGATACTGGCAATTGCAGCTGCCATCACATGCATCCATATTTTATTTAGAACACCTGCAGCATCCATGCATGGACTCTGCTATCTCAACCTCCACCCCTCAAAAAAAGTTCCTAGGGCCTGATCATAAATGGTGGAAATAACAAAAGTGAGATGTGTTACATAATATTAAATATGCATAATGTACATGATAAAGACATCGCACGATGTGCTTTGAACAACTTCCCATCGACAGGACATATTTTTCCAACTATTAATCGAAATATTGAACTTCGTATTTCTTGACGAATATTTTTAAATTTTCTTCCATTAATATGGAAATGTAGCCGAATATTGACGTGGATGATGCTGTTGAATCAGTTTCACTCGTTGTGTTATACAACAACACAACATAACATGGAGGGACATGAATGGACGTAGGAGGAAATGACTGCCTTTGCAGCTACACTTGCTGCTGCAACAACAATAATTACAATCGAAGAATATTGCAATAGTATAATATTTAAATCATCTTCGAGGTTTGGGGACTTTGAAATAAATAAGTTAATAAATAAGATTATTAGAGTGGGTGATAATGAGTGTGTAGCACAAGTCCGAATGAACAAAGCCACATTCTTCAACCTATGCTCGTTTCTCAGGGATAAAAATCTCCTTCCAGACGGTAAACATGTATCTATGGAGGAACAACTGATCATTTTTCTTCACACGGTAGGGCATAATGTTAGAAACCATGTCATCGGGCATCGTTTTATAAGATCTGGTGAAACGGTAAGTCGATATTTTAGTAAAGCGGTGGATGTCATTGTCGGTTTATATCCGGAGTTCATGAAACTCCCAGGATCGGAAATATCAGTCGAGATCCTAGCCAATCCCAATTGGAGTGATTACTTTCAGGTATGTTCAAGCACATTATGCAATGTTGGCAAATGTCATATTTGATTATTGAAGGTGAAATTAGGACTGCATTGGTGCAATTGATGGGACTCATATACCCGCCTACATATCGGCATTGGAAAGTGCAACATACCGTAACAGGAAAGGGGTACTCTCTCAAAACATAATGGGTGCATGTACATTTGACATGAAGTTCGTATATGTACTCGTCGAATGGGAGGGATCTGCCTCTGATGCACGCGTATTACAGAGTGCCTTGACACATTCCATCGATCGCTTTATCATCCCCATGAGTACTGCGTACCTATATGTTTCATGCTGATTACGCTCATTCTCTTAAATTTAGATTGATAATTCTTCATAATTAATTGTAGGGAAGTATTACGTAGTTAATGTTGGTTACTCCCATTCTCCTAGATTTATGGCTCCATACCGTGGTATACGGTATTACCTCAATGAATATCACACTGGTCGCAATCCTTCCAACAAGAAAGAGCTATTCAACTATCGGCATGCTCAACTATGAAACTTTATAGAGAGAATTTTTGAAGTATTGAAAACCCGCTTTCCAATCCTGAAATCTGTTCCACCTTACAATCTTTAAACACAGGTGAAGATAGTCATCGCATGTTGTGTCTTACACAACTTTATCCATATATTTGGAGGAGATAGCTTGGTAGAAGTTGAACTTGCATCTATATATGTGACGGAGAGTATAGATCTATTACCATGCGATACTAATGTGACATAACGTGAGAAAGACGAATGGGCGATTTATCGAGACAATATTACAACTAGGATGTGGAATGAATCTCATGTTGTGAGTGTATCGTTTGATATTTGAATTGTAAAATGTAAATTTGTAGCATGTACTCAGATACCCTACAAGGCTTATGCTAGAGAACATGATGTTTTTGGATATTTTTACAAAGATGATCATTATCCCCACATGTATTTACCATATTACGTATTTGTGTATGATATTTTGTGATTTGAAAAATTATTATATTCACATGATGTTCTCAATATTTTGTTTGGGGTTAATTGTACTAAATATGTTAATTGCTCTATCTGTAGATTATTGAAGTTAATAGTGACGACGAAATGGATCCGAATAGGCAGATCATCCACACTACACCAACGAAATAATCCACGCAAGGCCGATGCATCATACCACGAAGGACGCCACGCAAATACAAATCAAAATCGCTTTATGAAAAGGCTATGTCTAGCGGTGTAATGCGCTGGACAGACGAAATGGATGATTGTCTCATCGATACGTTGATGGATGTGCTTGCAAATGGCCAGAAGAGTGCCAACAGATTTAAAAAGGAGAAGTATAAAACAGTCGTTGAAACAATGAAGACTACACTAGAGATGTCAATTCTGGATAAACACATTGGTAATCGCCTGAGGACGTTGAAGATATTGTATTTTGAGGTTCGAGACACCCTGAATGCAAGTAGGTTTGATTGGGACGATGATAAGAAGGTAGTAACCGCGTCAGATGATGTGTGAGATGATTACATACAGGTGAGACTGGTAAATTATTCATTTATGTTGTCTACTTTATTATCTAATGGTGTTAACGATTCCCCAAATTGTCTGTCCTTTGCTATAGTCACATCCCTATGCACAACATGTTCGTGATAAACCTGTACGAAGGTATGATGACCTCACGTACTTATTTGGAAATGACCGAGTTACTGAATTGCATGCTTCGACAGGGAATTTGGGATGTAAGATGCGTTCGAGGAAGTCTCGCGATGACGATGATTCACCGACGGGATCGGTTGATCCGAATGACGATACACTTGTTTTATCCAGTGAGGATATGGGAGACGGTGCGAATAACATCCACTGGTCATTTCAAAGTCATAACAGTACTCATGTTGTAAATCGCAGTCCGAATCTCAATGGCAATACATCTGTGAACACAGGCAGCACAAACAGTTTCAGGAAGAGAGCCAGATTGGAACGTCCTTGCGACGTCATTTACAAAGGGATGAGTGATGTTGCAGAAGCTGTGAAGTCACTAGCAATTACCATACACAATGGGAAGGACATAATACATATGGAGCAGATTGTACCTGCACTGGAGCACATTGAAGGCCTCACAAGTAATGAGATCCTACGCGCAACAAGGATCCTTTCGAAAGATGAACAACAATCTGCCTCATTCATTTCTTTTCCTGAGCCCAGGAGGCTGGACTTTGTGCTGATGCTACTTGCACCAGATCAGTCTTCTGACTGATCACAGCTTCCTTGCCCTTTTCTGTTCGCAACATGGTTGATATGGCTGCATGGCCAAAGGGTTTCTTTGGACAGTTATTTATGGTTTCTGCTGCTAGTGAAGCGTGCTAGCTCTTCAGATGTTGTAATTTTTGGATTATATGGGTGTTTTCTGTTTTTTTTTTATATATACATGTTCGATCACTGCTTAATCATACTAATGTCTGTCAACCTGCTCATGATCTTCCTCATATTAATGGCATGTTTGATGTTGTTCATCACGATGGTTATATGTACACAACGATATATGTCAATTTCAGTTTCACTCCTTGTTTCATGTTTTAAATCATCTTTACAGGGAGTAGCTGAGTTGCTTATATAGTTACATTGAAATTTTGATTGTTCATATTACTATGTTACAGTCCTAAACAAATATAGTTTGATGTTGTTTATGATATTTTTGTTATAAGTGCAGATGGGTAAGAAGATATATATTAAAGAATTATTTATATACTTACATTGAAATGTCGATTGTTCATATTACTATGTTACAATACTAAAATAGATACGGTTTGATGCTGTTTATGATAATTTTGTTATAGGTGCAGATGGGTAAGAAGATATACGTTGTTTTTAATGGACGGCGACCAGGCATCTACTACACATGGGAAAAGTGTCGGGCCAATGTCGATGGCTATTCAATGGCCCGCTTAAGGGGATACAAATCGACGTATGAGGCTTTCTTTCAGTGGACATTGTATTGCGAGTCTTTATAGCGTAAAAATGCACCTGAACTAATTGTCGAGTAGGAACAGAACAATCATATGACGAACGATGGACTGGGTTCCGAATGTAATTACCTATTCCCTCCGGCGATTGCCCCATCATCATACAGTTTTCGACCTTTCAGTAAAGAATACGAGAAACAGCATGAAGACCTGGAAGATACACCAAAGTCACTTCGTGCACTGATACACCTTATCATTGCCTACCTGGATTTCATTATCACCGTTCAGATCATGTACTGGCGTTAACTGCACTGGCATGTTTGATGTGGATATTTTAAATTCCTGTTTATGTTTGTTCTTTTGTAAGGAAACTGCTAAAGATCGACTGTTTTGGACATTGCCTAAGATGTTGACAGTACATCCTAATGCTTGTCTGTATGTTATGTCTTCTTCATATCTGTTTTGCAATGTTTAGAATAGCATGGGTTTTTTACCTTACCTACAGTGGGGTAATTGTGTACGTAGATGTGCCGGCGTATTTTCGATTCGTCATATGGATTACGTGAGGTGATTGATATGTCTAGGCTGCTGGGATGGTGACCTATATGTCATAATATGCATCTTTCAGGTTCATGTCTTTTTTCGGATCAGTTTCGTCTTTGACATGTGGTAGATTCAAAAAACAGGTGGATCAGTCGATAGGAAGATGATGATGTGGTAATTGACCGATACGCAGTCAGAGAACATACCGGCATTGAAGCTGTTATTTGGTTATAATTCAGTTATCCACGCCTAGGTGATTGACCAGTAATGGCTCTATGAAGAGTTGTTTAATTCTATCGGTAGATTGATAAATACATATGAACGTATTGATATATCGCATGGGCAAATTTTAGTATATACATTCATATGGGCCCCACATGTACCCCATCACTGCGTGGTATGTGGATTCATCATAGATAGTGGGTCCCAGCATGTCACGGTGACCGCTGTCTATCTAAAGTTTGAAAATAGTTGCAAAATACAGTACACATCCAGGGTGCATACTGCTGTGGATATTAAACACCAGTATGCAGTCGTTGTAGAGCTAAAGTGTTGGACACCATACCATTCACTGTTACATATCAGGAAATCAAGCGTGAGATAGCAGTTAACTGCAATTCACCTAATCATTGCCATTACATGTAATTTGTAATTAACGCTTTCTTTACTGCCAATTGTTGGTATTGCGAAAAACCAAACAGGCCCTAAGTCAACTTAGCCATTTCCATGCAAAAGATATTATGTGTACTCATTTAGGCTTCAAAAATATTATGGGACATGACCACCATGATGTTCATATAAATTCCACCCCGATCACTAAGTACGTCGCTTAATTTAATCTATAGGGCTCAAACATCATATCGCTCTGTAAGTCAAGTGAACTATACGAAAGGAAACAATAACTCTCACCCTTCGATCTATTTTCTTCACGTAGCCCATATAAATTAAGGATGAACCGAATTTTTTGGTCATAGGCCTAAAATTTAGTTTTGTATTTACGGTTAGAATGGACTTCATATAATCATCACGTTGGGCCCTAAAAAATCATAGATGGGGTCTCTTTCTTAACTTTTTTATCGGTATAACCTACTTGAATTTCACACTTATTTATCGAGGTGGACTTCTAGTATTTTCGGTGCTATCGGATTTTATGCAAACATGGCAATAGGGCCCACTAATCATTGAAGGAGTAATACTAGAAGTTCACTCGTTGCCACCACACCGCTCCCAATAGATATTTACTCCATGCCTTTATCACCAACTTCCATCTTTTACGACATTTTTTCATAGTGTCAAACAACTCTTGTGTACATAATACCAAGTCCTGTTTGTGCGTGTGGTTAATCAATCTGACAGAAGATACACCACATATGTAAGGTTACTATGATATTGGATGGTTATGTTAGCAATATTTTCATAATTAGCCATAGGCTTGGGTGGTATATATGTAAGGTTGTTATGGTACTGGATGACAATATTAGCAGTGTTGGCTTTGTTTCTAGCAATTTGAACTATGAACTTACGTTAATACATGAATACGCACAACATGGTAGTTAGAATATTGGATAGGGTATGACTTAGAATGCAGGGTCCATCTTGGGAGCATGTACTTCTGAGCATTGACTTGTTCAAAAGTCCTTTGACTACAACACATGCATGCCTTTTATTCTCCCAATGTGGTTGGGACATGTGATGTGATTGTAGGGCCCAACATTAAATATGTAAACATGTCTCTTGAAGAAAAACAAGCAATTCATGTCAGCTCAACGACGAATCCATAAATGAAAGCCTTTTGGGTAGATTGCTACTTATCAATGAATATCACTTTTGAGTTGACAAGATCAAATAGTCATAAGCTTGTGTGGACTTTATGTCTAAATCTTTTATTATGATTTTTACATAATATGAGTGTTACGGGTTTAATATTTTTTTTTTTATTTTATTTTTTAATAGTAATTTATATTGTAGACATCTTAAAGGTTTGATATGTCTTTAATCTGTTTTTGCATTGTTCGATGACATTGAAATAGCTTCGATGTTATTGAAGCCAGTTCAATGACATCAACTTTTTTTCGAAATTTTTAGCCCCTGTTGCTGGATTGTTTTTGTCATTTTTCATCTAAGGTTTATGCAGATTTATTTGAGGAAATGCAGATTCTGTGATTTTTGTTTCTTATTCCGGTTATACTTGTTTTTAAATGTATATAGAAGGGTTGTATACGGAACTAAGAGGTATTCTAAGGGAATTCTAATGCATTCTAGAGTTTTTAAAAGGATTATAAGGTTTCGAAGAGTTGAGAAAAGGTGAGGTTTGAGGATTGCTCAAACCAGGTAAGTCCTTTATCTCTGTAATATGAGCTTTCATAGTGAAATTTTCTGTCACTTTATGCCATGATTTTTTTCACATAAAATTATTTCATGTTAAATCTCAGTGTTTCTCGTGATTACTTGGTGCTCTTTGATTGCTATCCCATATTTATATTTGTGATTTTGTAGCACAAATCCCGACAATTTATCACTCATCAACAATGGTTCTTAAAGATAACCAAGCATGGGTGGGGCCCACATTTGGGTCTAGCTGGCAATGGGAAGGTAATGATAATGTGGATGAATGCATGAGGAGATTAAGTGCTAAAGGATATATCAATGTGTACGGACCTCCTATATCCAAGTGGCTAGTAATTATCAGCACGCATGTGTAAATGGGCTTCTGAGCTTGTGGGATCATGATAATTATGTATACATGTTTTAGGGGTTTACATCTAGGGCATGTCCCATTGTTTCCTATGAATTCCTTTTTCCTTCCCTCTTATGGGGTTTAAGAAAGTGAAAAGATGAGATGCAAGTCAATAAACAACTATGACATTGAAGGAGTGAGAGATTTGAGGTTGAAGTTTCCCTCGCATCTTAGCTTGCCGCCATTCATTCAATGTAAAGTTCCATTCTATATCCAATTTGAAAATTTCCTGGATGATGTAATAACTGGGTGCATATGGCACAGTTGATGTGTTTTCCTAACACACGGTTGATGTAGATGTTGGATGTCAAACATACACTGTAAAGCACTATATAAGTAGACTGCATGTGATCATTTCTCTACATAGCCCATGAAAACTTTTACATTCATTCATATATATATATATATATATATATATATATATATATATATATATATATATATATCAGTCTAATTTTATGTCTCTTGGCTTAATAAGGGATTAAATATATAATAGTTGGAGTGGATTTTACATAAACATCATGGTAAGCCTCATCAAAATCAAAAGCAACGTCACATGCATTTCTAATTTTTATTTATTTAAATAATCTTCCCGATGGAAAGCACAACAATTAGTTAATTTTCAGTGGGGCCCATGATGCTGGGTACATAAAATTCACTATGACAAGCAGATATGTAATCCCAATATAGGCCTAAAAAAATCTTACCTTTGATATTTATAAGGCCCACCACAATGATTATATGAAATCCGCTCCAAAACTTAGATTTATGGCCTAAAAAATATGTCTATATGTGATTTAAGTGAGGCATGCCAAAGGAAATGACATGGAGGATGGTTGTTGCCAAGAACACATTTACAAGTAGTGTAGTCCACCTTAATAATAAATGGGAGTATTTTTAGGCTTATGCTGGCATAACATGAGGTGATGCACCTGATGGTTAAGGTGGATTTTACATTAACATCACAGTGAAGCCTACAGCATTTGCTCATGCGCTCACTCAATTAGTCATCAACAAATGTAAGTTAATGGAATGATAATTATATTAATTAGTGAGATAACTTTTTGATTTTTTTTTTTAATATTATAATGTAAATTCCATATTAATTAGTTTTTTTCCTTTTTTTTTTTGTAAAATTTCCATTTCTTTATTGCCAGCTCATAACACATGCAAGATGCAATTAGGTGGGTTGTGTCATGATGCTTGCCATATAAAATCAAGTTGATCCATTCATTAAGTGGGCCATGCTAGTATGATTAGTCCCATTACCTTCTATCTAACTTTTCAATTTTATGTCCAATCAATAATTTGATTAAGCCCTACACTTGGTGACCTGACCTTTTTCATGAACTAAATATTTTATAGATGTGATGTGTGGGAGAGAAATAAATGGTCATGCATGCAAGTTCCTATGAAGGAGGCATGTATAATCCTCCATCATTCATTCGTGCTGTGCTAGTTTCTCCAAACAGAAGTGAAATGGTGGAAATGATTTCTACAAAGCTAGTCAAAATATAGAAGTTGTGGGAAAATTGATTTCAAGCATGAAAGTAATTCATGCTCACTCACTCCAAATTCGTACAAGGGGGTCCCATAGTCACCGGTCTCTTTCCAAAGGTCAACTCGTCTAAGCCGTCCTAGCCTCTGATTAATCATTTCATCATCTCAATCATTTATTGAATGTCTGCCAATTAACTCGTCGGAATCTCAAAGCAGTGAAACTTCCCATTTTAGAGCCATCTAAATTAAAACTCATGATTTAGATGGCTTCATTTAAGTACAACGGTCGTGTAATTCATGGGAGTGGAAGCGGATTACGTACTGAGTAATTCAGCACGCTAAACGTACTGAGTAAACTCTGTGGGGCGCACCGTCATTCATGCATTATATCAACTCCATCCATCTATTTTCTCATATAGTTTTAATGTTTTAAACTAAAAATTAATCATTTCCAAAGTTCAAATGGACCACATTAACTGAAACAGTGT
This sequence comes from Magnolia kwangsiensis, assembly GCA_037074715.1. Lineage (NCBI taxonomy): Eukaryota > Viridiplantae > Streptophyta > Magnoliopsida > Magnoliales > Magnoliaceae > Magnolia > Magnolia kwangsiensis. Next base: position 166,092,935 of record CM073574.1, on the reverse strand, counting down.
GAATTGAAGTCTACCGTTCAAAATGTTCTTGGGGCCATAGAAGTTTTATACCAAGATGATATTTTTGTTTTCCCTTCATTCACGTCTTTGTGATCTTATTAACAGTTTGGATGACAAATAAACATCACCGGAGACCTTAAAAAGGTTACTTCCACTATTTCCTTTGGTATGGTCTACTTGAGATTTTGATATGTTTCAATTTGGACTCAACCACTTAAATGGTCTGTAAAATTGGATGGACGGCGTTGATAAACCACATGAATTCACAGTGAGTTTAACAGAGTTTACTCAGTACGGTAAGAGCAGTATAGTAACTCAGTATGCAATCCCATTTCCATGGGAGTATGTGGGAGTGTGAGGGAACATCAGGTCTGCTACCTCATTGGAGCCGTGGAACCTGATAATATCCAAAATTCACGTGAGCCACGCCACTTGTCCATGAAGGCCTCTTGAAAGCACGTGAAGATCTGTGGGCCCCACCGTGATGTGTTCGGGACATCTACCCCTCAATCCTATTCACCCTACCATGATAGGGCATGAATGCACGTGCTTCCTACCCTTGCCAGGATGAACACATTCCTGGCATGGGTTCTGTGGGGCCACCATGATGTATGTGTGTTATCCCACCGTGCATCCACTTTAAGAGATTATTTTAAGGAATGAGCCCAAAAGAGAGGCAGGTCAAAGGCTCAAGTGGGCTACGCCACATGAAGCAATGGTGATAATGACATCAAACTTTTTTAATACTCACTGATGTTTATTTGCCATCTAATTTGTTCATAAGATCACACAAGCCTAGGCGAAGGGCAAGTACCAATACCAGCTTGATCAAAAAGCTTCCTTAGCCCTCAAAAAGTTTTCAATAATAAATGTTTAATCTTTGTTATATCCTTGGTGTGGTCCTTTAAAGCTCTTGGTTGACATTAGTTTTGAGCTAATACCTTAAAATAATTTGATAAAATTAATGAATAACATGGATAAAACAAATACATCATAGTGATCCTCATATAGCTCCTCCTAGGACTAAGTTTGTTTCGGCAAGGATGGATGGTAAGCCAGTGGCGAAAAAGTTATGCTCATCCATGATTCAGGTAAGCCATGCTATTGATGAGAGTTAGAAGTGAATGCTGAAACAACGTGATTCAAACATTCATCTCATCCATGGTGTCTTGCTTGGATGAGGGCCGCACTAAATTTTAAGTTATTTCAAAACTTAGGAGAGCCTTAACATTGCCTTTTGATTTTTGAGGCATGATTTTGTATGATTTCTAATAACGTGGTATGCTTAAATTTCAAATATGGTTAATTTTTGGAATATCCAATGCCTTATAAGAGACCCACCAAATGCACATAATATGAATGTTTGACACACATTGCAGTGGGTTATGCGGAGCTCAGTCTCATGGGAAGATTGTCAACCTTATAATGAAGAACTTTTCAAGAGATCAAGCTCTGTGGGCCTCATTGTGATATGCTTTGGATATTCAACCTATGGATCAAATGCACCCTTCCATGGTGGGCCATGGCCTAAAAATCGGACCAATCCATGACTAGGAGGGGCTACACTATAGGCAGCACTTGGTGTGAATGCCCAAATGTTGAAACCATTCTAATTGTTAATGGACTCATTGAAATGCGATTAAGACATTTGGTCCATCCATTATGTGTTCCACTTAAATGAGGGTAGGATCAAATTTCAGGCCATTTCTAAATTTAGATGGGCTTCACCAAGTGCTTTTGGATGTTTTAGACATAATTTCACTTATTTAAGATTGCATTGGCTAGCCGAGCTTGGGATATTGTGAAGATTTGGGACATCCTTGTCTGGTGTGGGGGGCTCAGTCATGCTATTCTAATGACATTTTGCCTATCTACCATGGTACCGATGAAATGGGATGCCTCAAAGCAGTTGAACGTACAACTAGCCACCTTTAGCATCTCTTTTTAAAATGGGCATCCTTCCTTATTTCTAAAATGTAGCGGGTCAGACCATGAAGACAGTACCGAATCCAATGACTGCCTTTAAACCACAGATGTACGGTGAATGGGAGATGCTCTCTCTTTGAACCGTCTCTTTTCCCTCTTTACCATGGTGGCCCACTCGACGACTGCACTGGGTCAGGACACACGGACGCGAATTGCGTCCTACCCCAGCCCGAACGGTAATCCGTCCGGGCAGGATATGTGGGCCCACCGTGACATAAGTGTTTTATCCACGCTGTTCACTGCTTTTCTCGTATCATTTTAAACTATATGATAAAAAATGAAGTAGTTCCACAGCTCCGGTGGACCACACGAAAGGAAGCTGCAGTGATAATGATATCCATCGTTGAAACCTTTCTAAGGCTACGTTATTGTTTTTTTACCATCCAACCTATTCACAAGGTCATGTAGACGTGAATGAAGTGAAAAAACAAATATAATCTTGATCCGAAACTTCTCCGGCTCTCAAGGAGTTTTTAATGGTGGACGTTCAATCCACACTTTGTGGTCCACTTAAGTCTTGTACCTACCTTATTTTTTGAATCATACCTTAAAATGATATTAGAAAAGCAATGAAGAGCGTGGATAAAACAATTACATCACGGTGGTCCCCACAGAGCCCTGCCGGACGGATACCGTACGGGCGGCGTAGGACGCAATCCGCGACCAAGGACGCATATCGTTGACTTGGGCCGGGCCGGGCCCGAAACGGGAGTAGATTTCAAACCCGGTCCTGAACCGGCCCATTGCCACCCTAAAAATAAAAACTCCGCTCCCCATTTCCCGGGCTCAAAAGCCAGCGCGACTGACAGAGAGCGAGAGAGGCTCTTCTCCCTCTCTTCCCGTCGGAAATACCTTCCAAGATGCAGCCGCAGCAGCCTCACGATAAAGCAACAGCTGCGTCCTCCGACGCGACGGACTGCGTTTCATCCAGCAACCATCCCACCCCATCCATCGATGACTACGACTGGGCGAATTTCAAAGACGACGAGATCATGCAGCAGCACTCTGCAATCCGCGCCCAAGAAGCCGAGAAAATTCCCTTTGTCGGCGACAAGGTAAATCAAAACCCTAATATCTCCCCTCTCTTTTTCATAGATCTAGATCTCTAAGGTCGTGTTCGGCTTGCATGGTGAAGATCCGTAGATCACGAACCTTGAATTTCCCATCCCCAAGCAGATATTTCAAATTTGCGGTCACGATTGTGAAATTCCCGGCGTGCGGTTGGCCCACAGTTTTGGCTGAAAATCACAAATTCAGGTGACATTCATGAAATTGGGTGGGCGGCAAACATGGCCAGGACGTTTCTTTTATTTGTTTGATCGTTTGATTTTTATTTCTTTTGCGTGATCTTGGTGTTCTTGATGTGGGTTTCGTTCTACTGTAATTTCCTTCTGGACCAAGTGCACTGTTTTCTGTGAGAGTGCAGCATGTCACACGCATGCCTGCATCTGTCATACACACTGCATGCATGCGCCTCATTTTTTGAAACCGTCCAAATTGTGGGCCTCACCATGGATGGAGAACAACCTCAAATTTCACATTGATTGGAGCATCCTAACTGTCACAATAATGTACCTTTTTTGCCTACCTTTCCCCCCTAATGATGGAGTCGCGTTAATGGAGTTTGGTTGTTGGATTCGAACTTTGACAAATTTGCTTCTTATTTTCAATGTGTTAGGAGCCCATTCACAGCGGGCCAATACTTTGGATGGTTTGGATCAAGGCAATGCATGTCACCTGTACAGTAGATGAACATGCTTGCACATGAGATGCCATACATCACACCCTCTCCCTCTCAGAATGCATAAAATAGAGAACGGATTTGCACGCTTTGAGTGTGTCAATTTGTGGATAGGTTTGCATGTTTGAATGCATCAAGCAGTGGACTGATAGCATGATTTTGATTGCATAAATCAGTGTACATTTTACATGATTTACTGCATAAAAGAATGGGCCAATTCACATGATTAAAATACATGAAAAAGTGGACAGATTGGCATGCCTCGTTTTCATAAAAGTAGTGGACTGATCTGCAGAGGTTTGGACATTCCATCAGCGGTCCAGATTGGACTGATTTGGGTGTCCATTAAACGGTCTGAAAATGGCAGATTTGGGCGTTCAAACTAAAAGGTGTTGTAAGTAAATCAAAACAGGAAATAAGAAGAATAATCTCAACACACACATCCTTATGTTTAAGTATGAATACATTTACTTGTTGGATTTTACAAGAACAGGAAATAGATTTGATACCTAACAATCAGCTCTAGAAACTGTTAATACCTAACAGTTAGTTTTAGAATCTGCAAATTAGTTTTACAAACTGTAAATCAGGGAGTGCAAATACACCCCCTCAAGCTAAACTGGAGTTCAATCATGGTTAGCTTGTCTATTAGATATCGAAATCTCTGTGCTGTGAGTCCTTTGGTGAATATATCGACAACCTGATCTTGAGAAGAGATGAAACATACATTGATGTCTTTGTGGATCACATGTTCCTTGATGAAATGATAATTGATTTCTACGTGTTTGGTGCGGGCATGGTACATATGATTGGCTGCAAGAGCCATAGCCCATAGAGCTGATGTTATCACACCAGATAATAGGAGGGGCACAAATGTAAATGGAGAGATCCTTGAGGAGTGTCTGAATCCACAAAAGAGCAGCAACGGTGTGAGCAGGAGATCAGTATTCAGCTTCGATACTCGAGTGCGCTGTGATGATTTTTTATTTAATTTTGCATTCCAAGAGATGAGGTTGTTGCCCAAGAAGACGCAAAAACCACTGGTTGATCGCTGATCATTAGGACACCCTGCCCAATCATAATCCAAGTATGCCCGTAGGTCCAATGATGAATGCGTTTTATCATGAGGCCATGGCGGATGGGGCCTTTAAGACAATGCATTATGCGCTTGACAGCTGTCCAATGGGTCGAGGTCGGGGTATGCATGAATTGACACACCTGATTGACTGTAAAGGCAATATTAAGACTACAAAGAAGCCATCAAAGTTTATTTTCAAATTCGTCTCATTCTACAAGATCTTATGTACTCCGTATAAATCATCTCACCAAAAAAGTTTGAAAAAGTTAGCTGAATCTATACAAGAATATGATGAAAAAGTCTCCCCTCCTTCTGATTCATGGGAGGTTAAAGAGCATCTTGGAGAAGATACCACCATCTTGGGCACAGACGATGAAAATGATGGATCCAATCTCAGTTCAAGAGAATATTAAAATTATGAAAGACGTATTTAGTTTTTTTTTTTAAATTTGTAGTTGTATGTATTAAATACACTAACTTAACTTGCCTACTATAAATGCACTAACTTAAGTTACTTAACTTACATTTAAATCATTATCTCATTCTTTTTCTTATATATTTCGATATTTATTTTTAAAATGTTTATGCTTATGATTTTTTGTTAACTGATGTTATTAATTAGTATTTAGGCCACCTAGTGGTTTAGCAATGTATCCCTCCATTTAAGAATTTATATTGAACAAGTACAATCATTCGACTGAAAATGCTTGTTTTTTATGGATTCCTAAATTGTCTTATTTTGGACAGTTCTGTACTATATCATGTACTTAGGTTGTCCTCCTTTTCAATTTATATGTAGTTGGAATTTCAGTAGTGTCTCCCTATGTTATCTCCGGATATGTGGTTATTTACTAATTGGTTTCCTCTATCCATGTGTAATGGATTACATGTGGTCATTAATTAATATTGAATTTTGCATATATCTGGAGAATATGGGGAGATGCTACCGAAATTTCGGCTCGCATGTAATTGTACGAGGATAGTACATGGTATGTTACCGAATGGGATAGAAACAATTAGCACCTCTAGATAGAGACAAGTAAGAATAAATGAGATATTTAGATACAATTAGTAAATAAAATTTGAAACAATTAGGGACAATCTATAGTCATGTATATGTATGTACACCAACAGATTTATTTATTAGGGGACTAGTTCAGACCCTTGTATCTTGTAATTTATAGAGGGGTCCTGATATTATTTGTACTATATATTTATATACACATATAAATGTGATTGACTGATTACTTCAACCTATAAAAGCCCCAATCGTACCTTACCTTTGTTATCTTTTGATTTATACATGACTAGTGAGGAAAACCTAAGTACCCTCGGTGCCAGCGCGTCAGTCACATCTCCTTTTATCGTGGAGGGAGACATTGGAAAACAAAGCTAAAACGACTTCAGGTTCAGTGAAAGGAAAAAAATAGATTAGCGATATGTAGATTTTTTGATGAGATCATGCTATTAAATGGTTTGGTTAAGATTAAATGCAAGTATTGTAAAACTCTTTACGACAAACATTTTGGTTCTTTTACTAATTATCATTCGCATCTTGATGAATGTGCGAAGAGACCAAGAACATCCATAGGTGGAGTCCAACAACTGCTTTCATTTATCGCTTCTGAAAACGATGACTCTCAAGCTACACTCTCCACCTATAAGTATGATCCAGAAAAACTGAAAGAGTGGTATGCAAGATTGATGATAGTTAATGAGAAGCCGTTTAACATGGTAGAAAGCAAAGTTTTTATGAGATTTTGCAAATTCCTTAATCCCAAATGTGAGAAGGCCTCTCGTCTTACTGTGAAAAGAGAGTGCATAAAGATGTACGCGATTGAGAAAACAAACTTGAAAGCTCTTCTAGCATCCGTATCAAAAATAAGTTTGACTTCAAATATGTGAACGACATGGAATTAAAGAAAGAGATATATGTCATTAACCGCACACTTCGTTGATGCCGATTGGAAACTCCAGAAGAAGATTATAAACTTCCACTACGTTCCTCCTCCTTATACTGGTGTGGTAATGTCGGACTGCATTTACACTTGTCTTGTTGAGTGGGACATCGAAAAGAAAATCTCTTCAATAACTTTAGATAATGCCTCTTCCAATGACACTTTGGTTTCTTTCTTATGTAGTCAATTCGAGATAGCTGGAAATTTATTTTTTGAGGGTAAAATATTCAAAGTCAGATGTTGTGCGCACACATTAAACTCGATTGTACAAGAAGGGCTTAAATCAATTGACTCCACGATCGCCAACATACGAGATAGTGTTAAATATATAAGGGAGTCATCTTTAAGACTAACTATGTGGAATGATATAATCCAACGTTTGAAATTGAAATCTAAAAAGCTGTTGATGTTGGATGTTTGCATGTGCTGGAATTCAACTTATGAAATGTTGGATACTGCTTTAGAATTTAAAGTTGCATTCCTCGAACTTGTGGTGTATAATAAAATGTACACATACGTGCTTATTGATGAAGACTGGATGAAAGCTGAACATGTTTATCAATTTTTCAAAGTTTTTTACGATTGCACGAAGATTTTTTATGGGAATAAGTATCTTACAACAAATCAGTTTCTTCCAGAAATTATTTTCATTATGGATGCTCTAAAAAAGTATTTTGATAAGGGTTCAGATTTTTTACAAGTGATAACTTTGGGAATGCAAATGAAATTCGATAAGTATTTGGCTGATTGCCATTTGTAAATGGCCATTGCAGTTGTTATGGATCTACGATACAAGATGGCAATGGTTAAGTACGTTTTCAGATCGCTTTATTCTAGTTCTGAAAGAGTTTTAACGGAGACCGACATTATTCATGTTGCAGTTGAAAAGTTGTTCACTTCATATGTTGGTGCTTCTACTGCAACATCCAGTACAATAGTTACTCCTCAATCTATGTGTGATACTTCTACTAGAGGAAAGAGATTTCGTGACTTTATTTCTTTTTTAGACGAAGAAGAAACACAAATGCATAAAAATGAATCAGAAGTATCTGAAGGAGCCGGTTATAAGGTTACAAGAAGATGATTTTGATGTTTTGCAGTGGTGGAAGTCGAGAGCTCATGAATACCCTAGACTTTCTATAATGGCACAGGACATATTGTCAATTCCAATTTTGACCATGGCATCAAAATCCGCTTTTAGCATGGGGAGCAAGGTTGTTAGCAAGTATCGAAGCTTATATGCGTCGAAAACAGTCGAAGCACTGATATGTATACAAGATTGGTTGCATCCAGTTTGGAGCAGTAGTAGTTTCGATGTTGAGTATGAGGACGAGAATGGAAGTGAGGACGAGAATGCATCTAAAACCGTATGAAGGAATGTATACTTTTAAAGTTTTGTTTAAGTTTTTATATTTTGTAATATATTTTTATTTTTTGGACTTGATGTTGTGGTATCTAGATAGTATATGTGAGACTTTTTTTTTTAAATTTTTTTGTCTTGATGTTGTAGCATGTGGGACATTTCGGACTTAATATCATTGACTTTTAATTTGTATTTTATCGCAAAAACTATAATAAATTGAGGTGGGAGCATGCAACTCAAGGTAAGCTTGCTTCGACTCGATTCAATAGCTCGTCTCAAAAGGTTTGACAAACAAGCCAAGCTCCAATGTTAAGCTAGAGGGCGAGCTTGAGCTTGAGCTCGAGGAGAGCACGGACAAGTCAAGCCAAGCTTGGCCCCACCTCGATTCGATGTACAGCCCTAGTGGTGGGCTTCTTATATTCATCAAGAACAAATTGGGCAGGACATGTAGCACTGCCAGCAACATAACCCATTAAATCGTTGCTATGAAGAATGTATAAAAAATGTCATCCAGAGTAAATACTTTGTCCGATCCAGTTTGACGGACACAAGGTGTGAGATGCTGCCAAGAAGAAGTTGGGATGGTGATAGGGAGGATGAATTGCTTGAAGAGCCCATTGCTTGAATGAATGTGAGATCAAACTGATCAAGAAGAAGGATCAAGAAGAGTGTTACCTCTTTGAGAGCTCTTATATGGTAAGGAAATCAATACAGGAAATGAGTAGAATAATTTCAACACACACACTTCCCCGTGTTTGAGTACGAATACATGTAGTTGTTGGATTTTACGAGAACAGGAAATAACTAATTTGATACCTAACAATCAGTTATGGAAACTGTTAATACTTAACAGTTAGTTTTAGAATCTGTAAATTAGTTTTACAAACTGTAAATCAGGGAGTGCTAAACTGTATGGAGTATGAATACAAACAACAGTCCATATTGGACTGATTTTGGGCGTCCAAAAGTGGCCTGAATTGGATAAATTCTGATGCCCAAATCAGTGGCACAGGTGGACAGTTTTGGACCCGGATCAATGGTCTGGATTGGACCCAGTTTGGACACTCAACGAACCCGATCTTTCCCATCAATCCAACACTCACGGTCCCTACTTACAGCAATGACAAAATAAAATAAAAATATAATATAAAAAATGAATAAAAGAAACCAAGAGAAAGGAAGCAGAGTCGCATGATCTCTCTCTCTCTCTCTCTCTCTCTCTCTCTCTCTCTCTCCTCTTGAACTGTGGTGTAATATGGGAGGTCTTGGCTCTCTCTCTCTCTCTCCCCTCTCGAACTGTGGTGTAATATGGGCTGTCTTGGCCTTTAATTTATAGAGGAGGTGGGAGTAATGAGGGTGTGGTATTTTGGGTAGATAGAGTTGACTGGGGAGTGGGTTAAGGAGAAGTGTGAGGGTGATTGGGGGGCATAAAGAATGGATTGGGGAAGAGTGAAAGAGAAGAGAGAGGGGGTGTGGTACCTGTGTGGTGTGTGTGTATTGAAATGTGTACGTGTGAGGTGTGTGAGGTGAGTGTATGAGATGTACATGTGATGTAAGTGTTTGGTACATGTGAGGTGTGAGAGTTTTTGATGCATGGAAAACAAATGGATGAGTTTGCAGATAATCATCTAGGTGAATGAATGGATGAATGATTAATTGAATGGTTGGATGATAAGTTAAAATGGATGGATGGTCAAATAGATGAATGGATGGATGAATGATTAGATGCATGGATGTATAGATCAATGAATGATGGATGGATGGATGATTAACTAAATAAATGAATGGATAGTTAAATGAATGGATGGATAGATGAATGAATGGATGGATCATTATATGAATTGATAGATTAATAAATGAATGTTGGATAGTTAAATAAATAGATGGATGGGTAGAAGAATGGATAGATTGATGGTTAGATGTATGGATGCATGGTGAGATCCATAGATCGATGGTTGGATTTCGTGCATATACACAAAAAAGAAGAAGAAAATTGTGCTCCTAAAATTTTCTAAGGTCATTACAACACTTGTAGGCTTGAACACTTGTAACTTGTAGGCTTGTACACTTGTAAGTTGTAAGTTGTTACTTCATACTTATAACTTGTAAGTTCACTTGATTCCTCTCTTTAAAAAAAAAAGTCGAACTTGAAAGAGGTTATGAAGTTATGAAATGTGACATTCAATTAATAAACAAGTAGAGATTACTAGATTAGAGAGAGTAAGTAAGAGAAAAGAAGAATTATGAAATGGCTTATGAGTTTCTGAGTTATGAACCTAGGCTATGAGTTATGACTATGAAGGATTGGAAGATCTTAGACATCCAACCTCTGGCCTTTTCTTCATCCTTTGGTGTCTTGAATGGTCGGTTAGGAAAGGATTCTGCAATGGTTCACATTGAATGGAGAAAAGGCCAGAGGTTGGATGTCCAACATCTTCCAATCCTAGGGATTTTCAGGGCATGGTCCATCCCTAATGGAGCCCTCAGGTCACTGGTCGGGATCACAGAACATGAATGCCACCTATAGAAACTGTGAGCTCCAGGATGCTATTATCTATATATATATGTGTGTGTGTGTGTGTGTGTGTGTGTGTGTGTATATATATATTAGAGAGAGAGAGAGAGAGAGAGAGAGAGAGAGAGAGAGAGAGAGAGAGAGAGAGAGAGAGAATGCTCATGTGCACACTTTTGCACACGTGTCATGGGCGTCTAATCTAAACGGTCCATGTGATGCGGCATCCCATGAAACCCCAAGGGACCAATTTTCACCCTGATCTAAAACTCTGGTGCACCATCGAAAAGAGATGCAAATCAAAGGAGGAACCTGTTTTCTTTTTCCATGGCCCACCAAAGTTTTGGATCAAAGTAAAAGTTGGGCCCTGGGGGTTTCATGGGGTGCTGCATCACGTGGACCGTTCAGATTTTGGACTCACATCACGTATGATGAGTTCTCAAAAAGTTCGCACGAGTTCTATGTGAATTGGTGTACACACACACACATATATTCCTGCCAGTAGGATATTCACGTGCCTTATTTTACTAAATTGCCATGGTGGGTTGCTTGTTATGTAGCATACCTATGCCACTTGACCTTTTGGAGTCGAGTTTTTAACATTTGCTGAATTTAACAATAAAACTTTTGTTACTGTAGGAGCCTCTTTCTGCACTAGCAGCTGAGTATCTATCCGGCAGCCCTGTGTTGCAGGAAAAAATTAAGGTTAGTTAATTCAATGTGCATTGGATGCTGCTGTTCTGATTTTGATATATTCTTAAAAAAGTTCCAGTTCTTCTTAAAGAAATAAGGACCTGTTTAATCGTCCATGAAAACTATAGTTCCTACCTTTTTTTGGCCTCCTTTTTGCATCTGAAATAGGGTCTAGACAAAATATTGACGGTCCTATAAATTTTCAGGACTAAGGAGGGTCCCGTACTTTACACCAATGGCAGTTTGAGGATTATAGTTCTCATGGACCATCAATCTTTTTGTCAAAAAGATGTCATGTATTTAGATTCTGTTTTTTGCAAGGTTTGGAATATTGTCCGAAACCAATTCACATTGTCTGGTATGTATCGGTTTCTTTGCCAATGTTATGGACGAGTTGCATCATGCCAATAACCTCCCGATATGTTGACCAACATGTTTCATTGCATTTTGCCGGGGTTTTTGGACTGTTTTTGTCCAAAACACAGGCGTGTTGCCCGATACATTTTGGATATCAGTATTCAGTCATGGTTGATAGTCTGATACAATATCCAATATGCTTATTTAATCCCTAGCATATGATTAGAAGTTTCAATATGCAGATGCTCGCTGAACAATATGCTGCCATCAGGCGAACGCGGGGAGATGGGAATTGTTTCTTTCGATGCTTCATGTTTTCATATCTGGTATAATCCTAAATGCATAAATCTTGAAACTTGAAAGTTCCTCTGCTCTTTGTAATTTGGGCTTCTACCCTCACAACTACAAGTTGGAGGGAAGTGAATAAGGTGCTCTGGTTTTAGCTGATAAGAGATTGAGGTTACGGAATTAGGAGCATATTCTGGAATCACAAGACAAAGCGGAGGTTGAACGCATTACAGCAAGTGTTGAGCAATGCAAGAAGACACTTCAGAGTCTTGGATATGCAGATTTTACCTTTGAAGATTTCTTTGTGGTAATGCTTTTACATCCTTTCATCATCGTTACCTTGGCGAAATATCATGTTGTCGATATTCTAAAATATCGATGGTTGTTTGGATGGTAAGGTGTTCCACATCCGTTACGATATGCCAGTAAAGGCCATGACCATTACACGATACAGGTGTGAAATGGGGCGATTGGTTTTTTTGGACCGTATCAGCCGTTACAGTGGCCGTAAAGGCCGTTATGGGGCATAATGACCGTTACCCCCCTAACGGTCGAAAAACCACCACTTTTTTTTTTAAAAAAAAAATTTAAACTCATTTTCTCCTCATTGTTTTTTTCACTTTTCTAATTCCAAAAACTCTCATAAATACTTTTACAATAGATTTCTACCACTATGATTATAGTTTTTAAGATTAAAACCGTATATTGAAGTGATTTGAGTGAATAGAAGCTCCGAGGGCCTTTTTTTTTTTTTCCAAAAAATTTAAATAGTAGTATTTATGCCTTTGTTATGATTTCTAGTTCTAATGCTTGATTGTGATGCGTAAACATTAGAGACATATAATCTTGTTTACAAATTCACTAGACATCTCAATACAACACTCTAACCAAAGAATGGACTGTTACACTGCCTTCAAAACAAAAAAAAAATGAATACATATTTAGAATATTTACATGATTTTGGATTTTCTAGATATATATAATTTTAAAATTTTTGGAGAAAAAGAAAATTTTCAACCATTATGGGGGTTGTAACAGTTGTTATGCCCTTGTATCGGCTGTTATGGCCGATACTCGTATCGGTAATGGTGGTAACTTTTATGGCCATTGTTACCAATACGAAATACCTAATAGATGGAAGCTTGGATTGTTGGATGCATTGTTCAAAGTATCCCTAATATTATCCTTATCTCTAGCTTAGCAATATTGATAACACTGATGGCGATCCCGATAACACTGATAGTATCAGAAATTTCAGGTATCAGCTATGTATCTCTGAGTATTGCCAATGTGTCGCCAATATTTTTAACCGTGTAAATTCCTAGTGTCACTTGTATTGCCAATGTATCGCCAATATTTTCAACCGTGTAAATTCTAGGTGTTGCTTGTATCACAAGTATATTGGTGATATTTTGATAATGATATCACAAAAAATTTGTTTATTAAAAAAAATTCCATTTCAACGTGTTTTATGGGCACATGGTTGTATGCAGTGTTCAATTTGTCAATGATAATATTGATAATGTCTCGATGTTATTGTTATCACAACATGCGTGATATTGAAACCACAATCTTTCGTTTCCTTTTTAGTTGTTAATGATTTCTTGGCGAAATATCATGTGTTGTCGGTAATCTAAAATATCCATGGATGTTTGGATGGATGGTTAGATGGGATGGCTGGACTGATTTCTTATGACGGCACATGCTTTTAGGCCTTCATTAAATGGAAACTTGTTATCTATGCATTATTTTTGCAAAATTTTTATTCCTTTATATGCAAATATGTGTATTTTAGCGTCTCCCCGAAGTTTTATTGAAAATTCCACTGTTTTTCCCATGTTTCCCTGCAGTTCCGATTATCGGTAATATTATCGACGAAATTGATATTGTTTCCCCATCTCCGGCCAACGAAACTTGCAGCAATACGGATACGTCGAACGCTGATTGGATGCAATTTTTTGATTATTAAATATGCAATATGTGTACTCTAGCGTCTCCTAAAGTTTCACTGAAAAATTCCACAATTTCCCCCATGTTTCTCTAATTCTTCCTCACATTTCTGATTATTGGCGATATCAACGGTGATGTCGATATTGTTTCTGTATCCTCGCTAGTGAAACTTGTAGTGATACTGACACTTCGAACACTGCTTTGGAGAAAGATGGATTAGACGGGTCAAAGGGTGTATTTCTTCCGCTTCCTTTTGCCGTTCTTGTCCATGGATCTCCCTTTCGTTTGTTTTTGCACACTAGAGGCCTAAGGCAAAGAGATCTTCTTACTCCATTTCTTTTCTCTGTTGTAGTGGAAAGCTTAAGTTTATTGTTGGGAAGGGCATTGTAGATTGGTCTCATTAATGATTTTGAAGTAAAGCAATCTGAAAATGTGATAAATCACAATCACCTTCAGTTTGCCAACAGTCCTCATTATGTGTGATTCATCCATTAATCAAGTCATTGATATGGATTCTTAGATTTTTTTTTTTTTTTTTTCAAGTAGTATCTGGCCAAACGGTTGATGTTAAGAAAACTGCTTTGGTAGGGGTGGCGAGTCATGAAGTAGATGTTTAATTTCTTGCCAAGTGGATGGGATGTGGCAAGTTCTCCTTTCTGATGAACTGTACCTTGGTCTCTCGTCAGAAGGTAAAGCCTCGGTGCCTTCTTTTTGTGATCCCATCACTGTTGGAATTGAGAAGAAGAGATTATCTGCTTGGAAGAAATCATGTTGTTTTTTTGGGTGGGAGAATAATTTTCTGCAAATCAGTTGCCAATCTCTATGTATTTCATGTCCTTATTCAAGATGCCGGTTAAGATATATGGGAGAATTCAAAAGCTTCAAAGAAATTTTCTTTGGGATTGGAAGGGTTGGAGGCACAAATTCCATTAAGTGGGTTGATACTCAGAAGTATAGAAGGGAAGGAGATATTGGAATCAAAAGAATAAGAGAAAAGAACATGGCCCTCCATGGGAAATGGTGGTTAAGGTTTGGAGAGGAACTTGATGAGTTGTGAAGGAACATCATTTATTGCAAATATATTGAATCCAATGAGGATTCATACCTTGGTCTTCCTCATAGATATGGAAGATTAAAAGTTTGGAATTCGGCTGTCCTTTCATCAAAGGTATTCCTTTTAGGGGGGTGTATTGTATTGTATCCAACTACCGTTCATGTATACGTTCAATCAATTTCAGAATACATCCAAATCGACATGCCATAACTCAATGTTTGGATAGGAGGTATTGTTCGGGCAAGTATACAGATTCTTCCTCCGATCAATGTTTGGATACGACATATTAGGGCTGCGTATTGTATATACGTATAATATTGATAGCACTTGTACGACGGTGGCTATTTTTAACTTCTCAAAATGGGAACCCATCTTTGTGAATAATCCTACCCGTCCATTTGTTTTGTGATCTCATTTTAGCACATGTGGTCAAAATTGAACCATATCAAAAGCGGGCGTGAGTGTAATCCGTGGATCGATTGATTGGAGGAAGAATCCGCCAAAGCGGATTGATCTCCTCCCGGCAGGAGTTGGATCCCAAATCTCAATCCCTTTGCGAAGCAACACCTCCAATATCTAATTCACACCCTGAGGATGTCAACCAAAACTCATTAGTACCTCTAACTAATTGCTAACAACAACCCCATTGTTGATTTGATGTTACCCAGATTTTGACTGGTCTAGCACCACAAACATTGTCCCATACCAGATCCAGCCCTTTGGCTCACCTCCATTGCAGGAAAACCAAGCCTCTACTCCGTCAGTAAGACCATCGACCAATCTCGACATAATCCGACAGGCATCCATCATCCGTGATCTTTATTACAGATATGTTTAGATTTGTGTGAGCATTTGTTCGTTAGATCCACACCTTCATTAAATCCAGCAACGGCCGATCTCACATTCTCATTGGATTTTTCATCATCAGAACATCCAGCCTCGCTTTCTCCAGCCAGAACCACAACCTCAACAGCTGCTGATCTCTTGCCGTTCCATTCTCTGCTAGAAGCGTATTTTCTGACTGTATTTTGAAATCAAACCTTTAGAAGCGAACCTTCTCAGCTGAATGGCCACATGTAGAAGGTCGGAGATGATCTAAGGCGCTGCTGGAGTAGAAATATTAGGTCCTCCTTAGATAGAATATCCTTTGTAACAGACTCTGCCTCTATCGCACGCGAATACGACGTCTTGAATAGGCTGTACTGAAGGAAACAGAGTCGTCTGACAATACACTACTGTTGTTTGAATTTTTTGAAGAAAAGATGTATTCGTGCGCATGGTGTTCCACTGATCTCAACTCCAAATCAAAGACTGTATAATGTATTTTAACCCCTTTAATACAATACAATACACCCTTATACGCGAATCCAAATAGGCCCTTACAGAGCTAGTGAATCCCTTAGGAAAGGTGCTCAGTTCTTGGTAGGTAAGGCTGACATGTGAGCTTCTAGAATGTACAGTGGATTCCCAATACATCTCTTGCTACTCTCTTCCCCTCATACAAATTTGTCTGTTTAAAGAGGCCAAGGTTGTGGTCTGTTACGAAGTTGGAGGATCGATGACTTGGAGTGTTACTGTTCGGAGGAGTTGAAGGTAAGAGGAAATGGAAGATTTGTGTAGGCTTATGAAACATTCTACAAAAACAAGATTAATCCATTTGAGGAAGACAAAAGTGTTGAGCTGATCGAAGAGTGGCAAATTCTCTTTGAAATCTCTCCACAACTCTTAATAGCAAAGGCCCATGGGAGGAGGTCTTTTGGATGTCTAGAAGAGACGTTCTAGATTGGGTTTCCACGGTTATGGATGTTAAAGATTAGTTTTTCCCTTGCTTAAGATTTAATTTGGGGTTATATTCTTTTCCACTTTGACTTTTTGTTTGTGGCTTTTATTGACAATGCATTACTTTTCAGAAGAAAAAAAAACTCTATGATAGTGAAAGGTATGCAGCCTTCCCCTTTGGCCAAGGCGTGGAAGGCTTTCAGCTCTGCTAGGTGTGAGCTTTCATGTGGATTGCCACGTCTAACAAACTTCTCATGGTTGACCACCTTAAGAAGAGGAATATCTTCATTCCGAACATTTGCATCATTTGTAGTAAGGTAAAGGAGCCTCTTATTCACCCCTTCTTGCATTGCAACATCGTAAGGGATATTTGGCACCATTGCTTCAACCTATTTGGTGTTGCTTGCATTCTGAATTAATCCATTCTGGCTTCGTCGTGAGGATGGAACGAAGATCCTTTTACTCCCAATGGAGATACATTGTGGGAACTCCTCCCACGATGCAATATTATGGGAATTTGGAACGAGAGAAACATGATGATTTTCAAGGAGAAAATTACATCCTTGGTCCCTCTCAAAAGGGGAATTGTCATGTTTGTTGTTTCTACTGGAAAATACAGAAAAAAACCAAACACTACATTTATTCAGTCAAAAGTAATCTGACAATGGGTGCAAGTTTAAGTAAAAGTAATCATTATGTTATTACGTTACATTACCGATATAACTTGTTAAACAAACATGCTCGTAAGGGAATGAGTAAGTCAGGGGATTTTTTTTCCCCTTAGGATTGTACTGTTATTCGGGTAACTCAATCTTGGGTCTACTGTGTCAGGAGGGCGATACACACCAGCTGGGATACCAAGCTGTGTAGTGTAACTACTCAAGTAGTCAAGAGTGCCTTATTAAGGGGGAATACATAAAGGCTCCTAGATTCACTGAATCAGAAAAATGCTACTAAGCAGGAATGAAATACCTTGATTTTAGAAATCAAGGTACTCTTTGAGAATGTGGGATCTCACTGGGTTCCTCAGTGGTTGGTATGTTGATGTGGTCTCAGCTAATGTTGATCCACGCCTGAGTTGCACTTGGGGCTTGATGCCATTCCAAGAACAAACAGAAGTGCATTAAGAAAGTTTACATTTTCCTACCTTTTCCACACCTACTCACAAGGGTTATATGTATGGGAAGTCTTGAACTTATCTCACCTAAATTTTGGTGTGTTTGTCATGGGAATTGGACTTTCAAATGTAGCCTTGCACACACTGTTTCCTTAAACTGCAAGCTAGCTCATGATGTCAATTGCATGTCCTAACTTGCGATCCTGCCATCTCACCCAAGGTATTCCATAACGGTAATGGTGGTTGTAATGGCCACCATCGTCACCTTTATGGTACGGGGTGCAACAGCCGTTGTTGGGGCCGTAAGGGGCTGTTGCGGTTTCTCTCTCTCTCTCTCTCTCTCTCTCTCTCTCTCTCTCTCTTTTAGTTTTGAAAAATCCAAAAAACCTGTATCGACCCCGTAAAGGTCCATTATGGGGCTGTTATAGCTTTTACATGGAGTGTAATGGGCCATTACGGGGGCTGTAACGGCCTTTATGGTTCATTTTTTCTGTAATGGCGGTTACGGCCTTTATGACCCCGTAACATGTAAGGGTTGCCACCATTACCTTTATGTAACGGCCTTGTGACAGCCTTTATTGCACGCAATGATCTCACCCTTTAAGGCAAGATTGACCAAATTATCTCCTACTCTGAAAAAAATTGTTAATAAAAAAAATGTATCACTTGTGTTACCCATGCTAATTGTCCTTTAGATTTGTTTCCAGTGCAAATCCTTGCTAATGCATGCATGTGGGTTGTAAATGAGTTGCCTATGTTTGTGGCTGATCTCTCTCTGTGCATGCTCTAATGAGTGATGCTTGTTAGATCCAGTAGTTACGGTTGAGTTTTTGCCTGTTTTGCCAATTCTGGCTGCACACATGTTATCAGTGGTGTCCTAATAACTTAGAATATAGTCATAGTGTTTTGATGTGTGAATCTTACTCTGCATGGCCTTCAAAAAATCATTCAAATTTACCATTTACCTTATGAATTTATTGCAATACATGACTCGATATGATATGACACCTGATTACCAACCTTGGTGTGAAATTGAATTCCATTTCTTTAATGGTGTGAGATTGAATTCCATTAAAATTACCTAGAGAGTGAACTGACAACATATCCAATGCTATGTGTTGCTAATGGAATGCATTGACAATACAAACCGATACAAACAATACATTTCAATACTATCTGTAATTACAATAGGGTTGTTTGTATTTTACCACTGGACGGCTTTATCGAAATACATTCCCAACACGATTGTGAAATTTTGACCCTTTTGCTGCTGCTCATGCATCTATATTGTACATCCTATTTTGGTTCGATGATGATGCATATCCATTTGGTCTTCTTTAAATGACATCTATGGATAATGATTTTTGGTTGTTCAGATAATATTTTGGCCCATTTGATTTTGTTTTGTTCAATTCCTTACGAACTATAATTTTCACTTGGGAGTTCCAGTTTGTGATATTATTGAGTGTATTTTCAGTTATTCCTTGAACAGTTGGAAAGTGTTCTGCAAGGAAAAGAAGATTCCATAAGGTGATGCCTATTAGTCCGATTCTTTAATGTAGTGGGAATATATAGGGGCACTGAGCCTCAAAAAATGTACTGTTTGCTAAGGCACATGATGGTGTACATGTGGGGCTCGTGATTTGGGAATAAACACTGTTGATCTGATGGGCTGCCGCTGTGACTGGGGAATGCCCAAAAATATATCACATTTGGAGCTCCTAAACATTTTCCATCTTTGACCAGTTTCTATAGGATGTGGATTGTTGCTGTATATTTTGTTCACCGTCGCTTTGTAGCCACTGATTGGATGGTTATGATTTTCCATTCTTCGAGATCTTTTAATATAATGAATGTTAGGTCCACTATCCATGCATTCCTCCCATCAGATCAATGGCCTGGATCACCCCACCATGGGGTCATGTGTACTAAATTGTGCGCCTTGGCAAGCGATACATTTGCTGAGACCCAATACCTAGCAATTCCTCTTATGTGCACTGTTAATTGAGAGTCTGAGACATCAGTCAATCGTGGATAGAGTTTAGGGATACCAAGTGTGGACAATCTTCATTACTGCGATGTTCTTTCTACTGAATCTGTTTTTTAATTTCAGTCATGATGAGCTTGTAAGGAGGAGCCGAGATCCGTTGATTTCCGACTATGGTGAGAAACGTTATACACATGAACTGAGTGTATCATATGCCTTGCCATTTGTCCTAATGTAGTTTGTTGGCCAGTTGTGATGTTCTTCAGATTTGTCACTTCCGGTGAAATACGCAGACGCTCTGAATTTTTCGAACCCTTTGTTCTGGGCTTGACCAACGGAACAGTGGATCAGGTGCAGTTGATGTCCTTTTAATATATATATATATATATATATATATATATATATATATATATATATATATATATATATATATTAATTTTAAAATCTTGATTAGGAAAAGCCCTTGAAACGGACTTGGGAATATTTTGTTTGAGGGCTGCTTGCGGCTAATGTTTGAAAAACCAAACTGGAGGTTGAGCCAGTGATGCAGACTGTTTGATCTGAACTGGTTGAACTATAGCAATGTGTTAACATGATCATGATCATCAAAACCTTGCCTTGGCTATATGGGTTGGCTTTATGGACCATGACATCCTCACCATGTCATGTAATATCATCATCATCATTGTCATCGTCATCATCATCATCTGAGCCTTATCCCAATTAATTGGGATATGCTACACGAATCCTTTTCCACTATCCACTCTATCGAGGCATAACTTAAGTCAGACCATTCATTGGTCATCAAGTCTTTTCTTACTACCTCCACCTGCATCCTTTTGGGCCTTCCCCTTGCCCTTTTAGAGCCTTCAACTTGTACTGGTTCACTCGTAACTGGCGCACTTCTTGGTCTCGGTTTCACATGGCCACACCATCTAAGTCTACTTTCCCTCATCTTATTACCTATTGGTGCTGCTCCTAAATTCCCTCGAATGCATTCATTTCTAGTTTTATCCTTCCTTGTCTTGCCACTCATCCATCACAACATCCTCATTTCAACTTCACTCATCTTATGAACATGTTGTTCCTTAACTACCCAACATTATGCCCTATAAAGTATGACTTGCCTTATAGCCATCCTATAAAATTTCTCTTTTAGTTTGAGTGGTACATGTCAGTCGCATAAAACTCTAAAGGCACATATCCATTTCTTCCACCTTGCTTGAATTCTTTGGGCAACATCTTTCTCAGTCTCTCCACTTTCATGAATTATCGACCTAAGATATTGAAAGTGGCCATTTTGGGAAACTTCTTGGTCAACAATCTTAACTAATTCCTCGTCCCCACTCCTATTGTTACTAAATTGGCACTCTTTATACTTTGTTTTAGTATGACTAATTTTAAATCCTTTCGACTTTGAAGCATCGTTGCATAAATCGAGCTTTGTCTTTGCGCCCTTCCTCGTCTTTTCAATTAAAACTATGTCATTTGCAAACAACTTACACCATGGAATCTCTTCCTGCAAATACCTTGTTAACTTGTCCATAACGAATGTGAAAAAGTAGGGGCTCAATGTCGACCACCCTTGTGCAAGCCTACAATAATAGGGAACTCACTTGTCTCTACACTTTTGGTCCCCACATTTGTTACTGCTCCCTCGTACATATCTTTAATCATGTCAATATATCTTCTTGAAACTCTTTTCTCAACACCCACCAGATTAACTCTCTAGGGATCCTATCATAAGCTTTCCCTAAGTCGATAAAGACCATGTGGAGATCTTTATTTCTCTCCCTACATTTTTCCATCAATTGTCTAAGTAGGAACATAACTTCAATGGTAGACGTCCTTGGCATGAAACTAAACTGATTTTCTGATACATTTGTTGTATGCCTTGAGTCTTTTGCTTAATCACTATTTCCCAAAGTTTCACAGTATGGCTTATAAGTTTAATCCCACATAGTTAGCGCGGCAACTCTGTATGTCTCCATTTGTTTGGCCTTTTTTTAATCAATCTTACAATCTTGTCTAACAAATTAGTCAACTAAGAAACCCAATTTCTCTCATATACTTCTAGACCTCCATTGGTATACCATCTGGTCCAAGGCTTTTATTGTTTTCATCTTCCTTAAAGCTTATTTCACTTCACATGTTCTAATCCTATGAAAGTATCTATGGTCTCCGATGTCATTTGAGTTTATTGTTCCTTCCATCCAACTCTTTGAGTGATTTTTCATTTAACAAGTTCTGAAAATAGATTCTCAATCTTTCGTTGATCTCATTGTCCTTGACTAGTACTCTCTGGTCATTGCTCTTCATACATATAATATGCTATAGATCCCTACTCTTTCTCTATCATTTTTGCAAGTTTGAAGATGTCTTTCTCACCTTCTTTTGTCCCCGATTTATTATAAAGATCATTATAAACCCTAATTTCAGCCCTACTTACCTCAGCTTGTTTGGAACACGGGATTAAATGGTATGGAATTGCATTACATGGAATTAACGCCATTATTGCACAATGTTTATATGTCTGGAAATACCATGGTATTTTGACCGTCCAATCCCATGTTAGGGATCAAATTCTTCCTCTACAAAAAACACTATATTAAACTTGCGTTTGCTGGACCATGGAATTGTAATGAATGGACTGGATTTCACAACTGATGCCGGTCACCTGTATGCAAATGCAACTCCAATGTCATGTGTAAAAGGCGCATATGGATGGACGACATGGATAAAATATGTGCATCAATGTGGGGCCCACGGATGTAATGGATTTCGAAATCCACCAAAAATCCTGCAATATCTATTGTTGAGATTGGATGGTATGATACCTGGATTAATCCAATCCTTTCAATTGTTTCCAAATGCTGGATGTAATTTGCACGGGACCAAATCCAATTCTATACCACTTAACCCACCTAATCCCACATTCCAATAGGCCCTCATTAATAGCTTTTTGTGCATCTTCAGTCCACCACCAAATTGGCTTATATGATTGTCTTTTCCATCTAGATACTCTTGAAACATCTTTTGCCACTTTTATAATGCACCTAGTCATCTCATTCCACATAACGTTACTTCTTCCTTGATATCCCACTTCTTTCATAAATTTATTTCTGAATGACGTTTTTCTCTCCTTTTAAGTTCCACTTTTAAGTCTTTGGACTACTATTAATTTTGTTCCATTTCATCCATCTCTTGAGGTTAACATCCATAGCCATTAACCTATGTTGTGTGGTCAAACTCTCTCTGGGTATTACCTTGCAATCCTTACATATTGACTGTTTTTGTCTTTCCCAAGTAGAAAGAAATTAATTTGGCTTGTATAAGATCCATTTTTGAAAGTTATTAAATATTTGTCTCTATTTTTAAAGTATGTTTTTGCTAGAGGTAGATTGTACGCTAGCAAAATTAAGGATAGCTTCCCCCATCTCATTTCTTCTCCCAAAACCATTTCCTCCATGTATCCTCTCATTTCCTCTTTCTTTTCCTTCATGACCATTTAAGTCTCCTCCTACAAATATCCTCTTTCCATGGGGAATTTCTTACATTAGTCCATCCAAATGATCTAGAATTGTATCTTGATTCTAGCTTCTAACCCTACCTGTGGCACATATGCACTACTAACATTGATTATCTCCTCTCTTTACACAGTTCTATTATTAAAATCCTATCACTTGCTTTCTGAACATCAACCCTTTAAATCTTTATCTACCACTATCCCTACCCCGGTAATGTTATTGTCCTTTCCTGATGACCAAAGTGTATATCCATCAATTTATCTAGTTTTGGCCTTTTCCACTTGGTCTCCTGAACACAATTATATTATAGATACAATGTTACATGTAATATAATTCTTGTAAAGACCAGTGGTCCAAACTGGTTCAACCGTCAGTTCCTACAGGTTCAATCCCCAGCTAACGGTGCACATTGAATCTCAACTCCAGTGTTGGTCCAAACCAATCAGACGAGATGGTCCATTCTGGTATTTGAAACAATACTTCTGAACTTCCTCTGTTCTTAGCTTGAACTGTAGCTTGTCTATAATTGTTGCTTTCACTATGATAGCTTTTAAGATGTATTCCAAGACTGCTTTCTAAGTTATCTTCATCTCTGCCTTTCTGTTTTATGCTGTATTTAGTGGTTTGCTTTTAATCCCAACGGCATTGTTCACAAAATTTTCAAAATACTGGTGCATGCGCACGTGCACACACACGTGGGCAAAACTACAGCCTTCCCACCTAATTCATAGTCACTTACCCTTGCACATGCCTGCATGCAAAATGCTCTACATGCATCCATGATCCATGCATAAATGATACATCGAGTAGGATGACAGATTGTGATTGTGCTTTTGACAGTTCTGCAAGGCATCTGTGGAGCCCATGGGTGAAGAGAGCGATCACGTGCATATCACTGCCTTGTCAGATGCATTAGGTGTGCCGATTCGTGTGGTGTACCTCGACCGTAGCTCATGCGACGCCGGTGCTGTCAATGTGAATCATCACGACTTCATCCCTGCCGCTGGCGATCCTCAGAATGGCACTTGCGGTGGTTCTGACCCTCCAAAACCCATCCTCACTTTGCTCTACCGACCAGGCCACTACGACATTCTTTACCCCAAGTGACTCACCCTTTCAAGTAAGCAGGCATACTCCCCACATTCCATGGATAACAGGTTTATTTTGATTAGGGTTACAAGTGGGCTTGGACCACTTTGGGGGCTGGTAGTCAGCTGGGCATGGGCAGACTTAAGGACTGTTTCGGCCATTTACTTGTGCCAGGTCCTTAGATCGTGGATCAGCTCTGGCCTGGCCCATCTGTAAATGCCAATGTTGATCAATGCAGATGGTCAGATTATACTGATATGGTTCTTGGATTTTTCATTTCCAAATTGCAGGGCTAAAAGATGACAAAGTCCAAGGATGTGAAGCCAATGGAGGTATGTACTCGACTCTATTTTGCCTGCATCAAGACAATGATCGAGATGTCAATGAGCTCCTGAACTGTTTCCAAACAATCTGTAACTTGAACGGGATAGAACAAACAGTCAACACTTTTAGATCTAATACATGATAACATGTACGCACGTCCTCGACCAGCCTTTTCAAATCATCCCAATAAAAGCATATAAAGAAAATTAAGGGCATGTTTGGATTCATCGAAATATAAATTGAGGAAATATCATATCTGTGAAAATAGCGTTTCTGTTGTTTGTTTTTGTAAATTTGTTGGAAATGCCATTTCCATTTCCAACTCATTTCCTAGAAAATGCCCTCTTTTCGTTTCCTTGCCCAGACTTAAAAAATGTCATTTCTTAAAAATGGAGGGAAACGAGAGGAAATGATCCCTCTTTTTATGAAGTGTCCCACATGCCATCTGTCTTCCAAGTTTCCCACATGTACAACCATTCATCTTCAAGTGGCCCACATGTGCCACCATCCATCTTAAAATGCCACACAAGTGCAACATGTGATGTCGCTCATTTTTTAACGACCTACGTTCCAATGAGCCACACACTCCAATGTACCATGTGAAACCTGTGCCATCCTTGTCAAACGCCCTACATGTGCCATGTGCTATCGAGTTGCATTTGACATATGGGTGGTTACTGTCCGTCTTTAAGCTCTTCACATGCATTGCATGTGTCGTATGTGTGACATATGAAACATGTGCCACTGACCAACTTAAGGTGCACCATGCTATTCTCCCCAATGTCCCACGTGCAACCCTCATCTTCAAGCCAACAACATTTGCAAATATACCATGTGCTATTGTGCTATTGTGTGCCACCATCCATCTTTTAGCGCTTCACATGTGCCAAATGTGTGAACGTGCCATGTATGCAACATGTGCCACCTTCCTCTTCAAGCATCCCTCACGTACCAATGTCTTATAGGTGCTAATGTGTCTCCTGTGAGTTGTGACAACGTGACACGTACCGCAAGCCATCTTCAGCTCACACGTCACCTTCTCCCAAGTAAAATTTTCATGAAAAATTCTTCTTTTTTTTTTTTTCCAAACAGATTTGAAAATTTCCCTTTTTTTCCAAATGGCTTTTCATTTATCACTGTTTTCTAGAAATGGTGTTTCCTGAAAGACACCATTTTCCTCAAATAATTTTTCCATGGATCCAAACCGGCCCAATGCAAGAACTGTCAAGCTTCTTATCGTTTGCCATTTTTTGTAGTTTCCGCTGAAAGCTTTGTTACTTCGTGCATGGGAGAAAGAAAAACCCATTGCATACTGGCCGATGTGATTGATCCTACCGAATTGAAGAACTTGAAACTTTCACTCAATCAATGCTACCACTGCCTTCTCTGAGGTGGTGTCAATGGGTTTATAGCCCAAGCAAAAGCCCAAGGCAGGTCAATTTTTAGGTTGGGTTATTGAAATTTGTCAGTCATTATTTGCTCGGTTTACAGTTTGAGTAGTGGGACTCATGTTTATCTGGACCATTGGTCTGTAGCAGTGGAACATTGATCCAGAATACAAAACTCTTGGCCCTACTCATCAAAACTAAAAACTGGAATAATACTTTGCGAAGGCTGGCATATAGTTCCTCATAAACAGGCATAACTCTGAAAATTGCTGACTTGAATGGAAACTCAGCGGAATCAACTTTCGACTCGGTGATTTTGAGCTGAATAATTAGGAAACTGGGTTTTGAGAGTGACTCGGCCTTGACTTAGAAACACTCATTGGGTCGACCACATGTGACTCCTGGTGACTCAGGCAGTATCACTCACCTTGTCAAGGCAGACCATAAAATTGAAAAGGAGCAGTGGGAGTCAAAAAGTTGTAGCCCTTGTGAGATGAGCATATAATCTCACCCAGCAAGCATAAACTACTTTGTTGTTTGTTTCTTATTCTATGATTCTTATGACTGTTTTAAATATTCCTTACTCTTAATAATATTTTTAATTTATGGTAATTAACCATCGAGCAGAGTCCGGTAGAGTCTCTTAATCAGCCAGGGACTTGGACCAAGTCTAGTTGAGTCGATTTTCTGGGTGTTCAAACTATGAAACAGGCTGACCATTGATACATGCTATATCATGACCCAAATATAGCCTGGCCCATCACAATCTGATGGACCAATGGCCTTGCCCAAACAGTTCATGATGGGTAATCGGGTGTAAACTTTTAAACCCAACCTGGCCCACGGGTGCCCATGAGTTGAGCCCTATGACCAATGAGTGAAGTGGCCCAGTTGGTCGTACCCTACGATGGCACCACTATGGGCATCTTTGCGTTCGGAAGCTAATGTGCTTTCAGACGGTGGAAGTATTGTACTAGTGAAGACTACGCTGGCCAGGCCGGTCATTGGAGGATAAAATTGAGTTAAATGGGATCCACATTCTTTTTTAGGTGACCGGTTGGATTTTTTATTTTTTACTTTTTAATAATGGAAAGCGATTTTATAATGTTGCTCCTTAATTGATTCTCTATCATATTCGGGTCATACCATCTCCAAAATAACATCTATTTGCTGCTTAGTCCATTATCATAAGAGGTGGCGGCCTTTTGGTGATCCAGTTTTTCATCTCCCGTAAATCATTTAGTTGGGTCACACTCTAGAAGTCTCACTCCCAGGGCTGTCAACAGGTTGGGTTTGGGTTGGGTCCTATAGTACCTATTCCGGGGTAACCGATTCGGGTCTCGCTCCTTATGAACGTGTGGATAGCATATAAACAGTACGGTGTACCCAAGGAACTTTCAACGGTAGGTTCTTATCCTCGCCTCGGTGGTTGACTCCCAAGAGTTTCAACAGAGTCTGGAGTTCGCCATCCATAAGTGGTGAAATCCAATTGCGGCTTAAGTGTGCGGGTATGGTGTGTGTGTTGTGTTTTTTTTAACACAGAATATTTATTACATCTAATGCAGCCACTCAAGTTACATTTTTGTCTTTGAATAGTTACTTATGAGAACAGTCCTGTATTGGATAGATACGAATTTTTTTTCTCTCATTTATATTAGAGTTCATATAAATAACTTTTGTTAGCTCTTGGGTATGGTATGCCAAAAATTACACGAGCAACCACATGCTGTGTCGTAGGATCTCTTATCTCTATTCTTAATGAAAACCTTAGACAGAGCCATTCATAGAGAAAAAAGAGTAGATTGTGGAAAGAACTAGAAAGAATGGTTTATTCCTTTAATCGTCATTTTCATCAGCTCTTCACTGTGAACGAGTCCGATTAGCTTGCACACCATTCTATGCACATCGTCTTTGACATAGAGATTGGTGTGGAACTGTTCGGGTTGAATTCATGCATGTTACTTAATTCTTGAGGTCGAAATGTGTTGGAACCCCAAAAATCAGACTGATCCGACCATCAAATGGGCCACACTGATCGGGCCGATCGGTTGGAATCTTAGATATTAAATAGTGCATCGTATCTTGTGCTGAGTTGTTGGACACATTAGATCAGATCTACACCGTCTATCCTATTATGGGATTGGCCTACATTGATAACCAAGTTATTATATGGATCCGACCGTCTAATGGGTTGCACTGATCAAAGAACAATCGTTATCAACCATGTTATGAGAAGAATGTGGACCCAGGCCCTCTCTATCAGTTTGGATCTAACCAATGTGGTTATTGGGGCATTAAACTCTAATTAAACAAAAACCCCCCAAATTTTAAATCAGATATATTAAATTTGAAGTTGAAATCTGAAATTGATGGGTTTAAAATTGCGGCAGATCCAAAACTCAAGTGTACCGCACGACGGGAAAAATGCTTACAGTTGAAACCTCCTTGGGTCCACCTTAATGTTTATATGCTATCCACACGTTCATAAGGTTTTTCTTGCTGGGATGAACTGAATACATGAAAATATTAGCCTGATCCAAAATTTTGTGGCCCCACAAATGTTTCGGCGGTGGACGTTCAATCCTCACCATTTCCTGTATGCAGCCCACTTGAGTTTTTTATCTGCCTCATTTTTGGACCCATGGCCTAACATGATCTGGAGAAACGAATGAACGGGGTGGATTTCTTACAAACATCACGGTGGCCCTACAGCTTCCTGTCGCAGGCAATCCGCATCCCAAAAGATCAAGCCCCCTCTAGTGGGGCGGTAAATGGGCTCGGCCGTCCTGACGTAGCAAGTCCTCTAGTTTGAGGATTCAAGCCCTCAGCTGATCAGATGGGCCAAGGTCGATGGCCATTGGACCCTTTCGATCATGGTCATGGTTTAATAGGTGGGTTCCACAATTTAGTCAGTCTAATTTAGGTTGATGCGTTTCAAATAACTCGGTAGAATGGAATCATTGCGGCAGGGGCAAAACGGGCAAAAGGGTTTGGATGCCTGGAGAGAAAAGAGGGATGATGCAAAGGAGGGCATTTAGGAAAGTTCTTCAACTCAGGATATCCCCACCATTCCGATGCGGGCCTTATTCCTACTTCGCAGCCGGCATGCCCAGTACGCAAACCTTTCGAAACCGCAACGGAGGAAATCGGAATGCAAGCCATATCCGACACCGATGAAAGTGCTGATACGAAGGGCGAAGGAGGAGAAGGCGGCGAGGAAGGTCGAGCCTTGCAGGATCCTCCAATTGTCCGAGAACAGATTACTCGTTTCCGAACTCGTCCACGTGGCTTGCTGAGTCAACCAGGCTAGGGAATCGCTCCTCGATGGCCTGTCTAAGCTCGCTGGGGCGATCATTCTTGTAAAGAGGTGCAGGTAAGATTGACAGCCCAGATCTCTCTTCTTTATGTTTGATTGTTGTCATGAGGAATTTATATTAAAGATCCTTGGCCCCAACATATGAATGCTATCATCCTCGGGCCTTGGATTCTTACAAGTATAATCCATGTTTCGGTGATCCTAACCGTTAATCTGATGGGACCGATAGTGGGAAAACTGCAGCAGAGAATTCCTAACTAGAAAAGGCCAAAGTTGGATGGCCATGCCATTCAATCCGTCCATCATGTTTCTCCTTGGGCCATCCAAGACTTAGTAGGGCCATGCCACAAGGAACAGTTGAGATGGGGATGCACACCATCAAAGACATTTCAGATTATGCATGTGGCCCACCTGAGCTTTGGAATGGCCTGATTTTAGGGCGCCCGTTCATCATGGTGGGCGCATCTTCTGAATGATGGCCCGTTGAACTAGCAGCAAGGGTCCCATGGAGCCTTCGGATACTAGAGATGGCCCACTTCTAAGCAATCTCATCCATTGATCAAGATTGATCTCGGTCCAATTGTCGACTAGGCTGTTGGATCTGAGTAAATCTTGTCCTTTCTTCCATTGGTTGGATTGTGGAATGTCAGACCGCTTTGCCATCTCAGTTGAAAGAGTGATTTTCCATGGATGTTTATGATCAGGTACTGCTCTGAAGTTCACATTGGCCATGTGGGCCATGAGATACAGATCTGCACGGGGGCCAAGAACGGCCTCAAGAGCTCTACTCATGTATGGCGGACCGGATACCTCGTGGACATAGTGTGCTTTCCCTTCTGCTATCATCTCCATGATAAAGTGAGAAAGCCAAGGGTGGGCCACGATGAAAGATTCTAAGTTAAACTGCTTCCAACAGTTATAGAGCTGTGCATACAAGCTGGTCTGGATCACGAAGACTATCCAACAAGAAGAAGGACAAAACCAGCTTACTCGATCAAGGGAAGGATAGTCGATTTCGAGCCGGAGATGGAACATGAGGATGTCGAAGGGGCCCCACAAGCAAAGGATCCCCTTCTGTCCTTTCAATCTGACGGTGGCGATCAGAACTCTTGACACTATGAAGAGAACTCAAATGAGTTAAGTGTGAAGACACTGGAGTTGTGGCTTGAAATGTGATCAGGAGCTGAGTTGATGATGAAAACATACAGTGTGAAAACCTGTGGATACTGCCCTGAAGTTCAGGTGGGGCTTAAAGGACACAAGGTGAGGGTGTGCAAAGCTGCAAGGCATTAGTTTAGGAATGGCCTGCACACGTGACAGGAAGCTACTATCGACGATTTGATCTGGCCGAACTACGTGTGGCATGTGCGGGACCCACATGGCCCGACTTTAGCTAATGAGTTGAAGAAGTACTACGGGAAGGCGCCTGCAGTTGTAGAGTTGTGTTGTGCAGGCTGGGGCACCAGTCCCAGATGAGTATCGGAGTATGATGAGGTTGGATGTGGTTTCTCCTAACCACGATGAAGTCGATCTTGTAGTTTGAAAATGCTATTTGTGTAGCAATTAGGGGAGGAAATTGTTCCGAAAATCAACAAACATATATTATATTGTCATATTACTCTTAACACATGTTGTATGGACGAGATCGCATCACCAAAAGAAAAGGCTAATCTATGACGAGGCACAGGCCTGTTGTGATTTATTTTTATTTTAAAACGAAAAAAATTAGTATGAGAAAAGCTTGAGTTTGTGAAACCATCAATCACATGCACCGGCACATAAACAGCTAGCATTTTCTAGGGCAACCCAGCTACCATCCAGTTGAGGCCGACCTTTAGTTTTCCAGACCATTCATCTCATGGGTGCATATTAGGTGAGGCCCAACTTTTAGCTGTCTAGACCCATGTCATAACTAAAAGGTGGCCGGCAATGGTAGCTAGGTTGCCCCATAGTTATGCAAAACATGCATCTATGGCCTCATGATCGGATGGTCCAGTCTTAAAAATATCCCCACAAAATGATCTTGTCTGAAAGATAGTTCATCCTGATGGTTCAATTGGTGGGTCACAAATGGGTAGCTTGAATCGATAAAGCAAATGATCCACAACTCCACATTTAATTAGACTCAACAACCAGTCGGATGGTGTCTCCCGCTGGTTAGATAAGCTGGTAGAGACTCTTATAGTATATGCGAGTTATCCAGGGTTCAATCCCTGGTGCCCTCAGGAAAAAAAAAAAAAAACCAAGTCAGATGGTTCAAGTCACCCCATGGGGGATGGAGTAAGGCTGTTAGTTGGTACTTGGACCGTGGGTATCCTATGTACCCAACTTGATTTTAATGGGTCCAGGTCTCATCCTTCAGAACCTGTGTGTAAGAAACCCAACCCAGTTCACAGGAAATTGATCTCGGTCCAATTGCAGACTAGGTTGTTGGATCTGAGTGGATCTTATGCTTTCTTCCATTGGTTGGATTGTGGAATGCCAAACCACTCTGCCATCTCAGTTGAAAGAATGATTTTCCTTGGACGTTCGTGTGAACCTCAGGGTTTTGAGAGTGACTCGGCCTTGACTTAGAAACACTCATTGGGTGGTCGACCGGATGTGACTCAGGCAGTATCACTCACCTTGTCAAGGCAGACCATAAAATTTAAGAGGAGCGGTGGGAGTCAAAAAGTCGTAGCCTTTGTGAGATGAGCAGATGATCTCACCCAGCAAGCATGAACTACTTTGTTGTTTGTTTCTTATTCTTTGATACTTATAACTGTTTTAAATATTCTTTACTCTTAATAATCTTTTTAATTTATGGTTATTAATCATCTCGAGCAGAGTCCGGTTGAGTCTCTTAATCAACCAGGGACTTGGACCAAGTCTAGTTGAGTCAGACTTTCTGGGTGTTCAAACTATGAAACAGACCGACATGTAGTCTGGCCCCAACAAAATCTGATGGACCAATGGCCTTGCCCAAGAAGTTCATGATGGGTAATCGGGTGTAAACTTTTAAACCCAACCTGGCCCACGGGTGCCCATGAGTTGAGCCCTATGCCCAATGTGTGAAGTGGCCCGCAAGTCTCAAAACTGGTGGGTCGTACCCTACAATGGCACCACCATGGGCATCTTTGCGTTTGGAAGCTAACATGCTTTCAGACGGTGGAAGTGAAGTATTGTACGAGTGAAGACTGTACTTGGCTGGCCAGGCCCGGTCATTGGAGGATAAATTTGAGTTAAATGGAGTCCACATTCTTTTTTAGGTGACCGGTTGGATTTTAATTTTTAGCTTTTTTTTAAAAAATAAAATAATGGAAAGTGATTTTATAATGTTGCTCCTTAATTGATGCTCTATCATGTTCGGGTCATACCATCTCCACAATAACATCTATTTGCTGCCTTTTGGTGATCCAATTTTTCATCTCCTGTACATCATTTAGTTGGGCCACACTCCCAGGGCTGTCAACAGGTTCGGTTTGGGTCCTATAGTACCCATTCCAGGGTAACTGATTAGGGTCTTGGTCGGTCCAGGTCCTTTTGGGTCGGGTTCTAGTTCTTGAAGGCCAAGACTCTGATCCTATCTGGATCAGATACTCATCGGGTCTTTGGATTCTACATTTCAAATTTGGTTCAGGACGAAGAAGCGTAGTTACATGGTTTGACCCACCCAATGGATGGATTAGATTGCACACCCATGTACTACTTCGACATGTGCATTGCCCATGAACTGGGTTTCTTAAACACGGGTTCTGAAGGATGGGACCTGGACTCACTAAAATCAAGTTGGGTACATGAGATACCCATGGTCCGAGTACCATCTGACAACCTTACTCCATCTCCCATGGGGTGACTTGAACCATCTGACTTGGTTTTTTGTTTTTGTTTTTTAGGGCATCAAGGATTGAACCTGGATAACTCACATACACTACAAGAGTCTCTACCGGCTCATCTAACTAGCAGGAGGCACCATCCGACTGGTTGTTGTGTCTAATTAAATGTAGAGTAGTGGATCATTTGCTCTATCAATTCAAGCTACCCATTGTGACCCACCAATTGGACCATCATGATGAACTATCTATCAGACTATGATCGTTATGCA
Organism: Magnolia kwangsiensis; assembly: GCA_037074715.1. Taxonomy (NCBI): domain Eukaryota; kingdom Viridiplantae; phylum Streptophyta; class Magnoliopsida; order Magnoliales; family Magnoliaceae; genus Magnolia; species Magnolia kwangsiensis. The sequence goes on along the minus strand of CM073574.1, from coordinate 166,059,344 downwards.
AGGATATTTTTAAGACTGGACCATCTGATCATGAGGCTATAGATGCATGTTCTACATAACTACGGGGCAGCCTAGCTACCATTGTTGGCCACCTTTTAGTTATGCCATGGGTCTAGACAGCTAAAAGGTGGGTCTCACCAATGTTGAGATAACTAAAAGGTGGGCCTCACCTGGTATGCACCCATGAGATGAATGTCCTGCATAACTAAAGGTCGGCCTCAACTGGATGGTAGCTGCGCTCCCCCAGAAAATGCTTGTTGTTTATGTGTGGGTGCGGGTGCCTGTGATTGATGGTTTCACGAACTCGAGATTTTTCCATACTAATTTTTTTCATTTTAAAATAAAAATAAATCACCACAGGCCTATGCCTCATCATAGATTAGTCTTTTCTTTCGGTGATGCAATCTCGTCCATGTAGCATGTGTTAAGAGTGATATGGCAACATAATATACGTTTGTTGATTTTCAGAACAATTTTCTCCACTAATTGCTACACAAGTAGCATTTTCAAGCTACAAGATCGACTTTATCGCGGTCAGGAGAAATTACATCCAACCTCATCAAACTCTGATACTCATCTGGGACTGGTGCCCTAGCCTGCACACACAGCACTACAACTACAGGCGCCTTCCCGTAGTACCTCTTCAGCTCATTAGCTAAAGTCGGGTCATGTGGGTCCCGCACATGCCACACGTAGTTTGGCCAGATCAAATTGTCGATAGTAGCTTCCTGCCACGCATGCAGGTCATTCCTAAACCGATGCCTTGCAGCTTTGCACATCCTCACCTTGTGTCCTTTGGGCTCCACCTGAACTTCAGAGCAGTATCCACAGGTTTTCACACTGTATGTTTTCATCATCAGCTCAGCTCCTGATCTCATTTCAAGCCACTGACTCCAGTGTCTTCACACTCAACTCGTTTGAGTTCTCTTCTTAATGACAAGAGTTCTGATCGCCACCGTCGGATTGAAAGGACAGAAGGGGATCCTCTACTTGTGGGGCCCCTTCGAAATCCTCATGTTCCATTTCCAACTCAAAATCGACTACCCTTCCCTCGATCAAGTAAACTGGTTTTGTCCTTCTTCTTGTTGGATAGTCTTCTTGATCCAAACCGGCTTGTATGCACAGCTCTAGAACTGCAGGGAGCCGTTTAACTTAGAATCTTTCATCATGGCCCACCCTTGGCTTTCCCACTCTATCATGGAGATGATAGCAGTAGGGAAAGCACACCATGTCCGCGAGGCATCTAGTCCTCCATACATGAGTGGAGCTCCTGAGGCCGTTCTTGGCCCCCAAGCAGGTCCGTATCTCATGGCCCACATGGCCAATGTGAACTTCAAAGCAGTACCTGATCATAAACGTCCAAGGAAAATCACTCTTTCAGCTAAGATGGCAGAGCGGTCCGGCATTCCACAATCCAACCAAAGGAAGAAAGGACGAGATTCACTCAGATCCAACAGCCTAGTGGGCAATTGGACCGAGATCGATCTTGATCAATGGACGAGATTGCTTAGAAGTGGGCCATCTAAGATGCGCCCACCATGATGAGCGGGCGCCCTAAAATCAGGCCATTCCAAAGCTCAGGTGGGCCACATGCACAATCTGAAATGTTTTTGATGGTGTGCGTCCCCATCTCAGTTGTTCCTGTGGCATGGCCCTATTGAGTCTTGGATGGGCCAAAGAGAAACATGATGGACGGATTGAATGACATGCCCATCCAACTTTGGCCTTTTTGGCTGCTGCACTTTTCCCACTGTCCATCCCACCGGATGTCAGGATCACTAAAACATGGATTATACTTCTAAGAATCCAAGGCCCGAGGATGATAGCATTCATATCATGGGGCCAATGATCTTTAATATAAATTCCTCATGACAACAATCAAACATAAGGAAGAGAGATCTAGGTCGTCGATCTTACCTGCACCTCTTCACAGGAACGACCGCCCCAGCAAGCTTAGACAGGCCATCGAGGAGCGATTCCCTGGCTTGGTTGACCTGGTGAGCCACATGGATGAGTTCAGGAATGAGTAATTCATTCTCGGGTGGTTGGAGGATCCTGCACAGCTCGGCCTTCCTCGCCGCATTCTCCTCCTTCGCCCTTCGTATCAGCACTTTCATCGGCGTCGGATACGGCTTCCGTTCCGATTTCCTCCGTCGAGGTTTCGGAACGTCCGCGTACCGGGCATCTTCCGTGCCGGTCGCAGTGTAGGAATAAGGCCCGCATCGAAACGGTGGGGATATCCTGGGCCGGAGAATTTCCCTAAATGCCCTCCTCTGCATCATCCCCCTTTTCTCTCCAGGCGTCTAAACCCTTTTGCCCGTTTTGCCCCCGCTGCAATGATTCCATTCTACCGAGTTATTTAAAACGCATCAACCCAAATTAGATTGACTAAATTGCGGAACACACGTATTAAACCATGACCATGATCGAAAGGGTCCGATGGCCATCAACTCTGGCCCATCTGATCAGCAAAGGGCTTGAATCGTCTGACTAGAGGACTTGCTGGGTCAGGCCTGAAAGCCCGACAAGACGGCCCAGCCCATTTACTGCCCCACGTAGAGGGGGCTTGATCTTTTGGGATGTGGATTGCCTGCAACAGGCCACCGTGATGTTTGTGAGAAATCCACCCCGTCCATTCGTTTTTTCAGATCATATTAGGACATGGGTCCAAAAAAGGCCGATCAAAAACTCAAGTGGGCTGCATGACAGGAAACGGTGAGGGATTGAACGTCCACCACTGAAACGTTCGTGGGGCCACAAATTTTGGATCAGGCTAATATTTTCGTGCATTCAGTTCATCCCAGCAAGAATAACTTTATGAACGAATGGATAGCCTATAAACATCACAGTGGACCCAGGGAGGTTTCACCGGTAGGCATTTCCCTGCCCGCTTTTTCCTTGTCGTGCAGTCCACTTGAGTTTTGAATCTGCTTCATTTTTGGGCCATGTGATCTGGAAGAACAGATGGATAGAGTGAATTTCTCACATACATCATGGGGGTCCACCTAACTTCCGCTCGCAGGAAGTTCTGCCTCATGCTGTCTCAGGCAATCCGTGTCCTATCTTTTGTAGCCATTCCTTTTCCAAGCCTTGGATGGAATGGTTAGGATTTCCATACTTTAGAATCATAGGCAATCATGGTTTCGATCTGAGTTAGCTATTAAGCACTCAAGTGTTAATTAGTACATGTTCATGCTAAGAAACACCATTATTAGCTATCAAACATCAAGCACTCAAGTTTTGGATTTTGCTTCATTTTTCTCCTCATGGTTTAACTTGAGCTGGCGAAACTGAGGGTCGAGGCTATGAGTTCCCAGTGGTGTGACCCACCTGATTGGATCAACCCCATTTTGCGGGCCCACATGAATTGATTAGGAGCAATTGATGCATGGTTCGGATGGGTGAGGTGGTGGGGGATTTTGGACTGTTAACACCCATAGTTGTCCCACCTGTGGGTGTTGTAAGTGGAGGCTGTTTGGCTAGTGACCCAAACACCAGCCAGCTAGCTGGTTTCAAAGCTCTATGGGCCCACCACAATGCAGCTGTCCGTCCATTTTGTGGGCCCTAGGAAGGTTTCAAGGGTGGACACTAGTCTCCCTACTGTTTCCTGTGGCGTTGTCCACTCAAGGTTTGGATCTGTTTTATTTTTGGGTTCATCCCTAAAATAAGCTGGCACTCACTCAATTTGTAATTCAATTCATAAAGACTACCAAACACCAAAATGTAATTCAAAACATTGTGGTTTTGTACTATCTTTCCCCCTGGCATGCCACTTCTGTAGGATATTCAAGTTAAGAAAATTGTAAACCAGCTATGATGAATATACCCAAAAATAAAAATAAAAAATAAAAAATCAGGTTGATCAACTCACCGGGTGGGCCACACCTGTATGTAGAGTTAGATTGACAGTTGTCCATTGATTCCAACGGTCTGGCACATCTGATGAGTGGCCTGGCCTGATTTTGGGGCCAGGTGATCTTAATGGTGGGGCGATTTGGGTGTGTGCCATCGAATCAAATTGCAGCTATTCACATTGAGGGTCTGATCGCCAAATTTCAATTTGTTACCTTAAAGTCAGATTAAAAAGAAACCCAACTGCAATTTGAGGGCTATTTCCTCGCAATGATAATTTGATTGGCTTATGCATCCGAATGGTGAAGTGTTTGGCACAAGGACAAAAAAAGAGTAATTAAAGGAAACAGAGATACTTACGGACACATGAACGGACTATAGATTTAACATAATCCAACTTCCTCAAAAAAAACCTTCCAAGAGTTTCAGCGCAACGCATATTTGGCTTGCTGCGAATAGAGCGAATATCAGTCCGCAACAAATTCCAGATGTGGTTTAACACAAATAAGCCACTGATCTTGAAACAAATCATCGACTGATGAAGAAATCATTCTAGCGTTGACCTCTCACTCGAGGGCTTATCAGACTAGTCCCTAAAGTAGAATATATTAATTTTTCCATTTTTTATTAGGGTGTTAGCTGTCGCCAGACTATAAATAAGACCCTTAAGGGATGTGTGACTTTTTGAGCTTGAATATCGAGAAAAGGTTCCAGAAAGTACTCTCTCTCAGCATGCTTTCCAATTGTGGCATGTGTTGCCTCTTGAATCTTTGCATGTGTTGCTAAGACTCTTCATCAAATCCCCTTCCCCGATGCATTTGGGTGTTTGGCTGTGTCACCAAGGGAAGCCCAATAGGAGAAAAAGATGGAGAACAGATTGAGATGGTTAAGAAAAAGGGTCTATGAAAATTGGAGACAGCACAGTAAGGAAGGAAACTTTGATTACAGTTTAAGGGTCTGAAAGGAGGATGAAAGCAAGAGAAGAAAGGATTCAAATGATGGTGATGAGGGATCATATTAGCTTCAGGGTGTCTGGTTGGCTTGTTGCAATCGAGTCTCACAGTTAGACCATCTTGGCAACGGAAACATGAATATTTTCAAGAGATGCTGAGAATGTTAATCATGTTTGCCTCCATTGCCTATTTGAGGCTGGTGCTTTGCTCAGTTTGCAATGTATTATGTAATAGTATTGGTACAAATACCGGCTGTATTTTCCGATAAAGCCCTGTAATTGCCCTTCTTTTGTGTGTGTGTGTGTGGTGGTATCTCAAAATTTTATTGGTAAGTTTCTTCTTCTTCTTCTTCTTCTTTTAAGTGAGGATCCCGAATATGTATACCTTTAAAATTTTAAATTTTTTTTAAAAAAAAAAAAAAAAAAAAACATGTATTTGAAAGTGTAAAGGGTCATTCTTTGGTACGAATCTTGTCTATTGGCCAGTGTTAGGTTGATCTGCTGAAAATTGACCATGTATGCCCCAATTGAACACTGATCTAATCAAACATACTTGATTTGTGTCCAATTAGGGCCTTTTACATATAAATACAACAAAAAAGGATGGAAATTTTTTATTTTTTTTTAAGTGACGGTTTACAATTCTTTTGATGTCTCACAAAATGGTCCACTCTGCTTCGGTTCATTAAATCACACTCAAATTTTGTGTTTTAGTCCTCAAAATTGGCCTAGGTCTAGTTTAAAGTTAGTTTTTCAGCTTCATGGTTAAAATGAATAAAGAAGTTGAAAAGCGAGAGAAAATTGAAAATGGAAACTTTAATAATGGACCCTTTATGACCATATCAACCTGTAACAAACATATCGACCCCCTAACAATGCCACTAAGCCCATTTTCTATCACAACAGACCGACTCACCCCCTGTATCACATAATGAGGCTTATCTTTTATTTTACATAATGGTCAATATGGCCATCACAAAAACACTTTTAAATATCATGTAAGCTTGGCTTGGATTGCAAGATGCATGGATCGTTGGCATCACTTCTTGTGGCTTGATTACCAAAGCCCAGTGGCTGCAAGGGAAAGATGTGATGGAATTTAAGTTGTCTTGCACTATTGTGGGCGAGATATGGAAGGAGATGAATGGTAGCTGTAGCTCTAACAATTGAAGTGAACCGATTATCCAGGAAATGGAAAAAATTTGGACCTTGGTGAGTTTTTGGTCCCTGTCCTTAAAGGAATTCATGGGTTAAAAGATACTCGTCTTTGCAAGGGGTTGGGAAGGCTTTCCCTTGTGATGTCTTAAGCTTGCTTGCTCAGGTTGTATCTTTTGCCTTTTGGATGAGATGAAGAAAATTAGGACCTTTGTGAGTTTTTGGTCCGTCCTTGAAGGAATTCATGGGTTAAAAGATAGGAATTCATTGGTCAAAAGATGCTCGTCTTTGCAAGGGATTGGGAAGGCTTTCCTTGTAATGTCTTAAGCTTGCTTGCTTGCTTAGGTTGTATCTTTTGCCTTTCGGATTTGTTTCTATGAAGTCATTTACGGTCCAGCCTGCATCAATCCAACAACCAAATAAGATTGGTTGCTCAAAAGGCTTCTAGGAGAGGGCTCAATTAACATCCTTGAAAGGTTTTATTGTGCATGGGCAACTGAAAAGCACCCCACTTGGATGATTTATCAGCATGTCAAGGAAACCATAAATAAATTTAAATTATTTATAAATATTTTTAAATAGTGATATATAAATAATGGGAAAAGATATAAACAAATGATGATTGGCTTGCTAGTTAGAGACGCCCTCAGGTTCAAAGCCTCCTTTTTACCCTTTCATATAAAATCCTGTGCAAGTGGCTCACTTCTAATTGCCTTGAGTCGAGTCGACTGAGTCATTGAGTTGACTTGATGAGTCATGTTGAGTCAAAGACAAGTCATCCTCACAACAGAGTTTCATGGTGAGTCAGTTTGAAATCTCATCAAGTTGACTCAGCCAAGTTTCAAGTCGAATCATCCAGTTTTAGAACTATGCTAGACACTATAAGGAAATATTTTCTTTTTCTTTGTTTCTTTCTTCTTTTCTTTTTACTTTTTCTTTCCTTTTCTTCTTCTTCTTCTTCTTCTTCTTCTTTTTTTTTTTTTTTGGAAACTTATGGATACCAGATAATGATTTATCTGTAACAGTACAGGTTCAGGAGATGAGTTTTATAAAGAAAATCACATCCTTTGATTGAAAGAACAATGCAAGGATGACATGGACTGCTTCTACATGCTAGAAAACTTGAAGAGAACCAAAAAAGTTTAATGAAAAGGATCTGACCTTTAAAGCAGTGTTCAGAGCATGAGAAGCAGCCAGCCATTGATTTGTTTGCTTTGTGTAGCGCATAACAGTACTGACTAGAGCACGTATCTCAAGCTCAATACGCTTCTCATTTACAAAGGATTTTTCCACCCCAATATTTAACGTGTTGACCAGAAGTTCCGATACAGGCATAGCACTTCTTAGAGCATCATTCTTTGCCTTCTCTACAAAAGGGTATAATGTAATAAGCCTCAGTGAAAGCAGTAAAACGAAAAAGAGAATGCCAACAAGACGATATGGGTGTTATGAGTGAAAGAGATTTTTCTCCTTTTGCTTTGAGATTGCGCAAAATTTCATCATCTAATTAGATTGGTGGTGCGAAACCACAGGAAGCGATTTCCTAGTTATCTTTTTTACTTTTTTCTCTTCTCAACAAGGTATCATCTTCTTCTTTTTTTACTTTTTCAACTCTTCTTCTTTTTTTCTTCTTCTTTTAAACATTCATTCTTCTTCTTTCTACAAACACGTAATCCAACCAAACCTAGTTTTCAAAAACATAGTTCTCAAAACCCTAAATCCCCAAAACCCTAACCTAAATCTCTAAAACCTCAATCCTAATCTCCCCAAAATCCTAACCCTAAAATTTTCAAATTCCAAACTCCATAATTCCCACAACCTAAAACCCATATTCTCAATTTTAGAAACCCTAAAGCCTAAATCCCTTAAGCCCAAAATTTGAAATCTTAACTCGAAACTTTCCAAAACCTCAACTCTAATGTTCCAAACCCTTATTCTTTTGAGCCTAGATACTCCAAACCTATTTCCCACATTCCCTAGTCTTTAAACAGCCCTAATACATCAAAACTCTTACAAGACACGTGATGTCTATTGAATTCATATTTAACCCTATGCAAGGATGGGGGTTTTATCAGCCATAGGTCCTGGTTAATCAGTAACTTATGCGATTAGCATTGCAGGACTGTCACAAGCTTGAATTTGGACATATCATGAATATAAAATTTCTGAATTAATGGTAAATTAGTTTTATTTTGTCATTCCATTGCTCTAATTAATCTGTCTTTTAATTTCAAGGCATCATTTTAGGTTAGATCATTCTGTCCTGCATCAAAGGCCAAACAACGGCTAGGAGACATTGATTAGTGAGATTTTTGATGCATGGGCCATCCATGCCGGGGTCCACCATACCCACGGTGTGGATCACTGAACAACGGGCCTCACATGTACAAAAATCATAATCAGGTCAAACTGAGGATCACACAATAACTCTCCAGACAAATCTTGTCCTCTCATCCGCACCCGCAATACTGAGTAGCGGGATCTCCCACCGTCCAATGATGGCGGGCGGGAATCCCGACGCAAATGCAAAGCAAGGTAGGTGGAAATCCCAAATTGAGGAGTGTACGAAGTGATTCTGAGTTGCTTTAATTACGAAATTACGAAACCCTAGAAGACACAAGAGGGTAGAATAGTGAATACCGACCAGTTTAGTGTCGAATTCGGAGGGAGGACTGGTGATGTTCCTCAATGATTCGCAGCAACGACGTTTTCAAGCTTCCAATCTCTCCTCCTGCGGCTGTTGCCGCTTTCTCCGTACCATTTATGAAGTGAGGTAGAGAGGAGAAATTTACCACTGTGCAGGCCACCTTTTATCCAGCGGTTTTTATGAAACAAACGAAACTTAACTTGCCAAATTAGACTTAAACGTACGGACAATGAATTTGAGGATGAAAATACCCTTCCTTTTTGCTGCAGACCTATGGCTACGGATTCTAACCGTAGCCATAGGTATCGTTGATTGCATGGTGGATTAGGGCCTGGTCAGCTAGTTAGGGTCAACTGAATTGGGACCCGACCAAGTTAGTTGTCTTGCCTACTTGTTTTTTAGATTTGTCTCATTGTTTGTCTTATATCATAATGAGAGTAGTCATTTATTTTTTTAGATTTGTCTCATTTTTTGTCTTATATCATAACGAGCGTACTCAAAATGAATTGATGTGAGACCCACTTAGCTTTCAATAATAAGGAGTTCCTACCCTAAGTTTTTGTGGGCAACTTACATACCTTTGAATTATAGGAAATTCATATAACCCTAGGTTACATGCAAGTTGCATAGCTTTTAGACAATTCAGTTTACATATGGCTCAATTAAGTTTCAAAACTCCTTAATTGAGTAGCTTAATTAAAGTCCAACAGTCCTACTAGGGGCTTTTATAAAGCCTACTATAATATGTGTATTTTATTTAAGTTGTTCATTCATTTTGAAAATCATTTTAGAATACAAGCTTAAAAAGAAAGTTGTAATGCCTTGGATTTTCGCTATTTTGGAATTTGCCAAAATTCCTTTAAATGTTTTTTTTTTATAACTAGCCACATCATCACTTACAAACCCTTGACACTCGAGATGGGCTTATACACCGCTGGTACCGATAAGAACCATACAAATAAGATTGATCAACCGTAGAAAACCAATGAATCCAACCAAGCACTTAAGCATCGAGTTCAGCCTCATGATTTATTTACATAAGATCCAAATCTAACCAACCTACCACTGATTAATCAAGACAATCGTAACTTAATTAGAGATCTACCCAAACCTGAGCCAGCTATGAGTCAAACCTTAACTAATGGACCAAATCAACCCAGTTACTCTTTTAACCTAAAACCGACGGTCTAGGGTTGGTTATGACCGAATCACCGTTTTCGCTAATTTCGAGTAGGTCATACTGTGAATTTAGTTAATTTGTACCTCAACAATTGCGCACAAGAAATCTCCATATCCAATTTATTCCAGAAACGCCTCGATTACCCGAATAACCTCTAGACCGATAGTTTCGAAATTATAGAGTAATGTTCGTCCCGCTGGGTTTGTGGTCCATCGAGGACGATAGACTCAGATGACGCTCGGAAATAGACGATTCAAGCTGTCAAGTCTGCACTTGTAAAGTGCAACTCATCCTAGCACAGGCCAAAATTTTGAAATTTAAGATAAATGGCTTCGCCACTTAGGACAATAAATTAGGGCATTTCACCGGTCAGATTCCACCCAAATTTACACTATGGGCTATAAATATTTTCTTATCCTTGCCCATAAAATCTTACCATTGATCGTGAAACGGCGACCGTTGATCGTGAATTGGGCCACTGCGGCAAAACCCCGCATCCATTTGCGATCAAATTTTACTCGGCCCTTCGTCGGGCAATGGGGCACCTATCCCATAAATTATATGGGTCAAAGGGCCATTAGAGCAGACCTAATAATCAGAATGGGCCCTATAGGGCCATTGAAGGCACTTCATGAAACTCAAGCCCAACAGAAATAAATTTGGACCTATATAAGTTCAACCCTCTCTCATTTGTTGAGATTCCAACAGCTGAAATCTGAGAGAGAGAGAGAGAGCAAGAGAGGAGAGAGAAAGGGCCATGGTGGTGTACATGTGAGCGTGGTGCTTGGAATTTTAAAATTCTGGTACCCTCACCTCTCCATTGTCGGAAAGCACCGACACATTTTGTTGTTGGAGCAAAATTCCACCCCATCCAACGTAAGATAGGGTCTTAAACCTCATTTCCTTATTTGTTAAAAATATGCATGTGATTTTCTGTCTGCTCCATGTAATATAGGGCCCCAACACCTCAAGCTTGTGGACTCGGCGTCGCTAGGACAATCCTAGCAACTTCCGGCCAAAAATAGATGCGGACCATTACCTTTTCGTGACCGATTATGGCGTCTGGTATAGGTTTAATGAATGTGTGTGGTGCAATGTTAATGCATGTTGCTGAAATTTCATTTGGATTGCATGAATGGGATAATAAACTAGGAATTGTTAAAATTATGGGCAAGGGTTTGGCCCTAATACCCCCAAATATATGACTTGTTGATTTGCATGCTCATGTAGGGTACAAATATTTAATTTTTCCTAAAATGTTGCTGATTGGTTGTTAATTTCATGTTTAGGTGTTAATTATGCTTGGAATGAAGGCATGAAATGTTGTGAATTGTTTATTAGTGGTTGATTTCTTAATTTTGTGATTAATTATGCCTAGGTGAAGGCATGAAATGTTGTAAATTGGTTGACTGGTTGAGTTAGTTGCCTTAATATTCGATGTACGGTTGAATTGAGTGCTTCATGATTGATCTATGAAAGATAAACTTTGATGTATTATTATATGACTGCCCATGTGATGCATAGGTTGGATCATGATATGCATAATCTATAAATTTGAGTGAAGCTTTGCATGTTGTTGTTCATCTTATTACAATTGTTGGAATATGTTGAACATAATCCTCGTAGTTTGTTGAAGATTGGTATATTGTTATCCATATACTTGCCGTTCAGTTTATAGTTCAACTTGTGGGGGCTTATTGACTCTTAGGTCGATTATCCTTGTACGTTAACCATGTTTGACTATGCATGTATGAACTCAATGTACCCTAAGACATTTACGCCCACTATTAATTGTAATTTACGACCCACAAGACTCATGAGCTGAGGATGGTGATATGAGACACTATACCCATGTTGTCGGCTTACGCTGGGGTGACAAGCCTCCCCGTAGCATCCATTGAGCACTTAAACTCGTGAGACGGGAATGGTGGTATGGGACAATATACTTTTGTTGTCAGCCCGTGCTGGGGTAATGACCTCCTACAGTGACCGCAAGTTAGATGTTTAAGTTCCAATTGATTTTGTCTTTATTTATACTTTCTTTCGGGATTGACAACCCCAATATATAGGGTTAAGGGTCGCGAGAGTCACATGACCACGGCTCTTGAGTTGCGCAATCGGATTAGGGCAATAACCTCACTAAGGGTATTCCAGTTTCCCCAACTTGATAGACGAATGAACTTAACTAATTAACCAGACGAATATATTTTACGACATTAGATTATATTTGTTAGCGATTATGCAGTCGAGGTCGTTTTTTAAGGAATGTTGTTTCACTGCGATCGTTAGATGTCGTCGCTTGAGGGAGTGCTGGTTGGTGAGAAGCATGCATTATATCATAACCATGCATTTGCATTAACAACAGTATTTAGGGTTCTATGAAGTTTGTTGTTCATTAAATGTATTATATGCATGATAATTTATGTGGCCTATTACTAATGGCACCACTAAGTTAGCTACTTACTCACACTCTGGGACGGTGATCTAAAACACCAATCAGAATCTGATATAGATACAGGTACCTTGGAGCGAGACACGCTGGACGATGTCGGTACAAATAATAAAGAGGAGCGAGCGCACTCCCAAACTTAGGTGGTTTCTTAGTTTATGGTTGAATGGTAGCAGGAAATGGGCCAGGGCCCTAGTCATCGTGGGATATTTATTTGGATGAGTCTAGTTCTCGGTTGAATTTTCTTTGTACTGTATTTTGGATATCTTATCTGTTTAGAGGCCCGTATTTACATTTTATTGTATTCTCATACTTATAGTTAATTAAACCCATCATTGCTTATAAATAAACCCAAATGTATTGAAATCTGAAACCCATTAGGGCATACGTGGCACCAGGGAATTTGGGAGCCAAGTTCCTACTAGGCCCATGAATTTCGAGGGCGTTACAAAAGCAGATAAAAAATACAAGTAAATCACACCCACATCACAAGAATTATTAATGATGATAATATTGCTATTGAAACCTTCTTAGAGCCCATCGTCATATATATTTGTCATTAAACCTATTCATAAAATAATGTAAACCTGGTTAAAAGGAAAATATAAAAATATCAACTTGATTCAAAACTCCTTAAGCCCCTAAAAGACGTTTTTGGCAAGTTGTGTTCAAGCCCCTCCATGTGGCGTGGTCTACCTTAACACCAAAACTTCTTCATTTATTTTATTATTAAAACCTTCATAATAATTCAGTGAGGGAACCTAAGAATTGAGGGAAGAAACTTAAAAATTGAGCGAGGGAACCTAGCAATGCAGCGAGACAACCTAAAATTTGCATAAGGCAATGTATAAATTGAGCGAGACACCCTATAAATTCAACGAGGCAATTTAGAATTTAAGCGTGACAACCTAAGAATTGAGTGAGAGAACCTAATAATTGAGTGAGGCAACTTATGAATTGAGAGAGGCAAACTACAAATCGAGTAAGGGAACCTAAGAATTGAGCGAGGGAACCTAGAAATTGAGCAGGGCAAACTAGAAAATTAGCGGGGCAAATATGAAATTGAACGGGGCAAACTAGAAAATCAATGGGACAAACTTAATAGATAATTTCATGATTTAAGTCCAAAAATCTAAACATATCCAATGTTCAAATAAACCACACCACATGATAATTTTGAATTGAACTTCTACTGCCGATCATTTCTTAGGGGCCATAGAAGTTTTGGATCAAGCTTATAATTGTGTTTTCTATTAATCCATGTCTGTATGATCTTATAAATAGGTTTGATAACAAACAAATATCACTATTGAGCCTACTATGGTTTCAACAGTGGAAATCATTATCCCCACTATTTCCTGTGGTATGATCCACTTGATCTTGTGATATGCTTCAATTTGGGGCTCAACCCCTTAAATTAGATGGAAAAACGGATGGACGGCATGAATATATATACTACATGCATTCAATGTGGGCCCAACTGAGTTTAAAATATATCCGTGGTGCGTGCTTTCTTCACTGGACCGACCATTTTCAAAAGATGACAAAATGCTGATGTATGGAGAGGATGCAATCCAATAGGAAGGGACCATAAAAAATGGGCTTTTTGTCTTTCTTACTGGAAACGAAGTGAGGAAAGGGGGTGAAAGAAATGATAGTGAAAGCAACACAGTGAAAATGAGAGGTATTTTCGTCGTCAATTTAGGTGTCCGTACATGCAAGGTGTAAGTTGGTATGTTAAGTTTCTTTTGCTTCAACAAAACCACTGGATAAAGGGTGGGGTCTACAATGGTATATTTCTCAGTAGAGAGAGAAAGGGAGACTGATGGTTTATAGTGCTCACGTGTACAAAAACTCTATACGTGGGATACGTGTAACTCAAATCAGACGGCCCAGATAGAGGGATTTATTGCAGATGGAGGATATCCCAAATATCAGATTGAAAAGACTACTCTGAATAGTGGTTGATGGGAATTTTCTTATTGGGTTCTAACCAATGGCTAGTTTTGTTTCGACTGTCCATTTAAGATATCTAGAAATCGTCAGTTTGTGATGTTTGTTTTGTGTAGTTGTCAGTTACTGATCCATCTAAAGTGGATTTTACGATTTTTGCAGTTTGATTTGATTTAAGTACGTGCAATGTGTATCACTTTTTAGTGCATGTGTATTAACTTTTGTGTACTTCCAGAGTATCAGATTGTTTTCATAGATCGACAGCTCAGTTGCTTGCGACCGGAAACAGATTGGCTACTCCTGCCACCAGCCCGGTGGCTGGTGGTGGTCGGTACTCTGTGGGCCCCACCAGGATGTATATGTTTCATCCATTCCATTCATACATTTTTACATATCATTTTAAGGCTTTATTCAAAAAATTAAAGGTAGATAAGTCTCAGGTGGGCCACACCACAGGAAAAGAATAGTGATTGGATATCCACCATTAAAATTCTATTAAGGCCCACTGTACTGTTTATTTGACATCAAATCTGTTGATTAGGTCATAAACCCCCAGATTAAGGGAAAAACAAAAAATCATCTTGATCCAAAACTTTGATGGCCCCCAAAATATTTTTAATGGTCGACGCTCATTCAACGTTGTTTCCTATAATGTGGTCCACTTGAGACTTGTATATACCTTAGTTTTGGTCTCATGCCATAAAATGATCTGAAAACATAAATGTACGGCATGGATGAAACACATACATCATTGTGGGGCCCATAGAGCACCGACCACCAGCCATTGACTGATGACAGGGAGAGTATCCACTCCGTTTCCCCTGCGACCCCGCCTGTTAGAAGTTCCCGCGGTTGGAAGCTACGTAGGGCCCACCGAGATGTCAGTGAGAAATCCAACTTGTCCATTAGTTTCTACGGATCATTTTAAGACATCATCCTAATAATGAGACAGATCCAAAAGTTAAGTGGACCACACTAGAGGAAAAAATTAGGGATAGAAACGCACACCATTGAAACTGTCTGGAGGCCGTCTGTAATATTTAATTGCCATCCAAACAATTCATAAAAAGTCATTTCTACTGAGATGAACTGAATAAACAAGTATTAGCTTGATCTGATTTTATGTGTCACCGTAATGGTATTGACGGTGGGCGTTCCATCCTACTATTTCCTGTAATGTGATCCACTTGAGTTTTTGATCTCACTCATTTTTTGAGGTCTTATCCTGACATGATCTGGAGAAACTGAGGGATGGGATAGATTTCTCATAAACATCTCGGTGGCCCCGAGTAGCTAGCTTAGGAGTGCAGTAACTTCTCACGTGCAGGGGTGGCAGGTAGGGCTGTCAATGGGCCGGGTAGTCTCGACGGGCGCTGGGCTTTGTTGATATTGGGACGGGTTTGGTAGTGTGGTGTATTAGGCTGGACAGTTGGCCTTAAGGTTAAATCAAGAGGCCGATTATAATCAGCCTGACTGTAGCCTAGTAACTCAAAAACCCGTAAATCTGTCCCTGCCCAATAGGTCTTTTCTAAATCTAATTTTTCTCATTTTATTTTATTATCTCTCTCTCTCTCTCTCTCTCTCTCTCTCTCTCTCTCTCAAGTAAGGCACACCAAAATATCATTTATCCAAAGAAATGTTAAGGGCTTGGGCTCAAGCAGACTCGGGTCATGCTTTGGTAAATGTCCTAGGTCGAATTCGAGCTGGACTATTTCAGCCCGTCATGGGCCCGGGGTGGATTTGGGCTTAAGTTTAGAATTGCAGGCTAGGTTTGGATAGAGCTCGGTCTAGCCCTAAATCGACCCATTGATAGCGTTAGTGTCAGGCAACTTGGGTGAGGCGGCATTGGGGGACCCGTGCCCCCCCCCCCCCCCCCCTGCTTTGGACAGGGCTTGGACTTATAAGTTTAGGCCTGACATCAATGGGCCCATCGAGTTTTGGGCTGGAAAGATGGGCTTGGACCACTTAATTTGGATCATCGATTTATTGATCATCAATTAAGCAATCCAAGGAGGGCACGCAGTTGGACCATTTTTGTTAAGATCAATTTGGGCCGTTCATTTTTACTAGCGACTAATCCAATGGCTAGGATCATCCCATCAACACAACTGTTAGGACGTGGGTAATCCGAGATGTGATGCCATGTTAGACGGTTTACCATGGGCCGTCCCACCTCTTCCTCCCTCTCTATCAGTCTGGCCGGCGAAGCTCCTCCCCCTCTCACTCTACTCTCTGACTCTCCCTCATTCTCCCTTATCCGCACGGCCGCACCAACGGACGATCGTCTTCCTCCCTCTTTGTCAGACCGGCTAGTGAAGCTCCGCCCTCTCCCTCTCTCCACTCTCTCCCTCATCCTCCCTTACCCGCACTGACGCACCGTTGCATGACCCATCTTCCTCCCTCTTTGTCAGTTTGTCTTCTTGTCAGTCGACTTGAACTCTGCTCGAACTCAGCCGAGCCGAGCACAAGCTGTTGTTCCGAGCTCGAAGGCCAAGCCGAGCACTAGCCGGGACTCGAGCAGTTCGAGTCGAGCACGAGCTAGGCAAAGCTCGACTCAACTCGACTCATGTACACCTCTAAATGATGACCTTGATCTAGGCTTGGATATTCAAATGTAATTACCTCCTCTCTCATCGGGCGGCATGCGTTGCCATCCGACTACATCAACACCCCCATGGCGAAAAAATCGGGCACATCCATCCATCGAGAGAACCATACGCCTCCCAAAAATGAATGGTCATGAAAAATGGACCGCATGTGGCCCACCTGATGCATAGATAACCCCAAATTGTCGCCCAAAGAACTTAGACAGTGGGCGCTTAATGAATGGCCCGGTATGACAGTTAACGTGCAAAGCCACTTGCAAGTGCTTCGTAAATCCTGGCCATTAGTCAGGTGGGACCTTCCCTCGAACTGTGTTTCTCCTAAATTAAGCTCAAATACCTTTCAAGTGGGGGGCGTGTGCTTGAGATAAAAGGGAGTGGCTCGAATGATGAGTAGTGTGGCCTGATTTTGATTAATATGTTGTATATCCACACCGCCCATCCATTTTTCTAAGCTTATTTTAGGATGTGATTTGAAAAATTAAGTAGATCTAAATCTCGGGTGGACCACACCATTGGAAACATTGGTCAATAATCATTAAACTTATTGTGGGTCACAAAAGTTATGGATCAAGATGGTCTTTACATTTTCCCTCTATAGAGGTCTGTTTGACCTTATCATTAGGTTGGATGGCAAATAAACACTATGTTGGCCCCGTGATGTTTTTAACGGTGGGCGTTTAATTACCATTGATTTTTATGGTGTGGTCCACTTGATATTTGGATCTACTTATTTTTTTGGCCCACTTCATAAAATGGGCTCGGAAAACAAATGGATGGCGTAGACATATGAAAAATCATTAAGGTGGGCACCACGATGAGGACAACACCGAAGGGAGGACCCGAATTGGCTGGTGCACCATCCGGCGGGGGCATGGATTAGGTAATACCCCCGCCTGTTTCGAGCTCCGTACAGGCAGACGCTCTTAGGGCAACTAAGGGGCCACTGTGATGTATGAAATTTATCCACATCGTTCATATATTTTTAAATATCGTTTTAAATTATGAAACCAAAAATAACGAATGCCCAATGCCCAAATGAAACACACAGTGAGAATTAAATCCTTACTGTTGAAAGTTTCTTAGGGACCACATAAGTTTTAGATCAAGATGATATATTTTTTTTGTCACTTCATCCAATTGTATACGACCATATCACCAAGTTGGATGGAAAATAATTGGCACAGTCGACCCTGAAAAGGTTTCAATAGAGGGCGTCCTTAGTACCGCTACTTCCTTTGGTGTGGTCGACTTGAGCCTTATATCTACCTTAGTTTTTGTAGATATAACTCGATGCGGATAAAACTCATAAACCTCGATGGTCCCTCAGTGGCTGACTGTCCCGAGCTCGGAATGTACGCCAATGAGTTGTATAAAAAAACTGTAGATCTCACCAAAAATGTATTTGTTTTATCCACACCGTTCATCCGTTCGGACAGATCATTTTAATGCATGAAGCAAAAAAATGAGGCAAATTCAAAACTCATACGAGCCACACCACAAGAAATGGGAAGAATTAATGCTTACGGTTGAAAACTTTTTATCCTCCATCCAACCCATTCACAAAGTCAGATGAAGGAAAATATAAATATCATCTAATCCAAAACTTTTGTGGCCCTTAGTAAGTTTTCAACAGTGAGCATCGTGTGGTGTGGTCCACCTAACTTTGGAGTTTGGACTAGCAAAATGGATAGACGGTATGGATACCACACATACATCATGATGGCCCACAGCGCTTTTACCCGAGCTAGCTAGCTGGTGTAGGGTCACCGGCCAATCCGCGTCCGTCCAGGGAACCGTCTCAACCAATGAACCGCTGGATTTGTGTCCGCGAACAGTAGCAGTTGGAATCGGATTGGCCGGTGTACCACACACCAGCTATATAGCGGCTCTGTTGACGTCAACAACTTCCGTACATGTGTTATGTCCAAACCCCTCTTATAGCCCCTGCATCGACGACAAAAACTTTTGTGATTTAACCCTGGAGTATGTGTTATATCCAAACCGTTCATACATTTGGTAAGTTGGTCTTAATGCTCTGGACGAAAAAAGTACAGATCTAACTATCGAGTGGGCCAAACTGCAAAAAGCGAGCGTCTACCATTGAAACCCTTTTCGGGTTACGGAAGTTTTGAATGAGTATGAAATTTGTTATTACTCCTCATTCATTCATGTATTTGTTACCCAATGAATGAACAGATTGTATAGAAAATAAACTTTACGTTGTGCCCTATGAAATTTTAACGGTGAAAATCATTATCTCCAAATGTTACTTGTGGTGTGTTCCATATGATGTTTGGATATGATTCATTTCTGGGCTGATACTCTAAAATGAAATCTAAAAATAGATAAACGGTGTAGATATAATAAATACATCATTAGGAGGCCCGTGTAGCTTTGATCTCCTTTGAACCGTTCGTACAACTCGGAGCTCGAGGAGCGTCACTACGCACGACACGTACCTACAGCTGTAGATGGTGTGTGGTACACTGGCCAATCCGCTTCCTCCTCTCCGTCCCTCTCAAAACCCAAAATTTCACTGCAAAACCTTGGAAACCTAGAAATTCCTCTTCTTCTTATCTCATCAGAAGAAGAAAGAGAGATGGATCTTCCTCTTCTCCTCCTCTCTCCCTCCGTCCCTTCTCCTTCTCCTTCTCCGTCTTCTCTTTCTCGCCGTCTCCTAATCTCTCAATTTAATTCCAATCCTCTCCGCTTCAAAAACCCTAGAAAATCCTTTCTCACCAGAAATCCCAGCCCCAAAATCGCTGTTGTCCGAAATTCCGTTTCCGAGGCTATCGAACCGGACAATTCCGTGAATTCGGCCATCTTCGGGGGCAAGAAGCAGCTCCCGGGCCCGCAAGCCCTCATCGACGGGTTGTCGCCTCCGGTCCGGTTGGCTACGTCGGCTGTGGTCGTTGCCGGTGCACTCGCTGCGGGATATGGGCTGGGGTTCCGGTTCGGTGGTACGCGGGCTACTGGATTGGGCGGTGCTGTCGCTCTTGGTGCGGTCGGCGGGGCTGCACTGTATGCAATGAATGCTTGTGTTCCGGAGGTTGCGGCAGTGAGTTTGCACAATTATGTGGTGGGTTCTGACGATCCTGGGACATTGAAGAGGGAGGATGTTGAAGAGATTGCACAAAGGTCGGGCTCTTTTTTTTTTTTTTTTTTTTTTTTTGGGATTGGTTCTAAATTTTTTCTGGTATTAACTTAGTTCAATTTAATCGTATTACTGGTTCTCTTGGAATTATTTCATATATTCCAATGGATTGTGGAATCTTGGGTATATAGAATGCATGTTATTGAAATTATGGTTTGAGGTTTAATGACTGAGCTGGTCTTGATAATGGATTTAGTGTTCAGGGTTTGTTGATATGTGCTTTGATAGTGCTATGGTTTTTTGGCGATGAAAAATCATGGTTTTTGGGCTAGTGAGAAATTGATCAATGTAATTCTTTTGGTTTCCAAGGTTGATTTCTGTAAAACATGGTTCCTTCAGCTTGTTTCAATTTGGTTTCTTTTCTGTAATCATGTGCTTGTTTTCATTTGGTAAGGAGGCTCTTGGTTGGTTCATGATAAGGTTCTTGTTTTCCAGGTTTTCTTTTGGTTCTTACCATGATCTTGCATCTGATTTTATTTTCCTCCCCCTTTTTCCTGTGTTCAAATTCAACCTTTCAGATACGGTGTTAGCAAACAAGATGAAGCCTTCAATGCAGAGCTTTGTGATTTGTATAGCCGGTGAGTCAAATTGATTTTTATTATTTTCTTTGTTCTTTATGGTTCTAAGTTGTACATGTTATTATTTCCTACCCAGATGCTTCCTGCTTAATGGTTTCCTCCCGTTTGCTCGCCCTATGTGGTGCACATGTAATAGTTGGACTAAGGTTCAATGCTGGGTGGGCCTGCTTCTGTATGTGAGAGGTGTCAATGTGAGCCTCTACCATGACTGGTTTTAAGAGCCCTGGTAAAAGATGAAGGTAGATTTCTGGTGGGAAGACGATCATAAAACTTTTACAATTGACCATTTAAAAGACAACCCCAAATTGTTGGGAGAGGCTAAGTTGATGGTGATGTGTTATTCCCTACTCGTATACAAAAATTTTGTTAGGGTGATCTTGATCCTTTTGATATGTCAAATTTAAGATGTTGTTGTTGTTGTTTTTTTTTTTTTTTGTTTTTTTTTTTGGTTTCATGCCAAATGCCATGTCTTTCCAATGATTAAAAGCGCATGCATATCTTTGCAATTGTAGCATCAAGAAAATGTCTTCTTAAGGTGTAATTTCTATTTATTCCCTTGGTAGACAGAGAGGACACCTTTTTGAGATTATTTTATGATCATCATCGTTTCATGATCGTGATCATTTTGTATAAAAAAAATCATCTTCATCATCATAGCCTTGTCCCCGTTGTCTGTGGTTGGCTGATTAATCATGTATGTTTTTCTAGAAGTTCCTATGAAAGGTTCTAAAGAATACATCATCATCATCATATCTGTCTCAGTTATTTGGGGACGGCTTTATAAATTCTGTTTTTGCAATTCAATCTTATCGAAGGCTCTATCAGTCTATCCTCAGTTATTGAACAAGTATCCCTTCTCACCACCTCATTCCAAGTCCTTTCAAGTCTTGGACAAGCATCCCTTCTCATCACCACATTCCAACTCCTTTTAGGTCTTTTTCCGTTTCTCTTTCAGGCCCTTCAACCTGGTCAATGTTTCCCTCCTTTTCAGGGCCATCATTAGTCTCTGTTACACATGATGAACCATCTCATTATCCTCTCCATCATTTTCTCTCTTATTGAGACTTATAGGTTGCTTCAGGTGATCTCATTCATAATTTTATCCTACCTAGTAGTTCCACACGTCGATCTCAACATCCCCATTTCTGCATTATTGAATTTCTACTCATGATGCAATGCAACCAAATGGCCACGCAAGCTGATTTATCAAGATTTGAAGAAAAGGCCCACATCTCAAGCGTGCACACTATGCACGTGTGCATAAGAAAATGTCCACTTTCCATTTTTAGGCAAATCTCTATCTTAGGAAATATTGTCACTGTCTAAGGCTAAAAGAGCTTTAATTGAATGGGCTGCCAATGTTGCTTCTTTTATAGATAGTGATTTTCTCTTTCTAGGTTTCTAGTTTCCGTTCTGCTATCTCAGCGGATCGTCCTTGTTTCTGTTTTCTGTTTTTTCTTTTAATGAAATCGGCATCTTTCAAAAATAAAAAGAAAAATCTCTACATTAGATAATTTCCTTTGATATCTTTATATTAGGCAATATGTAATCTTAGATTCTTTTTATTTAAGTAATTTCTTATTTAACTGATTTCTTATTCAGGTAGTTTCCTATTTTCTTAGTTATTGGCTAGCTTGGAATTTTATCTATAGATTCCTTTGCTTTCATTGCAGAATGAGACAAGTTGAATCATATTCTCTTTTATGAAAATTGTCTAGTTTACCCCCGCAGGGGGGGGGGGGGGGGGGGGGAGTGATCTCTAGTTTAAGAATGGATTGTTGGGTTCTTTTCTGCAAGCTCTTTCTTTTCTTATTGATATATTTGCTTTCCCTTTTGGGTTTTGCATTATGATGTCTTTTAGTGGCCCAGAACTACCCCATATAGCGCAGCCATTTTTTTCTTTTTTATCAGGAAAAAATATTTAATATCTGCTCATGATGTCTTCTAGCAGCCCAAAACTACCTCGTGTAGCACAACCAATTGAATAGCTATCTTATAAAAATTTCCGTCAAGTCGTACACATGCGACACTGACATGACATTCTAGAGATATCTGTCCGCATCCACCCAGCTCTAATTCTATTGGAAACATGCTCTTCAATCTACCCATCCTTTTGAATAATAGAGCCAAGGTAATGAAACACGTCACTCTGGTATGCTCTCTACTGGTTTTAACTAAATCATTTCCTTTATAATTGTTTGTACTAAAGTTGCATTCTTAATGCACCGTCCTGAATCAGTTAATTGTTAAGTCTTTGTACCGTCAAGCCTTTTTTTTTTTTTTTTTTGAAGATGGAAAATTATATCAAAGCAGAAAGAAAACAAACAAAGAGAAGCCCAGAGCAGGGCAGATACAAAGCTTGAAAGAAAAACGAAAACAAAAGCAAAAACGCTAGGTAAAAGCTAAACAACTCTAAACAGAAAAAGCAAACAGCTCCGTGGTGGCAAACCCATCATCTGCAAACAAGTTACAGTAAGGGACCTCAGCGCAAATCAGTTTGTAAATCCCAAGATGACACGACGGAGGGAAAAAAATTACCCACTAAATTGGACATCCCATTGAAACGGGAAGGATTTGAGGTTTAAATAGCAAGCACAATTTTAACACGTGGAAAATAAATAGAGGATAAGGTAATATATGGGATAACTAAATTCACTCATTGAATAAAGTGGTGGCAAGTTAAATCAGGGCAGTTCCAAAGAAAAAAAAGAAAAAGAAAAAGAAAAGAAAAAGAGAATGGCATCTATGGCTGATCTAGGGATAGGATTTAAATAAATTATTTAGTTTTCAAGACTATTATTATCCTTAAAAAATATTTACTTATCTTAATAAAATATTGTTATCTTTCGAAAAGAAAAGTGATAGTTCTTGAGATAGGATTTAGATAAACCACTAGTGGAGATTTAAATGAAGGAGATGTACAAGGCTGCACTAACTATCATGGGATTAAACTTGTGAGCCATACTATGAAACTTTGGGAAAGAGTGATTGAGCAAAAGACCAAGGCATGAGATGAACACATTAGAAAATCAATTTGGTTTCATGCTTAGGAAGGTCTACAATTGAAGCTATTTTCCTATGTAGACAATTGGTGAAGAAATATAGGGAGAGGTGAATGGATCTCCACATGGTTTTTATTTACTTGGAGAAAGCTTACAATAGGGTCCCAACTCCTTAGAGAGTTAATTTGGTGGGTGTTGGGAAAAAAGGGGGAGTTTGAAGAGGATATATTGATATGATTAAGGATAGTATGAGGGAGTAGTAACAAATGTGAGGACTACTAGTGGAGAGGCAAGTGAGTTCCTAGTTACTGTAGGCTTGGACTAGGGGTTGGCATTGAGCACATACCTTTTTGTAATGGTTATGGATGAGTTAACAAGGCATTTGCATGAGAGATCCCAAGGTGTATGTTGTTTGTAGATAATATAGTTTTGACTGACAAGACGAGAGAGGGTGTAAACACGAAGCTAGATTTATAGAGAGTTGATCTAGAATTTAAAGGATTTAAAATTAGTCGGACTAAAAAAGAGTATGTGGAATGCAATTTTAGTAACAATAGGAGTGGAAAGGAGGAATTAGTTTAGATTGCTGACTGAGAAGTTTCCAAAATGACCACTTTCGATATCTTGGGTTGATAATTCATGGGAGTGGAGAGATTAAGAAGGATGTTGCCATAGAATTCAAGTGAGGTGGAAGAAACGGAGATATGCCTCGGGAGATTTTTAGGATGCTGAGATGGATGAGCGTATAGCAGAAATGAGGATGTCGAGATGGATGAGTGGCAAGACGGATAGAATTGCAAATGAATGTGTTTGAAGGAATTTAGGAGTTACACTAATAGGTAATAAGATGAGGGAAAGTAGACTAAGATGATTTCGTCATGTGCAACGGAGAGGAAGAACTATGCTTGGTTAGGAGTGAGTTGGTTCGAGTTGAAGGCTTTAAAAGGCAAGTGAAAGGCCCAAAAGGACGTGGGTGGAGTTAGTAAGAAAAGAATTTTGGTGACCTATGGTCTAACTGAAGTTATGGCCCATGATAGAGTGGAATGGAACGGAAAAGATTCATGTAACCGACCCTAATTAGTTGGGATAAGGTTTAGATGATGATAATGATGATGGCTGGTGGATATTTCATTAGAGGACTTGGCCTTTCCTATATAAACCCAATGGTTGGGCTTGTGAAATGCCTCCCATGTACTCTTTTGTTGTATAAGGGAAAAAGCAGCTTGGTTCTCTTTCTCTTGCATTTGGGTGAGTTTAGTTCTCTTTTTAAATTCCAATTTCTTCCCGATTTATCTTCTTTCTACAACTTAGTCCTATATATGCAATTCCAATCCTCAGTATGCATTAGACCATATTTTGGACCTAGTGGTTATTTCATTTAACCACTTGCAAAAAATGTAAGGGCTTAATGCCAACCTTTGATGAAGTCCCACTGCTACTGGGAACCCATCAGTTCCACCACTGGCTGTTATCACTCTTGTATACATTTTCTCTAACAAGTAGTTTGATGCATGACAATTAACCACTTGCTCTAAAAGCTCGAACTGTTAGAGCATGATGAATTAATCTCTTTATCTCATAGCCCATGCCTCACATCTCATGGGTTAGGACCTCGGCCGAACCGGGCCCCAAATCACATGGGTGCCGCCTCACACGGGCCGACCACCCCAAGTGTGTCCCCGCATCCCACAGGCTACCCCACTCGAGCCCGGTGTGAAATGCGCATTAATCACCCCCGGTGAAGAGTCTCAAACATGAGACCTCCCCCGTGGGCCCTGCCCACCCCGAGTGCGCCCCTGCATCCCACAGGCGACCCCACTCGAGCCCGGTGTGAAAATGCCCCTGCATTATAGTTTATAAGCTTCTGTGGATTACAACATCAAGTTAGACACTAGGAAGAAATCCTTCACATATTTCCTTTAGTTTCTAGAACAGTTTGAATACTGCCCGCCATTAGTTAATTGCCCAGTATATGATAATAGTTGGATCTCTGCTGTAACTGGTGTATCTTGTTTATTAATTTCTTATTTGTTGCACGCAGGTTTGTATCTTCCGTCCTTCCACCCGGGCATGAAAATCTCAAAGGCAATGAAGTTGAAACCATTATAAAGTTCAAAAATGCTCTTGGCATTGATGATCCTGATGCAGCCGCTGTGCATATGGAGGTATGCCAGCGACAATGATTTCTATAGCTTTCTTGCCTTCTGCTGGTAACCATCATATACAAAGCTAGATATGCATCCCATTCCTTCTCTCTGATCCATCTTGTTTTTTGCACCCTAGATTGGAAGGCGCATTTTCAGGCAAAGGCTTGAAACTGGAGACCGCGATGCTGACATTGAGCAGCGTCGGGTAGGTTTCTTGTAATTGTGTGTTCTGCTTTGGTATGTTGGTGCCCATTCTGTGTATTTTTTGGCATCAAGAGGAAATAGTGGAGCTTGACCATTCTTAGTGAATTTCCAGTGCAGGCATTTCAGAAGCTAGTTTATGTTTCGACACTGGTGTTTGGAGAAGCATCAACATTCCTTTTGCCTTGGAAGCGTGTTTTCAAGGTCACTGATTCACAGGTATTTAAGCGTTTACTAAATATCTGGTATGTAGATGGTTTGCATGCTTTGTAAGTTGACATTTCATTTGCTTGCTTGAGATGAAGTCGATACTTGTTTGATGTGTGTCTTGACTCTTGAGTCTAAATGGTAGAATTGAATATATTCTACACATGATATCATTCTTTTTCTTAATTGTTTCTGTAGGACCCCTGGATATTCGCATTTATCAGAACCTTTTTTTTTCTTCATTTAATTGACTTATCATGATGAAACTTTGTTGATCATGTTATTCCTGCTGGTGTGCATAGTGATTAGTGAGTGTAAGGTTCCAGTCAGGTTTCATCTTTTAATTGCAGGCCATTTTGTTTGAAAAGTTCTTTTCATTGAGCAATTGTGTAGTAAACCTTTTTTTTTTTTTTTTTTTTCCCCAGAAAGTTCTATTTATTTATTTATCCCAGTGGCATATGAGCTCTATTGAGCGTCTTTAAAATGACTTGGAAAATTTCCTTCTTCACATACCATGGCGATTTACATTATAGATTCTATGCATGCCTTAATGCTCTCCAGTTCCCTCACAAGTTACTATTATTTCATCGCCAGGTTGAGGTTGCCATTCGGGACAATGCCCAGAGACTCTATGCAATGAAGCTGAAGTCAGTTAACCGAGGTTGTACAAGAAGCCCTATGCAGTAACTTCTGACCTAGCTTAGAAAATCTTTTTGCTAATTTTCTGTAACTAACATGATTGTTGGCCTTTATGTATTGCTTTGTAGAAAAACTTTCAAAGCTAAATTTGATGAATCATGAACTTCTTGTGCATTTTACTTTATTTTAATTAGATGTTTATGTTTATCTTAAGTGGAACTTCTGCAATCACATATGCCAAAGCCCAAAACATGATGATTGCCTTGTTCATGGGCTACATGGGCTTTCTAGGATAAACTGTTTCATGTTAGAGCAAACTTTGTTGCAATAATTACATTCATGTCATTATTGCAGTCAAGTCACAAGAGGAAAGTACTTTGCTATGCATGCTTGGCCAACTTTTATCTTCTCACTAAGCTGTGCTCCTGCCTATCTGTTCTGGAAAGAGCAGGAAGCCAAGAGTTATGAGCCTATACTCTCTGAAGCTTTCAACGGAAATAACACTGTCAGTACATGTTATAGAATAGAGTAACAGCTTTCATCGGATCTAACAGGTTTTGCCCTGTTGGCCTGTCCCCCCAACAAAAGGCTTGATGTTAAGGGCCCATCTGTAGGACCAAATTGCTGGTTTACTTATTTATTTTTATTACTGAGTAATGATGGATTATTATCAATACACGACTCAGTAACCACACTGTGCTATCGAGGTATTGGGTCTTGAAGATTTGAAGCTTAGATAAACTCTGGCCTTACCATAGTTCTATCGAGGGGGGTTGCGCATTCAAACCAAGTTGCTGGTTTGGTTATGTACCTTTATTACTGAGTATTGATGGATAATAATCTGTATATGAGTGAGTAATCACATTATCCTGTCAAGCAGTTGGGTTTTACAAGACTCGAAGCTTAAACAAGATTTGGTCTTGCCACGGCTCTATCAAGTGGCTTTGCAGTTAGGATATTTTCATAGGGAATACATTTGGAGGAAAGATTAATAAAATGAGTTAATTAGAAGTTGAAGAAAACTACTGCAAAATGCATCTTATCATTGAATGTATTTTTGTTAGTTTTGTAAATAGCATGGTGTATGCATAGCGTTCAGCCCCTTATAGCATGTAGCGTACATGATACTTCTATTTTTTAAAATTATAAATAGAAGAAAAAATGATAAATAGTAAGAATAAATGTAACAGAAAGAAAAAAAATACTATGGACTGTCACAACACAGATAAATGGATCGACTGTGCTGGACTGGGGGATGGGCCACACCATAAAATCAATGGCTAATTGTGAGCCACCTAAGAAGACCAAGTCTATCCAACCATTGTGTGGGCCACACCATAGAAAACAATGCACAGCCACTCCAACACCTCCATACACACACCCACAAAAAAGAAAAAAGAAAAAGAAACAATGCGTAGCATACCATATACAAACATTGCATAATAACTGGCTAAAACACACCACAACAGACCCCTAAAACAAACAAAAAAATTGCATAGCAACTCCTATTTTACAACATTGCATAGCAACTGGTCTCCTAAAAAAATTTCCAAAAAGAAAGCATATATCTTCAACTAAATTGAAAAGGAACTCATTAACAGATTCAGGGGCAATAACATACCTGTATCAAGCTCAATAAGGGATTCAATCCATAAAAAGCTGGATATTTGAGCTTCGAAGCCATAGGGATGTGAAAGGGGGAAATCTGATTTTTTATTTCCTTTCAGCCACAATGCTCTTCAAAATACAACAAATTGATCTTCTTGCAGGGTCCATTGATCGGTCAAAATGTTCTCTTCAATGGCTTTGTGGATTGAGAGAATCAAGAGTTTGGGTTTTGGGGGGTGGAGGAGTACGTGCATTGAGTGCTGGTTTCAAAAGAGGGCTTTCGAGCCCTTTTCGAAACCCTTCTCAGCCGTACACTTGAAGGCCATTTATAGAGGGTTAAGATTGTCTGATATGTGTACATGTACAAATATTTTCCATTTACTGTAGGACACAGTATTTGGATTGTCTGGATGGCTTTACATCATTGGCATGTGTGAGAAGGATGGGTCACCGCCATTTTACAGTAACACTTGAACTATCGGCATTAAAGTTTGTTTCTTTAAAAAGACGAAAAAAATGTATTGCAAATGCTACGTACGCTACACACTACGTAGCTTGTAGTGTATGCTACAGCCCTTGTAGCGTACACTTCAGCCTACAGGGAAATATGCTATTTTGTTGCGCTATGTAGCGTTGTAGCTAAGCTACTCTACAAGTGCTATTTACAACAATGATTTTTGTAAAATAGCAGGATTTGAAACAGCACATGTGCTGTTAACTCAATGAGCTTCTATTCTACTTCTTAACTGTAATTGTCTAAGATTCTTGGTAATTTTTGGTCCACATTGTATCCCCTCTTAGTCATTAGTTTGTAAGCCCTCTTAATCATTAATTCATGGCTGCTTATGATTGCCATACTCTTTGGTATTCTTCAAGGAAATGAATGAATTCTCTTGCATATGTTTGATACCTGTGGTTGTGTTTGAAATTTTGAATAAATAATTTTAGTCATTGCCCGTAAGATGTGATAATAAATGATTTATCCATTGTAAACAAAATTAGTGTTAGCATTTGGCACCAAGGTATTCTGTAATGGTAATGGTGGCTGTAATGGCCACAACTGTTACCATTACGATACAAGCTGTAATGGCCATTGCAGCCTTTGTTTTTAGAAGAAAATTTGTATCAGCCCCGTAACGGCCGTAATGGGTCATTTTTTTCTGTAACGGCTGTTATGACCCCGTAACACTTAACGGTTGCCATTGTTACCGTTACGTAACGGCTGTACAGTTCTGTAATGGCCGTTATAGCACACCATCTTTGGCACGCATCTTCCTTTAATTAATTTATGGCAAGAGGTGAATGTGATTGCCAACACACTAGTCAAGGGGACTTTCATGATATACTTTATGTATTGGAATGGTTTTACCTCTTCCTTCACATGGCGATTCTGCTCTTTGTAGTTTGTACTCATCCCGGTAAAAGTTGTTTCCTTTATAAAACAAGGAAACAATTTAATTATCACTCGGTTGCTTTTGAGTGTGGATGATTGCCACGGTTTGGTTTACAAATTCTGATTCTTTTTCCTCTTTGTCGTTGATTTTTAGATATTGATGAGAAAACACTTATTAGCTTGAGAGAAGCACAACTTCTATACCGGCTTTCTGATGAGGTATCTCCTGCAAAAATGCTGATGATATATAATTCATAGTGATTCTACTCCATAGGTTATAATTTATTTAGAAGGCATTCTTCATCTTGTTATTTCTTGAAGGTTGCTGCTGATATGTTTCGGGAGCAGACAAGAAAACTCGTTGAAGTAAACATTTCTACAGCACTTGATATGTTGAAGTCTAGGACAAGAGTGTATGATCCCTATTGCCTTGCTTACTAGTATTGGTTAAACTCACTCTTGAGGCTTGCCTTTTTTTTTAAAAAAAAAATAAAAAATAAAAAATAGAAATTGCTTCTTTGTATTTTTGCATTAGAAGGGTTGCATCTTTTGTTCTCAATGCCTATGATGTTTATAGGTTGTTGCTTGCACTGTTTCTTTGGACTGGTAATGGACTATTTTGGGCTTTTCTAATACTGGTTCTTCGCAAGTGATTCAAACATTTTATAATGCAAAATGACTCACAGAATATTCTTGAAACTGATACTCATTTCATTTCTATTACATTTATGGTTCACAAAAGCATTCTTTAACTGAAGACGCCGATTGTTCACCTTACTGTTTCAATAATCATCTCTCTCTCTCTCTCTCGCCTTGCCTTTTCCTATTTGCTAACAAAATTAGAGGCTGCCAGTAGGGAAACAGCACCAGTTGTTGAGGAGCTCGACCAGATTCTGGCATTCAATAATTCACTTATCTCCCTAAGTAGCCATCCTGAAGCTAGCCGCTTTGCCCCTGGGGTGGGGCCTGTTTCTTTAATAGGTAGAGATATTTATTGAAATATTGCTTTATGTTGAATAGGTTTTTTATTTATTATTTTTTAAATCCGAAAGTCAAGATAAATGCTGGCATTTATCTGCATCTTTATCATAGGTGGTGAGTATGATAGCGACAGAAAGATGGATGATTTGAAACTCCTCTACCGAGCGTATTTGGCAGACTCTTTTTCAAGTGGGCGTATTGGGGTAGACAAGGTATGTATGGATTCTTCTAGCATGTAATGCATTTAAATATCTGTGTGGGTGACATGCAGCCGTCGTCCAATCCTTATGGTACTAAATAACTAAGTACTATGTTTTCATTGAACAATTCAGCTACATATCAGTTTAGTGGAGTTATTTGTTGTGTTGATTTTCTCAAGCTTAATTCCCATCATTTTTTATTTTTTTGAATGGTGATACTTTATCAAACGCTTATTAAAAAACGAAAAAAAGAAGATGACACTTAATTGAACAAAGAATGTGAGAATCACAGGCTTAAAGCTAGTCATCCGCTCGTCAGTAACTTGACAAAGCAAGAAGAATAAAAACATACAGCTGCCAAACAAAAAGACCCACAGAAAACACCCTGATGCTGCGCCATTGCGACTCAGTGGTGCCCCAAATACTCATAACCTTTTTGAAGGAGACCTGCTCATGAACTCGGGCCTAATCAGGGCCAGGTTACTGATCGTGGGAGTAATGCCCCTCTTCAGTGATTAAGGAGAGCTGTACGTCAATGATTCTTCTATTCATTTCCTACTAAAGATCCCACAAAATGCCACAAGGTAGTGCCTTCCAAAGAAAGTTCCCGAGTAAGCGGAGGAAATGATCTTTAGTTACATCACTGTGGAGAAACAAATGATTGATGTTTTCCTTCTGATTCTGGCCAATAAAACATGTGTTAGGGATAGGCATTCTACGTAAAAGGCATTTTCCTCGTGATCGCATAAAATATTCAGGTATTTTTCTTAAAAAGGATGTTATTGCAGTAATTTTGAGTCAAATTGTAGTTTGTGCTTATTGTGGTGATCAGATGCTTAAGTAGTTATCTCACTTGATATAAAATGGGAAGTGCAAAGTGGAACATCTATCGACTTGGTTACACATGCACAAATAAGAGACAACATGCCAAATTGGAGGACAAATGCATTCTATTTTGGGTATATTTATATGATGTTTCTTGATTTAAAGTTGGAAACACACCTCAATGGTTTCAGAAAGTATTGGCTCACTAGTGAGTTTTTGTTTGAGAGAAATTGCCTAGTACAATTGAAAGCTACTAGCAAGTCATTAAATGGATAAATTACTTGTAAGCTTCTAAACCAATACCATTTTGGAGAATCATAGCAACCACAGCCTTGTCCAAGCTATTTGGGGTTGGCTTTACAAAGCCTGTTTTACCAACCATATTTGAATGGGAATTCTCTTGATTGATTGACAAAAAGTTCTATGATCCACTGCCCTGTTGACATGAGCCCTCACCCTTCACCCAGTCTTGGAAAAGTTTCCAAGAACCCCTACATTATTATCAACCAAAGAAAGAAGACAATGAAAGTTTTGTTATTCTAGAATACATCTCTTCACCAACTTTTCATTTATTTATTATGTGCTGGATAATCATCCACTGCTTCCATTGTTTTGGCTGAAATAGACGTGGCAAACAAATCCTTGGTGGATGAAGTTACTTGTAGGTATTGTTTTAAAAATGTGAACAGCCAATGAAATGTAAAACATACCAGCTATTATCCAAGAAATATTAAAAAAATGCCATATTCTCTCATTCACCATTGATACTCCATCAACAGACTACACATTTATGAATTTCTTCTGTATTTAATGAATCATTAATTGTCATTTTTTACACAGAATATGCTGTTAAGTCCATTGCTTTGTCCTCTGTGTAAACTGAGGAATTTGACAAACATATTATGTGAAAAGAATTATGATCTTATGAACCAGACAATATAAATTAAACACCATAACATGAAGGAAGACACACCATCTCTGTCATATTTTATTAATGCATTGATTGAAACTAGCCTTTTTTGCACTTGTTATGGATGAATTAACTGTTAGTTTTAAGGATGAAGCCCCTTGGTATATGTTCTTTGTGGATAACTTGGTATTGGCTGACAAGACTCAAGAGGGGGAAATGCTACTTGGAGGTTTGGAAGAAGACTCTTGCATCTAGAAGCTTAAAAATTAGCAGAACTTGAGACGGATTATTTGTAATGCTACTTTCATAGGAATAATTATAGAGGTGAGGTTTGGATGAAGATTTTAGGGTGTATAGGCTCAAAAAATAGCATGACCAAGATGATGTACTTTGAATGCAACTTTTGTAGGAATAGTTATAGAAGTGGCGCTCTAGTTAAAATCAATGGTTAGAAAGTGATTTGTTTCATTACCTTCGCCCTGTTATTCAAAAGGATGGAAAGATGGATGATGATACTTCCAGTAGAATAGGTTGTAGTATCTGGAAACCGGAAATGTTACTTTCTGACTCCTGAATCCGGTGCTGACAGGGGTAATTTTTATTTTGTTATTATCTTTTTTGGTGCAATGGATGGATGTGTGACGGAACTAAGAATGAGGTCCTCTAAAGTAGCCAAGGATAGTCAGAAAAGAGAATTATGGAGATTGGATCAAGATGGTATGGCCATTTGCAACTAAGACTAGTGACGGCTTTGGTAAGAATGGGAACATGGATTAGGGTTGAAAAGGGGATGAGAGGAAGACCTAAACGGACTTGGATAGAGGTGAGAAGGGATATGAAGAGTTGTTCACTTACCAAAGATCAGGCCGTAAAAATGATTGGTGAACTGTGATTATTTAAGCTTTTGTGCGGAGGGAACATTGATTAATTTTGAAGGCCCTGAAAAGGGAATGAGAGGAAGGCCTAAAAGGACTTGGATGGAGGTAATGACTAGTGAGAAAGGGTATGAAGGGTTGCTCAGTCATGAGAGTGCCTTCGTGTGATTGGAGAAATTGGATTCTTAAAGCTAACCCCAAGTGGCTGGGACAAGGCTATGATGGTGGTGGTGATGATGATTTGTTAAAAAACCATAGAAATTATGACTTCAACCCTTGATATCTTTTTGTTATTTGTTGTTAGTATTTTGTGCCACTCACTGATTAGATTTTTTAGGAAGAGATTTTGTAGATTGAGAGATCAAAGATAAAAGGGGGAAGATGTGGAGAAGAAAAGAAAGATATTTGTAGGAAGGATAGATTATTCGATAGTCTCTGCCCCTTCACAATCTCCTATTTATAGAATAGGTTGTTACAACCGATAGGCTTAACATGTCA
Organism: Magnolia kwangsiensis; assembly: GCA_037074715.1. Lineage (NCBI taxonomy): Eukaryota > Viridiplantae > Streptophyta > Magnoliopsida > Magnoliales > Magnoliaceae > Magnolia > Magnolia kwangsiensis. The sequence continues at coordinate 166,025,332 of CM073574.1, read as the reverse complement.
AAAAAAACACATTGATTTTAATCATCTGAGAGCTGCTGAATATGGCATACAAATCATTTTTTATTTTATTTTTTTAAAATTTAAATTTTAACGTTCCATATACTTTGGGTAGTTAAAATACTAAAATTTGAAAATTGTAGTATTAGGCAGGTGTGCTCTGATTAATTCATGTAGATTGAAGTTCTGGATAACACCACCCTATTTCAGTGATATGATGTGAAATCTGAACTGTGCCACTTTACGGCCTTGGTTTTGGTTGATATGAGAAGTGCATCTGATCTCATCCTTCAAATACCACTAAATGTAATAAGAAACGTGCATCCAAATTGCAAAGTAGATATGGTGCAGGAGATGAAAATTAGATATGATGTGCAAAATTTTAGGCTTTAGGTCATAATAATTTAGAAACAATCACAATAATTCCACATCCCACATAAAGTCAAGCATTCAACAAAGAGAATCTACGAGGGTCTAAGCCTAGACATGTTAGGGATGAATTAATTAAAAATTATAAACCAAACAATGCTCAAAGGATAGTAGATTCATCCACACATGAAAAATATTATTTCCCAATCCAAGGGATTCTCATGTTTCAATTCGGGAAGACCTAGGGTTTCAAAAATGGAATAGAACTTAGGGATTTAAGATGATCTAGGGTTAGAGTTATGGAAACAAGACGAAAGAGGAGTGAAATAGAGACGAGAGGGAACTTGTGATCAGCTTGCACGTGTGGACAACAATGTGATCAGCTTGCACATATGGACAACAAACCGGCCTGACGCACGTGCGTGAATGGTGGCCCGCACGTGTGTGGGGCCTACGAATCTAGAATCGGCTAGCTAGGGCCTGGTCGGCCAGGGATGGACCACCTTCCCTCCAAATTTCAGGCCAAACAAATGATCGGTTTGAACATGATGCTCCACCGAAGTTTCAGTCCTCCTGTAGGGCTAAATTCTGGGGTGCTTATTTATAATAAAATCCTGTACCCGAAAACTCGCACCATGTGCGCACCCTATTACTTGGAGACGAAGTAATAAAAAATAACAACTAATCAAAGCAATTTAAACCGTCTATGATATTTCTAATAACAATAATAAGCAAAACTCAAAGTACTAGATTATTTAGAATAGTGGGCCATGATCATGAGAACCCATGGTGGGATTTACATGACGATCGGGTCCACTTTAATGAACCAAAACGCAGTCCTCTAACTAGGAGGCCTTCCCTGGACGTCGTCATCGATCCTGATCGATGGTGGGACACTCCTCCTTGTGTACGTGCATAGAGGGGGCGTGCGTGTGTGCGTGATGTCCCCATTAAGACAATTCCTTGTGAACTCCAAATACTAAAATTTGAAAATTGTAGTATTAGGCAGGTGTGCTCTGATTAATTCATGTAGATTAAAGTTCTGGATAACACCACCCTATTTCAGTGATATGATGTGAAATCTGAACTGTGCCACTTTACGGCCTTGGTTTTGGCTGATATGAGAAGTGCATCTTGGCACAAATCTTGGTGAGCGGCTGTGGCCACGTACTCCAAATGTTTGATGGGAATTGAGAAAGTTAACTAGGAATTGTCTACTTTGCAATTTGGATGCACGTTTCTTGTTACATTTAGTGGTATTTGAAGGAAGAGATCAGATGCAACACCTTGGTAGGTCTTTGGCTCAAGTCAAGCATCATGGTTTTGGTCTCCTTGAAATTGCTTTTACCACAGTAGAGTCAGTATCAATTCATAGCTCGCAATGCAGTTTAGGGCCTGTTTGATTTTCCATGATACATGTAAATCATGGTAAATAAGTAATTATTACTTTTTCACCTTGTTTGAAATTCTGAGAGTAATTCCACCTTGAAAATTGATACAAAAGTGTGTACTTAAATCTGTGGACCCCACTGTAATGTATATGATATATCCCCAACGTCCATCTATTTTATTTGAGCGACATGAGCCGAAAAGTGAGGCAGATCCAATGCTTTAATGGCCCACATGAAAGGAAACAATGGCCTTAATTCATCCATTGTTAAAAGTTGTTTCCTTCACTGGGTCCACATTGAGTTATATATATATATATATATATATATATATAAAATCATCTAACCCGTTCATAACATAGACATGGATAAGGGGAAAACACAAATATCAGCTTAATTCAAAACTTTTGAAGGGCCCTAAGAAGTTTTAAATGGTAGCCGTTTGATTCCCGCTGTTTCCTTTGGTGTGGTCTACTTGAGCTTTGGATCTGCCTCATTTTTTGGCTCATGCCATAAATTCAGCTCACATAGCAAATGAGCGGCGTGGATAAGTCACATACATCATGACAGGCCTCACATTGATTTCATAAAATTTTCGATTCAATTGTTAATAAAGCAAGTTGTTACATCTGCATTTGGAGAGATGCAGTAATTACTAAATGCAGTAATTACCTTGGTAAATAATTATTACCTATTTACATGGTAATTACAATTGAGCAGAAAAATCAAAATAAGCCCTTAGTAGGAGAATCCGAGATGCATGATAGACTGTTCACTGATTATTTTGCATGTTTCAAGGAACATGGTGTTAAAAAAATTGTAGGCAAAGGGTCTGTTTGCATAGGCCAAAGCAAAAAAGTTTTTTGAAAGACAATTTTTTACAATGTGGCACCTAGTCATTGATTTTCTTGCCAAGTTGTGTCCTGGAAGGTCCGTTAATTCCATCTTGCTCCTAGAAGACATAAATTGTTGAGTTTTGGTGCTTTGTGCTAAACAACCGAGAAAAAAATTCTTAATTGGAGGCTGATCCCTTTTGCTGTCTGATGGACAATTTGGTAAGAAAGAAACGCTAGAATCTTTGAAGACAAAGTAACCCCAGTGGTCTCTGTAGTTTGTCGCACCATCCTCCAGGTGGAGTGGGCGTTGGCTTTACTGGTGTTTGATGGGATCTCATTCCAATCGCTTTTGAGGGATTGGGAAAGTTTTTTAATTGGATTGAAGCCACTTGATCTTTGTTTTTTGTTGGTCATTAGTTTGGTGGGTCTTTTTTGTTGCCTTTGCACCTTCAGTTCTCTTCTTCTTTCTTTCTGTTTTTTGTTTCCTTTGCAGGTTGGGGTGATGAGAGGATCACCGCTACACCTCTTTTGGAGTTTCTTTGTGTAGCCTTTCTTGCTTTTAGCTTAATGAATTTGTCATCTTTATAAAAAAAAAGTCTTAACTGGAGGCTTTGTCAGTACTTATTGTAGAGAACACTTTGCAATCCATATCTGTTATTGCAATGAAGTGGCACCCAAAAGTTTTCACCTTTTCTCCATATGAACTGTATGTATTAAATTTCTCACAGCCATCTCAAGAAGCCATGCCATTTTACAGCACGTTTACCTATTGATTGTCGCTGAGGTTTTAGTAGTAGTGGTTTGTTGGTTGTATTTCCATGTCATTGATGACTGATTGATACTTGCAGAACAACTGATTATGCTGGAAAGGAGTGTGGCAACGATTATAACACAGACACACACACACACACACACACGCACATCTTTTTCTCTCGAAGTTTTCCTTGTTTGTTCTAGATCCTTATGTTTCCTTACTTTTTCTTGGGGGTTTTGTAGCTTGTGGCTTTGAACCATTTGAAGAATGTATTTGGCTTAGGAAAACGTGAGGCTGAAACCATCATGTTAGAAGTCACCTCAAAGGTCTATCGCAAGCGGCTTTCACAGGTTGTTTCTAGTGGTGATTTGGAAACTGCCACTAGCAAAGCTGCTTTCCTTCAAAATCTCTGCGATGAACTGCACTTCGATCCACAGAAGGCGAGTGAGATACATGAAGGTATTAAGCAACCCTTTCTTATTTATTTATTTATTTTGTCGATTTTGACATTGATTCAATAATATCATTATCTTTTCTTTTTTAATCTTTAAAAAATATCATTATCTTTTTTCTTTTCTTTTTTTAAAGATCTATTTTTTAGGTTAGCCATTTATCTTTCTTGATTAATCTTCATCCTCATGATTTGGTCATCATATGAGGTGACTAGCACACTGAAAATTTCTTTTATGTGGTGGTATATAAAAGATATATGTTGGTCATTAATAGAGATTTTCATCCCTATCCAATCTGCTTTTCCTTTTGATCAACAATCTTAGGATAAGAGAGACGGTCTTTCTGAATGTATTCGAATCATGTGTCTTTGGGATGTCAAGTTGCTGGACCATTTATTCTTACATCGTGGCTTTGGTAGAGCCAGTCGGGAGACTTATTTGGTCATTTTTGTTTATTTTGGGTCATTCTTCCATTTGATTGGCCTCTTTTTCGGGTTTGGCCTGAAGGCTACCATGACCCTAAAGGCATAGTTGTCTGGCCTCTTTTCCTATTGGCAGGTTCGTGGTAGATGTGGGTGGAGGAACAATAGATCTTTTTACAATTGATCTAGTCCCAAAGATTTGTTTAGGAGACTTAAGTTGTCTTTGATGGCATGAGCTAAATCTTTTGTTTCTAATTGCTTAGAGACAATGTTCAAAATATCGTTATCGTTACATGTATTAGAGAGTTGGGACATGGAAACATGTATTGATATCATGGATAATATCACAGATTGTGGGGAATGTGTCATTGTCTGAGGGCAACGTTAGGAAAAATGTGGAACTTTAGCAGATGTTAAAAGATGCATGACTACACACTTAGGCCTCAAAATATTATTAAAAAAATGATTATACATAATTTGTTTACATTGTATCGGGGCCCATGCTATGCATTTTCGGACAATTATTAATTTATGAATATGATTTTAATGCACTAATAAGAAATAATGCAATAATTGAATATATGTAATGCACTAAGCTTGGGCAGCTTACCATCACTCTTTGTTTTCCTCATTCCTTTTGCTAGTAAAATTATTGTTACTTCTCAAAAAAAAAAAATAGAGAGAGAAAAAAGAAGAAGGAATTGCCTTCCGAGTAATGATATATTTTATTGTCCGTTCAGAAATTTATCGACAAAAGCTTCAGCAGTCTGTAGCTGATGGGGAGTTGAGTGATGAAGATGTTGCTGTGTTACTTCGTTTGCGAGTTATGCTTTGTATTCCTCAGGAAACTGTTGATGCAGCACATGCAGATGTCTGTGGCCGGTTGTTTGAAAAGGTGAATCATGCTTCTTCAATGGGTCTATTTAGGTTTTTTTTTTTTTCAAAAATTCTTGGCTTCATGGTATGCATTGCTCCACTGGAACTCTATACAAGTCTCTTTTTCCGGTATGCAACAGATAGATCAAGGTAACTGACATGTTTTCTGACATTCATGTCACATTAGAATCAATTTAAATGGCAGAAAGGAGTCACAGGACATTTGATTGAGACAGCATCAAATTCCTCATTAAAGGATCAGATTGTGAACAATATGTTATTACTATTGCTGTTACTCTTCTATTATTGTAATAATCTAGAAATGGTTGATCTCATACCATATCTACATGATTGAAATTTTAATTTACCAACAAATTCTGCAAATATTAAGCATATTTCTTCTAAGGTTGTATGTGTTTGTTGATGGATTCCCCTTGAGCAAGGCCACTCATTTTATTTATTTATTATTTTTTGGCGTGATAGTGATTCTTTTAGTAGTTCTTTTCAGGTTGTTAAGGATGCAATTGCGGCAGGTGTAGAGGGATATGATGCTGATGTCAGAGCCTCTGTTAGGAAGGCATCAAAAGGCTTGCGCCTGAAAAGGGATGCTGCTATGACCATAGCTAGCAAGGCGGTATGTATTCTCTTCAATCTCATCATATACACACCATGCAACATGCATAGTCATTTTCATTTTATTAGTTATAGGGTGTGTTTAGGCATGCCCTTTTTTAAGATGTTGGCAAGGTCACCCAATTCTTTTGCACTGCTTCTGGGGTGGCACAGCCAAAAGAAATGGCGGTTAAGTTGGCTTCCGTTTCTCCACCTTTCCCATCCAAAATGGATATCCATGCTTAGGGAGATCTGAAATGCTTGTGCTACTGGTTTTCCTGGAAAGGAGTTCTTGCCCCCACCCCCTCCCCTTCTCCTTGCAGCTTTAGACATGCCCTTTTTTAAGATGTTGGTGAGGTCACCCAATTCTTTTGCACCGCTTCTGGGGTGGCACAGCCAAAAGAAATGGTGGTTAAGTTGGATTCCGTTTCTCCAACTTTCCCATCCAAAATGGATATCCATGCTTTAGGGAGATCTGAAATGCTTGTGCTACTGGTTTTCATGGAAAGGAGTTCTTGCCCTCCCCCTCTTGAGACATGCAAACATCCTCTTACATTGGATACATGATGGTATAACACGTCAAAGCCAAGCAAACAGATTGTGCTATTCTATGTTTTCACCGCCATATCTCCTGTGCAGGTTCGCATGATGTTTATGAACTATATAAAGCGATCTAGGGCAGCTGGTAGCCGAATTGAGGCTGCAAAAGAACTGAAGAAGATGATAGCATTCAACACTTTGGTGGTCACCGAATTAATAGCAGATATCAAAGGAGAGTCCACTGTTACAACCTCTAAGCCAATAGATGTTGAACCTGAAAAAACTGAGGAAGATGAGTGGGAGTCCCTCCAGACTTTAAGAAAGACCAGACCCAGTAAGGAGCTTGAAGCCAAGCTAGGAAGGCCTGGTCAGACTGAAATAACTCTTAAGGATGACCTCCCAGAACGGGACAGGACCGACCTTTATAGGACCTACTTGCTATTCTGCCTCCAAGGCGAGGTTACGGTTGTACCGTTTGGGGCGCAGATCACCACAAAGAAGGACAATTCGGAATATCTGCTTCTAAACCAGCTAGGCGGCATCCTCGGGCTGACTGGTAAAGAGATTGTGGATGTTCACCGGAGCTTGGCTGAGCAGGCTTTCAAGCAACAGGCTCAGGTCATTTTAGCTGATGGGCAGATAACGAAAGCCAGGATGGAGCAGCTCAATGAGGTGCAAAAGCAGGTGGGCCTTCCGGCAGAGGCTGCACAACAGGTTATAAAGAGTATAACAACATCAAAGCTGCAAGCCACGATTGAAACAGCTGTGAGCCAAGGGAGGATGAGTGCAAAGCAGATCCGGGAACTGAAGGAAGTGGGCGTGGATGTGAGCGGCATGATCTCGGAAAGGCTACGTGAGGAGATCTTCAAGAAAACTGTGACTGAGTTCTTCTCGTCAGGTACTGGAGAGTTCGATGAAGCAGAGATTTATGAGCGCATCCCATCAGATCTGAGCATTAATGTGGAGAAGGTCAGAGGGGTTGTTCACGAGCTTGCTAAGAACAGGATATCCGAATCATTGGTTCAAGCTGTGGCGTTGCTGCGTCAGAGGAAACCTGCAGAAGTGGTATGTTTTCAGCTATGCTATGTTGATCTTTATTGCTCAGATGAGACTGCATTTGGATGTTCAATAAAATCAAATTGCAAATTGTTTCAATATGGTTAAAAGAGTAAATGGCCATTCTGGGGCGAGCCCTGACCAACTACAGTCGTAGTGACAGACGGACCCCAAATTGCAATAACTATTGTTTTGAGTCCAACTTGAGAAACAAGGAATTGCAATTTGGGTTTTGGTTGTCACTATGAATTCAAGTCCCCAAACTGACTAGACATCTCCTCTTTTAGGGTGTGCTTGGTTGCTCCAAATATCCATGAAATTTGATGATATTTAATATCATGAAAATTTCATGATATTCGGTGTATCCAAACTGACAAATTTGTTCTATTGACATCCAATTGCACCCTACATTCTTCCATACCAAAATAATTTTGCCATGTGAAAACAATGTGGACTACTATGTCTCTATGACCGTATGCATGCACTATACATGCATGTATTTCTGTATGTATGTAGGTACTAGATTTTTTTTTTGTTGGAGACCATTGCTTAGAAAAGAAAAGCAATAGTAGGAAATCTTTTTTTTTTTTGGAAATCTAAGCTGACCATGGAACTGCAAATTTCCTTCTACTGTGCTGGATTCGAATCAAATTCAAATTGGACAGATTAGCACAAACGTCAATGCGACCGTTCATTGGTTGGGTGCCTCTGTGGACATGATTCCTGCAAATTATGAACTGGATGATCCCATTGTCTGATTGGTGGATTCTTTTCCCGTTTGTGCTGACTGTTGCAAATATTCTTTTCTACCATCAGTTTATGGTTCTCAGATCAGATGGCTAATAATATTCACTGATTAGTGTGATAATTCTCCTTGGCTGATCTGTAGTCGGACCCACCCGTTGAACAGTTTGCATCATGAATCTCTCAGGAACATTCTGGTTGCTTGTGTGAACCATGGTGCATGTTGCAAAGAATAGGTCATTTTCTAGCATTGAGCCAAGTGTCGTAAAATGAAGGCAATATCAGCAGATGAGCTGGGCTTCCTTTTGTTGCAGGTATCCTCTCTTAATGACATGCTAGCATGCGACAAGGCGGTGCCATCTGAGCCGTTGTCGTGGCAAGTCCCGGAGGAGCTCGTAGATCTCTTCTTAGTCTACATGAAGAATGACCCACCATCCGAGAAGCTCTCCCGCCTGCAATACCTGCTCGGCGTCAGCCACTCAACCTTGGAGGAGTTGCAAAAGAGGCTAGAGAAGGGAGAACTTCCCAATGGCGACGAAGAGGAAGCATTTGTATTTTAGGCCGGAATTTTGTTAGTTTTTAGTGGGTGCACTAGTTATATAATTTTTTTTTTTCCCTAAGAATTCTTGGATGGATTTGCAGGCTTAAAAAAGTCTTTCGGGATGGAGGCGGAGGATCCGGTTCCCCTCCCCCGATAATATCTTTGTGGTGCATAGAAACAATGGGAAGATGATAATGGTCTGCCTTTTGAATTGGCTGCAGAAGCTGGATTGCAATAGCAGCGGCAACATATGGCAGATTCTTGCTATCGCAGGGCAATATGGAGGTGATAGGCCGAAAGCGTAGACCAGATTCTTGCATATTATGAGGGCAATTTGGAGGTGATAGCCTGAAAATGTAGACCAGATGATTCCCGAGTGTCCCAGGAACCGAGACTAGGGTGTTTTACTTGGTGGGCCATTCCACAGAAATCTGCACTGATTAGATATTTCTGTTGTGTGGCCCGCACAAAAAGGCCGGTACTGACATTTTAAATGGATGAATACCCATTTTCAAACAAGTAGAACATCCACTTTTTCTTAGATTTCGTTCACTTTGGGGCAACATCATCTCTATGGTGGGGTCGGATACTCTGGGTTGGGGCTGTAAATGATGGGTTGAACCCCAGCCCATGGGCTAAATGGCCATATGGACTAGCAATAGCTTGCAGACGCCCTTGCCTGATGATCCCATGCCTGATGAACGCCGATTGCGTCCTACCCCCTCCTGTCTTCAGCTGGGAACGGGCAGGAGCTTTGAGTGGCGACTGTGATGTATGGGTTTGATCCACACCGTCAGCCCTTTTGTTGGTGCCTGAGCATTGTACATTTTCATTCTCATTTCAGGCTACTTGTGGTCTGGCTGAGGACAAGTGGATTTTTAAATTGTTTACAAGTGGTGCCCATAATTCAGTGATCCAGACCATTAGCGCGTGGTGCTCTAACTGCGAATTGGATTGACCCATTCCTTGAAAAGCTGGCAATGAAAGGTTTGGGGCAAATTCATTTCATGCTGAGTCGAGTTCACTAGGGTAGTTTGGGGCAAATTCATTGAGTTTTTGTATCATGAAGATAAGTTAAAAGTTAGTGAATTATTGTCATTTTCATTATGTTGATGTGTGAAGAATAAACTCATTTAGAAAAAAATAAAATAAATAAATTTTATATGGAATAATGGCATTTAACTTCTCTTCGCGTCAACATGTTTTTTTATAAATATTCTATGGAACAATGACATGCTTCCATGGATCTGCCTTTCATGCTATACAATTGCTTATTTTGGTTTGTTTTCTTTCGTCTTCCTTTTTTTCATTTTCATTTCATTTTGATTTTTTTTCTTCTTTTTATTTTCGTTTTCCTTCTTCTGGGTAAATCTGTAGTCTGTTTTCTTTTGTTAATTTAAAGAGTGGTCATTCTGATCATCGAATCAGGTATAAGACCGAGAATGGTCAAAAGCTTGAGGCACTCGAAGAGGGGGGAAGGCGCTGAATGATTTTCTAGATTTGAAAGGTTCATTATATTTTCTTGTTTGAATTGGAAGCTTGTAGCAGACCCTTGAGGTTTTTTTTTTTGTTTTTTTTTTTAAATTTTTTATATTAAGGCAATGCTCGACAGACATTTTCAGAGACACGAGTCAAGCTTATGAGAAAAAGAAATCCTTGATTTTATATATATATATATATATATATATATATATATATATATATATATATATATATATATATATATATATATATCCTTTTTCCTCTTTCTTTTGTGGGGTGGGTTAATATATGAAAGAGTACACTTCTGTGTCTGATACTGGCATATGTGACTGTGTCTAAGCGAAAAGTGGGTAGATTTCAGCCATTGCTTTAAACATCTTCAATTAGTCTTGATAATGGTGGATGGAATCCCATAAAGTCACTTGAGTTTTGCATTGTAGAGAACACTCGTGCATTTTTCCACATAAGGCCTCTCCTTTTGGGAGAGAAATGTAGAACTCTTGTACCTGTGGTAACTTTAGATTCAAGTATGGTGCTTCTGAAATTCGCAGAGAATAAGAGAGAGCAATACAGTTTCAACAAGGTTTTCCATATGGGGTCTTTACAAGGTGCTCAAAATCACTATGTTAGATAGTTTCCATTTCTCTGTTGTTATAAAGGTAATTTCCCGGTTGCTTCTCAATGCGAAATTGTGAAGTTGGATTCGTTCTTGAAAACTTTTAGATGATTTTTTTTTTTTTTTTCCAAAGTTGAGCCAGTGATCAATTATGCCTTTGATGGTTACAATGCCTGCATCTTCGCATACGAATAGACAGGCACTGAAAAATGGGTGGAAAGGTGTGGTTGCCCATGGATGAAACCTTAAGGGTTTATTTGAACTTTCAATTAAATTCATCCAATCTGTTTGTGGAATCCCTGACTAATAAGAGCATAAGAAATGTTTGGTGTGGTTGCCCATGGATGAGACCTTAAGGGTTTATTTGAACTTTCAATTAAATTCATCCAATCTGTTTGTGGAATCCCTGACTAATAAGAGCATAAGAAATGTTTTAATTGGATTAGTGATCTGTTCTTGCTTTTAACATATTCATGGATAGCAATGGGCTATGTGGGGAAATTCCATCAACATTGTCTAACTTGAGAAACATGAAGATCAACTAGGAGCAATATAACTTATAGTGCTCTAAAAGCACTGGATCTTTTCTTAGACAGTCCAAATTAATCCATTGATATGCAACTAGGAGTAATATAACTTGTAGTGCTCTAATCATATTCAGATCTTCGGAGTAAAGGAGTAACATGGGGCCTTAAGTTCTTCCATGTGTTGTTGAAGGAGATGAAAACTTTGGCTTGTCTTAAATGTATTGTTGTGAGTAGCACTGAATTATATTCTTTAATTGTATTAAAGTCAGTATCATGTTGCTTATACAAAGTTTGTTGCTGTTAAGAATGAGATTATCCAAATGAATCTTATAAGTAGAGTTTGTCATGCCTCAAACTTAGGAACCGGGCTCACTAAATTCTCGGCTATTGAATTTAGTGTTGATAGCCTCCGTAGTATCCCATTCTTGGCTCTTAGCTCTCATACGTCAAGTTCTGATCCTGTGATCCTATAAGGATGATTTCCATAGTGATTTTTTTTTTTTTTTTTTTAAAGGAGTATAACCGTAAGTGCACCTAAATCACAAAAACATCATCATCACCACGTATGCACTAATATAATCTTTAAGTACAGTACTAGAAAGAAAAATACAGAATATATCTAAGAACTCAAAAATATCAGGCTCATGCTCCATGCTTACTCGACCATCAGGAGAAATAATTTGAGAGGTCAACACCACTTCTTGATTCCCAGCACTAAGTATCAGACTATTGTTCATATTTAATGCTTCGGTGGGAGGTGGTGTGGTCAGTGTGGAGAGTTCGACTCCAGTGATTCGATTGTTCCTTCTATTTATAATTATGATTGGCAATGTTACGCTAGTAAGTTAGAGACAGGATCCCATTAGGCGTGCCAAAAACTTATTGCTCTTTGTTTTTGGCAATATGGTCACATGGTGAGTGCGGGCATGCCAAAATTAAATTTGCGACTTAATTCAGACCGAACAACTATGATCCAAGCGCCGAGATAGGCAGATACACAGTATATGATCGAGATCAGATGAGATCGAACGCCTATTCAGCCACTCGCTCAATGTGTAAATAAGATCAGATAATATTCAGAGGGTAGGGTAATGATGAGTTACACCTTTGTCTTCCGTACAAAAGTACTTTTCATTACAGATAAAAGAGAAATAAGAAGGAATCCTTATGGTCGGTTGTGGAGGATAGATGCGGAACACCTTCCTGGATGGAGAACTGAATCCAACGTTTGAGCATAAACCAAATTACAGCTACGATTACCAGCTACTTGATTATTGCTACGAATTACACCAGAGAATGTCAATAGTAGGTGAAAAGTAAAGAATTGCACTAAAAATGTAATTGTCTTGTAAGAAAGTAAAGTGTTTACACTAATGAATGTAAAGTAACGGGTAATTGAAAGATAATGTTTGGGTTTGTTTGGGTTAGTATAAGATTGATTTTTTTTGTTGAATTCCTCTACTATTTATAATCTTACTCTGGCTATCCAGATCCTTCCCACGTTCTGACGGTTGTTATAACTATTCGACACTATATGGCCTTCTTTGCTCTGGCTCTTGTCATCCGTCTTGTAATAGTTTCTACACGATTGCCCTTCCATCGATCGCTTACTCAATGTCGTGGCATTGCTCGATTTGCTCAAGGTATATTATCATAAGATCCTCTTTGTATATATCCGCAAATATTTAAATATACCACGCGGATCCATCCAGATCGCACATAACTCATTCTAATTGGTTCCCGCAAGAATTGGCAACAATGGGGATGAACAATATTGACATAAGGCATATGGACCCTACCATTAAGGTAATGTCCTATTGTTCTAATGTCTATCAACTAGCCACTTTATGACGTAGGGATGAACGTGATGAGGTCGAGCACCATCTCCCTCAAGAGGATAACTATTTCGAATCTACGGAATTTCTCTTGACTCCTCACAGAGGCTTCTCAAATCCACGAGAATGAAAGCAAGCAAAATAACAAATAAATACTATAAAATTTAAAATTGATTAATGAATGAAATAAATGAGGTCACAACCCTTTAAATAGGGATACCAAGTAATAGGAGATAAATCAGAAGTAAATTTACTTTTTATAGTAAGTTTCGTATGTGGCTTAACCACGTTATTCTCCTAATTATTCTAATCACTTTTCATGTTGGACACAACTCCTAAAGCCCAACAGACGAAGAGTTATAATCAAACTAAAACTTACTATTTATAGTAAAAACAAAATTAAATATGGAATTCGACCATCGTTATGATGAAATTTTGCAAATCCGTCGTGTGGGCAACCCGGCTTGTGCCGAGTTGGATAGCTAAAGAAGCTCATCCTACCCCAAAATGATATATTTTTTGCCTGATAACTCATTTCAGATTGTGAGATATGCCCGATCTAAGGTCCAACGGTCCAAATCATTTCTATCGTCGACCGGGCCTCTTCTAATCTATCCTGGCCATGAAGTTGTCCGCAACCCGCTCTACATCACTTTAGGTATACAAAATCCACTCTACCTTGCAAAACTCAATGCAAGGAGTCTTGATTAGTTCCCAGGAAATATTGTGTATCTATATGATTAGCATTTAAGTGTTTGAAAGAGAATCATGTAATTAGTCCTATCTCTTATGGGTGTATTAGGGCACTTGGGCGCATTCATTCATCATTGTGGTGCTTGGACACAATATCTTATACAGTAATTCTCTTTCTAGGTTGTTCATTAAACACAAATCAATAGGCTGGACAAACTAGATTTTCGAGAATAATGTATACTTGGAATCATGAATGATACTACATGCATTTTCTCACAAGGGTTCAAGATGAAATATCTGGCTGATACACCAATTACTAAAAGACACTCGTCTTTTCCAATGCATTGCTTCTTTAAATTAGCTACGTAGGCAACTTGGGCCATCAATGGGTAGGCTAGCCTCTTGGGTTTGACCCACTTCAATCTAGACTTGGGCTGAAAAACTAGACCCGAGGTCCTGACCCAGACCTAAAGATTAAGCCCGTTTATTAATTGAGCCAGGCTCGAGCTGCATCTAACAACCCATCAACCCAGTCCATCAATATCATGTATAATTGGGCAGCCCAAAGGAACAGCCTAGATTTTGCAGATAAGAGGGTTTTCGAGCTTGGACTTGGGCCCCGGCCATCCACAGTTCTTACCTAGTCTTGGGCCTATTTGTCGAGGCTGATCACGGGCCTAATCTGGATTCAGGCTATGGTTTTACCATGCGGGCTGGGCTTAGACCTGCTTGTAATCGACTATCACAGCCCAGGCCAAGGCCAGACTCAGTCCTGGGTTTTACTTTGTAAGGCTGTGCTTGGGCCTATTTGTCTCGAACTAACATGGGCCTCGACCAGATTCAGGCCTGAGTTTTACTTTGCTAGCCAGGCTTGGACAGATTTGAGCCTGGCCCAAACACAGCCGTGGACGGCCTATAGGTTATAAAGACAAAGTATTGTTTGGCTGAATGAGTATTTTCATTATGCTTTGTGATGTGTGTGTGTGTGTGTGTGTGTGTGTGTGTGTCACACACACACACATTTACAGATTTTCTCTCTTTATAGAATCAATTTAAATTAGTCAAATATTATCTTAATTAAATATGGTTACAGATAGACATGGGAAGGGATTTGTTGGTAGCTGGAATCCGTGCTAGATTGATTTGCTTGTGATAGAATCTTGGATGGTGTATTCTCTACATGGGTAACAACAGAAAGATGTTCAGAAATTATACGCATGCCCAAAAATATTCACTATACCGGAGCCATCGGAGGAAAGGCCGAAATCTTTTTTTCCGATTTGCCACGTCCTTCGTAAGAGCTTTCCATACATCAGGTTGGACTAGCAGGAATGAAAATATAAATATAAAAAATCCAAACGTCACATCAGAAGAAGGAGAAACGCGTGG
The DNA here is from genome assembly GCA_037074715.1 of Magnolia kwangsiensis. Lineage (NCBI taxonomy): Eukaryota > Viridiplantae > Streptophyta > Magnoliopsida > Magnoliales > Magnoliaceae > Magnolia > Magnolia kwangsiensis. Next base: position 166,010,203 of record CM073574.1, on the reverse strand, counting down.
GTTTCACAAATTGGTAGACCGTGGAATTGAAAATAAATTTTCATGAACAGATGGGTCTTCACAAATTGAAAACCGATTTCATTTCCACGACTTTACAGTACAATTAAAGATAAGCAAACATAATTTTTTTTTTTATATATATTATTGAAGAGAACTGGAGCAACATTGAGTTAAGGAAATCAATGATCTAGGTTAAGGATAGATGCAATGGTTGAAGATGTCAGAAAGACTATTCAGGTCGTCATTTCTGAGACTCAAAGGCGACTTATGACCCTTCTCTCCGAACGAATCTTCGCATATTCAAGCTTGAGCACCGACAAACTGAACACTTAAATCGAGATTCTCCTAAACCTTAGAAGCCAAAAACATGACTGCATCTGAGATCCCAGCAAGCGCACAGTGGTAGTTTTCAACGCAAAGGTCAAGCCATTTCTTCATAGCAGGCTCGTTGGCATTTTCCAACAAGTGAGAGATGTATCCGTGTCATGTGTCGGTAGCATTATGTGACGTTAGATCGAGAGAGATGTTAGCAAAGCCAACAAGATCTGCGTTTGCAGTTCGAGGATCAGAATCCAACATGTGGATACAGAATTCGTAGTCAATCGTTTTACATGTCTTGTGAATTAATGAAGAGCTCATGGAATTCGAAAATTGAAGGAAAACGGTGACTGATACGAGTAGATTTGGGAACGAGAAAAGACGCCCCATCTGTTGGGGATTTTAACCTGCGGAATCACACAGATCTAGATCTAGGATAGCAATTCAATGGCACCAAGCACATAAAAGAGAACACAGATTTACGTGAAAAACTTTTACGGAAAAAAACCACGGCACAATGCAACAGATCTCCACTATGAAAGTAGAAATTACAAAGAGAGAGGACTTACCCGATTCGAACAATCTCGAATCTCACCCTTGCTACACCATTTGATTTTCCTAGAACCCCTTTATAAAGCTTTAGAATTATTTCTCATACCCTAGAAAAACCTTATGAACCCCTATTTATAGTTTTAGGAAACTCCCTTCTGCATCCTTGTTGTGAAAGGACTCAAAATTCGCAATCCGCACAAAATCGCGAAACGAATCTGTGTAACCATGACCGGTCGAGCGCCAACCACGACCAGTCGAGCATGGCCCACGACTGGTCGAGCACCTCGGACTCCAAATATTGATGCTCGCTGGACTTTGAGTCGAGCTGCTCCCACGACCGGTTGAACTTGACCCACGACTGGTCGTGAACGTTCAAATTTAAGACATATCTCAACAATCTCCACCCATGTCTTCAATCTTAAACTGTATAGCTTCTTGACCTCTTTTCTTATTTCTGTATCACATCATAGCTTCTTGTGCACACTTCGTCTTTCTTTTATACCATTGCCAAGCCCAAAGAAGTTACACAGAACTTGAACTTCCCTGTAAGAACGATATATGTGAGCATGTCTGCCAGATCAACATCCACAAGCTTAACCACCTTTGCTCCTGTCTTCTCAAAAGAAAAGACGTAGTCTTCTTACCATCTCACCGCTACCCAATATTGCTTGGTGGGGTACTTGCTCACAACACTGATAGCATGTGAAATAACTAGTCTAATCCAGACCCTGACATACATTGTCAACCATATTCGAATAAGGCTCATGAGATATCTAGTTTTTCCTCATCTTTTTTCGGACATATCCTGAGAAAAACTTGAGGAGAGACGCGTAGGGAACGCTCTCTGATTTTACCTAGCTCATTACATCCTTGATCAATACCTACACATATGGTATTCCTCCTGTGATTACCAAAGCTTACTCCTCCTTCAGTCTTAATGCTGAGAACTATCTTTGCAGTCCCCCGATCCTTCATTTATGAAGGAATCAAACCACTACCTAAGCGACAGGTCGAACCACCACCTCATGTAAAGTCTTTTCTCAGTCCCTTTCACTTTGAACCGCTCCGGTTGCTTCATGTAGATTTGCTCTTCATATTCCCTTACAGAAGTGCAAACTCCACATCCATCTTTCTAGCTCAAGATCAAATTGGCCAATCAGCGCCAATCACGGATCTAATAGACATCTGCTATACGACGCGAATATCTCTGAGAAGTCGATCCCTTCTCTCTGAGCATAACCATTCGCTACCAATCTCGCCGTGTATCTATGTTGTATCCTCCTGAAGATCTACCTGCATCCAATCGCTCTCCGACCCACTGGAAGCTCCACCCGTTCCCATATATCAGTTTGGTACAACGAATCCATCACATCGCCCATAGTCACCTTTCACTTCTCATTATCAGGCTCACCTAGAGTCATCAAAATAGAAGATGAATCCTCTGCGATATTGGAGTCGTTCATGTATCACGCCGATATCCTGCGATCATGCCGTGAGATTCTTCTCACAGGTGGCTATTCCACCTTCTCTGTATCCTTATCCGCACGTCTCAGCCTTCCTGTCCTACTAGCTCATATGACCATGCCCAACATGCCACATACGTGCAGAGGTGGAATCTGCTACATCCATTGCAGCTTCGCCTTTTGAAGTGCTCCCGATCAACCTGTAATGTTACCGAGTCGTTGCGCTTTCACGATTACCTGTGCCCCCTTAGATACTTTAAGAGCACCATCAATACCTGTGTACTTACATCCTTTTACCTCAAGTACACTAAGAGAAATCAAACTCTGCTTCAAAACAGGAACGTGCCTAATATCTGTCAAGGTACGCTCTACCCCATCAAACATCCTGATGTGCATCGAACCAACAGCCACAACATTACAATGTCATTGCCCATAAATGCCTGTCCACCATCGCACTCCCTATCACTGGTGAACTAACTCCGATGAGGAGTTATGTGAAAAGTTGTCCCTGGGTCTAGCATTTACTCGTCCTTACTATCATCGTATGGCCGTCTGAGCGAAGACACAAATAAAACATCACCATCACATCCGTCTAACGTGGCGGCGTTGGCCTCTCTGCATGAAGCCTTAGAATCTTCCCTCTTCGATTTATGATTTTCACAATCCTTCTTCATATGTCCTTCCTTCCCACAGTTTCAGCACTTTACATTTCCTTTGCCCTTGCCCTTGGATTTGGATCTAGAACTTGAAGAACCTACATCTTGTCCAGAATTTTCACCCATTATAAACAGTGCATCAGAAGATGTCCACATGTCACTGTTTAGCTGTCTCATAGCCTTCCCTTGAAGGGCTGAGATAATGGTGTCGACACTCAGGGTTTTATTCATGCCACACATAGTGTCCTTGAATGATTCATACGACGCCGGAAGAGAATTCAACAACTTACATGCTTGTTCTTCATCTTTCATTACTCCATCCATATCCAGCAATTTGTAAACAAATGTATTAAAGTTACTAATGTGAGCCTCCATATCTCTACCCTTTGCCATCTTGAAGTTATACCAGTGCCGCTTCAAGTGCAGACGATTTTTAAAGAATTTTTTCGCATAGGCATCCTTTAAATTCGCCCATAACTTAGCCGTAGTTTTCTCCCTCATGATGTTGTAAAGAACCTCATCCGTAAAACATAGACGGATCGATGATAAATCTTTCTTATCAAGAGCATTCCACTCGTCATCAGTCATAGTAGACCTACACTCCTCAAGAGCACTATCTTCACCTTGCTTGATTAAAGAACTCATCATCTTGATTTTCTATAACTCAAAATTATTTTTCCCTGAATACTTCTCAATCTCATACCTAGTGTTCGCCATTATTACTAATTCCTCATATTCAGATCTGTGCCCTAATAATATCTCTGATACCACTTGTTGGGGATTTTAACCTGCGGAATCACACAACAAATATAAGAGAACACACAAATTTAATGTGAAAAACCCTTGCGGGAAAAAACTACGGCACAAAACGATAGATCTCCACTATGAAACTAGAAATTACAAAGAGAGAGGACTTACCCGATTCGAATAACCTCGAATCTCACCCTTGCTACATCCTTTGATTTCCCTAGAATTCCTTTAGAAAGCCTTAGAATTATTTCTCATACCCTAGAAAAATTCTATGAACCCCTATTTATAGTTTTAGGAAACTCCCTTTTGCATCCTTATTGTGAAAGGAATCAAAATTTGCAATCCGCATAAAATCGCGGAACGAATCTACGTAACCACGATAGGTCGAGCAGTCGAGTGCCAACCATGACCAGTCGAGCACATCGAACCCCAAATATTGATGTTCGCTGGACTTTGAGTCAAGCAGGCTACGAAAAATCGAGCTGACTACGACTACTCAAGCCGCTCCCACGACCGGTCGAACCTCACCCACAACCGGTCGTGAATGTTCAAATTTAAGACATATCTCAACACCATCTTCTTTTCTTTCTTCTTTCTTGGTTCCTATTGTAAGAGGAGGGTGAGTTGGCATTTTATAGGGACGGGACTCAAGTCCAATCAGTCGGGCCACAAACTCACCGTCCATTTAGTAGATAACTTCCAACCTGTTATGTGTATACACGTGACATCCAACCTCTGCAATAGGTTTGCCCAATCATGCTTTCATAATCAACAACTTTCAGTCATCAGGTGGACCGCACTTGTATTTTGTTACTTATAATCGGGTAGACATTGATCGGTTGGGTCATTTGATCAGTGGATGGGTGTGATTTTTGCAGCTGATGATCTTCGCCATGGGGCCCACCTATTAGAAGGCTTGGATGTCTTGATGTTCATAACAGATTAGACGTTATCCATGGCGTGGATGGTAACTTACGGTCCAGCCGATTGACCTCGAGACCCTCAGAGGAGTGAGTGTGCTTTACTAATGGCATTGATTCTGTGAGTTGGCAAATGTCTCACGTACAACTGGTTGTAAAGTTAATAATTGGGGTGTGGGGCCCACCGTGGCATATACACGGCATCCAACTGGTCTAACATGGTCACCACGCAATGAAAATGGGATACCCCAAAAATCATGCCGGCCCAACCATCATGTAGGCTGGCACATGAATTCCAGGATTTTGGGTGGTTGTCCTTTGTTTTCTATCATATGAAAAGCCCCATATGATGGTTGGATCGCTATGGCTTTTGGGGCTTCCTATTTTCATGATGTGACAACTATGAGAGATGGATAGGATGTCATACGTTACCATTTTGGACCCACATGCAGCTAGTTGCACGTTTTTGCCTCCGCAACTAATTGCGCTAGAAAACGCCTTATCTCATTGTTAGTAAGTGTGTTCATATTGCACACGTCCCACGGATCGCACCATTGGGCCCACATGCTGAAATGGTCCGATGGTTTGAACCTGAACCGTAGATTTTCTTTGTAACTACGGCATTTAAGACATATTCCTGTTATATATCATGCTACAATATATATATATATATTCTGACCATTGATTACTCAAGTTTAATGAGGGTTTCTAAATTTTCTTGTTAATGTTCTAAATTAATCTTTGATATAGTGATCACCAGAATCATCTATGCAAAGAAATTATCCTTACATGCCCCTAATATCATAGGATCTGATCATTTGACCATCATATCACACGTGCCAAATCTCAAGTTGACCGATTGAGTGTGTTTATTTGATTTTGCAAGAGAGTAATCAATCTCTTGTTGATATATAAGTGGGCCTATGGGCTCATTTCTGTGACGCGTGTATTATTCATTATATAAGTGGGTCCTTCTAAACCATTGGAGTCTCAGGCCCCATCATGTATACTATGTCAGAAAGTTGCTTAGATTGAAAGATCATATTTATCAACCTTTGACAAATGGAGAGATTCTGATCTATATTTGCAGGCTGTTTATTAAACACCTTGCAACTCACTTTAAGTATTTGTCCTTGGAATCATGGATAATTTGATTTACATTTTTTTTTTTTTTTTTGCAAAGATCGATTTTAAACAAAATCCCTAAGACAGGAATCCTTAGAATGTTGGTGCATCAATTCCCATCCATACCTTCCTTTCTTCCAACATATTGCTATTTTGAATGGGCTACATGGGCAATTAGGGCCATCAATGGCAGTACTTATATACCGCCTGTTTAAAATTAGAAACAAAATCCATACTTTCTTAAAAAACTTATGCATTCTCTCTGTCATACTTTCGGTCAACCAGGATATCAATACAGTATGTAGATCAACCAAAACAAAGCTCGGTCCACTAGATCAATATGAAACACCGATCGACCCATCTAGACCTTCGGTTAAGCCAACCACACTGCATTGGATTAAAGCCACTCGATCAACATATGTGAGAGGGACCAAACAGGCTCGGGGATAATTACTTATGATGTTGGAAACCAAACATAATTTTCTACTTTTTAGTTGATAGCTTATGGGTTTTACCAAACATATTTAAATGCTGAATACAAAAAAAGTAAAAAAATCAAGATAAGCTACTTATGCACGTAAGTAGCTTACTTAAAGTAATTTACTATCCAAACTCATCCTAAACAATAAATATCACATTGTAACAATCTTCGTTAAAGATAAGCCAACATAATTTTTTATATTATTGTAACACCCAGATCCATAGCTCAACTGGCAGACTGAGTGGAGATACCTCGTTTCAACACTCACTGACATGGGTGTGTGCTACAAGCTAACCCAAAAAAAGAGGAAAAAAAGCAACATTGGGTGCAGCTAATCAAACTAGAGGATCTGGGTCAAGGATAGATGCAATGGTCTCAACAACGTCGGAAAGATGATTCACGTTGTCATTTTTATAGACTCAACTGTGATTTATGACTCTTCTCCTCTAATCCAAATGATTTTTCACATTGTAGAGATTGAGCACCGACGAGCTGAGCACTTAAATTGAGACTCCCATAATCCTTAAGAGGCCACGTCCTTGAATGCATCTAGATCCACCAAGGGCTTAGCCATATTCTTCAAGGCAAAAGTTAAGCCATTTCTTGATAGTAGGCAAAACTCAAGCTATTTATAGACAGTTTCCATTCCTACTGGACTTCATGATTTCCAACCAAAAATAATAAGTGTTCAAATTGGCCTAACCAGGTTATTCTCCAAACTTTTCTAAGCCATTTTCATGTTGTGCATAACTCCTACAACTCGAAGGATCAAGAGTTATAGTCGAACTAAAATTTATTATTTATAGTAAAAAGGAAAATAAAATGGACTTTTAACCATCGATCAGATGAAGTCTCACAAATCCAGCGTGGGCAATATAGCATAGTGGGTTGGCTGGCTAAAGTAGCTTCTCTTATACAAAATTGTATATTAGATGTCGAAAAACTCATCCCAGCCTTTGAGATAGTCCGGATCATTTCCGCCTCCGATCAGGCCTGCCTAGTCCATCTTTCCCATGAAAGTGTTTGCGACCCGCTCTACATCATATTTTTCTTGACCTATCATGGGCCTAAGCCAGATTCAGGCTTGAGTTTTACTTTGTTGGCCACACTCAGGCCTATTTATCTTGACCAACCACAGGCTGGGGTAAGACTCAAGCTTGCATTTTACTTTGCGGCCGGTCTTGGACACAGCTCAACCTGGCTCAAAGACAGCAGTAGACAGTTCCATAGGCTTCCTCTCTGAAACCATGTTAAATAACCACTTGCTCTAAAAACTAAAACCATTAGATGATGGTATATGAATGTATATCAAAGGGCTTTAACAACAACACCGAATGGATGTTTAGAACTTGTCAACCTGCACAAAAATATTCACTATATAGACTGGACACATTGGAGGAAAGGTCAAAATCAATTTTCGCATTTGCCACATTGAAAACTTGAGAAGTGATTCTCCTAACTCCCACATTCACCATAAGGGCCTGTTTGGGAGCCTAGATTTGGAACACCTGGTTTTGAAATACTCCTATTATGTTTGGCACCTGCATTGGGAATCAACTTTGATCCAAAAGTAGTTATGGATGATATATTTATAGGGGTTTGAATTTAATTACTAAATCAACTTTAATATATCTAATTAATGACGTATGTAATGTTTAACACAATGGTTGTAATGAAAGCCCACTGAAATATATGTTTTGCCTGAAAATGATGAAATTCCAAGTCTCAAATGGGCCACAAGCACAACATCATGTCTGAGTGACTAACCAACGATTTTTAACCGTTAATTTACATGGACAATGTTTGAACGGTGTGTTGATCATCATATTAAAGTAATTATAGTGATGCAATTGACAATGTAATTGTTTTGGGATATCATTAGTGTGTCATGTGCCCAATAGAATAATAATATGGTGACACACATGTTACACATGCAACTCTTGAAAGTATTTTAGATGTAATCTAAGCTCTCATCATGGATTTCAAACCCCAGTTACTTTATGCTGCCAAACAACCAGAGAAATCCTCTCAAATCCCCCCAAATCCATGGTGCCAAACGACCCCTAAGAACTTTCCGTACATACTGTTGCCACATTGAAACTATTGAAAACTGATTTCATTTCCACGACTCTATATTGAAGCAATATCACCACGAGGGATATTTGCATTAACTCAATACAACTCCAGTATTATTTCACCACTCAAAACTAAAAGCTTGTAGTAAAAATGATGCGAAAAATGCTTATGCAAACCAAATCAAATCCCCTATTCATACAGCTAATGCATAAATAAATAATTCCCTGTTATACATGCAATTTTGCAATCCAAGAGTGCTACAAATTGATGGTCACAATTTTTTCTCAAAGGAGAGGCAAGATTCTAGAGGGCTTCCCTGTTCATTCTTGCTGCTGCTACAAAGACAGACAAAGGCAAAGGCAAAGGCAAAGGCAAAGGCAATGGCAGAATCAGCTTGTCTTATGCAACAAAACTGCTTCTCTCATTCTACTGACAACTCCCTTCATCACCACAGTCAAAAGGTGGATCCAGCCCCTGTATTGGAAGGGCAATGCACGAGATTCAGCCACTGGAGAAATTGCTGATAACAGCTTTGACATTGTAGATAAGAAGGACAAGTTGGTGGAATCAAATAGCAATGCAGGTGGTGATAAACTAGATGGAGTTGAATCACCTGAAATTAACACGGTTCTTGTCTGAAGCAAAAGGGTCAGACCTGAATGAAAAAAAATGGATGGTTTGAAAACGAAGGTTGAAGAAGCAGATCTATTAATTGAAGAAAAGATTATCATAGAGACCCCAGTACAGATTCAATCCTCACCGCAACTTGGAGATGCAAATAATTACAACCGCCAATCAGAGAAGCCACCATTAAAGGAAAGGTTTGCTGCTAATCAGAATTTGGCCAGAACAAAAAAGAAATCAACAGTTTCCACTTCAAAATCATCAGTTCCAAGTCAGGCATCCAATCTTCCTCCTTCCCCAGCTAAACCCGCAACACCCGTCTGTCCCAGAAAAGAAAATCATGCCACTCCAAACACTAAGAAGTCTGCAAGGGACTCAATAGAGAAAAAGAGATCAACCCCAAAATCATTGCACATGTCTATCAATTTTGCACCAAATCATGCTGGCATATCATGCTGGTGAAACCACTCCTTCCATAACTAGAACAGAGACAATACTCCTACAACCATGGCAATCACCTGTATGTTCCTACTAAAGGTTGTCTATATCTATTCTAGTTCTTGGTTGTTGTGCATCCTATGTATGATGGTTTTGTTTTACTGTCTACAAAAAACAAAAACAAAAATAAAAATAAAAATAAAAAAACAAAGGTGTTGGACTGTGATAGCTAGCCATTCAATCAATGGCTCGAAAATAGAATGGTTAAAGCAATAGTCCACATTCAACAAATGTAACTAACAACAATTGCATGGCCACATTTGTCAGATCACTCTGATTCTTGGTCTATAGCAAATCCATGCAGTAGCCCAGCAGATCAACAGTCAACACAAATGTTCGCCGCATTTACAGTGAAAGGAGCCGCATAGAAGTTAGAAGACACACTCTGCATAATTGATTATAGCATTTCTCAAACAAAAACATCAATGTTTAACCTTATAAAGTTTCTCAGTTGCTAAGGGCTGAATGCCAATTTCAACAAATGGCAGATCTAAACCAAAATTGAAAAATGCACGTTCAAATGAAAATCCAAGGACTGTGAGTAGAGTACAAGATGCATATTTCCTGTAGCTATTTTATCCAACAGTTGCTCTGTATGTTGACCTGTTGTCCCAGCCTGTACTCCACACAGTTGGACCAAATGAAAATCCAAGGGCAGTGAGTAGAGCACACAATGCTTATTTCTTATAGCTGTTGTATCAAACAGTTTCCCTGCATATAGCGCATATGTAAAAAATTCAGTGTTCACCCAATGTGGGTGAAAACAGAACAAATGGGGGCAATATGCAATGCTCAACAAGAGCTAGTGGCATCCATACACCGCTTGGTCCATGAGATTCCCTGGACAACTTAAATGATCAATCTCTTGATCTGATTGCTTTAATGGGACCCACATGACCAGTCAAATGGCTCAAACTATTGGATTGTTGGACCCATAATTCCAAGCAACATCCTTAGTAGAATTGTATACAAGTAGCACATCCCATATAAGGCTATACGGTCGAGCACTTCTGGAATACTCCATTTTCTTGTAGTGTCAAACTACATCTTCCTTTCTTTCCGATGGGTAGGAGAGAAGATTGCACCTTCAAAAACTTGAGGCCATCAACCGTGGAACAATGGCTTTGACTTCAAGAAAATCATAGTCCATAGCTAGTTATTTAGACTCAATTTAGAACTTGAGCAAGTATCAACTAGACATGGCTCTAACTTCAAGAAAATCATAGTCCATATCTAATAGGGAATTTAAAGATTGATAGAAATGAAATAAACAGTTGCACTGTTATGATTGCAGAACTCATCAAAAATACATTAATTTTCAGAAGGAAAGCTATAGGCATTAGGGCATTTGGAAATGCCACCAAAGTTACCTTAGAAGCGAATCTGTTACTACCGTGCCTAGCGACGCTGTATGTACTCCAACCTTGGATTGCTTGCACTCCTTCAAATGCTTAGAGTTGCCTTAGACCACACTTGGTCGAACCATAGCTGCAAATTCAAAGAATATAAAGAACAAATTAAATATATAGATCGGAATAAAGAAAAAGGATAGTTACCCAAGCCAAGAATGCATCAATCTTTCTAATTACATTACCCAAGCCACCCTGAAGGTTTTGAAGAACCTCAACCAAATGAGCTAAGAAAACTTGCAATCCACCCTGATGGCTTACAATTTTCATGTTTCAAAGACAGAGAATGCAATCATGCAAACCTTAGTTACATGAAAATCCAAATGTAAATTCACTCATTGTCATCATCATCATAATCATCATAGCCTTTTGGTCCTATATGTCTAATATTGGATCCCTAGTAGATTACAATTAGAGGTAAATGAAGGTACAACATACATAAAAGCTGAAAAGCTGGTGGGAAGCGAATGGTTACCAAAAATAAACCACCTGCAAAGGGGCTATCTGTTGGTCCCATAATTGTTGCTTGCCAGTGGAACATGTCACCAGCAACAGGACTTATAATCGTATAAAATATCTAATTCAGAAAAGCTGAAAACCAACCATAAAAGACCTTAGAGCTAAATAGGAAGCCAAACCCAACCATAAATTAGAAACAACTAGAAAATGAACTGTGGAAGTAATTTCCAGCAGTCTGCGAGTCTATTCAACTAGAAAGAGAAGACAGAAACAACTAGTGCTTGAGAAATTAGAGCAGCTAATTCTCAGATTAAAACATGTCTGCTAGTCTATTCAACTAGGAAGAGAAGACAGAAATCGGACTGGAACTAGGTAGGCCTTGACTGAGAAACCATTCAGGCGTTGACCGGAACCCAAGCCCAGCAAAAAAATAAATAAATTTGAATCCACAAGTCTGATCCATGGTGAGCCACCTACTCATCAATTACACCATGGTGCGCAAAACTACCTCCCCTGATTAAATTGACAGTTGTTCATCAGGTTAGGAGAGAAGAATATTTTTCAAATTAACCGCTCATTGTATGTCTACTGATTAGCAAGTAGGACATTGGCTCAGCAAAATCTTTATTCATGACCCATCTAAAGTGGATCCCATGATTTTGACAGTCTAGCTTAAGCTAAATAGATCGGTGTACAATTTCTGGCACAATCACTTTTTCCCGCAGGGTCATCCTTTTTTTTTTAGATAACAGTTTCATTAAGTAGAAGAAAGAAACAAAGCGATTGAAGGCCTCATCGCTGATGCAGAGGCCAAGCGAACAGGCACCAAGAAAAAAAAAAAGGAACAAAATCAAGAGAACAGGAACTACAAATGTCTATTTTGAAATCACACCAAAGTCAATACCATTGCTTTTCTGCAGCATAAACAAACAAAATTATACATATGAAGCATGCAGTTCCTAAAACAAAATCAGTGTCAATAAAACATGCTCTATCAGTTGTAGGGAAGGCCCGAAAGTGATATACAACCAAAATAAATAAAGAATTCTACCCACCATATATAACAAAGAAAATGCATCCAATGCTGACATCTAAGTTAGTTATCAAGCACTCAATCTCAGCAAACATGGCACGTATGCATGTGATCCAGAACATTCATCTATGGTGTGCTGCCATGTATTGACCATATGCCAAAAATTCCACCAATCAGATCCCAGTGATTGATTAGAGCATTTTTTTCCATTTGAGGATTACAGGTCAGGCTCAGGACTGGATCATGAGCCATTTCATCAAACAGTTAACATGCATGAAATCTGAAAGAGAGAAAAATAGTTACAGAGAGAGGAAGAGATCAAACCTATGGAGAGGAGCCTCAGATTTCTTCGATTTTAAGATATGCTTAAAAAATATGAAAAGGGGCTTTCGAATGGTGTGTGTTTGCTTCGGGTAGGAGCTTCATGCTGCAATGGAGGTCTGAGCAAAAAGATGATGTGAGGGAGATAGAAGAGATGTTAGAGATGCATTGGAGAGAGATGAAGGAGAATGAGAGATAGGGAAAGGAGATCGGGACGAAGATCGAGAGAGAGGGGGGGGAGAGAGAGAGGGAGAGAGAGAGAGGAATAGGGAGCAGAGATCGGGTGTGAGAGAGAGGGAATAAGGGAACGGAGTGAGGGAGAGAGAGGATTAGGTGTTTTGAACGCGCGCCCATTTTGGGCGTCGATTGGGTACCCATAAGCACAGACCTTTGGACGGACCTGTTAGGGGCTACGTGGGGCCCACCATGATCTATGTGGTTTATCCATGCCGTCCATCCATTTTAATACTTAACTTTGTTGCATAAACTAAAAATGAGTTATATTGAAGGTCCAAGTGGACCACACCATAGGAATCAAATGTGATTTAATCTCCATTGTTTCCTACCTTTTGGTCCACTTGAGCCTTCAATCTACCTGATCCTTTTATTTCATGACCTATATCAAAAAAATGGACGGCTTAGACAGAACACATATATTGTGGTGGGCCCCATAGAGCCCTTATAGGACTGTTAATTTATAATGAAGGAAAAGCAATGCAGCAATTATTTAGCTACGGATTAAAGCCGTAGCATATACCTACGGTTTTTATTCGTAACTAAATACGATGATCCGTAGCTTTTCTCATTTTTTTGGTGGCCATCCCATTAAAACTGCATGGCAAAACCGATAACGTCATTTCAAGATCTGCCACGAACATGCTTTGATACCAACATGTTAAGGGCCTGTTTAACATACAACACACGAAAGGAATAAAAAAAAGAAGAAAAAAAAAATGTCAAGGACCTACTTCGATATTAATTTTTTTTCCCTAAAAAGAATTTTAGAGAAAGAAATGAGACAATTACCCTTTCCTAAGAAGCTTCTTCCCTCACATATAAGGATGTGTTTTGACAATTTTAAGCCAAAAGGAACTTAATTTTAAGGCAATAGGTTGAAAAAAGAAATAAATAACATACCTTATCTGTGAGGACAGTGAGACCTTCCTTCAAGTCAAAGTGGAACCAGTCATGGTACATCACTCAGCAGCAGATTCGGCATAGGACTAAAGATTACATAAACTTAGAAGTCCAAGTCTAAATGTATAATAGAGTTTGGGAAAAGATTCGGCAAAGAGCTGGGTCATATCTTATCGGAGCTAAAGTGTAGTTTGTTGGGCCGCTTTCAGTCACTTCTCTTTACTCTATACCAAGCAAACCATTCCCAATCTCAAGTTCTATGCAAACTAGTTCTATAGTCAAGCTCATCATTATCAAAGAGAGTAACCTTCAGGTTATCATTCCAAATTGGCATATTTAAAGCAGCAGTTAAGTTTCGCCCAACCATTCAGTGGATCACAGAACTCACAAATGCTAATAGAGATTAGAAAAAGACAAGTTAATCCAATGTTTCATAACTCTGGTGATATTAAAACATCAATTTAGCATTCCACTATCACAATAGAAAATGCATCACACAATCCTAGTCACCTAAAGTGTTAAGTCTATCATCGCCTTTAGCCTGTGTAAATTTTTGCATAACTAAGGAACGCACATGTTTCAAATGACTAAGGAGCATGCATGTTCATTTCATCTCCATCATAATCAGCATTGTATGGAACTTGGAAGCACCCACCAAATGATTCTATTACATGGTTAATCAGAAGCTCTATAATACTAATACACTAATCAACTTTTGTACTTGTAAAACAAAATGATTGATTGTTGATTATAAGGTTTTACCAAAAATGTTGAACCATGGATTATATGTATTAAAGTACTAGGTTTAACAGATGGGAATCTAGTGGTATGTAAGCTAGCAAGGTTGACCCAGTTATGTTGTATATGGTTGAAATGGCTATTTTATACTTGAAGATAGTTACTCTCATATGCCATCTATCACTTGCAACTGCAACTGCAGCTATGGCATAATTTTGAGACTTGATTCGGTTGAAATCAAACAGATGTTAGGTCTAGGAAGGGATAATAAAAAGTAGGATTGATACAAGTTTAGAATGACCCAATCAGTTGCATCTTAAATTTCAAACAGTGACTAAAAATAGGTCACAACAATTCTAACACGAGATGTATATTTAGTGATTAAAAACTAAATTCAGAAAGAAAGTTTCAGCTCCAAAATTATGAACAATATCTAGCAACTATTGAACAGTTTCTAGCAGTTAAATTTAACTTCTTGATAGTGAGTCTAGATCATATGAGATTCAAAAATTACACCGAGGAGAGAATATCTTCAAAACAGAGGAGAAATAGGTTTAAACCCTCTAAAATACCCAGATGTTCCACGTGTTTTATTTTATACTTAAAGGAAAAATATCAATTTTATTCTCCGTAATCACTAACCAGTCCATATGGTTGACTAAACACCCTTTATACTACAAAATAAATCCCAAAACACATCTCTAAAGGTAGCTTATTCCCAGCCCTGTAACTCCCACAACTAAGACTTCTGTGAGATATTAGGGAAGATTAAAAAAAAAAAAAAAACTAAATTCAAATTTTAGTACCAGGCATTGGCTGATTTAAGCCTAAGTATTGTAAAAACTCCTACCATTAATTAAAATTAAAACTAAACTAAAAGCAGGTTGTTCTGCTTCATTCCTAATAAATAAGAGTTACGACCCACTCATTTTTTGTTATTGGAATCTTTGGTCAAACAAAACCCACATCTTATCCATACACGACTTTGACAACTATCAATGAGATGTTGAAAACTACATAACATATTCACGAAAATATCATTATTTATTGTTAGTAGTTAATTTTCTACAACCTTATCATCATGATTTATAATAAACATTAAAAAAAATTATTCTTAACAAGATTCTTAGGTGATATCTTGAGAAAGCTTCAAAATCTGAAAAATACCCAGAGAAACTTCTGAATTGAAAAATTACCATAAGATTTATTGCTATGCTCCATACATGCTTCCGATGATGACAACATAGTGTTAGTTTCTTTTTAGGCTTCCAAGGAAATCCCATGAGTTTTCTCCTCTTAGCTGCTTGAACTGCTGAACGTGTCATCTTGAATAGCCAAATCTAGCCCTCGTTGTCGTTGCTGTTTGAACCAATTGCTGGTGTGGTTTTACAACTGTTTTTGACCCACTTTGGATACCAATTTCCTCTCTGACTGAGTCTTTGACCTCACTATCAAAACAAGCCATGTCTAACACTCAACCTTAAACCTTTCTCTCTCATTTGCATCATAAACTTTAGAATGGCTACTCGTCAACGTCCTCTAAGCGTTAAAGATACGTAGTTGGAAGAATCTGCTTTGAGTTAGAGTGGCCTTGGGTAGTTTAGTCTTAACTCCTACAACAATGCATACCAAGCCCATAGATGTAGGAATGGAACAAGCATGCAGAACTTCTACACACCAGTAGTCTAAATATAAAAGATGAATCATAGATAAGACAATACATCTTGGTCAGACAAATTGTTCCAGAAAACAAAGTTAGCATGGGAAAATGATATATATAGTGTTCACAATGATATGCACCAAATTAAATCATTTAATCATCGGCAATCATGGTAGAGAACTTTCCAATGCTTAGTAGAAAAGGTTGAACAATATAGAATTGGAATATATATATACACATTCAAGTCATCAACTTAGATATTATGATTTATGAAATATGCTAGTACTTGTCTTTTGATTGATCCAGACAAGTTGAAAGTTCCTGATAACTTGTTGTTTTTGGTCAATGATAGCATGACAGTACTAATTAAGCAGTAATTTGTCATGTAGATTGTTGTTGTATAGAAAAAGTTTTGTAATTTTTGTAGCTTTCTTATGTTATTGTATCCGATCTTGAATCTATGATTGATTTTTCAGCAAATTTTGTATTTTTATTATGTTATTGTTTCTAATATTCAATGTAGAGATATTGATGCGTTGATCTTTGCCTGTCATCACGGCATGTTGATCTTTGCTATTTTTCCTTTTATATTTAATTTATTTTTGGGCATATAATAAACGACTTATTATTATTCATTTATTTTTTATTTCCAGTAGGAATTTCTTTTAGTCGTTTATAAATTATAATTGATTTTTTAATCGGAAAATAATGGCTTAATATATTAGTAAGCTCAACTTCAAGAATATACATTAATTGGTGATTTTAAGCTCAACTTTGAGAATATACATTGATTGGTGATTTTCTTTCTAATTTCTATTTTCCACATGCAAGTATGTGACTCACCTGATGGATTGATTGGCTTTGATATGAGTTACATCGTAATCATTGAAGGAGAGAATGTAACCAACTCATGGGCCCACCAATTAAGAAAATCAAAGAAGATCTCATGATAATCATGAAAAGGGTATAGTTTCTTTCAGTTTCTGCGTACTAGCATTACTTGCTGGATCATTAGATGGAGGTCATAAGGGATAATAAAATTAAGCCTACTGTAACAGATAAAAGAGCATAATAGATAAAAGAATACTAAAAGGTGATTACGAACGTGTGGACATGCATGCGTGCGTTTGTGTGGCATCTAATTAAATATGAATGCAGTCTAAAGGACCTCACTGGTCACAATAAACCGAAAAGATGTTCTTCTTTTACCCTAAAACAAATATAAGATTGATCCGAAACTTCTTTGTCCCAATAAGGATTCAATGATAGACGTTCAATCCCCTATTGCGTTTTTGTGTGATCTACTGGATATTTGGATTTGTATTATTTTTGGTCTCATGCCTTATAACGAGCTCTCAAAATAGAAGGACGGTTTGGATATAAAATATACCTCATGGTTGGGCCACAGAACTCGGTGACGTCAACACACCAACCAGGTGGGTGGTGTGTGGTACACCCGCCAAAGAGTAATTTCCAACTGTATGACCCATATAGGGCCTATTAACCTTTGGATGCCCATTCGCTTTTTACCTCCCAAGAATAAGGCCCAGCTGTACGGCCCCATTTCTCAGGTCGAAAATGCCCCTGCTTTTTCAGCTTTTTAGCTGGGGTTAACCTTCTGCTACGGATTATAATCGTAGCTATAGCATTACCCATAACTCGCCAATTGCAATAGGGTGGACAGCGAGTCAATGTCCCACTCACCCGGTCGACCCCGACTCGCTGTTCCACCTTTGTACTTTTTTTTTTTTACAAGGATAAATTTTTCTTACCTATATTTTTCTCTAATACGTATTTATATAAATATGTATATAAAAAAAAATTTTCTCTTTTTTTATTTATTTCGTTCTTTATTCATTTAATAAACATATCTCTTAAACCAGAATGAGTTACTTGATGTACCATATAGGATTTGGGGGTAGGAGATGGTACTTTAGCTAACCAACCTACTTATTTTCCAAGATTCCATCAGGTCGATGGTTGAAAATTCATTTTATTCACTTCGTGGCCAATTTCAATCAATTCGTGATCAATTTCATTCATTTCATTTCACAGTCAATTCTCATCATTTTCACGGCCAATTCGCTTCACTTCACGATTAATTCCATTCATTTAATGGTCAATTCACTTCACTTCATGGTCAATTCTATGCACTTCACGGTCAATTCCCTTCACTTCACGGTCAATACACTTCATTTCACGGTTATTTCCATGCATTTCACGGTCATTCTTGGCGATTCGGTATTGATTCACGGTCATTTCTACGCATTTCAAATTCAATTCGCTTCACTTCACGGTCATTTTCATGCATTCCACGGTCATTCCTGGTGATTCTGTGTTGATTCACAGTCATTTCCATGCATTCCACGGTCAATTCCCTTCACTTCACGGTCATTTCCATGCATTTCATGGTCATTCCCGGCAATTCCGTGTTGATTCACGGTCATTTCCACGCATTTCACGGTCAATTCGTGTCATGCCCCAAACTTGGAAACCAGGCTCATAAAATTCTCGATCACCGAATCCGGCGCCGACAGCCTCCATAGAACCCCATTCTCGGCTCCTAGCGCCCATTCGCCAGGTTCCGATCCTGGGATGCTACGAGGAGGATTTTCACCGTCAGTTTGATTCGTAATAAGCATAACCCACAAACAACAACGAAGAACTCCATTACATTTCCACTATGATCAAAAACTTTACAAGTACAATGAGCATAAAAAGAAAATACAATGGTAAAGAACAAAAACTTCCAAATGATCTGCAAAGTGATCCTGCCTCAGCGTTGCTGCGATCCAACGTCACCTGCACGCAACGGTCGTGCATAAGCTTATAGAAAGCTTAAAGGGTGATGAAAGTGTATGCGCAAGGTAGTAATATGAACATGCAATATCAGAGTAATACGTAATATACTGATGGATCCATGAAAACCATAAGCCATACTAAGACTATGCGATGCAAAGCATGAATGATGTCGGCCATACTAGGGCTATGCGATGCAAGATGCAAATCAAGCATACAATCCTCATCTAAGTCCACATATCAATACAGCTCAACTCTGAGATATCACCGGGGTCTAGTACACTCTAAACTAGATCGCCGCCACATCGCGCGTAATAAGGTAAGTGGAAGAGACCTCACTATCCGTCGGCCAATATCAGGCTCGACTCGTCGATAGCGGACCCATTCCTCGAGCTGGTCAAACTCAGCCTAACATTGTCCCCTACTCTCGGGTGGATAAGGCCGCACCTCCTTCCAACCGACCACAACACAATGGAGAGCGCAACCATCTGGTAATCGGCACTTAATGCTCATTAACCACTCGGTCTAGACGTTGGAGCAACCTCTTGGTACCATAAGGGTTTAAGGACTTTCACCCAGGGATATCTATAGCATCTCATGTAGAACAAGATTTTCGGTATCCAATCCTGTCAACCATGATACGCCTGTGGAGGGTACGGCCCCGATGTCGCTAGGGCGTACAATAACCATGTCACACAAATGTGAGATGCATGAATCACACTATCCAGTCATGCAACAAATCCTGCGCATATCGTGCGCTCATGTAGGGCAACACCGCCTAACCGGGAGCCCATAAACAACCTGCCCGAAAGCATATGCTATGATCAGTCACCTCTCATATCAAGCATACATATGGTGCGTATGATCTTGAGTCATGGAACTATACTAAACATGTAATAAAGTAATGAGATATCCTTACAATGCAGATGGGCCTAGACGGCCTATACATAACAAGTACGGGCCTAATAATGAGCCCTAAGGAGACTCGTAATGTGGACATCCAACCACATTACACTCGCAATGTGGACATCAAACCAACATTGCTCCCAAGGCACGATTGTCGTAAACATCGTTACATAATCGGTGTTGCGGTCACACATTGCAATGGACCTTAGGTACTTCCCATTGGGCCTTAAATACATCAAATGGGCCATGTCATATGGACCTTTTATTCATCAAATGGGTCACATAAATGGACCGCACCAATGGTCCTTGGAATACATCAAATGGGTCCAATCTCACGGGCCTTATAATATGTTAAGGTGGGGTCCACTCGGACTATATATCTGGCCCATTCTTTAACTCATTTCATAAAATGAGCTTTTAAGATGGTTAGACGGATTGGATGCAACCCATGCATCATGGTGGGGCCCACAAGGCCCACCATCAGGTATATTACATAATATAATATTATACACACACACACACACACATGTACAACCCCACACATACACACACCCACACGCATGCACACATGCATACGCACCACAGCGGGCCCCACCATCCGTTGGACGGTGGGTGCAAAACACATGTATCATGGAGGGTACCACCGTCCAGGCGGACGGTGGAAACAAACACATACATCACTGTGGGTCCCATATGGGGCCCACCGTAAAGTTTATTTGAAATCCAACCCGCTGATAAGGTTGCACAACCCTGGATGAAAGGGGAAAACAAATTTCATCTTGATCCAAAACTTCTGCGGCTCACAAAAGGAGTTTCAATGGCAGAGGTTCAATCTCACTGTTTCGTGTGGTGTGGGCCACCTGAGCATTGGATAGAGTTGAAACTTGGAGGGGGGCCCACCTCATGAACAGTTTAGATAGCATATAATCATCAGGGTGGGGCCCACGGCGGGAGCCGTGGGTGGCTGCCCCACCGTTCGTCCGCCTTCTGCACGCAGCAACGTGCTGCTGCTGCAGTTTGTCAGAGGCAGAGGCGCTGCCCCTCATTGCTTTGTTTTTTTTTTTTTTTTGAAAAATCACTGATTTGAGAATTTTTAAGTGTGGGGCCCACATCGCATAAATCCACTCCGTCCACTAGCTTCCCTGGCTCGAAACAAGCCCAACGAGTCCGCTATTGAACCCATTTAGGTCTATAGAAAAGTAAAAATTAATTTAAATGGTGAGAGTCATTGTTTTGAGAGGTATGGCCCGCCCAATGATCGGATTAGCTTCATTTTTCGGCTCAACGCCTAAAATGAACTTGGGAAAAGAATGGGCAGCGTGGATTGAATACATACATCAAGGTAGGGCCTACGCCAATGGTCCACCCCCAAAGCTTGAACAAAGCTTATATTTGTGTTTTCCTTTATACAGGGACGTCTAGCGTCCCAGATGCTGGACGGTCTGGCCGTTGCAAGAAGGTGCGTGGAGGTGGGCCTTGTTTAGGTGGGCCATCACATGGCTACCCATACGCATACAAGGTGGGCCCCATCTATAAATGGATTGGATCCAATACATGCATCCTAGTGGGGTCCAACCAAGTCGGCCGCACAACCAAATTAATATCTCATAAAATAAAATAAAATAAAAATGAAATAAAAGGGAGAGAGAGAGATGGAGAGTGGGACACGCGTGTGATGGAGGGCTCCGCCACTATGAGCCCTCTCTTGAAGAAATTATACAATCAAATGGGTCCCTTTACACATGGGACCACCTAGATTGAAAATCAACGGTGGGGATCCTTTCCCCACCAATATGGACGGTTTAGATGACCTTCCTAATGCAATAAAATAAATATCATGATGGGGTTCATGGAGAATGGCCCCATTATGGATGATCATGATGATCAAAGTGGTCCATCGGCCGCAACTCAGGGTCCCAAGTGAGATCTAAACCATTGATCGGTTGGCCTCACTTGGCCCATCTTAAAAATATGAAAAAATACTAACATCAAGCACCCACCGTCCGATCTTCTTGCTCTTATGGGCTCCTTAACACCTTAGCTTCAATCATAATGGAGGAGATGAGAAATTGATGGCTAGGATGAGAGATCTTGGGATGGAGAGGTGGGCCACACTTAGAGTTTTTGGAAGAGAGGGAGAGGCTCATACGTATGGAGGGTTTTTGGTTGCTTGGAGTGGATTTTGAAAATGAGAAAGAGAGAGAGAGTTGTAAAGGGAGAGAGAGATGGGTGATGGATGGATGGAGTGATAGATGTGTGTAAGAACTTTTTGACTTTTGTGGCCTTTTGTGTAAGAAAGGCATGGGTTTGTAAGAGAATTTTTTACTTTTGAGGCTTGCTTGGAAAAAAGGTGAAATGTGATGTGTACTTGACATGTGATGGATTGATGGATTGATTGATTGATGTGACACCTCGTAGAGATTCTCTTGGGTTTCGCAACGTGCGATGTTTTCCTCGCACCGAACGCTGGCCCACATCTCTTGACCAGGGTATCGCCTCGGGCAAGTCGCGGCATCGGAACCGCAGCGATGGTGCGGTCGCTATGGTAATGGTCTTGGGTTGAGTCGATACAGGTTGACGGGATTCGAATCAGAGTCGCACGTAAATATCGGTTAATGGTCGAAGGTTTTCGGAATTCGACCGATAAGACCGCGGAAGTCTACGAAACGGTACGGTATAGGATACGGGTCTTACAATTCTCTTTACTTCGCGGTCATTTCCATGCATTTTAGGGCCAATTCGCTTCACTTTAAGGTCATTTCCATGCATTTCACGGTCATTCCCAACGATTTCGTGTTGATTTACGGTCATTCTCATGCATTTCATGGTCAATTCTCTTCACTTCACGGTCAATTCCCTTTACTTCACGGTCAATTTACTTCACTTCACGGTCATTTCCAAGCATTTCATGATCATTCCCGGCGATTCCGTGTTGATTCACGATCATTTTCACGCATTTCACGGTCATTTCCCTTCACTTCACGGTCATTTCCCGCGATTCCGTGTTGATTCATAGTCATTTCCACGCATTTCACAGTCAATTCCCTTCACTTCACGGTCATTTCCATGCATCGTTGAGAATGACCCTGAAATGCATTGAATGATCGTGAAGTAAAGGGAATTGACCGTGAAAATGCGTGGAAATGACCATGAATCAACATGGAATCATTGGGAATGACCGTAAATGCATGGAAATGACCGTGAAGTGAAGGGAATTGACTGTGAATTCCGTGGAAATGACCGTGAATCAACATGGAATCGTCGTGAATGACCGTGAAATGCATGACAATGACCGTGAAGTGAAGGGAATTGACCGTGAAATGCGTGGAAATGACCACGAATCAACACGGAATCGCGGGGAATAACCGTGAAATGCATGAAAATGACCGTGAAGTGAAGGGAATTGACTGTGAAGTGCATGGAAATGACCGTGAATGAACACGGAATCGTCGAGAATGACAGTGAAATGCATGGAAATGACCGTGAAGTGAAGCGAAGCGAATTGGCCATGAAATGCGTGAAAATTATTGTGAAGTGAAGGAATTGACTGTGAAATACGTGGAAATGACCATGAATCAACACAGAATCGTCGGTAATGACCGTGAAGTGAAGCGAATTGACCGTGAAATGCGTGGAAATGACCGTAAAGTGAAGGGAATTGACCATGAAATGTGTGGAAATGACCGTGAATCAACATGTGGAAATGACTGTGAAGTGAAGGGAATTGACCATGAAATGCGTGGAAATGACCGTGAATCAACACGGAATGCCCCTACTATACTGGAGGATGGAAATGCATGGACCGTGAAATGCATGGAAATGACAGTGAAGTGAAGTGAATTAACCGTGAAATGCGTGGAAATGACCGTGAAGTAAAGGGAATTGACTGTGAATCAACACGGAATCGATGAAAATGATCGTGAAATGCATGGAAATGACCGTGAAGTGAAGGGAATTGACCATGAAATGCATGGAAATGACCGTGAATCAACACAAAATCGACGAGAATGACCGTGAAATGCATGGAAATGACCGTGAAGTGAAACGAATTGACCGTGAAGTGAACGGAATTGACCATGAAATGCATGGAAATGATCGTGAATCAACACAGAATCGCGCGAGAATGACTGTGAAATGCATGAAAATGACCATGAAGTGAAGCGAATTGACCATGAAATGCGTAGAAATGACTGTGAAGTGAAGGGAATTGACCGTGAAATGCATGGAAATGACTGTAAATCAACATGAAATCGCCGAGAATGACCGTGAAGTGAAACGAATTGACCGTGAAATGCGTGGAAATGACGGTGAATTAACATGGAATCGTCAGGAATGACCGTGAAATGCATGGAAATGATCGTGAAGTGAAGCGAATTAACCATGAAATGCGTAAAAATGACCATGAATCAACACGGAATCGCCGGGAATGACTGTGAAATGAAGCGACTTAATCGTGAAGTGAAGGGAATTGACATGAAATGCATGAAAATAACTGTGAATCTACACGTAATCGCGGGGAATGATAGTGAAATGCATGGAAATGACCGTGAAATGAAGCGAATTGGCCGTGAAATGCGTGGAAATGACCGTTAAGTGAAGGGAATTAACCGTGTAATGCGTAGAAATGACCGTGAATCAACACGGAATTGACGGGAATGACCGTGAAATGCATGTAAATGACCATGAAGTGAAGCGAATTGACCGTGAAATGCGTGGAAATGACTGTGAAGTGAAGGGAATTGACCGTGAAATGCATGGAAATGACCGTGAATGAACACGGAATCAACGGTAATGACTGTGAATGCATGAAAATGACCATGAAGTGAAGGGAATTGACCATGAAATGCATGAAATTGATCGTGAAGTGAAGCGAATTGATCGTAAAATGAATGGAATTGATTGTGAAGTGAAGCGAATTGACCGTGAAAGTGAAGGAAATTGACCATGAAATGCATGAAATTGAACATGAAATGAAATGAATGAAATTGACCACGAACTGATTGAAATTGGCCACGAAGGGAATGAAATGAATTTTCGACCATCGACCTAATGAAATCTTGAAAAATAAGTAAGTTGGTTAGCTAAAGTAACATCTCCTATTTCAAATCCTATATGGTACATCAAGTAACTCATTTTGGTTTAAGATATATGTTTATTAAATGAATAAAGAACGAAGCGAATAAAAAGAGAGAAAAATATGTATTAGAGAAAAATGTATTTATATAAATATGTATTAGAGAAAAATGTAGAAGAGAAAAAGTTTTCCTTATAAAAAAAAAAGTACAAAATTGGAACAGTGAGTTGGGGTCGACCGGGTCAATGGGACAGTAAGACCAGGTCAAGCTGGTTTTTTATTTTTCTCTATTGTAATCCTATCCTTGTTTATGGGTCCCATTATGATGTATGTGTTATATCTAAACTGTCTACCTATTTGGCAAACTCGTATTAAGACTTGAGATGAAAAATAAGTCAGATTTAGCTATCAATTAGACCATATCAGAAAAGGCAGTGAAGGATTGAATGTCTACCATTGAAATCCTTTCATGGGTCACAGAAGTTTTTGATTATTATGAAATTTGTTTTTCCTCTTCATTAAGGTATTTGTGAACTTATGAATAGATTGGATGGAAAATATATGTTACGGTGGGCCCTAGAAAATTTTCAGCGGTGAAAATCAATTTTCCCGCTGATCGTTGCAGTGTGGTCCAGTCGATCTTTGGGTATGATTATTTTTTTTAATAATGCTTCAAAATGATTTCGAAATATGGATGAACGTTGTGGATATAATAAATACGTAACTGTAGAGCCATGTAGCTTTGACATCTTTTGAACCGTTCGTACAACTCAAGAGTTCGGGAAGCGTAAGCGCTCGTCTTCGAACACCAGGCGATCCGCACAGGAAGGAAAGCAGGGGCATTTTCAACCTGAGGAATGGGGCCGCACAGCTGGGGATTATTCTCGAAGGGTCAAAAGCAAGTATGCTTACAAAGATTGTGGGCATATACTGGTCGTGCAGTTGAAAATTTCTCCCCGCCAAATCCGCTATTCTTCTGGCAGGCAATCGGCGACGCGGATTTCCTGCGAAGATGCTTAGGTAGGACCATCGTTATATTTTTCAAAAATCCATTCCGTCCATCAGTTTTTCCCGATGATTTTAGGTTACGGGACCGAAAATCAGTTGTATCCAAAAACTCAAGTTGGCCATACGAAAGGAAAGAGTGACGATTTAACGACCACCGTTGAAATATTTATATGGATACAAAATTTTCTTATTAGGCTAATGCTAATGCCTTTTTATATTTTCCCCACATCCCAGTGGTAATCACCTTATAAACGGTTTTGATGACATATAAACATCACGATGGAGCCCAGGAACGTTTCAACGGTAGGCAGCTTTTTACCTTTTATCCCTTTCGTACGACCGCCTTGAGTTTTGGATTCAACTAAAATTTCGCATTATATATCTAAAAAATGATATGAAAAAACGGATGAACGGATTTGATTTCTCACAAACATCACGGTGAGCCCCACTTAAGCATCCCAGCCGAGGAATTCCGTAAGTCTTTAGCAGTAAATCCGCGTCGCACCGAATCAGGTAACCTTTTTTAAGGGCCGGTTTGATTTTCTAATTACATAAGTAATTCAAGGTAAATGGTCCCGTATAAATTTCCAAGGTGATGTTGACCGCCGCCTTTCATTTATATCACTCGTCACATCACCCGAGGAGAAAATTGTTAACTCTTAGGGTCGACCATGATGTGTGTGTCTCATCCACACTGTCCATCCTTTAGCCAACTCATTTTACGACATAAATAAAAAATGAGGCAAATCCAAAGTTCAAGTGGACCACAACAATGGAAAAAAGTAAAATTGAACTCCTACCATTGAAAGCTTCCTGAGGACCTCAAAAGTTTTGGATCAAATTGATATTTTTGTTTCCCCTTTATCTATGGTTGTGTGACCTTATGGACAGGTTGGAGACAAATAAACATCAATGTGGCCTCTGAGGAGAAAACAACTTTCAACAGTTGACATCTTAATTATCATTGTTCCCTTAAGGTGTGGTCCATTTGAGCTTTTGATTTTCCTCTTTTTTGGCTTCGTGCCTTAAAGTGTATTTTTAAAAAGGATGGATGGTGTGGATAACTCACATATATTATGGTGGGCCTACATGTTAAAATCAGTAATAAAAGGTGTTATATGGGCCGCTTTTCGAAATGTAATACCCAACGAATTTCAAACAGGTGGCGTACTTATTTGCCTGTATTTACCCGTATTTACCCTGGAAATGAAAATCCAAACAGCCCATTATAGAAAAATTGGATTGCATTCCAACAAACTTACTAGCGCCTCTCTTCTAAGTACGTTTTACCGCCACGCCTGAATCTCCATCTTTTAATCAGGTGAGTAACCTAACCTTCTTCCTGTGCACATGGAAGAGCCGCTCATCAACCACCACCCTCCGCCGCAACCTATCACCAAAAACCCCACTCCAATCACCTACCTACCGCCCACCCTCTCCGAAATCGTCTTCGCAATATTCGCAATCTCGTTAATGGTATTACTGTCGTTGTTAGTCTATCTAGTTACCCCGGGGATCAATACATTGTCTTCATACACCGTCTCCTCAGCCACCGTCTATCCCTTCGACATCTCCTCGTCGCGATTGACCTCCTCCTGGAATATCTCGATCTATATTAAGAACTATCACCAGCGGAGAAAAATCCACTATGACCGTGTCGGGTTATCCATATACTATGGGTCCCACCTCCTATCACAGGTCTCCATCCATCCCTTCTACGTGCACCGGTCAGGGCATATGACTCTCCACTCCCGCCTCATGAACCACACGGAGAGCTTGGATGTGGGTGCCGCCGAGTCCATGGTCAGAGACCGGCTATTACGCGGGGCCGTGGATTTCTGACTTGAATTGCTTGCTCGGGCAAAGTATTTCGATTTCTTTTGGCATGCGTTCAATATTTCCTGTGAGAACGTGACAGTTGGATTCACGGATACGGATGACGCGGGCCCGGGCGTTATGTTGGGCCCACCTCGGAAGTGCAATCTCTTTGTGGATGAAAAGCTTAAGTAACGGCAATGAATGTATATCTCTTCTCCTTTCTTTTCTTTTTCTTTCAAGTCTTAGAAGGATTACCACATTACCCATAAACAGATTACCACTTAAAAGCCAAACGGAATAGGCGAATAGCATGTAGATTAGGTGTAATGTGTTTACAACTAAAAACTTTATAGGCATCCAAACGACCCCTTATCCAAATTTCTATGTATCCAGGGCTGTTAATGGGCTGGCCCAGCCGATCAGGTTTTGGGCTTCCCACAAGTTTAACTTCAAGCCTGAAACGACTTCATAGAACTGATCACCATACTGAGCGCGTGCACCATATTTGGATATGCATCGCAAAAAATATAGTATCGCTTGTGAACTGAAGATAAGTAATTTGGGCACTGTTCCTATCAACCTTGAACCCACTAATAAGGCTCAACTGCTTCTTTTTTATCAACGTTCTGCCAGTGTTTTCAATAGCGAATAGCGTGTAGCATAGCATTCTCCCCTTTGAAGCATGAGGCGTAAGTTACATAGTGTGTGGCTTAGAATAAGCTACACACTACTTCTAGATTTTTAATGAAGGTTGCACAATTTCATGATATTCTACATTAAATTAGACTTATTAGTAATGAAAAATTGACAAAATTTCATGATATTTGGTGCAACCAAGCATAACCTAAAGTAATAAGAAAGCGTAATGATTAAGTATTAAGATAAAGAAGACCAATGGAACTGATTTTATAGTGCGTACAATTTTTACTAGAAGCATTGGAAAGATAAACTAAAATGATTGATTGTTGATTATAAGGTTTTACCAAAAAATGTTGAACCATGGATTATATGTATTAAAGTTTTAGGTTTAACAGATGGGAATCTAGTGGTATGTAAGCTAGCAGGGTTGATCCAGTTATGTTGTATATGGTTGAAATGACTATTTTAGACTTGAAGAAAGTTACTTCTCATATGCCATCTATCACTTGCAACTGCAACTGCAGCTATGGCATCATTTCAGGACTTGATTAGGTTGAAATCAAACAAATGTTAGGTCTAGGAAGGGTAGATAAAAAGTAGGATTGATCCAAGTTTAGAAGGACCCAATCAGTTGCATCTTAAATTCCAAACAGTGATTAAAAATAGGCCACAACAATTCTAACACAAGATGTATATTCACTGATTAAAAACTAAAATCAGAAAGAAAGTTCTAGCTCCAAAATTATGAACAATATCCGGCAACTATTGAACAGTTTCTAGCAGTTAAAATTAACTTCTTGATAGCGATTCTAGATCATGTGAGATTCAAAAATTACACCGAGGAGAGAATAGGTTTAAACCCTCTAAAATACCCAAATGTACCACGTATTTTATTTTCTACTTAAAGGAAAAATATCAATTTTATTCTCCGTAACCAGTAACTAGTCCATATGGCTGACTATCCACCTTTTATGCTACAAAATAAACCCAAAAACACAACTCTAAGGGTAGTTTATTCTCAGCCCTTGTAACTCCCATAACTAAGACTTCTATGAGATAATAGGGGGAAAAAAAAAAACTAAACTCAAATTTTAGTATCAGGCATTAGCTGATTTAAGCCTAAGCATTGTAAAGACTCCTACCATTAGCTAAAATTAAAACTAAACTAAAAATGTTTGGTCCATGTTTGAAACAGTAGGAAGGCTCAAAGGATTCCAAAAGCAGGTTGTTCTGCTTCATTCCTAATAAATAGGAGTTACAACCCACTCATTTTTTCCTATTGGAATCTTTGGTCAAACAAAACCCACACATGTTATCCATACACGACTTCGACAATTATCAGTGAGATGTTGAAAATCCCAGAACATATTCACGAAAATATCATTATTTATCGTTAGTAGTTAATTTTCTACAACTTTATCATCATGATTTATAATAAATATTTAAAATTTTATTTTTAGCAAGATTCTTAGGTGAATCTTGAGAAAGCTTCAAAATCTGAAAATCCCCTGAGAAATTTCTGAACTGAAAAATTACCGTGAATGAGATTTATTGCTATGGTCCATACATGCTTCTGATGACGACAACATGGTGTTAGTTTCTTTTTAGGCTTCCAAAGAAATCCCATGAGTCTTCTCCTCCTAGCTGCTTGAACTCCTGAACCTGTTATCTTGAATAGCCAAATCCAGCCCTTTTTGCTGTTGCTGTTGGAACCAACTGCTGGTCTGGTTTTACAACTGTTTTTGGCCCACTTTGGATACCAGTTTCCTCTTTGACTGAGTCTTTGACCTCACTATCAAAACAAGCCCTGTCTAACACTCAGCCTCAAACCTTTCTCTCTCATTTGCATCATAAACCTTTAAAATGGCTACTCATCAATGTTCTCTTAGCGTTAAAGATACATAGTTGGAAGAATCTGCTTCCAGTTAGAGTGGCCTTGAGTAGTTTAGTCTCAACTCCTATAACAATGCATACAAAGCCCACAGACGTAGGAATGGAACAAGCATACAGAACTTCTACACACTAGTAGTCTGGAAGGAGAGGAACGAACGATGCTTCAATGACTCTACGTCCACGGCCAGATCAGTGGGGTCTTTAGCTAAAAATCTTATTGTAGAATGGGTGTCAAATGTTTTGTGTATCAAAGATTATGATCTTTCTTTTTTAGGTTCCTAGTTTCTCCTTTCGACTGCTAGCTCAGCAGTCCCCTCTGTTTCGCTCTTTCTTTTTTAATGCATCAGTTACTTTAAAAAAAAAAAAAATACCAAAGATGAATCACAAACAAGACAATACATCTTTTTCAGACAAATTGTTCCACAAAACAAAGTTAGCATGGGAAAATAAATATATAGTATTCACAAAGATATGCACAAAAATAAATCATTTAATCATTTGCAATCACGGTAGAGAACTTGTTAGTGCTTAGTAGAAAAGGTTGAACAGTATAGAATTGGAGTATATATTCAAGTCATCAACTTAGATATTATGATTTATGAAATATGCAAGTACTTGTCTTTTGATTGACCCAGACAAATTGAAACTTCCCGATGACTTGTGGTTTGTGGTCAATGATAGCATGACAGTACCAATTGAAAACAAATTGTTTTACAAAACAAAGTTAACATGGGAAAATAAATATATAATATTCACAAAGATATACACAAAATAAATCATTTAATCATTGGCAATCAAGGTAGAGAACTTGCCAATGCTTAGTAGAAAAGGTTGAACAATATAGAATTGGAATATATATATATATATATATATATATATATATGTAAGTAATCAACTTAGATATTATGATTTATGAAATATGCTAGTACTTGTCTTTTGATTGATCCAGACAGGTTGAAAGTTCCTGATGACTAGTTGTTTGTGGTCAATGATAGCATGACAGTACTAATTAAGCAGTAATTTGTCATGTGGATTGTTCTTTTATAGATAAAGTTTTGTAATTTTTGTAGCTTTCTTATGTTATTGTATCTGATCTTGTATCTATGATTGATTTTTCAACAATTTTTGTATTTTTATTATGTTATTGTCTTTAATATTCAATGTATGGATGGTTTTTTAGCAGTTTTTTTTAATAGTTCCTTTTGTTGTTTTTAGATATGTGTTAGAGATATTGATGTGATGATCTTCGCTTGCCATCGTGGCATGTTGATCTTTGCTATTTATTCTTTTATATTTAATCTATTTTTGGGCGTATAATAAACGATCTATTATTATTCATTTATTTTCTGTTACTAGTAGGAATTTCTTTTAGTTGTTTATAAATTATAATTGATTTTTAATTGGCAATTAATGGCTCAATATATTAGTAAGATCAACTTCAAGAATATACATTGATCGGTGATTTTAAGGTCAACTTTGAGAATATACATCGATTAGTGATTTTCTTTCTAATTTCTATTTTCCTCATGCAAGTGTGACTCACCTGATGGATTAATTGGCTTTGATATGAGTTACATCATAATCATTTAAGGAGAGAATGTAACTAACTCATGGGCCCACCCATTAAGAAAATTAAAGAAGATCATCTGTCATGATAATCATGGAAAGGGAATGGTTTCTTTCATTTTCTGCATACTGGCATTACTTGCTAGATCATTAGATGAAGGTCATCACGGACAAAAAATTAAGCCTACTGTAATAGATAAAAAGTAAAAGGTGAATACAAACATGCATGCATGTGTTTGTGTAGCATCTAATTGAATATGAATGCAATCAAAGACGGGGAAGTAAAGGACTTCACTAGTCACAATAATTTGAAAAGATGTTCTTCTTTGACCTAAACAAATATCAGATTGATCCAAAACTTCTTTGACCCCAAGAAGGATTCAATGATAGAAGGACCCCATTGCTTTCTTGTGTGTGGTCTACTTGATATTTGGATCTATCTTATGACGAGCTCTCAAAATGGAAGGATTGTTTGGATATAACACATACCCTATGGTTGGGTTCACTAAACTTGGTGACGTCAATACACCAGTTAATAGGTGGTGTGTGGTACACCAGCCAATCCACTATCCTTTCTGGTGGAAGCGGATTGGCTGGTGTACCACGCACCAGCTATGTAGCTAGTGTGGGTACGTGTCGTGCGAAGATGAGCCCTAACGCTTCGACCTTCGAGTTGTATGAATTGTTCAAAGGAGGTCAAAGTTAAATGGGCCTCAAAATGATTTATTTATTATATCCACACCGTTCATCCATTTTTCGAGATCATTTTAGATCATGAGCCAAAAAATGAATCATATCCAAAGCTCAAATGGACCACACCACAAATAGCAGCGAGATAATGATTTTCACCGTTAACACATTTTTATGGCCCACCATAACGTTTATTTTCCATCCAATCTGTTTTTAAGGTCACAAAAGATGAAGAGGAAAAAGAAATATCATATTGATCCAAACTTCTGTGACCCCTAAAAGGGTTTCAATGGTAGACATTCAATCCCTCACTGCTTTTTTCAGTGTGGTCCATTTGATCTTTATATCTGTCTTATTTTTTGGCTCAAGATTTACGAAGAGATCACCTAACATCTCATAGGCCGTTGGCCTAACCTAAACCTAGTCCCCTCAACCCTGGCCTAAATCAGGCTAAAAAGACCTCAATCCTGACCCTGGCCCTACAGGGCAGCTCGTTCTTATTGTGAGGAGAGGGGTGACCTGATCAAATGTTTGAAGTACTCCAAGTCTTAAAAAAATTGTCGTATACCCTCTGACCTGATGGATTCGATTACATGAACCTGGATCCAGAAAGTGCCTTTTTTAATATATAAAGATGAAGGAGCGTTTATTAAGAAGGCACCTAGATGGCACCAAACAGCTTACAACCCTAAAAAAGCAAAAAAGCTATATACTATCTTTTGTTTAGACAAGTTTTAAGATATTATCTTTCAAAAATGCATTACAAGAAGCCCAATCGGTTGTGAAAGATTTCACCCTAGGGATGACAAAACAAACATCATTCTCTACATTTTTACACCAATGCCACTAAGATCACCAAGTGCCGCTTTACTCGAGCATGCTTTTGAAGACAGATCCCATGACCTGCCTCTAGGAAACTATCCACCGAGGCATTCATGGATCACTGCACCTTCAACATAGAGAGAATAGAATCCCAAATACACTGAGTGAAAGAAGAATGAATGAACATATTATTAATTGTCTCATCACTACCCATACATGAAGTGCAAATATTTGGGATCACTAGACCTCTTCTGCAAAGGTTATGAATGGTCAAGAGCTTCTTCCTACCAACCAACCATGTATAAGTCCACACTTTCGGAGGAGCACCATATCGCCATAACATGGTCCTCTGTGCCTAGCTCACAATTGAGTCAATGCACAACATGGCATAAAAAGAGCTACGCCAAGTTGTTATGGTCCTCGGTGGATGACTAAACAAGTGAATTCTTTGAACTAGTAAGATAAAATCTTCTATTCCCTCATCCGATAGATTTCAACAATTATGAGGTGACCATACCCCGGAGCATCCACTAGTCGACCAACAATTTGCAACTGATATATCAAATCTTGTTGCTAACCTGGCCAAACTTGGAAACTCATTCATTAAAGAGGTGTCCATTGCCCACACATCCTTTCATAATATGATTTTCTCTCCATCTGCAATTGAGAAACTAATCTCCTTCTTAAACTTTGGTTTTTCACTAACGACACCCCTTCACAACCTAGGCACTCTATGCAGGGAAGCAACCGATTTTCTCTAGAGAGAATTTTTCTCCATCCCAAACCGCCTCCACCTCTTCCCTAATTGCCCAAGATTCTTAGTCTCCAAAGCTTCTATGCTTGCCCCCCATTCATTATATGGCTTCCATGCCTCCTCCCAAGACAACAGGTGAAACTTATTCTTGCCTTCCGACCCTTGCCTTAAAAAGTCCCTCCTAATTTTCTCCATGCAGTTCAACACTAGTTCGGACATTTGAAAAGGGACATAAAGTAGATATGCATATTGGATAGGGTTGCCTTGATTAGCATTATCCTACTCCCCTAAAATAAAAATCTATCTTTCCAGCAAGATAGGTTCCTCTCCACCCTTTCCACTAGTTTCTCCAATAAATGCCTTAGAGGTTTCCCAATACACAAAGGTAAGCCTAGGTACGTAAAGGGGAATGACCCCACTCCCACACCCAACGACTTCATAGCAAGTGATCACCATATTGAGCATGTGCACCATATTTGGATATGCATCGCAAAAAATATATTATCGCTTGTGAACCGAAGATAAGTAATTGGGCACTGTTCCTATCGACCTTGAACCCACTGAGAAGGCTCAATTGCCGCCCTTTTATCAACGTTCTGTCAGTGTTTTAAATAGCGAATAGCGTGTAGCGTAGCATTATCCCCTTTGAAGCATGAGGCGTAAGCTACATAGTGTGTAGCTTAGCATAAGCTACACACTACTTCTAGATTTTTAATGAAGGTTGCACGATTTCATGATATTCTACACTAAATTAGACTTATTGGTAATGAAAATTTGACAAAATTTCATGATATTTGGTGCAACCAAGCATAACCTAAAGTAATAGGAAAGCGTACTGATTAAGTATAACGATAAAGAAGAGCAACGGAACTGATTTAATAATGTTACTCGTACAACTTTTACTAGAATCATTGAAAAGATAAACTAATTTTTATTGAAAATAGAAAAATTAACAAATTGTTGAAAACAATAATTGATTTTAATGTTGTAGTGAAAAATAACATATAATGAGATCCATGTAGTGTGTGGCGTGTAACGTATGCAAATTATCATGTAGTGTAGGCTACACATGGCTTAAGTTATTTTCATGAGCTATGTAGTGTTAAGGCTAAGCTATGCTACATAGTGTAAGCTACGTGCTACATAGCATAGCTATTTAAAACACTGCGTTCTGCCCAAAGCTTTTACTACTACCAAGAATAAAAATGGGGATAAGGGGACCCCTACTTCACACCTTTCAAACTTGCGAAAAAGCCTTTAGGTGATCGAGTGACATGAATAGAGAATTTGTGGATTGAACACATTCCCTCATCCACTTCCTCCATTTCTCACTACACCCAATCCTTCTCAACATGTAGTCCAGAAAGGTTCAATTGAGATGGTTGTAGGCCTTCTCAATATCCAACTTACACATTACACCTTTTAAACCCCCCCAAAGTTTGGAATCTACACATTCATGGGCCAAGAGAGGACAATCCAAAGGCCCTCAAGATTAGCACCATGTAGCCATTGAACATGAACTATGTGACCAACTCTTTATGCCCGACTCACTATAGCATTTTTTTTTCTTTTTCTTTTTCTTTATTTTTTCTTTTTTTTTTTTATTATTATTATTATTATTATTATTATTATTTCTTCTTCTAGTTTTTGGTCTAGGATGTTGTGATAGGATTCCTAGCTATTGATTCAAATGATATTTAATGTTATTGTTGTTTAATATAAAATGATAGTTATATGATTGATTGAATAATCTCTTCTTTTTCTAGTCAGAAAGGAGCAACTATTTGTTAAATCTTGGCATGGATGGAATACTAGCATACACATACTGATGGGTGATAGTCATTAGAGTGTATTTGTGTGCATTTGGAATCCAAACTATATATTTCAATTGGCTTATTACAATAATTCCGTCTAGCACATCTATACATTAACTAGAGATATTAAAATTGATTTAGTAATCCAATTCAAATTCATGTAAATATATTGTAGAATTTCAATGCGTTGCTATTTTTAGATTCCAGTGCATTTTGAATGCAAGCTAGCAAACACAACTTGGGATTCAGAATCACCTTGATATGTGATATGGAATCCAATGGATTCTAAATATAAGCTTTTCAATCCCCACTATTTCTTATGGTGTGTCAGACTTCAGTTGCATTTGTTCATTTCTTTTTTCCGGTTCACCACCTAACAAGTCCTGGCGGATGGACGGAGAGGATGTCACACAGATATCATGATGGGTCTGGCATAGCTTTGGTCAAATATGCTCTCTATAATAAGGGATGGCAAGAAATCTATAGAAGTCTCTCATGTCTTCTTTTCGTCTCTCCCATAGGTACATTCATTTTGTACCACATTGCCTGCCTAAACCCAACTCTAGAATCCTTTTCTCCTTATGCACCAATAGTCCCACCCCAGCCACTGACCATTCATGTACGCACTCTTGTCGTGATGCATTGATTATCTGCACGAATGTGATCCATATCTTCTTGGCTATACTCACGGCCTTTGTCTTGACAAGGATCATTATGTTGTTGGCAACACGGTCAATTTTATACCCGCATTCTTCATCGCCTCCGCAACTGTCGATCCCTTCAATATCTTGTTGTGTTTGACTGCCGCGTTGGACATCTTGCTCTCATTCAAGTACCACCGCCTGCGAAGAGGACTCGGCTATGTCCATGTTCAAGCCTCGGTATATTACGGGCCCAACCTCCAATCAGAGGTCTCCATACCTCCCTTCCACTTGCACGAAGATGAGATTGCGACTTTCCACGCCCAGTTAATGGTGCACTTGGAGTGTGTGGATGTGGGTGTTGTCGAGTCCATAGTTAGGGATCGAGCATTGTGCGGGTATTTCCGAATGGGGTTTCTTGCTCGAGTCAAGTATGTCCCGCCGCCTTCCCACCCATGGGTGTTCAAGGTTTCCTACGAGAACGTTACAGTTGGATTTCCAGCTTCAGATGATGTGGGGTTGGGCGTATTGTTGGGCCTACCTCAGAAGTTCGATCTCTACCATGGATGAGACCGGAATGTTTTTGTTCCTAGTTCCTTTTTACTTCGTCTAAATTTTCTCTGCATCCAGGGTTGTTAATGAGTTGAGCTAGCTCGTTGAGTATTGGGCTTCCCACAACAAGTGGGAAGTGACTTACAGGTAACTGGTATTTTGAGTATCGATCATGTCACCGATATTATCGATATCACCAACTCGGCAATATCAATAACACAGATGATATAGAAATTCCAAGTATCGGCTATATGTCGTCGCTAAATATCACCAATGTATCGATATTGCTAATGTATTGCTATTGTTTTCAACCATGTAAATTTCAAGTGTTGCTTGTATCGCAAATGAATTGACAATACTTTATAATATCACCATTGTATTGACATCGCTAAAAAATTATTTATTAAAAAGATTTCCATTTCAATTTTTATTTATTTTTAATGGGTGCATGATTGAGTGATGAAATGCATGTTTGTATGTGTATATGCATGCATGGATGGATAGATGGTTGGATGGTTGGTTGGATGAATGTGTGTGTGGATGGATCATAGATGTGTGTATATCCTAAAGTATCATTGAACAATTGCACCATTTCCCCCATGTTTCCTTGAGACAGCGGTACATGCTTTTTGGCCTCCCTTGAAGGAAAACTTATTATTTATACGTCTTTTTTACTATTATTTGATCCCTAAAATTGCAAATATGTGTACTTTAGCATCTCCTTAACTTTCTTTGGGAAAGTCCACCATTTCCCCCAATGTTTCCTTTGTTTAGTGATACATTTATGGGGATTGACAATAATATTGGCAATATCAATACATTTTCTGTATCCCCAACCAACAACACATGTAATGATACCAATACTACGAGCAGTGTAGGCAAATCACTTAGAGGTGGTGTTTAGGGGAGGATATTCACTCGAAAATCACTTCCAGGGAAAATTGGTT
Organism: Magnolia kwangsiensis; assembly: GCA_037074715.1. Classification (NCBI taxonomy): domain Eukaryota; kingdom Viridiplantae; phylum Streptophyta; class Magnoliopsida; order Magnoliales; family Magnoliaceae; genus Magnolia; species Magnolia kwangsiensis. Next base: position 165,972,060 of record CM073574.1, on the reverse strand, counting down.
GAAAACTTCATGGGGTTGGGGGTGAGAAGTAACTTTATTGTAAGTGACTTGTAGGTGAAAATCACTTACAAGCATCCAAACAACCTCTTAGGTTCATTGGCTAGGCTCGTGCCAAAATTTTAAGCTTGTTTCCAAATCCTTCATGGCTCAGGTGACGTCCTGTTGGCCTTAACCAGGCCTATTCCCCTTGGCCTAAATCGGGTTGAAAAGACCTCAGTCCTGACCCTGGCCCTATGGGCTGCTTGTGCCTAGGTTCGCCCTGTAAGGAAAAGAATGACATGATCAAATGTTGAGAATAGTGTTTATATATATATATATAATATTTTGTTTTGTTTTAAGTCCGCATCCCTCCAACTCTTCTGGATCCAATTGCATGAACCATAATCTAAAAAGGGCCTCTATATATATGAAAGTTGAACGGACTTCATTAGTGTCTTCAAATTATACATCCTTTTGCATAACAAGGACCCAGTAAGTTTTTTAGAATTTTGTAGTAAATTGTTACAATTGGGTGGCAAATTAAATGGTATTCTTAGTTGTCAAGAAGTATTTTGACAAGATTGCGCTTATGAGCAGTTACAGTTTTGCCATTCCCTTACCTGATAATTTGGATTTTGAGCCCGTAGTTGTGTAATGTAGTCCGAGTGCTTATCTTGAAAATCTGCTTCTTACAGGTACCCTGCACAGATCTTTTCTCTACTCGATATCTACACCAGCATACAGGTAATATAGTCTGCGACTTATATTAACATGCGCCACTAGATGGAATACAGGGAGATATCATAGGTTTTTGCCTGTTCATTTTAAATGCCCCACATCAAGATACATATGTAAGATCTTTGGGGGTTGTTATCGGTCCAAGATATTGTTTGTGAAAATGAAAACTTTAAGCAACACTTTGTGGCCTCTTGAATTTTCTTGCCAATGTCTGTTAACTTCTCTTTTTTACACTACATATAAAAATATGCTAATAATAGTAATTTCTAGTAAGAAAAAGAAAAACACTATGCTGTCCAGAGAATGCTATGGCTACTTGCTAGAGTAGTCATCTTGTCAAGATTGGGGCCCACCTTATTTATGTTCCATGGCCTGAAACTCAAAACAGTCCAGTCATTAGATGGGCCATGCATTTATGCTAATGTGGACTGTTGGTCAGTTGGAGGCTGCAGTTCAGTGTAAACAAATTCAACTTATTATTATTTTACTTGTTTTAATCTGGTTGACATCGTCAAAAGTGCCTGCTTGCCTCATGCTACTCATATTTGTCGCTTCCCGTCATTTCGTCACCTCAAGTTATCGTGCCATTTTTAAAATTTTTCTTTTGAATAATTTTCACCATGCCTTTTAAATGCAAGTTGCTTCTTTTGGAGTACATTGGTCTAAGGGGAGATGTTAGAATATGTTAGTTCTATCTTCTAGCTATATATATATATATATATATATATATATATATATATATATATATGTTATGGAGATGTGTATCCGTTTGAGGAGGCATGGATCTGTTTTAGATCTCTCCAGATGTGCTACATCTTCTATATATTCATGTTATTCTCAGAGAAATAAATTAGATTACTTATAGTTTCCAAAATGTAGTACATGAAGTCTAACACATTGTTTCCTTAACACATTCTAGTTTTGAAGGTTACTCTAGCTGTCATATATCTTCGATACAATTTGTCCTTTTTTTTTTTACTTGTTGACTTTAGTTGTCAAAACAAAAGTAGTATATTATCAACTAGCACTCTAGGTTAAAGAACAACACAAGAAAACGGCCAAAGCAACCACAGATCATTTAGCTACGAAACAAAGCAAAACAACAACCCGGAATGGAAATGGTGTTGTTATGAGCCTTGCCTATGATCGACTATGTCATACAGATATAAATTGACTCAATTGACCCAAAGTTGAGTCAACTCAACTCGGTGAGATTTAGGGCTAAGCAAGTGAGAAACTCAGTTTTGAACTTGACTCAACCAAGTTTTGTCAATTTGACTTTATAACTTGGTCTGCTCATGATGAGGGATATAATCAGACACTAAACCTCCTTTAACAGAACCAGTAGCCCCTCTAATAGAACCAATGCCTTCTGCCACTGTGAAAACTACTACTATTTCTTTTTTACCCTGAAAACTAGCAGAAAATAGTATTATGTGCCATTGCTATTTTATTTTATTTAGTTATAAAAATTCTCTTTAAATACTACTAATATCTTAATTTAATTATTAAATATCGAGTAGCTTAAAGACTCGATTGAGTCTTTGAGCTAACTCGACCTGAATAGATATCGAGTTTAGTGAGTTTTTGGGTTTTGAACTATGTGGCCAACTCTCTATGCCCAAGTCCTTGTAGCAATTTTTTCTTCTTTTCTCTAGATTTTAGGATAGAATCTTCTTCTTTTCGAATGATATTTAATGATTTTGTTGATGTTATTATTAATTTTTAATATAAGATGACTGTTATGTGATTGATTGATTGATTGATTAATCTTTTCATTTTCTGGTCAGGAGGAAGCAACTAATTATTAAAGGTTGTCATGGATCCAGCACTAGTAGTCTAGACCCTTGCTTCATTTCTTTTTCTTTCTTTCTTTTGAGAAAAACCTGACAGTTAACTGCTTTAATTCAGCAAATAGAGTAATTGTTGAGGTAATACCTGTCCCAGTCCAACTTCTATAGGTAAAATGACTAAAATGCCCGTTCAAGTTTACCTTTTTCATTATGTTTATATTGTTGGAATTATGTGCTACACACAACATATGTACATCATTGCATTGGATTAGATCGTTCGCATGACCGTCAGAGTGGGACCCACACTATTGTTGAGTGTATCCAGTTATCATGGTTGTGAAGTACAATAGATAACTCTTGGTAGAGTTGTGTTGGGAGAAGGCTTCTCTCTCAATGATTTAGGAGTCATGGGGTTGGGAGAATCCTCTGATAGGTGGGATTTATGGCCTGTCTCCATATAAAGAAGTGTTCGGCCCCCTAATCTACACACCATTATGCACCCATTCATCTCCCTATTAGAGAACCTAGGAAAGCATACAGATGGCATAATGACCGATCAAAGTACGCCTGCAAAACTGTTAAACACCCTAGATTTTGATGCTTGTAGTAGATCGTGGAATCTACTGCGGTTCTAACATATATCTTTTTGCTTAAAAGATCAGCACACTGCAATAAAATCAACGGCTTGAAATAATATTTTAATTTATTTCCGGTTGTATGTGAAATTAATTTTGTTTTATGCCATTTACCATCTCGTCGTGGCCCACGAATGGGAATTTCAAGCCCCATCCATGCAATTAGGGATGAAGCCAGGAACCTTGGGCTTGCACATTACATTATATACTGGATTGGAGGAAATACTTCTGAGCTTGGCAAGTGGGCCCAAGCTTCCATGATCTGGACTCGTCTGTTCAGTCCCATTCCGAAAGTAGTAGTATAAACGAGGCCCCACATTGTGGACGGTCTACATTACAGGTTGGTCTCACATGGTGGACAATCTACATTAAATGTGGGCCCTCGTGATGGATGGTCCACATCAAAGGTCAACCTATAATAATAAAAAGCCAATATCAAAAGCAAGCTGATATGATGGGTGACCCACTTCAAAAGTGGGGATTATATGATGGGCAATGGACAATGAAGTTGGGCCCCACACAATAGATGGCACACATTGAGTTGGGCCCACATGATGGTTGGACCACATCAAAGGTCGGCCCCTAATGATGGAAGACCTACATCCATGGCGAGCCCTGCATGAAGGGCAACCCACATTGATAGTTTACATCAAAGCTGAGTTGGGGACACAGTGAATAATCCACATCAAAGGTTGGCTCCAAATGATAGGGGAATATGCAGAATCAATCATCAATAAAAGCACCGTGTATACTACACAAAAAAGCAATTAGATATGCTTGACCCATGGCAAAAGGGAGCAGAATCAATCATGAAGAAAATCTTAAAACCACCGGTATACTACACCAAAAAGTAACAAGAAAATCTCAAAACTATTGGTATAATATACCAAAAAGTAATCATATCTACTCCTCACCATGGTAGAAGGACCGCAACAACCCTCATGCTGGGGCTGGCTTATCAATATCAATGACATGTTCGCCCTTGTCAAGGCCTATGTTGGGGCCTGGACCTATGGCTGGACCGTGCTTGGGGTTGGACCTGTGCTGGGGCCTGGCATATCTATCACGTGTTCATTGACTTCCAGTGTAGGTGAATCTCTCTCTCTCTCTCTCTCTCTCTCTCTCTCTCTCTCTCTTTCTCTCTCTCTCTCTCTCTCTCTCTCTCTCTGTACACGATGGGTACAACAACTCTACATCAATGCTCCTATGGCTAAGCTATATAGCAATGAGATCCCCACTCATAAATATGCCAGAGAACATATAATAATCACTATGTTACCAACATAGGAAAAAAGAACATCACACTTCCTAATCCAATTTATGTTCACGTCTTTAATATCTGTATTTGAAATAGAAAAAATAAAAACAAAAAACAGATTATATTTAAAGAAAGAAATAAAATATATTTTAAAGTTCTAAATGACTCCTAATTTATTTTTTCTTTAATTGCAATAAAATTCATATCAAAAAAGACATTAACGTGCTTGACCCGAACTCGAGTCCAGCATGCCTGACCCGATCCAAGTCCGGGTCTGGCTTGAACTAATCCAGACCGAGTCTAACCCGATCATAAGTACCGAGTCGGGTTGAGTTGACCGAGTTGGATTGGGTGCAATTGGTATATAAGAGCTGAAATCACAACTCAAAATATAATTCTTCTTTTTTTTCTTTTCTTCTTTCTTTTTCTTTTTTCAAATCAAAGTATCTGTATTAAAACATTCAAGCATCACGCAAAATACAGCGGATGCAATTTGGCTAATTATGCCGCCAGTAGCCATGTGGCTAGTGGTAAGTGCTCTGTGGGCCTCGCCATGATGTATGTGTTCTATCCACACCCGTCGTCCATTTTTACACATCATTTTAATAATATATCCTATAAATGAGGTAGATTAAAATCTCAGGTGGACAACACCATGGGAAAACAGTAGTGACTGAATGTCTACTATTAAAAACCTCTTATGGCCAAGTGTAATGTTTATTTGACATTAAAAAAACAAATATCAGCTTGATCCAAAACTTTTGTAGCCCCAAGAAGTTTTTAATGGTGAGAGTTCAATCAACACTGTGCAGCTTACTTGAGATTTTGATCTACCTCTTTTTTGGGTTCATACCATAAAATTATATGGAAAAATGGATTGACGGCATTCATACCATAAAATTATATGGAAAAATGGATCGACGGCCTGGATGAGACACATACATCATTTTTGGGGTCCACAACACCGACCACTAGCTAGTGTGAGTAGCCAATCGGTTTGCCCTTCCTACACGGCATGCTTGGCAAGCGGACGCGGATTTCCTGCATGCGAACTTCCAGTGCCTGGAAGTTAGGCGGGGCCCAACGTGATGTTTATAGGAAATTCAACACGTACATCAGTTTAGCAAGATCATGGTAGGACATGGACCCAAAAATGAAGGAAATCCAAAACTTAGATGTGCCGCACTACAGAAGATTGAATGTCCACCGTTGGAACATGCGTGGGGCCACAAAAGCTTGAATAAGGCTAATTTTTATGTTTTCAGATCACTTCAATTTTGAATTTCTGTCAGTTTTGGACACGTCCTAACATGAACGTGCAAAAGTGACGGACGTGGTGGATTTGGATGGAAGCTGATTGGCTGGTGTTGTGATATGGGTAAATGACTGAGGCTGGCCTCCAGGATGGCTGGGTCGAAGTCTATATGAACCAAGTTGCTGTCAACTATGGTCTGTAAGCACCCAGACCAAGCTGAATTGTTGATCGTGGTCGAGACCTTTCTTCGAGGCAGGTATGGTCAGGAAGGACCTAGGCCAGACCCAGACCAGACATTGTTTCATGTGGGCATGGCACCACTCTAATTTTAATTAAATTACACAAATTTGATTCCTTGCAGTGTTATTCAGATCAACAGATAATGCAAGAGCACTTCCAACACAAATTTGATTCCTAACCATGTTATTCCAAAATGTAGACCACTTTGCTGAGAAAAAAGAAAAAGAAAAAAAGATACCATTGAATAGGTTTTCTGCAAAAGGACTATAACCATATAATCTCTATAGCATGCTTACCATCTACAGCCATAGGGTGCATGGTTGGCTGCACACTATATGAATCAATTTTCCTTATAATTTGTACATGAAGTCTTTCTGCATCAACTGGAGAAGGATAATGGTACTTATCTTCCAAATAAACCAAGAATGACGGCATCTTACCGGCAACAGAACTGGCTAAACCAGATCCATTTACAACACTGTTAAACCCATCACAATAACCTATTAAAAAGAAGTCAAATCAATTATTCAAACAGAAAAAAGGGGGGGGAAAGCTTGGTGATTCAGAAGCATTGCAGGCATAAACAAATGGTGGTCCCCATGCATGCATGTTGAGTTTCTGTTCATTTGGTGGCCCCCACTGGGAATCCGCTATGGACAACATGTGTATGCTACCCATAACTTTTTGACACGTGTGGCCAACCTGGCATCTGGACCAGCCTAATTTTTGGCACATGGTTATACACAGTGGGGCTCACTTAATGAACAGCTAGGATCTCGTAGATACATGGTAAGACTGCTAACCTTGCATGCAGTCTCCGTATGCCTCTCCATTTTCACCATTTCTTTTGTATTCAATTGTTCTATTGCAATTCAATTCAACTGACCATCCAAGCGCACCTGAAATTAATTCAGCTGCCAGTAATAAAACAGAACACAAAAAAGAAGAAGAAGGAATTATGTACAAATCAATGAGCAATCTGGAGGACTTGGCAACCAATGTGATAAAAACTGTTGAACATAGGTTGCATGTAAGTTCTTTGGATGTAGCTAAAGATGGTCTTGAAGAAGGGATGCATGTAGCATCTTCTCATTGTGGTATACAGCCAAGTGATCAGAATGAGTCTTCGTGTTCTTCTGTTGAACCAGCAACTCCAACATTCTTCTGTTGAACCAACAAGTAACTCCAACATTTCAGCAAATGTGCAAGAAAGCAAAACAAAGGCCTAGGAAGTACAAAAAGACAACAGTGATATGTTCTCCATATCAAAATGATTATTGGTTGTTAAAATTTATTAACATGCTTCTTCCTAATTTTGAACAATTTGATATGTATTAAATGCTTACTGTTCCAACCTCTCATTGTTCTCACATATCTATTTCTTGCTTTTGTGTGTGTGTGTGTGTGTATTTTGACTGTTTATATGAGACAATCTACATAACTTGTAGTTGCTCATATTTTGCAGCATGTATCTCTTGTTCTCTTCGTTGTAAGTTTGTAATAAGATCACTAACAAGGAGTATGTTCTTAGATGCCCTTTTCCATGATTTGGTGTTGTGATCTTAGTCGTGCGGAAAATGGTATTTGAACGTTTGAAACTGAACTACTAGATTAGCATGACTATCATGGAAGGTTGCAGTCACCATCCAATTATAGTTCTAGAGAAAGGAAAACTAAGCAATCAATGATCATTTAAATAAAGGGCAGAACTCCTTGAAATAAACCATAGACCAAAAAGTTGACAATAAAACTACTATACTAGAGGCAAGCTCTTGATGGAAGACATCTCCTAGTGTGCCTCCACTGTTAGAAATGGAACCGGTACTGACTAATCATCTTCCTTCACATGAATAATGTCTCATACAACAATAGAACAATAGTTGTTTTGTTCTGTACAGATGGAATTATCTCTGCAGATTTCACTATTCATTATATAGGTTTTCCTCTTTAGGGATTTCTTTGTTATGTATTAAAGCTATGGTTTTTGAAAGACTCAAAAACTCCACATTGACTAGTATGGATGGAAAAATGAGATTTTAATTCACTTAGGGGGTCATATGAATGTCTAGAAAATAATGCTCATTATCAATTCCAAGGAATTTAAGATCAGATCTTACTGACGGACTTACGTTCTTCATTTCCTCAAGTTCTTCGCAACAGTTATCCGACTGCATCATCCCAATTCGAATGCCGAATTTCATGAAACAAATGAATCAAAATCTCAAATTTTCAGATTCAATCGCCACCCAAACATACTGGGAAGTTGATATGAGTTGCTGGTCCCTAATACTTGAGAGCAGCTAAATCATATGCTCTTGCAGCTTTGTCTTCCATATCATAACCAGCTAAAATAAAACAAATTCAGCAACTGTCATTGGCATTTTCCTGCATGAAAATACAGCAACGATCATTGGCCTTTTCCTGCATGAAAATACAACAACTGTCATTGGCCTTTTCCTGCGTGAAAATAAAGTTCTTAATCAGAATGAGAAATAGAGCTGTAATGGAAAATTAATATTATAAAAGAAAAAACCCATGTCATTCATACTGCTTATAAGGGTACCCACTCAATTTGCCCAACATAAACCCTGGATCACTCATACAAACTAGTTTCCACCAGCTCATCAGATGTCAAAATAATAATAATAATAATAATAATAAAAAAATCAAAAGAAAAACTGACCCTTCTGATCAAGCACCCACCTTTTCTTGAAGTTTTTTAGGCAGAATGACTGTAAACTTTGGCGACTGGCTCTCAGAAAGAAATTTGCAGCTCTGCAATGATAAAAGATAAAAGGGAGCTCCACAAGCAGAGCTACAAAGGAGAATAGTGTAAAAAAATTGAATCCATTCTGACAATTCATGCTGATTGGGTTCCTTCCTATTTTAGGCATGGTCCATCCATAGTGGGATGCAAAAGACCATTGATCTGGATTATAGATTACTGAACCAAAATGCTCCACTTGTCAGAATTGAAAACCCTTGTATACTAAGCAAAGCCTTGGGTCACGTTTCCTAGGGTACTTTGCAGTATAACATTGACTAGAAAAATATGAGCTGCTAGATACAAGTAAATTTTCAATATAGTGCAAGAAGAAATAGAAGGATCATGAAACACACATCACTAGCTAAATTATCAACCATCGTCAACTGATTTACAGCACTGTGTATATGCTCAGCCTTGAAAATAACCACCTGGTTGAGAATATTGAAAGTAACATTGGATGCCTACAGCTCGTTAGATGAGCTGGTAGAGATAAGTGTTGTGTGTGAGTGATCGAGGGTTCAATCCTTGGAAATTACAGCAAGATAAGTGCCTTACCTATCCTATAGACTGCATGATCAACTGGAAATTACAAAAAAGAGCATGCTAAATACAGGACTAGACATGGCAACAACAAGACACCTTACCAACTACAAGGACAACTCTTTTGACTGAGCAGCAAAAAATCAAGACAAGAAGCAACTCTTTCCGGCATCCAGGAACCACATTCTAAACATATTCACTATTGACAGACTTCAACCATTCTAGATTCCTCATTAGACCACCACATACCACCCAAGCATATGCACAGATAACCACTACTACGAGTAAAAACCGTAGCTGACATGTAGCTACGGTTATCGTCCGTAGTATAAGTGGGCCTACGAATTTTATTCGTAGCTATAGATACTACGTCTCTACGATTTGAATCCATAGCTATATGTTCTGTAGGAAAATTTATATATAGCTACGGATAATATTTGTAGCTGAAAGTATCACTATATTGGTAGCTATTTGAGAATGAATGGCTACGGTGTTTAGGTATAAAGCTACGGCTATTAGCCGTAGCTAGATTATTATTTTTTTCAAAAAATTAAATGGCTTACCATTGCTAGTGCATTCCCTGACAGATCAACTCATCCAAAAATTCCGAATTCAACAATAAAAGAAACATACACAACAAAGAATATACAGCAATGCTTCTATGTAAAGAGTACCAAAAGCTCAAGCTTAAAATGATGCGGAAAACAGCATATTAGATTATAAACCCATTACCAAAACCATGATTTAAATCAGACCCATCAATCAAATTCCACAAAAAATCAAACAACCTCTTGAAAAAGAAGACAACCACATTGAAATATTGAAAACCCAAATCAGAATCCATTGTTGTATATCACCTCCAACACTCAAAACTTACAAATTTCCACACGTACATACATACACATTCATATCATATGTACTTACAAACACAAATTAAAACCCACAACTGATTGTTACAGTCCCTTCACTAACATTTGTTGTTGCAACTACTACTACTTCGCTTTTCTAGCAAAGCACTCTATTGGGGCTAGCAACCAATACAGACAACAAAAAACACAGCCCCATCACTTGAAAAACAAGACCCATCTCGGGATTCAAATCAATAGAAAGAATTGTTCGATGTCTCATTGAAAGGAAATAGAACAAATCAATAGAAAGAATTGTTCGATGTCTCATTGAAAGGAAATAGAACAAACATGACGATGCCACATCAATAAAGACTCACAAATCCTACTAGGGCTTTTTGCTTTGGAGAGACCCGGCAGCATATGACAGATGCACCTAGATTGCTCATTATTATAGTCACGTGTAACTCACTGAGGCTAGATTGTGAATAGAAGAAAAAATCCATCAAGAAATTAGAAAGAAAATGACCTGTTGATTTGAATTAATGATAGATGATGAGGCAACACTAACAACAAAATAAGAAGCAAGTCCGCCACCATATTTGAATTTGTTGTTGCAGTTGCATTCCAGCCCCAGTGAAGCTCGTACATAGCAATTAGCATACCTTAATGTTAGGCAAGGTCATGAAATTCTTGCTGACGTGGACAACAAGCTTGTCCATGAAAGTTGGGGTGATGTAGAAACCATGCATGGTGTTGTCTAAGTTGTACCTGGAAACAGTTTCTGAATGCACAAAATCAAAATTAGTAGCCTGTTTGGGAGACTAGAATTCAAACAATTTAAGAACTGAAAGAAGAGTAGAGGTTTAGCATTTCTTTTCATTTTACGTATTGGCGGAGCCCGGTGCTGATGTATTCGTAGGAGTTCATGGGAACCATTTCCTAATTGTCAAGTTCGTTTGCATTAGCCTTCCTATCACGCTCCAAACCCGAAAATCGGATTCACATGAATTCCGATTGCCGAATCCGGCGCCGACAGCCTCCGTAGTGCCCCATTCTCGGCTCCTGACAATCAAATGCCAGATTCCGATCCTGGGATCCTACAAGGAGGATTTTCAGAGTGATTTTTTTTTAGTAGAGCATAACCACAAGCATAACCAAGTCACAAAACAACATCACCACATATCCACTATATCAAAAATTTTAAGTACAATGCACAAAGAGAAATACAAGGTGATCAAAAAGCTCCAAAAGGTCCTGATACGCACTCCTGTCTCAGCGCTGCTGCTGTCCAACGCTACCTGCATGCAACTATCGTGCATAAGTTTATAAAAGCTTAGAAGGTGGTGTAAGTGTGTGTGTAAGGCAAACGCCAAGTGTACAGTATCAGGGCAATGCGGAAGTATACGGTAAGTCCATAGAATCAACCATGCCAAGGCTCTGTAATGCAAGACGTGAATGCTATCGGCCATACCAAGGCTATGCGATGCGAGATATGAATGTCATCGGCCATACCGATGCAATGCAAGGCTTACATAGCCGAATGTCATATGCGAAATGTAATCCAAGCAAGTCGGTACTCATCATGTACACATATCAGTACAGTTCCTCTCAGGATATCACCGGGGTCTAATACACTTCGCAGTGACTGCCACCTCCCTAGCTGCACAATCAAGCAAGCGGAATAGACCTCACTATCAACCTGACCAGTAGTCTGTCAATACCTACCCGGCTCGTCGATAGCGGACTCATTTGCGAGCTGGTCAAACTCAACCTAGCTTATAGCCCCCTCACTCAGGCGGATAAGGTCACACCCCCTTCCAACCGACCACGACACAGTTGGAGACGTGGCTTACTGGTATTCGGCACTCGGGTGCTCGTGTATCCACTCGGTGTAGACGTTGGAACATCTCCTGGTACCAAAAAGGTTCTGGGACTTTCACCTAAGGACATTCTAAGTGCCCACAGTGCTAGAATCAAGTATTTTCGGTATCCGATACGACCATCCACGATGTACCTGTGGAGCCACGGCCCTGATGTCGCTAGGGCGTGCAGTGATCAAATCACACATATGCGAGATGTATGAATCAAGCCGTCAAATCATGCAGAAATTCAGCGCGTACTGCACGATCATGTGGGGCACTTCGTCTCATAACGAGTCCCATAAGTGGTCTGCCACATGGCATATGCAATGATCAGTCACTACTCAATCCAAGCACACGTATGATGCGTATGGGCATGAGTCATGGGATTATACTAAGCATGTTATAAAGTGATGAATAGTAACGAGTATGGGCCTGTCAATGGGCCCTAAGGAGAGTTACAATGCGGACATTTAACCAACATTGTACATACAATGTGGACGTCAAACCAACATTGTTCCCTAAGCACGACCCGCCATAAATATCATTACGTAAACCATGGGAAGTCACACATTGCAATGGACCCTAAGGTCATCCCGTTGGGCCTCGACCCATGGGCCTTAGATACATCCAATGGGCCGAATCACATGGGCCTTACATTCATCAAATGGGCTGCGTTAATGGGCCTCATCAATGAGCCTTATGTACATTGCAATGGTCCATGATCCATGGGCCTTGAAATACATCAAAGTGGGCCTCACAACTTGGGCCTTAAATATATCAGATGGGCCTACACACATGAGCTTTAAATATATCAAATGGGTCACTCCATTTGCGCCCCATGCACATCAAATGAGCTTGATCCCATGGGCTTTAATATGTATCCAATGGGCTTGAATCCCGTGGGCCTTATATAGAATAAGTGGGCCGGATCCCATGGGCCTTGCATATGTCAAATGGGTCGAAACCCATGGACATTACATATGCCAAATGGGCTTAATCCCATGACCTTAGATGTGCATCAAGGTGGGCCTAAATGAATGGCCATAAATGGATCAACATGGGCCCTATATACATACCAAAGTGGGCCCATTTTGAACCATAGATCTGGCTCATTTTTAGCCCAAGACATGAGTTTTCAAAATGGATAGACGGTGAGATGCAACACATGCATCATGGTGGCTTCCACACACCTGGCCCACCAATTGGATGAACGGTTTGGATAAAACACAGACGTCGAGGGTGGGCCTACTGGCCGTCCAGCAACTGACTGGACGGCATTACCAAAACACATAGACGGTGGTTTCCACTGTCCACAGTAGTGGACGGTGCTAATAGAACACATGCATCATTGTGGGTCCCATGTGGGGCCCACCATAATGTTTACACACCATCTAACCCATTGATAAGGTCACAGAGACCCGGTTGAAAAGGAAGTACAAATTTCAACTTGATCCAAAACTTATGTCAGCCCAGAGACGGTTTCAATGGTAGGCTTTAAGTCACCACTGTTTCCTCTGATGTGGGCCGCCTCAGCCTTGGATGGGCCTAAATTTTTGGTGAGGCCTACTTCAGGTAGGGGTCCACCATGTGGACGGTTTAGATGTCAGATAAACATCAAGGTGGGGCCCACGGCTGGAGCCATGGGTCTGTCTCAGTATGCCCGCTAGCCGTTGGACGGCATGGTAAAAATACATACATTACGGGCGGACGGTGGAATGGAGCACGTACATCACCGTGGGCTCCACGTGAGGGCCCACTATAATGTGTATATGCCATCCAATCCATCCATAAGGTCACGCAGACCTGGATGAAGAGTAAAAACAAATTTCAACTTGATCTAAAACTTCTGTGGAACCAAACAGGGGTTCAATGGCAGACGGTCAAACCCACTGTTTCCTGTGATGTGGGCTACCTGAACTATAGATGGAGATGATTTTTGGTGGAGGCCCACAGACCTAAGAGGCACACAGAATGGACGGAGTGGATACAAAATATACATCATGGTGGGGTCCACGTGCAAGGCCGTTGGACCCTACCCACCGCCCGTCCCCCCCATGGCGCAGGACGCCTGGGCGTCCTCTCTCCTGACAGCAATTGCTGCTGTGGTTGTTGGTTTTTTTTTTTTTTTTGAAATTAATTTTTTTAAGGTTTCTCTTACGTGGGGCCTGTTTCAGCCAAATCCATCCCGACCACTAATTTCTACGGCCTGATACGGACCAAACAAGTCTAATATCAGATATTGTTTTGGGGCGAAGAAAGATCTAGATACGTTTTAATGGTGAAAACCATTGTTTTCTAAGTTGTGGCCCGCAAGAAGGTCGGATCGAGTCCATTTTTCATCCCAACGTCTAAATTGAGCCAGGGAATAGAATGGACGGCTTGGATTATAAACATACATCAATGTGGGGCCTCTATGAGTGGGCCACCCCAAGGCCTTAAAATAAGTTAATATTTGTGTTTTCCTTTTTGACGTCCAGCGTCCGGACATTTTGGGTGCGCACTAGCATTGAGGTGGGTCCCGCTTATGTGGGCCACTAATTGATGGATGGTGCGGGTACAACACATATAGAATGGGCCCAACCCTTAGACGGCTTGGGTAAAGTACTTTATGGTGGGGCCTATTCAAGTGGGCCACATGGCCACATCAACACACAAAGAAAAATAATGAAAAAGAGAAGGAGAAAGAGATAGAAGGAGAGTCGGACACGCGTGATGGAGGGACCCCGGAACTATGGGCCCTCCGTTTCAATCATTCCATTCAATTATACATTAATGGGTCTCATTGCGTATGGGCCTTCCAAATGAAAGATCAACGGTGGAGATCCCTCTCCACTAAAAATGGACGGTCTAGATGACCTCTTTAATGCAAGGAACGTAAACATCATGATGGGGTCCATGGAGAATGGCCCCATCATGGGATGATATGGATGATCAAGATGGGCTATCGGCCACATCTTGGGGTCCCAAGTGAGATCCATACCATTGATCGGTAGGCCTCACTTGGCCCATCTTTAAGACATGAAAAACTAGCCTATAGAAGCACCCACCTTATGATCTACTCGGTCCGTTGGAACGCCTATCTCTTAGAGCTTCACTTTGATGGTGGAGATGGGACATGGATGGCTACGATAGAGGTTTTGGAAGGGAAAAGTGGGCCTCACAAATGCTCTTTTCTCTCATGCGAAGCCTTGGACGTGGGAGTGCTCCCTTGCTTGGGTTTGGTGTGTTGAGAAATGAGAGGGAGAGAGAGAGTTGTAAGAGTGATGGAGTGATGTGAGGTGAGTGATGGGTGAAGTGAGAGGTTAGTTGACTTTGGTGGTTGCTTGACTTGTGGAGAAAGGAAGCATGGGTGCTTGTACTTGACATAAAGTGATTGATGGATGATTGATTGATGGGATTGATTTGACACTTTGTAGAGATTCTCTTAGGATTTGCAATGCGCGGTGTTTTTCCTCGAACTGAACGCGGGTCTGCATCTCATCGTCTGGGTATCGGATCGGTGCATGAGTTGCGGCGTTGGAACCGCGGCGACGGTGCGGTCGCAATGATACAAGTCTTGGATTAAGCCGACTCAAATGTATAGGATACGACTTACGGTCGTGCGCAACGTCGATTATTGGTCGCAGGTTGCCGGAATTCGACGGGAAGGATCGCGTAAGTTGATGGAACACTATGGTTTAGGATACGGGTCTTACACTTCCTGATGCGGACACAAGCGCATTTAAGGTGTACCAACGAAGAAAGCGCCAACCACAAGTGTCGTCCTTGTGGATAGGTGATTATTGAGGAGCTGAAGACCTTTCACATGTGATTGGACATATAGAAGACCCCACTCAGGGAAGACACATGTGAAGGAAGACCGAGCGCCCGAACTTTCCTGTACTTATGTTATTTGAGCGTTTTTGCTTAGTTTAGGATATTTTAGTAATTTTATGTCTTTATTTGCTTATTCCAGGAGTATTTTAATAATTTTATGTCTTTATTTACTTATTTAAGTGGGCTAAAGCCATAAACTAGAATTTTAACTATTAATTAATGAAAAATAAACCCTTTGGTTGCCTCCTTCCTCTCTTCTCTGTAACGGTGCTTCTTCTATTCCCTTGATCTTCTTCTTCTAATTTCTTCTTATGCCCATCCAACTTCTTCAAGGTAATTATTTTCTTCTTTCTATTTTTCAGTTTTGGTTAATCTTTCTTCGATCAAAATCTTGAGAACCGATATAAACCCTAAATCCCTAAATTCTCAAATCTCTAATCCGAAAAACTTCCTGGTTCTTCGGACTAGTGATCTTCATTGATCAATTGGGTGTGACCATGCAAGATCGGGAGGTCCCATCCCTCGCCGGATCCAACCTAAGTAATAATTGAATTCCATATTCCATGATTGTGATGATGGCCCGCTCCATTGCATGTTTCCTTTATGATTTTCTCAATTATGATGATTACTGCTAGAATTTTAGATCATTTATTCCTTTTATTTTCGCTGTTTAATTATGTTCATGAGCATGCATCATAATTAGGGCTGTCCTGCGTCACTTCCACTCCATACATTAATATATTCATCAGGAATTCTTTTCCTTTATGAAGATTATGAATGCCAACTTATTCATCAAGCTCGTAATTAAGAAACAATTGTTTCCTAACTAATACATGTTAGAACTATAGAATGCAACTTCAACTTCGTATGCAACTATAAACAAGGGAATGGCATCACAAACAAGATAAGGAAGACCATACCGTTGCCTGGTTGTTGCCGACAGAACCAGAAAATTCCTCTGTTAGAAAGACCAGTTAATAGTGAGCAAGATAGGAAAATATTTTATTAGTTGAATAATAAGCGCACACTGGATCGTAATGCAATTGAATTCTCTTCTTCTCTTTTAAATATGACCGAAGTTGGTGATTATCAATGGATAGAGATATCATGCAGAAACAAAGAGTGATGCTTAAAATAAGTATAGCAGGCATTTCAGAGCAAAGCTCAACAAAGATATATAAGTAAAGGGAAATTCAAAGTAAAAAAAGCAATTTTCGTAAATAATAATAATAAATGAAGATATTATCGGATGCCGGAAAAAAAATCAGCAGTGCAATTAGACTTGATTCAAAATTTTTGGAAGAGATTCAGGATTCTTAAGAAAGAAAGAAAAAAAAAAATATTTTTTTTTTTTTCTTTTAAACAAGTGTTTTCCTTCTTCCCTTTTTCTTTTTTGACTTTTCATAAACTATAGAATCATTCATGAATAAGTTGTGAATTAATCAATCATCATTGTATCCTTGTCACAGCTTTTAGGAATCTTCTTATGACAATCATTTAGATCAAATGCCCTATCTTCGCTCAAAAAACCTGAAGTTGGTATTGGATTATGACCCCCACTAGATTTTTAAAGAACATCTTCCTCAAAAATACAACATCCAAGTCTATGCAAGTACAAAGATCAAACCATAGTTCTTCAAAAGCCATGATATTAGTGTCAGGACCATTATCTCGCAAAGGCTTTATTGCCCTTATGAGATGAAATTACAGCATTCAGGGTATAGACTGATTGAGCAAAAGATGTATGCTTTGATCTACAAAAGAAACGGAGTTTGATGTGAACCAATGCAAGCATGTGAGTATTTATGCGTATGAATAGAACTCCATTGGGAATGAAATACTCGACGCAACTAACTCCAATTACTGAATAATAAAGAAAAAGGAATGAGTTATGGAAAGGTTAGGCCAGTCTTTCTATTACGATCACTGATACAGACTCACTACAAGGTGACCATCTCAGTCACCTATTATCACTAAGCCTAAACCCCTCTCTGCAGATGCTAGTCAAGTTAGAGCATATATCCAAATGGTCTAGTACATCAATCCAAACAATTGATAGAGCATAACGAACATTTAAACATAATAAATCCAAACAGTCTAGTACAGCCAATCAAATCCAAATAGTCTAGTACGTCAATCCAGACCATCCAAATCATGGGCCTGTTTTGCATAGGCATAGCCAAAATTTATACTGATCAGACGATCTAATTTATTTGGTGTTGGCCATTGAATTTGGAACGCTATCCATTTTATTTCAACTGGCCATTTGAAGGCTAAAATTAGATGTTTCTTAATTAGTGTGATTTTCAAGGTAGGCCCCATCCACAATGTCATGTTGGATGTTCATGAAAGATTAGACGTTATCCATTAGGCGGACGTTAACTTGTGGTTCAGCCGATTGACCTCGACACCCTCACAGCGAATGTGCTTAATAATGGCATTGATTCTATTAGTTGGCAAAGGTCTCACATACAACTGGTTGTAAATGTTAATAGTTGGGGTGTGGGGCCCACCTTAGCGAATGCATGAGATCCAACCGGTCTAACATGGTCACCCCGCAATGAAAATGGGATACGCCAAAAATCATGCCAGCCTAACCATAATGTAGGCCAGCATGTGAATTCAAGGATTTTGGGTGGTTGTCCTTTGTTTTGTATCATATGAAAATCCCCATATGATGGTTGGATCGCTGTGGCTTTAGGGGCATTCTATTTTCATGACGTGGCAATTATGAGAGATGGATAGGATGTCATACGTTTACCATTTTGGACCCCACATGAAGCTAGTTGCACGCTTTTCCTCTGCAACTAGTTGCGCTAGAGATATTGCGTTTTGATTTCTTGCCACAAAACGCGTTAAGTGTTACTAATTGTGTTCATATTGCACATGTCGCACGGATCGCCCCATTGGGCCCACTTGCTGAAATGGTCTGATGATGATTTGGGCGTAGATTTTCTTTGTAACTACCGCATATATAAGCCATAATCCTGTTATCATGCTACGATATATATTCTGACCATTGATTTCACACGTTTAATGAGGGTTTTTTAATTTTCTTGTTAATGTTCTAAATTAATCTTTGATATAGTGATTACCGAAATCATTCATGCAAGTAAATATCCATCTATGGCCCTAATAGCATAGGATTTGATCATGGACGGTTCTGATCATTGGACCGTCACAGCACACATGCTAAAAATGGAGTAATCCAATCTCAAGTATGCCATTGAAAGGGTATCTATTAGATTGGAGTGTCTTTGCAAGAGAACTATTAATTAGGCTACCGTGCTCATTCCAGTAGGAATCCTTTTATATATAGGTTCCTTCTAAATGATTGGAATCTCAACTAGGGGTGTATATTGAGTTGAACCGAGTCGAGCTGGCCTCAGCTCGACTCGACTCGGCCACTGGCTGACCTTAGCTCGAACACGGCTTGGCTCAGTCCTCGAGCCTGACAGGTCAGCTCGACTTGGTTCGGTCAACAGCTCGGGCCAACTCAGGCCAAGTTTGTCATTGAGGCATTTCCACGAACAAGTGGACTGCACCTTCAAAATTCCTCCGTATGTAAAACAAAAGCCATGGTTTTACAAGTATTTTAACAAACACTTTCTAAGCAACATAAAAATAAAAAAAAAGTAAGACAAAAAGGGTATTTATTTCATGTACATACCTTCCTTGCCACCAGCCACACTTCGTCAAGTCATTTTATCAAACACTTGGTGAGCAACATCAATGACAAAGTAACCGAGTCACCGAATTGGTTCGATCCGAGTTGGATTCGAGCTAAGTCGAGTCGAGCTAAGTCACCGAATTTATTTCAGTTCGATCACTATGGAGTCATGGAGTGTGGTCGTTTTCAGCAGGGAATGGATTTAGAAACGATTTGGAGCCACGGATTTGAGATAGGATAGCTGAAAAATGAAAATAGAGCTAGGGGAGGGGCTGTTTGTGAAGGAAGTACCCCTTTTTGGGGTTTTCTACGGTCGGACACTACATGGAGGGTGTACACTACCCAAAATACCCCCAGATCCCGAATTTCAGATCAAGTGGGCCATGTTGGACGGCGATGCATCGCCAGATCGGCGATGGCATCGCCGACCATCTCTCTGGTCGGTCGGTGGGACCACATGGGTCTGGTCCCCCATGGTCCAGGGACCCAAAAAAACTATAGGCCCCACCTTGGTTCATTCTAGATTGTCCTATATAGGCCCAAACATGCGTTCGAAGCTTTTCGGAACCAATCTGTAAATCCGAATACAATCCCGTATCATGCAGCATATGATTTTGGGATAGAAGGAGCTAATACATCCATCTAGCCCATTATTTGCTAAAGAAAGTAAACGTAGAATGGTCTTATGGCCAGTTTTCATGAAATTTTACTATTCACTGTAAAATTTTGTCGGAGTATGATTTTATGTCATTTTCACATTAGGATCAATGCCTAACATGAAAAGAAAAAGAAAGAATTGAAGAATGGAGTGGTGAAAGGAAGAATTTTGAAGAATTTAGGTGAAACGGGGTTTTTTTTTTTAAGCCCTGGCGATTGAATGCCGGGGTTGCAGTTGTCCCACAACCCAAGAATTTACATTTACGGGTTTAGAATCGTTCAAAGAACGTCTCAACCCACTCACCTACAACCTATGAGCTACTCAGGTCGCTTTATGCGACCCTAGATGCGTTACGGACTCGATCACGCGATCGATTCGAATAGTCTTCGCTTATTGGCGAATCTGCGATTCTATAAGTGTTTCTAGACCCTTCTCGCACCCACCTAAGTCAAAGGAAGCGACGGCGTACGTCGCGTGACCATAACCCAAGCCCGGTTTAATCCAAATCATGCTCTGATACCATCTGTAACATCCCGAAAATCGGGGGGTCGAGTAAAAACCTAACTCCCGAGTTCCAAAATATTATTTATGCAACATAGATATGTATGATTGAATGTTGTTTGTGTTAATGTATTAAACATGAATGAGATTAAGCCAGAACATCATATCATACTCCAGAGACAGTTAAATTCACAAGCAGAAGACTGTGATAGTATGTATAACACATATAAACTGTTGTATGTCTCCAGAGTGTGAACATGTTACCAAGTTATATACATACATGTATACTCCAAAAGTAAACAAAAAGAATATACATGAGTGCTCTAAAAATATAAAATGACAAGTGTCAAGGTATCTAATCAACTTCCCTGTAATCCCGTCAATCAGAACACGCATAAAGGAGGGATCCTCCTCATCATCATCAAGTCCAGCTCCGCTTCTCAAGCAGGGCCATCATCTGCAACCAAAATAGGGACTGGTGGGTGTCCGGAAACACCATCCCATAACGTGGGAATGAGTAGCTAACTCAGTGGAATAATAGAGCAAGGATTAACATGTTCTCAAATCAATCATGCAATAATAGTAAAGCAGTAAATCAAACAACCCTAATACTGTTGTTAATGCAATATGACATGACGTGATGTATGCCTTCACCGACGATCTCCCTCATACGGCACCATCTTACGACCGCGGCATGCAATCGTCCCTCAAGTGCTCTACATCTTCCAGGCACATGCAATGTTATGGTGATATGATTTCCGAGTTGTTATTAGTCCATTCAAACAACAGGATTGGAAAACTAAGTTACTTCCCTTGTATCAATCCCAACACAGATCCTGTCTAGGGTCGTCACTCCTAGTAATCTCATACGAAGTATATTTTGTAGGTCGCTGCAAGGGCTGCCAGGGCTGTTGGTCGCACTCGTTGCACCGCTCTCCCATCACCTTATCAATACAGGCCTACTGTACTCTCACAGCTACGGAAGGGTCGTCACCTCTCGTAGACTCAGAATACACTCGCGGTCACTACAAAGGACTCGTCGCCTGATCAGTGTAGGCCGACAGCAAGAATATAGTGTCCCATACCACCATAATCTGCTCACGAGACATAGGTGCTCACTGGTCACTACAGGGAAGTTTGTGGCCCCAGCGTAGGCCGACAGCTCGACCACGGTGTCCCATACCACCATGCCCGGCTCATGAGTCTTCGTGGATCAAGGTACCATGGTTAACAGGGTTTACAATGGTAAGTTCAGTACCCTAGGTTCAAGCAGTTATGACTCATACAGAGTGAACATACAACGGTCAGTCGGGTTACTTGACGGGCTCGACTAGCACGATCGCATCTCAAGTCGAATGACATGAAGTGCATAAAACACTTCGTGTGGCCTAACCACTGCCGCCAACTCCAGAACACGAATCGCGTTCATCGACGCGTCGTTCGTGGCCAAGCTAAGCCAACCACGATTTCTCTCGGTTACCGACTGCCTGGACTAAGTATAGTCCCAAACAATTATGGAATCACATCAGCAATCATATGAGAGTATTGAAAATGAAATACAACCATGTGAGCATGTTAACACATGTTACAACATACAACTTAAGTAAATCTTCAAGCACAAGCATTTCATACATATAATGAAATCATGCATATAGCTAACATGTAGGAAATCATTTACATCAGCATATTAATTGAGAAATCAATCTCAAACTAATTCATAACACCATTTAATTCAATACATACTAATACAAGCATTTATACAAACACTTACACTACACACTTAAGTCTACATATAGTATGTCGACCTGAAGTGCGCATTTAGGCGAATCTCTTCGCCAAACTAATTATGCACGTATTCCTAGTATTCTAATGCGACAATAAGCCATGTCAATCACATCAGCAAAATATGAATGAAAACAGTACTTCCTATAAATGACTAAAATGCCCTAAATCTCATATTCTTCGTCGGTTTACGAAACAGGAAACGGACAGCATGTTGTACATGTCAAACGGCATTGCCGTCGATAATCTACTATTAAACGACATTGAAAGCGTTGTAAACAGTCAATCAAAGCGTCTAAAATCCGCACATTTTCTCTTATAAAGATATTGATTCGAACGGAACGTATACGCTTCGTCTACGGCGACTAGACAACCTGATTTACAAGATCTATTAGCTAACATGCTATGAAACGAAAGGAACACTAAATCAGCAACTTTCTAGGGTATTTTCTTACCTGAATATGCGGAGAAATCACTGGCCAAGTGATTGGAGCGTGTTGCTAAAGCACGTGCAACAGATAGCACAACGGCAGAAAAATTCTCTCCTACACTCTCTCACAAACTCTCACCTTTTCTCTCTCCCAATCTAGGATTTTTCTCAAATTCGGATGGGAGAGAGGAGTGAGGGTTTCAACCCCTTTTATAAGCCCAAATGTGCCCAAAACAGGCTCGGAAACAATGTATACTTAAGGTATATCCAAATCGGGGCTGTTTCGGTCCAAAAGGGCATTTCTGGTGGTCCCCTGGCCGAACGCGATCGGACTTAAGTTCGTACATGTCGGATGTCGCTCACATCCCGTTTTCAGTCCATCAGTGTTCGTAGATCGCCCGTGGCGGTCCAGTTTCAATTCAGCGGTCACCCCACGTAGATCAAGTCTGCAAGTCTCATGATATGAAATTGAAATTTTTCCTGATCCGAGGGTGTAATTTGGCTGAATTCTGACGGTCAGAACGCTTAATACTGACGCATCAAGTCGTGTGCCAGATTTGAATTTCAAATTTCAAATCTAGCCCTATTCTCACTCTCTTCAGTCCAGGCTCAATGAAATAGCCTGCGAGTGTCGGTTGGACTTGATTTTCGAAATGATTGTCAAGTCCAGCTAGGCGGTTCTAACGGTCTAAGATTGTAGGTATAGGACTTTCGACGCGCGGTATAGATCCAATACAAAGTTTCAAAGAGGTCCAGTGAACAAACCGATTTAGAGTTTGATCTGAGGTTTTAGGGTATTATAGCACCATTGGTTCTACTCGCTTTGGGTCTTGTAGAACGTATTTAAAGTGATCAGGGACTATTTCCCAGCTACTCTAGCGTAGCGCTAGCTAACTTATGCTTAGTTTCTAAAGGAATTAATCCTAAGTGATTTCTTTGGCTATGGAATTGGGTTCTGAGCGATTTTTCAGGTGTTTTAGTTGACCCATTACCTAAGGACGTCTAATCCCAGGTTGGCCAAAATTCGGGGTGTTATAATCTACCCCCCTTAAAACATAATTTCGTCCCCAAAATTGGTGAAGGGTAAGGAGTATCTAGCAAGACTTCACTCTTGACATTCTAAGAAAGGGTCAATCCTATTTAATGACCTAACCGTACATATACCCTAACTCAAATGTTTCGATCCAGGGCCAGTGGGGAAGAGGTCAACCACGCTTCCGCTGCTCCACTCTGATCGAACGGTAGCGTTGACTAACCTAGCTGGATTGGACTCAATACGTTCTACCCCCCTTAAAACTTGGTTCTACTTAAAGTTCAAGAATCTATGCATCGCTCCGTATATTGGAATGAGATGCGACTTAGGGGTTATCCTTGACATGAATTGGGAAACAACCTCTCATTACAGTGGTTTTCTCCCTTGCCAATGATGCGTTCTATGACATTGATATCTATGGTGATAGAGATGAGCCTAATCTCTATTGGCTACACGTCCTCAACATTTTCCAAGGGCAAAGCAATGACTTTTGGTTGTATGTGGTCGGGCCAACACAGAAGAAAAGTCGTGTAGTGGGTCTGAGCCGGGTACATAAACCTTCTGCCCCACGATGACAGAAAATTTATTGTATCAGTCCTCAATCCTAGTCGATGCCGATCTTCTGCTTGATCAGAGCATTGGATTCATTGGTAACCAGGATTAAGAGGTCGATTCAAACCGCGAATACTTCGCTGATAATTGCATTTCCTTTATTCCGCGTTTCCGAATGCAATAAGTCCTTGGGGAAGGCAATTCTAAGGGGCGTACTAGTTCAGTCTAAGTTCAATCTGAGGGATTTATAAATTTTTCCTGAGAGTGAATGGTTCTAAATTAAAACCACCTTCCTATGGGTTACAACAGAAGTCTATAAGTAATACGGGGATCTATCGAAGGAATAAGGTTCTACTTCAACCCAATCTAACCTACAATTCCTTAGCATATTCAGGCTTTACACTACTTAAGGTAACTAGTAGCCTAGTCTGTAATCTACAGCCTAATGGAACGGCATTCCTAGTCCCATGTCGGGATTGGATGTGGCATGCTTGGTAGGAGGGTGGGGTGGGATAAAAACTAATTTTGTAGGCTTAATCCCGAGATTTACAATATGGCAGTGGAAACCATAGGATACACCCAAACTAGGGACAATACCTTACAGCGAACGAAACAGCATGCATTCCATCTAACCAAATTCGGCTATATTAAGCCCAAACCACAACACAAACATTCACATAACAAGCCGAAAAATGCCATGCATTTCACTAAATCAAAATTGTCACAATACAAGGGATATCTCCTTACAAGCATCATGACAAGAAGTACATGGGAACTAAGACAGTTAAAGTTATAAAGCAACATAAGTAAATACTAGCCTTAACAGGCTTACACAACTTAAAGCAGGAAACTACTAACTACTAACAACAACATCAAAGATCTTATCGCTAGTCTGAGTCGGGTGACGGAGGAGGAGCACCCCTATCCTGCAAGCAGCACAGGATCGCCTTTAAGGTGCGAGTCACCTTGCCGAATTTTCTCTTCATAACGGCCTTGGTATCCTCGACCTCAGCCCGAATTTCCTGAACTTCTCTTTACAAGGCGACCTGGCTCTCCTCAATACGAGCAATGTGATCATCACCAGTAGCCTGAGCAGAAGGAAGAGGGCTCTCATCTGTATCCTGAGCCTCCTCTTCTACTTCTTCCTGGACTTCTTCTTCAACTTTTGCTCCAGGTTCTCCCTCACTTGGATCCTCTTCATCGTCAAAATCGTCCTCGCTATCCTCATCAAGCTGAGTCTCACGGTACTGAGACCCAATCTTCATCTTGACCATGGTAGACTCATCAATGCTGTGAATCGAAACTGGCAACTCCGGCCCAAGTCTGTAAGCAAACTCAAGCGCGATCTTGCATATAAGTCGGCCAAAAGGAAACGACTTAGACGTTCTTCTTGATTTCGCTATGAGGATAATCTGTCGCAAGATGAAAGTGGCCATACACACATTCTCTCTCTGGGCCACCAGATACAAGAAATCAACCATAAGGCACGTACACTTAATGCGATTTGTCGACTTGGGATACACGTTGAACGTGCAAATATGGTGCAGCAGGCGCAAATCATCAGACATATGAGACGCCTTGAGGCTATTATTAGGTTGCCATGGAACCAGTTTACCACATAGAAACCTGGTACGGCGATCTCGTTCACGCCTACTCCTCAAATTCTTCGCACTAGGATGAACATCACCAAGAGGTACGTTCAGAAGTCGCGCAATCAACCGAACATCGATCGTAGTCATCCGGTCTCTACCAAAAGGAATCTTGAACTGCAATGGCTCCAGTGTAGGATTCTGGATGCGAGCGTAGAAGGAACGAACGGTGCTCACATTAGCACGAGCACGAGCTTCAAAGATCGGACCCCAATGCGCAGCTTCGATGCGTTCGAACAACAGGAATTCACCGAAGAGTCGTCCTTCCACGTCCGCCTCAAACAACACCTTACGGTCAGTGTATTCATCGTGAGGCATATCTGCTAAAATCACTCGCCCAAGTTAAGTATGGGGATCCAAATCCCGCTTTGTATGTAACTCTCGATCTGTGCTTGGACTTGCGGCGGCGCTTGAGCTAGTGGCGCCACCCCTCGGTCTTCTTAATTGAGCAGGGCGACTAGGCCCAGCCTCATCCGTTGCGGTCTTTCTCTTTCCCATCAAAGAGAGGATGGTGGAGAGAGATAAAAGACCCAAAATGGCTTCAACAAAAGCCATGAAAAATGGGAGAAATGCAAAGAAATGGCTATCCCAACTGGAAAAGGGAGATCTAGGCGTTGTAGAGGGATGCTTCAAGCTCTCCTATGATGTATTTTCAGAGAGAAAAGATAATGAAAAAGGAGAATGGAGCACCTCACAATTTCAGCTAGATTTGGGGGTTTTAAGAGCTCCAAACAACGAGATTTGTAAGAGGGAGGGCTGCAAATCACTATGGAGTCATGGAGTGTGGTCGTTTTCAGCAGGGAATGGATTTAGAAATGATTTGGAGCCACGGATTTGAGATAGGGCAGCTGAAAAATGAAAATGGAGCTAGGGGAGGGGCTGTTTGTGAAGGAAGTACCCCTTTTTGGGGTTTTCTACGGTCGGACACTACATGGAGGGTGTACACTACCCAAAATACCCCCAGATCCCGAATTTCAGATCAAGTGGGCCATGTTGGACGGCGATGCATCGCCAGATCGGCGATGGCATCGCCGACCATCTCTCTGGTCGGTCGGTGGGACCACATGGGTCTGGTCCCCCATGGTTCAGGGACCCAAAAAAACTATGGGCCCCACCTTGGTTCATTCTAGATTGTCCTATATAGGCCCAAACATGCGTTCGGAGCTTTTCGGGGCCAATCTGTAAATCTGAATACAATCCTATATCATGCAGCATATGATTTTGGGGTAGAAGGAGCTAATACATCCATCTAGGCCATTATTTGCTAAAGAAAGTAAACTTAGAATGGTCTTATGGCCAGTTTTCATAAAATTTTACTATTCACTGTAAAATTTTATCGGAGTATGATTTTATGTCATTTTCACATTAGGATCAATGCCTAACATAAAAATAATAAGAAAAAATTGAAGAATGGAGTGGCGAAAGGAAGAATTTTGAAGAATTTAGGTGAAACAGGATTTTTTTTTTAAGCCCTGGCGATTGAATGCAGGGGTTGCAGTTGTCCCACAGCCCAAGAATTTACATTTACGGGTTTAGAATCGTTCAAAGAACGTCTCAACCCACTCACCTACAACCTATGAGCTACTCAGGTCGCTTTATGCGACCCTAGATGCGTTACGGACTCGATCACGCGATCAATTCGAATAGTCTTCGCTTATTGGCGAATCTGCGATCCTATAAGTGTTTCTAGACCCTTCTCGCACCCACCTAAGTCAAAGGAAGCGACGGCGTACGTCGCGTGACCATAACCCAAGCCCGGTTTAATCCAAATCATGCTCTGATACCATCTGTAACATCCCGAAAATCGGGGGGTCGAGTAAAAACCCAACTCCCGAGTTCCAAAATATTATTTATGCAACATAGATATGTATGATTGAATGTTGTCTGTGTTAATGTATTAAACATGAATGAGATTAAGCCAGAACATCATATCATACTCCAGAGACAGTTAAATTCACAAGCGGAAGACTGTGATAGTATGTATAACATATATAAACTGTTGTATGTCTCCGGAGTGTGAACGTGTTACCAAGTTATATACATACATGTATACTTCAAAAGTAAACAAAAAGAATATACATGAGTGCTCTGAAAATATAAAATGACAAGTGTCAAGGTATCTAATCAACTTCCCTGTAATCCCGTCAATCAGAACATGCATAAAGGAGGGATGCTCCTCATCATCATCAAGTCCAGCTCCGCTTCTCAAGCAGGGCCATCATCTGCAACCAAAATAGGGACTGGTGGGTGTCCGAAAACACCATCCCGTAACGTGGGAATGAGTAGCTAACTCAGTGGAATAATAGAGCAAGGATTAACATGTTCTCAAATCAATCATGCGATAATAGTAAACCAGTAAATCAAACAACCCTAATACTGTTGTTAATGCAATATGACATGACGTGATGTATGCCTTCACCGACGATCTCCCTCATACGGCACCATCTTACGACCGCGGCATGCAATCGTCCCTCAAGTGCTCTACATCTTCCAGGCACATGCAATGTTATGGTGATATGATTTCCGAGTTGTTATTAGTCCATTCAAACAACAGGATTGGAAAACTAAGTTACTTCCCTTATATCAATCCCAACACAGATCCTGTCTAGGGTCGTCACTCCTAGTAATCTCATACGAAGTATATTTTGTAGGTCGCTGCAAGGGCTGCCAGGGCTATTGGTCGCACTCGTTGCACCGCTCTCCCATCACCTTATCAATACAGGCCTACTGTACTCTCACTGCTACGGAAGGGTCGTCGCCTCCCGTAGACTCAGAATACGCTCGCGGTCACTACAAAGGACTCGTCGCCTGATCAGTGTAGGCCGACAGCAAGAATATAGTGTCCCATACCACCATATTCTGCTCACGAGACATAGGTGCTCACTGGTCACTACGGGGAGGTTTGTGGCCTCAGCGTAGGCCGACAGCTCGACCACGGTGTCTCATACCACCATGCCCAGCTCATGAGTCTTCGTGGATCAAGGTACCATGGTTAACAGGGTTTACAATGGTAAGTTCAGTACCCTAGGTTCAAGCAGTTATGACTCATACAGGGTGAACATACAACGGCCAGTCGGGTTACTTGACGGGCTCGACTAGCACGATCGCATCTCAAGTCGAACGACATGAAGTGCGTAAAACACTTCGTATGGCCTAACCACTGCCGCCAACTCCAGAACACGAATCGCGTTCATCGACGCGTCGTTCGTGGCCAAGATAAGCCAACCACGAATTCGCTCGGTTACCGATTGCCTAGACTAAGTATAGTCCCAAACAATTATGGAATCACATCAGCAATCATATGAGAGTATTGAAAATGAAATACAACCATTTGAGCATGTTAACACATGTTACAATATACAACTTAAGTAAATTTTCAAGCACATGCATTTCATACATATAATGAAATCATGCATATAGCTAACATGTAGGAAATTATTTACATCAGCATATTAATTGAGAAATCAATCTCAAACTAATTCATAACACCATTTAATTCAATACATACTAATACAAGTATTTATACAAACACTTACACTACACACTTATGTCTACATATAGTATGTCGACCCGAAGTGCGCATTTAGGTGAATCTCTTCGCCAAACTAATTATGCACGTATTTCTAGTATTCTAATGCGACAATAAGCCATGTCAATCACATCAGAAAAATATGAATGAAAACAGTACTTCCTACAAATGACTAAAATACCCTAAATCTCATATTCTTCGTCGGTTTACAAAACAGGAAACGGACAGCATATTGTACATGTCAAACGGCGTTGCCGTCAATAATCTACTATTAAACAACATTGAAAGTGTTGTAAACAGTCAATCAAAGCGTCTAAAATCCGCACCTTTTCTCTTATAAAGGTATTGATTCGAACGGAGCGTATACGCTTCGTCTACGGCGACTAGACAACCTGATTTACAAGATCTATCAGCTAACATGCTATGAAACGAAAGGAACACTAAATCAGCAACTTTCTAGGGTATTTTCTTACCTGAATATGCGGAGAAATCACTGGCCAAGTGATTGGAGCGTGTTGCTAAAGCACGTGCAACAGGTAGCACAACGGCAGGAAAATTCTCTCCTACACTCTCTCACAAACTCTCACCTTTTCTCTCTCCCAATCTAGGATTTTTCTCAAATTCGGATGGGAGAGAGGAGTGAGGGTTTCAACCCCTTTTATAAGCTCAAATGTGCCCAAAACAGGCTCGGGAACAATGTATACTTAAGGTATATCCAAATCGGGGCTGTTTCGGTCCAAAAGGACATTTTTGGTGGTCCCCTGGCCGAACGCGATCGGACTTAAGTTCGTACATGTCGGATGTCGCTCACATCCCGTTTTCAGTCCATCAGTGTTCGTAGATCGCCTGTGGCGGTCCAGTTTCAGTTCAGCGGTCACCGCACGTAGATCAAGTCTGTAAGTCTCATGATATGAAATTGAAATTTTTCCTGATCCGAGAGTATAATTTGGCTGAATTCTGATGGTCAGAACACTTAATACTGACGCGTCAAGTCGTGTGCCAGATTTGAATTTTAAATTCCAAATCTAGCCCTATTCTCACTCTCTTCAGTCTAGGCTCAATGAAATAGCCTGCGAGTGTCGGTTGGACTTGATTTTCGAAATGATTGTCAAGTCCAGCTAGGCGGTTCTAACGGTCTACGATTATAGGTATAGGACTTTCGACGCGCGGTCTAGATCCAATACAAAGTTTCAAAGAGGTCCAGAGAACAAACCGGTTTAGAGTTTGATCCGAGGTTTTAGGGTATTATAGCACCATTGGTTCTACTCGCTTTGGGTCTTGTAGAATGTATTTAAAGTGATCAGGGACTATTTTTCAGCTACTCTAGCGTAGCGCTAGCTAACTTATGCTTAGTTTCTAAAGGAATTAATCCTAAGTGATTTCTTTGGCTATGGAATTGGGTTCTGAGCGATTTTCCAAGTGTTTTAGTTGACCCATTGCCTAAGGACGTCTAATCCCAGGTTGGCCACAATATGGGGTGTTACAAAGACGTGCAAAGTTTTTAGGGTACGTGGATTCAAACTACGCAAGCAATATGAATTCCAGAAAGTCTACTTTAGGATGCTCGTTTGTACTAGCGGGTGGAGAAATTAGTTAGATGTCGAAGCTTTAATCTATAGTGGCTCTTTCCACGATCGAAACAGAATATATAACAGTGATAGAAGCACATAAGGAAAGTGTTTTGTTGAGAGGCATGATAAATCAATTGGGGCTTCAACGGGAAACCATGTCGGTTAACTATGACAACAAAAGTGTTATAAGTTTGGCTAAAAATTTTGTTTATCACTCTCATACTAAACACACTGATGTTCGTCAGTACTTTATCCGACAAATGCTTGAGGAATGAGACGTAACTCTAAAGAAAATTCACACTAGTGCGAATCCAATAGACATACTCACCAAGGTTATTACTATAGAAAAGTTCAAGTTCTGTGCAATTTTTCTGTACTTGGCGATGACATAAAAGGAAAACAGAGTGTGCACGAGAAGCATTGACGAAACTATGATGTGAGGCAGAGATAAAAGAAGAGGACAAAGAGCTACATGTTTGAAGATGGAAGACATGGTAGAGATGGTTGTATTTAATATCTTAAATCTAATCAGATTCTGGGTAGATTTTTTGCGCAACTGCGGGATTTATTTCCAATTTCGTTTATAATTCTTTCCGATTTTGTTTGGAATTCTTCCCAAAACTATATATATGAGTGTAAATGGGATTAAGATATATTATTCTAAGGGATTCTAAGGCTTTTTAGCTAAAAGGGTTACAGGGTTTCTAAAAGGGTGGAGCAAGAGAGGGATTTGAGGATTTCTCAAGTCTAGTAAGTCCTTCCTCTTTATAATTTTGGCTTTCATAGTAAAGATTTGTCACTTTGTGCCATAGTTTTTTCTCGAAAGAGTTTTCCACATTAAATCTTTGTATTCTCTTGTGCTTGTTTGGTGCTCGTGGATTGCTATCCTAAATCTAGCTCTGTGTGATTCTGCAGTCCAAGTCCCAACAATGGTCGTGTCCACATGATTTTTGAGGTTAAGTGGACCACACCATAAGAAACAGTAGGAATTAAAAGCCCCCCAAGAAACCTTCCTAAGGTCCACATTGATTTTATTTTCATCTAAACTGTTCATAGGGTCACATAGACCTGGATGAAGGGAAAATTAATAATACCAGCCTGATCCAAAAACTGTGTGCCCGTGCAATTTTTTAATGGTGGGCGTTCAATCCCCACTATTTTCAGTGGTGTGTTCCACTAGAGGTTTAGATCTTCTTCGTTTTTTGGATCATCCCTAAAAATGATCTGGTAATACGGATCAATGGTGTGAATAAGATAGATACATCACGGTGGGCCCTACAGAACTTAGGCCATGTAGTAGTGGAGGAATATCCTGGTAATATAAATCGGCGTGAGTCATTATCAACTTTTACCTCTGAAAATGAACGGTACAGGGACCGATAACAGACTCCTTCCGCTAGAAACTCTAGTCATGTATCTTGTGCACGGCATTTTCTCGAGAAATTTTCAGATTTTCACATTTTCAGAGTAAAAGTGGCTGCGATAAGCCCATCATGTTTATCCTAAAATACACGATCAACCATCATGCCAAGTCTACAAAATCAGATCCACGTTATTCAAGGATACTACGTGATTTAAAACATGGTATTATGAGAGTTTCAACAAAAATAAAAAAATAAATAAAAAAAAAAATTGAAAATTTCAACTCTTAATCATGAATCTTTTGAATCTGGAAGGTGAAATTCCTAATTCCAAAAATCCTTAAATCTTAAAATTTCTAATTTCCCAATTTATAAAGTTAAAAAAATCTCAATTTAGGGTCCACGTTCAAATATATAAGCCCTAAAATATCTAAATCCCTAAATGTGAGTCCACATATGAATCAGGAATGCACAAATTAATAAATCTCCATTGAGATTGAGAGAGAGAGAGAGAGAGAGAGAGAGAGAGAAATACCTTAAGTGAATGAATATGATTCAACTCGAGGCTAAAAAATAGAAGGAGCGTGCATGAGAGAGGGAGCAAGGTGGTGCGTGATATAAGTAGGGAGGAAAGTGGTGCATGAGAGAGAGAGAGAAAGGAGGCGCGAGAATGAAAACTTAGCTTGGAGACCTTTTGTGGGCATGGATTGGGTACGCCACCAAGATGGAGCTAGACAGAGTCTTGTTAGAGACTCTATGAGGCCAACCATGATGTACATGGTTTATCCATGTCATCCATTCATTTCAATGGCTACTTTTAGGGCATGATCCCAAAAAGGAGGCAAATCGAAGGCCCAAGTGGACCGCACCATATATCAATCGTAGACAATCTCCATTGTTTTCTATGATGTGGTACGCAGACTTAAGCCTGCGATATGACTACTTTTTTGGGCTCATGTCGTAAAATGCCTTAAAATGAGCTGTCGAAATGAATGGATAACTTAGATAAAACACACACATTGCAATGAGTCCTATAAAGCCCCTTACATTGTAGTGGTCCATCAGAGATTTTAATGGTAAGCATTCAATCCCCACTATTTCTTATGGTGTGGCCTCCTGAGATTTTGATCTACCTAATTTTTAGGACCACATCCTAAAATGGGCTCAAAAAATGGATGGATGGCATGGGTATGCATCAAATTATCAAGGTGGGCCCCAAGTTCAAGGTAACACGCAAGGGTTTAAAAACCTCTTGCTTTTGTCGGCTGCGGTGACACCGACAGCTACAGGCCGTCGGGAAAATCATGATACGTCCACCAAATTCGAATCAAATTTTTGTTAGAAAATAATGGTATTACATGCTGCTTAAGTTTGGACTGCCATTGTAGTGATAATAATTACCCATGTATATAACATTATAGCACATTACGATTGTATTGGTTAAAACAAACATACCCTAAGTGTGCCTAAAATATCCTGCTAGTCCATGTGGGCCACATGACTCATTGCCACTGTTAGATGCAGTGCACCTCTTCACCTAGATATAAAAATCATGCATTCAAATGACACAGGGAAGGACGTGAGGTCGAGCACCGTCTTCCTCAAGATGATAAATATTCCGAATCCACAGAACTTCTCTGGACTCCTCACAGAGACTTCTCGAATCCACGAGGAAAGAAAGTAGAAAATAAGAATAATTTCTAATAAATTCGAAATTGATTAATGAGTTCCTAAAATCGAGTTCACAACCCTTTAAATAAGGGAACCAAGCAATCAGAAAGAAATCAGACTCAAACTACAACTAAAACTCCTAGAATTCGCAACTTACTATTTATAGACGGTCGTGATGTCTACTAGTGTGCAAGGTTTTCGGCCAAAAATATTAAGTGTCCTATTTGGCTTCACCAAACCGTTCTCCTAATTATCCTAAGCACTTTTCATGTTGGACACAACTCTAAAGCCCAACGGATGAAAAGTTATACTCAAACTAAAACTTACTATTTATAGTAAAGACAAAATTAAAACGAGGAAACGACCGTCGATCAGGGGGTTTCTCGCAAATCCAGGCTGCGCAACCCGGCCTAGCGGGGTTGGTTGGATAAAGTAGCTCGTTCTACCCCAAATTCATATATTTTACGTCAGATAACTCATTCCGAATTGTGAGATACGTCCGATCTAAGGTCCGATGGTCCGGATCACTTCTGTCGCTGACCGTGCCTTTTCTGATCCATCTTGGCCATGAAATTGTCCGCGACCCGCTCTACATCACAAATCACGAAATGGGTGGGGTTGATAGGTGTCCGGGCGTGGCCATCCATGAAGAGACCCAAGTTGAAGGCCAACCCATGTGTTAAGGTCACGAAACATGGATGGTTGGATATGATCCCAACATCCAAACCTCAGCCTAACAATCTTAAAATTAACTGGACCTTGCTATTTCAACTTTTGAAACCTATAAGCATACTCCAGCACAGGACCAGCTTGGGTTCTTGTGTCATTTAGTCTCGATTGGTGACTGTCTATGTTACGGTAACTAGCTTTCCACTTTTTGGTTCTGAAAAGGGCCATCTATGGTTTAGCAATGGGGGAATATTAGGATGATCTGGACCGTTTATTCAGTTAGCTAGCAATTCTGCTGAAGCCATAGGCTAGTCAATGCACCCATCAGATGGTCCTAGCAATTCGATTAACATGTGGACCAGTACTAAACTTTTATAAACCTTCCATCTGATTACTCCGATCAGACGGTTTGGATCAACTGTAAAGTGGCTATTCTGAGAGAGAGATGTGTGATTCGCACACGGTGATGTTACTTTGTTTTTTTAATTCCTCGCAAGGGCATTTTTGCAATTTACAAAAATGACCAGCTTAATTTAAATGCCATTATAAAAATCTAATAAGGGAAATATTGGTAATTACTTAAACTAATGAGGTAGTTTAATGAACAGTTTTTTAAAAAAGTAAATGTAAATGTCATACTAATGAGGTCCTATTTTATAAAAAGGTCAAAATTATAAACTTCCTGTATTAAGAATTTCTCATAAGATTTGATATCTCTCATGAGAATTTCAAATTTCTCATGAGATGATATTTTCAGTGATGTTGTTTTGGCGGAGGGGTGGCTGTCTATATAATAATGGAGGCTTTCGTCTTTGATCTGTGCTCACGAGAAATTTTTTTGCAAAAGGAAAAAAAAAAAAAAAAAGGAAAGGAAAAGAAAAGAAGAAGAAGAAGCTTTAGCTTCATTCATCTTTGACCGTGATGGCTTGTGCAATTTTTTTCTTGATGGTGGAGATGTTCCCTGTAAAAGTGGGTCCCACGGTAACATGTGTCAATGGAATTTTTAACGTTGTTAAATATGGAGCTGTGGGTGATGGAAAAAGAGAAAACAGCAACGTCATAAGTTTCATTATTTCTTTTTAAATATCCTTACTGTTGTTGTTTGTACTCTCAACTGATTATGAACATACGCACGCATGCATGCAATGTAGCCTTGCATGTAAATCGATCTAATGTATCTATTTTCTGTCCAATATCTTATAAGGTAGCCGCTTTTTGGTGATCCAGTTTCATATCCTATATAACATACAACATGTGGTTGGTGGGCCACTACATGTCTCCCTCCCGGGGCTGTCAAAAGGTTAGGTTGGGGTCTGGTCCTATAGTCCCCATTCCTGGGTAACCGGTTCGGGTCTTGCTGCTGAGTCTAGGACCTTTTGGGTCTGAGTTGGCTAGATCTTGAAGACCAAGACTCCCCTACGATCCAGATCTGATACTCATCGGATCTTTGAATTCCGGATTTCAAGTCGGGTTCAAGACAAATAAGCTCAGTTGCATGGTTTTACTACCCACCGGATGGATTGTTTATGTTGCACACCCATGTATCAGTTTGTGTAACACTTCGGATTTTTGCCAACCTGGGATTAGACGTCATTAGGCGATGGGTCAACCAAAATACCTTGGTAACCTCTCAGAACCCAATTCCAAAGCCAAAGAAATCACTTAAGATTAATTCCTTTAAAAATTAAGTGTAAGTTAGCTAGCGTTACACTGGAGTAGCTGTGAAATTGTCCCTGATTGCTTTAAATACGTTCTGCAAGACCCAAAACTTGTAGAATCGTTGATGCTACGTTACCCTAAAATCCAGGATCAAACTCTAAACCGGTTCGTTCTCGGGAACCCTTTGAAACTTTGTATTGGATTTAGACCGCGCGTCGAAAGTCCGATATCTACCATCTTACCGTTATGACTGCTTGGCTGGACTTGACAATTGTTTCCAAAATCAAGGTCCAGAGGCTATTTCATTGAGCCTGGAGTGAGGAGAGTGAGAAAAGGGTTAGATTTGAAAATTTTAATTCAAATCTGGCACGTGACTTGGCGCGTTATTATTAAGCGTTCTGACCGTCAGAATTCAGCCAAATTACACCCTTAGATCAGGAAAAATTTCTCTTTCATATTAGGAGACTTGTAGACTTGATCTAGGTGCGATGACCGCTGAACTGAAACTGGACTGCCACGTGCGATCTGCGAACTCTGCCGGACTGAAAACTGGGTGTGAGCAGGATCCAGTATCTATGAGCTTAAGTCCGACCGCATTCGGCCAGGGGACCTCCAGAAGTGCTTCTTTAGACCAGAACGGCCCCGATTTGGTTATGCCTCAAGTGAACTTTGTTCTCAAGCCTAATTTGAAAAGGTTTTAGCTTATATAAGGGTTTGAAACCCTCACTTTTCTCACCCATCCGAATTTTCTAGAAACCCTATCTAGAGTGAGAGAGAAAGTGAGAGTTTGTGAGAGAGTGTGTGAGTGATCTTCCTGCCACTTGCTGCAACCGCTTCACGTGTTTAAGCAACGCATCCCAATCACTTTGCCGGTGATTTCAACGCATTTCTAGGTAAGTAAAATCCTAAACACTTGCTGATTTAGCATTCCGTCGATTCAAATAGCAAAGTAGCTTATACAACTTGTGTATTAGGTCGCCTGTATGCCGTTGACGAAGTGTATACGCTCCGTTCAAAACGATACACATCTAAAGTGAAAGGTGCGTATCTTAGATGCTTTGATTGACTGATTTCAAAGCTTTCAATGTCGTTTAATAGTAGATTATCGACGGCAATGACGTTTGACATGTACAACATGTTGTTCGTTTTCCGTTTCGTAAATGTATGGTAAATATGAGATTTAGGATATTTTAGTCATTTGTAGGAAATACTGCTTACGTCCATATTTTGATAAAATGTTTTCCATGGCTATTTATCATGTTAGAATATTAGGAAGGCGTGCATGATTGGTTTGGCGAAGGGATTCGCCCTTAAGCGCACTTTGAGTCGACATACGCTATGTAGACTAAAGTGTGTATGTAAGACCCGTATCTTGGTCCGTACCTTTCCGTACACTTCCGCGGTCGTACCGGTCGAATTCTGGCAACTTTCGACCCTTAAACAATATCGACGCACGACCCTGATTCACGTGCCGACAACCCGAGTCGACTCAATCCGAGACCAATACCATAGCGACCGCGCCGTCGTTGCGGTTCTGATACCGCGACTCGCGCGCCAAGGCGATACCCTGATCAAGAGTTATGGGCCAACGTTCGGTGTAAGAAAACGCCGCGCGTTGCGAAAACCAAGGGAATCTCTACGATGTGTCACATCAATCACATCAATCCCATCAATCAATCACCCATCAACCCATCACATGTCAAGTACACATCACTCTCACCCATTTTCCCAAGCAACCACAAAAGTCTTCCTAACCCATACCTTTCTTACACAAAAGACCACAAAAGTCTTCACATCCCATACCTCTCTTACACAAAAGACCACAAAAGTCTTCACATCCCATACCTCTCTTACACAAAAGCCACAAAAGTCCAAGATTTCTTACACAAACATCACTCACCCATCCATCCATCACTCTCTCTCTCTCCCTTTACATCACTCTCTCTCTTTCTCTCTTTCTCATTTCAAAATTTCCAAGCAACAAGAGAATTCCAAGAGTCCCACGTATGGAATTTCTCAAACCCTTCTAAGCTCCAAGTGGCCCACCTTCCTACCCCAAAATCTCTCATCTCAACCCTCCATTCTTCATCTTAACCATTGAAGTTGAAGCTAAGGTGCCAAGGAACCCCTAGGAGCGAGAAGATCGGACGGTGGGTGCCTCTATAGGGTAGTTTTTATTGTTTTTATGGTGGACCAAGTGAGGCCCACCGATCCATGGTGTGGATCTCACTTGAGACCCTTATTTGTGGCCGATGGACCACATGGATCATCATGATCATTCCATGATGGGGCCATTCTCCATGGACCCCATCATGATATTTATTTTCTCTTCAAAGGTCATCTAGACCGTCCATGTCGGTGGGGAAAGGATCCCCACCGTTGATTTTAAATTTCGGAGGTCCCACATGTTTTAAGGCCCACTTGTTACATGATTTGTTGTTAGGGAGGGCCCATAATGACGGGGTCCCTCCATCACAAGCCGTGTCCCACTCTCCATGTCTCTCTCTCTCTCTCTTTTATTTTATTTTATTTTATTTTATTTTATTTTATTTTATTTCATTTTATTGCAATAGGAGGGTGTGGCCCACTTGAATGGATCACACCTTGATGTAATTTTTATTCAAGTGGGGCCCACCTTGGACATTGAGCCCATGACACCCATCAGTGGTGGCCCACTCCATCAAGGCCCACACTCAAAAAAAAAAATTAACAAAAGACCGTCCAGCGTCTGGGACGCTGGACGTTTCAACAGAAAGGGAATAAAGGAAGAAAGAAAAAAGAAAAGGGAAATGGTGGGCTGCTCCAACATGGCCCCACCTTGATGTATATTTTTAATCCAAGCCATCCATTTTATTCTCGGGATCGTTTTAGGCGTTGAGCCGAAAAATGAGATTGATCCAATTATCTGGCGGGCCGTGGCATTAAGAATACTAATATCTTCCTTTAAAACTTAAAAAAATGATTTCTGGGGTCCACCAGAAGCTTGGACCTACCTGAAACTTGTTTT
This sequence comes from Magnolia kwangsiensis, assembly GCA_037074715.1. Taxonomy (NCBI): domain Eukaryota; kingdom Viridiplantae; phylum Streptophyta; class Magnoliopsida; order Magnoliales; family Magnoliaceae; genus Magnolia; species Magnolia kwangsiensis. Next base: position 165,932,587 of record CM073574.1, on the reverse strand, counting down.
GGACTCCTATTTTTGTGGAAAACATGCAATGGACGGGATAGATTTGTTTAATGTGGGTCCCACCTAGGAAAACAAAATTAAAGGAAATCCATGCATGCGTTTGCTACTTGACGTCCAGAGGTGTCTGGACGTCCAACCAAAAAAAAAAAAAAGAAAGAAAGGAAAAGAAGGGAAATGGTGGGCCACTCTTGTAAGCCCCAACTTAATGCATGGATTTAATCTAAGCTTTTCACCATCTTCCTCAGATTAATTTAGGCGTTGAACCAAAATTTGGGACCAATCCGGAACTCAGGTGGGCCATACCATCTAAAATCATAAGGAGACATGCCTGAAACATACAAAAACATTTGGTGGGGCCTACCTGAAATTTGGACGTGGCTGAAACTTGGTTTGGACGCCTAATTTTGTGGAACACATGCAATGGATGGGGTAGATCTGGTTAATGTGGGTCGCACCTAGGATAAAAAAATAATTTTTTTTTTTTGGCATGACTTTGTGCCATGAGTCCAGAGACGTCCACGTTAAAAAGGGTGGCCATATTTGCCCACTTGTAGACTCCACCATGATGTATATTTTGCATCTATACCGTTCATTTAATAGGTCCCCTTGAATGGTGCGTTGACTCCAAAAATCATCCACAAACTGAACTCAGGTGGGCCATACCATCCAAATCATGTGAAGACATGCCTGAATCATATAAAAACACTTGGTGGGGCCTACCTGAATTTTGAATGTAGCTAAAACTTGGTGTGAACCCTCAAACAGGTGGGACACACGTAATGGACGAGTTGGATTACAAATAAACACTTTGGTGGGCCCTATATGGGACCCACTGTGGTATGTGTGGCTTACCACACCGTACACAACAGTGGGTGGTGACACCCACTGTGATGCAAGTGTTTTACTCACGCCGTCCGTCCACGCCAGTGGACGGTGGCCCCCACTCAGATGTATGTATTGTGTCCACGCCGTCCATCTTGTGGGCCCCTGGCCACGTGACGTTATGAACAAGTATGGATGGCAATAAACATTACAGTGGGCCCTAGGCCATGTGATTCAATGAACAGTTTGGATGCAAATAAATAGTACAGTGGACCCAGGTTGGGTAGAAAATATACATTTCGATGGGCCCTGGGTCTATATGACCTTATCAACAGGTTTGAATGGAAAATAAACATTTTGGTGGGCCCCTTGCTACATGGCCTTATCAACAGGTGGAATGTAAAATAAACATTTTGGCGGGCCCCTTGCCACACGGCCTTAACAACAGGTTGGGTGGCAAATAAGCATTTCAGTGGGCCCAGGATTGGCTGGAAATAAATGTTATAGTGGGCCCACATGGGAGTCTACCATGATGCATGAGTTTCATCCAAACCGTCCAACCATTTTGAGATCATTTTAAGGCCATTGTTGAGGCCCGTCTTAATGTATTTGTGGCCCGCCCACTAAGGCCCACTTTGTTATTTATGGGCCCATGTGTGTAGGCCCAATTGATGTATTTGTGGCCCATCGTTGAGGCCCACCTTGGTATATATAAGGCCTATGTGATTAGGCCCATTTGATGTACATAAAGCTCATATGATTGGGCTCATTTTAATGAATTCTAAGGCCCATGGGTTATAACCCATTGCAAAGGACCTAAGGCCCATTGGTGAGGCTCATTAAGGTGATCCATTTGATGAATGCAAGGCCCATATGATACGGCTCAATTGATGTACTTAAGGCCCAATTGAGTGCAACTAGGTCCATTGCAATGCGTGATCCCTCCATGGCAAATAACGATATTTATAGTAAGTAATGCCTCGGGAACAATGATGGTTAGACGTCCACATTGTAGGTACAATGTTGGTTAAATGTCCGCATTGTAACACTCCCTAAGGCCCACTAATAGGCCCATACTTGTAGTAAGTAGGCCGTCTAGGCCCATCTCAGTTATACACAGAGTCCATCTCTATATACATGTTTAGTATAAATCCATGATTCATTATCATACGCATCATATGTATGACTGATATGAGAAGTGACTGATCATAGCATATGCCTTCGGGCGAACTGTTTATGGGCTCCCTGGTAGGTGGAGTTGCCATAGTGCATGGTACACGTAGGATTGTTGCATGACTGGTAGTGTGACTCATGCACTTGCATTTGTATGATTGTGATTATTATATGCCCTAGCGACATCAGGGCCATAGCCTCCACAGATGCATCGTGGGTGGCTGGATTGAATACCGGAAATGTTTGGTTCTAGCATACGGGCGCCATAGATGTCCCTGGGTGAAAATCCCTAAACCCGATGGTACCAGAGGATGACTCTAACGTCGAGACCGAGTGGATACATGAGCGCACGAGGGCCGTATACCAGTAGGTCGCGTCTCCCACTGTGTCGTGGTCGGTTGGAAAGGGGTGTGACCTTACCCGCCTGAGTGAGGGGGCAACTCCTAGGTTGAGTTTGACCAGCTTGAGGAATCGGTCCGCTATCGACGAGCCGGGCCCGATATTGGCAGGCGGATAGTGAGGTCTCTTCTGCTCTCCCAGTTGTGCGTTCGGATAGGGACGGCAAACTGGCGTAGAGTGTACTAGACCCCGGTGATTATCCAGAATGAGAACTGTACTGATATATGATGAGGATTGGCATGCTTGAGTTGCATCTCGCATCACATGGTCTGGATATGGCCGATCGCATTCATATCTTGTACTGTATAGCCTTGGTACGGCTGATTGCATTCACGTATTCATCAGCATAATTCCGCATTACTCTAACCTTGTATTCTGAGCACGCTCGTATTGCGCACACACTTACACCGCCCTCTAAGCTTTCTATAAGCTTATGCACGATTGATGCGTGCAGGTGACGTCAGGACGCAGCCGTAGCGTAGTAGCAGCAGGAGCGTGCAGTCGAGCCTTTGGAGTTTTGTTATTAGCACTATCTTGTATTTCCCTTTATACATCTTGTACTCAAAGTTTTTGATCATAGTGGAAATGTAATGGAGTTCTTGGTTGTTGTTTGTGGGTTATGCCTTTGGTTATGCTTATTACGAATCAAACTGACATCGAAAATCCTCCTCGTAGCATCCCAGGATTGGAACCTGGCGAATGGGAGCTAGGAGCCGAGAATGGGGTTCTACGGAGGCTGTCGGCGCCGGATTCGGCGATCGGGAATTCTGTGAGCCCGGTTTCCGAGTTTGGGGCGTGACAGTGTAGTCTAAGTGTTTGTATAAATGTTTGTATTAGTATGTATTGAGTAAATGGTGTTGTGTAGGAGTTTTGAGATTGAATTCTCAAGTAATATGCTGATGTAAACGATTTCCATCATGTTGGCTATATGTATTGATTTCATTATATATATGAAATGCATGTGTGAGATGATTTGCTTAAGTTGTATGTTATAACATGTGTCAATATGCTTACAATGTCGTACTTCATTTCTGTTACTCACCTATGCTTATTGATGTTGATGCACTAATGCTTGGGGCTATGACCTAGTTCAGGCAGTCGGTAATGGATCGAATTCGTGGTTGGTTTCTAGGTACCACAAAGGACGCGTCGATTAATGCGAGTCGTGTTTTGGGTTGGCGGCAGTGGTTAGGCCACACGAGGTGTTTCATGCACTTCATGTCGTTCAGCTTGAGATGCGCTCGTGCTAGTCGAGCCCGTCACGTAACCCGATTGGCCATTGTATGTTCACCATGTATGAGTCATAATTGGTTGAACCTAAGGTACTGAACTTACCATTGTTAACCATGGTACCTTGATCCAATAAGACTCATGAGCCGGGCATGGTGGTATGAGACACCGTGGTCGAGCTGTCGGCCTACGCTGGGGCCACAAACCTCCCCGTAGTGACCAGTGAGCACCCTACTCTGAGCAGATTATGGTGGTATGGGACACTATATTCTTGCTGTCGGCCTACACTGATTGGTGACGAGCCCTTTGTAGTGACCTTGAGTTTATCCTGACACCGCATGGGGGTGACGAGTCCTGATGCAGTCTTAAGGATAATTAGGCCTGTATTGATAAGGTGATGGGGGAGCGGTGCAACGAGTGCGAGCAACAGCCCTGGCAGCCCTTGCAGCGACCTATAAATATAACATCATATGAGATTACTAGGAGTGACGACCCTAGACAGGATCTGTGTTGGGATTGATATAAGCAAAGTACCTTAGTTTTCCAATATTGCTGTATGAAAAGGACTAATAATAACTCGGTAATCATATCAACATCACATTGCATGTGCCTGGAAGATGTGGAGCACTGAGCGGTACGCAAGCATGCCGCGGACGCATATGGTGTCGTATGAGGGAGAATGTTGGTGAGGGCATCCATCATGTCATGTCATATTGCATTAACAACAGTATCTAGGAATGTTTGATTAATTGCTTTACTATTATCGCATGATTGATTTGAGAACATGCTAATCTTTGCTCTATAATTCCACTGAGTTAATTACTCACTCCTACGTTATGGGATGGTGTTGCGCACACCAAACAGTTCCTATTTTAATTGCAGATGATGGCGATGCTTGCGAAGAAGAGCTGAACTTGGTGATGATGAGGAGGATCCTTCCTATATGCAGGTTCTGATTGACGGGGTTACAGGGTTATTGATTAGATGCCAATATACTTGGTATTTTACCTTTTTCTTATACACCCATGTATATTCTTTTTATCATTTTTGGAGTATACATGTATATGTTTAACCTGCTAACATGTTCACACTCTGGAGACCCACAACAGTTCATATACTTTATATATCTATTACATTCTTCTGCTTGCTAATTTAACTATCTCTGGAGTATGATATACTGTTTTGGTCTAATCCCACTCATGTTTTCTGCACTAATATGAACAACACTCATTCATCATTGAAAATATTGCATAAATGATGTTCTGGAACTCGGGAGTGGAGTTTTTGCTCGACCTCCGATTTTCGGGATGTTACAATTGGTATCAGAGCATGATTGAGATTAAACTGTGCCTGGGTTATGGACACGCGACGTACGCTGTCGCTCCTTTGAGTTAGGTGGGTGCGAGAAAGAACCTAGAAATACTATTAGGATCGCAGTTTCACCAATAGGCGAAGTCTACTGATATCGATCATTCGATCGAGTCCGTAATGCATCTTTGGTCGCGTGAGGCGACCTAAGTAGCCAGTAGGACATCAGTCGGCGGGTTTGAGATGTCCTCTGAAAGGTTCCAAACCCGGAAATGTATGTCTTTGGGTCGTGAGGCAACCACAACCCTTACATTTAATCACTAGGGCTTAAAAACCCCGTTTCACTCAATTTCTTTAAAATCTTTCCTCACACCACCCCATTCTTCAATTTTTTTCAATCTTTTCATGTTAGGCATTAATCCTAATGTGAAAATGATATAAAATCATACTTCGACAAAATTTTACAATGAATAGTAAAATTACATGAAAATTGGCCTTTTTGGCCATTCCAGTTATGAAATATTTCGTATCAGATGGGTTAGTTGGATATATTAGCTCATCCTACCCCAAAATCATATGTTACATGGCATATAAAATCATTCTGGTTTACAAACTGGCCTCAAAACATCCCAAATGAAGTTTTGGGCCTCTCTAGGCCAAACCACAATGAACTAGAGTGGGGCCCACATATATTTGGTGTCCTTAGGGAAGGGGGAACCCAACCCATGAGGCCCCACCGGCCGGATTGACGATCGGCCGGCGATGGCATCGCCGACCGGTGGGCCCCATTTGCACCAAAACTCGGGCGCATGCCCTTTTAGGGGTAGGGCACCCCTCCCATATGATGCCCGTCCTTCGAAACCCCTTAGAACAGGTACCACCTTCACAAAAAAATGCTCCAACGCGCCCTCCCTTTTGCATTTTTCTTGCTGCCACATCTCAACACTCAGCTTCAAACTACTCCCAATCCCGTTTTCTGTTAAAAACGATCCCCCTCCATCGTCCACAGCAGTGGACAGTCCTCTCCCTCTTCAATCTCGTCCGTTGGAGCTCCTACAACCCCCAAAATGTGGCTGAAATCGGGTGGAGTTCTAAACCCTCTTATTCTTCCCTTTTCTTTTTAAAAATTCAGCCCTTGGAAGCTTGAAGCATCCCTCTAAAACGCCTAGATTCACTTCAGTCCGTTTGGGCAACCATTTCTCCCCATTTTCCTCATTTTTCATGACTTTTGTTGAAGCCATTTTGGCTCTTTTCTCTTTCTCCGCCATTCTCTCTTTGATGGGGAAGAGGAAGACTGCCACAGACGAGGCTGGGCCTAGTCGCCCTGTACAATCGAGAAGGCCAAGAGGTGCCGCCACCAGCTCGAGCGCCACCGCAAGTCCAAGTACAGCTCGTGAGTTTCATACAAAATGGGATTTGGATCCCCATGCTCACATAGGGCGAGTGCTGTTAGCAGAGATGTCTCATGGCGATTATACTGATCGTAAGGTACTGTTTGAAGCCCATGTGGATGAGCGGCTCTTCGGTAAATTTCTGTTGTTTGAGCGTATTGAAGCTGCACACTGGGGTCCGCTCTTTGAAGCACAGTCCCGAGCAAACGTGAGCACCGTTCGTGCCTTCTATGCTCGTATCCGGGATCCTACGTTGGACCCATTGCAGTTCAAGATTCCCTTTGATAGAGACCGGATGGCTACGATCGATGTTCGATTGATAGCTTGCATTCTGAAGGTGCCTCTTGGTGAAGTTCATCCCAGTGCTAAGAATCTGAAGAGTAGGCGTGAACGAGATCGCCGTACTAGATTCCTATGTAGTAGTCTGGTTCCATGACAGCCTAACAATAGCCTCTTGGCGTCTCATATGTCAGATGATTTGCACCTGCTGCACCACATTTGCACGTTCAACGTATATCCCAGGTCGACCAACCGCTATGAATGTACACGCCTCATGGTCGATTTCTTGTATCAAGTGGGCCAGGGTGAAAATGTGTGCATGGCCACGTTTATATTGCGACAGATCATCCTCATAGCAAAGTCGAGAAGAACGTCATAGTCGCTTCCTTTTGGCCGGCTCATATGCAAGATCGCGCTTGAGTTTGCGTACAGACTTGGGCCGGAGTTGCCAGTATCGATTCACCACATTGACGAGTCTACTATGGACAAGATGAAGATCGGGCCTAGGCAGCGTGAGGCTCAGCTTGATGAGGATAGCGAGGGCGATTATGATAGCGAAAAGGATGCAAGTGAAGAAGAGGTTGGGGCAGAAATAGAGGAAGAAGCCCAGGAAGAAGAAGAAGAAGAGGCTCAGGATACTGATGAGAGCCCTCCTCCAGCGACTCGGGCTAATAGAGATGTTCATATTACCCGACTCGAGGAGAATCAGGTCGCCTTGCGACAGGAAGTCCAGGAACTTCGGGCCGAAGTTGAGGATACTAAGGCCGTCATGAAGAGAAAATTTAGCAAGGTGACTCGCACCTTGAAGGCGATCCTGTGTTGCTTGCAGGATAAGGGTGCTCCTCCTCTATCGCCCGACTCGGACTAGTGATCTAGATCCAGATATCGAGGGTTGTAGTTAGTTATTTCCTGCTTTCTGTGTGTAAGCCTGATAAGGCTAGTAGTTTGCTTATGTTGCTGTAGTAGCTGACTGGCTTAGCTCCCATGTAAGAATATGTCTCCTGTATTGTGATAAATTTTGATTTAATGAAATGTATGGCATTTTTCGGCTTGTTATGTGAATGTTTGTATAGTGGTTTGGGCTTTATATAGCCGAATTTTGTTAGATGGAGTGCATATAGTTTAAGTCGCTGTAAGGTATTGTCCCTAGATCGAGTGTATCCTATGGCTTCCACGACCATGTTGTAAATTCTAGTATTAAACTTATGAAATTAATTTTTATCCCAACCCACCCTCCTACCAAGCATGCCTTCCAATCCCGACATGGGATTAGGAATGCAGTTCCATTTAACACAACTTAATGCTACTGGCCATATAGGTCCTTGGCGTTTTGGACCTAGTGTTAGCACTCCTAGATTTGAAGGATCTGAGGACATAGGAAATCCAATTCCATTTAGATAATCTTGACCCTAAGCGATAGAACAATTCCCTGTATTAAAAATGGTATGAAATCATTTAGCGTATAAGCTTAGGCTGTAGATTATAGACTAGTCTACTAGTACCTTGAGTAGTGTAAAGCCTGTATATGCTAAGGAATAGTAGGTTAGATTTGATTGAAATGTGACTCCCTTCCTTGGATAGATCCTCATAACATCCATAGACTCCTTTAGTAACTCTCAGGAAGCTTATGTATCTTAGAACCATTCACCCTCAGGGAAAACTTATAAATCCCTCAAAATAAACTTAGAATAAACCAGCACATCCCTTTGACTTGCCTTTCCCAGGGGCTTATTGCATTCGGGAACGCGAAGTAAAGGAACTGCATGTAAGCGATGTATTCGCGGTTTGAATCGACTTCTAAATTCTAGTGGTTACCAATAAATCCAATGATCTAATCAAGCAGAAGATCGGCATCGACTCGGATTAAGAATTGATACAACGAGTTTTCTTTCCTGATTAGACAGAAGGTTCAACGTATCCGGCTCAGACCCATTACATAGCTTTTCTTTCGTGTTGGCTCGACCACATACAATCGAAAGTTATTGCTTTGCCTTTGAAAAATGTTGAGGACATCTAGGCAATAGAGAGTACGCTTATTTCTACAACCATAGGTACTAATGCCATAGAACGCATCACTAACAAAGGAAGGCCAACGTAGTGAGAGGTTGTTTCCCATTTTATGTCAAGGATAGCCCCTAAGTTGCACCTCGTTCCGATATACGGATCGATGCAAAGATTCTTGAACTTTAAGTAGAACCAAGTTTTAAGGGGGGTAGAACATATTGAATCCAATCTAGTTAGGTCAGCCACTGCAACCGTTAGATCAAAGTGGCGCAGTGGAAGCGTGGTTAGCCTCTTCTCCACTGGCCCAGGATCGAAACAGCTGAGTTAGGTTCTACGTAAGGTTAGGTTATTAAATAGGATTTGAACCTTCCTTAGAAAAAGTACTCACTACTCTTAGCCAATTTCGGGGACGAAATTTTATTCTAAGGGGGGTAGATTATAACACCCCGGATTTTTACTAACCTGAGATTAGACGTCCTTAGGCAATGGGTCAACCAAAACACCTTGGTAACCTCTCAGAACCCAATTTCAAAGCCAAAGAAATCACTTAGGATTAATTCCTTTAGAAATTAAGCGTAAGTTAGCTAGCGCTATGTTGGAGTAGCTGTGAAATTATCCCTGATCGCTTTAAATACATTCTGCAAGACCCAAAACTTGTAGAATCGTTGATGCTACGTTACCCTAAAATCCAGGATCAAACTCTAAACCGGTTTGTTCTTGGGAACCCTTTGAAACTTTGTATTGGATCTAGACCGCGCGTCGAAAGTCCAATGTCTACCATCTTAGACCGTTATGACCGCTTGGTTGGACTTGACAATCGCTTCGAAAATCAAGGCCAACCGACGTTTAGAGGCTATTTCATTGAGCCTGGAGTGAGGAGAGTGAGAAAAGGGTTAGATTTAAACATTTTAATTCAAATCTGGTACGTGACTTGGTGCATTATTATTAAGCGTTCTAACCGTCATAATTTAGTCAAATTACACCCTTGGATCAGGAAAAATTTCTCTTTCATATCAGGAGACTTGTAGATCTGATCTAGGTGCGATGACCGCTGAACTGAAACTGGACCGCCACGTGCGATCTGCGAATTCTGCCGGACTGAAAACTGGGTGTGAGCAGGATCCATTATCCATGAGCTTAAGTCTGACCGCATTCGGCCAGGGGACCTCCAGAAGTGCTTCTTTGGACCAGAACAGCCCCGATTTGGTTATACCTCAAGTGAACTTTGTTCCCAAGCCTAATTTGGAAAGGTTTCAGCTTATATAAGGGTTTGAAACCCTCACTTTTCTCACCCATCCGAATTTGCTAGAAACCCTAGCTAGAGTGAGAGAGAAAGTGAGAGTTTGTGAGAGAGTGTGGGAGTGATCTTCCTGCCACTTGCTGCAACCGCTTCACGTGTTTAAGCAACGCATCCCAATCACTTGCCGGTGATTTCAACGCATTTCTAGGTAAGTAAAACCCTAAACACTTGCTGATTTAGCATTCCGTCGATTCAAATAACAAAGTAGCTTATACAACTTGTGTATTAGGTCGCTTGTACGCCGTTGACGAAGCGTATACGCTCCGTTCGAAACGATATACATCTAAAGTGAAAGGTGCGGATCTTAGACGCTTTGATTGACTGATTTCACAGCTTTCAGTGTCGTTTAATAGTAGATTATCGACGGCAATGCCGTTTGAAATGTACAACATGCTGTCCGTTTTCCGTTTCATAAATGTACGGTAAATATGAGATTTAGGGTATTTTAGTCATTTGTAGGAAATACTGCTTACGTCCATATTTTGATAAAATGTTTGCCATGGCTATTTATTGTGTTAGAATATTAGGAAGGCGTGCATGATTGGTTTGGCGAAGGGATTCGCCCTTAAGCGCACTTTGAGTCGACATACGCTATGTAGACTAAAGTGTGTAGTCTAAGTGTTTGTATAAATGTTTGTATTAGTATGTATTGAGTAAATGGTGTTGTGTAGGAGTTTTGAGATTGAATTCTCAAGTAATATGCTGATGTAAACGATTTCCATCATGTTGACTATATGTATTGATTTCATTATATACATGAAATGCATGTGTGGGATGATTTGCTTAAGTTGTATGTTATAACATGTGTCAACATGCTTACAATGTCGTACTTCATTTCTGTTACTCACCTATGCTTATTGATGTTGATGCACTAATGCTTGGGGCTATGACCTAGTCCAGGCAGTCGGTAATGGATCGAATTCATGGTTGGTTTCTAGGTACCACAAAGGACACGTCGATGAATGCGAGTTGTGTTTTGGGTTGGCGGCAGTGGTTAGGCCACACGAGGTGTTTCATGCACTTCATATCGTTCAACTTGAGATGCGCTCGTGCTAGTCGAGCCCATCACGTAACCCGACTGGCCATTGTATGTTCACCATGTATGAGTCATAACTGCTTGAACCTAGGGTACTGAACTTACCATTGAAAATCCTGTTAACCATGGTACCTTGATCCAATAAGACTCATGAGCCGGGCATGGTGGTATGAGACACCGTGGTCGAGCTGTCGGCCTACGCTGGGGCCATAAACCTCCTCGTAGTGACCAGTGAGCACTCTACTCTGAGCAGATTATGGTGGTATGGGACACTATATTCTTGCTGTTGGCCTACACTGATTGGTAACGAGCCCTTTGTAGTGACCTTGAATTTATCCTGACACCGCATGGGGGCGACGAGTCCTGATGCAGTCTTAAGGATAATTAGGCCTGTATTGATAAGGTGATGGGGGAGCGGTGCAACGAGTGCGAGCAACAGCCCTGACAGCCCTTGCAGCGACCTACAAATATAACATCGTATGAGATTACTAGGAGTGACGACCCTAGACAGGATCTGTGTTGGGATTGATATAAGCAAAGTACCTTAGTTTCCCAATATTGCTGTATGAAAAGGACTAATAATAACTCGGTAATCATATCAACATCACATTGCATGTGCCTGTAAGATGTGGAGCACTGAGCGGTACGCAAGCATGCCGCAGACGCAGATGGTGCCGTATGAGGGAGAATGTCGGTAAGGGCATCCATCATGTCATGTCATATTGCATTAACAACAGTATCTAGGAATGTTTGATTAATTGCTTTACTATTATCGCACGATTGATTTGAGAACATGCTAATCTTTACTCTATGATTCCACTGAGTTAATTACTCACTCCCACGTTACGGGACGGTGTTGCGCACACCAAACAGTTCCTATTTTAATTGCAGATGATGACGATGCTTGCGAAGAAGAGCCGGACTTGGTGATGATGAGGAGGATCCCTCCTATATGCAGGTTCTGATTGACGGGGTTACAGGGTTACTGATTAGATGCCAATATACTTGGTATTTTGCCTTTTTCTTACACACCCATGTATATTCTTTTTATCATTTTTGGAGTATACATGTATATGTTTAACCTGGTAACATGTTCACACTCTGGAGACCCACAACAGTTCATGTACTTTATATATCTATTACATTCTTCCGCTTGCTAATTTAACTGTCTCTGGAGTATGATATGCTGTTTTGGTCTAATCCCACTCATGTTTTCTGCACTAATATGAACAACATTCATCCATCATTGAAAACGTTGTATAAATGATGTTCTGGAACTCGGGAGTGGAGTTTTTGCTCGACCCCCGATTTTCGGGATGTTACAGTTTGACACATGCACCGTGTGTTTGTGAACTAGGTTTCTTACATGCTTGTGGTTTTGAGAACCTTATTTGTTTCTAGATCATCAACACATATTAAATGTAATATAATCATACTATTTAAACTAATAAGACCCAGTGGATGTGAATTAATCTAGCAACAAATAAGGTTTCAAATGAAATGTGGAGTCCACCGGGTTCTTGCAGCGGCTGAGTTTCTGAGACAAGGCCATTCATGAATCAAGGACCCAACTTGAAGCCCAGGCCAACATACAAGGAAAAAAATAAAAAACAATGGGGTTAGATATGGACCCAACATTCAAATATCAGCCTAACAACCTTGAAATAAACTGGCCAGGCCATTTCAACATTTCAAGATTACTAGAAGACTCAATCACAGGCCCAGTCCTACAGAATGTATTTGGGCCCTACATATGAACTACTCAACTCCCCATATTCCGAGTGTCTCTTATGCATTGCGGAAGTGGATTATATGGTTTATTTTACTTGGCATGAGAGCATTTGAGGAATTTAAGATGGATCATGCGATGTGCACTGAAATGGATGCAAATTCTAATTTAAAGTATGACTAATTGAGAAATATATATGTATGTCTAGTGTACGGGACCGTATCCCAACAAAAAAAGATACAATTCCAAAATACAAAATGTCTAAACTCAAACTCCATCGCTGCCCCTAAAGCAACTATAGTGGCTCACCTAGCAATTGAAAATACGAAAACTCCTCCTTGGAGTTCACGGATGCCTCTTGTAACGCGTCAGATTGTGGGTTACCATCATTTATGATAGAGTCTAGTTGATGTTTTAAAACATTGTCCTATAGTGGGAATGAATGATCAACTCAATAGTTCCATTAGCATCAAGTTACGCATGTTATCAATTCCACGAGCATAGACAATAATAGAACAACTTAAACATCCAGTTCATATATACTCTTGTTAATGCATGTGTATGTTATTATTAGATGATGTATGTCATCGCCATTCAACACTCCCTTATAGCGACTTTGATACCTCATTCTCAAATACTAATACTCCTTCATCACACGACCACAATGCCCAAATCGCCATAACCTATATTAATGCAATGCGACGAGTGATCATGTTATCCGAGTATTTTATTCAAGTTCATTCATCCAACGAGATTGGGGAAGCCGAGACACCTCCGTTTTATCGATGTCCCTAACCCGATCAATAGGCCCAGGGGTGGCCGTAGTGGCCCTGTGCCTACGATCCTTGATCTGTCTGGGTTCGTCACTCCTAGATGAACTCATACAATGGGTAATATTGTGAATTAAATTGTTCGCAGTCACTATAGGGAGACTCGTTACCCCAACGTAGGCCGACAACGTAAACACAGTATCCGATACCACCATACCCGCCTCCCCGAGGCTCGAGGATCATAACGCTAATGATCATGAGTATGCCTCTCTGGGGTGCAGGGTGCTTCAGATTCAAGCGAGCGTGGTCATACATGATAAACACACATGGTTGGTCAGCTACTGGACTAGTTTGGTTGACTTGGGCGAACTCTGACATAACCAACACTAGGTGCAATCATTCCCTGTCATCCAACTATTGTCGATTGTCCGTGTTCAACCATGGTTAGTCGGACTAGCCCGGGGCAACCGCCCTAAATAGGGCTACCCTTCCAAGTTGTATGGTTTGCCGGCCAACCCGATTAACCAATTAGCCACAATCAATTGGTACACTACATGCTTTATTCGTCGCAAGAATAGTAAGGCATACAAAACAATAAATTAGGAGGGTTTTACTTGATTTAGGCAATTTATTGAACATGTGGGTGTACTACCCAAATTATCGCAATTCACATGTGAAAAGGCAAAATTAGGCGCGTATGTAGGGGAATAATATCGAGCATGAACAAAAATTTAAGTAATTTCTCTATATTATAACATGCAATTAGATGTTCGAGCTACATTATGAAAATTTTAAAAATTATGGAAAGTAATTAATCAAACAAATATACACTGATTAGCATGCAGACATCTACTCACTACACAAACCATTAATTGCAACATGGGTTCGATAATCGGAGGCCTAAGGGTAATGGTTTAAACCTATAAGTGATTCGTCAAATTTTTTTTTCTCATGCCGCTCTTAAGGTTATGGTCCATAGATCAGCGTGTCGGTGCCCTATGCCAGTGAGTTAGCTTGCAAGAGGGCATGCAATTAGCCTATAAGGCTCAAATCATGAGGAGAGTTCAATAGTTACCTCTTTCTTATCGTTGGGCTGTTTCCTATGGCGCGACACGGTCGTAAGCTATGTAGTTGCCAGTTGTGGCGGGAAAATCTCCCAAATCAGCTCCACCAAATGTTTCTTTCTCCCACTCTCCCTACTCACTCTCCATGTTTGCAATTAAAATTTTGTATGGGAGTGAGTGAGTGAATTTACGGGCTTTTTATAGTCCGAGATTTGTGCACAAATAACCCTGGAGACATCTTTTCTATTAAACTTGCCCTCGGTGGGCTGCTTTTTGGCCCACAAGGTCCCTTTGGAGGCCCGTTGGCTCATTTGCACTAAGGGGCAGAGGCCCCACCATAGGATATGTGATTGGTCACAATCGAGCGGAGATTAGATGCTTTGATCAATCGTGGGGACCCCACTTGCGATGGAGGCCATCGGTGATCGATCGATGACTTGATTATACGGATGGAAGCGGGGAAATATCCATAACTCGTGCCTCGAGTTTGATCTTAATCCGATAGTCTGAAAGTCATAAATTTGCGAAAGAGCTGGTAACCTATTTTACATAAGTTTTAAAATTTTGCTCAGGAGATTTCACGTGTAAAGCGCTTTAGCTTTCGGCCCAAGTTGTGCAATTCTAGGAACTTTCTTGGTTTGCCACCTGCGATGGGCCTTGAGCCCAGTGAGGTAGACGATCATATACATTTTCGGACCTAATGGAACTACGATTAAGTAGTCTAGATCTATTTTGTTCCGTCGAGGTAGCTTTTGGGAGAGCTAACCCCCGAAGTTCGCTTCGGGTTTGGTCTTACTTGGGTGTAGCTATGTTTGCAATGCCATCCATTCACGACTTGTGAAAGTGGCCATTCAACCTGTTCATCCTTAGTTTATAGGGCTTTGCACACTTCCCCATGTAGTATACCTAGCACGGTCTTGGGGTAACTCCGCTGGTGGACACCCTAGGGTCATGAGTCGTTTGGCTCAGGTGTTATAAAGGCAATGCTCATCCTCTGAATTGTCTCCATTAGTGTGACACAAGTGAATCATGGATAAGAGTTATTTTTTAGACAAAAGCATATTAAGATAGTGCACAAATGCTTCCAAATGCATGACTAACAAAGGTTATGAACTTTGTCTAAATATCTACCTTAAGACGGATGCAAAAAAGAAACAAACTAAAATTACACAATTTCTATGTGTTGGTGCGATTGGCAATTTGATGTATGCCATGATATGCACTCGACCAGACATCAGTTTTGCAAGTGAGCTTACTAAGTCTTTATCAAAGTAATCCAAGACTAGCTCATTGGACAACTGTCAAGAGGATATTTCGATACCTACGTCGGACTACTAATCTATGCTATGCTATAGAGGTCATATCTTCACATATGAAGTTACAATGATGCAGACTGGGGTAACGATTTGAACGAGCACAAATCTACTTCTGGATACGTGTACATGCTCAATGGTGAGGTCATCTCTTAAAGTTGTAAGAAGCAGTCTTGTATAGCGCTTTCTACCATAGAGTTGGCGTATATTACGGGTTGCTATGACATTCAAGAAGCTATATAGTTGAGAAGATTCCTTCGACATTTGAAATGTATACTGCATGCTAATGACAATGTCACGGTGTATTGTGATAGCATGACTGCTATTTATGCAAAGGATCACAAATATCATGGCAACTCACAATACATTTAGATATGTTATCACCATGCTCGAGATATAATGGTGAAGAAAAATATTGTCCTAACGCATATACCTACTAGTGAGATGATTGCTGATATGCTAAGTCGATTGCTTGAGATCCTTTTCAGACTCACATTGAGTGTCTAGGTTTTCGTGGGATGTTATTTTGTGACATGGACATTTTGGCATTACCTATTCGTCAAATTATTGGTATTCAAATATTTGTATATTGATTGTTCTTTTTGTGGACATATTGCTAGCACACAAATCCACCTCATCCTTCTATTGTAAGATGTGGGTTAAGACATGTTATCGGGCAGGGGCTGTCAATCTCACACATCAACCGCCTTGGTGCAGTGACCGCGAGCAAAATGAGATGTGCAGTCATGGATTTGTTGTGATTATTTTATTACTCACACATTGCATTGAACTAGGTTCAAGATGGGTCCTTTGAGGAATGAGTACGGTCATTCCCACTAAGGTCATGCAAGTTGAATAAGCTGTGACTCGTCTAAGCGCTTATGAAAGCGATTGAGTTGAGTAGCTCAAACTAAGCAACTAGATAACAACTGTGTTGAGATTTGGGTTTAGCTATGTTTACGATGGCATCCATTCACGACTTATGAAAGTGGCTGTTCAACCCAGACAAGAGAGAACATAAAGCATGGAAAATGGAATGAGCTCACTCGATTGTCGAGCACGACCTCTATGGATAACTCAAACACCAACAGCTAGCAGTGACCTTGGCCTCGGACGACGTCTTGTTAATGCGATTAATAAACGACTTTAAGTACCAACTCGGCCCCAAGAACAGGCCCTGACCATTACCAACAATTTGGCTTGGTCTGTAGGACCTCGGCCAAGCTGACTTAGGGGCCGACATCAGCGGTCGACTACAAACCTCCTTATAAGCTAACCATAGGGAGACGACCTCTTCGAAAGCTAACCACCATGAGATCTCTTTCATGTATGAAGAGGATTAGCTCCCCAGGATCTTGGTCAAGAATCGTTATCGGATAACGCCTAATATCCTAAGGATGATTCCTTCCATAATATGCGACTGTGCATGGCCGATTCATTGCATACACAACAAGTAACAGAAATATATATATATATATATATATATATATATATATATATATATATATATATATACTCAACACATAGTAAAATGTATGCACACAAACTTAATCCTACTGGATCATGAGTGCATGATCTAACTTTGGCATGGGAGGCTACCTTGTTATAAGCAGGGTGCCCATTATTATTCCAGCGACCATATATTAGCCTCAAGAGGATCCAATGTCTCCCTTTTTCTACTCTTGCATTAGAAAAATAAAAAGAGGGGGTATATTTATCAGTTAGTCTGGCGGTAAATCTCAATCCCCCCTCTCTAATTTTCCCTCCAAAATATCCCTACTCAGTAGAGAGAGAGAGAGAGAGAGAGAGAGAGAGAGAGAGAGAGAGAGTCCTTCTGTCGGTCGCGCGTCATGTCCGGCGGTCGCCCCATCCGCGTCCTGAACGTGGCCGAGAAGCCGTCCGTCGCCAAGGCAGTGGCTGGGATCCTCTCTCGCAACCACGGTCTCCGCACCCGAGATGGACGGTCCCGCTACAACCGCATATTCGAGTTCGACTACACGATCCGGTCCCAGCCCTGCCGCATGCTCGTCACCTCCGTCACCGGCCACCTCATGGAGCTCGACTTCGACGACCGCTACCGCAAGTGGCATTCCTGCGATCCCGCCGACCTCTACTCCGCACCTGTCCGCAAGAACGTCCCGCAGGTCGGTCTGTCTCGACTGACTGTCCCCCTGTTTTTTCTTTTTTGGAAATTCCTAGGGCACGATTGTAAATTAGAGATGCTACAGGGGGTAAATTATTCGAGTTATGATTTGAGTCGAAGGAAATGTTGGATCCTCGCCCCAAGCCAGCAGCATTTCAGTTGGGGCTGGCGGCATGTATGTTGGGCGAGCCCATCGTCCCGTGATCTGGACCGTTCATCATGTGGTCCCCACCATGGGCATATGATGCTGTGAAAATAGTTCCTGTCAGACAATCTCTTGCTATCTGATCGTTGGATTGATGAATGAATGGTTTAAAACAAAATAAAACCAATGGTCTATTATCGTGTATGGGCGAGGCACGTTGTTCTTCGCAATCCAGACCGTTCATCTGGTGGTGCTTGCCGTGGATAGATGCTGCTGCAAAAAGGGTTCCTGTCAGGCAATCTCTAGCTATCTGATTGTTGGCTTGTGAATTAATGGTTTAAAACAAAAATATAAGTCCGTTGACCCCCAACTAGTGTTTGACAAGAGAGGTGTTATACAATGCTCTGCGTTATCATTTGCGCAGCATTCCATAGAAGTGGTGCCCATCTTTCCATGATCCAAATTGCTCACCTGGTGGGGTCCGCCATGGATGGTCACTGGACTGATATGGTCCATCTGATAGGCAGGCTATTTCGCTTTGTGTGTGGCCTGTTGGATGTTCTTCTATTGATCATCCACTTGCAGGCTGACCATCTGATGGCTGGAGCATTTGCAGCATTGTCCATCCCCTATGGAGTCTCACAGGATGAGTGGTCTGGATAATTGTAAGGTGTCCATGCAGGCCAGATTGAAAACTACGGCAATTTGTTGGAGCACTGCTTTTGTTTTTGAATGGTTCTTCTTAGCATTGCATTTCCTCTTGAAAAAAATCATTACTTGTGCAATTCAGTTGAGATGGAATTATATTTGTAGACTTTGGAAGATGTTTGGTGGACGATGTCAGCCTAGTAAAGCGAAGAACTTCAATTTGGAGAATAGCCTTTCTGGCTGTTTGGTGGGCTCTATGGGAAGAAAGAAATGGAAGGTGTTTCAGAAATGATTCCAAATTGGTCGAGCTCTTAGTGCGTAGAGCAAAACAATTATTCTTAGAGTGGGCTGCAAATGTAGATAATCTAAAGGGCTGTAATTTTCTTTTCCTTGGATCTTAGGTGGTACACTTCGTCGGAGGCCTCGCTCTTTTTGTATCTTTTTCTTCTTTTAATAAAAATTTTGTGATCCTTCAAAAAAAATAATATTTGTAGACTTTGGTGATTATCAATTGGTTGAATTTAGTTTTAGCTGTCATCTCATAATAAACCAGTAGTGCATGATCTGGCCATTCATTGGGTGTGTTCCGCCATGGATCTGCCATGGTAGAAAAGCTCAATGATTGGGCGATCTTAACCATCATTCAATGAGCTATAAATTGATGGCATCAAAAGATGTTGGCAATGATCGGGTTGAAGCCAAAAAGGCCCACCAGTTTGACACTGTTTGACTTGTGTGGCACGTGGTGGGATGCACCCAGCTTAAGGTCCAGATCATGAACCATTTTCTTTCTTTTGAGAGGCGTTTTCTTTGTTGGATTCCTGGAAAATACAGGACAAGTTGGACATCAAGAGGACTTTGGAGGATGAAGCCAGGCAGTGTCAGTGGCTTGTATTGTGGCTTGATTGCGATAGGGAAGGTGAGAATATTGCATTTGAAGTGGTAGAGGTCTGTACAGCTGCAAATCGTCATCTAGACATATGGAGGGCTCGGTTCTCTGCATTGATCGACAGGTCTGGATGGCTGGCTGTGGTATATGTTTCTTCTGCAAATCCACAGTGCATTTGTAAATAAGTCTTACATCTTTGATTGTGGGAATGTCAGGGAAATCCATGAGTCTGTGCAGAATCTTGTTCGTCCAAATGAACTGTTTGCGGATGCAGTGGATGCTAGGCAGGTGATTTCTTCATTTTAAAAGATAGTTCTTACTTGCCCTTTCTTTTAAAGTTCTCTGGTATCCTTGTACTACTTGGGAGATGGAACTATCATAATTGCTTAAATTTCTTTTATCCGTAGAACCGATCCCTAATATGCCTGCTTGCAGTAGGTTTTTGATTCCTCTCTGTACACATGCTCACACGTCAGGTCTGTGTGATGTCCAAGCTGCTCAGGTTGGCCCACTGTATATGTGGTGTGGCCCAAAAATCAGTCACATTCAGTCGTCAGGTGGGTCATGCGTGTCCATTTGAGTGTGGACATTTGGTCTATTTTTTTAACTGTCCATATTTCCATACATGTTTGGTGGTCCATATGATTAGCAGACATACCTTTTTTTGGGCCACTTTGCATATATGGCGGAGAACTTGATGATTTGCCCAAATCTTGCGGTCACTTGCCAAATTTTTATGCGTGGGAAGAGTAAGATTCAAATCATGCTCTTGAATAGAATTTGAGATCTTACTCTCATTAGTGGTCTCATCTCTTGTAGAATTCTAGGATTCAAATCATACTCTTGAATAGGATTTGAGATCTTAGTATCGAAAGTAGTGGTCTTAGCTCTCGTAGGATCATCTTAACCCTTTTCCCCCTCCCTCTTTCTGTGGTTGTTGATGCCTGGAGATGAGACAGAATTCTCAATATGAAAATCCTCCACTTTTTCCCTACTGTTTTAATGAAAAGTTGGTTTTTTTTTTTTTTTTTTTTTTTTTTCCGGCCTTGGATTTCATAAGCTGGTTTTCTACGTTCTAATTTAATTTTGAATCATCTGCAGGAAATTGACCTCCGTATTGGTGCCTCCTTCACTAGGTTTCAGACAATGCTTTTGAAAGATGCATTTGTTCTAGATTTTGTTGCAGGTGATAGGAATCTCGTTCTAAGTTATGGTCCTTGTCAGGTGGGACACCTCCTGCGCCCTTTAACAAAAATATCTGAAGTAACTAAAATGATATGCCTCGTGGCTCTTTCACCTGCTCAATTTATTTAGGGATGTATTGATAAGTTAGCTGAACTTCTTGTTTTTGTCTTCTGTAGTTCCCAACACTTGGGTTTGTCGTGGAAAGGTACTGGGAAATACAGGCGCACGAGCCTGAAGAGTTCTGGACAATCAATTGTTCTCATACCTCAGATGATGGAACTGCCACCTTCAATTGGATGTAATACTTTCAGGGCTTTTGGCACATTCAGTTACTATTACTATTAATATTTTTTCTGTTTTAAGTTTTTTAACACCCATAGCTTTGTATCAATTTTCATGTTTTTTTAAACAGGCGTGGGCACTTGTTCGACTACACTTGTGCTGTCATAATTTATGAAATGTGTGTTGAAGAACCCACTGCCACTGTTAAGTCATACACTTGAACTTGATGCTAAATTGCCTGTCTCATTTTTTATAATCCAAGAAGTCATTAGGTTTCTCATAAAATGTGTGGGCATTCGAAGTGAAATCTAATCTATCTGCTGTGTTCGTTATTTCAGGTCGCTAAAGTGAGAAATCAGGAGAAGCTCAAGTATCCCCCATATCCATTGAGTACTATTGAGCTCCAAAAACGAGCGTCCCGGTACTTCCGGATGAGTTCTGAACACACTATGAAGGTGTCGAGTAGGGAGTTGCTTCCATGGTTTGATAGCTCATAGCTGTGTTCTGTTTTTGTGTCTGCACTTACAATACCATCCATTATCCCTCCATATGTCCATTGTACTATTAAGGTTTGCGAGCCATAGGGCTTCCCATGTACAAAAGGAATTGACATTTTAAGGAAACCTGTTAGTGGTCCAGATTCAGTAGCAGTGTGGGTTCCCTAATAAGTGGACCAGTCTGGTCAAAAAATTCTTAACAGCAGGACCCACCTCTGGTGAGGCTTGGATGTCCCAGACACGTGCTGGGTTGGCACATGTGCTGCCTGTAGTACATAGATCATCATCATCATCTAAGCCTTTACCCCAATTAGTTAGGGTTGGCCACATTAATTCTGTTCCGCCATTCCACTTTATCAAGTGCCATACCTTCAATTAGACCATAGGTCATCAAGTCTTTTCTTACTACCTCCATCCACGTCCTTTTGGGCCTTCTCCTTGCCCTTTTAGAGCCTTCAACTTGTACCAACTCTTTCTAACTGACATGGTTTTTGATGCCTGTTGTACATGACCAATCCAAGTCTACTTCCCCTCATCTTATTACCTGTTGGTGCTATACCTAAATTCCCTTGAATGCGTTCATTTCTAATTCTATCCTTCCTCGTCTTGGCAGCCATACATCTCAACATCCTCATTTTAGCTACGCTCATCCTGTGAACATGTTATTCCTAGATTGCCGAACTTTCTATCTCATAAAGCATTGCTGGTCTTATAACAATCCTGTAAAATTTCCCTTTCAGTTTGAGTAGTACATGATGATCACATAAAACTTCAAAGACACTTGTAAATTGTAAAACATAGATGCGTTAGTCTATATTTTATTTTGTTCCAGACATACGAAATAGACCCGAATCATTGAACTGTATTGCAGTATTAGTTACCAAATTATGGTAATAGAAATGGAATGGCTAGGGAAACGATGAGTTTTCTTTCGCTTGTTCTCTATTTCCTTATCTTTCATTTGGTCTCTCAATGCTTTCTGTCTATAATATATTCATCCATCAATGCAATCTCCATTTTCATTATATAAGTGAATTTTCTTTTTCTTTCGTTTTCACATAAAATGGAAATCTCAAAAGAATTCATTGAGCTTTTATAATGAGTTACTTTCTTATTGTATTCTCATGGGCTTGTCTACGTTGCAAGCTTGGATGCTTGTTCAAATGGTACATGGGATAGTCTTCAATTAAATGCTTGAGTATGATTTTGTTTTAATTCTTTTGCCCAGGTGGCAGAAGATCTTTATCAAAGTGGATTCATCAGTTATCCTCGTACAGAGACTGACTGCTTTTCAGTGAACACGGATTTGCATGTTCGTATTTGATATCTTAGTTACATTTATATTTGCTTACCAAGGTGGATTCATCAGTTATCCTCATATAGAGACTAAGGGAACATGGATTTGCATGTTTGTATGGAATATCTTATTGACAGTAATGTTGCAAGTGCCATTCAAATTAATTAAAAAAAGGAAAAAAAAAACCCATTGATGTTGCAAGTTGTCAGAATATACTTGTTTGTGAATTCTACTTAATCCTCTCTTGGTTTCAAAAAATACAAGCAAACATATGATGATATTTCTTCTTTGTTTAGGTAATCATTCATCAAAAAATATTAGCATACAACTGAAAATCAACTAGACGGTCATTTATTGAGATAATGTTTATCCTTAGCACGCGTCCATATAAACCATAAATCAAACTATCAAGCAACTTAATAATTGATGCATACAATCTGAGTAATGAACTTTGTGATGGTTATGTAATTGCTACTAGGTAGTCATCTACTTGTAATAAAAATTAATCTTCAACTTGGTTTGCAGCAATGTAATCAACCTGATTCCTTGGTACACAATTACATTGCTCTTCTGGTTATCAGTTAGTGGTTGGCTGCTGATAAAATAGTTGTTGGCTTCTAATAAAATGTTCTGGATTGTTGGTGATGCATACAGTGCGACTACTGTTATACCGTATTTATTATGTTTAATTCCATATGAAATAGAACAAAGGATACTTGTTTGGTTTGTGGGAAAAGAAAATAGAAGAAAAGAAAAGAAAACGTTTAATGATTATCTAATGAATGATTCCTATGGATTCCATATGCGCTATTGAAACATGGATTCCCGCAGATTCCATTTTATTTTATTTTATTTTATTTATTTATTTATTTTTTTGTGACTTGTTTGGATTGCAATTGAAAATCTCCTATCCTCTCACAATGGTCACCTCGTATCTTGTGCATAAGAATTTGACTATGGAAAAGACTACTGATTGCTAATGGAATCCACTATTTCCTGTTGCTATCCAAACAACACAAAACGTCCAAACAATGTAAAGCCCTTTTCTTTTCTTTTCCACAATCTGAACAGGCCCTACAAGGTAGCAGAATTCGAGAGAGGGAGGGAAATATACAAGAAGTACAAGTCTGAGAGAGTAAAGGTCAAACGAAGTAGATAGGCCCAAATCTATGCTAACAACAAATGGAAAAACCTAAATATAGCACGTGAAACTAGGACCAGATACAGGGCCCAAAGCTATGATGGGAAGAAAGGGAAAACAGCCACCTGAGAACAATCGGCCGAGTCTTCCAGTGACTAGGATCCCTCAAGAACAAATATGGATAGGAAGCTAGCTATTCATGAATAAGCAATCAAGCACAGAACAAGATATCAGAGAATCCAAGAAACGCTGTATTCAAACTGCCAAAACAACTCTGACTTAGGGTTTGCATCAATAAGATGGTGAGCAAATTACTTCAGAAATGTCCCAGAGACAATGGAAGATAATCAACAGAAAGCATGAGGAAGAAAATTGGCATGAGGGTTCCGGGGTTTAGAGTGCTCGATCACTGAACCATGGGCCCCACCTGTAGTGACGGGTTGCATCTGTTGACATCCTGATCCTGATCCATCAGGACCCTGTGATTCCTTATGTCTCTTGCTATCTGCTTTCTTTATGATTACATTTAGATCTACGCATTAAACCATTGGTAATTTATGAGTTTTAACCGAACTTTCTGCAATTCTAATGTTGTTGAATTAATCTCTTTTAGCCCATTCAACATTGGGGCAGTGGCTCATTTCTCGGTACAGCATTTTTCTGCTGGAGAACTGATCTTTCTTCTGAATGATTCTGCATTTTCTTTCAACAAATCAAATGATCATCTGGGCTAGTTTTATGCAGGCAATTGTGCGGGAACAACAAGGGCATCCTTCATGGGGTTCGTATGCGCAACGGCTTCTGGATCCTGATGCAGGGCTGTGGAGAAACCCTGGTAGTGGTGGGCATGATGACAAAGCGCACCCACCCATTCATCCAACAAAATTTTCTGCTGGAGAATCTGGATGGAGCCAAGACCACAATGTAGGTAAAGTGCAACCGTTTTCATTAAATATTTTGTGCATGCATGTATATGTGTAGAGTTCTCAAATATAGTGAGTTGGACTGCTGAGTTACGGTCCAGCTGGCGCATCATTGCCGACATGTCTTGTGCATATGACATCCTACCTTTCCAAAAGGTTGGCCCTACCATGAAGATCACTTGGCGCATAAATTAGGCCAATCCACTCATCAGGTGGTTCACACATGTACCTTAGGTCAGACCCGCGGCGGCCATCCATTGTTTCCTACATTGTTGCCCACCTGATGACTGGATCGCCTTGATTTTTGCACCAGGTGGTCTTCATGGTGGGGCTATTTTATGGATGGGCTAGATGGCATACTGATACACCAATTACACAATGCTAGGACCATAGCTTAGCAGTCCATATTTGAACTCTACATATGTGTTTATACTCTATGACTGCACCAAATAGCTGGGAGAAGGCTATGGTGACAATGTTCACAATATGTGTAGGACTTGCATAATCCTCTGCCTGGAAATGTGTACAATATCCTCAAGCCGTCAATTTGTACAAGTGGGTCCCATGGCTTGGTTTTCCAGACTAGTAAATATGTGATCTAATGGGCCCTATCATACCATGCTCCATAAATCTCCCCAATGGCCCAATCGGAGGATAGCAGATACAGCAACCCAATCTTTGGCTTCTTTTCCTGTCGAGTGTGGAGAGCTGCTGCTTTTGTTCCTCATCATTTATTTTCAGGCCATTGATTGAATTGTTAGGATTGGTTTGTAAGGCATGGTCTAACTGCAATGGGCCCATCAGATGAATCGCATGGATTGCCAAACAATGGATTGACTGGTCAATACTCAAGGTCAAGGTGAAGGTACTACACATATCCTTGTGTTAAGGATCATATGGTTCTTCCAGACTGTATTCATTTCCTTTGAAGGTTATGTTTCTTGTTAACCAGTGGAAGGGTGCATGGCTCCTATGCTTTCATGGAGCACTAAATCTCTTTTGTAATTGTCATCAGAGGTTGTATGAGCTGGTTGTTCGCCACTTCCTTGCCTGTGTCTCACAGCCAGCTGTAGGGGCTGAAACTACTGTCGAAATTGACATTGCTGGCGAATTATTTTCTTCCTCTGGGCGTGTGATAGTAGCAGTAAGCATTCTATTGATTATTTATTTATTTATTTAATCCTCATCAATTTTAATAACGATATAGAATTGTAGTAAATCTTACTCTTGGACTGTCGTTGAGTATTGACATCTAATCTCCCTTGTGAGTTGTGCCTAAGAAGCTTGTATTCCGTGTGTTGTACCATGCTCGTCATGTCATTTTTATTTTTTCAATAATATTAAAATTTTTGGAGGTATTGCACAATACTTGGCCATGTGGCCCATACCATTCCACGGTCCAAACTGTTATTATGAAGGTACAAATGGAAACTCAAATTGCTTTTAAGAAGTACAGTGTAGTGCTTAAAACACCAATAGAAGAAAGAAATCAAGAAGAAGATCCATGAGGTTATGATAAAGCAAAGAAATTCGGGAGGGTATTTTTTCATCGATCAAAACTTTGATCTAAAATAAATGGGGAAAAGCATTCAATGGGTGTCAAAAATTCCCACCGTTTCCGAGGCATCCATAAAGGTACCTCACAACATTTTTCAGGTTGCATGAGGTGCAGGTGGCCCAAAATTTCCAGGCATGCTGCTAATGCCGTTAGTTACACTGGATATAAATTCATCCAGATGAACAGTTTGCAATTCATTTAAGAGAAAACCTTGAGGCTATTCTATGTTTTTGTTAATTGATTTCTCCTTTTGTATGTTTTCCAGAAAAATTACTTGGATGTATATAGATTTGAATCTTGGGGTGGTTCAATGATCCCGAATTACACCTTCGGTCAACAGGTTAGTTTTCAGTCTATGCCTTCATATATTTACATTAATTTGGATTAGTGGAGAGTTGATTTATTTTAATGGTCTTATCTTCATCGTAAGCATTTATCTTGATGTTTTTTTAGCAGTGTCACACTGTCACTTCATGTTTTTTATTTTTATTTTTTTATAAATATTATTTCCCTTAAGGTAGAGCACTCTCAGTTTTTGCATGGTATTGAACTATTATTTCCAAGTTTACATAATGATATCCTTTTTCATTTTTATTTTTTGGCTCCTTTCCAATGAAATCAAATGTCCAACAAGTTACCACTTGGAGTTGGAACATGGTCCCTCATTTTGGCCAAAACCTGTGTGCATGACCTGATAGTATAAATGATGATTGAGTTAAAAAAAAAAACAATGTAACACGGGTTCTTTTGATTAAAATGCAACACATTTCCTGAACCTATTACTTTGTAATTTAGTTTGAACTGGCTGATTGGCGGGTTCAAGTTGTTGGGGCCCATTGACGTATCCATCTATGCCTTTTTTCCTTTTCCCCCTCATAGACTTGTAGGCACTCTTACCTTATTTGGTGGAAACTTAAAAAAGTTTGTGAGATGGTTAAGTTGCAGTCTATGTTGGTGGGGAAGTAATTTAATGTCTCTATGGAAGCATTTTAATTTCAGTTTCAAAACTCATTATTGTGGATTATGTAATGTTTTAACAGTGTCATAAGATGTGCCTAGGTTCATAAGGCTGTGCGGTCATTATGCATTTAAGCAACATATTCATTTCTTGATAGAATAGTTAAGGAAGCTGAAGCAAAATCTGATATTTTCAGATTGTTGTGATATGCAGTTTGTTCCAACGACATTAACTCTTGATTCAGGTGTTACAAGACCACCCCCTCTTTTAAGTGAATCCGATCTGCTAAGTTGTATGGACAAGGTAAGATTGTGAGTACGGTACATTCTCCCTCATGGCTCTGGATATACTTCTTATCAACTCTATTATTATGTTTATTTTTCTAATATTCATTTGTTTATAAACTTCTTATTCATCATTTACAATAGTTTGCTAATGTATGTGTATCTCTCCTTTTCCCTGTTTCTCTAGGCCGGCATTGGCACCGATGCAACGATGCATGATCACATAAAAAAGCTACTTGATCGGTTCTATGCTACTAAAGATGCAAACACTCGTTTCTCACCAACAAATCTGGTACTTGTCATTGCTTTAGAGACTTATTAGAAATCTTTCTTTTATTGTGCTCATTCATATTTCCCATTTACACTTGTTTGCATGCATTGATATGTCCACGTGAAATGGATGAAGTGTGTCCATCTGTGCTTGCTGGTATGGGTATTGTAGACACCCACCTAAATATAAAATGTTGAGATCGCCTAACCGAATTGAACTAAGCTACTCTTGACTTGTAACCATGATCATTGCATGGATTAACCACGATTAGGAAAAACTCTCATCCAGTAGGACTAGTACCCAGCCAGAAGTATTCTAGAATCTTTAGAAGCCAATCCAAATAAGCCAAATAGGTATGGGACCCAGCCTTGCCATAAGCTGGGGTCGGCACCACTTTTAATTTTTCTGAATATCTATGGTGTGGAAATTCAATTTCCATGCCACAGAGGTACTTTCGTTCTTTCTTTTTTCTTTTTGATTTCATTATTATTATTTGTAATTCAGAGTTTCTCTAATGTGGAACACACACACACACACACAAACATAGAAACCTAGGGTTTTATATATGTATTGGAGCTGCAGAAATCAAATTTCCACAACTCTGTTATATATATATATATATATATATATATATAAATGTTGCCCTCTTTTAAACCCAAGTCAGTTTCCTAACTGTTTATTTGGATATTCTAATTCTCGAAGAGCCTCTTAGGAGGTGCCATGTGTCTCTAGAGGGAGGGAGATCATCACTCATCAGTGCCCTTGCCTGGATTTTTGGATTGCCCGGGATTTTGGATTCAAGACCACATCATTGGAGTCAAACTGTTTGAAGTCTGATTACATGGTCCCACCTTGATAAGCCCCCTTTAAGCTTTTTTTCCACCCTTCATTTACCACCGACAGCTGTCTGCTCCACCCTTCATTTACCACCTCCAGCAGTCCCCTGTACGCCTTTTATTCCACCCTCCCTTTACCATATCAAGCAGCACCTCTTTAACCTATAACAGTCCTCTCTCGGTGCACGTCAGTGGAGGGTGTTTAGTCCTTACATTAAGAGATCCATTCTACATCATAAACATATTTTTGTAAACATAATTTATACCTACATATTTGCAGATGCATAATATACTAAATGTACTTTCAAGCTTATAAGTACCTAAACTGCAGTTTTGGAAACCAACCTAAATTGGCATGTGTATATGGGTGGGTTGGGTTGGGTTGGGTTGGGTTGGCATGTTAATTAGATGTAGGAACATGCCATGAAGAGATGGTTTCTTTTGGGTTCTTGAAAGAAGAAAAAAAAAAGAATAATGGGAAAATACACAACTGGCCTAAATCATCCTAATTTTACTGTCTCTCTGTTTTTTCATTATGGGCCTTGGGAAGAGAGTAGTGACGATAGAGAGTGATGAGTTGGTGTTTGCAGAAATTGATAGGGTACTTCAATTTATATTTGTATCGAAGGGGCAAATATTTGTCTCTGTTATATTCACCTACTTATATTGAACCATAATGCTTGGATTATGTGGTATCTGGGCCAAGTATTCACCTTTTTTTTTTTTTTAAACCTTCAGTTTATGTAACATCTTAAGTGATTTTCTGGTTTTGTTTGGATACATCTTATTGGCCAGATAGTTTTGATATACATGAGACATGAAAGATTGGTTAGGGCTTGATCATGTCAAGATAGAAGTCTACCATTAGGAGTTGAATGATTTTGTACTGAACTAGAAGTGATCATGAGTAGTTCTATGAGTTTGGTTTCACAGTTCCTTTTTTACTAGATTTTTTAGTGTGATCATTACGGTATTTGTAAAGTCAATCATAAATCTTTCAGCAACTATCCTTTCAAAATTCTTGTGGGTAATTTTATCTTGTAGGCTTTGCTGTTCTGCTAGTCAATTCATTGTTGTGTTTGTAATAAAGATTGATTATTTTTCATCATTAAGAAAGTAAATGATCGTGGCATTGATAACCTAATTGGAAATACATGCAATGGAATTACCAACTCTTAATTTTCTATTAAAATGCTAGCTGTTTGGTTGATTTTGGGCTCTATTAATTGTAGGGAGAGGCACTAGTGATGGGATATGATGACATGGGGTAAGCCATTCATTATTGTTCTTGGATATTGTTTTCTTATAATAGTAGTTGAAGTTGGTGTTAATTTAGTGGATCAGATTGTTCCACAGCATTCTTGAAAGTTTTGAAACATCTTGGATGCCCATGCATTTCAATGTAAAGTGAATGCCAAAAGTTGTTTTGAATTATAGTGCTGATATGAGACCTTCTGTTCTCTTGCATTTGAAGGATTCTTGTGGTATATATTATTATTAACACATTTCTTTGGGATTTGTTTTTGAAAGACGAAGCAATTTATTAGGGCCAGAGGCCAGGAAAAAAGAGGCAGAGAAAACATAAACAAATACAAGAACAACTCGCATTCCACCTAAACCCTTCAGGGCACCTAATACTTGATGTACATCATAGCCTGATTAAAAACCCTGGTACTAGAACCACTCTATGGCATGAGCCAAGGCACTCGTGGGCAATCAAAGCACTATCTATAATCTTCCTACCAAAGATAGATGCACGCTAAGAGTCAGAAATAACATTGGGGAACACCTTTCTCAGACCATGGCTAAGAATTTTATCGAGGATTTTATGAGGGCTACCAAGTAGTCTAAGGGGATGAAAGTCCTTCAAACTCTTTGCACCATGAATCTTTAGAATAATGGCCAAGAAAGAGCAACCTATCTCATTTAGAATCTAACCAACCGAACAAAATCCTCAACAAAGCCCAACAGATCTGATTTAGCCAAATCCTTGAAAGTCTAGAAAAATTATCATTCCCTAAATCCATCGCTGCAGCTTTGATCTTCTCCAACAAGATAGGCTTCCCAAGGGATTCGGCCTTTCCGAGGATAAACTGGCAATGGGAAGGTTATCAAGGCTCAACCTCTTTCCGACCCTCATCCGAGAGCAAAACAGAGTAAAACTTGACAATAGACTGGCAAATAGAATATTTATCAACTATCCTTTTACCATTCACCAAGAGTGAGGAGATTCAATTGGCTTGACCCCTATTCCTGGCCATCCCATGAAAAAATTTAGTGTTCTTAGCCAGGCAACCTGAGAGCGCCGTCACGATTCGATCTCCTATTCGAGTCCAGAGCAGTGATCAAAAGACAGCTTAACTTTAGTACCTTCCTTCGCTTTTGATAGCAAACCTCCTTCCTCTTTGATATTCAACTCTTGGATCTCTCTGAGTAAAGAGTCCTCAGGCCGAACACCTCTTGCTTCCAAGAATTAAGCTTGGCTTTCAGCAACTGTAGCTTCTTAAACAACTTGAAACTAGCGTGACCCTCAACTACGAAGGACCACCGCCATTTAGAGATCATAGGGTAGAAACCTTTCACTTCAAGCTATGCTTATTCAAATATGAA
This sequence comes from Magnolia kwangsiensis, assembly GCA_037074715.1. Classification (NCBI taxonomy): domain Eukaryota; kingdom Viridiplantae; phylum Streptophyta; class Magnoliopsida; order Magnoliales; family Magnoliaceae; genus Magnolia; species Magnolia kwangsiensis. Next base: position 165,901,102 of record CM073574.1, on the reverse strand, counting down.
CAGTTTAGGGCCTCAATTGATATTGTCCACCTCCAAAAGGTCAGGGCAATGATCGGACACTAGCCTAGGAAGACCTTGTTGACGGACCAAAGGAACTTTTAGATCCATCTAGGAGGCACCAAAAATTAAGTAAACTTGACAACTCCCATAGGAAGATCAACCATCTCATGCTTGAGAACCCATTTAGCAAAGCCTCACATGCTATTGGTGACTTGATTCCATTAAGTTTCTTGCAAGCAAAGGGAACAACGTTGAAGTCCCCACCAACACATCAGGAAAGTTGCCATCTATAAAAACAAAAAGCAACTCCTACTGCATCAGATGGCGGGAGTTTGGATAATTCGGATTAGACTTCCTAAACGATCCATTTGAAACTAGAGGAAACTTCCTGGAAAACTACATTGACCAAAAACTAGCCCTTAAAACTAGGGGTGTACATCGAGCTGAACCGAGTTGAGCTGGCCTCACAGCTCGACTCAGCTCGTCCACTAGCTGACCTCAGCTCGAACTCAGCTCGGCTCAGTCCTCAAGCCTGACTGGCCAGCTCTGCTCGGTCAGCAGATCGGGCTAGTTCGAGTTGAGTTCAAGCCAAGATCAAGCTGAGTTTGCCTGTGCGGCATTTTCACAAACACCTAGACTGCACCTTCAAAATCCCACTGTATGTAAAACAACAACAATGGGTTTTATAGGTATTTTATCAAACACCTTCTAAGCAATATAAAAATCAAGAAAAAAAGGGTATTTGTTTCATATACATACCTTCCTTGCCACTAGCCACACTTTGTTGAGTTATTTCATCAAACACTTGATGAGCAACATCAATATCAAAGCAACCGAGTCACCGAACTGGTTCGATCCGAGTTCGATTGGAGCTGGTTCGATCCGAGTTGAGTCGAGCTTGGGCCAGATCGAACTCGGCTCAAACTCATTTTTGAGCTAAAAGAATCAGCTCGACTCAGCTCAAACTCAACTTCGAATCGAGTTGAATCGAGCCTTTTCGAGTCGAGTCAAGCGAGCTAGCTCGGTTCGTCTACACCTCTACTTAAAACTGTCCTCACGACGCCAAAAATTAGGATCCCACTTTACTAGGATACCACTCGATGACCCAACTAATTCAAGGGCTCCCGCTCCACACCCCGCCAACCCTAGGCTGACTCGACTAATCCCTGTCCATAGACTGAAGCTTGGACTTTTAAAGAACAATAAGACATTCTTTAGATCTAATACAAATATCCTTTACCTAGAGACGCTTCTGAGAACACCCCAACCTCCGAACATTCCAAGAGATACTTATCTAGAATGATAAAAGCCGAATAAAATTATTTTCTAATGAATGTGTCACTTCTAAAAAAAAAAAAAAAACTAATGAGCTCATGTATGAGGCAGATCTTTTGAATCTAACAGTGTGACCAACAATGAATATGCTAGCTTGATTTTTAGGTCAAATCCACCACATGGTCAGACCCACCTGATGGATAGCTTGGATCATGCACTTGTGGACACATTGATACATATGGTGGTGTGTGGATGGCTACCTTGTGGCTTATACACACACGTGGGCCTCAGGTTAACGTCTTCAAATTTTGCAATGGACTTCAACCTAGAGTTGTTCACAAGTTGAGTTAGCTTGGTCAGCTCGCTCGACTCAACTCGGAAAAGCTTGACTTGCCTTGCCTTGAAATTGGATTTGGACCAAGTCGAGTTGGTTTTTGGAGCTTGAGAAAATTTCAAGCCGAGTTCTAGCTTGCTTGAGCTCGACTTGACTCGGCTTGAACCCTGACTCGAATCGACTCGGATCGAATCAGCTCGGTGACTTGGTCATTTTGATCTTAATGCTGCTCGCCGAGTGTTTGATGAAATGCCTCAACGAAGTGTTGTTTCTTAAACTACCCTCATATTAGGGTATTCTTGAAATGGGTATTCGAGGGAAGATTGAAGAAACAAATCCAAAAAAAAACTTTACATTGTACGACTGCCCTCATATCTTGATCTTGTTGCTGCTCTCTAAGTATTTGATGAAATGCCTTTAAAACACTCTTACTGGTTTGCATTAGAAGTATGAGAGATTGAAGATGCAATATATGTGTTTGAGAAAATGTCACAAAGGCTCGAGTTGGCCTGAGCTGTTGACCGAACCGAGCCAAGCCAAGTTTGAGCTGGGGTTGGCTGCTGGCCGTGCTGAGCTGAGCTGTGCCAAGCTTGACTCGGTTTGACTCGTGTACAACTCTACTTCAACCTCATTGGTAAACTACATGTAACATAGGAAGATGATGATCTTTTCTTGATTGTACCATTTAAGTGAGATCTTTGCAAGGGCCTTTTAACTTTGGCAACCTTCAAATTATGGAAAAAATCTTCTGGAGTGGTTTCAAGTGAAGGCAAGGGACTATCATTGTTGGTTTGTTACCTAGACAAGAATGATCTGATTAATCCTTGTGCTGGAATATTATAAAGACCATAAGAGTTGCAATGGTCTGGGTCAGGTTAACCTGAGCCCCAATCAATTATTTATCAGGCCTGAATTTCATGCACTAGCCTGGGTCATTTGTCTTTTGGGCTTGAAATTCTGGTCCAGGCTCAGCCCATATATTTGAATATTGTGTCGGCAAAATTCTGACATAGTGAAGGTAAGATACGTCAACTGCAAGACATCTCAGACATTTCCGTGTTCTCATGTAGGTTATTCTAATTAGTTGTAGGTTTCCAGTGCCTGGTTTGGTAGAGGAAAACAGCAGTTAACTACAGTAATTTTTTTTTTTCTTTTTTTACTTCACATGACCTTAGATGTATTTAGGAACAGATAATATATGAATACAAAATGCAGGTTCCTAATTTTATTTCATATTCTTTACTCTTTTTATTATTATTATTATACCTGTGGTGATATTTCAACAAAACTTTTCAGGTATGAGCTCTGGAAACCATATCTTAGAGCTATGATGGAGTGTGACATGAAAGCAGTTAGTCTGGGCCAAAAGAGAAAATTGGAAGTTTTGGAGACGTGCTTGCAGCAGATGAAAGCCTGCTTTTTAGATGTAAGATGGCATGGAATTTCTTTATCATGATACATGTGGATATTGAATCTTGGGAAACACCATCATCAGATTTTATTAGTCTCCACAATAGGTCTTCTTGGAATATATAGTTAAATGTTAAAGTCTGAGAAGTGGGAGTCAAGATATGGTTCGATCAGTTCAAGGGCATACTATTTTTTATTTCAATTTTAGTTATATAATAACAGTATCTTGCTTTAGTATTATAAAGATATTCTCAAAATACTGTTCTGTTAGATGTGATAATTTTCCTACAATTTGGGAGAGGTGTTGCACAAGCTCACTTACTGTTCATATACGCGAGAGAAGTGAACTCCTTTACTAAGCTTAGGAAAATGAAACCTTCTCAAAGTATCATGGGCAAGTTTTTGGCCATAATTTGTTCTTGGGCTTCAGTTGGATGCACAGCTTAATCGAATTCTCAGGCGAGTAACCTAAAGATGAAATGACCAAACTGTAGTTATGTTTCTCAATGTTCATGAGAAGCGAGCAGCTTCACCTTGCAGTTTCCCTTCATGCCCAACTTGAAAGTAACATAACTACAGTCTGGACTCTAGAGCCTAGTCCATCAATCCAAATAGTAAGGAAGTAAATTACAGTTGGTCATTTTCACTTATTGAACTATTAATTACGATTCAATTCAACCTTAGGCATGTATCAGATTTAGTGCTGCATTTATCAATGTGTGCTGCTATTCTTGGTGTGGATGGGTAGTCTCTGAATGTGATTGTGGAATCCGGTACCTAAGTTTTCTGTTCATTAGTAATAGGGCGATGGACTTCTGACTTTGTCCATCTTCTCTCTCTTGCTTCTGTGAGTTATTTAATAGACGCCCCTTGGTGCAAGGGCTGTATCGTTCTTTATCAATGTCCTTTAATGACATTTATGTTGTATGTATTTAATGCAGTGTGATTCCTTACTACACATTTGTATATGCTGCAGGCTAGGTTGAAGAAAGTGAAACTCTTGGAAGCGATGGAGATTTTCTTCGAAAGGTTCTCCTATTATCTGATGCGCAGAGCTTGTTTAGTCATGAATTGGTCTCACAAGTTTATTTCCTTTCAGGTCTAATAGGCCTGGTGGAGATGAGCAGCATGCTGTTGGAGAGACTGTCCGGTCCTGTAGTTTGTGTCACGAATCTGATATGGTTCTGAAGCGAAGGCCGGTAATGTTTTTGTCAGCTTTTACTCGAGCTACACCCTAAGACTTCTTTTAAAAACCAAACATCAGATTTAGACTTATCAAAAACAAAAGAAGTGATTCTATGGTTGAATATATTGTGAGGTTCATTTCAAATTTTTGTGCTGGCTGCTGCATCATTGTGATCATGTAATTTGTCTTTCCATGTTTATTAATTGACATTTGTACTGAAACCTATGAATTCTTATTACAAGTATAACTTAACTGAAGTATATCCTTGGCTATTGATGCCCATATCTTTTAGCATTATTTAATTGCCTTTATATTTGACAGATTTTCCCTTCCCAAAGGCATTCAGTAGGCAGTCATGTTTGTTTACGCTATACCTGAATCTCGCACCTGCTTTTCATCTTATGCATTTGGTCTAGGCTTCTATGCTCTCTCATGTAAAGGTCTTATGCCATTATCATCATCGTCATTGTCATCGTCATCGTCATCGTTGTCGTTGTCGTTGTCATCATCGTCATCATCATATAAGCCTTATCCCAATTAATTGGGGTTGGCTACATGAATCTTGTTCCTCCATTCCACTCTATCAAGATTCAAGGGCCAGTCCTTTAGTTAGACCATAGGTCATCAAGTCTCAAGTCCTTTCTTACTACCTCCACTACGTCCTTTTGGGCCTTCACCTTTCCCTTTAAGAGCCTTTAACTTGTACCAACTCACTCCTAATTGGAATAGTTCTTGGTCTCAATTGCACATGACCCAACCATCTAAGTCTACTTTCCCTCATCTTATTACCTATTGGTGCTACTCCTAAATTCCCTCAAACGTATTCATTTGTAATTCTATCCTTCCTCGTCTTGCCACTCATCCATCTCAACATCCTCATTTCAGCTAAACTCATCCTCATTACAGCTTTAGTGAGCGACAACTCCAAATACCTACCATGGGTTAGAGCCCATCTTACCTATCAAAAAAAAAAAAAAGAAAAAAAAGAAAAGAAAGGAAAAAAAAATGCATCTGTGCTATGGATGAACGTAAGCTTGTGCTTGATTGCTTTGTCAATCTAGGTTTGACTGTGCCATACGTATTGGAGAACTTGAAAGGCACTAGTAGACCTTGTTACTGTGGTCAACATCATGGCACTGTTCTCATTAGCGAAGGGTTAGAACTGTCTTTAGACACTATTTGCTTTGTACTACACATACTGCAGGGTTTATAGTGGAAATTTGTCAACAAATAATGGAGCCTGCATGGGTTTCTTGGGTACCAATTCTATTTACACCCTAATTAAATGTTATGAAGGAGAGCTCGCGGCGATTCTATTCTGTTAAGGAAGAGCACCAGAATTGATGATCTATTCGATTCTATAGATCGAAGACAAGGTTCTCATGATCTCAAAGTGATAGATTACATTCAATATGTAGGAGAATAAATTCTTCCTCTCCCTAGCTGCAACTGCCCATCCAAGAGCATTTGGCTTCAGAAGACTTCTTCTTCTTCTTCTTTGTTTGTTTGTTTGTTTTTTTTTTTTTTTTTTGGTGTGTAATGTTGATGGAAGAATGTGAGTAGCCAGGTTTACTCTCCTGTTGGATCTGTGATGTGTTAGAACTCCTATGTTATTGCATGTTTTGTTTATTGAGCCAATGCATCTTGCCTGTATTCAACAATGTACTTTCGTTGATGTTCCTACTTATCTCAGTTACATGTTTATTTTGTGATATTTTTTAACGTCATTTATAGTTTTCCATGTTTTTAATACTCATCTATCTCTCTGCAGGATGGTACTTTTATGGTTGGATGCTTGCGTTTTCCACATGTGAGTTTTCAATCTTTGATATCTCCAACTTCTAGCAACCAGAGATTTGTGAAGCATGTTTTGCTGTATACCATGCAAAATTTCCGAATAGAAATACCCACAAGTCAACAGCATTGGCCTAAAAAAAACACACAATTGACCGTGATACTTATGTAGGAAAAATGTTTTTGGCTTTTTTACTTCACTTTTTTTCAGAGGGAAAAATCCCCTATGTTGGAGGAATTATAAACAGGAAGCTTCTATTTTGTGAAGCCGTTGCAAGTTTGCTGCCTTAGCATCTCAGTGTATAAGACTTGTTGTTTCTGACAGTCTTTGATATCTCCAGCATAGCAGTTAATCCTGTATATCTTATGCAGTGTCGGAATGTCGTTTGGCTTCCAGGAGCTGTATCAGAAGCAGCCGTCACCACCCATGTTTGCAGCTCTTGCACTCCAGGTTGCTAGCTCATCAATTTGTTTTTCCTGTTTTGATATTTCCCAGTCAAGCCGCATGTGAATTTCCGGTTTTATTAATTTTTCGTTCTTAACTTTATCCTTGATTTCTTTGGTCACTTGATTTTTTTTTAATTTTTTTAATTTTTTGTTTCCGATCACATTTATTTATGATTTATGCTATAATTTGTCATCATAGGTCCTGTTTTCAAGATTCAATTCAAGTTTCGTCGCTTGGAGATACCACCAAACTACAATGTTGACCATTTGGGTAAGTACTATATTATAAATAGGGCGAGAACCTCAATTTTAATATCTAAGCTGTAAGTCGGTACCTACTGCAAAGATGACTGTATGTAAAATCAGGATGGTCCACTCTCACTTGAGCCACACCTAAAGGAAACGAGTGTAGTTTAGGAAAATGTACAAATGGTCCATGGTCATCATATGCATGTGGCGACCTGATGATTGGACATGCTTATTTTTTTCCATGTGGTCATCTTGATGGTGGGAGCCACCTACGCATGGTTTAGATTCCTCGCGCAGCTGGTAGGTTGGTACTTTTTCTCTCATCTTCATCATCACCATGTCATCATCATAGCCTGTCAGCTTTCCATATCCTATTTTGCTAATCATATTCAAAACTGGAGTTCTCATGATTTGAGCAGTAATTTGCTAGTTAGATCCTTACTCGGCAGTCCAACTAGTTGTTTTTAAGCACTTATATAGATTATCATCATCATCTTAGTCTTCTCCTAGAAAATTTGGGTTGGCTTTTAAATGATAGATCACAAAAGATTTATGATTGGCTACCAGCTGAAGTTAACCTGCCTCTTATACCTGGGCTTTGAAACCATCTCATATTGACAATACTCACATCAACACATTCCACCCAATACTAACCCCATTACATGCACCTCCAAAGTGCGAGCAAGCAAAAGGGGTCATGGAGGGGTAGTTGCACAACATACCATTTAGTGCAAGGCACAGAAGCATGCACATGGAGGAGCAAGTTCGAGTAGTTGCCTGCTCAAAATAATAGGAAGCCTATTGAAATGTGATACCAATCACGATACACATGCCAACTCAGTCATGCTCCACACTGCACTTTGCCCCAATTAATTGCAAGGACCATCACGGTGCTTTGTTTTATTTAAACGTTGGTTTATTCCACTAGTGGACTAAGGTCAATATCAGGGTTCTGCATTATTCTTGTAGAAAACCATATTGCATTTAGTTTAAAAAGAAAGAGCCACTGATCAGTCCAGTGCTGGATCAAAATGCAGACATAATCTATACTTTAGCATAGCTTCCTTGGCTTCTATAGATTTTAGATGTCTTCACATTGTTCCAGACTGCTAGTCTATCTTGTGCTATTGAAGTTTGATGCTGCTATGTAATATTCTATATATCATGCTAGAAGCATCCCTGTCAAGAACCTTTCATTAAAAAAATAAAAAAAGAAAAAAAGCATCCCGGTCAAACAGGTGATGTATAATTAATAGTTCGAAACAAATATTCAAAGGATTGGGTATAGTTAGTTTTTTAGACATTCCTTTCATTGGGAGACAATTAATTCGAGGTTCAAAATTTTCATCATCATCATCATCTAATCCTTATCACAATTAATTCGGGTCAGCTACATGAATCCTTTTCCGTTCGGATTCATGTTGGAAATTAATGGCATAAGTTTGACGTCGGCTGCCAACCTGACACAGCCCTCCTTTATCCGGTCTGGGGACTGGCAATGAAAGCATAAAACTCATAGACACAATGTAATAGACTATGACATAAGTTGGTTACAATCAAGCGCTATCAAATAGTCTATTACGTAGACTAATTACAATCACCGAGTTTCAAAATTTCAGGCGACTTATTTTATTCCAAGTAGTGGACTTGGAATTAAGGCAAGGAATAAACAATATGATAATAAGGGCCTTTGCTTATGAAAATTCTTAGGAAATGTCGACTGTCTCCTAGGTGGGGATGAATTATAATAAATTTGTTTCCCATCTGAGACACATCTAGGCAATATTTCTGTTAAGGGATCTTCTGAAGGACCCAGCAAAGAAATAAAGGATCCGTTCTGACTTTAAGTTGAAATATCCATTAATCTTTGGCTCCTATTTGTGAGATGATAAAATATGACAAAACCCCAAATATATGGGATAAGGCTATGATGGATCAATGATGGTGGTGGTGGTGGTGATGATTAAATATGATAACACTTATACCAAGAATTGTTTTATGTAGGAATGTGTGCATCAATTCTTGTAAAAAGTGGACATAAAATATAAAAAATATTCATTTTATTATTGTTAGGGTTATGTTGTATAATTCTGTATAAGCAAGGAGTTTTATCCTTTATGTTTTGTTATAAGTAATATATCCAATTCTCATCTTCATTGGGTAGCCATCACAAAGATGCTAGTCTTTGAGTGGAGTCAATAAAAGATTTTGCTTCATTGGACTTTCTTATCCTTTGATTGTCTCAAACTCAACTTCACGAAGATCATTGTTTCCGATTTTAAGGGTGTGTTTGGATGCTTAATTGAACTGAATTGCAATAATATGAAGTGGATTTGCCACCATGTTAATTCATAATGACCCCCTAATTGCAATTCCATGTCTTTCATGTGTTTATTTGTGTCTTAATGCACACATGCACAAATATTTTTGTCAGGTTGTGTTGGTGGCTGTGATGAGACACTGAAAGAATTGATAGAAATTTGTGGAACCGGCCCCCGCATTCCTGTTAGCACGCCAGGTATAAAATATGAACCATCCCCTCCTTTTTGCTCATCTACACATTTGTTAAAAATCAGCTTATATGAAATGCTATGGTTGCATAGACGTTTTACTATAGAGAAAGTATCCAGTGCTAAGTGGTAATATCTAAGCTATCAAGCACTCACACTCTGAACGCATGGCACACATGTATGAGGTCCAAGCAGTTCTACGATTGCGGCCTGCCATGGATAGGCCGTACGTGAAAAATGACAAAAGTTAAATGATCCTAGCTATCACTCAAGAGGACTTATTTTGCCTATTGAATATTGGCCTTGTTTATACTTTTCTCTAGCCGCCCATTTGTAATCCTCAAGAGTTCTCTAATCAATGGCTAGGATGATGAGACATACTGAAGGAATTGAACTTCGAATGCAATTTATGTACTTTAGATGAACAAACTTCCAGAGATTTACGAAAAGCTTGATAAATAAGCCAACAGAATGGAACAACGGATGCTAAGGAGAAATAGGGAAACTAATGCTAGAAACTAGACAACAACTGCATGATCTACAGAGACAGCATCACTTGACTGACCTGTGGGCCCCACAGTCCAATCATTTCCTTGATTTAGACCATCCTTTTGGATTCATGTGTCACAGAGTCCAATTGGGCATCTCTTTGCCTTGATCGTGAATTGGAAAGCTTTTGGGTCCCATCTAGGACCCATGTGATGGATTAATGGCCTGGGCACATCATTGGATCTACTTGAACAATTAGATTTTTGGGATGATGTGCAACTGATGAAGGGTCTAGATCTTGTATACGTACTGCATATGTACATGTCAAGTGTTTGATAACTAAGGTAATATTGATAGCATCGAATCCTCTTCCTTTTTTATATTTGTCCCCGCCCTTCTCCTCAACCCCTTTACCTGTTTTCTCCCACCATTTCCTGCAGCAAGAGGGCGGCGCCCTATGGAACCTTCAAATAATGCACAGGGAGGGAACACAAGGCAGGCTAGTTGTGTACATTGCAGTCAAAGGGGGCATTCTTCGAATGATTGCCCTTCCCAGGTTTCCAACACACGAGGCAATCGACGCGGCAGAAACCTAAACTCAGAAAATGGTACGACGGATTCTGATCACCTTAGCTCCTTTATATCATTCCTCACTTTTCATTCCTGGTAGAATTGTATGAGCTTCAAGCCTTGGGTATCAACAAATTGGCTCCTGCCTCAGGCCTGGCAGCCAGATGCAAATTGCTGTAACCAGGGGTTACAGGAGCACCCTGACACAGCCCAATGAAAAAGAGCCATGTGCACGTGTAAGAGGTGGGGTCCGCTGTGAAAAGCAAAGGTTCCACCGTTTTTACCCTTTTTATTGCAGGCTAAACTTCTGATACTCGCGCATGACACTTTTTCATTGGGCCATATCAGGGGTTACAAGAGATTCCTGTAACCAGTTACAGGCAATTCACATCTTTGGCAACCTAGGCCGTTGACCAGATGGGCCCTGACATAGATAGAGCATACCCCAAAATCACCTGGAAGGTTCTAGGTTCCTATTCATCCAGCATTTTTCATTTTTTTTTTTCCTAACAAACCATTAGCTGCTGCTGTATTTTCATCGTAACCATCTATTTACAGGCCACCAACAAAAGATCTATGATCGTTTCTACCTAGAGGATTTTTGGGGAATCACCCATCCAAGGTGGTTTTGACCACTTGTCCAAACTCGAGGCCTGATAATATCGTGCAACATCAGGGAACAGTTATTGATGATTTTTGTGGATCAGATGTACCCTGAAATGGATAGACCATGCCCCAAAATCACACGGACCGGAAGACTGTAATCATCCAATATTTGGTCTTTTTTCCACCAAACTGTTAACTGATGCTGTATTTTCATCTTAACCATCTATTTGCGGGCCATCCATAGTAGGGTTAAGATCTTTTCTACCCGGAGGATTTTTGGGGAATCCCCCATCCAAGGTGGTCTGGACCACTTGTCCAAACTCAAGGCCAGAGAATATTGTGTATCCCCAGCCTGAGATTTGTAAATTCCTCATTTGTGAGATTCGGGCCATTTCTAAGGTGGGGCCCACTTTGAACAGCTCTTGGCCAAAAGTGAAGCGACACTGCTCCTCTCATCAGGTATTACACGTTTGTGCTGAGAATCATGGGTCGCTAGTCATTTAATTCCAGCTGTCCATTTTTCTCATGCATATGCGACCCACCTGATCATTTGACTGGCCTGAATTTTTGGGCAATGGTGCATCCACGGTGAGCCCTGGTGGATGAATGGCCTGGATATTGCACATGCTTGTTAACTTAAGTCATCTTCATCTTTTCCTCAAGTTCTAGAAATCTAATCAATGCTTCTGACAATGCAGGAACAGATCCTGTTGTGTGTAATGCCTGTGGGACACCTTGCGTTTTGCGAACCGCTAATACAACCGCTAATAGGGGAAGAAAGTTCTACACGTGCCAATCGCAGGAGTGCAATTTCTTTGTGTATGTAAAAGCATGCTTCAACATTTAGAAGCCCCATCATCATTAGGTGTTATCAAATGATCCTATCATCTATTCTGCCCTGCCATATATTGGCATTTGACCATTGATATCCTCCATCAAACAAGCCCCACATCCCATTGGAGAAACTATCTACTGTTGTCTGAACTTTTTTAACCCCCTGATTTTTCAAGCGTCCAGTTGCATGCCAACAATCGGATGGGTAATATCCAAGGGTGAGATTTTTGTAGCATTGCCCATCTATGGTGCAGAGCACCATATGAACAATTCAGATACTGAAAGGTGGGCCACATCCATATGCAATGTAGGCCCGAACTAAAATGCTGCCAGTATGGTCCAAGCAGTCTTTTTTCACTGACCTCTCTCTATATTTATATCTTGAATAAATGAAATACCTTTGGAAGAGGGGGAAGGCCCAAAAGGATGTGAGTGTCTAACTGTAATTATGGTCCTTGATGGAGTGGAATGGCTGAAAAGGATTCATGTAGCTGACCCCAACTAGTTGGTATAAGGCTTGATGATGATCATGATGACGAATGAATGAAATACTTTATAGGCACAATGCCGTTACTGTGAATGGACGATTGTGATATGACGGAATAGATGGATTAATGAATATGATGTGCCCTGATTTGATATTTGTGATCCAGATGGGAGGATAACATCGACAACAATGGTGTGGGCAGAGGAGGTGGGCCGCGTGGTAACAGCCCCACCAGGAGAGGTGGACGTGGCAGAGGGCGCAGGGGAGCACACAATGCAGCAGATGCGACCTTTGTAACAGCAACAGGCGAGCCTGTATCTGGTCGGAGGTGTTTCGCTTGTGGTGATCCCTCACATTTTGCAAATGTCTGCCCGAACCGAGGTTTGTGAGCTTTATTGGTTTTGCAAGCTTTTGCTGCTGCTGTTCTATGAAATTTTGATTTTTTGCTATTTTGTATTCATGTTATGTATTTCACATGCAAGTAGAATCTAATGCATGTTTATTGATTTTCCGGCAAAACGCCATGGTCACCCCACTTGTGGAGACCCGTTAAGGAGCACCTCGTCAGGTGATCCCCACTGTATTTGTGTAATCGATCAGCTAAATCTGCACCGTCAGGTGCGATGTGCCTGTATGTAGGATTTGGATGGTTACCGTTCATTTATTTTGTACATTTGTGGCCCACCTGTCTTTGATCTTGCACATATTTTCCTGGTTCCCACCTGTGATGCGAGTGCACTTGGCTGTTCTTCTAGAGGCCAATCATGTGATGGGGCATGCTTCATATCTCCCCTATCAAATGATCCTAGCCATCGGATTTATAGCTTGAGAATAGTAGGCGACAGCCAATGTCTCACATTTGATGAGGAGATTGTTGGTGCATTCACATCCATTGTGGGACCTGCCATATGAACTCACGTTTATGTATTGCCACCTCAAGAAAAAACAAACATGAACATGATTTAAGTAGCGGGATTCCTTTGGTTATCTTAGGAAACTTGGATATCATGATCTTGGATCTCAGGATGCTGATGCATCATGACCATCCAACGTGGGCTCCATCCATGATGGGTCTACTCATGTGAATAATTACCACCCGGTAATGTTGGGATCAATGTTCATCTACGACCGTTAGATAGGGGTGGCAATGGGTGAGTCCTATGCCCCATTGGGCCAGGGGTTGGACCCTAATCTCAGTCGATGGCCCGGCCCGGGCTTGTAAATTAGGACCACTATCCGGACAGACTTGTGAGCGGTTCAACACCTACTTATTCGGTTCAAAGGTTGGGTTCCCATCAGACGAACAGTCCGGATTATGTGCATAGCATGCTACACACATCTTGGTGCATCAAGAGCCGTAGTGTCTCAGCACACATGGTTGTACTGTTAGCAAATCTTGACCGTCCGTCTGGTTGGTCAGACCTCAGATGGTCCATGGATCTGGATCATTCCTATTATATGCCTCGTGTGAATGCCGCAGGTAGATGTGGCCCAGATCAGGACTACTCACTGCATAGGTGACTGTCTAAACAATTTATGGTCAATTACCATTTACCAACATGCTGATGGTGGACCACATGATAGCTACATCGCAGGTCCCAACTAAATGAGCGGCTTGGATCTGCTCTCACTAGTTTTACGTACGAAACATATGGGCGAGGCCCCTCTGATTAATAGAGATTTCAAAACCTAGGTGATTGGATAGAGTGGTATTGGAAATTACATAAAATCCACCTACCAGGGTCCTTATAGCAGAGGGAACGGTGGATTGACACCGTCCATATACAGCGGTTTACTGGCAGGGAAACAGAACTCGAGAAAGCAGAGGATATCTGCCATCTGATTGGTGGCATTTGAAAAGACAGTGAAAGGCTAAAAATCAATGGTCACGATGCTTCTGATTGACGATAATAACCATTTTTTCTTCACTGTGGTCCATCAACAATAGGTCTAAAAATTTAAAATATCTTTGTGATATGGATCTGCCTCATTTTTTGGATCATGTCTTAAAATAAATAAGACGACAAAATGGATGGACAGCGTGGATAAAGCACATACATCATGGTGGGGTCCACCGAGTTTTGACATCAGCTAGCTGGCTGGTGTTGAGGTAACTAAGCCAAACCTCGTCCATCCCCCCTCGTGGTAGTAGAGTGGGGCCCACCTCCATGCATATCAGACTCCAGTTATTGTCTAGATTTACGAACATGATACTGTTTAACGTCCGATTTTAACTGTGTTTGTGATGTAGGGTGTATTTGAGAGCATGAATTGTAAAAAGGTGTGAAAAGCATGGATTTAATGTTTCAGAATCACCAAGGCAAGGGACAGACCTCAGGGAACCGAGATCGAAGAATGTACACGTCAGAGATCCAAGAAAATCAAGTGATTGAAGTTCAAGCGGCTTGAAAGTCGTCCAAAATACAAGATCATATAGTTTCCGCCATCCAATTGACTAGAAACTTAATACGTGGCCTGGGGACCATAAATAAACCGTACACATAAAATTTCAGCCATTGAAGATCTCGGAAAGTAGGCCAACGGACAGATCAGCCCATTAATCTCCAATTTGGGACCCACATGCTATCTGAAGCTGCCTAAAATTTAGTATCGACGGTTTAAATAAGATAAGAAAAATGATGGATGGAGTAGATTTCTCAGAAACAGTATAGTGAGCCCCATTTGTGCACGTACGTGTACACCTTGCACACGTACGCGCTGCGCACCGAAAACAGCCTTCTATTGCATTCAGTGCCCGCCCGCACGCAACATGGAAACAGCGGTGGCAGCGCGCTGCGTATCGCGAACCGACGGACGAACCCTTTTTGCGAAAGTTTGTGGGCCCCACCCATCAACTGTGTAGAAAATCCGACCCGTCCAACGTGTAGAGGGCTTCGAAGAATTCAAATCCAAGCTAAAATTTTGCACCATGCGCGCACAAGTGTGCGATACAGAGGCCAAAAAAGGACTACCCTGCAATGTTCAAAATTGATTTTAATGCGATTTCTTTTGGGCCGCGTCAATGGACATTCAAAACCATCCATTTTTAACTGAAATTTCGTCCTGCATCTAATGGACGGTGTGGATTTCCTAGAAAATACCTCTGTGGGGCCCACCGATCACAACTGCGAAGGAGTGCGAAAGCTTTCGCAGATCCGCGAAAGCTGATTTGTTCAGGCCGTTGTGGTCCACCATCTTTCATCATATTGCAGATCTGAACCGTCCATCATGTAGAGGGATCAAAAACGTCCTAACGGATGGTGTTTCTTTGGAAATTGAACAAGTGAGTGGTGAGTTTTGAGGCACTGAAACTTGGCTGTGAAAAACTACACTCCGTGTCCTGCTGCGACTCCGCCACCGACTCCAGTCTTCTAGCAGCTATAAAAGGAGGTTGTGGACGCGAGAGAGGGGGATCAGATTTTGGGCAGCCGGTTGTGGACGTGGGCATAGGCTGAAAGAGAGAGAGTAGAAAATTTTATTTTTATTTCATTCTTCTTAATATTTCTTTTAAGATGTCTAGCTTTATCATGTTGAGCTAAACCTCTTAACTAGGGCTAAGAGGTGAAGCTTGAAACATAATAGGAGACCTTTTGCTTGTGTCTTTTGTTTAGACTGAACTGAAATTGATATTAGTTTGATTAATGAGAATGTTTTTAGTTTTTAATGGTCAGTTGTGACTAACATTACAATGGGTCTGCGATAGCTTTGAGCATATTCCTTTCCTTTTTATGTTTATAATGTCAGGAAGCCCTGTTGTTCACTATCGTCTCCTTGGCATGGTCGGATGACGGTACCCTTCCTAACTTTTATAACATGTTGATTGGTTGGTAATTAATTTAATTCTGTTGTTTACTTTGTCTCCTAGGCATGATTTGGTGATGAAATCCATTCTAATTCATATACGTTTCATCTCTTTAAAACCATATCAAAGTAAGTTCAGTTAAATTTTCATGGTTACATTCTTCAACTGGATGAAGATGAGACTCTAAGTCCAGTTGAGTTTTTGATGCAGGCATAAGATCTCCCTGATCTCTACAAGTGGATCCTCTAAATCCCTAGTGTCCTTTCCCTTAATTCCATAACTTTTAGATAATTATTTCACAATTATTCTTCAATTTACACTCGAGTTAGATTTCATCTCATTCCAGTTCTAGTTCTAGTTAATTTCAGATTACGTACAGGTATCAGTCCCTTGGGATTCGACATCGGTCTTACTGAGTTTATTACTACATCATAACCCTGTACTTGGAGTGTGAACAAGTTTTTGGCGCCGTTGCCGGGGACTTACGGTTATATATTTTTGAAATTAATTGGTTTTTGAATTAGCTTAAGATTAGAATTTTTACTAACTTCAGTTTTAAGATTTTCGTTTTAATTGATTTTTAGAAATTAACTTACTTTCCTACTTTGTAGGATTTTGTTAGATCTTCTTAATTGGTAACTTCGTATTAATTTCTTAATTTCATCTATTCTTTATATTAGATTTTATCTTTTAGAAACTAATTTCTTTTGTTTCCTTTTGAAAGATCTTAACATAGGAACTTCTAATGTGGTAACTTCCTTTTAACTTCTCCTTTTACTTTCTGTACTGCTGTTGGAATTTTTCGTTTATTTTCTTTAGGATTAGATTCAGAGTTCAGGTTTCACCATGTATCTGAATGAGTGGGCACGTCCGTATGTTGAGATAGCTTATGGAAAACAGCCTATGCCTCAAAATTTTTCTGAAAATACATTCGAGAACGAATCGGAATATGATGCTCCACCGATTAAGAAGTCTTTCGGTGATTATCCGTGAGAGAATAATTGCATTCCACAAGTTAAGAAAACAGTACGTGATTATTGGAATGATGACGCGTATCAACTCCCGACAGATGACCCGTATGATTTTGATCAGTGAAAACATAAATATTTTGAAGTTGAGTCAGTAAAACATTATGGTAATAACCCTCGTAGATCAGTTACTTTTGAATATCCACTAGAAATGATCCACGAAGAGTTATATCCGAGTTACACAAACTATGTTACTGGCATGAGAAAATTAATAGAAGCACTTGAATCATGACTTGATAGGCTAATGGAAGCTAGTTCGTCTCAGCCACAACCCAATCCGAAAATACAATGCGAGGAAAGCGATCCTCACTCGCTTTTGAAAAACTCTGAAATTTGGAATGAAGAGTTGAATTACGTTAATGAGCATGTGGTTCAATTTCTCGATGAGTCGATCTCGATGACCATTCAAAAGAATGGGGAAGAGACATGACTGTCTTTCAAATACAGTGATGATGACACATCTTCCTTACATGACACACAGGATCCCAATGATGAGTTAGATGTTAGTTTATTCGAACCTCAACCGAAGTTAAGTATATAATGTGAGGAAGGTGATCCCATCCCAAGTGTGCACTGTACGAAATTAGACGATGATACATATTGGGAAGATGATTATGAACGTGCAGCCCAAATTCTCCTAGAATCAATCTCAAGTTTGGTCTACGTCAATGATCAAGACGTACACGAAGTGGTCGGTCATAATGAGCCACTCCCCTCACCTGACATGTTTGATTTAAAGGTGGAGGATAAATTCCTTACAACCGACCCTTCTAACTCTTGTGAAACATGTTTGGACTACTCCTCTGAATCGAGTGATGATGTGATTTGGGAGAAGGACGAGTTGTTTGCGACGACCCTGAAATTTGAAACCACTCAGTTGAAGCCACTATCTGAGTTGTACACGTTTGAAAATTTAACACCTCAATTGAATAGTTTCAATAAACAAAGTGATCATATTAATGCTTCCCCTATTGATTTTCAATCTGTCTGTGCAGGATTAGAGCAAGAGAGCGTACATCCATCCACTTTCAAGGATGATGGATTCCTTAGTAGGATCATCACAAGCTCCAATGTGGAGAATAAGTCACACTCAGCTGAACTTCCAAACTCTTAGGATTGCTTGACACACTTTGCAGATTCAAACAATCCCATGTCAGAAGATAAAGTGGATGCCTTGCAAAACAATATCTTGATAGTCATCACTGATCAAGAGAACCCTTATTCTGAAGCCCCTTCTTCCCCTGATCCTAAACGTCTATCATTAAAAGAGGAAGAGCTGACAATGGAACCGAAGTCTGATACTTTGGAACGTGTTGAGACTACATCACTCCTTTGGCGGATTATTACAAGCTCCAATGTGGAGAATAAGTGACACTCAACTGAACTTCCTAACTCTTGGGATTGCTTGACACACTTTGCAGATTCAAACGATCCCATGTCAGAAGATAAAGTGGATGCCTTGCATGACAACATCTTGGTAGTCATACTTCAGTTTCATTGTCAGCTCTTCCTATTTTAATGGTAGACGTTTAGGATCAGGGAAAGAAGGGGCTTCAGAATAAGGGTTCTCTTGATCAATGATGACTACCAAGATGTTGTCTTGTAAGACATCCATTTTATCTTCTGACATGAGATCGTTTGAATCTGCAAAGTGTGCCAAGCAATCCCAAGAGTTGGGAAGTTCAGCTGAGTGCCACTTATTCTCCACATTGGAGCTTATGATGATCCGCCCAAGGAGTGATGTAGTCTCAACACATTCCGAAGTATCAGACTTCGATTCCATTGTCAGCTCTTCCTCTTTTAATGGTAGACGTTTAGGATCAGGGGAAGAAGGGACTTCAGAATAAGGATTCTCTTGATTAGTGATGATTACCAAGATGTTGTCTTGCAAGACATCCACTTTATCTTCTGACATGGGATCGTTTGAATCTGCAAAGTGTGCCAAGCAATCCCAAGAGTTGGGAAGTTCAGCTGAGTGTGACTTATTCTCCACATTAGAGCTTGTGATGATCCTACCAAGGAATCCATCATCCTTGAAAGTGGACGGATGTACGCTCTTTTGCTCCAGTCCTGCACAGACAGATTGAAAATCAATAGAGGAAGCATCGATGTGATCACTTTGTTCATTGAAACTAGTCAATCGAGGTGTTGAATTGTCAAACGTGTACAACTGAGATGGTGGCCTCAACTAAGTAGTTTCAAATTTCAGGGTCGTAACAAGCAACTCGTCCTTCTCCCGAATCACATCATCACTCGATTCAGAGGAGTGGTCCAAACATGTTCACAAGAATTAGAAGGGTTGGTTGTAAGGAGCTTATCCTCCACCTTTAAATCAGACATGTCAGGTGAGGGGAATGACTCATTATGACCGACCACTTCGTGTACGTCTTGATCATTGACCTGGACCAAACTTGAGATTGATTTTAGGGGAATTTGGACTGCACGTTCATGATCATCTTCCCAATATGCATCATCGTCTAATTCCTTGCAGTGCACACTTGGGATGGAATCACCTTCCTCATATTCTATACCTAACTTCGGTTGAGGTTTGAATAAACTAACATCTAACTCATCATTGGGATCCTGTGTGTCATATAAGGAAGGTGTGTTATCATCACTGTATTTGAAAGACAGTCATGTCTCTTCCCCATTCTTTTGAACAGTTATCGAGATCGACTCATCGGGAAATTGAACCACATGCTCGTTAATGTAATTCAACTCTTCATTCCAAATTTTAAAGTTTTTCAAAAGCGAGTGAGGATCGCTTTCCTCGCATTGTATTTTTAGATTGGGTTGTGGCTAAGACGAACTAGCCTCCATTAGCCTATTAAGGCGTGATTCAAGTGCTTCTATTAATTTCCTAATGCCAGTAACATAGTTTTTGTAACTCGGAGATAACTCTTCTTGGATCGTTTCTAGTGGATATTCAAAAGTGACTGATCCACGAGGGTTATTACCATGATGTTTTATTGACTCAACTTCAAAATATTTCTGTTTCCACTGATCAAAATCATATGGGTCATCTGTCAGGAGTTGATATGCGTCATCATTCCAATAATCACGTACTGTTTTCTTAACTCGTGGAATGCAATTATTCTCCAGCGGATAATCACCGAAAAACTTCTTAACCGGTGGAGCATCATATTCCGATTCGTTCTTGAAGATATTTTCAAAAAAATTTTGAGGTATAGGCTGTTTTCCATAAGCTATCTTAACATATGAACGTGTCCACTCATTCAGATACATGGTGAAACCTGAACTCTGAATCTAATTCTAAAAAAAATAAACAAAAAATTCCAACAACAGTACAAAAAGTAAAGGGAGAAGTTAGAAGGAAGTTACCACATTAGAAGTTCCTATGTTAAGATCTTGCAAAAGGAAACAAAAGAAATTAGTTTCTAAAAGATAAAATCTAATATAAAGAATAGAGGAAATAAAGAAATTATGACGAAATTACTAATTAAGAAGATCTAACAAAATCCTACATAACAAGAAAGTAAGTTAGTTTTTAAAAATCAATTAAAACGAAAATCTTAAAACTAAAGTTAGTAAAAATTCTAATCTTAAACTAATTCAAAAATCAATTAATTTCAAAAATACGTAACCATCAGTCCCTAGCAACGGCGCCAAAAACTTGTTCACACCCCAAGTGCAGGGTTGTGATGTAGTAATAAACTCGGTAAGACCGAGGTCGAATCCCAAGGAACTGATACCTGCACGTAATCTGAAATTAACTAGAACTAGAACTAGAATGAGATGAAATCTAACTCGAGTGTAAATTGAAGAATAATTATTAAATAATTATCTAAAACTTATGAAATTAAGGGAAATGACACTAGAGATTCAGGGAATCCACTTGTAGAGATCAGAAAGATCTTATGCCTGCATAAAAAACTTAACTGGACTTAGAGTCCCATCTTCATCTAGTTGAAGAATGTAACTATGAAAATTTAACTGAACTTACTTTGATATAATTTTAAAGAGATGAAAGGTATATGAATTAGAATGGATTCCATCACCAAATCATGCTCAAGAGACAAAGTAAACAACAGAATTAAACTAATTACCAACTAATCAACATGCTATGAAGGTTAGGAAGGGTACCGTCATCCGACCATGCCCAGGAGACGATGGTGAACAACAAGGCTTCCTAACGTCATAAACATAAAAAGGAAAGGTATATGCTCAAAGCTATTGCAGACCCATTATAATGTTAGTCACAACAGACCATTAAAAACTAAAAACATTCTCATTAATCAAACTAATATCAATTTCAGTTCAGTCTAAACAAAAAATACAAGCAAAGGGTCTCCCATCATGCTATAAGCTTCACCTCTTAGCCCTAGTTAAGAGGTTTAGCTCAACATGATGGAGCTAGACATCTTAAAAGAAATATTAAGAAGAAACAAAATAAAAATAAAATTCTCTACTCGCTCTCTCTGCCTCTGCCCACGTCCACAACCGGCTGCCCAAAATTTGATCCCCCTCTCTCATGTCCACAATCTCCTTTTATAGCTGCTGGAAGGCTGGAGTCGGTGGCAAAGTGGCAGCAGAACACGGAGTGTAACTTTTCGCGGCCAAGTTTCAGTGCATCAAAACTCACCACTCTCTCACTCAATTTTCAAAGAAACACCGTCCCTTAGGACGTTTTTGAGCCCTATACATGATAGACGGTTTAGATCTGCCATATGATGAAATATGGTGGGCCACAACCGCCTGAAAAAGTCAATTTTCGCAGATCTGCGAAAGCTTTCTCACTCCTTCTCTGTCGTGATCAGTGGGCCCCACAGAGATATTTTTGGAGAAATCCACACCATCCATTAGATTTAGGATGAAATTTCAGTCAATTATGGAT
Organism: Magnolia kwangsiensis; assembly: GCA_037074715.1. Classification (NCBI taxonomy): domain Eukaryota; kingdom Viridiplantae; phylum Streptophyta; class Magnoliopsida; order Magnoliales; family Magnoliaceae; genus Magnolia; species Magnolia kwangsiensis. Next base: position 165,879,226 of record CM073574.1, on the reverse strand, counting down.
AGTTTTGAATGTCTATTAATGCGGTTCAGAGAAGAAATCACGTTAAAATCAATTTTGAACGTTACAGGGAGGTCCTTTTTTGGCCTCTGTATTGCACACGTGTGCATGCATTGTGCAAAAGTTTAGCATGGGTTTGAAGTATTCGAAGCCCTCTACACGTTGTACGGGTCAGATTTTCCATACAGGTGATGGGTGGGGCCCACAAACTTCAGCATAAAGGGTTCGTCCGTCGGTTCGTGAAACGCAGCAGCGCTGCCACTGCCATTTCCATGTTGGTCGCGGGCGGGCGCTGAATGCAATGAAAGGCTGTTTTGGGTGAGCAGCGCGTAGGTGTGCAAGGTGTACACGCACGTACACAAATGGGGCCTCCTGTACTGTTTTTGAGAAATCTACTCCACCCATCCTTTTTATTATCTTATTTAAACCGTCGATACTAAATTTTAGGTAGCTTCAGATAGCATGTGGGTCCAAATTGGAGATTAATGGGCTGATCTGTCTATTGGATCACTTTTCAAGATCTTCAATGGCTGAAATTTTATGTGTACGGTTTATTTATGGTCTCCAGGCTATGTATGAAGTTTCTAGTCAATCGGATGACGGAAACTATGTGATCTTGCATTCTGGACGACTTTCAGGCCGCTTGAACTTCAATCACTTGATTTTCTCAGATCTCTGGCATGTACATTCTTCGATCTCGGTCCCTTGAAGTCTGTCCCTTACCTTGGTGATTCTGAAACATTAAATCCATACTTTTAGCACATTTTTGCAATCCATGCTCTCAAATACACCCTACATCACAAATACAGTTAAAACCGGGTGTTAAACAGTATCATGTTTGTAAATCTACATAATAATTGGGGTCTGATATGTAATATTTGACCCTCAACAATAGCTGTGTCGGTGGATTGGTGCAAGATCTATGGAATTGCTATATCGGGTTTGTTTGGCATGCCCGGCCAATGCCGGGATTAAACCTTCCAATCCCTTTCAATCCCTCGAACCAAACACGTCCCAGGCAATTTTGAAGGGATTTGGGTGGATGGATGGGATTTAAAGGTAATGATGGTGATGTCAGTGGATTGTCTTAAGATCGATGGGATTGCTATATTCCGGGATCAGGATCCCGTGTCTGTTTGGCACGCCTGGGCAATCCCGAGATCTATCTTCCAAACCCTTCCAATCCCATCCAATCTGCCCGGCCAAACAGGCCCTAACATTGGTCAACGAACTGTTTCAAGCACATAGAATCCATCACTTACAAAACACAATGTAAGCAGTCCTTACTAGAGAAACACCACTTGTATCTATCGGGTGACATTTGAATATTTAGGAGTAAGCAGATCCAAATCTCAATTGGACCACACCACCAGAAACAGGGAATTAGGGAATTGAACACTACCATTAAAAAATTCTTGGGTCCACTTATGACTGGTTGTAAATGTTAACAGTTGGGGTGTATGGCCCACCGTGGCGTATGCATGGCATCCAACCAGGCTAACATGGTTGGTCCGCAGTGAAAATGGGATACCCCAAAGATCATGCCGACCCAACCATCTAGTGGGCCAGCACGTGATTTTAAGGTTTTTGGGCGGTGGTCCTTAACATGCTGTCATATAAGCCCCATATGATGGTTGGATCGCCATGATTTTTGGTGCATCCTATTTTTATGACTGGATGGATGTTGTACCTTCACCATTGTGGGGATCACATGCAGCTAGTTGCACGTTTTTCCTCCGCAGCTATTTGCGTCAGAGAAATTAGGATTTGATTTCTTGCTAAAAAGTATCTTTACTGCTCGAATTGCATATCGCATGCATCATCCCATTGGGCCCACATGATGAAATGGTCCCAGGATTTGAACCGTCCATTTCTTGGTAGCTACGGTGTATAAACCATGTTCCCATTATAACGCCACAATGATGATCCTGACCATTGATTTCTGAAGTTTAAAGAGGACCCTGAAATTCATTTTGTTAATGTTCTAAATTAACTTATATATATATATATATATATATATATATATATATATATATATATATATATATATATATATATATATATATATATATTAATGGTCAGAATCATCCTTGCAAGGTCAAATTGACGGATGGCTATACAAAATAAGGCCAAATTAAAGATGTATTGGATCATTCAATCAGTGTGATTTTTAAACGGTTGCACATTAAATGTGTTCTAAACTTATGGTTCGGATCAATGGATCAGATTCTCTCAACAAACCGATTCAACTAGGAGCAGTAATGCTGCATTGCTCTGAGATGCGAACATGCTGGTGCATTTCTACTGTTTATTTATTTATTTTGCAAGAAAATATGGGTTTTTTAATTTTTTTTTTTATAAATTAAATTATGAAAGGATATAATTAGATTTTCTAAATTAGTAAATGCATCCAACCACGTCTTGCCTTGTGCTACAAGAGAACTTTGATACTCCGGCAGAATGTGATGGATGATACCCAGGCAATTAGAAATTGGCTACGAGAAATACAAGTCAAATAAAACAGCCCAATTATGATTTCTAGTTTGGATTGTCATGAAGAGAAAATTTATATTTATTTCATAATCTGTATACCGGATGGGTGGACATTTGATGGACGGTTAAAAATGAAAAATATCCAATGATCCTATCTCAACAAAAAGTATCCACGAATCAGATGTTAGGATTGTTCAACCGATTTAAGGACCGTGACTTGGTGACAGCAGGTTCCACAATTTATTCGTTAATGTATGCCATGTGTACAATTTCTGAATGCCTGTGTATTAAACGTCATAAGCTCGCCGCGTATGATAAATTCTCTAGCCCTATTTATTCTATAAAAAAGGATTAGAGTTTAACGAATGACAGCTAAGAAAATGATCGGTGGACAAGTGTATAGGAACCTTCACATGCACCTAGTCGCATTTGGACTTGTAGACGACCGAAATCCATCAATTTTAACCGTAGATTTGTCCTGACCCACTCTTCATTAGTTCTTTTAAAAAATCATAATGATCTGATGATCCAAGTCATGGGCATGCAGAAATGGATATCTGAGACTAAATCAGAGAAGAAAGGTCCAGAAATGGATATTTCGGACTATCCAATTGCAACGATTTTCCCACATCAAGATAATGATTCAAACGTATATGATTGATGGTTATGATCTTACAAGCTAAGTGATTTTCTGGGCTGAGACTGCAACAATAACGAGCCCAGAGACACCTAGATCGGTAGACTAAGTGCAGGATACCTCGTTTCAACACTGAGGTCTTGGCATCGATTTCCCAATGGGGATGACTAACAGTGAAGTGTAATCTAACCGTGGGTGTACTAACAAGCTAATCGAAAAAAAAAAAAAGAACGAACGCAGAAGCCTAAATATATTATCAGCAAGAGATTAATGACTCTTGCAAACACTCCAATGTTATCAAATAGAAATGGTCTACCTGAGATTGGATCTACTTCATTTTTTAGCATACGTTCTGTGATGGTCTAATGATCAGAATCGTCCATGATCAGATCCTATGCTATTAGGGGCATGTAAGGATAATTTCCTTGCATGGATGATCCGGTGATCACTATATCAAAGATTAATTTAGAACATTGACAAGAAAATTAAAAAACCCTTATTGAACTTGAGAAATCAATGGTCAGAATAGAATATTCATTGTAGCATGATAACCGGATTATGTCTTATATGGTTCAACCAACGGTTATCTCAGTCAATTCTCTCATGAATGTCTGACATCCAGTCCTTCTAATAGGTTGGCTCCATCACGGGGATCATTCGTGCAAAAATCATACCCATCCCTTCATAAGTGCGCCACACCAGTGGAAGCAATGTCTCACAGATCATAATTAACAAAGTACAAGTGCTGTGAACCTCACGATTGAAAGTTGATGATTTTGAAAGCATGATCAGTGAAATTTACTGTAGAGGTTGGATGTCACATGTTGGAGGTTATATACTAAGGCCCGTTTGTTAAATTTGAAGACTAAAGCCTGAATTCGAAATATGAAGATTGAATATGAAATCTGAAGTAAAAAAACTTGTTTAGTAATTATCATGTTAAGTTTGAAAATTAAGTACTGAATTTGAAGCAACATGTTTGTTAAAAAACATTTGAAATGTCTGAAATATGTTAATTTGATGCATTTGCTCGTCTCTTATTTGGAAATGTTTTACATTATAAAGAAATTATTTTTTATTAAATGAAAATAAAATTATTTTATATAATTCAAATAAAATGAAGTAATTAAGAGAAAATTGAAATATCATTATTTATATATAAAATAAAACGGACAAATTCCTTATGTTGCCCCGTGAATATTTCAAATCAGGATATTCAATCCTCATGTTTTGGGCCCACTTGATTATTGGATCCACCTCAGTTTCGGTCCCATGTCCTATATAAACTCACATAAGATGGGAACGGTGGATTTTCTCACAAACATGAAGGTGCATGGGCCCACCTATGTTTCCAGGGTAGCGCTGGGAATTCCACAAGAGGTTTTAGTGGTAAATCAGACAAATAGATGGACAGGATTTCCCAAGGAAAGGCTTTCGCATGAAGTTTCAGCACAAGAATTTTGAGTGGAGCCCATTGTGATTTTTGTGAGAAATCCAACACGTCCATCCGTTTTTTAAACTCATTCTAGGACATTTGACCAAAATGAAGAGTATCCAAAACTGCCATACAAGATGAAATAGCGGAGAAAGGAATGTCTACGGTTGAAACCTTCCTAAACTCCACCTTAATGCTTATATTCCATCCAAACTGTTTATAAGGTCATTTTAAGTGAGATGAAGAAAAAACATTGTAAACTTAAACCAATACAAAACTTTTGTGGTCATATAAATGTTTCAACTGTGGTCATGAAATCCTCACCCATTTAAGTTTTGGATACATTTTATTTTGGTTTCATGTTCTACAATGAGCTCTAAAAATGGATGGAGGGATTGGCTTTCTCACGAACATCGCATAGGCCAACACAAAATCTTTAGCAAGGAGTTCTTTCACATGAGGAGGTGGATTAGATACGGATAGGTTGAGTAGCGAGACTAAGGCCCCGTTTGTTAAATCTGAAGTCTAAAGCCTGAATCTGAAATCTAAGTCAAAAAACTTGTTTGGTGATTATGGTTGAAGTCTGAAAATTAAGTACTGGGTTTGAAACAATGTTTGTTAAAAAACATCTTAAATGTCTGAAAAATGTTAATTTGACATATTTACCCCTATCTCCTGTTTGGAAATGTTTTACATTATAAAGAAATTATTTTTTATTAAATGAAAATAAAATTATTCTATTTAATTCAAATAAACTGTAAAGTATTTAATTGAAAATTTAAATATCATTATTCATAAAAAATTATTAAAAATTAATGATTTGCACGTACAAAGTGTGGCAACAATTTCTTCATTTTTTGACCTGATGTTCTAAAACGAGTTTACAAAACGGATGGACGAGGTAGATTTCTCACAAAAGTCAGGGTGAGCCCCATATAGGTTTCCAGCACAAGAACTTCTAGCGAAAGGCTTTCCCACGTGTACATGGGCTGGTGTACACGGCGCAGATTAGATATTGACAAGGTAAGTAGCCAAATCGCTACTAAAGTGATGTCACCAAGTTATGTGGACCCCCAATGATGCGTGTGTTGTATCCATACCGTCCAACCATTTGTAGAGATGGTTTTATGGCATGAGAAAAAGAATGAGATAGATCTAAAGTTCAAGTGAATCCACCACAGAAACCCGTGGGATCAGTCACACCCATCGTTGAAACATTTATAGGGCCTATCATGATGTATTTTTTAGATTCAACCTATTCAAAAGTTAACATAGAGATACATGAAGTGAAAACAGAAATATAAGCTTGATCAGAAACTTTTGTGGCTCCTACGAAGTTTTGAACGGTAGATGTCACAGTCTCCACTGTTTTCTATGGGGGGGGGGGGGGGGGGGGGGGGGCGCGCTCCACTTGAACTTTAGATCTATCTCATTATTTTTCTAATGTCATAAAATGATCTCTACAAATGCATGGACGGTATAAATACAACACACCATCTTAGTGGGGTCTGCAAAGCTTGGTGACGACACTTCAGCGAGTTGGATACTGACCTTCTCATCTAGTCCGCGCCCGGTGTACATGCAATCCACCGTTCATAATATTGGGATCATAAACTGTAGGCTCCTGATTCAAAACTTCAGTGGGCCTTACATGCAATCCAAACCGTGTTTAATCATGAGACCGTGGACGTTCATAATATTGTGATCATAGACTGTGTACGTTTAATCATGAGACGGTGTTTGCATGTAAGGCTCGTTTGTTGAACCGTTGAATATTTCAACTGTGGATGTTTATTTATCACGTTTTTGGCCCACTTGAGCATTAGATACAGTTCATCTTTGGCCTCATGTCCTAAAATGAACTCAAAAAATAGATGGACGGTGAGGATTTCTCACAAACATCCCAATGGGCCCCACCAGCGTTCCCAACGCAAGAACTTTCTGCGAAAGGCTTTCGCAGGAAATCTGCGTCCCAGACGAGCGCGGATGCTCCTAGAAACGGATTGGCTACTCCCCTTGTGGGCGGTGGCCGATGCTTTGTGGGCCCACCATGATGTATCGATTTCATCCATTCCGTTCATCCATTTTTAAAGATCATTTTAAGGCTTTATCCGAAAAATAAGAAGGATATAAATCTTATGTGGACCACACTATAGGAAAACAATAGTGATTGGATATCCATCATTTAAATCTTCCTAAGGCCTACCGTACTGTTTATCTGACATCTATTCTGTTGATTAGGTCATGAAGACCCAGATGAAGGGAAAAAACAAAGATCAACTTGATTCAATACTTTTATTGCCCCCAAAAAGTTTTTAATGGTCGACGTTCATTCAACACTATTTCCTGTAATGCGGTCCACTTGAGATTGGGATATATCTCATTTTTTTGTAATATCATAAAATGATCTATAAAAATAGATGGACGGCATGGATGAAATGCATACATCATGGTGGGGCTCACAGATCACCATCCACGCACTAGCTATATATCTAGTGTAGGTGCATTGACGCGCTGCTCACTCACTGACCTCTGAGTTGTACGGACGGTTTAAAGGAAATTAAAGTTGGCGGGCAGGGCTCTGTGGGGCCCACCGTGATGTAAATGTTTTATCTAAGCCGTTCATCATTTTTCTCATATTATTTTAAGATAAGATTCAAAAGATGAAGCAGGTCCACAGATACTGTGAACCACACCAAAGAATGCTACAGTGATAATGACATCTACCATTGAAACCTTTTTAAGGGCCACTGTAATATTTTTTTATCATCCAACCTATTCATTAGGTCATGTAGACATGGATAAAATGAAAACACAAATATCAACTTGATCTGAAACTTCTCCAGCTCCCAAGAAGTTTTTAACAGTGGACATTCAATCCCCACCTTGTGGTCCAATTAATCATTGGACCTACTTCTTTTATTAGTTCACACCTTAAATGATCTGAAAAATTTGATGGACGGTGTAGATCAAACACAAAAATCATGGTGGGGCATAAAAAAGTTTCATAAGTTAAAGATTGATTTTGTATTTCGCAAATAATTTAAAAGAAAAAATTGTCGTAGTTATTTGCAAAAGGTTACTTTGGGAAGCAAAAATTTGTGTTTAATGAAAAATCACGGAGCGCATTTCGCGTTCACCATTAAGCTAGACTCCTTTCATGGAAAGAACTCAGTGAAAAACCACTTAGCACTTTCCGCCTTCCGCATTAATAACGCATTAACAAACACCACTAAACACAGAAAATTTTTCCAATTCCGCGTTAAGTGCAAAATTTCAGCGTTAACAAATGCGGCCTAAGTTCTGTGGGATCATAGTGTGTTATATCCACACCATCCATCCATTTAGAGATATCATTTTAGGGAATGAGACAAAGAATGAGTGAGATTCAAATCTGGAGGGGACCCCACTACAGAAAACAGTGGGAAGAGTGACGCCCACCGCTAAAACCTTCCTAATGTCTACTATGATGTTTGTCATCCAACGTGTGTTCATGAGTTAAGACAGACATGAAATAAGGTAAAACAGATTGAAAACTTTCGTGGCTCTTGGAAATTTTTAATTTGAATATGATCACTCTTATCCAGCTCATAGTCTAAATTTATATCACCAAATGGACGGATGGTGTGGATACAATACATACATCATAGTGGGTCCCACGTAACTTGGTTACGTCACTTCAGTAGGGAGGGATTCTCACTAATCAACCTGTCAGTAGCTAATCAGCGAAGCATCTGGACAGAAGCGGATTGGCTGTGTAACACACCAGCTATGTAGCTGGCGAATTTATCTCCACAAGTTCCGTGGGTCACATCATGAAGTATGTGTTATATCCAAACCGTCCAGCCATTTTTCGATCTTGTTTTAAGGCTTGAGCCGAAACTAGGGCAGATCTACCTGTTGGGAAATTTATACAGATTAATATAGTTTCTGTATAATATGGAAACCGAAAATAATATGGACAGGCTGAAGCACGTCTGAAAACGCTGTCCTTAAAGCGTTATTTGCCCCAACTCAAGTAAATTGAGTATGCTGATAGGTTACAGGAAAATTGCTTCTAGGATACGACGAGCCTGGTGTGGGTCTGCGTTCAGCAAACACGAAGGCCCACCAAATGGAACTCAATTTCACTATTTCTGGCAGTATTACAATATAAAGAAAAATCCCAAAAGAAGAAAAGAAGAAAATAGAAAAGTGGTTTAGAATTCTGCTCAATTAAGTTCTAATCTTCAGCCGCTGGTTCGGTTGAACCGTCCTAGACCACACCGCTGGTCTGTCCTTCAAGCTAAGGTTGACACCTTGCTATGTTGCTGGATAACACTTAGAATATATGAGTGGAGAGGCTGTTTTTCTAGAATTCGTATGGAGTTGCTGGAGTGAGTTGAGATGATTTTGAAACCCATCCAGGCCCTCCTTTTATAGGCCATAGTGGCTGGGGGTTATGGTCCAGGGAAATAAATCCCATGACCGTTTTCTGGCCATTAAGAAAACTAGCCATTTTATGACCGTTTTCTGACTGTTGTGCATGGGCCATTAAGCTGCTGCATGCTGACTGTTGTGAGACAGCAGCTAGCCATTTTATAGCTGTTGGGGCTAGCCATGCAGCAGTTTTAGCTGGACCCTGCACTTATTGCACAGCTGTTACAGATTTTCTGCAACAGCTCTTTTTCAGCCCTCTATATATTCTAAGGGACTCTCATTCAGTCCTTTAGATTTTCGTCCAACCAACCATCTTCCTTAGCCACTAGTCACACTGCGACTCGCACACATCTCACTCCGGTTCGCGAAGGGAGCGACCCTCTGCGACACGATGCGCACGTGCGAAGTGCAAAGTGCGCCACTAGCGCCTCTACAGCCACACTGCCTCACATGCCCACGCCCTCGCACCGAGCCCGTGCCCAAGACCTTGACCGAGACCGAGACCGAGCCCGAGCGCGACATGGTCCACGGACTAGGTAAGCAAATATTATAGTACTCCACTATTATCATTTAAACCACTTTTCTTTCTCTTCTCTTTTCCATGTGGGACTATTCCCAAAGCCCCAAAATATTTTTTCAAAAAATAACTTTTCATATATTTTATTATTAAATTTTTTTTATTAAAATCAATATTTTACAACAATCCCCCACTTGATTTTTTATAAAAATATTTTCTCGATTAAACATACTGCCAGAATAATTAGCTTATATGCATAAAGAAAGATATCTTTCGATTTTAATCTTCCCTTAGTGTAAGTATCTCAAAACTCTATCGAAATGACTGGTAGCCGCAGTTTTGAACCAGTTATTCCTAGATAACAGAGTCGGAGAAACCACACACATATTCGCTATGTGTTGTTAGAGTTCCCATAATCTTGCTCAGCACAATTAATGGCCATGTGCTTATCCTAATTCGCGAACGATCCCGAGAGAAAACTCTTAACTCTCATGAGAGACGGCATCATCTCTACGTTTATATAGGTGAAATCCTTCTAGTGTCTCTGTTACTATAAGACACTTGTCCTAAAGACTGAAATTCATTAAGAGTTCTAAGACTCAACCCTTTTTCATAACGCTCAGCACTTATCTATTATGGATGAGGTTATATAATTTAGTGCTGAAAACTTTTCACTTATCAGTGACTTGTTTTTACCCATTAAACCCAAGATTAGAGATTTTCTGATTTTAGGTTGGGTTACCATCACTGGTGGAACTTTGGTTGAAGAGTTTCAACCCCATCCCTCTAGATGTAGCCTTTACTACCTCTCTCGGTAGAGGTTTAGTGAAAGGATCTGCCAGGTTATTGCTTGATTTCACATAGGAAATAACAATGATTCCATCTTGAATCAATTGTCTGACATAATCATGTCGAAGACTAATATGTCTAGACTTACCATTATAAGTGCCGCTATAGGCTCTAGCTAATGTGGCTTCACTATCACAATGTAGTGATACAGCCGATATAGGCTTTGCACAAAAAGGAATTTCTAATAGAAGATCCCTTAGCCACTCATCCTCTTTGCCTGTTGCAGCTAGAGCTATAAATTCAAACTCCATAGTCGAGTGCTTTATGCAAGTCTGTTTCTTGGATCCCCAAGATACAGCAGCACCTCATAGGGTGAATACCCACCCTGTAGTAGACTTGTTGTCCCCTGCACTCGATATCCAGCTCACATCGGTATATCCTTCCAATACGGCAGGAAACTCTGAATAAAATAGTCCTAAGTCTTTGGTTGCTTTTAAGTAACCAAGGACTCTACTGATTGCATTCCAGTGTTCATTACTGGGGTTACTAGTAAACCTACTAAGTTTACTCACAGCATATGCGATATCAGGTCTAGTGCATTGCATAGCATACATAAGACTTCCTATAGCACTCGCATATTCTAATTGTGCAACTGTTCTTCCAGTATTTTCTTTTAGTTTGATATTTGGATCAAATGAGATTTTTACTTCTTTTATATTTAGATGGTTAAACTTATTTAGTATCTTTTCAATATAATGAGATTGACACAAAGCATACCCCCACAATATTTTTTAACTTTGATACCTAGGATGGTATCAACTTGTCCAAGATCCTTCATTTTAAATACTGAAGAAAGAAACCTCTTTGTTTCATTCACACCTTCCATTTTATTACTTATTATTAACATGTCATCAACATACAGAAAGATAATAACAATATAATTACCATATACTTTAGAATATATGCATTTGTCAACTACATTATGCATAATACCATGAGATAGTATTTTGGAATCAAACTTCTCATGCCATTGTTTAGGTGTTTGTTTTAATCAATACAACGATTTGACTAATCTACATACTTTGTTTTCATTTTCTGGTAGAACGAAACCTTCAGGTTGTTCCATGTATACCTCCTCATTGAGGTCACCATTCAGGAATGCGGTCTTTACATCCATTTGGTGGATGTGAAGATGATGTATGGAAGCTAGCGCAAATAATATCCTAATGGATGTTATTCTAGCTACAGGTGAGTATGTATCAAAGTAGTCTATCCCTTCTTTTTGTCTAAAACTCTTAGCTACTAGTCGAGTTTTAAAGGTTTTGATAGTCCCATCAGTGTGATATTTCTTCCTAAATACCCACTTACAACCTATGGGTCTAGAACCTGGAGGTAAGTTTACTAGTTCCCATATTTTATTTGATAGTATGGATTCCATTTCATCATTTATAGCTTCTTTCCAAAAAGCTAAGTCTCTAGAGGATACAGCTTCCTTATATGTTTTAGGATCATCGTCTATAGTCATTACTATAGGTATTTGTCTTATAACATTTTCTCTATCTGCTTCTACCAAATGAAAAATGATGCGTTGTGAGTCTATGTAGTCATCTCCAAAATTCTTCTCTATTCTAGTTCTTTGACTCCTACGGAGTTCAATGGGAGCTTCCATTATATGTGGAGCTGTGCTATTTGGTTCTCTATTAGGAGTTTAAATTTCATTATCCTTTGACTCCAAGGATAGTGAGTTCTCAAAGAATTTAACGTCTCTTGATTCTATAATTGTATTAGACTCCATGTCTAGAAGTCTATAAGCTTTACTATTTTGTGCATACCCTACGAAGGCGCACTTAATAGCTCTTGGTCCTAACTTGGTTCTTTTTGGGTCAGGGGTTCTGCAGTATGCAAGACACCCCTACACTTTAAGATATCCTAGGTTAGGTTTAATACCTCTCGATGTTTCATATGGAGATACTTTATATAATTTTTAGACGGAAGTCTGTTTATTATATGGCATGCTGCAAGCAGTGCCTCACCCCATAGACTTAGTAGCAACTTTACTTTTATTAGCATTGAGTTGACCATTTCTACTAATGTTCTATTCTTCCTTTCAGCTATTCCTTTTTGTTGAGGTGTGTATGGAGCTGTACATTGATGTACCAGTCCATGTTCTTCACAGAAGTTATCGAATTCATTTGAGAAGTATTCTCCTCCTCTATCGCTACGGAGAATTTTTATCTTCTTACTTAGTTGATTATCTACTTCTGCTTTATATATTTTAAACATGTTCAATGCTTCATCTTTGCTCTTTAATAGATAAACATACACATATCTAGAGCAATCATCTATAAATGTTATGAAGTACCGTTTACCTCAACGAGTAAGAATACCATTTAACTCACAGATATCACTTAACGAGTGATATCTGTATGTTTATCTGTGAGTGATATCACTTAACTCACAGAATACCAGTCCATGTTCTTCACAGAAGTTATCGAATTCATTTGAGAAGTATTCTCCTCCTCTATCGCTACGGAGAATTTTTATCTTCTTACTTAGTTGATTATCTACTTCTGCTTTATATATTTTAAACATGTTCAATGCTTCATCTTTGCTCTTTAATAGATAAACATACACATATATAGAGCAATCATCTATAAATGTTATGAAGTACCGTTTACCTCAACGAGTAAGAATACCATTTAACTCACAGATATCACTGTGCATAAGATCCAAAATTTGAGACGATCTTTCAACACTTGAAAAAGGTTTTTTCGTCATTTTGGATCGTATACACACTTCACATTTATCAGTTTCATTATCTGTGTATAAGATTAAACCATTCTTAGTCATGAACTTCAAAGTACTATACCCTATATGAGCTAGTCTATCATGCCACAGTCCAGCAGATTCAACCATATACGCAGAAGTGGTACTTTCATTCAGAGAAAACTTAACCATCCCGTTACAAGCATATCCCTTTCCAACAAAATTCTCATTCTTGGATAGAATCAATTTTCCTGACTCGTATACCACCCTTATACCTGGTTTTCTCAGAAGATCCCCAGAAACTAAGTTTCTCCTCATGTCTGGGATGTGCAGTACATTAGTCAGAATCACTTTCTTTCCAGAAGTAAATATCAGTTCGACAGTTCCTTTGCCGACGACCTTCCATCAGACTTCATTACCCATTTGGACTTCTTGACCATCGGTCAATTCCTCATAGGTTTTGAAGGCTGATTTGTCGTAGCACACATGTACTGTAGCGGCAGTATCATACCACCAGCCTGGAACTTTGCCTTGGATGGTATTCACTTCAGTGATCATAGCCACGATATCGCCTTCTTATACTGCACTTGGCTCTTTTTTAGATTTGCGATATCGGCATACTCGAGTATAGTGCCCGATTTTTCCACATACATGGCATGGGCCTTTGAACTTTCCGTTCTTCTTTTGGGCGTTTTTCTTGAATTTTCCTTTATTGGGTTTTAGGGAATCGTCCTTCTCAGAATTCTTGTTATTGGTGTTTTCTACTGCATGTACCTTGGACGAGGCATTCCCGTTATCATTCTTTTTGTCGCGGTTACGGGATTCTTCCTCAATCCTTAAGTGTTTCTGGATTTGTTCCACTGTGTAGTACTCGATTTTATGCAGCAACTTCTTTCTATAGTCTTTCCACATCGGTGACAATTTAGCGATTATAGCCCCGACTTGGAATGCTTCAGGAAGATTGATTTTGATCGCTTTGATTTTGTTTACTATTAGCTGCAGTTCTTGGATTTGGGACAGCAGCGGTTTATTATCTACCATGCTGAAGTCAAAATACCTGGCGATGAGAAATTTGTTGGTCCCTTCTTCTTCAGCCTTGTACTTGAATTCCAGTGCGGCCCAGATCTCCTTTGCTGATGATGTCTTTTGGTACAGATCGTACAGGCGGTCGGAGAGTGCGTTCAGAATGTGTCCACGATACAAGAGTTCGTCTTCGGCTCTTTTAGCGCGGGCAACCACCTGCTCAGGTGTGTCTTTGTCGGTTGCTTCATGCAGTGCTTGCAGATTTGGATCTAGTATGTAGTATATCTTCAGCGCCGTCAGGAGAAATTTCAGCTTGTCTTGCCATCTTGTAAAATTGGTTCCATTAAACTGATCAAGACGTATCAAGTCCTGATTCATCAACTTAATAGATGAAACGCTATCGGTTTCCACTTTAGGAAATAACGCTTTAAGATTGTTGGGAAATTTATACAGATTAATGTAGTTTCTATATAATATGGAAACCGAAAATAATATGGACAGGCTGAAGCACGTCTGAAAACGCTGTCCTTAAAGCGTTATTTGCCCCAACTCAAGTAAATTGAGTATGCTGATAGGTTACAGGCAAATTGCTTCTAGGATACGACGAGCCTGGTGTGGGTCTGCGTTCAGCAAATACGAAGGCCCACCAAATGGAACTCAATTTCACTATTTCTGGCAGTATTACAATATAAAGAAAAATCCCAAAAAAAGAAAAGAAGAAAATAGAAAAGTGGTTTAGAATTCTGCTCAATTAAGTTCTAATCTTCAGCCGCTGGTTCAGTTGAACCGTCCTAGACCACACCGCTGGTCTGTCCTTCAAGCTAAGGTTGACACCTTACTATGTTGCTGGATAACACTTAGAATATATGAGTGGAGAGGATGTTTTTCTAGAATTCGTATGGAGTTGCTGGAGTGAGTTGAGATGATTTTGAAACCCATCCAGGCCCTCCTTTTATAGGCTATGGTGGCTGGGGGTTATGGTCCAGGGAAATAAATTCCATGACCGTTTTCTGGCCGTTGAGAAAACTAGCCGTTTTATGACCGTTTTCTAACTGTTGTGCATGGGCCATTAAGCTGCTGCATGCTGACTGTTGTGAGACAGCAGCTAGCCGTTTTATAGCTGTTGAGGCTAGCCATGCAGCAGTTTTAGCTGGACCCTGCACTTATTGCACAGCTGTTATAGATTTTCTGCAACAGCTCTTTTTCAGCCCTCTATATATTCTGAGGGACTCTCATTCAGTCCTTTAGATTTTCATCCAACCAACCATCTGCCTTAGCCACTAGTCGCATCGCGACTCATACACGTCTCGCTCCGGTTCACGAAGGGAGTGACCCTTGCGAAGTGCAAAGTGCGCCACTAGCGCCTCTACAGCCACACTGCCTCACATGCCCATGCCCATACCCACGCCCTCGCACTGAGCCCGAGCCCGAGCCCGAGCGCGTGCGCAGTGTTCCAGTTTGAACACGCAAGTCCCATGATCCACAGACTAGGTAAGCAAATATTATAGTACTCCACTATTATCATTTAAACCACTTTTCTTTCTCTTCTCTTTCCCATGTGGGACTATTTCCAAAGTCCCAAAAAGTTTTTTCAAAAAATAACTTTTCATATATTTTATTATTAAAATATTTTTATTAAAATCAATATTTTACAACACTACCACACTGCAAAAAGCAGTGGGGGATTGAACATCTACCATTGAAATCCTTTTGGAGGCTACCAAAGTTTCGTATCAATATTATCAATATGAAATTTGTTTTTCCTCTTCATCTAGGTATTTGTGACCTTATGAACATATTAGATGGAAAATAAACTTTATAGTGGGCCCAATTATTTTTTTAACAGTGAAAATCATCGATAACGCTAGTTGGCCATGCAGCCTCGTGGCTGGTGGTCGGTGCTCTGTGAAGCCCATCCTGTCGTATATTTTTCATCCATTTTTATTGATCATTCTAGGGCTTCATACAAAAAATGAAAGGGATATAAATCTCGGGTGGACCACACCACAGGAAAACAATAGTGATTGGATATCCACCATTAAAATTATCCTAAGGCTCACTGTACTGTTTATTTGACATTCAATATGTTGATTTAGTCATATAGGCCAGATGAAGGGAAAAATATAAAGATCATCTTGATCCAAAACTTCTATAGTCTCCAAAACGTTTTTAATAGTTGACTTGAGTTTTATTTAATTTCCATTGGTTGTTATGGTGTTGCCTACTTGAGTTTTACATGTACCTCATTTTTGGGCTCATACTCTAGAATGATCTGAAAAAGTTGACGGACAGTGTGGATCAAGCACATTAAATCATGGTGGGGCATAAATAAGTTTCATACGTTAAAAGTTTTTTTTTTTAATTTTTAATTTTTAATTTTTACGCTTAAAAGAGAAAATTTTCTATATTAACTTGAAAGGGGGTAATTTTGAAAGAAAAAAAATTTTATAGAGAGGATTCCGAATTCACCGTTAAGCCAGACTCTTATACCGGAAAGAATTCAATGAAATATCACCCAAAATCACTTAGCACTTTCCGATTTCGGCGTTAACAAACGACTCTTGATACGGGGCATTTTCTCAAAATTAGTGTTAAGTGTTAATTTTAAGAGTTAACAAACAGGTCCTACGGTGAGTTTGTGGCCCAACGGATTATTTGACTCGAATCCCGTCCCTATATGCCAACTTACACTCCTTTCATTAAGGATACAGGAAAGAAGAAAGAAGAAAGAAAAGAAGATGGGCCGGCTTTTCTCCTTCCCAATTCTACTCATGGTAGTCACCATTTTCCTTCAAATTTCAAATTCCATGAGTTCTTCATTAATTCACAAGACCTGTAAGCCTACAATTGACAAAAAATTCTGTATCCACATCTTGGATTCTCATCCTCGAACTGCAAACGCAGATCTTGTTGGCCTTGCTAACATCTCTCTCGATCTAACATTGCGCAATGCTACGGACACATATGAATACATTTCTCACTTGTTAGAAAATGCCACCGACCCTGTTATGAAGAAATGGCTTAACAGTGATCAGAGGTACATTCGTGGACTTTGCTTCCAAGGATTTTGAGAATATGGTTTTCGATATTCAGATTGCTGGTTCTCAAGAAGCTCTAATATGCGAACAATCGTTTGGAAAGAAGGGTCATGAATCTCTGTTGAGTCACAGAAATCACGACCTGAACCGTCTTTCTGACATCGTTGGGATGATTGCATCTATCCTTATGCCGCCGGATCGGGATGATTGATTTCCTTCGCTCAAAGTTGCTCGAGTTCTCTTCAATAAAATAAATAAATAAATACGTTTGCTTATATCTAATGAAGATTGTTACAATGTGATGTTTATTGTTTCACTGTAAAGTCGTGGAAACGAAATCAGTTTTCAACGGTTTCAATTTGTGAAACCTACATATTTCTCCTTCTTTTGATGTGACGTTTGGGGTTTTATATTTATATTTGGATTCCTTTCAATCCAACAGGATGCATAGAAAACCCTTACAAAGGTTGTGGGAGTTGGGAGAATCGCTTATCACATTTTCAAAGTGACAACTGGGAAAAAAGATTTCGGCCTTTCCTCCGATGGGTCCAGTACAGTGAATATTTTTGTGCATGCGTACAGTTTCCAAACATCTTTCGCTCCTAACCCATAGGGCGGTCGACTGCCGTGTTTGGTCCAGGCTAAGATCTGTCCAAGCCCGGCCCACAAAGGAAAACACAGGCTTGAGTCTTACCCCAGCCTGTGATAATAGGTTGAGATAAATAGGCGTGAGTGTGGCCAGCAAAGTAAAACCAGGCCTGAGTCTGTGCAGCTCGCAAATTAAAACCCACTCTTGAGTCTGGCCAGGCCCTTGACTGGCTAAGAAAAATAGGCCCAAATTAGCCCCCAAAAGCAAAACCCACTCCTGATCTGGTCTAAGCCTGTGACAGGCCTAGAAAAATAGGCCCTTGCTAACCCTGCAACGTAAAACCCAGCCATGATCTCTCTCACGCCGAACCAATGCCCGCAAAGTAAGCCCATCTGGCCTGGGCTGTGATAGGAGAATACAAGCAGGCTCGAACCTAGCCAGCAAAATAAAACCCCAGCCAGAGTCTAGCTTAGGCTCATGATCGGCCTAGACAAATGAGCCTAAGCCTGAGTCGCGACTATGGATGGCTTGCGCCCAAGACCAAGTCCAGACACACTCTATCGTGCAAAATCTTGGTTGTTCCTTTAGCCTGCCTAATCATATGTGATAGTGATTGACTGAGCTAATGGTATGTTAGATGCAGCCTCAACATAGCCCAATTAATAAATGGACTTAATCTTTAGGCCCGGGTCACGACCTCTAGTCTAGTATTTTAGTCCAAGCCTAGATTGAAGTGGGCCAAAAAACCTGAGGGACCAGCCTACCCATTGATAACCCTAGTTGCCCATGCAGCCAATTTAAATAAGCAATGTGTTGGAAGAGACAAGAGTACTGTACCTAGGAATTGATGTGTTGGTATTCCAAAATTTTCATCTTGAATCCTTAAGAGAAAATGTATGTAGTATCATCCATGATTCCGAGGGACACACTATTCTTAAAAATCTAGTTTGTCCAGCCCATTGATTTATGTTTAATAATCAGCCAGCAAGTAGACAATTAACAAGCTTTCAAGCTTTCTATTTGTCTAAGATTGATTGTTATGATTTTCCACTCCAAATGATTTCTGGTATCGTCTGTATACGGTGGGGCCTAAATGATCTAGAAGGGATCCACTCATATACACTAAAAAACTTGAAAGCAATATTAAAATAGAAACACGAGAAAATTTTCATTTGAATTAAGAAGAGTTTATTCATTTATATATAACAAAACATGCTTTATTAAATAAGAATCTCTCCATTTGTCAAAGGTTGACAAATATATAATCTTTCAATCTAAGCAACTTTCTGACAGTATACATGATGGGGCCTGCGACTCCAATGGTTTAGAAGGACCCACTTATACAATGAATAATACATGCGTCACAAAAATGAGCCCATAGGCCCACTTATATATCAACAAGAGATTGATTACTCTCTTGCAATATCAAATAAATACACTCAATTGGTCAGCACGTGTTATGATGGTCCAATGATTAGATCGTATGCTATTAGGGGCATGTAAGGATAATTTCATTGCATGGATGATTCTGGTGATCACTCTATCAAAGATTAATTTAGAACACTAACAAGAAAATTTAGAAACCCTCATTAAACTTGAGTAATCAATGGTCAGAATATATATTAATTGACGCAGGGATGAACGTGATGAGGTCGAACACCGTCTTCCTCAAGGATAACTACTCCGAATCCACGGGGCTTCTCTGGACTCTTCACAGAGACTTCTCGAATCCACGAGGAAAGAAAGCAAGAGAATAGGAATAAACTCTAATAAATTCGAAATTAATTGATGAAAAAATAAAAATGAGTTTACACCCCTTTAAATAAGGGAACCAAGCAACATGAAAGAAATCAGACTCATACTACAACTAAAACTCCTAGAATTCGCAACTTACTATAAGTAGTAAACTTACTATTTATAGACGGTCACGATGTCTACTAGTGCGCAAGGTTTTCGGCCAAAAATAGTAAGTGTCCTATGTGGCTTCACCAAACCATTCTCCTAATTATCCTAAACACTTTTCATGTTGGACACAACTCCTAAAGCCCAACGGATGAAAAGTTATACTCAAACTAAAACTTACTATTTATAGTAAAAACAAAATTAAAACGGGGAAACGACCGTCGATCAGGGGGTTTTTCGCAAATTCGGGGTGCACAACCCGGCACAGCGGGGTTGGTTGGCTAAAGTAGCTTGTTCTACCCCAAAATCATATATTTTACGTCGGATAACTCATTCCGGATTGTGAGATACGCCCGATCTAAGGTCCGATGGTCCGGATCACTTCTGTCGCCGACCGTGCCTTTTCTGATCCATCTTGGCCATGAAATTGTCCGCGACCCGCTCTACATCAGTCCCCTTCACTTGAAAAGAACTCGTCCTCGAGTTCTCGTCCTGCACTGGTTCATGATACTCGGTCAGGTCCGTGACGTTGAAAGTCCGTGAGATCGCCAGGTCATCTGGAAGATCAACAACATAAGCGTTGTCATTGATCTTTTGGATGATTGGTACTGGTCCAATCTTCTTATTTTTCAACTTGTTGTATGTCCCGGTCGGAGATCTCTCTTTACGCAGATGGACCATCACGCGGTCGCCCACCTCAAACACTTTTTGTCACCGGTGCTTGTCTGCTTGTTCTTTGTACTTCTCGTTCGAGGCATGTAGCTTGGCCTGCACTTCTGCATGGATGCCCATGATCTTATCTACCATATGTTCTGCTGCCACGCTCGTGCCTGGGTGCTTGGGCAAAGGGACCAAGTCTAGCTTGTGGCGAGGTACTCGTCCGTAAATAACCTGGAACGGGAATTTTCCTGTCGAGCGGTTCACCATGTTGTTGAATGCAAACTCTGCTTGAGACAAGGCCAAATCCCACTGCTTCGGTTTCTCTCCTGAAATACATCGAAGGAGGTTTCCCAAAGTGTGATTCACAACTTCGGTCTGCCCATCAGTCTGTGGGTGATAAGCACTGCTGAATTGAAGTCATGTATCGAATCGAGTCCACAAAGTCCGCCAAAAGTGGCTAATGAACTTCGTGTCACGATCAGAAGTAATAGTCTTAGGGACCCCGTGTAGCCGTACGACCTCCCTGAAGAATAAATTCGCCACATGTGTTACATCAAGGGTCTTCTTGCATGGGATAAAGTGCGCCATCTTGGAGAAACGATCGACCACTACGAACACCGAATCCATGCCGCGTTGTGTTCGTGGAAGATCAAGCATGAAGTCCATTGATAAATCCTCCCAAGGACCGTTAGGCACAGGTAACGGGGTGTAGAGGCCAGTATTCTGAGATTGCCCCTTGGAGGTCTGACAAATATGACAACGTTGTATGGCTCTTCCCACATCACGTACTAATTGCGGCCAATAATACCGCTCTTCCACAAGAGCTCGCTTCTTGTCTCGCCCAAGGTGTCCACCGAGGCCACCTCCATATAGTTCTTGAATAATCTGCTCCCTTAGAGAACTTTGGGGGATGCACAATCGATTCCCTTTGAAGAGAAAACCATCCTGTATATGAAAGTCACTGGAGTGACCTTCTTGGCACTTCAACCAAGAATCTTTGAAGTCTTCATCCTCGGCATATAGCTCCTTGAGACAGTCAAAGCCGACCACCTCATTGCTCACCGTAACAAGTAGTGACGCACGACGGCTAAGTGCATCAGCCACCTTATTCTGCTGACCTGACTTATGCTTCAGAACAAACGTAAATTCCTGTAAAAACGTAACCCATCTAGCATGCACACGATTCACGTTAGTCTGACTATTAATAAACTTTAATGCCTGATGGTCGGTGTACAAAACAAACTCCCTTTGAATCAGATAATGCCGCCAATGTCGCAGCACCTGAACAACTGCGTACAACTCAAGCTCATAAGTCGACCACTTCTTTCGGGCTTCACTGAGCTTCTTACTATAGAAGGCTACTGGTCTGCCTTCCTGTGATAATACTCCTCCTATTCCGACATATGAAGCGTCACACTCCACCTCAAATAATTTATCGAAATTAGGAAGCACCAAGACCGGTGTTGTAGACAAACGATGCTTGATCTCATGAAAACTCTTGTCAGCTTTATCGGTCCACTGGAACGGCTCTTTTTTCATGCAGTCTATTATTGGCGCGACTATGGTACTAAAATCTCGCACAAATCGACGATAGAAAATCGCTAATCCATGAAAACTCCTCACCTCATGAATGTTTGTCGGGATCGGCCATTCCCTAATAGCTCGCACCTTTTCATCGTCCACCCGAATGCCTGTGGACGTTACAACAAATCCTAAAAACAACAGGCTGTCAGTTAAAAAGCTACACTTTTTCAAGTTGAGGTACAACTTGTTATCTTGTAGGACCTGCAGCACCTGCCTGAGATGTTTCTTGTGTTCCGCCTCATCTTGGCTATATATCAATATGTCAGCAAAATATACTACCACAAATCGGCCAGTGAGCGGTTTTAGAACTTGATTCATCAAACGCATAAAAGTACTTGGTGCGTTCGATAGGCCGAAGGGCATGACCAGCCACTCATACAATCCTTCTTTTGTCTTGAATGCTGTTTTCCACTCATCATCGGGTCGGATACGAATCTGATGGTACCCACTCTTTAGATCTAGTTTAGAGAACACCTTGGCCCCTCCCAACATATCGAGCATGTCGTCCAACCGTGGTATTGGAAACCGATATTTGATGGTAATTTTGTTGATTACTCGGCTGTCGACACACATGCGCCGGCTTCCATCTTTTTTTGGCGTTAATAATGTTGGTACAGCACATGGGCTCATGCTCTCTCTTAATAGACCTTTGCGGATCAATTCCTCCACTTGCCCCTGAAGTATTTCACACTCTTTCGGATTCATCCGATAATGAGGGCGATTGGGCAGGCTAGCCCCAGAGACGAGGTCTATGTGATGTTGGATGTCCCTCATGGGGGGCAATCATCAGGTAAATCTTCAGGCCAGACCTCCTTGAATTCGTTTAGCAACAGTTTTAGGCTTGGAGGGATGTTTGAAGGTTTCTCTTCCTCGCCTTTCACCACTACGGCGTATACCTCGCCGGTTTCCTTGGACTCCTCCATGAAATCCCGAATGGTCAAGAGAGAACTCTCCTCCACTTTAGAGGCTTCAGGGTGGTTCTCTGGTGCCATAGGGACAAGGATTATTTTTCGACTATCCTTGACAAATATGTAGACATTGTCTCGCCCCCGATGGGTCGCATCACGGTCCGACTGTCAGGGTCTACCGAGTTGCATATGGCAGGCTTCCATGTCAACCACGTCACAAAGTATCTGATCCTTATAATGTTTACCAATCGAAAATGAGATAGTGCATTGTTCAGTTACCTTGGTCTCGTTCACTTTTTTTATCCAGCCAATTGAATACGGGGAAGGATGTTTCGTCGTTGGTAGCTGCAACTTATCCACCATCACTCTTGAGACGATGTTCTCGCTGCTACCACTGTCTATGATCACATCACAGACTTTTCCGTTGACAGTGCACCGAGTACGAAATATATTGTGCCGTTGTAGATGTAATTCCTTTCGTGGGGTATACAGTAGTCGCCTCACAACGAGAGATTCGCCACGATCCTCGCCTGTCACTTCATCGCCACCTGCTATTTCTTCAGTGGTTTGTTCATATTCATCAAAGCCATGATCTTCTTCTGCGGCCTCATCTTCAGTGCCCCCTTCGTTTATAGTCAAGTGTGCTGTCGGACGTTGAGGATAAGTGTTTGATAAGTGGCCTGGTTGGCCACAGCGGTAACAATTGTTCGGCCTTGGCCGAGCATAAGGATTCGAAATCCTACTTGGGCCCGCTGTTGTGGGTGCTGCCCGTTGAGGTTTGGATGGTCCACTCCCCGTATCACGGTTCGCGGGTGGAGGAGGTTAAGGACGTTCTCCTACCGGATCTTTTCCTCGAGCTAGCACTGGATCCTGTGTGGGACCAGTCATAGGGGGTCGATTGGAAGGATAGGGATGAGCAGGAGCTCTTGAAAGCTGTGTTTCTGCCCTTCCTGCCAATTGAACTGCTTCATCTACGGTCCCGACTGGGTACATCGGAACTCGATCCTGAATTACCGGTCGCAACCCACCTATAAATCGTGCCACCTTCTATGACTCAGATTCTGACAGATCGTTTCGTGTAGCCAACCGTTGGAATTCTTCAGTATAATCTGTAACAGTTCGATTTCCTTGTCGGCGATTCTGGTATTGGTGGAATAAGATCTGCTCATAATCACTAGGGAGAAATCGTGATTGAAGAAGACGTCTCATTCGAGGCCATGATGCGATGGGCGCCTTGTTTTGGCGGGCTCGTGAGAGTTGCAATTGTTCCCACCATACAGAAGCACCAGATTTTAATTTAAACGCTACCACTTTCACCCTTTTATGATCTGGCACATCCATATAATCGAAATATCTCTCTACTTCGGCTAGCCAATTGAGAAAATCTTCGATACGTAATAAACCGTTAAAACTAGAAAGTTCAGCCTTACCTCGATAGTCTCTTTCAGCACGATCTAGACGATCGCCTCCATGGACTGGCCGTCGGTCAAAACCCTCATTAATGTCCTCATCGCTGGAACTAGAGTCATCTGATGTAGCCGTACGATTTACCGCTGGTAGTGCTCTACGATAATCAGGGTCACGTCGTACAACAACCACGGGTGGTGGGGTGACCATAGGTGGTGGAGAACCGCCTAGGGCTCGGGGCGGAAGTAGCACATCCGCAAGACGGTCGAGGGTTGCCTGCAGCCCTTGCATGGTCAACTGACTCTCCCGATGGAAAGCTTTCATTCTTTCCGGAAGATAACGAATCCCTGGATCACCGTCCACAGGATTTTGATTCATACCTTCGTTGTTTGCCATCAGCCCAAGGAAAAACCTCGCTTTGATATCAAATTGACGCAGGGATGAACGTGATGAGGTTGAACACCGTCTTCCTCAAGGATAACTACTCCGAATCCACGGAGCTTTTCTGGACTCCTCACAAAGACTTCTCAAATCCACGAGGAAAGAAAGCAAGAGAATAGGAATAAACTCTAATAAATTCGAAATTAATTGATGAAAAAATAAAAATGAGTTTACACCCCTTTAAATAAGGGAACCAAGCAACATAAAAGAAATCAGACTCAAACTACAACTAAAACTCCTAGAATTCGCAACTTACTATAAATAGTAAACTTACTATTTATAGACGGTCACGATGTTTACTAGTGCGTAAGGTTTTCGGCCAAAAATAGTAAGTGTCCTATTTGGCTTCACCAAACCGTTCTCCTAATTATCCTAAGTACTTTTCATGTTGGACACAACTCCTAAAGCCCAACGGATGAAAAGTCATACTCAAACTAAAACTTACTATTTATAGTAAAAATAAAATTAAAACGGGGAAACGACCGTCGATCAGGGAGTTTTTCGCAAATCCGGGCTGCGCAACCTGGCGTAGCAGGGTTGGTTGGCTAAAGTAGCTCGTTCTACCCCAAAATCATACATTTTACATCGGATAACTCATTCCGAATTGCGAGATACGCCCGGTCTAAGGTCCGATGGTCCGGATCACTTCTGTCACCGACCGTGCCTTTTCTGATCCATCTTGGCCATGAAATTGTCCGCGACCCACTCTACATCATTAATGTATCATGATAACAGGATTATGGCTTAAATGCCGTAGTTACAAGAAAATCTACGGTTCAAATCATCGGACCATTTCAGCATGTGGGGATCCGTGGGACGTGTGCAATATTAACACACTTACTAACAATGAGTCAAGGCCTTTTGTGGCAAGAAATCAAATCGTAATATCTCTAGCGCAATTAGCTGCAGAGGCAAAAACGTGCAACCAGCTGCATGTAGGGTCCAAAATGGTAATGTATGACATCCTATCCATCTCTCATAGTTGTCACATCATGAAAATAGGACGCCCCAGAAGCCCGAGCAATCCAACCAACCATCATACGAAGCTTTTTATATTATAGAAAACAAAGGAAAACCACCCAAAATCCTTGAAATCACGTGCTGGCCTACCTGATGATTAGGCCGGCATGAATTTTTGGGTATACCATTTTCATTGCGGGGCGACCATGTTAAACCGGTTGGATGCCGTGCATAGGACACGGTGGGCCCCACACCCCAATTATTAACATTTACAACCAGTTGTATGCGAGACCTTTACCAACTAATACAATCAATGCCATTATTCAGCGCACTCACTCATTCCATGAGGGTCTGGGGGCAATCGTTTGGACCGTAAGTTACCGTCCACCCAATGGATAACGTCCAATCTGTCATGAACATCAAGACATCCAAGCCTTCTAATTGGTCGGCCCCATGACGAAGATCATCATCTGCAAAAATCACACCCATCTATTGATCAAATGACCACACCATAGGAAGCAATGTCTACCCGATTATAAGTAACAAAATACAAGTGCGGTCCACCTGATGAGTGCAGGTTGTTGTTTTTGAAAGCATGATTCGTCAAACGTATTGCAGAGTTTAGATGTCACATACATATGACAGGTTGGAAGTCATTTACTAAATGGACGGTGAGTTTGTGGCCCAACTGATTGGACTTGAGTCCCGTCCCTATAAAATGCCAACTCACGCTCCTTTTATCAAAGGAACCAAGAAAGAAGAAAGAAAAGAAGATGGGCCGTCTTTTCTATTTCCCAATTCTACTAGTATCAGTCACCATTTTCCTTCAATTTTCGAATTCCATGAGCTCTTCATTAATTCACAAGACATGCAAGTCAACGATTGACTACAAATTCTGTATCCAAACCCTAGAGTCTGATCCTCGAACTGCAAACGCAGATCTTGTTGGTCTTGCTAACATCTCTCTCGATCTAACGTCACATAATGCTACGGACACACATGGATACATCTCTCACTTGTTGGAAAATGCCACCGAGCCTGCAATGAAGAAATGGCTTAACCTTTGCCTTGAAAACTATGACTATGCGCTTGCAGGGATATCAGATGCAATCATGTCTTTGGCTTCTAAGGTTTATGAGAATCTCGATTTAAGTGTTCAGTTTGTCGGTGCTCAAGCTCGAATATGCGAAGATTCGTTTGGAGAGAAGGGTCATAAATCGCCATTGAGTCTCAGAAATGACGACCTGAATCGTCTTTCTGACATTGTTTCAACCATTGCATCTATCCTTAACCCGGATCATTGATTTCCTTAACTCAATGTTAATCCAGTTCTCTTCAATAATACAAAAAATATATATTTGCTTATCTTTAGTTATACTGTAAAATCGTGGAAATGAAATCAGTTTTCAACGGTTTCAATTTGTGAAGACACATCTGTCCATGAAAATTTATTTTCAATTTCACGGTCTTTCAATTTGTGAAACCCACACGTTTCTCCTTTTCTTATGTGACGTTTGGATTTTTTTTTTATATTTATATTTTGATTCCTGCCAATCCAACCGGATGTATAGAAAGCTCTTACGAAGGACGTGGGAGTTGTAAGAATCACTTAACACATTTTCCATGTGGCAAATGGGAAAAAAAAAAAAGAAGATTTCGGCCTTTCCCCCGATGGGTCCGGCTGTGTTTGGGCCAGGCTCAGATCTGTCCAAGCCTGGCCAGCAAAGTAAAACCCAGGCCTGAATCTGGCCAAGGCCCATGACAGTTTCAAGACAAATAGGCCCAAGCACAGCCTTGCAAAGTAAAACCCGGGAATGAGTCTGGCCCAGGCCCATTAACGCATAGACTAAAAGACCGAAGTGCGGCCCACAAAGTAAACCCTGTCCTGAGTCTGCAGTCCTTCACAGGCCAAGACAAATAGTCTGAAGCGTGGCCCACAAAGCGAAAAACCAGTTCAGATCTGGCCCAAACTCGTCACAGTCCACAAAAAATAGGCCCTTGTGCAGCCTGCAAAGTAAAACCCAGCCCCGATCTCTCATTACCCACCGACAAAGTAGAACTCGGGCCCATCCGGCCTGGGCTGTGATTGTCGATTACAAGCAGGTCTAAGCCCATCCCGCATGGTAAAACCCCAGCCTGTATCCAGATTAGGCCCGTGATCAGCCTAGACAAATACGCCCAAGACTAGTTCATGACTGTGGATGGCCGGGGTCCAAGGCCAAGCCCGAAAAACCTCTATTCTGCAAAATCTAGGCTGTTCCTTTGGCCTGCCCAATTATACATGATATTGATGAACTGGGCTGATGGGATGTTAGATGCAGCTCAAGCCTGGCTCAGTTAATAAACGGGCTTAATCTACAGGTCTAGGTCAGGACCACAGGTCTAGTATTTCAGCCCAATCCTACATTGAAGTGGGTCAAACCCAAGGGGCCAGCCTACACATTGATGGCCCAAGTTGCCTATATAGCTAATTTAAAGAAGCAATGCGTTGGAAAAGAGGAGTGCCTGCTAGTAATTGGTGGATCAGCCAGAATTTTCATCTTGAACCCTTGTGAGAAAATGCATGTAGTATCATTCATGATTCCAAGTATACACTATTCTTGAAAATCTAGTTTGTCCAGCCTATTGATTTGTGTTTAATGAACAACCTAGAGAGAGAATTACTGTATAAGATATTGTGTCCAAGCACCACAATGATGAATGAATGCACCCAAGTACCCTAATACACCCATAAGAGATAGGTCTAATTACATGACTCTCTTTCAAACACTTAAATGCTAATCATATAGATACACAGTATTTCTTGGGAACTAATCAAGACTCCTTGCATTGAGGTTTGCAAGGTAGTGGATTTTGTACACCTAAAGTGGCTAGTTTGATAAACATTACCTTAATGGTAGGGTCCATATGCCCTAAGTCAATATTGTTCATCCCCATTTTTGTCAACTCCTGCAGGAACCAATTAGAATGGGTTACGTGCAATCTGCATGGATCTGAGTGGTATATTTAAAGATTTGTGGAGATATATGAAGAGGATCTTATGATAATATAGCTTGAGCAAATCGAGCGATGCCACGACATTGATTAAGCGGTCGATGGAAGAGCAATCGTGTAAAATCAGTTACAAGACGGATGGCAAGAGCAGGAGCAAAGAAGGCCATGTAGTTTCAAACAGTTATGACAACCATCAGAACGTGAGAATGATCTAAATGATCAGAGTAAGATTATAAATTATAGAGGAATTCAACAAAAAAATTGAGTCTTATACTAACCCAATCAAACCCAAACATTATCTTTCAATTGCCTGTCACTTTACGTTCATTAGTGTAAACACTCTACTAATTTCCTACAAGACAATTACATTTTTAGTGTAATTCTTTACTTTTTGTCTGCTATTGACATTCCTTAATGTAATTCGTAGCAATAATCAGGTAGCTGGTAATTGTAGCTGTAATTTGGTTTACACTCAAATGTTGGATTTAATTCTCCATCCAAGAAGGTGTTCCACAACTATCCTCCGCGACCAACCGTAAAGATTCCTTCTTATTTCTCTTTTATTTGTAATGAAAAGTACTTTTGTATATAAGACAAAGGTGTAACCAATCATTAGAGGATGAACCTTGCCCTCTAAATATTATCTGATCTTATTTACACATCGAGCAAGTGGCTGAATAGGCGTCCGATCTCATCTGATCTTGGTCATATATTGTGTATCTACCTATCTTTGCGCTTAGGTCATAGTTGTTCGATTTGAATTGAGTCAGAAATTCAATTCTAGCATGCCCGCACTCATCACGTGACCATATTGCCAAAAACAAAGAGCAATAAGTTTTCGGCACTCCCAGTGGGATCTTGTCTCTAATTTACTGGCATAACATTGCCATTTAGAATTATGCATAGAAGGAGAAATCGAATCACTGGATTCGAACTCTCCACACTGACCATACCACCTCCCACCGAAGTATTAAATTTGAACAATGGTCCGATACTTAGTGCTGGGAATTAAGAAGGGGTGTTGACCTCTCGGATTGTTTCTCTTGATGGATGAGAAGCATGAAGCATGAGCCTGATCTTTTTGAGTTCTTAGTTATATTTTGTATTTTTCTTTTTAGCACTGTACTCAAATATTATATTAGTGGATATGTGGTGATGATGATGTTTTTGTGACTTAGGTGCACTTATGGTTATGCTCTTTTACAAATAATAATAAAAAAATAAAAATAAAAATAAAAAAATCGCTATGAAAATCATCCTTGTAGGATCACAGGATCAGAACCTAACGTATAAGAGCTAGGAGCCGGGAATGGGAGACTACAGAGGCTGTCAACACCAAATTCAATAGTCAGGAATTTAGTGAGCCCGATTCCTGAATTTAGGGCATGACAAACTCTACTTATGAGATTCATTTGGATAATCTCATTCTTAACAACAACAAACTTTGTATAAGCAACATGATACTAACTTTAATGCAATTAAAGAATATAATCCAGTGCTACTCACAACAATACATTTAAGACAAGCCAAAGTTTTCATCTCCTTCAACAACACATGGAAGAACTAAGGCCCCATGTGACTCCTTTACTCCGAAGATCTGAATATTATTAAAGCACTACAAGTTATATTACACCTAGTTGCATATCAATGGATTAATTTGGACTGTCCAAGAAAAGATCCAGTGCTCTTAGAGCACTATAAATTATATATTGCTCCTAGTTGATCTTCATATTTCTCAAGTTAGAAAATGTTGAAGGAATCTCACCACTTAGCCCATTGCTATCCATGCATATGTTAAAAGCAAGAACAGATCATTAATCCAATTAAAAGATCTCTTATGCTCTTATTAGCTAAGGATTCCACAACAGATTGGATGAACTTAATTGAAAGTTCAAATAAATCCTTAAGTTCTCATCCACGGGCAACCACACCTTTCCACCCATTTTTCGGTGCCTGTCTGTCCGTATGCGAAGATGCAGGCATTGTGACCATCAAAGGCAGATTTGATCACTGGCTCAACTTTGGAAATAAAAAAATAAAAAATCATCTAAAAGTTTTTAAGAACAAATCCAACTTCACAATTTCGCATTGAGAAGCAACTGGGAAATTGCATTTATAACAACAGAGAAATGGAAACTATCTAATATACTGATTTTGAGCACCTTGTAAAGACCCCCAGATGGAAAACCTTGTTGAAACTGTATTGCTCTCTCTTATTCTCTGCGAATTTCAGAAGCACCATACTTGAATCCAAAGTTACCACAGGTACAAAAGTTCTACATTTCTCTCCCAAAAGGAGAGGCCTTGTGTGGAAAAATGCATGAATGTTCTCTACAATGCAAAACTCAAGTGACTTTATGGAATTCTATCCACCATTATCTAGACTAATTAAAGATGTTTAAAGCAATGGCTGCAACCTACCCACTTTTCACTTATACACAGTCACATATGCCAGTTTCAGACGCATAAGTGTACTCTTTTGTATATTAACCCACCCCACAAAAGAAAAAGAAAAATCAAGTAAAGATCAATCAAGGATTTCTTTTTCTCATAAGCTTGATGATGTGTCTAAAAATGTCTGTCAAGCATTGCCTTGATAAAAAAAAACTCAAGGGTCTGCTACAAGCTTCCAATTCAGACAAGAAAATAGAATGAACCTTTCAAATCTAGAAAATCATTCAGCGCCTTCCCCCCTCTTCCAGTGGCTCAAGATTTTGACCATTGTCAGTCTTACACCTGATTCGATGATCAGAAGGACCACTCTTTCAATTAACAAAAGAAAACAGACTACAGATTTACCCAAGAAAAACAAAAAAAAAAATTTTAAAAACGAAACGAAAATGAAAAAAGGAAGAAGAAAGAAAGAAAAAACCAAAATAAGCAATTGTATAGCATGAAAGGCAGATCCATGGAAGCATGTCATTGTTCCATAGAATATTTACGAAAAAACATGTTGACGTGAAGAAAGTTAAATGCCATTATTCCATATAAAATTTATTTATTTTGTTTTTTTTCTAAATGAGTTTATTCTTCACATATCAACATAATGAAAATGACAATAATATATAACTTTTAACTTATTTTCATGATACAAAAACTCAATGAATTTGCCCGAAACTACCCTAGTGAACTCGACTGATCAGCAAGAAATGAATTTGCCCCGAACCTTTCATTGCCAGATTTTCAAGGAATTGGTCGATTCAATTTGCAGTTGGGAGCACCACGCATTAATGGTCTGGATCACTGAATTATGGGCACCACTTGTAAGCAATTTAAAAATCCACTTGTCCTCAGCCAGACCACAAGTAGCTTGAAATGAGAATGAAAATGTACAATGCTCAGGTAAGCAAAACATCACTCTGTTTACTTGGCCCCAAAACTATAGACGGCCCACCGTTCTATAATCCAGATCATTCATCTGGTGGGTGATGTACAGTGGGTCACAGAAACTTTCATGTCCAAGATAGATCAGAGAAGGCCCGATTAGAGGCAGAGGTCATCAAGACCATCAGAACCTTAAAATAGGCATATCTCGCAAACCGGAATGAGTTACTCGACATATCATATATCATTTTGGGGTAGGACGAGCTACTTTAGCCAACCAACCAGCTATTCTGGGTTTTCCATGCCGAATTTACGAGATTCCATCATATCGACTGTCAAATTCCATGCTTATTTCTGTTTTTACCATTTTTAATAAGTTTTAGTTTTATTATAACTCTTCATCTGTTGGGCTTTAGGAGTTGTGCCCAATGTGAAAAGTGTTTAGAAAAATTAGAAGAATAACCTAGTTAAGCCACATATGACACTTACTATAAATAGTAAATTTACTATTTATAGTAAGTTGCGAATTTTAGGGAGTTTTAGTTATAGTTTAATTCCTAAACTTTTTCCAAGTCTTGGTATCCCTATTTAAAGGGTTGTAAGCTCATTTATTTCAGCTATCAATATTCAACAAATTTATTTCGACTTTGTAGAATTATTTCTAATTTCTATTTTTCTTCGTGAATTCAAAAAGTCTCTATGAGGAGTTCAGAGAAGCTTCTTGGATTCGAAGTAGTTATCTTGAGGAAGACGGTGATCGACCTCATCACGTTCATCCCTGCGTCAGTGGGCCACAACATGGAAGAGCCTACTGATCATAATCATCATATCCCTATTTGCAAGCCACCAATCAAATGGCTAGTATCATACAATGGTAGAGACTTTGGGCATGTACAAGCCAGAAAAAACCAATAATATAGGCCAAATAGACATCACTATAATAGCTGCACATAAGGACAGTATGACTTGGTAACCAATATTGAATTATATAACATTTAATTCATGAATTCTCTTGTTGGCAAGGCTTCCTGTACACATCTGCATTATAGTACAAGATCTACTAGATTTGGCTTGGAGAAGAAGGGCACTAGCATCACGCATGACAGAGAAACTTGGGTCAAGGTGGAGGGATTAGGACTGGTTCATTTTCCTATCAATTAAAGAGGATTCACAAAACCATGCATAATAGCTGAGATAAGGTGACGATGATATTCCACCTTCCCAACCATGCACTAAATCATCATTGTCATCTAGGCCTCATTCCAACCAAGTAAAGTCAGCTAAAGCAGTGTTTGGGTGTCTCCATATAGCAGTTAGGGGTGATTGGTTTTGCACAGAGCTTTCCATGTATTTTGAAATCCAGCTCTGTCATGGTGCAGAGTGATGAAAAAGATTCTGCCGAATATGGTTCAAGCAAACTTCCAATGATAGCCTAAATGTTCTCATTACCATCATGTCATGCAAACAACTAGTTTCAACCATTGGCATGGCAGGAGGTACAAACTCCCAAGGCTTTCATCGTCACCACCCTATCATGTGGTAGATACTTTTTTAAAGCTTTAACCGATAATAGCAATCCAATTTAAAGCACTCTCCTCATTAATTAATGAAATACTATAATACCATATGTGTGTGTGTGTGTGTGTGTGTGTGTGTGTGTGTGTATTTCAATATATGATGCCTGGATGATAAGGTTTGTTTGGATGCACTACAAGATGAATTGAAATTGGTAATCTAATAAATTGAAATAACCAATTTGTAATTTTACTCATAAGCATTCATAATAAGAATCGGAGCTCCAAAGTTCAAGTTGAACTCTAAAGAGAAGTAAATGACCACTTCCTCATTATGAATGCCAGGAAGCGTTATTCGTTCTTGCTGCCTCTCTCTGGATTAAATTGACACTTCACAATTCAACTCACTTGGGTATCCAACTCCAGCACAACCGAACAGTCTCAAGCTACAATTAAATAAACAGGTCAAAACAAAATGAACATATTGATCAAAAGGAGGGGGAAATGAAGGAAAGAAAGAGAAGTAACATGTTCTTGATTGATAATACTCCCTCCATTGGCTTTCCTTTCACCCATTCAGTCACTGAAAATAAGAACTAATAAAAATCAGATTTTGTTTTCCTTATCCTTTACAAACCATAGGCATTACACCACATACTTCCAATATACCAAGTAAAAAGTCATTAATACTTGGATGGTTAAACATGATCCACAAGCAAATGAAAAGGATGCAATGCTTCCAACATAGAGGAGATCCTTTTCTTTTTTTTTTGCCAGAATCATGATTTCAAAGACTCAAACAAAGTTGATGCATGGAAAGTTTGATGCTTGATTTTTCTTTTTTCTTTTTCATTTATTTTTTCTTGAGGACAGAAAGATACGAGCTTATTGTCATGGTAGGGGGTTCAAACTATGCTCCAGTGCCCTGTTTCCACTCAAAGAGTGTTCCTTGGATATCTTGTAAAGCTGAGCAACATTGTGGCAATTAGTCACGTGCACATGTCACTTTCCAATGCCCGACAAATTCAAGCATTGTTTTCAGCTGCTTAGGTATGTTTTAGATTTTTTCTTTTTTCATTCATTCTATCTTCTTCTTCCTTCCTTTTTTTTAAAGGTCACCATGCATTCATTAGTGCACTCGTTAGAAAATATCCTAACAACATAAAGGATATGAATGCAGATGAAATTGAAGGATGAGACTTCGAGATAATCCATTTTTTTCAAGTGGTTTCATCCACAAATGATTTCTCCACACATCAGACAAATAGTCTAGAAGCGAACATATATTTGGGAATACCGTGTGATGCGAGCATTTTATCAGGAATGGCTTAACATTTTAATGTACAGGAACCGTTGAGACTAAGGTAAATTCCTAATGCAGGAGAGGGTAACTGATGTGCCCTTACAAAAAGATGATACCCAGCTATGAGAAGGAAATGGAATGACATTGCAAAGTAACAAATATAATGAGGATAACAATGGACAAGACTGGTGATAGTTCACCAAAGTTATCTTATCCACAAGCATATACACAAGTCAATCCCGAGAGTCCAAATTGTAGGGCCAGCTTATCATCTCTCTTAAATATAGTTGAGTGGCCAGCTTCAAAATGGCCAAACCATGTATGATTAAAGGATATGGAAAGGGTTTTAAATGGAAAGAAATATCATTTATCTACCTTTCAAGCACATCATGCGTGGTCATAGCATGTGTTCTAGATGCTAAGCTTTCCACTGAATTATCTATGCTTTTCAAATGATTTGGCCCAAAAGTAAGGCCCATTCACTGTTGTGGTAGACCATGGTGCACAACAAATGGATGGCTAGAAAGATATTGTTTTAAGGTGTCCGGTTGCTTGCCTGCATGAGCAGTGAATTTGCCGGACTTTTGGGTAAGATGATCTAAACAATTTGGCCCATCTCATGGAAAGCTACAATGTAGCACACGTGTTATTTTGACACGTGTGCTGGCATGTAGATGAGCGAGTTTGTACAGAGGTGTGGGTTCATCTTACCTCTAAAAAGACATCATTTTTACAACGACCTCATTTAAGAAAAGCACATGATTTGAGAAGCAATATTCCACAATCCACAGTGACCAAGATTCAAAAGGAAGCACAGCTCCCACAGAAAAGCATCTTCAATCTAATGGGTTATGATTACGCCCATTAGCATTTGGCAAAGATCACCCATTATAGTATTGTTCTTTCAGTTACAAAATTCATAATGTTCATGTTTTTCTGCTCTCCCTGAGCAAGAAGTGTACATCAAACATTGAACTATATCTGAGGGTACTTAAGAGCCTAAAAAATGGGTCAAAAAGATGAGAAGCTACCTGTAGAGCTTTCTAAGACCAAATGCAAATAATATGTAGTCATGTTAACCTTAAGCATCATAAGAACCCATAAGAAATTAGTGCAAATGATAATTACATACAAGACCTACCTCCAAAATCTCAATGAAGCAGATCAGAGATGCAGTGAGTTGCTGGAGATGGTGGTTGTGGGAGATAGTGGTTTTGGGGTATCGGAGAAGATGAGAAGGTGCTGCCAGACAAACGACTCCTCCGACCACCGGAAACCCAACACAACGCCGGAAAGCCTCATTCGCCAGCTGATGGACCCCATTCTTTGAATGGCCCTCGGATTTGGACTACATTGATGGAACCGCCAGTGTAGAGCTGCGAAACGTGCCGGATTGCAGATTCTGGATAGAATCCCTGCTGTGTTGAATCCTATGAAGGAATAGCATGAAATTACTGTTATGCCATCAAAGGAGATTCGAAAAGATATGAGAAATATGGGGAGGCTTACGATGATTCCAGAATCTTCTAGAAGCTTAGATGAGAGACCTACAGGTGAACTAGTAATCGAGCCGGGAACTATTGGATCAGACCATTGGAGGTCAGATTTGAAGAGAAATGAAGACTTGGTGCAGAGAAATTAACGTTAGGCTCTTGGGAGAGGCGATGGAAGATACCCTACTTTTGTAGGAAGAAGAGTTGGGAGAATTGCATTGATAGCCCCTAATTCTTCCAAGAGGGGGAAAATGAATTAGGGAAAAAGAGTTGGGGTGCTGAAGAGGGCACTGCAGGATCATTAGTGAAAATTTAAGACGGTGAAGGACCGTCTGTAATACCGACTGTCTAAAACCATCTATTATGACCATCGATAAGACAACTAACGACTAGACGGTCTAAATCCATCTTTTATCTGTAATTAACGATGGAATCTGACTATCTGAAATGGTCAGTGTACATCATTTGTAAGACGATTTCCTTAGTATTAAAGATGGTTAACATCCGTCTGAAAATTTACACTGTTTGTGACCATCTTTAAACCAAAGAATTTTGGAGACAGTCCACAACTATCTCAAAATGTGTCTTTCTTTCTCTATTTTCACAGTGGGACAATGGCACCTACCGTTATATATATATATATATATATATATATATATATATATATATCCACATATCAAGTCTGCCACTCCATAGGAAACAATGCCTAGCCAATGATAAATAACAAAATACAGGTGTGGTCCTCTTGACAAGCGGAAGTTGATAACTATGATCACCGTGATGGGCCAAACCTATTGCAGAGGTTAGATGTCGCACACACGTGACAGGTTGGAAGATATCTGTTAGATGGATTGTGGGGTTGTGGTCCAACTGATTGAACTTAATACCTCCACATTATGAAACATTCTAAGAGAGGGAAACAACCCCCCAACACCCCCCCCCCCCCCCCCCCCCCCTATTGAGATATGGAGCCACATCTGGGGCTGTCTTCGACCGGTCGTGGGCTATGCACGACCGGTCATAGGGGCCCGCTCGACCGGTCGCGGACCAGTTCGACTCAAAGTCCAGCGAGCATCGTCTTTTGGGTCCCGAGGTGCTCGACCGGTCGTGACCCATTCACGACCGGTCGTAGGGTCCTCTCGACCGGTTGTGCAGTTTGCTAGACCAGTCGTAGTTACGTAGATTCGTTTCCGAATCCGATGCGGACTGCGGATTTTGATGTCGCCTTTCGCAAGGGTGTGGAATGGGAGTTGCCTAA
The DNA here is from genome assembly GCA_037074715.1 of Magnolia kwangsiensis. NCBI lineage: Eukaryota > Viridiplantae > Streptophyta > Magnoliopsida > Magnoliales > Magnoliaceae > Magnolia > Magnolia kwangsiensis. The sequence continues at coordinate 165,841,775 of CM073574.1, read as the reverse complement.
ACTATAAATAGGAGTTCCTAAGGCTTTTTTAGGTATGATAAAAGTTATTCTAAGGTGTGAGGAAAGGGTTTTATATGTTCTTTCAAGGGAGAGGTTAGTATTTTGCCTTGTAATCTTCGTTCTTCTTCATAGTGGAAGTTTGCATCCGTGGTTTTTTTACCCTAGTTTGGGGTTTTTCCACGTATATCTTGTCTTGTGATTTCTTTTGATTGCTTTGATCTGTTTCTAGTTTATATTTTTTCCTGTTTATCGTTTGTGGGTGAGGCCTAAGATTGCTCTAGGCTCACTGCGTTGTTGTCGTGCTGCGCAACCCCCCCCCCCCCCCCCCCCCCCCCAATAATAATAATAATAAATGAGAAAATGGACTGTGTTTGCTCCTACCCATTTCATTAGTTCACAAGACCTGTAAATCAACAGGTCACAGAGAATTCTGTATCCAGACCTTGGATTCTGATCCTGGAACCCCAACCACAGATCTTTTTTGTGCCCTTGCTAACATTTCTCTCAGTCTAACGTTGCACAATGCTTGACACTCATGAATACATCTCTTGCTTGGTGGAAAATGCCACCGGCTCCCCCATCAAGAAATGGCTTAAGGTTGATGAAAATGTCAATGTAGATGCTCAGGTTGTCAGTGATTTAGCTCTAACCTGCAAAGAATCCTTCAGAGAGGGGGAAGAGGAGAGTCATAAATTACCATTGAGTCTCAGAAATGACAATCTGAATCATCTTGCTAACATGGCTGCGACCATTGCATTTATCCCTGAACCAGATCTTCTTGTGTGATTTTCCTGCACCCAATGTTGTTCGTCCATGCATTGACAGCTCAATTCATTAAAATACAAATATGTGTTTGCTTATCTTTTATAATGATTTTTATAGTGTGGTGTTTATTGTTTACTGTGATCTCACTATAAAATTGTAGAAATGAAATCGATTTTCAACAGTTCCCCAATTTGTGAAAATACATCTGTCTATGAAAATTGATTTTCATTTCCATGATCTTTATTGGAAAAACAGTGAATTCCATTCATTCCCTGTTAAATATAGATTTACAGTGCTATAAAAAATAACTCTTTCTTTTGATCTGATGTTTGGTTTTTCATATCTATATTTTGGTTTCTGCCAATCCCATAAGATGTATTGAAAGCTCTTATGATGTGCTTGACAGCTAGTACATTCTCTTTGTCAAATGTTCAATGTGGCAACAGGCAAGCCAGATTTGAGCCTATCCTCCAATTGGTTTAAACTCTATGGTATACATGTTTGAGTATTTTCTGCATGTTCTAATTTTTTGGTATCTTGTACAAGTTCTAATCATCTTTCGGTTGTTGCCTATGGTCTACCAATAGGCCATGTTTGGGCTAGGCCGAGATCTATCCAAACCTGATCTCACAAAGTAAAACTCAGGCCTGAGTCTGGCCAGGACCATGACAAGACAAGACAAATAGGCTAAATACATCAACAAGAAATTAATTAACTATCTTGCAAACATTCAAATGGTATCAAATACTTAAGGAACTAATTAGTACACCTTGTATTGACTTTACAACGTGGCGGATTCTGTACACCTATAGTTATCAGTTGATTGACGTTGAAGCAACAGGATAAGACCTCGGCAGTGGGATCAACATTCACCAAGTCGATATCATTAAGTTGTATGTCTTGGCATGGAACAGCCGCACTGCACTCAAGATGGACCGCAAGCTTATTAGAAGAAGTGCCAGTGATGTTTTTGTAAATTATGTGGCTGATCTGCACATGTGACGGCTGCACATATCAACAAACAAAGAAAATAAAAAACACATGAGTTTAGAAAATGTGGACTAGGCATGTATCATGTTTAAATGTCTGATTTTAAGTTGTAGAACTATCATTCAAGTCCGGTAAGAAACTCGCAAAATTGTTGAGTTCCAAAATTTTGTGACAGCTAGAGTGCATAGTCAAAATTTCATGTAAAACAATACAATAGAATTGATGAATGATCCAATAAAATAAATAGTGTTCAATCATCACGTGGTAAATTATGAGTTAATAGTTGTCTGTGGATCCTGTAAAAGATTAGTTTTAGGTAATGGTTCTCATACATAATTAACAATCACACCTATCAGGACCATGCACTTCCTCATATCTTCATACCCCAGAAATTCAAGAGCAAAAAATTGAATTGGAATACTTATTGAAGTATTAAAAATTACCTTATCTATGCAATCATGGGATGGACAGTATTTCTGATTGATGATTATTGGGTTAGAAACTCTGTCCAGAATGACATCTTCAAATGTGAAATTTGAAGCTTCAAGTATGGATGATCCAGGCCATGTTTTAATCCTTAGGCCGTTCATGGTCCTGCTGAGAGTACAGTTCATCACGTGTACACCAGTTACGGACTTCTCTTTAGCGTGCTTGCCAAGGCTACCAATGCTACAAAATTTATTGAAGCTCACAATCAAGAATTCATTATAGTATATGTGACATTCTTGACAAAATAAAAAAATAAATCTGAACCAATTCTATAAATAATCCTCTGTAATTGTATTCTTATTTCTGATTGTGAATTGATAACTCAATCCAGCCGGATCGAATTCAACACCATGAGTTAAGAATGAAAATAGGCCTAGCTTGGTTCAATCAGACGAGTCACAACTTGCCTTGATTGAGTTGCAATGCAACCCAAGACAAACCGAGTCAATCTTATTTTATATCGCTCTTTTCTAGATTCCTATAATTTATACTCAAGCTTGTCAAGGCTTGTATTTGATTCCTTCATACTCATGTCATGACATTTACTTCACTTGCTATTGGAGTTCTAACTAATTGTTTTTAGTAAGAACCATTTACAAATAAAACTAATTAAAGTGATAGTTAACATGGAATTTGCTTTTATTGAAGAAAGAAAAGAGAAGATGTGAGGTTAGAACCCTAACCTTAATATTATGTTACAAGAGTTGTATATTTTGGGAAAAATTATAAATTACAAAAAAGACAACTTAACCCCATTTTAATAATAGATAAGAAATAAATCGCCTAAACTTCTAAAAGAAAGTATCGGAAATAAGAAATAAGAAAAATACTACACTCTAACAAGTTCTAATTTAACCATCAAAATCCCTTTAATTTTCAAACATATACCTGATCCCATGGCCCGGACCGCAGAATATGTTAGAGATGAAAATCCCATTGTTGCCTTCTCCAATCGATACACAATCATCACCGACGCCTATGGTTGAACTTGTGATGTTGATGTTCATGGATGAACTGACATGGATTCCATCGGTATTAGGGCTGTCTCCCGGGGATGTAATAGTGAGGTTGTAGACTTGAACCTCCTGTGACCTAAATAAGCTGATGTGAAAGGACTTGCTGTTCAATAGATGAATGTCATGGATTGCAGTGTTGGTGATGTCAATGAACTTCATAGACTGCACAATGCCATAAAAAATAAAATAATAAAATAAAATAAAATCATTTGTTTCATTTCTTCCTTGATTCATATGCATTTTTAATGTTTTGCATCTTTTTTGTAATTCAAAATTAATAACGTTCCCAAATAGTTTTGGTATACCTTATGCTAGGGTCTCATGTTCTTTTTGGAAGTCCATTTTATTTAGCTCCCATGTGAATAAATTTCTAGTGATGTTCTCTCACCTTCTTATTAAAGAAATACATAAAAAAAATTTAATCAAGTGAATTGCACTGAGTATGTGTAGGGTCGTCAATGGATCAGGCTTGGGTTGGGCAAAATTAACATTTTGAATAGGATCAGATTGAACAGTTCAAATCCAATGCTCCGCCCCTTAATAGCCCATGTTTGTTCCCCTTCTCTTCCTTTGTTTATAATATATATCATTTTAAATTAATTGATATATTACACTATGAAATCATTACATTAATTTTTTTTCAAAAAAATGCAATAGCCCACTACCTATAATGCACCCGTAAAGATAAGGCAATGGAAGTAGTCATTTCACAGCAAGAGAAGCCCCATTAATTATAATTCTATAAAAGAGCTATCAAAATTTTCAATTCTCCCTTAACAATCTTGTCATTTGTGGATCTATCCTATCCTACATTGAATAAGATGATTACTTCCTATGTTAATCAAATCTAAACAGATCACCTATAGGCAAAGGCAATGACACCACAACTTCTAATGACATATCATCTTTCTTGCCAATATACAAACTATGTCAGAAATGTTACCAAGAAAATGGCAAGCCCCACAATGAAAATCATTTGGCACAAAAATCAGTTGCTGTTGCTCGTGAGATGGGCTAGGATTAATGGACAACCAATGATGGGGTTTTTTGCCCCGTGGTTGACCGGTCGTGAGCCCTGCTCGACCGGTCGAGGGCTGGTCACGACCAGTCCTGGAGTCGAGTCGTAGCTCGACTCAAAGTCCAGCGACTACGGACTATTTTTTCAAAGGGTGCTCGACCGGTCGTGGGTGGTGCTCGACCGGTCGTAGGTGGTCCACGACCGGTCGTGGACTCGGTACCACCAGTCGAAGCTACACAGATTCGTTCCGCGATTTTACGCGGATTTCGTGTCGCAAGTCCTTTCGCAACCGGGATGCGGAAGGGAGTTTCCAAAAACTATAAATTGGGGTTTTCTAGGATTTTTCAGTGACAGAAAAAATCATAAGAGGGTTTCCTAAAGGCTTTGCAAGGGTTTTGCTAAAGGGTTTAGGGTGAGAGAGTGAGAGAAAAGAGAGAGAGGAAGCTTGTGAAAGGGAACCGTCATCTCAGTGCTTATACGTTCTTGTGATCGATGAGATCTCTCAGTTTTCTTTTTATTCTCTTATTGTTTATCCACTCCTGCATGAGTGACGAAGGTTGTAACGTTCTGCTTCATAGTGGATTGTTGATCTGGACGAGGTCCTGTGGTTTTTACCTCTTTGAGGGTTTTCCACGTAAAAATCTCTTATGTGGTGTGTGATTGTTGCTTTGATTGTTTTCATTGCATTATTATCCCATAATTCTGGTTTGTTCGAGGGGCTAGATCCTAAGGTTTTGTGTAATGCCCTTAACAAAGTGGTATCAGAGCGCTAAGTTCATTGAACGGGTAGGATCGGTTTGGAATTATGGAAGGTGGCTCATCAAGGATGATCAGCCTCAATGGTTCTAACTGGACCATATGGAAGGCTAAGATGGAGGACTTGCTTATTGCAAGGATCTATATTCTCCAATTTTAGGCATATCAGCAAAATCCAAGGATATGTCTGATGATGATTGGAAGGAATTGGACCGGAAGGCGGCGGGATTTATTAGACAATGACTGGATGATTCTGTATTCCACCATGTGTCTACGGAAACCTCAGCCGCTAGCCTATGACTAAAACTACAAGGGCTGTACGAGAGGAAGATAGCCGGTAATAAGATTTTTCTGATAAGGCGACTTGTGAATCTCAAGTTCAAGGATGGTGGTTTTGTGGCCGAGCACATGAATGAGGTCAACAATATAGTAAACCAACTCTCCTCTATGAAGATGGTCCTAGATGATGAATTGTAGGCTTTGCTATTGCTTAGTTCATTGCCTGATAGTTGGAAAACATTGGTGGTGTCTCTAAGTAATTCCGCGCCAGACGGAAAGGTATCCATGGAACAGGTTACTAGTTGTCTCTTTAATGAAGAGACAAGGAGGAAATCTTAGGGGTCTACTCAGCAAGAGGCACTTATGACACAGGAACGGGGGAGAGGAAAGAACAGGAAGGGCGAGAAGGCCCGAGATAAATCAAGAGGCAAGTCGATTAACAGAAAAGATGTTGAATGCTGAAATTGTGGCAAGAAGGGCCACTATAAGCATGAATGTCGTAAGGTTAAAAACGACAAGAAAGGAAAAGGAAAGGAGAAGGAAGATGAATCAGATTCTACTGCGGTCGCTTCAGATGGCGACGTTGTTATTATTCTTTCCACAGATCATGATGTATGTCTCACGGCTACGAGTCAGGACACCGACTGGGTGATTGACTCAGGAGCTTCTTTTCACGCGACTCCACGCAGGGACTTCTTCACAAGCTACAAGTCAAGTGACTATGAGACCGTGAAGATGAGAAATTCTGGCGTATCGAAGATCGTGGGAGTCGACGATATTTGTGTGAAGACCAATGTGAGCTGCACGTTGGTTCTCAGGGATGTGAGGCATATCCCAGACCTTCGCCTCAACTTGATGTCGACGGGAAGGTTGGATGATGATGGCTATGAAAGCTGATTTTCTGGTGGGCGCTGGAAGCTCATCAAGGGTTCGTTGATCGCAGCCAAAGGAAAGAAGTGTTGCACCCTATACAAGGCAAGTGTTAGTGTATGTAAGGGTGGGTTGAACGCAGCGGAAGATTCAGCTATTGACATGTGGCACAGGCGTCTAGGTCACATGAGTGAAAAAGGGCTTCAGCTACTAGCGAGGAAGCGACTCCTTCTAGACGTGACGGGTATACCTCTCAAAACCTGTCTTGATTATTTATCAGGGAAACAACATAGAGTTTCATTTGTTAAAACGGTTTCTCATGTTAACTAAGTGCATGCATTAGATTTGGTTTATTCTGATGTGTGTGGTCCTATGAGGACAAAAACCTTGGGTGGGGCAATGTATTTTGTTACTTTTATAGATGATGCATCTAGGAGGGTTTGGGTTTATGCATTGAAATCCAAGGACGAGGTCTTTGGTGTGTTTAAGTTGTTTCATGCTATGGTCGAGAGGGAGACAGGTAGATCATTGAAGTGCATTCGCACTGATAATGGTGGTGAATACATTGGCGACTTTCACGAGTACTGCAAGTCCTTGGGTATACGGCATGAACAGACGGTTCCCAAGAACCCCCAGCATAATGGTGTAACTGAGCGAATGAATCGCCCCATTGTTGAGAGAATCAGATGCATGATATCCCATGCGAAGTTGCCCAAGACGTTCTGGGGAGAAGCAATGCGCACAGCGGTATATCTGATAAACAGGTCTCCATCAGCCCCGTTGAATGGAGAAGTACCCGAGAAGGTGTGGACTGGACAGGATCCATCGTACAGTCATCTCAGGGTGTTTGGATGCAGGGCATCCGTTCACGTACCAAAGGACGAGAGGTCCAAGCTTGATATGAAGATCAGGCAGTGTGTATTCTTAAGGTACGGTGATGAAAAGTTCAGTTACAAATTGTGGGATCCGACCGAGAGGAAGCTCTTCAGGAGCAGAGATGTGGTTTTCTTTGAAGATCAGTGTATAGAAGACATTGGTAAGCTAGAGAAGAACCAGCCTAGTTCAGGTGAGCTAGAGGACATGGATCCAGTTATTCCTCCCATAGTGCCTGATGACGAGGGAGTACAACAAGGTGCAGAGGACAAGGGAGTTCCTACAGAAGATGGACCGGGGGAGCAGCCCCCACTTGATCCACCTGTTGAGCCACAGGTGAGGAGGTCATCTAGGGACAGACAGCCGTCCAAGAGGTACTCGCCACATGAGTACATTATGCTAACCGATGGAGGAGAGCCAGAAGATTATTTTGAGGTTCTAGCCGACAAGCATAAGGGGGAGTGGTTGAAAGCTATGCAAGAGGAGATGACATCCTTGCATAAGAACCACACCTATGACATGGTGAAACTGCCTAAGGGCAAGAAAGCTCTGAGCAACAAGTGGGTGTTCAAAAAGAAGGTTGAGCAGAAGAATTCACAGACGATGTTCAAGGCCAGACTTGTGGTAAAAGGATTCGGTCAGAGGAAAAACATAGACTTCGAAGAGATATTCTCACCAGTGGTGAAGATGACATCCATACGGGTGTTGCTTGGGTTGGCAGCTAGTATGGATCTGGAGATAGAGCAGTTAGACGTTAAAACTGCTTTTCTCCATGGGGACCTGGAAGAAGAGATCTACATGCACCAACCAGAGGGGTTCGAAGTCAAGGGCAAGGAACATATGGTGTGTAGGCTGAGGAAGAGCTTGTATGGGCTGAAACAAGCTCCACGGCAATGGTACAAGAAGTTTGATTTGTTCATGTTACAGCATGGGTATGGCAGAACGGAGTAGGAGCACTGTGTGTTCACGCGCAAGTTCTCAGATGGTGATTTCTTAGTTCTGCTCTTATACGTTGATGACATGCTCATCATGGGAAAAGACATCAAGAAGATCGACAGGCTAAAACAGGAGTTGGGCAAGTCTTTTGCGATGAAAGACTTGGGCCCTGCTAAACAGATCCTAGGAATGGAGATAACCCGTGACAGAAGTAGCAGGAAGCTTTGGCTGTCACAAGAGCGGTATATTGAGAAAATCTTAGAGCGGTTCAATATGAATGCAGCGAAGCCGGTCAGTACTCCACTGGATGGTCACTTCAGATTGAGCGACAGACAGTGTCCCAAGATGAAGGCAGAGGTGGAAGAGATGCAAAAGATACCTTACGCGTCAGCTGTAGGAAGTTTGATGTATGCCATGGTGTGTACACACCCAGACATAGCATATGTAGTTGGTGTGGTCAGCCGGTATCTTGCCAATCCTGGCAAAGAACATTGGGCAGCAGTGAAGTGGATACTGCGGTATCTAAGAGGCTCATCTAGGTTGAGCCTATGCTATGGTAACGGTAAACCTGTGCTAGAGGGCTACACAGATGCAGATATGGCAGGTGACATAGACTCCGGGAAGTCTACATCAGAGTTCATGTTCACGTTTGCAGGGGGAGCGGTTTCTTGGCAGAGCAAGCTACAGAGGATCGTAGCATTGTCGACTACAGAGGCCGAGTACATTACAGTCACTGAGGCATGTAAAGAGATACTTTAGATGAAGAGGTTCCTACAGGAACTTAGCCTGAAGCAAGAGGAGCACATGGTCTATTGCGATAGTCAGAGTGTTATACACTTGAGTAAGAATCCAAGTCAGCATTCCAAGTCGAAGCACATATAGATTCGGTATTACTGGATCAGGGATACTTTGGAACAGAAGGTGTTATAGCTTGAGAAGGTCCACACGGACAATAATGGGTCAGACATGATGACCAAGGCTTTGCTCAAGGGCAAGTTTGAGGTTTGTAGAAACCAGGCTAGCCTGAAAAAGGTGGATCTCTCTCGGGTCAAAAAGGGAGAGATTTGATGGGGTTTTTTGCCTCGTGGTCGACCGGTCGTGAGACCTGCTCGACCGGTCGAGGGCTGGTCACGACCAATCATGGAGTCGAGTCGTAGCTGGACTCAAAGTCCAGCGACTACGGACTATTTTTTTAGAGGGTGCTCGACCAGTCGTAGGTGGTGCTCGACCGGTCGTAGGTGGTACACGACCGGTCATAGGTGGCGCTCGACCGGTCGTGGACTCGGAACGACCAATCGAAGCTACACAGATTCGTTCCGTGATTTTGCACGGATTTCATGTCGTAAGTCCTTTTGCAATCGGGATGCGAAAGGGAGTTTCCAAAAACTATAAATTGGGGTTTTCTAGGATTTTTCAGTGACAGAAAAAATCACAAGAGAGTTTCCTAAAGGCTTTGCAAGGGTTTTGCTAAAGGGTTTAGGGTGAGAGAGTGAGAGAAAAGAGAAAGAGGAAGCTTGTGGAAGGGAGCCATCGTCTTAGCGCTTCTACGTCCTCGTGATCGGTGAAATCTCTCAGTTTTCTTTTTATTCTCTTATTGTTTATCCGCTCCTGCGTGAGTGACGAAGGTTGTAACGTTCTGCTTCATAGTGGATTGTTGATCTGGACGAGGTCCCGTGGTTTTTATCTCTTTGAGGGTTTTCCACGTAAAAATCTCTTGTGTGGTGTGTGATTGTTGCTTTGATTGTTTTCATTGCATTATTATCCCATAATTCTGGTTTGTTCGAAGGGGTAGATCCTAAGGTTTTGTGCAAAGCCCCCAACAACCAATGCTCTAAGTCAATGTATATGTGCAGCCACCTAATTAGTGAAAGCCTTATTTTTTTAATAAGATAATCCTTATGGAGAGGCTCATTATTTTCATGGCACTAATGTCTTCTACAAGTGGTATATTAGCGAGAAAGATCATACAAGCACTAGTCCTCAAATAAGTGATCAGTTTTCTAATTAAATTGGCAACAGAAAAAGAGATGCATAAACTTACAGTTGGGAGAAGCTGGCATTTTCTCTTCTTGGGGCAGGTTGTCAAGTTCCAAGCGTTGGCTCCCTGACCATCAACAACTCCCCCGCCCCTCACTGTCAACCCATGCAAGTCTTCAAATTTTATCCAACTGTCATCAGCAAATGCAGCGAGGTCCGGAAGTGCTTTTAGTATCCCATTTATGATGACTTCATGAGATGATTTCTGATGGCATGGTCCATTAAAAGTGATAGGGCCCAATAAGAACTCTCCTTTAGGCACCATAAAGCTCGATCTACCAGCATAGGAACACGCAGCTTCCCATGCAGCTAAGAAAGCCTGCAAAACATAGCCATGAAAAATAAAAAGATTCCAACTCATTGATAAATGACATTAGGTGATTAAAAATACTCTCTTGATGTAAGACAAAGTCCTGATGTAGGACAGCGTCAAGGACATCCAAGGTCCGCTAACTACAGATGAATGGCCCAAGGTGATAAAAATACGATTCTAATTAAGAGAGCTTCATGATAAGTAGATTAATAAGGAGGCAATCGGAAAACTCACTAATGATAGGTCTAAGTACAACTAATAGGTAGCTAACCTTAGTCCAAGACAAGCCTAACCAGTTTGAACAGAAATTGGACTTGGGCTGGGCCAGATCCACCAGCCACCTCGCCCATAATGTTAAATAAGTCAGGCAAGGCTGCCATTTAGGCAGATGCAAGCCCACGTCCAACCAAATAACTACTGGGCCTAAAACTCAGGCAAATGTCCAACCTGTAGGCCTTAAGGCTCTATTCAGTCTAGTTGGCACCCTAATCATACACTGTTCTATTTCTACTTTGCAAGAGCACATGCCTATTTCTTGGTACATCCATGATCCAATGGTGCATGTTAGGCAATGATCCAGACCATCTAATTTTTTGGATGAGCAATCCACTGAAACTTGTTTACACTGAATGTTGAGAAGTCTTGATCAACGGTTCAGGAAAAAAAAAAAAAGCCTGCAAATCAAATGTTTACAAATAGCCAACTGGCCCATTCATGAGGACCCATCAGTTAATCAATTAGAACTGCACGTTAGATTGGTCTCTAACTCTATGTTGGTTGTTAAGGGCTGATAACAAGTAGTGCTGTGAATGGGCCGAGCACAGGCCCAGCACAATCAGAACTTTGAATGATCCGGGCAGTAGTTCATTTGCAGGGCCTACATACAATCTGTATGACTGGGGCTGTGCTCGAGTCTGCTTGTAAGCTTGAAAAGTTGAAATGACCCCACCCAGTTTCTCTTAAGGATGTTAGGCTGATATTTGGATGTTGGGTCCATATCTAACCGTCTTGTTTCCTAACCTAATTAGCAGTATGTTGACCTGGGCTTCAACTTGGGTTCTTGATTCATGGATGGCCTTGCCTCGGACACTTGCCGCTACAAGAACCTGGTGGACCTCGCATTTCATTTGGAAGCTTTTATGGGGGGAAGTTAGAATTATGGAATCCACTTTCGGCTAAAATAAAGATTGGATGAATAATTATAATCTTTGATTTGCATGGACAGTTGTTTGATGAAATAGGACCATCAGAGATTTTTTACTTGTTAACTGTCCAATAATTATCTACCAATCCAGTAATCAGAAAATCTAGTGAATGTAATTTTTAGGTTCATGATACATCTAAACTAGGAACCGTAATTGGAAAAGCTTAATTTGAATTAGTTGTATACTAGTTATGTAATTTTGAAACAATTATAAGTGCATGTGTATCATCCATCGCCCATCACCAGAGTATCAGGGTTAGCAATACAAACATGCTGGCAACGGGCTGGGCCTGAAGTTGGCTTCAGCTCGAATTTTGAACTGTTTTGTATTGGGCCTCAGGGTCGGCTCAGGCTAACGAGCATACACTCCTACGCCATCTCATCAAGAAAAACTAGAGTTCACTTCCCCAAGCACAGCCTTCGACAGTGTGCATCCCTGAGCTTCCACCTATTCACCTTACAAAGCCTGTCTTAAAGTGCCCTGGTCAACCCAGCTCGGCTTAGGACAGGCCCAAGGGGCTGATCGGCTCGGTGAAGTTGAGGAAGAGCTCATCGAGGACAGATGGAACCGACAAGAAGATAAGTCCAACCTTCAGCTCAGAAAAAACCAATAGCACAGACGTTTGATCCAGAACTTCCAAGCTCCTCAAAGCAATCCTTGGCCGATCAACCGTTGAGTTCAGCTCGCATCAGTACGGCGCTTGGCCAATCCCTGATTGATCGATGGGTTTAGCACAACTCAGTCCAGGTCGACTCCATCCGGTCAATCAGTTGGTCTAGTGTCCAGCTCAGGTCTGACACTAGTAAACAAAGTTCAGCCCGAATATTTGTGATATCCAACTTTTATCCTTTAACTTCTTCACGAGTCCTGATAGCATCCTCGGATCATTCATATATGGATCGACCTCAAAGGAGACAAGGGGTCCATACCGTGCCGACCTACCTCCTCAGCTAAGTGGATGATCTTCCTCGGCTATACATGACTCAAGAGTAGCCGTTGACACCCATCACTTGCGTAATCACCCACCACGTGATTCCAAAATAACTGACCACATTCACCACTCGTGCACATCTCACCCAACGGCTAAGATCGTGCATAAAATTATGAACTACCCCGTCTTACAAATACTATAAATAAGGGGACCATCTACATGAAAAGGTGTATAGAATCTCTCGCCAAATACCCTTCAACACACCTGACTTTGGCATTGGAGGGTCCCCTACTGTATCCAGGGTCTCCTTTGTTCTTTTCTTGTGCAGGTGCTCGGAGGTATGAGGAGGACGACCCAGATTCTTGCATCAACAAGTTAGTCAATTGGAACTGCATGTTAGATTCATATTTAAGTCTGTTGGTTGTTAAGGGCTGATAACAAGTAGAGTTGTCCATGGGCCAGGAACGGGCCCAGCCAATCAGAAATTTGAATAATCCGGGCAGTAGTTCATATGTAGGGCCTAAATACATTCTGTAGGACTGGACTTGTGACCGAGTCTGCTCGTTAGCTTTAATGTTGAAATGGCCCGGCTTTTTAAGATTGTTAGGCTGATATTTGGATGTTGGGTCTATATCCAACCGTGTTTTTTTCCTAACCTTAGCAGTATGTTGGCCTGGGCTTCAACTTAGGTCCTTGATTCATGGACGGCCTCGTCTCAGACACTTGGCCGCTAAAAGAACCCGGTGGACCCCACATTTCATTTGGAAGCTTTTATGGTGGGAAGTTAGAAGATACTCAGGCTGTGTATCACGGTTGTTAGGTAGGCACTCAGCACTCAGAATTTGTACACATTAATGTATTGGGGGCCTTGCACAAAATCTTAGGATCTAGCCTCCCAAACAAATTAGAATTATGGGATAATAATAGCAATGAAATAAATTAAAGCAACAATCACACACAACACAAGAGATTTTTACGTGAAAAACCCTCAAAGAGGTAAAAACCACGGGACCTCGTCCAGATCAACAATCCACTATTAAGCAGAATATTACAACATTCTTTACTCACGCAGGAGCGGATAAACAGTAAGAGAATAAAAGAAAAACTGAGAGATCTAACCGATTACGAGGACGTAGGAGCGCTAGATATAAATTGCATCGTAGATCACCTCCACGAGCATAACCTCCCTTCTGCAAGCTTCCTCTCTCTCTCACACCTTTTGATAATCCTCTTGTGTTTTTCTATCACTCTTCATACTCTAGAAAAACCCTAGAGACCCCTTTTTATAGTTTTAGAAAACTCTCTTCCGCATCCCATTTGCGAAAGGACTTGCGACACGAAATCCGCGCAAAATCGTGGAATGAAATTGTGTAACCACGACCGGTCGAGTGCCACCCACGACCGGTCATGGACCACCTACGACCGGTCGACCACCCCGAAAAAAAAAGTCCGAACTCGCTGGACTTTGAGTCGTGCAACCCACGACTGGTCGAACACCGACCCACGACTAGTCGAGCAGGGCTCTCGACTGGTCGAAGACGGGTCAAAAAACCCATCATAATGCATATATTAACTTAAGATAAACTTAATAGAATTATGGAATCCACTGTCAGCTATAATAAGATTGGATAAATAATTATTATTACTGATTTGTGGACAGTTGTTTGATGAAATAAGGCCATCATATTATTTTTTTTTCCTTTTTAACCGTCTAGTAATTATCTACCAATCCACTAATCAGAAAATCTAGTTAAGTATAATTTTTTGGTTCATGATACATCTAAACTAAGAACGATAATTGGACCAGTTTAATTTGAATTAGTTGTATGCTAGTTATGTAATTTTCGATTATACGTGCCTGAGTATCATCCATCACCCATCGCCAGAGTATCAGGTTTAGCAATACAAACATCTAGGGCTGTCAACGGGCTGGGCCTAAGTTGTCTTCGACCTGAATTTTGAACTGTTTGGAGTGGGCCTGATTGTCTGGGCCTAATTAAAATTTTATTTTGACTGGCCTTAGCCCAGTCCATAGACAGGCCTATCTACATTTAGGGCTGTCAATGGACCAAAGGGTTGGCCTCGGCCCGGAGTTCGAACTGCTATTCAAAATTTTCATTTTGACAGGCCTGAATCCGGCCCATTGATAGCCCTAACTAGAGTCTACAAAAATGCAGTTGTGCATCACGCTTCATCGAGTTTCCATGCATCTCTCTCCTCACTATACAGGCGGCAGACACACACACACACATATATAACTGTTGATGATTATATAAGTGGGTCCAGGTCCATCTTTTGATTTTTAGTGAGTCCAGGTTCCATCTTTTGAACCCATATATTGGTCTGACCTAGGTTGGGTCTGGTTAGTTTTAATAATATGATTATATTATATTTAATGTGTTGATGATCTAGCAACAAATAAGGTTCCTTAAACCACAAGCATGTAAGAAATCCAGTTCACATGCAGTGCATGTGTTAAAATGATACATGGGCGTGCAATCTAATCCATACATCGGGTGGGCCAATCC
This sequence comes from Magnolia kwangsiensis, assembly GCA_037074715.1. Taxonomy (NCBI): domain Eukaryota; kingdom Viridiplantae; phylum Streptophyta; class Magnoliopsida; order Magnoliales; family Magnoliaceae; genus Magnolia; species Magnolia kwangsiensis. The sequence goes on along the minus strand of CM073574.1, from coordinate 165,826,769 downwards.
ATGCAACTGCGCTAGCTTATTTGTCCTGAACCCAACTTTATATCTACAATCCAAAGAAAGACCTAATGAGTATTCGATGTCGATCGGATGGGACTCTTGGTCTTCAAGATCTAGCTAACTCAGACCCAAAAGGACCTAGACTCAGCAGGAAGACCCGAACCGGTTACCCAGGAATGGGTACTATAGGACCAGACCCCAACCCAACCTTTTGACAGCCCTGGGAAGGAGACTTGTAGTGGCCCACCAACCACATATTGTATGTTATACAGGATATGAAACTGGATCACCAAAAAGCGGCTACCTTATAAGATATTGGACAGCAAATAGATACATTAGATCGATTTACATGCAAGGCTACATTGCATGCGTGCGTGCGTATGTTCATACTCAGTTGAGAGTACAAACAACAACAACAGTAAGTATATTTAAAAAGAAATAATGAAACTTACATTGCTGTTTTCTCTTTTTCCATCACCCACAGCTCCATATTCAACAACGTTAAAAATTCCATTGACAGATGTCACTGTGGGACCCACTTTTACAAGGAACATCTCCACCATCAAGAAAATCAAGAAAAAAATAGCACAAGCCATCACGGTTAAAGATGACTTTTTCTTCTCCTCTTACTTTTTTTTTTTTTTTTCAAAAAAAATTCTCATAAGCGCAGATGAAAGATCAAAGCCTCCATTATTATAGAGACTGCAATACCTCCGCCACACATCCGATAAAACAACATTGAAGATATCATCTCATGAGAAATATCAAAATCTTATGAGAAATTCCAAATGCAGAAAGTTTATAATTTTGATATTTTTCTAAAAATGGGACCTCATTATTATGACATTTACATTTCAATACGATTTTAAAAATTAAAAAAAAAAAAACTTTTTATTAAACTACCTCATTAGATTAGGTAAATTACCATTTCCCGTATTAGAATTTTATAATGGTTATTAAATTAAGCTGGTCATTTTTGTAAATGGACTAACAGGAAATATTTCAATTCTACCATATGTATCTGTTGAACTTCTTATTGACTGACGCAGGGATGAACGTGATGAGGTCGAACACCGTCTTCCTCAAGGATAACTACTCCGAATCCACGGAGCTTCCTTGGACTCCTCACAGAGACTTCTCGAATCCACGAGGAAAGAAAGCAAGAGAATAAGAATAAACTCTAATAAATTCAAAATTAATTGATGAAAAAATAAAAACGAGTTTACACCCCTTTAAATAAGGGAACCCAGCAACATGAAAGAAATCAGACTCATACTACAACTAAAACTCCTAGAATTCGCAACTTACTATAAATAGTAAACTTACTATTTATAGACGGTCGTGATGTCTACTAGTGCGCAAGGTTTTCGGCCAAAAATAATAAGTGTCCTATTTGGCTTCACCAAACCGTTCTCCTAATTATTCTAAGCACTTTTCATGTTGGACACAACTCCTAAAGCCCAACGGATGAAGAGCTATAAGCAAACTAAAACTTACTATAAATAGTAGAAATGAAATTAAAACGGGGAAATGACCGTCGATCAGGGGTTTCTCGCAAATCCGGGCTGCGCAACCCGACGTAGCGGGGTTGGTTGGCTAAAGTAGCTCGTTCTACCCCAAAATCATATATTCTGCGTCGGATAACTCATTCCAGATTGTGAGATACGCCCGATCTAAGGTCTGATGGTCCGGATCACTTATGTTGTCGACCGTGCCTTTTCTGATCCATCTTGGCCATGAAATTGTCCGCGACCCGCTCTACATCATTGACATAATTAAAAGTCTTTACCCGAAAGATTATCTAGGTCTCTTCCAGCTTCATATTATCATAAATATAGAATATTGTTCACCTGGCAGTAGATTTTTGTTATTGCTTTCCAACCTAGTGACTATCATAGTAAAAATGATCATGTTATTATTTGTGCTTGTGTTTTCAATATGGACTTGATATACTCGGATTCCAAAAAGCCTTCTGTTGCTGCTACTCAAGGACTCGCACTTGATGGTGGTATATTGTTTTCAAAGTTATATTCTCAATTTGATTAATTATATCCATGTTTAACTAATTCCCACAGGGATGTCATGCATGAATAGTTACACCAAAGACTCATCTTGTCAAAACTATCACTCGGAGTTATTCTTGGATTTGGAGGTATTGTTTCTTTCCTTTCAATTGAATCAGGTCTCGTGAGTTTACATTATTTTAGGTGTATCACATGCAACACAAATCTTAACAATGTATTCATTGTGTCTTTAAAGGTACCCAATGCCTCCCAAGATTGGTAGGGGCGTCAAAGGTTATCCAAATGATCCTGGTAAATCTTATCTTTATTATTTCACCGGTAACCACAGACCTTAGAAATTGATTTTTGGTATTGAGAAACACAACTGATGGGCAGATAAATACGGAGTGATACTTGAATCTAAGTTCCAAATAAATGTTATTTTCTTATTAAGAAATGTTTCATTTATTTTGTTGATTAAAAAAAAAAAAAAAAGATCATCGGTTTCTTTTTGGCCACTAGATATGATCCAGTGCTTCGAATACATGTTCAGTTAGGCATTATATGAATTCTTAGAAGTCATAAGTTGTTTTGTTATTGAAAATGAGCGTTACTTAACCATCAGATCTGCTTCATTTTTAGACTCATACCTTAAACTGATATAAGAAATGGGATAGATGGCGTGGATAAACAAATACATCATGGTGGACACCCACAAAAATCTGCTCGTTACAAGCTAAAGATGGGTAGGCAATCTGCTTTCGATAATTTGTAAATATCTTTCGTTCTAGTTTTTAATGAGAAATGCAGACGGCCTTTAATTGTCTGTGTTGGTCAGATGGGCCATCGGAAAGTGAGACCTGGTTTGTCAACGTATCACCGACAGCCAGCACGAAGGGTTAATTTCCGACGGCTTTAAACCGTCGAAGAATTACGCCGACGGTTCGTAGCCGTCGGTGTTTCCTTGTATGTATGTAAATTGCAACTTTAATTTTGACCTTAGATATGCATGCAAAGACCTACTGTAATTAGATACATGAATATAACTTATTCAATATGTTTTATATCCTAATCATCTATCCATTTTGTAATATTATTTTAGTTCATGACCTTGAAAATGAGAAAAGCCCAAAGTTCAAGTAGACCGCCCTATATAGAGGCGTGGGACAATGACACCCACCATTGAAACTTTTTATGGCTGACCAGGATGTTTATTTGCCACCCAACCAGTTCACGAGGTCACACAAGCCTGGATGAAGAGAAAACACAAATATTAGCTTCATTTAACACTCCTATGAACTGCCGGAAGTTTTCAATGGCAAGCGTTCAATCCCCGTTGTTTTCTGTGGTGTGGTCAATATGCTCTTTGGATGTGCCTCATTTTCTTATCTCTTTCAATAAAAGTATCTCACAAGATGAATTAACAGTGTGGATATAACAGATACATTATGGTGGGGCCACAAAACTATGGTACGTCAATGCACCTCCGCCCATCCAAGTTGGTGGTTACTGACAGATTACTATTTTACACTAAATTATACCATGGTATTTCAAGGAACCAAATAAGCCCTTGGTGAATGATCCGGATCCAATCTTGTGGACGTGTATCATCAGTGGTTCTTAAGATCTCATAATCTAAAACCTCCACATAATCACCATCTTTCTCAGCCATAACCTACCAATGCCCACTTATATCTAATCATATGTTAAACATAAAAGAAATACCGAGGCACGATTGTGTTAGGAGAGATTGGAGATGTGCCTAGCAAATGCTACTTCACACATTCACTTTTGTAAATCCCATCATAAGGGCATTTTGTCATTTGAAAAAATCATCAGCTCAATTTAATTGTTATTAGGAAATTCTTGGAATGTATGGGAGTGATAATTACCTAAAATAATGAGGTTGTTTAGTGAAAGGTTTCTTTAAAAAGTACCAAAATGTAAATATCATACTAATGAGGTATTAGTTTGTTAAAACCCCTTTAATTTTTCATAATTTGCTATTTTAGAATTTTTAGTTATTTACAAATTAATTCATACAAGAAGTATCTTTTGAAATACGGAATTTACATTTTGATAACTATTTTACAAAGATTTTCAAAAATCTACCTCATTAATATAAATAATTGTCATTTCAGTACTTATGTTTGCAGGCCACATGTCAGCCACTTGGATGGGCCCATCGTGATGTTTATGTAAAATCCACCCTACCACTAGGCAAAGGGCCTAAAATTTATCTCAATTCGTTATTCAAGTGAACAACATAATTGGAAATGTCCGATTGAATCACCAGTAAGCCTGAATTTCAGGATTAAGGCCTAAATTATAATAAGGGATCTAATGGATGGAGTGGATTTCATATAATCATTACCGTGAATCCTACAAAAATCAAGGGTAGATATCTTTCTCCCAACTATTTTCTTTAATATGATCCACATGAATCACTAGTTGGGTTTACATTTTTCAGCTATGGGCTTAATATAGGATTACCCATCTAATTTCGTACACTACACATAAGATTATTTGAGAAAAACCATAATTATATGGACACCCCTCTTGATTGTTGTGGGCCTATCTTAATGTTGATATAAAATCGACCCATCCATTAGATATTTAGTCTCATGGTAGACTGAGAGGCAAAAAATGAGGTTGACCTGTAATTCTAGTGGGCCATACCAAAAGAAACATTGGGAGAGAGATGTCAACCATTGATTTTTTATAGGACTTGAAGTGATAATTTTATGAAATCCACTCCAACCATTAAATTTCAGACAAAAATTTAAAACTGTGGCCCAAAAATCATACCCATTTATGCTTCACTTGGGTCACATTAGTCGAAACAATTTGTAGGTTAAGCATTGCCTTATATAATGTTTTCAGTCATATAGTATCTTTGAATCAGGTGAATCTGACTTTGGAGCATTGGCATAACATTGGGTGACACATGTGATGGTCGATCATGGATTTTAGATAAACATGATGAGGCCCATCGCTGCCACTTTCACTCTCAAAAGTCAAAATCTGAAAATTTCTCGAGAAATTGCCGAGAACAAGATGCATAACTATAGTTTCTCGCGGAAGGCAGTCTGTTATCAGTCCCTGTACGGTTCGTTTTCGGAAATAAAAGGTTATGAGAACTAACGCGGATTGCTATTACCAGGATATTCCTCCAGTAATTCATGACGCAAGCTCTGTAGGGCCCACCGTGATGTATGTATCTTATCCACACCGTCAATACATATTACAGATCATTATAGGGGATGATACACAAAAATAAAGAAAAAAAAAGAGAGAGAGAGAGAGAGAGACTATATAAACCTTTGGGGGACCACAGAAGTTTTGGATCAGGCTGGTATTTGTTTTTTCATTCATCTAGGTCTGTAATGACGTTATGAACAGGGTTGGATGGAAAATAAAATCAAGGTGGACTAGGAAGATTTTAACGGGGGCATTTAATTCCCACTGTTTCTTATGATGTGGTCCCCTTTAGCTTATATCTGCTTCAATTTTGGATTAATGCCCGAAAATAATCTAGAAAAACGGATGGACGGCGTGGATAAAATATATACATCATGGTGGGCCCATAGAGCTTGGGCTGCGTGGTGGTGAAAGGATATTCCTGTGAGCATCCAATCCGTGAGTGATCTTCTTGAGAGCGAAAGAGAAGATGTTTGCGAAAATGGACGATGTTTATTTACTGCCCACATGTGGGGGCTACACGTGCACCATCGGCATGGCCCATCCTTTTTACTTGTGTTTTTTTGGATTGTACTGATGTTTGGGAGAGTTGCTTCATCCTCTTTATTTCCACTTGATTATTGGCTTTGATGAAAAGTAGACACCATGGTGGCCCCACACACAGACCTATGGCTGGCATCATATCCTCATTGTTCACTGTGGTGTGGCCCACCTGATTTGTGAATCTTGATGAGTTTTTCCCAGCGTCTAATGTCTAAAAATAGAACCGGATGGATCGAGTGGATTTTCATTATAAAACTACTACAAGATACCCGGACATTAGAACTAGTACAGAGTACCCAAACATTTACACTACGGAGATTGGGCCCATCAGCCCAAATCTTGCATGAAACATTGAACACGTGATGAAGAGTATCCTAACAACGAAGCGTATACTAAAAGTTTTCATACAGCGTTATTTAGCATTATTGTGATGAAAGCTAACAACTTCATTTATATGTTGTCGCTTTTTCTTTTTTTTTTCCAAAAAAACAGGTAATGAATATCAAAGTTAACAACTTCATGATATGTTGTCACTTATCATCGCTTATAAATTGTTTCCTACAGTGTGACCCAATTGATTAGTGGGTGTTAATGAATTTTGGAGAAGATGATTTTTGTGATGAGGCCAACCTATTAGAAGGGTTGGATGTCATAGATTCCTGATGGGTTGGAAGTTCTCCATTGGATGGACGGTAAACTATGGTAGAACCTATTGGACTCGAGGAGGCAGCGTGCCGATTAATGAATGGCATTGGTTTGATCGGTGAAGGTATGATTGAAAATTTTACTAGTTGGAGTGTGGACCGATCGTGGTGTTTGTACAGCATCTAACTGGTCTAACATGGTCACCCCCTGATGAAAATAGAATGCCTCAAAAATCATGCGGACATGATCATCATATGTGCTAGCACTTGAATTTCAACGTTTTTGGGCGATTGTCCTTTGTTTTCTATCATGGCCCCCACATGATGGTTGGATCGGGATAATTTTTGGTGTTTTGGATTTTGATGATAGGGCAACTCTTCTACGTGGATAGGATGCCATACATACACCATTCTGGGGCCCACATGCGGCTAGTTACACCTGCTTTAATCTAAAACGATTGCAATTGAAGCTTTCCGATTTGAGTTTTTGACAAAAGCGTCTTAACTAACGGTCATTTTCAGAATAACAGGTTTTAATTACTAACGTGGAATGCTATTTCCGCGATAATATTCGTCCATCGCATGCCGTGGCCATGCTTTATGCGCCCCACCATGATGTACGTATCTTATCTACGTCGCTTGATCCGTTTTATCAGTTTATTTTAGGGTAGGATCCTGAAAAAAACAGATCCAAAGCTCAAGTGGACCACACCGCAAGAAACAGTAGAGATTGAATGCCCACCGATTAAAACCGTTTTTTGGGCCACAGAAGTTTTGGATCAAGATGATATTTGTGTTTTCCCTTCGTCCAGGTCTACGTGACCTTATGAACAAGTTATATAGCAAATAAAAATCGAGGTGAACCCTAGGAAGGTTTCAACAAGGGGGCATTCAATCCCCACCGTTTCTTAAGGTGTGGTCCACTAGAGATTTAGATCTGCTTCATTTTTAGACTTATGCCCAAAAATCATCTGGCGAAATAGATGGGCAGCTTGGATTTTTTATTTTTTATTTTTTATTTTTTAAAAAAAACATACATCAGGGTAGGCCCGACAGAGCTTGGGCCGAGCGGTGATGTGAGGTTCCTTGGAGCTGCCAACATGCATCCTTTAACGACGTACGAAGAATCTTCCGGAAAACGAAAGAGATGATGTTTACCGATTGCCAACGTGTGGGACTACACGTCTGCTACATGACAGATATGCGAGATCTGAGCTTTGTATCGCCAGCTACATTGCTTAGATGGGGCATCTTTGCAATCAAAGATGCAAGCAGAATCTCCTTGATTTTGGACTCATGATCAGCTTCAACCCTTCAAGGTAGGATCAGATTGTATACAGCATAGATGTCACACAAACGTGACAGGTGTACATGTGGATAGGGCTGTAACTGGGGCTAGCATGTAAAACAGCCAACTGTGTGAGGTCCACCACTTTTATATGTAAATTCACTCCTTCCACCAGGGAATAATCCTTTTTTGAAACGTAAATAGAAAAGATCAGCTCGATTTGATTTTATTATTATTATTATTTTGATATATATATATATAAAGTCTGTGGGATTGGGCTTCTTTGTCTTGGCCTGTCGTGGTTTGGGCCAGACTCTATCCAGGGATTTACTCTGCTGACTACCCTTCGGCTTGGACCAGCATGGCCTAAACCTAATGGGTCAGGGTTTTATTTTTGATGGAATTTTTTGTCCCGTTGTCGACTGGTCGTGAGCCCTGCATGACCAGTCGTGGGCTGGTGTACGATCAATCATGAGGTTGAGCCTCGACTTGACTCAAAGTCCAGTGACTTTTGACTAATTTTCTTCGGGGTGCTGGGAGGCGCTCGATCGGTTGTAGCTTCCTCTCAACCGATCGTGGTTACACAGATTCGTTCCGCGATTTTGCGCGAATTTCGTTTCGCAAGTCCTTTTACAACCTAGATTCGGAAGGAAATTTTCTAAAACTATAAAAAGGAGTCTCTAGGATTTTTCTAGGGTATGATGGTGTACAAGAAAAACACAAGAAGACTATCAAAGGTGTAAGAGAGAGAGGAAACTTGTACAAGGAAGGTTATACTCGTGGAGGTGATCTACTATGCAATCAACATCTCAGCACTTGTACATCTTCGTAATTGGTGAAATCTCTCCGTTTTCTTTGTTTCTCTTACTGTTTATCCACTCATGCGTGAGTGATGAAGATTTGATCATAGTAAAGTGTGCTTGTGATCGGTTGTAACGTTCTGCTTCATAGTGGATTGTTGATCTGGGTGAGGTCCCATGGTTTTTACCTCTTTGAGAATTTTGTACGTAAAAATCTCTTGTGTAGTGTGTGGTCGATGCTTAGATTTGTTTCATTACTTTTATTATCTCATAATTCTGATTTGTTCTGGAGGGCTAGATCCTAAGGTTTTGTGAAAGGCCCCTAACAATTTTGCATGCAGCACTCACGCCTATGGTCTAGGCCTTTCACGGGCCTAGGCCTAAGTTGGTCTCAAAATCCACTTAAAGTGAGTTTGTATGAATAATGGCATTGGTTTGATTGGGAAGGTCTCATGTACTTACCGGTAATAAATATTACTAGTTGAGATGTGGGACCCACCGTGGCATATGTACGCCATCCAACTGGTCTTATATGATTGTCCTGTTATGACAATGGGAAGCCTCAAAAATCATGCAGACACATCCACGTAGCAGCATATACATCCAATTCATTCCAGAAATTAATCCCCTACCTCATAAGCAGATGATGAGAGGACCTTAGTATTGGATTTATTGGACAGTCGTTGTCTCTAAACAATTAACCACCAATTGTACTTTCAACATTATGACAGTGATGAAGTGTAAAATCCTAACTTCAGCAATTTGACCGCTGGAACCTTTGGACCACATCACATTTTCATTACACCCAGGTATGCAATGGTATACCCTCATGTGTCCCATCCAAGACAGTGAAAACTTATATGGCTTAAAAATACTTATTAGAACATACCACTACACGAACCGCTTAACAGACGAGAGGCAAGATATCAATATGTAATATGAACACTAGAACGTACGTACCACTAGAACGTATGCAATATGAACACAATTAGTTAAAAGGCGCTTTCCGGCAAGAAATCAAATCGTAATATCTCCAACGGAACTAATTGCAGAGGCAAAAACCTGCAACTAGCTGCATATTGTGGGGTCCAAAATGGTAAACGTATGACATCTTATCCATCTCTCATAGTTGTCATGAAAATAGGATGCCCCAAAAGTCATAGGGATCCAACCATCATAAGGGGCTTTTTATATGATAGAAAACAAAAGACAACCGTCCAGAATCCTTAAATTCATGTGCTGGCCTACCTGATAGTTAGGCAGGCATGATTTTTTGGGTATCCCATTTTCATTAAGGGGCGAATATGTTAGACCGGTTGGATGCTGTGCAAACGCCACGGTGGGCCCCACAAGCCAATTATTAACATTTACAACCAGTTGCATGTGAGACCTTTTCCAACTATAATACAATCAATGCCATTATTCAACACACTCTCACTCATTACGTGAGCGTATGGGGGCCAATCGTTTGGACCCTAAGTTACCGTACGTCCACCCAATGGATAACGTCCAATCTGTTATGAACATATCAAGACATCCAAGCCTTCTAATAGGTCGACCCCATCACGAAGATCATCAGCTGCAAAAATCATACCCATCCACTGATCAAATGACCACACCATAGGAAGCAATGTCTAGCCGATCATAACTGACAAAATACAAGTGTGGTCAACCTGATGAGTGAAAGTTGTTGATTTTGAAAGCATGATTGGTCAAAGCTACTGCAGAGGTTGGATGTCACATACACATATATAACAGGTTGGAAGTCATCTACTAAATGGACGGTGAGTTTGTGGCCCAACTGATTTAAGTCCCGTCCCTATAAAATTCCAACTCACTCTCTTTTATGAAAGCATCCAAGAGAGAAGAAAGAAAAATAAGATGGGTCGATCGTCTTTTCTCCTTCCCAATTCTAATCGTAGCAATCACCGTTTACATTCAAATTTCAAATTCCATGAGCTCTTCATTAATTCACAAGACAACCGTTGACTACAAATTCTGTATCCACACCTTAGATTCTGATCCTCGTACTGCAAACGCAGATCTTGTTGGACTTGCTAACATCTCTCTCGATCTAACGTCCCAAAATGCTACAGACACTCATGAATACATCTCTCAGTTGCTCGAAAATGTAACAGACCCCGCCATGAAGAAATGGCTTTAACTATTGACTTAACGTATATGAGACTGCGCTGGGTGGGATCTCAGATGCATTCAAGGCCTTGGCCTTTAAAGTTTACGAGAATATCAATTTTAAGTGTTCAGTTCGTCGGTGCTCAAGCTCTAATATGGGAAGATTCGTTCGGAGAGAGGGGTCATAAATCGCCGTTGAGTCTCAGAAATGACGACTTGAATTGTCTTTCTGACATCGTTGGGACCATTGCATTTATCCTAGACCCAGATACTCTTGTTTGATTTCCTTCACTCAATGTGGCTCCATCTCTCTTCAATAATATAAAAAAATATAATATATGTTTGCTTATCTTTAATGAAGATTGTTATAATGTGATTGTTTATTGTTTAACGTGATCTTATTAATAAATTGATTTTAAACGGATTCTCAATTTGTAAGAACATATCAGTCTTTGAAAATTGATTTGATTTCTGCCAATCCAACTGGATGTATTGAAAGCTCTTACGTCTCCTTATCAAGTTCTGACCGTGTTTGGGCCAATGCAAGGTTGAATCTTGGCAAGCCCATCCCTATGTGGGGATGCACTCGATGTGATCACAGAAGCATACAAGTGGTTTGTTAATGTAGATGCTGAGGGTATTGGTGCTTTAGCTCTAACCTGCGAAAATTACTTGGGTGAGGAGAAGAAGGTAGAGAGCCATAAATGTCCGTTAGAGTCTCAGAAATGACAATCTGATTCGTCTTGGTAATATTGTTAGGGGCATTTCATTTCTCCTTGACCCGGATCTTCTTCAGTGATTTCCTTCCTGGATGCACCCAATTTCAATGCTCGCTTGTGATGTTTATTTTCTTTATCAAGATTGTTATAATGTGATGTTTATTTTTTAATGTGTTCTCAATGTAGAACCTTGGAAATGGAATTGATTTCCAACGGTTTTTTGTTCTCAAAAACATATATATTTATCTATGGAAATCAAATTCCATTTCTACTGTTTTCTCTGAGAAAGTAGTGAACTAGATTTTATTAAAGCCCGTTGGGATTGGTGAAAAGTATGAGAAAGGAAGTAGTGTTTCTTGCAAAATTTTATTTTCATGAAATGTGCAAAAGGAAATGTTATTTATTTTTTAGCAAGATTTTTGTAAAAAATTAGGGGTTGTTTGGCCCATGGGATTAGGTGGGATGGAATTGTATTTGGGCCCATGCAAATTCCATCCCGCATTTGTTGAGGATGGGAAGGGATGGGATTAGGCGGGATGGAAATGCACTTGGTCCCCCGTGGGATTTCTATGAATTTTGAAATCTACTATACAAGTGGGCCCCACACTGATGCATGCATTTTGTCCATGATGGTCATCCAGACATGCCCTTTACACATGACATTCTGGTTATATACATGTACTAGTGAAAAACATTTGTTGTGAAGTTGGTTCATTGATTACAATTCCATGGTCCATTAAAAAGGGATTTTGCTTAATGGAGTGTTTTCCCATGGCAAGAATAATTTTATGCTAAACCTGAGGATTGGATGGCCAAAATATCATAGTATTTATGGACACGCAATTATTGTACAATAATGGTGTTAATCTTATCTAATACAATTCCATACCATTTAATCTCACCAACCAAAACAGACTCTTAGAATCTATTTTCAAGTTTATTATCTCCTAAAACAAAAAATTTCTTGAAAATTTTTTAAGCAGCCATTAGCATTTGCTAGAATAGCACATGTGCACGTGTCATAGATGATGGCCCTTGTCCACATTAGCACCATTAGCACGTGTAGGATTAAAGATGGGCATTAGCATGTGTGGCACATTGGCGCATGTGGGAAATGTTGTTTCCCATAATTTCTCACAAAGAAAGTTAGAAATGATGTTTCTTATAATTTTCTGCCAAGAAAGGCTTAAAAAACAATCGAAAGTGAGTTTTACATGCTTTCCATGAATCCAACTAATTCAAAAGGCCTGATAATCCAAAACTCTGATGAGCAACAGGAAGCATTTATATGATATCCAATCCATTCATCTGACATGCCTCATCAGGATGAAAGAATTACCAAAAAAAAAAAAAACCCTCTAAAACTCTTATAACCATACCACGAAAATTTAAAGGTTTCTCTTTCTTTTTTTCTTTTTTTTTTTCTTTTTTGTTGTTGTTGTTTTTTGTTTTGGTGGGGGCACTTAAATCAGCCTCATTTGGGGGATCAAGGCCAAACAAGCAATGCCATACACTTTTTAAGTTGTTTCCCTACATGAATAACTCCGGTATTGACATGCATTATTATCTCTTGGTATATGCCGGCTACAATGCTAACTGCATTGGGGCCACCCACTGAGGGTCCATCACATGGATAAAATCAGCAAAAAGGCCGTGTCAGCCATCCAATCAATTGCCTACAACTGGTGAGCTCAAAATGGTCGAGTACAGCGTGGCCAACGAGCTGAACACACAAAATGGCAATTGGGATTTTGTAAGCTTACAGCAATTTGTTAGGAAAAGCCCATCCATCACCTGTACTGGCATGGCATCACCCATGAATAGCCCGATACAGGAGTGAGGGGGGCGCACCATTGGAGAATGATACTTAAAATACCTGCCACACGCCACACGGATTTAGGAGCTTTGTTTCCCATCAAATTCCCACAACTGAATTGCGGATGGACTCTAGACAGATTTCTAAACAGAGCCATCAAATCGACAATACAAGTGGGACCCGCCATGCACCATCATGAGCACATAGTGATGATCCAGGCCGCTCTCCCCATGCAGCCCAGCTCGATGAGCTGATTAACCTGATCTGCCAGAGAATCTGTGGTCCCCAAGCAGGCTGTTGAGCAGGGAGGCCCGATCTGCCAGAGCCAAATGTGCCGCTGGATCTCACCATTGGTTTCCATTACCAAACCTCACCTCAAAAGTCACATGCAAGGAATGATTCAGAAGTAAAAGGACAGAAGAATTGAAATGGGGAGAAGATCACACCTTCAATTACTAGAGGATCCCATCATCTCCCTCTCCTCTTAGCAGAGTACAAAACATCATCACTTCCAAAAAAAAAAAAAAATTCAAACACAACACAAGCTCTCTCTCTCTCTCTCTCACACACACACTCCCTCAACAATCACCCTTCCCACTCCAAAAAGCAGAAACCCACATGGATTCCAACCACAAAAATAACAGAAAAGCAGAAGAAAATGGGGGGGAAAAATAAAAAGAAAAAAGCAAGAAGCAGAGAAGCCTTTTCAAACCGAGCAGCGCGAAACACACCATCCACCCCTCTTGCTCAGTCTCCTGTACATTTATTCCTCTGAGATCATCCAAAATCTCCCAAGGAAAAAAAAAAAAAAAATCACGTCACTCGCCTACGCTTTCGGTTCCAAAACTAAAAGGCTTCTCGAAATCACCCCAAAAGAATAATCCATCGTCAGCCAGCACGCTCTTACATGTAATTACTAGGAATTCAAGGGAACAGCAAAGACCACTGCAGCCACGATCATGCTACGGTTTCAGTTCTAAGGTTAGTGCACTTGTACGAACCCCCTGCCTCCTCAACCGGAGTCCTTTACAGAGCCCGGTGATGAGCCCATTCCGTTGGCATATTCTTCCCCACTCGATGGGCTTCCTTGGTGGTTTTCCTCATTGGTTTGAGTCCGGGTTTTCCCGGGTCTTGATCGGATGTTGACCCCTATTGGGAAGGGCTCCTGGAGAGGAAAAAGAGAGACAGTTAGAGCAGAACTCCAGCATTGGCAAGCCAATTAGGAAAGCAAATGTGCGTATCGAGAACAGAAGAAAAAAGGGCTTGGGACTAATCGTGTTTCCGAATGCACAAAGACAGCCAATTATGAAAGAAGAACAAATAACAGTGGTGGTTTCCAAAGGATTGATATCATATAACAAAGTAGTTATATCCTAAAATCAAAACACGTGTATGATTCACTGTCAATCCATTAGCATTTAGTATATCATATCAATGCCATCCATCACACATTTTATATATGGTCAAGAAAAGCTTAAGAGCGGTGGTCCCAAACATAAATAAATTCAATGGTAAAAACATCCAGTTGCTGCCACTTTCCTATCACTGGCCCATTCATGAGGTGGGCCTGCCAATTAGTCAATTCGGATTTAATCAATTTAAATGCTAAGTGATATGCACACACTGAATCCACATCACCAAAATATCTAATACGAAAATTTCAGGAAAAAGGATGCAACGGGTCGCCTACCTGATCACCCGCATTCGGCCCCTCGGAGTGGAAAAGAATAGGGCGGCATCTTTTGTCCTCATTCATCAAGCTTGAATTCTGAAAATGAGCAATGAGAGCACCTTTACCCTGGATCCGTGCATATGCAAGAGACGCCACCTTTTCGCTGTTAAACTTTTCCCATTTCTTACCATTGAACGCCTGCAAAAGATTTCCCTTTTTATTTAGCCTCGTTGTTTCTGTGCAAAAAGGGTAAGGGATGCACACATCCCAACAATGTAAAACTACTATAAAACATACAATATTTACGGTATCTGTCCAGATTGTAGTCAGATCATGAAAAACTACTAATTTTTCCTTGAAAACCAAAAGATAGGCATTTATGGGGCATGGCTGCCTTTTTCAGTGTCTAAACAAAACCGAAAGACATGTTTTAGCCACCAAAACAAGAACATTCAAGTAGAAAATTCCAAAACTCCTGATTTTACTGATAGTCTGCTACTTTTTTCCCTTTTCATCCATTTTGCCTCTACCCAACTGGGCTTTTCTCTGGGCAATGGGTTGGGTGGCCCACCCGACCCGAACCCAACCGGGCTTTTGGCTGGGCTTGGACATGCTAGCTTGGCCCGTAGGCCTGGCTTGGGACTCGCATGCATGGCCCAATCAATCTCCAGTCAGGCTTAAGATCAAGTCATTTTAGCCCAACCCAACTTTTTATAGACACGGACCATTCTAATCCTACAAATATGCCATTCTAATCCTCAGTCAGGCAACCATCTATCTTGAATGCAGACCATTCTTTTGCTCCTCTAAAATGCTTATTTTTTTGTGCGTGTATCAGAGGCTAGGATTGTTTAACCGATCTGATTTTTGGAAATTTACTTGGCGACAGTGGGTTCGCAATGTAGTTGGTTTAATTTGAGTTGATACATTCCATGTTTACTATTTCCAAGTGCATGTGTATCAAGTGTCATATGCAGCCAGAGTATGGAATAACTTCCCAGTTTAAAAAGCGATGTACTGAATAGAACAAACCTGAAAGAATGGAACAATCCTCATAGGATCAATCATGTTGATAAAGGCGTAACCAACGTTGCATTTGTTCTACAGAAATAAAAAGAAGAAAATCCACAAACTGAGTCAATGAAACAGCATATAGGAACAGGAAATCTCAACAATGACAGTAACGGAGGTCCCATTAGTAAAAGGTATACTCACCTTAAAATCAATCGGCAAATAAATGAAATCATAAGACCCCCGATGGTGTTCGTCAATTGCAGCCAAGAGCATCTTAGAAGTATACCTGTAATGCCAAGAGCCAAATCAAGATCAAGATGCCAAGAAGAAAAGAAACAAAAAAGGCACGAGTGAATGAGGGTGGTGCTGAGAGTGCCACCAGATAAAGATTGGTTCCACAACTTGAGCAGAATCCATCCATCCTAAAAAATAATAATAATAAATAAATAAATAGCAGAATCCATCAGCTTTCCATTTGGAGGGGGCGGATCCATTAATCAGGATTTAGTTTTCCTGTCTTTTTCACCCCAAATTTGTGGAAGTACCTCCAAATCAGGATTGGTTCCACAAACTGAACCAAGCCATATGCTTTCCATTTTGGGTGGCATGGAAGATAGAAACCACATATGGCAGGATTCTGCTTCCGCTTTTTTCTGTGTAGTTAAATGCAGGATTCAGGAAGGGCACATCACATGAACCACTAAAGGCGGGAATGTCAAAAAATGCACCCTAATATGCTAAAGGCAGCATAAATTCAGACTTATATTTTTCTGAAAAGAAAGCATGTAGGAAGAGAGAAGGAAGTGGGTTGGGCATGGCGGGTGAATCACATCAAACACGCTCAAACCAGCAACTTAAAAATGCACCCTAATATGTTAATGCCAGGATAAATTCATGGTTATATTTGCTGAAAATAAAGCATGCAAGAAAAAGAAGAATGGTTCACGTACTTGTTGGGAATGTTTTTTATCATAAGCGTCGTTCTAGAGTCTTCCCCGCGCAAGATGCGGTCGATATCAAGTTCAAACTGTTTCTTGTTATCCGCCTGATTAGAATTTGCTTCATTTCTCCGGCTCCTAACCCGCTGCTCATTAGGTGCATCAATTGAATTAGGCATAGGAATCATTGGGTTTCGGCTCGGAAACAAGTGACACCTTTGCTGAGGGGATGGCAAACCAACATTTGGGGAAGAAATTGAAGGGTCAATAGAGTTCGCACCAACATGTGGAAAAATATTATGCTGAGCGAGTTCCAACTGGTGCAATGTAGAGCCACCTGAAAATCCCATGCTTCCAAGGGAGCCTGGGTGAAAAGCAGATGCCTCGGCGGCATGGCCCGCATAGGCATGTCGCCTGTCCCAGACAGATGGATTGACAGCAGGTGCAGAACCCACGTGGTGGTGATGGGGATGTGGGTGTAAAGGCAACACAGTGTTTAAGATATGAGAAGGTGGTCTAGGAAACCCATGCATTTGATGCGGGGAATGGGCATGGACACCATTCACAAATGATGGCGAGTTTTGCCACATGATGGAATTTGGGGGATGAGGGTGATATGAGTTGGAGTTGTTCCAAACATATTGATGCCCGTGAAGGGGGCAGCTGCCATTTCCTGAAGTGCCAAAAACTGCAAAGCAGAGGAGCAATCTGTTACAAAGCAAATAAAATGAAGACCAGACCTTGCCAATCAAAATAATCAACACCAGGCAACGGGGTGATCCTACAAGTTTAATCGGATCATGACAACTCAAACGGGGAATTAAGGCTACATTTGGATGTTCAATCAAATTGAACTGAAATAATTCAATACCATAAAAATTAAAATAACCTAAGTAGGGTCAGCCCCATTGCATTCCTAAAAGAGTAGCCCATAGCAATACTGTCTTTTCAAGTACACTTGAAAGTCACAGAATTGCATTTAGAAGTTGGGTTGTGATTATGAAATAAAATGGTGCCACCCTGATTCTGGTCGTTTCCACTATAATGAATTGAATGAATCATAATTCAACTCAGTTAAGCATCCAAAACGTGTCCTAAGTTTGAGGTCACACCGGAATTTAACATGGCAAGAAAACATTATGGTTCAAAGGACCACCAAATGAATCCAATTGCACTTACCACTTTCATTCAGCTCAAAGGAGTGACCATTGTTCAGCCCATTAGAGGTTACTCTATGAATGTGTCTGTTATCAACTCCTTCAGCAGGTCTGGAAGTTATGTTTGCTGACATGGCTGACATGGTGCCAGGAGAGTTGTAAGCAACAGCATTGGCCACACCATCATGATACTCTGGAAGTGAATGAGGATGAAAAGTTGGCATGCCTTGAAAACCAAATTTCATATGGCCCAATGAATGGCTGGGCTCACCAATGCCGGAATGACTGCTGTGATTGCTGACAGATGCGACCCTTATCGGAGAAGATAAACTATGAGGAACACTAGAAGAGATCCCATGAAATGCAGTTTCAATGAAAGGGCTCATAGGTGCTCTGGTTGCAGAATGTAGGCCCTGGATGGCAACACTATCAAGGCAACTGGATGAACTTGTCCCAGGTGGGACTGGTCCTGAAAAACATGGAGAAATGGACAGGGTTGATCAAATCAACAGCATAATGAAATTGTCGAGGATGGCACTTATAAAGAAAGAAGCATACCAAAGCATCCTGATGGTGAGTTATTAGGGGGGCTTCCCTGTTGCCGACATCCACCATCTTCCTCCTGCTCCAACTCAGGAGAAAACTGTTGCATCAAGCTGGTAAAAAAATAAAAATCTATCAGCAAACAAATAGGTAAAAAATTAAAAATTAAAAATTAGAGAGAGAGAGAGAGAGAGAGAGAGAGAGAGAAGAAGAAGAAGAAGAAGAAGAAGAAGAAGAAGAAGAAGAAGAAGAAGAAGAAAACGTCTCCTAATGAAAATCCACCAACAAAGTCCTACAGGCATCATTAGAAACAGCATCCAGTGGGTAGATATTAAGGGCAGTAGTGTCCTTCCAAAATGGTGGGAATGTTAGTTTACTATATTGGCAAATGCCACAGCCACCAGCCAAAAGACAAACTCTAATGTATTTGAAGAAGTTTAGTGCAACCTTAGCTCATAAGGGCTCAAATGTTGGCCCAATACAACATCAAAAATGGATCAAGTAGTGCATAAGGATCATATAATTGAAACCAAAACAATAGCATATCAAAACATAAATCCCACTTCAATATCATGACCAACAATGTGGAAGAAAAGCAAGAGCCAGAGAGAGTGATTGTGTTTGGACAATACCACCGTCTTGCACCCCCAGGGCGGCTAGGCTCAAGCTTGATCCGTTTCCCTGCAATATCACTCTTGTTCAAAGCACGAAGTGCAGCTTCAGCAGCTCTAACATCATAAAACTCGATGAACTTGTGATGACGCTTGTGTGGAGTTTCGCGGATCTATACAAGAGGAATAAAATTAATCATGTCAATAACATTTAACCGGAATTTGGAAATAGGATACAGTAATCTGGAAGGCTAACAAGCTAGTTCACCTCTTTAATTTCTCCATAGCGACCAAAAATTTGGCGAAGTTCGTCATTTGAAACAGAAGAATCAAGATTGAACACCACAAGTGTACCCTGGTTAACATCCTTCTCTGAGGGATTATCCTAACAACAAATAAGCCATAGTCAATACATCATCCACCTGAATATTATGCGACTGTGTTGGTGTAGGATGTATACGAAAACATCAGAGTCAAAACATCTTCCACCCAAAAACTATGTGACTATGTTGGTGTAGGATGTTTATCTAATAGATAGAAACACACTAAAACAGCAAATGGATATACTCCAGTTTGCATTTGACACGAAGCATTTGTAGCAACTCATCCACCGTACAAGTGGCATGCACACTGACATTCCTAACTGTCAAAATTTGTGTACTCCATCATGGGTGGAGCAAGCCCAGAGGCACACTAATGGTTGCTCCAAACCACCCAATTGGTGGCCATCAGATGGACAGTTAAAAATGGTGATGGTCCAAATTCCATGGGTGAGATCAGGTGGTTAATGTGGTCAGTGATTTTTGGCTATGATCCACTTGAATGGGACCCAAAACTTTGACAGTCTGAATAAGGATGCATGCATAGCGACATATACCATGGATGAGTTGCCACGAAGTAGTACTTTGTGCAAGAGGAGAACAGGAGCAAAACCCAAAATTAAGATTAGCACAAAAAACAATGGCATATTAAATTGAAAGAAAAAGATGGGTGCCCATTCTAAAAAGAAATAACAACACCCTTGATAAAAAAAATAAATAAAAATAATAATAATAATGATAATAATTAACAGAAGTGATGTTGATCATGTTAAGCACAATTCAAGCCAGTGTTCAAACACTATGCAAGTCTCCATTTAACTAGAAATGATTTTTTTTTTTAATGCAACAGCAAAATTTTAGTAGATGAGAAAAGATACAATAGGGTCCAGAATCAACCAATTACATCAGAAAGCTGACACATTTGGAACATAATTTCGCTGCAGAATATATTAATCAGCTGTAGAAAGTGAATGTTTAGATAACATTGTTTTGAAGGACAAAGTTTGTAGAATAATTAGGTTAAAATGGTATCTACAATGGGAGGTTTAATAGGTCACATAAAGTTCATGTCATCGTTCCCACATAAATCATTTCTATTGAAATGTGTCTTGTTGCAAATAGAGTGTCGGAGTCGAAACTAATGTCATGTGGATACTCTGCTCTTCAAAAAAAAAAAAAAAATCTGTGAAAGCTAACAAGATGGAAAAGCTATCACCATCTACCCAAGTTTGAGAGAGAGGCCAGTGAAATTTCCAATAAATTAGCAAACACATATACAATCAAATTACAATACATATAAAGGATTCATAGAGCCGACTCCAAATAGCTGGGACAAAGCTACGATGCTGACACAATCTGGTGTCCAGTTACTGGGGACAAGACTAAAAGAAAGGTGCATACCTTAGGAATTGAAAAATGTATGTCAAGCTTCCGACGCCTCAATGGCTTGTTTTGAAGTGCTCTCATCGCATTGCGTGCAGCCCTTATATCATAATAAGAAATCATAACAAAACCACGATGTTTGCAGGCAGTGTAGAGGGTACGGATATCTCCATATTGCTGAATGAATACAAAGCACAATCATAAGGAGCCAGGAAACAAAAAAGACTTGGCTGGATAAACTGAACCGGTTCCGCAAATTAACAACTAATAATAATACCTCAAAAAGAATCCTTAACTCAGAATCTTCAACATTGCTATTAATATTTCTCACGAAAAGTGTTCTAGAAGGGTGTTCACCATAAGGGTGCTCCCCAGCAAAAGCACTATTAGGCCCCCCCTGCTGACCATTAGGGATACCCCCATTAAAATCCGAACTTTTGTTGCCCCCATAACAACTTAAAGCATCATCTACTTCTAGTTCCATCCCTCCACCGCTGCTAAAAAGGTCAAAATCTTCTATATCGTCTCCAATATTGGGTTGGGGGAAGTACTCGAGGTCATCAATAACTCCAGAAAGCAAATCGTCATCATCAGGGAGGAGGTTTCCAATAGTTTGGGCCTCAATTTCTTCAAGGGACTCGAAAGGCTCATCTTCATCAAAGTGGGAGGTAACTGTATTGATAGACTGACTGAATAGAACATCATTTGATGATAATCTCACTGCAACAACAATATGTGAGGGTAATTAAGGTAAAAGAAAAATTAACCAATATGGAGGACATTATGCAGTTGAAAATCAGCAGTGAAATAATATCATCTGAAGGAAAGTAAGGTAGCCTTCACCAGATAATTTTTATCTTAGCAGCAGACAACATTGGAGGCAGTGCACAAAGATGACAGCAGGACAAGGATGAATGTAGAAGAAGAAGAAGAAGAAGACTTACACTTTTTGTTAAATATTTCTGATAAGGAGCTTGAGAAGAGACTATTCTCATACGGAGGCCCACTCAAACCAACCTTGTTACCTTCAACAAATAGTGCTGCGGGCTGCACATATAAATTTGACCGTGTTCCTAAATCCTGCTCCATAACCTTCCAAGAAGACATGGACAGATTGGATGACCTCTCAACACCCACAATGTGCCGCTCAAGGCTAAGCTTGGCATTTTGATCTTTGACAATATATGGCTGACAAAATTCTACGCCGTCCACTACATGTTCCCCCATTTGTCGATTTTTGTCCAGTGGTGATGAAGCATCCATTTTGTTACCTGACATCAGTGATCTTCCTTCCGTTCCTGCCAAATAAAAATAGAGAAAATGGATGGGATGAGAAACTAAATCAAGCTATCCTATCTACACCATGATTTGAAAAGAAAATAGTAAGCAATAATCAATTGAAGTAAGACTTGAATGCGAATCAGGACATGGGCAAGGCAAGTCAGGCAGGATCGTGGTTCACAATATCAATCGAAAGATATGAATCCCTAAAATTCCATACAAATCAACATATCCACCAATTTACAAGAGAGTTTTATTATTATTATTATTATTAGCAGTGAAAAAGAGAAAAGGTCATAGTTTTTAGTTGCAGGATCCTTCTAACTAGGTTCCCACCCCCGCTTTGGACTCTCACTCCCACTCCCGCTTCCTACCTATTTATACTAGTTTACATTTTAAATGGACGCTTTCCTGCTCCTGCACCTGAATTTGTTGCCACTTCACTTTACACTTCATGCAACTATAAGTCATACTATGGAAATTCAGATTATGGAGCCCCAGTTTGCAGTGTGATTGTATTTCTTTTTCCTAATGTGGTTCCAACTGATTAAGTTACCCCACATAAACCAAGTCGATTGCATGCTCAGTCACAGATTTCCCTGTACTCAAAGCTAAATTGGCACAATACCTTAAGAACACTTCAAGGAGCCAACAACTACTGCACGAGATTACAAAGCAATTGCTTTCATGGTGACCAGGACACAAACTAATATTCAATAATCTTTTTCCACTATTTGGGTTGTAATTTCTCTTTGCCTTTGCTTCCGCTCCAGCAGGGCCTCTTAATAAAATATTGTTATGTTGTTATCTTTCGGAAAAACAAAACAAACAAACACACACACACACACACAGAGTCAACTGAGAAGTTGTTCATTAGCTTTCCAAGTTAGACTAGTCTGAATGAGTGGAGAGAACAAGTTGATATCAACAAAAGTAAGCTTGGACAGAAATTGGAGCCGGGCCAGAACAAGTAAACTCAGCCAAGTTCTTGGTTGATAGCAAGATATTGAATAATGATACAAGCTAGATCCTCACGAACAAAATTCAAACTCGAGAAGTGCATACCATATTCATATGATATATGGATAATAACACATGGACAAAAGCATTTAACAATTCAGATGTACATATCATATGCAAAAAAGAAAGGGACTGATAGTGCGCAATGTAGCTGGCAGTTGTGATGAACTAAAAAGCTTAGGTAATTGAAGCATTAAGCAACACAGATAAGAGATCAGTGTATGCCACTGAATTTCACATCAGCCAATCCAGGACGGTGCATAGAGTATAACAGTATTTCAACATTGCTTTAGTTTGTCCTTTCTAACACTTCCCTTCAAGACAATTGTCAGCACTATGTGCCTCAATCTGAAAATTAGCACAGCTCCTTTTCCCCGAAACAGTGACAGATTACGCAACGCAAAATGTTCAATCCAGGAAAAACAATTGACCAAGCAGGGAATCTTATGGTACGTTGATTACGAGAATTATCCTATGGTATTGCTTCAGAAGTCAGCTTCAGGCAAAGAGATGAGACGATAAGAGAGTGCCATTCGCTGAGCATACATGTCTGGTAACAATTCAACGGTTTCCCATACTAGAGCAACAAATCCGATATGATTTGCATCAAGATTCAAAATCCCATGCAAATCATAAAGCAAAGATGAGCCTCACCATGATCTGGCATGGAACCTGGCTTCCAAAATCCGACTTGTCTCTGCAAAAGAAAATAAAAACATCTTGAAAAAAATCATGGAATACAGTATTTGGAAAACAGATCTTGAGAAGGGCACAGCACTTGGGAGATAAAACTTGGAACCATTGCGAGATATAATGAATTGGTTAGGAGTCTATGTTTGGATGTTTTTGGAAGTGACAAAAAATGCACTATTTCTGCCCAGATCTGAAGTGAGATAAAAACAGGTCACAACCTTTATTATCTCCCCCACAAAGTCGGTTTGGAAATCCAGGTATGAAGGCTTGCCAGATGAGGCAGTTGCGTTTTGGGGCTGCCCCAAACATTGAGAAGTAAAGTTCCACATCATATCAGCAGAATATCAACGACAAGGTGGGTTTACTCTATGTCCAAGCAAACTCCAAGGAAACGAATAGACGACAAAGATGCAGGAAGCTAATTTTATACATATATATAGGACAGACAAATTCAGCAAATATACGTTGGAAATTAAACACACTAGCAGAATTGAGATGTGTCTAACAGGATCCATACCTCTGCCGGAAAGCGGATTTCCTCGGAGAAGAAAGACGATGGCCTGTGCAATGAAGACGTGCCCCTCTGATCCATTATTTCAGATGGCATCCTGCAATTGACGAACCATAAAACCTACAAAACCAAAACTTCTAATTCCTGGAATTTCTCTGTTTCGTTTTGCTCACACCAAACTTCTAAATCTGCTCTTTTCCTCGTTTCTTCCAGAGCCCTTCACCAATATCCGCAACTCTGCCGATCACCAAGAGAAAATAAAATTTAGTCCAATCGTCAAACCCAATCAGATCAAATGATCGAATAAATTATCTATAAATAAATACAAAAATACTATTGCAAGAAATGCAGTGGGAAGATTGTAGATTATCTCGAAAACATAATCTTTAAATCTACATATGAGAAATCATTAAGAATTGTGTGATCTGAAGATGGAAAGATCAAATTTTCTGGGAAAAATGATAACTTTAATCAAGAGACTCAGACAAAAGTAAACCTGAAAAAATTGTCAACATCACGAAAAAAGATTAATTAGAAAAATAAAAGAAAATGAAACAAAAATCAAGTGCGCAATTGCCAAAGGAACTGATCTCCCATACCATGACACAAATCAACCTGAAAAGAAACCAATAAAAAAATAAAAATTCCCAAAATCCAAATGCAGGACTGGTGGCAAAACCAAATGCAAAAACCACAAGTAGAAATCGACCCAAGAAAAAATTCAAGAAAACCCTATCTTCAAATTTTCAAATGCAGGATCGCTGGAAAAACAAAGTTCCCAACAGCACAGGAAAATCAACCAAAGAAATCAAAGGAAGAAGCACTAAAATTCAAATGAATGATCACAGGAAAATCTAAAATAAACCCAAAGGATCCATCAAGTAGAAAACTGAATTTCCCACCGGAGAAACCAAATTGACCATGGGAAAAAAACAACAACAAAAATCCAAGCAATTTCCCAAAACCCAAACACAAGATCGCCGGAAAAAAACTAAATTCCTAACACCACAATAAAACAATTCCAAGAAAAATCCCAAAATAAAAACAGGATCAAAGCAAGAACAACCCAAATTCCAACACCACCAATACACCAACCAACACATTGAAGAAATCGTGAACAGAAAATTATCCAACCACGCCGAAACACAAAAAATCAAAACAAAACAAAAAACCCCCAATTCAGAAAATCAGATCATGCAAAAAACCCAAACACTTCACACCCTCCAAAAAAAAAAAAAACAGTAAAAAGAGGACCATAAAAGAGAAGAAAATTACAAAAAAGCCACCCCACCAGATCGCCATCTTTCACTCCCCGCAATTCCTATCCCAGACACAGGCAAGAAGCGACGGAGATAGAATGCGCGGGAGTGCGCATTTAACACCCCCTCGGATCAGAACTCGAATGGATTACGGCATAAGGCAAGCCGAGAGAGATCTCGGCATCTGTGCCGTGTAAATACCTCCAAAGCGATGCCTTTTTTCCATCGCAAGTAAATTAAAAACAAAAATCGAAAAACAGGAAAAGAATATTTTTTTTATTTTATTATTTATTTTATTCGTATGAAGAGCGTTTCGGGGCGCTATATCGGAATTTCCGGCGATTGAGAGAGAGAGAGAGAGGGATGTTTCAGGTCCGATCTCCCTCCCTTGCCCAATCGCTGGAAACGGGATGAGAGAGAAAGGGAGAGAAGGAGAGAAGGAGAGAAGGGTATTTTGGGAAATAAAAATAGGCGAGGGTTGTGGATAAACGGCAGAAGCAGACCTGGTTCCTACAAACACGAGATGAGAAGGAGAGAGAAGCGGCAGAGACGACGGACATTAGAGACGCCGTTAGCTGTTTAACGGAGCTGCCGGGGGTTGCGGTAAAGGGTCATCTCTCTCTCTCTCGTCAGACTCGCGTGTGTCTGACCGTAGGTGAAAGGAAGTCGAGCGTGGGAGGATGAGGATGGAGATTATATGGTCCGCGGCCCTGAGGTATTGGCACGGATATACGCGGGTTCTGTCGTTCTTGGTAGTGGGGCCCACGGTCAAGATATCTGGACCGTTGGATTGTTGTTTCGTGCTACGGATGGAGTATGAACTGAAATCTTCTTCATTGATCTATCATGAGCTTCTCATTTGTGGCCTACTGATGGAAGTTTTAGAAGAAAGATTTAGCTATGGTGAGATGAGGAAACGCAAAGGATTGTGGATTGGGATTGCTCCACGATGGGCAATACAACAAACGGATGGTCATGATTAGCTACCTGTAGGCCCCACTTCACGGAGATTTAAAACTAGCGTGTACTGAGCAGAAACTCCGGTCGCGTACCATATGTACCCTCCAGGGGAAGGAGAGGAGCCTTTTGTTCCCGAGCCTAACGCGAGGAGCCGCGTATGAGTGGTAGAACCAGTGAGGCTGAGAAGAATCGCGCAACTGGAGAGTGAGAGATTGGAGGGACGGCACGCGGCACACGTGTCGACGTCACACTCCGGTGGGGCCCACCGTGATGTATCTGTCTGACTAACTCAGTACGCTAAAGCGGATTGCGTACCGAGTAACTCAGCTTCATCTAAAACTACAGATCACTCCAAGAAGTTTTGGAGCATTCAATTCCCACTTTTTACTCTCGTGTGGTCTACAGAAACTTTGGATGTGATTTAATTTCTATCCATGCATTCAAATGAGCTGGGAAAACGGATAGACGGGGTGGATAAGACACGTACATGATGATAGGCCCCACCGAGTTTACTCATGCACAATCCGCATCCTCAGCCGATCTCGAGTGGGGGCCGCCTGGCCGTCCACACATCAAGACGGCGCTTGTATGAATGCAACTCATCATCGCACACGTGTGAGATACATTGTGAGTCGATTGACTCGCTTTGGGGGATCAGGGCACCTTCACCGTGAGGCCCACCTGATAAATGGCTGAGATTTATACGAGTGAGCGGTGAACGACCGGATCTATCTCTCGTCGAGATCGTGTGTTTTCACTCACTACAATGACTGTACCAGAATAGGCCAATGCAAGACACTAGGCCACGTTGGATGGTTCGTTAGGCTGCTTCAGGTGGGCCCATGGTATGAGAAAACGAACAGTTATTAAATTGACAAATACCAGCATTTGATATGCATGTGTTGCTACCTAAATAGTGCGTAAGCCCGCTGTCTTGGCCATCGTACACGTAAGAGGTGGGACCCACTGGATGGACGGCTCGGATCTTGCAATAATTGTACTGCATGTGCAAGTGTGCGACGAGTCCATGCACCGGATGGGCAGGGGCCCAGCATGCCATGGATAGGATATGGTGGAGCCACGACCCGACTTGCCTGTGGGGCCCACCATGATTTTGCGTTACATATACTCCGTCGATCTGTTTCCCCAGCTCATTTTAGGGCATGTGGCAAAAATAGAGGAAGATCTAAAACTCAAGTGGGCCATAACATGAGAAACAGCGGGGATAGAAATGCTGACGGTTGAAATCGTCCAAGGGCCCACCGTGATGATTGGATGCCATCCAAGTTGTTCATAAAGCGATTCCCACCCGGATGAAAGGAAAACACAGATATAACCTCGATGAAACCTTCTATGATCTCCAATGAGGTTTCAACGGCTGACGTTAAGTTCTCAACTGTGGCCTACTTCAGTTCCGGATCTACCTCATATCTGGTTTCTTATCCTAAAATAAGCTTATGAAGGGGATGGACGGAAAAGATATAACACAAACATCATGGTTCGCCTGGGAAGGTGCTGTGTGGAGGGAAGCAGATTCCTAGTGACCCTTCCATCAGGGACATCCTCGGTGGCAGGTGTTGTGAGGGCCACCATGAGGTATGCCAGGCGTGTTCATCTGTATAGCAACACCGTAAAAAATGAAGCAGATTAAAATCTCGAATAGACCACACTACCTGGATCAGTGGGATAATGACATCCACCGTTAAAACTTTCAACAGGCCCACAATAAAGTGTATTCTCCATCAGAGCACTTCATGAGATTACACTAACTTATAGACGGGTTCCTGTATGGATTGAGTTCTTCCACATGCTGGCACCAGTACGGAGGACGCAGATTGCCTGGTGACAAGAACTCATATTTGGTAGTGACGACGCCTTTACTATTGGTCGGTGCTGTGCGCCCCACGGTAATGCACGTGTATTAATGTTGTTAATCCATTCCACCGGCTCATTTTCAGGCATTAGCCTGAATAAATACGAGGCAAATCCAAATCATAGGTGGACCACACCACCTGAATTGGTGGTAATAAATCATAGAACAACAGCAGCCAACAGAAGGGGAAGCGGATTAGCTACTGACAGGCTGTGTAGCACGGCCCACCCATTTCGAAAGACCATTTTAAGGCATGAGCCAAATAATAAGAGAGATACAAAGCACCCTGTTAGAAACTTATATGGGCTACAAAAGTTTTAGATTTAGCCGATATTTACATTTTCTCTTCATTCATATATGCTTTAACTTATGAAATGGTTAGATCTATGAGCACCACAGTGAGCCTGAGGAAGGTTTCAAGTGGACATCACTCTCCCCACTGTTTTTTGTGGTGGGGTCCACTCCAACTTTCTATCAGCCTTATTATTTGTATCATGCACTAAAATGATTTCTTCAAATGGATGGACGGTGTAGATGAAACACACACATCATAATGAGTCCTGTTGCTGTGTTTTTATGGGACGGCTTCCCTAAGGCAGACCTTCCTCCACCTGCACAATAAACAACGTCAAAGTGACCCTGGCTAGAGCCGGGGAACCTCCAATGCTTAAGTCAGTTGTCTGATCAGTAGCAAAGGGCTTGTCTCAGTTCAGTACTGCGTACCTTCTTCCGTTCCAAGCTTGGAGATTTATACAGTTTGACAATCCTCATCCTCCGAGGATTCTCCTCCTGATTATCCGGAGACTTACTCCTTTCCACAGATTGCTCTCAATCCCGAGAATCTTGGGATTCGCTACCCGTATTCCTAGATTTCCGTAAAATAGTATCTGTTTCCATTCCGCCACTCACTGCCTTGGCCAGGTCATTACCGACTCTCGGAGAGTCTCGGCCAGGTCATGACCGACTCGGGGAGACTCTCGGTCAGGTTGTTGCCGACTCGGAGAGAGTCTCGACCGACACAAGAGGATGGGTTCTTGGCTTTTCTACGGACGGAATAATCTCGATGTTTATCTATCATTCCTTATTCCGTGACCGACAGAACCAACTCGTTGAGTCGATCTTGTTCTATCGGCTAAGTGGCTTGAACACGCTCGGCCTTTAGTGGGCTTTTGCAGACAAGGTCATCACTTTGACAGAGTGACTTTAATCGTCCCATGCTTATGCCTCCTGACCTATCCTCTGTTCCCTCGGTGTTGTCTCGGACTCTTCAGGCAGTGTCAGCAGAGCCGACATACATAAATTCGAGTCTCCGAACTTAGCACATTTCTCCCCAACAGTGAGCCCTCCCTACTCCTTGTGTAGTCCATGGCATCAAGGAGTACGATTTTCTCAGTCGGTTCGTATTAGCATCCGAGACAATGATGAGGCGTTTAATGCTCTTTGAGTCGTCTCTAGCGTATGACGTTGCGCCTCCCAAGGCCGCACGTGCGACCAGCCGTCGATTCATTTCTTCCGCGTATGAAATGCGGACGGGTGGCCACGAAGTTGCCGCTGTCAGCCAGCGTTCACCACGCGTCGAACGGGGGAGCCGAGGCGAATGACGATTCGCTTTTGCCATAAATGCCTTGCCACGTGGTACAGCTATAAAAGGGCCGGGCGGGAGGACTGTGCGAATTTTATTTTCGCTTTTCTTCCTCCCGCCTGTGTCCGCTTCCGAATTTCTTTTTACTTCTTCCCCTCCTCCTCCGCTGTCGCTTCTTTATCAGTCAATCTTTCCTTGCACTCGCCGTCGATTTCTGGGTGAGTCCTTTCCTCCTTCTTTTATAAGCTTTAATGGCCGCGCGCGGCTCTCAAAGCCCCCGGGAGAAGATGTCCTGAGATGAGGGTGCGTCCCAACACATCTGGGACGTTACGGAACCACCCTCACTGTTGACGGAGTTTGCCGTCGATGCTGACGCCACATTCCGGCTTGTCAGAGAAATCGGCGACTCATCGGCTGGGCGTCCTACTCAGGCCGGTCCATCCAGCGGTGGGATGTCTCTGGTGACTCGTCCAGGGAGACCTAACCCTTGGGTGGATCAGCTGGAGGATGAGGATGGAGAGGACGAATTAGTTAGGGGCGAAGGGGCGGCCATTTTAGGCCCTGTGAACCAAATTACGGAAGCCTCTGAGTCATCTTCAAAGGGGGAAGAAGACGAACCTAGTGGTCTCGTCGCCTCCATTCTAACTGAATCCGATTTAAACCAGATCAGGGCTGGATATCATGTCCCTAACTCGGTCATCCTCCGTCTCCCTCGTCCCAGTGATTTGCCCGACCATCCCCTTCTAGGGATGGTCGCAATTTTCCAAGTCGCGATGCAGTGTGGCTTGCGTTTGCCACTCCAGCCCATTGCTGGTGACTTCCTGTCCCGAGTCAAAATAGCTCCCGGTCAAATTGTTCCGAATGCATGGAGGAATTTGTTCGGGTGTGTCGTACTCTAGTCCGAGTTAGAGCAGCCTTCCCTCACGGTCGATGAGTTCCTCTACCTTTATCAAGTCAGACCAAATCCAAACTTTCCTGGCCTCTACTTTCTGAGCGCGTGGAGAGGCAAAGGGGGGTCTTTAATAACCGACCCACCCACTTTGAACAAGTTCTGGAAGGAAAGGTGGTTCTGGGCGTGTGGTCGGTGGGAGTCGGGCGAACGTGGCCGTACGAGCCTCAAGTATCTCGCACGTTCCGTAGAGCAGGTGACTCAGTGACTCGACCCGATGGTCTTTCCTTTCTCTCCCTCTTTGCTTTTATACCATCTTCTACGAATCTTGACTTCATAATGTCTTGCAGATATTTTGAAGAAGAGGGGGAAACTCGAGTCCGGGGCTCTGACTCGGATAAGGGAGCTGAGGAAGCTGAGCGCGGGGGAACGGTCTTGGAAGTTGCTACTGCAACCCGAGCGCCTCCATCTTACAGGTCTAGATTCGTTCGTCTAAGGTAACTCGTCCTCCTTTGCTTCGTTCTTTCAGTTCCCTGTTCGCCTCCTCATTCTTTTTTATTCATCCTTGCAGACCTTCCTGAGGCTCGCCCCTTTCTGAGGCCTGCGCCTGACAGCATGACCGAGTCCCGCCCTGCCTTGAAGCCGCTTTCGAAAGTGAAGGCCCCCCCAAGATTGGCTCTGTTGTCCGGGTCTAGGCACCCGAAGCAGCAGAAGACTGCGGCCAAGGTTAAGGAAACGGTCATTCCATCCGCTCCTATACCTGCTGCCCCCCAAGTGGTCGTTCTCTCCGACCCTGACGAGAAGGCCGAGGAAGTGGAGCCAACTCCTCTGATGACTCAGGCGGCTCTCGAGTCGGGACCTATTGTAGAGGAGGCCCCGGGGCCGAGGGAGGTCCCACGCGAGGAATCCCCGAGAAGGGACATGACTCAACAGGAGTCCCCCTTCGCCAAGATCATCACGGGGATGATCCCTTGGGCGCTCGCCCATGGGTGCGAAAGAGACTTCGCCAGTTATTACAATGCTTCGACTGCCCAGACCCTCGGACATACGGTGAGGTTGCTTTTTGAGGTAAACTTCTCTTCAATCATGTGTCGTCCCTGACTAAGTTTTACCGCATAGCTCACTCTCTTTATCGCAGCTGGCACCTTGCCTCGTCAAAGCAAGCTCAGAGCTGACTGCCGCCCAGAAACTCGCATCGGAGACATAGACTGCGAGGAGGGTCACTGCCGAGGCTGAGGGTCATAGAGAGATAGCTGAGAGCCGGATTGGCATCATGACCGACGATCTATCAATCGCTCGGAAGGTGGCCGAGGATGCCCGTGCAGCTCTTGAAGGAGTTAAAGCCGATAATGCTCGCCTGACTTTGCTCCTTCAGGAGGCTGAGGAGAAGCAGCAGCACCTTCTTCGAGTTCACGGCGAGTGCGAGAGTACTCTTGCTCACGCGAAGGCCGAGGCCGCCGGCCTCGTTCAGGAAGCCCTAGAAGAAGTGCGCCGAGCTAAAGAGGAACGAGAGCGAGCCGTAGACGCCTTCTTCGAATCTTTCGAGTTTGAAGAGGAGAGGGACCGCCTTTATCAAGGTAGTTATAAGGCCTTCGTCTTGTAGATGAGGGCGGCCTTCCCCGATCTCGACCTCTCCGCCTTCGAAGTTGACAGTCCGTCTGCCGAGGCTGCTGAGGGTGAAGCCACCGAAGGAGATGCTGCTGCTGACGAAGCCGGTCCTTCGGGCACCGTATAGGGGATGAATTCCGACCGAATGGGGCAGTCGGATATTGTACTTTCTTTTGTTTTTTTTTTTTTTTTTGGTAACCCGACATTGGGTACTTAGACGAAATAGAACTTTTCATTGAGTCAACTTCAATTACAGTACTTTCTATTCTATCTTACGGGTAATAAATCTTGAGATGCTCGGCGTTACAAGGGTGAGGCAACAGTTGTCCATTTAGGTCTTACAGCCGA
Organism: Magnolia kwangsiensis; assembly: GCA_037074715.1. Classification (NCBI taxonomy): domain Eukaryota; kingdom Viridiplantae; phylum Streptophyta; class Magnoliopsida; order Magnoliales; family Magnoliaceae; genus Magnolia; species Magnolia kwangsiensis. The sequence continues at coordinate 165,793,963 of CM073574.1, read as the reverse complement.
TACGTTCCCGGGCGGATGGTGCCTGAGACGACGTAGGGACCTTCCCAATTGGGTCCTAGTGTACCCGACCCAATTTTCTTGGTATTTGAAAAGGTCTTTCGGAGGACCATATCCCCAGCTAGGAATCGTCTGACTTTAACTCGGTGATTATAAAATCGAGACACTTATCTTTGTCGGGCCATCATCCTCAATCGAGCCCTTTTTCTTTTTTCTTCCAACGAATCAAGCTCGAATGAAAGGAGTTCGCCATTCTCTTGTCCACTGTACAAGTTGACTCAGGCCAAGCCAACTCCGATCTCAACTGGTGCGACTGCTTCTGCGCCGTAACATAGGGAAAAGGGGGTTTCTCCCGTGGCAGTCCGTGCTGTGGTCCGATAGGCCCACAGTATATTCGAAAGTTCCTCGGCCCATGTTCCGTTTGCTTCATCGAGCCTCGTTCGGAGGTGTCGCTTTATAATTTTGTTGACCACCTCGACCTGTTCATTCGTCTGAGGATGGTGAGGCGAGGCGTATACATTTCGAATCCCGAAATTGCTGCACATCTCCCGGAATTGTTTGTTATCGAACTGCCTTCCGTTGTCGGTAATGATAGTCCGAGGTATCCCGAACCGACAAATGATATTCTTCCAAACGAAGCTTGTAATCCTTTGCTCGGTGATTTTCGTCAATGGCTCTGCTTCAGCCCACTTCATGAAGTAGTCCACCGCAACCATAGCGAATTTAGTCTGACCCTTCCCTAGTGGAAAGGGCCCAATGATGTCGATCCCCTACTGCGCAAAGTGCCATGGTTCCGACATCGGAGTCAGTTCCTCAGGGGCTTGTCTCGGGATTACTGCGAACCGCTGACACTTATCGCATCTTTAAACGAATCGTTTAGAATCGTGCTATATAGTCATCCAGTAATACCCCTACCGCAACACTTTGTTGGCGAGCGAGCGTCCTCCTGAATGGTTTCCACATATCCTTTCGTGTATCTCACGTAAGATATAATCGGCTTCTTGGGAGTCGACGCACCTTAGTAGAGGAGCATGAAAGCCTTTTTTATATAAAATCTCATTCAAGATGGTGTAGCGCGAGGCTCGAACCTTTAACCGCCGCGCCTCGGCGCGATCTTCTGGCAGTTCTCCATCATTGAGATAGCGGACGAGCGGGTCAAACCAAGCAGTCACTGAGTTGATAGGAAATAGGGCCAAGACTATCGGCTCATCTATACTCAGTTCAGGGACGTATTCAATCGGAACCGACCGAGGTATGTCTTCCTCGTCGGCTGAGGCGAGCTTTGCTAACAAGTCGGCTTTGACATTGTCGGTCCTGGGTATTCGAATTACTTCACACTTCTGGAATCCACCGATCAATTCTTTAACCTTTTCTACGTACGCCTTCAGTCGTTCTTTCCGAGTTTGATAAACACCGGAAACCTGGTTAACGATTAATTGTGAGCCGCTAAAAATATTTAAATGAGTCGCACCCAGACTCGCGGCGAGTCTAAGGCCTAGTAATAAGGCTTCGTAATCTGTTGTATTGTTGGAGGCTTGAAAGTCAAGTCGCAAGGCATACTGCATAAAGGTTTGATCGGGAGTTTATAATACTACTCCTACCCCGCTTGCCTTGGAATTGGATGAACCGTCGACAAATAGCTTCCAGGGTACCGACCCGAGAGAGGAAGAAGCCCCATGTACAATAATTCTCTCCGAATCAGGTATATCGTCACGATTAGGAGTCACTTCTATAAGGAAATCGGTGACGGCCTGCCCTTTTATGGCTGTCCTTGGTCTGTAATGTATGTCAAATTCGCCCATTTCGTTTGCTCACTTTGTAAGTCGGTAGGAAGCCTCCGGCTTTTGGAGAATCTGGCGAAGTGGTAAGTCGATCACAACGACAATGGTATGGGCCTGAAAGTATGGCCGGAGGAGTCGTGATGATACCACTAGAGTTAAGGCTACTTTCTCGAGCTGAGGATACCTCGTCTCAGCTGATAGCAAGGCTTTCCTGACGTAGTACACTGGCAGCTGCTTCCCTTGACTCTCTTGTATTAAGGCCGAGCTGACTGCGGCATCAGATACGACCAGATATAATAACAACGCTTCACCTGGCTCGGGCTTAGATAGCAGCGGTGGGGATCCGAGGTAAGCCTTCAGATCTTGAAATGCCTTCTCACATTCGTCCGTCCACTCCATCGTCTATCGTCCCTTCAATTGCTTGAAGAACGGGAGACATTTGTCTGTGGCTCGGGACAGGAAATGATTAAGCGCGGCCACTCTTCTTGTCAATCTTTGAATGTCTTTGATTGTTTTAGGAGACTCCATTTCGAGTAAAGCTTTGATTTTCTCGGGATTCGCTTCGATTCCTCGCTGACTAACGAGGAAACCGAAAAAAATTTTCGAGCTCACGCCAAACGCGCAGTTGCTGGGATTCAACTTCATTTTATATTTACGTAGAGTCAAGAACATTTCTTCCAAGTCCGCCTCATGGTCGGCCGCTCGTTTACTTTTGACGAGCATATCGTCAATATAAACTTCCATCGTTCGGCCGATCTGTCGAGCGAACATTTAGTTCATTAACCTCTGATACGTTCCTCCGGCGTTCTTTAATCCAAATGGCATCACTCGGTAACAGTAAAGGCCTTTGTCAGTGACAAAGGCGATTTTTGATTTATTATTCTCGTGCAATCCAATTTGATTGTAGCCTGAATAGGCATTCATAAAACTTAGCAATTCATGACTCGCGGTACTGTCTACCAGCTGATCAATGTGAGGAAGAGGGAAGCTATCCTTGGGGTAGGCTTTGTTTAAATCTGTATACTCTATACAGACTCGCCACTTCCCATTAACTTTCTTTACGAGTACGACATTGGCTATCCATTCTGGATAGTATATCTCTTCGATGAATTTGGCTTTAAGGAGCTTGTCGACCTCCTCTTCAATGATAGCGTACCTTTCCGGGCCGAGAGGACGACGCTTCTGTCGGATGGGTCTATAAGTCGGGTCGATGTTGAGTCGGTGTGTTATAACCGAGGGATCGATCCCAGGCATGTCTTCATGGCTCCAGGCGAAGATATCGGCATACCGTCGAAGCAAGGTAATTATTCGTTCCTTAAGAGATGGACTCAGGGACGAGCCGATTTGGACTACTTTTGACACGTCTGTCTCGGTTAACGGCTCCGAGACGAGTTCTTCCATCGGCTGCCCCCGTTCATGAGATCCGATACGGGGGTCTAGCGATTCAATCGTCGACACTTCAGTCGGCGCCTTGACTGCGGTGGCATAGCATTTCCGAGAATCTTGTTGATCTCCTTTCACAATTTCTACTCCCGACTCGGTCGGAAATTTCATGGAAAGGTGGTAAGTAGATACCACGGCTTGAAGGAGGCTTAAAGACGGTCGGCCGAGTATGGCATTATACACCGACGGTTGGTCTACCACCAGTAAGTTGACCATCGCAGTCATTTGATAGGGTGCGGTTCCAGCGGTAAGTGGCAGTGAAACGATTTCCTCAGGAAGTACCTATCCACCCGAGAACCCGATGAGTGGGGTTCGGACAGGTCATAGTACCGACCGACCTATGCTCATTTTTTCGAACGCTTGGGTGAACAAGACGTCCACTGATGATCCTGTATCCACTAGTATCCGGAATACTTTCCTATTGGCGATGGTAAGGGTGACCATGAGTGCATCATCATGAGGATGATGAACGCCTCGAGCATCTTCCTCAGTAAACGAGATACAATATTTTTCTCGTTTCTTCTCCTTGGGAGGCCGAGATAACAGAAGAACCTCGGACTCAGGGCGATCGAGGCTTCTAGCGTGGTTTTTTTGGGCGTTATTTGATCCCCACCGCCTTGGTGACCCCAACAATCGTTCGGATTTCTTCTTGGGGCCGCTCTTCACTCGGTCCTACTGAAACGTCGGACCCTTCTGTATATTCTCTTAGTCGGCCTTCTTTAATTAGCCGATCGATCTCGTCTTTCAAGTGATAACAATCACTTGTGTTGTGACCATGGTCACGATGATAGTGGCAATACTTGTTCTTATTCCGACGATCCGGATTCCCTCAGAGTTTTCGAGGCCAGTTGACGAAGCCTTTGCTCTTAATCTCCATTAATACTTGTTCATGAGATTTGTTTAAGGGGGTGTATGTGGAGAATCTTGTCTGGTCGCTTTCCTGGCCTACTGTCGTCTCGCATCCGGTCTTCTTTTCACTTTTTTTCTCCGGCTGAGTCGGCTTCTTTCTTAGCCGACTCTTTAGCCGATGGTTTTGTGTTCTGGATCTTCTCCCGTAAGAGTCGCGTCTCTTCCGCATCAGCGTATTTATCCGACGGAACCATAAACTCGCCCAGAGTATCGGGCGGATTCTTGTCCAGTGACACCAAAAAAGGTATATCTCTCACCCCTTGCATGAGAGCGTTGAGAGCTGTCTCCTCAGAATGCTTTTGAACCTTCAAAGACTCGAAGTTGAAGCGTTTAATGTAGTATTTTAACAGCTCTCCTTCGCTCTGAACTATGTTGTTCAGATGTGCGGGCGGCTTTAATTTCTTCTTTCCGGCGATAAAATTACTGAGAAAGGCGTCACTGAGTTCAGCGAACGATTTAATTGACTTGGGTTTTAATTGCTTAAACCAAAGTCGGGCTACATCGGTCAGGGTTAGAGAGAAGGCTCGGCACATAACAGCATCCGAGGCGTCGTGCAACTCCATATAGGTTTTAAAGCATTCAAGATGCTCTGTCGGATCAGTTTTTTCAGAGAAAGGAGTTATCTGAGGTAAGCGGAACCTCTCCGACAACCGAGTCCGCATTACTTCGTCCACAAATGGAGAAGCTTTTTCTTCAGATTTGGTCGGATTTGAGTTCCGACCGTGCTTTATATCCGCCATCTCCTTTTCCATCTTCTCCCGGACCTCATTCTTGAAGTCTTGTATATCAGCCTTTTAGGGTTCAGCGCTCTTCGCCGTTTCTTCTGCAGGGAACCGACTTTGTCTTCTCTGATCTATTTTATGTCTCAGATCAGAGGGAGGCAAAATAATCGTTGCTGAACGGGTCGGCACTGGGTGACTTGGTCCTCGGGGTTGACTCGGTTGTCGGGGCGACTGTGGCACAACAGGCTGCGCTATAGACGCTGGTGGGAGAACTTGTGCAGACTCATGACGCTGCGTCTGCTCGTTACACAGTTGTTCCAGCATGTATTTCATGGCCGCCATCTTGGAACGCATTTCTTGGACTTCGCGATTCAAGTCCGCGTTCATTTGATTAGGCTGACTGATAGTCGCAGGCGGTGCTGTCGGGGGAGCTCCCTGAGCTGTGCTAGCAGCGGCCTCCCCCGCTTCATCTGGATCCGCCCTTTTGGTTCTTGCCATTCAGAAAATTGGAGAAAACGGCTTTTTGTCCGATTCCCACAGACGGCGCCAAACTGTTGCTGTGTTTTTATGGGACAACTTCCCTAAGGCGGACCTTCCTCCACCTGCACAAACAACAATATCAAAGTGACCCTGGCTAGAGCCGGGGAACCTCCGATGCTTAACTCAGTCGTCTGATCAGTAGCAAAGGGCTTATCTCAATTTAGTACTGCGTACCTTCTTCCGTCCCAAGCTTGGAGATTTATACAGTTTGTCAATCCTCATCCTCCGAGGATTCTCCTCCTGATTATCCAGAGACTTACTCCTTTCCACAGATTGCTCTCAATCCCGAGAATCTCGGGATTCGCTACCCGTATTCCTGGATTTCCGTAGAATAGTATCAGTTTCCATTCCGCCACTCGCTGCCTCGGTCAGGTCGTTACCGACTCTCGGAGAGTCTCGGCCAGGTCGTGACCGACTCTGGGAGAGTCTCGGCCAGGTTGTTGCCGACTCAGGGAGAGTCTCGACCGACACAAGAGGGTGGGTTCTTGGCTTTTCCACGGACGGAATAATCTCGATGTTTATCTGTCATTCCTTGTTCCGTGACTGACAGAACCAACTCGTTGAGTCGATCTTGTTCTATCGGCTAAGTGGCTTGAACACGCTCGGCCTTTAGTGGATTTTTACAGACGAGGTCATCACTCTGATAGAGTGACTTTAATCGTCCCTTGCTTATGCCTCCTGGCCTATCCTATGTTCCCTCGGTGTTGTCTCGGACTCTTCAGGCAGTGTCAGCAGAGCCGACCTACTTAAATCCGAGTCTCCGAACTTAACACATTTCTCCCCAACAAGTCCCACGGATCTTGGTGATATAACTTCAGTTGCCAATCTGGCTACTCATACATGACAGTAGCTAATGGCGTCCCAACAGAGGGGCCACTACTGACTCTGAGTTTGTGGTGAATGTCATTAAGGTAGTGGATTTGATTGCGCAGGGCTTCCAAGAGGGTCCCAAGTAAATTATGTTTGAAAGTTAGTGGCCATTTATGGCAATCAAACCAATTAAATTTCGCCACATTTGGGTCACTAATCAGGTAGGTGGTGTCAGGATCACCATGCAATCAAAGTCCTACGATCAATGGCTTAAATATGAAAAAAGATGCCATCAGACAATCCTATCCACTACTCTTTTTAAAAGGTTATCTTACATTAATTTCAACATTCATGCTAGTGCCCACACAAATGGGCAGATCCTTACTCTTACTCCGGTGGTAGGCTCTTAGGGCCCGTTTGGCCGGTCGGATTGGAAGGGATTGGATGGTATTAGGAGGGATTGGAAGTTGAATCCTGGGAATGGCCGAGTGACCCAAACAGAGAGGGTGATCGGATCTCAATCCCATGGATCTCAAGAAAATCCACTAACAACACCATCATTACCTTTAAATCCCATCCAATCCACCTTAATCCGTTCAAATTTACCCGGGGCGTGTTTGGTTCGTGGGATTGAAAGGGATGGAAAGGTTTAATCCCCGGATTGGCTGAGCATGCCAAACGGTCTGGATATAACAATGCAAGGATATAGCAATCCCATGGATCCAAAGACAATTCATTGACAACACCATTATTATCTAGAAAATCACGCCATCCACCCTAATACCATTCAATCACTTCCAATCCACCCGGCCAAACGGGCCCTTAGGAGTTTCAACACCCGGTCAAGGGTTCAAGTACTTATACCTATGTGGTCAAATCTCATTGCAGCGTGAGTGTGAGGGGTGGGTGTGTGCGTGTGTTAAAAACAAAAATAAAACTAAAATTGACAAATAAAAAATAAAAATAAAAAACAACAAAAGAGCACCTAGCACATTTCAAGGATGTATCTATTATACTAAGGTACTTCATGATCCACCACATATTACATTTGCTTGTCTTGAGCGGATGCTATGTGGGGGCCACCATGTGACCCGATCCATCCATCCGTTTATCTAGATCATTTTAGACTTGAAACAAAAAATTAGGTGGTTCAATTGTTTGTGTGTTGTTTTCTACAGTGGCTTTACAGGTGTGTCAGAATTAGAAATACATTAGAATTACTTTCTAGCGGCTGGGTATGCAGGTGTGTCAGAATTAAAATTACGGCTCTAATTCAAATCAAACAACAATGATCTCGAGCGCTGTGGGAGAAAGACATGTAGTGTATGACCAACATCTTGAGAAATCGATCACTTATTCAACCACTTGCTCAATGCATAAATTAGATAAGACAATATTCAAAAAGAAAAAAATGAGCAGTCGATCGCAATGAACAACTAAAAAACACATTCTGATTGATGAATTAAGCCCAATGTGTGAGTGTATGCTCGAATTACAACTAATATTACACGTTACAGAATTACTACTGTAGTTTACCCTAGGTAATGTAAATTAGCATAATTGAAAAGTAAAAATTGTGTTGTTGCTCGATAAAGTAATATATTACATTAGGAAATATAATTTGACACTATAATTTGAAAGATAAATTTAGCTTGTGCCGAATTCTTTTTATATTTATAACTTTGTTATGTTCAGTCTAGATTATTCACGTGTTCTGACTGTTATCAAAACCACTATTCATTAACCGGCTTCTAATGCTTTCCACGTCCTATTTCCTTTGCTTTTTATTATGCCACTTGTCATGCGATCGACAGGCTCAGGTGCTCTATTCTTAGTCACTGCGGTGATACACGACACTGCCTGATACGTTCGTCTCTATAGATCACACTTACTCTCCTCTAATTGGTCGTTGCAGGTACGGTCTAAAAGTGGGAACGGATGGGATACACCCCAGTTGCTGGTGGTCCGTGCTATGTGGGCCCCACCATGATGTATGTGTTTCATCCATGCCATCCATCTTTTTTTACGGATCAGTTTATAGAATAATTCCAAAAATGAGATATATCCAAATCTCAAGTGGACCACATTACAGGAAACACTGTTGAACTAGGGTTGACCATTAAAAATATTTTGGAGGCCATAAAAGTTTTGGATCAAGCTGATATTTGTTTTTTCTCTTAATCTGAGCCTGTATAACCTAATCAACAGACTGGATGTCAAATAAACAGTACAGTGGGCCTTAGAAGAATTTTAATGGACGATATGCAATCATTGCTTTCATGTGGTGTGGTCCACCTGAGATTTATATCCCTCTCATTTTTGCGATCAATTTCATTTTTGAGATCAAGCAATAAAATGAACTGGAAAAATGGATGAACAGAATGGATGAAACACATACATCATGGTGGGGCCCACAGAGGATCGACCACCAGCCACAGAGCTGGTGTCAGGGGGAGCAGCCAATCTGTTTCCTAAAAGGGGTCGAACACCAATATTAAATTGGGCCACACAACAGTAAAAATTAGGGAAAGTAATGCCCACTGTTGGGGAAAAATGTGTTGCGCTCGGGAAAAGTCCCGAGATTCGTATAAGAGTAGGTCGGCTTCGCCGACACTGCCTGAAGAATCCGAGACAACACCGACAGGACAGAAGGTAGGCCGTTAGGCGTAAGCAAGGACGAGTAAAGTCGCTCTGTCAGAGTGATAACCTTGCCTGCACCACCCCACTGAAGGCCGGGTGTGTGAAAGTCATTCAACCGATAGAGTAAAGACCCCCTCAGGGAGTTAATTCTGTCGGGCACGGCTGAGAACCCGTCCTCCTACATCGGCCGAGACTCCCTCGGTGTCGGTCATGACCTGGCCGAGACTCCCCCGGAGTCGGTCGAGATCCAACCGAGATAGATAGTGGCGGAACGAGGACAGATGCTGATCTACGGAAATCCAGGGATATTGGTAGCAGATCCCGAGATTCTCGGGATCCTAAGCGATCCTATGAGAAGAATCCTCTGAAGATAAGGATTGGCAGACTGTATAAATCTCTAAGCTTGGAACAGTAAAAGGTACGCAAATACTAACTGAGAAAAGCTCTGGACTATTGACGAGATTACTAACTTAAGCATCGGAGGTTCCCCGGCTCTAGCCAGGGTTCCCTTGACATTGTTTCTGTGCAGGTGAAGGAGGGTCCGTCGCCAAGGGAAACCGTCTCATAAAAACACAGCAACAGTTTGGCGCCGTCTGTGGGAAACGGACAAAAAGCCGCTTTCTCCAACCATCCAAATGGCAAGAACAAGAAGGACGGATCCAGATGAAGCAAGGGAGGCCGCCGCTAGCGTCGCTCAGGGAGCTCCCCCGGCAGCACCACCTGCGACTACAAGCCAGCCCAACCAAGGGAACGCATACCTGGATCGTGAGGTTCAGGAAATGCGTTCCGAGATGGCTGCAATGAAACACATGCTAGAACAACTGTGCAACCAGCAGATGCAGCGCCAAGAGTCGACGCCAGCTCATCCACCAGCGTCTGTAGCGCAGCCACCCGCGCCACGGTCTCCTAGACGACCGAGTTAGCCCCGAGAACCAAGTCACCCGGCACCTGCTTGTTCGGCAACAGCCGTTCTGCCTCCCTCTGACCTGAGGCATAGAATAGATCAGAGGAGGCGCAGTCGGCTACATGCAGACGCTCAAGAAACGGCAGAGAGCACCGAACCCTAGAAGGCTGACATGCAAGACTTCAAAAACGAAGTCCGAGAGAAGATGGCAAAGGAAATGGCAGATATAAAGCACGGTCGGAACTCAGATCCGACCAAACACGAAGAAAAAGCCTCTCCATTTGTGGACGAGGTAATGCAGGCCCGGTTGCCGGAAAGGTTCCGCTTATCCCAGATTACTCCATTTTCCGGGAAGTCCGATCCGACAGAGCATCTTGAATGCTTCAGGACTTACATGGAATTGCACGACGCCTCGGATGCCGTTATGTGCCGAGCGTTTTCTCTGACTTTGACAGACGTTGCCCGACTTTGGTTTAAGCAACTGAAACCCAGGTCGATAAAGTCGTTCGCCGAACTCAGCGACGCCTTCCTCAGCAATTTCATTGGCGGGAAGAAGAAACTGAAGCCTCCCGCGCATCTGAACAACATAGTTCAGAGGGAAGGAGAATTACTCAAAGACTACATTAAACGCTTCAATTTCGAGTCTCTCCAAGTTCGAAAATATTCTGAGGAGACAGCACTCAACGCTCTCATGCAGGGAGTTAGAGACAAGCCTTTTTTGGCGTCACTGGATAAAAACCCGTCCGATACTTTGGGCGAGTTTATGGTTCGGTCAGACAAGTACGCCGATGTGGAGGAGACGCGACTCCTAAGAGAGAAAATCTAGAATACGAAACCATCGGCAAAAGAGTCGGCCAAAAAGGAAGCCGACTCGGTCGGAGGGAAAAAGCTAAAAGACGATCGGGGCCGAGACGACAGCGGGCCAGGGAAGCGACCCGAAAGGAAATTCTCTGCATACACTCCCCTGAACAAATCTCCTGAACAAGTGCTGATGGAGATTAAAACTGAGAGCTTCGTCAACTGGCCTCGGAAAATGCGAGGAAATCCTGGTCGTCGGAATAAGGATAAATATTGCCACTACCATCGCGATCACGGTCACAACACGAGTGACTGTTATCATTTGAAGGATGAGATTGAGCGGCTGATTAAGGAAGGCCGGCTAAGAGAACATAAGGCTGGGACCGACGTCGTCGCGGGACCGAGTGGAGAGCGGCCCCAGGAAGAAATTTGAACGATCGTCGGGGGTCATCGAGGAGGCGGGGACTCGAATAACGCCCGAAAAAACTACGCCAGAAGCCTCGACAGCCCCGAGTCCGAGGTTCTCCTGCTATCCCGGCCTCCCAAAGAGAAAAAACGAGAGAAGTATTGCATCTCGTTCACTGAAGAAGATGCTCGAGGCATTCATCATCTTCACGATGATGCGCTCGTAGTCACCCTCACCATCGTGAATAGAAAAGTGTTCCGGATACTGGTGGACACAGGATCATCAGCGGACGTCCTATTCGCCCAAGCGTTCGATAAAATGGGGGTAGGTCGGTCGGTACTAAGGCCTGTCCGAACCCCGTTCATCGGCTTCTCGGGCGGACAGGTACTCCCAGAAGGAATCGTCTCGCTGCCGCTCACCGCGGGAACCGCGCCCCATCAGAGGACCAGGATGGTCGACTTCCTGGTCGTGGAACAACCTTCAGTGTACAACGCCATCCTCGGCCGACCGTCTCTCAGTCTCCTTCAGGCCATAGTGTCTACCTACCACCTCTCCATGAAATTCCCGACTGAGTCGGGACTAGGGGTAGTGAAAGGAGACCAGCAAGAGTCTAGGAAGTGCTACGCCACCACAGTAAAAGCCCCGCAGAAATTTCAATGATCGAATCATTGGACCCCCGTATCGGGTTGCACGAGCGGGGAGAACCGATGGAAGAACTCATCTCGGTGCCGTTAACCGAGACGGACGTTTCAAAAGTAGTCCGAATCGGCTCATCTTTGAGCCTGCCTCTTAGAGAACGAATAATCACTTTGCTTCGGAGGTATGCCGATGTCTTCGCCTGGAGTCATGAAGACATGCCTGGGATCGATTCCTCAGTCATGACGCACCGACTCAACATCGACCCAACCTACAGGCCCATCCGACAGAAACGTCGACCTCTCGGCCCGGATAGGTACGCTATCATAGGAGAGGAGGTCGGCAAGCTTCTTAAAGCCAAGTTTATCGAAGAGGTATACTATCCGGAATGGGTAGCTAATGTCGTACTAGTGAAGAAAGCCAATGGGAAGTGGCGAGTCTGTATAGACTATACGGACCTAAACAAAGCCTGCCCCAAGGATAGCTTCCCTCTTCCTCGTATCGATCAGTTAGTTGATAGTACAGCGGGTCATGAACTGCTAAGCTTTATGGACGCCTATTCAGGCTATAATCAAATTGTAATGCATGAAAATGATAAATCAAAAACCGCCTTTGTCACCGACAAAGGCCTTTATTGTTACCGAGTGATGCCGTTTGAGTTAAAGAATGCCGGAGCGACGTATCAGCGGTTGGTGAATAAAATATTCTCCCGGCAAATTGGCCGAACGATGGAAGTTTATATTGATGATATGCTCGTCAAAAGTAAACAGGCGTCCGACCATGAGAAGGACTTGGAAGAAATATTTTTAATTCTGCGTAAGTATAAGATGAAGCTGAACCCTAGCAAGTGCGCGTTTGGCGTGAGCTCGGGAAAGTTCCTCGATTTCCTCGTTAGTCAGCGAGGAATCGAAGCAAATCCTGAGAAGATCAAAGCCTTACTCGAAATGGAGTCTCCCAAAACTATCAAAGATGTTCAACGGTTAGCAGGAAGAGTGGCCGTGCTCAATCGCTTCCTTTCCCGAGCCACAGACAAGTGTCTCCCGTTCTTCAAGCAATTGAAGGGACGACAGACTATGATGTGGACGGAGGAATGTGAGAGAGCGTTTCGAGAACTGAAGGTTTACCTCGGATCTCCACCGCTGTTATCTAAGCCCGATCCTGGTGAAGTGTTATTGTTGTATTTGGCCGTGTCTGAAGCCGCGGTAAGCTCAGCGTTAATACGCGAGAGTCAAGGGAAGCAGCTGTCAGTCTACTACGTTAGCAAAGCCTTGCTGCCCACCGAGACAAGGTATCCTCAGCTTGAGAAAGTAGCCTTCACCCTAGTAGTTTCATCACGACGCCTTCGGCCATATTTTCAGGCCCACACCATCGCCGTTGTGACCGACCTGTCACTCCGCCAGATTCTTCAAAAGCCGGAAGCCTCTGGCCGACTTACAAAATGGGCAGTCGAATTAAGTGAATTTGACATACATTACCGGCCCAGGGCTACTTTAAAAGGACAGGCCGTCGCCGATTTCCTTGTCGAAGTGGTTCCTAATCCCGATAATCTGCCCGAACCAGAGGGAATTAATGTACCCGAGGGTTCCTCCTCTATCGAGCCGACACCCTGGAAGCTATTTGTCGACGGATCATCCAACTCGAAGGCAAGCGGGGCAGGGGTAGTATTAGAAATTCCCGACCAAACTTGTATGCAATATGCCTTGCGACTCGGCTTTCAAGCGTCCAACAATACAGCAGAATACGAAGCTTTATTACTAGGCCTCAGACTCGCCGCGAGTCTGGGCGTAACCCATTTGAACGTTTTCAGCGACTCACAACTGGTTGTTAACCAAGTTTCTGGCGTCTATCAGACTCGGAAAGAACAGTTAAAGGCGTACATGGAGAAGGCTAAAGAATTGATCAGCGGATTCCAGAAGTGTGAAATAATTCGAATACCCAGAACCGACAACGCCAAAGCTGACCTACTAGCAAAGCTTGCCTCAGCAGATGAGAAATACATACCTCGGTCAGTTCCAATTGAACATATCCCTGAACCAAGCGTAAACGAGCCGACGGTCTCTGTCCTGTTTCCAATCGATCCAGCGGCCGCTTGGTTCGACCCACTCGTCCGCTACCTTAGCAATGGTGAACTGCCAGAAGATCGCGCCGAGGCACGGCGATTAAAAACTCGAGCCTCGCGCTACACTATCTTGAATGAGATTCTGTACAAAAAAAGCTTTCATACTCCTCTACTAAGGTGCGTCGACTCCCAAGAAGCCGACTATATCTTACGAGAGATACACGAAGGAATATGTGGAAACCATTCGGGAGGACGCTCGCTCGCCAACAAAGTGTTGCGGCAGGGATATTACTGGCCGACTATACAGCATGACTCCAAACGATTCGTCCAAAGGTGCGACAAGTGTCAGCGGTTCGCAGTGATCCCGAGACAACCCCTCGAGGAGCTGACTCCAATGTCGGGACCATGGCCTTTCGCGCAGTGGGGAATAGACATAATCGGGCCCTTTCCATTGGGGAAGGGCCAGACTAAATTTACCGTGGTAGCGGTGGACTACTTCACGAAGTGGGCCGAAGCAGAACCGTTGGCGAAAATTACCGAGCAAAGGGTCACGAGTTTCGTATGCAAAAATATCATATGTCGGTTCGGAATACCCCGGACGATAGTGACAGACAATGGCAGGCAGTTCGATAACAAACAATTCCGCGAGATGTGCGGTAACCTCGGGATTCGTAATGTATACGCCTCGCCTCATCACCCTCAGACGAACGGACAGGTCGAGGCGATCAACAAAATCATAAAGCAGCATCTCCGGACAAAACTTGACGAGGCAAAGGGAGCATGGGCCGAAGAACTTCCGAATATACTGTGGGCTTATCGGACCACGGCACGGATCGCGACGGGAGAAACCCCCTTCTCTCTATGTTATGGTGCGGAAGCGGTCGCACCGGTCGAGATCGGTATCGGTTCAGCCCGAGTCAACCTGTATGATGAATGAGAGAACGGTGAACTCCTCTCATTCGCACTTGATTCGTTAGAAGAAAGAAGAGAAAGTGCTCGACTGAAGGTGATGCCTCGACAAAGACAGGTGTGTCGGTTTTACAATCGTCGAGTCAAAGTACGACGATTCCGAACCGGGGACATGGTCCTCCGAAGGACCTTCCCAAATACTAAGGAAATTGGGTCGGGTACATAGGGGCCGAACTGGGAAGGCCCCTATGTCGTCTCAGGCACCATCCGACCTGGAACCTACCGGCTGGAAGACCTGAACGGGCAGCTGTTGCCTCATCCTTGGAACGCCGAGAATCTTAAAGTTTATTACCCGTAAGATACAATCATTCATACTGTAATTGAAGTCGACTCAATAAAAGTTCTATTTCATGTAAGTACCCAATATCGGGCCAGTTACAGAAAGTCAGTTACAAAAAATTTTTATTACAAAAAGAAAAATACAATCCTAGAAGGCGCCCGAGGGACCGGCCTCTTCGGCAACAACAACGGCAGCATCTCCTTCAGCGGTGTCGCCCTCGGCAGCCTCGGCGGACGGACTGTCGACTTCGAAAGCGGAGAGATCGAGTTCAGGGAAGGCCGCCCTCATCTCCAGAATGCAGGCCTTGTAGCCACCTTGGTAAAGGTAGTCCCTCTCTTCCTCAAATTCGGTAGATTCGAGGAAGGCCTCTACCGCTCGGTCTCGCTCCTCCTTGGCTCGACGCGTCTCTCCCTGGGCTTCCTGAACAAGCTCGGCAGCCTCGGCCTTCGCGTGAGCAAGGGCGCCCTCGCACTCGCCGTGGACCTGGAGAAGCCGCCGCTCCCTCTCCTCGGCCTCTTGAAGGAGCAAAGTAAGGCGAGCATTGTCGGCCTTCGTGCCTTCTAGAGCTGCACGGGCGTCAGCGGCCATCTTTCGGGCGATAGAAAGATCACCGGTCATGATGTCGATTCGGCCCTCGGCGATCTCCCTACGGCCCTCAGCCTCGGCCGAGATCTTCTTCGCAGTCTCTGCCTCGGACGCGAGTTTCTGGGAGACGACCAGCTCCGAGCTTGCCTTAACGAGGCAAGGAGCCAGCTGCAATATAGAGACGGTGAGTCGTGTTGGAAAACCTAGACAGAAAGCGACAGAAGAATGAAGAAAATTCTACCTCAAAAAGCAGCCTCGCTGCATGCCCGAGGGTCTGGGCCGTCGGAGAATTGTAGTAGTTGGCGAAGTCTCTCTTGCTCCCGTGGGTGAGCTCCCAAGGAACCATACCCGCAATAATCTTCGAGAAGGGGGACTCCGCCTGAGTCATCTCCCTTCTCGGGGACTTTTCACGCAGGGCCTCCCTTGGCCCGGAGACCTCCACAGCGGCGGGCCCCGACTCAGGTGTCGCCTGAGTCATTGGATGGATTGGCCCCGCTTTCTCGGCCCTCTCATCAGGGTCGGACAGGACGACCACCTGGGGAACGGCGGGCGCGGCAGTAGGTGGAGCGACCGTTTCCTTCCCCTTGCCCGCGATCTTCTGCTGCTTCGAAGGTCGGGACCCAGACAGCAGAGTCGATCTTGGGGGGGCCTTCACTTTGGAAACAGGCTTCAAGGCGGGTCGGGGTTCGGCCATACTCTCTGGTGCAGGTCTCAAAATTAGACGAGCTTTAGGGAGGTCTGCAAGGACGAGTGATAAGGTTAAGAGAGCAAACTAAAAACTAAGGAGACAGATATAAGGAAGAGCGAAATACCTGAAACGAACGAGTCAAGGCCGGCGAGGTGAAGACGCTCAGGTTGCAGGAGCAACTTCCAAGATCGCTCCGCCGCGCTCAGCTTCCTCAACTCTCTTATTCGAGTCAAAGCCCCGGACTCGAGCTTCCCTCTACTCTTCGAGATATCTGCGAGACATGGTAGAGTCAAGATCAGTGGAAGAGAATATATAAACGGAAAATAAGAAAAGGGAAGATCAGTGAGCCGAGGCGCCGAGTCACCTGCTCTACGGAATGTGCGGGATACTTGCGGCTCGTACGGCCACGAGTCAGCCGACTCCCACCGACCGCACGCCCAAAACCACCTCTCCTTCCAGAACTTGTTCGAAGTTGGTGGGTCGGTGATTAGAGATCCCCCCTTGCCTCTCCACGCGCTTAGAAAGTAGAGGCCAGGGAAGTTGGGGTTTGGTCGAACTTGATACAGGTAGAGGAACTCGTCGACCGTAAGAGAAGGTTGCTCTAGCTCGGACCAAAGCACGGCACACCCGAACAAGTTCCTCCACGCGTTTGGGACGATTTGGCTGGGGGCTATTTTGACTCGAGAAAGGAAGTCACGGGCGATGGGCTGGAGTGGCAGGCGCAAGTCGCACTGCATCGAGACTTGAAAAATTGCTACCATCCCTGCGGGGGGATGGTCGGGCAAATCACCCGGACGAGGGAGATGAAGGATGACCGAATCAGGTACATGGTAACCAGCCCTGATTCGGTTTAAATCGGATTCGGTGAGAATAGAAGCTACGAGACCGCTGGGCTCGTCTCCTTCCCCTTTCGAAGACGACCCAGAAGCCTCCGCATTTCGGGTCACAGGGTATGGAACGGCCATTCCTTCGCTCATGACTAAATCGTCCTCTCCCTCTCCCTCTCCCTCCTCATCCTCCATCTGATCCGCCCATGGGTTAGGTCTCCCTGAACGAGTCACCAGAGATGTCCCACCGCTGGATGGACCTGTCTGGGTGGGATGCTCAGCCGAAGGGCTGCCGGATTCTCTGACCAGCCGGAATGCGGCGTCAGCTCCGACGGCGAACTCCGTCAACAGGGATGGTGGGTCTGTGACGTCCCAGAGGTGTTGGGACACGCCCTCATCTACTGACATTTCTTCCCGAGGGCTTTGAGAGCCGTGTGCGGCCATTAAAGCTAATTAAAGGAGAAGGAAAAGACTCACCAAAGAAATCGACGGTGATTGCAAGGAAAGGTTGACAGAGGAAGAAGCGACAACGGAGGAGAGGAAGAAGAGAGCGAAGAGCGAAAATGCGCTCGGAATCGGACACGGACGGGAGGAAGGAGGGCGAAAACAAAGTTCGAACCGTCCTCCCGCCCGGGCTTTTTATAGCCTTGCCACGTACACGGGTCATTATGGCGGAAGTGAAGCGACGTTCGCCTCGTCTCCCCCGTCCGACGCGTGGCAACTGTTGATTGACTGCGCCGAAATCGTGGCCACGCGTCCGCCACTTATACGCGGACGGAGAGAGTTGACGGTTGGCCGCACGTGCGACCTTGGAAGGCACAACGATGCACGCTAAGAACGACTTAAAGAACATTAAATGCCTCATCATTGTCTCGAATGCTAATGCCAACCGACCGATAAAATCGTGCTCCTTGTTGCCATAGACGACACCAGGAGCAGGGGGGGCTCACTGTTGGGGAAAAATGTGTCGCGCTCGGGAAAAGTCCCGAGATTCGTATAAGAGTGGGTCGGCTTCGCCGACACTGCCTGAAGAATCCGAGACAACACCGACAGGACAGAAGGTAGGCCGTTAGGCGTAAGCAAGGACGAGTAAAGTCGCTCTGTCAGAGTGATAACCTTGCCTGCACCACCCCACTGAAGGCCAGGTGTGTGAAAGTCATTCAACCGATAGAGTAAAGACCCCCTCAGGGAGTTAATTCTGTCGGGCACGGCTGAGAACCCGTCCTCCTACATCGGCCGAGACTCCCTCGGTGTCGGTCATGACCTGGCCGAGACTCCCCCGGAGTCGGTCGAGATCCAACCGAGATAAATAGTGGCGGAACGAGGACAGATGCTGATCTACGGAAATCCAGGGATATTGGTAGCAGATCCCGAGATTCTCGGGATCCTAAGCGATCCTATGAGAAGAATCCTCTGAAGATAAGGATTGACAGACTGTATAAATCTCTAAGCTTGGAACAGTAAAAGGTACGCAAATACTAACTGAGAAAAGCTCTGGACTATTGACGAGATTACTAACTTAAGCATCGGAGGTTCTCCGGCTCTAGTCAGGGTTCCCTTGACATTGTTTCTGTGCAGGTGAAGGAGGGTCCGTCGCCAAGGGAAACCGTCCCATAAAAACACAGCAACACCCACCGTTGAAAAATTCATGGGCTCCACCTTGATGATCATATACTATCTAAATGAAGTATAAGGTCATTCCAACTGAGATAAAAGTGAAAACAATAAAAACTTAGCCCAATATAAAAATTGTGAGGATATGCAAATGTTTCAACCGTAGTCATTAAATCTCACTGTTGTCTCTCGTGTGGTACACTGAGTCTTGTATGCGCATATTTTTTAGTCACATATCTTGAAATAATTTCACAAAACGGATGGGAGTAGTGGATTTCTAAGAAACATGACGGTAGTGTCATCTGCATGCCAGCGCAGGAACTTCTTTCCAAACGCAGGCAGGATATCCGCGTCCGTCTTCGTGGGGCTCCGGCACGGACGTGGATTTCTTGCAAGAAAGCCTTTCGCAGTTAAGTTCCCCAAGTGTTTTGAGTGAGCCCACTGTAATGTTTTTGAGAAATCTAACTCGCTCATCCATTTTTTAAGCTAATTTTAATACATGAGAACCAAAATAAAGTGTGTCCAAAATATAATTGGCCCACACAAGAGGAAACAGTGGGAATTTAGTGAACACGGTTGAAATATTTATATGACTACAAAAGTTTTGTATGGGCCAAAATTTTTGGTGTTTTCACTTCTTGAAGTGAAAATGACCTTATAAACGGTTTGGATGTCATATAAACATTAAGGTGAAGCCTTAAGAAGGTTTCAAGGGTAGGAATTTCCTTTCCTACTGTTTCATCTTGTATGGCGCAGTTGAGTTTTTTGTGCTAATAATTTTTAGTTGCATGCCTTAAAATCATCTCTGATTATGAATGGACGGGTTGAATTTTTAATATACATGAAGGTGGACCCCACCTTGCATACCACCGCAGGAACTTCCTGCCAAAGCCTTTCGCAGTCCGGCGCATGGTTTTGAACGAATTAACGAAAAGAGAAATGATTCAGTGGAATTATCTCTACCAAAACCTGATACAACCTACCTTTCACTACCCATGTTGTAGAGTAAAGAAGCCAATGGGACCGTCCATCTATGGTCCACATTCTGTGGCTGTCCTAAGCTTAAAATACTGCATCAATTGAACAATCCCGGCCATCTATTCGGAATCTTTCAAGTGAACCGTAGAGACCAAAATGGGCGATTTTTGGTATCCAAGAGGGCCAGGATCTTATAGATAGACCAACTAGATGGAGGGTCCAGATCCACTGTGTTGCATCCGAGTTACGTGGAGACAACTCCGTCGAATTCCCATTGTTTTACGTTGATTTAATTAAATCAAGTGGAAGGTTTCCATCAGGGCCATGCTCTTGCTCGGGTGGTAGACTCTCAGGAGTTTCAACTCCCGGTCGAGTGTTCGAGCACCCATAGGTGAGCGTGTGGGTTGTGCGTGCGTGTGTTAAAAATAAATAAATAAATAAAAGCGATAGGTTTCCATCAATCACCAAAATAGCCGATTTAGTATTTTAGTAACTCACACCATTTTTCGGTGTATCGATTTTTCAGGGAGCAGATTAGGTGCGACCCCGGCCACACCACATACGGTGCGGCCCTTACTGTGGAGCCCACATTGATCTATCTATTCTAAATCCAAACCGTTCATCCATTTTTTTCGGACCAATTTAGGCATGATTTCAAAATTTAAGTAATTAAAATCTCATATGTACCATGTTATAGAAAACAGTGGTTATTGAACGTCCCACCGTTAAAAACTTCCTAAGGAGCATCGTAATGTTTATTTTCCATCCAACCTGTTGATAGGGTCAAACAAACTATGATCAAGGAACAAAAACAAATATCAGCTTAATTGAAAGCTTTCGTGGCCCAAAAAGTTTTTAATCGTGAATCACCATTGCTTCCTAAGGTACGGTTTACCTTAGATGTTAATCTACTTCATTTTTATTCTCATGACGTAAAATGATCTGGAAAAATAGATGGACGGCATGGATATAAAATACATAAACTAGTGTGGGATCCACGGTAATGACCGTACCATCTTGGATGTGGCCGGGCCCGCAGATAATCGGCTTCCGTTTTTTCAATGCAAGATAAGCCCACGCTCCCGTTTATTGGTCCACGTGTACAAGACTCCATTGGCCAAAATAACCCCAACCGCCCATGCTCGTGTTAGGTGTGGACCAATCAGAGCCGTCTGCTGTTCGCCTTAGCTTACGCCCGCATGCAATAGTGCTTTGCGAGATTGCGATAATTAAACGGTGGGAGCTATTGATGCTCTGCCAGAGTGTGATAGTTGATACGCGGGGGTTCATAAATTGCATATTTGGCACTCAACGACACAAATTAAACTGTCCACGAAATGGGCCCCACAATAGATAGATCAGAATCCCAATTAAGATCAGTTGAACGGTTCTAACTTCTAACTTATGATTCTTGGACTTGTTTGCTGAATGTGGAAAATTAACCATCTTTCACGTCATCCGTTCACGTGTGTCCACCAATTGACGAAATGGGTATGACATTTATTATGATTCATCTATACTGGGATCTACTATTTGGACGGTTCGATTTTAGCTACTTGTACGGAAAGTGCACGACTTTTTTGTGCCCGTGTATCAACCATCACATCTGCGAGAGTATAGAAGTTTTTCCACCGAGCTGCAACAAAAGATCAAACGGATAGAAGCGGCATCTACAAAGGGAACTGATCAATATAAAGGCCACCTACCACAGCTTCCCGTACCGTACCATATATTCCCTACCATGGCACTTGTGTAGGAAATCAATACCATGGAAAATGGTAAGCTCCAAAATGAGATTATCTGAAAAAAAAATCAGACCGTTCCATTCATCAGGTGGCCATAAAATCGGATTAAAATGGCAACCGATGATCTGATCCAACATATAAGAATGGACCATATTTTGATCATATCAGCCTGATTTTCTACAAATATCATCTTCGTGAAGGATACTACTGATTTCATAGTCCTGATTTCCTACACATGCAACAAGTTTTTTTAGAAAGAATGTGCGGTGCTACAAATTGATGTACGATTGCTTGTACATTATCAGTTCTCGTTCACAAATTACAGGTTTATGGACATATTAGCCGTACTTCTGCAATAACTCCCGGAGAAATCTTCGTATACATGATGCAACGTTGAATTTAAACTTGCGTATCTAACACTTCCTTTCCCGCCAATTTGCCACTCGTGCAGAGAATTCCAGCCGTCCAATCGAGCAGCCATTAGCCCGTCTACGCCGTCGAAATTATTAGATATTGATTGTCCAAGCTCATCGTGCTGTGTTGACCACCTAATGAGTGGATTGGTCGATTTTCCGTTCCGAGCCATCTTCATGGTGTGGCCCACCTTTTCTACGGTTCAAATGTACCCCACCAGGACCCATACAGCAATGTTGTATCTGAACATTGCTATGATAATTGCCTTCTTTTCATCACCACCCTAAACATTGATGGCCATTTCGTGCGGACATAAGCAAGATTTACGCGGCCTCTCCATCGATGCACGGTATGGATGAGTTTTTAATTCTGACATGTGATCCGTACGGTTTAAGCAATCCGAACCGTTGATCCACTGCATCTCACCCTGAATTATCTGTGCCTTAAGAGTCTCATTGACAAAATAATCTTAGCCTTTGATTTCTATCCTATGTATGGATAGACAATGGACGGTTCACAAGAGACATACAGCAATGGTCGACCTTAAACTGGAAAAATAAAAAATGAAAATTCTAAATGAGTGGCTTGGATCTAGCGGTATGAGATATTTTTGGGGGCATGCTCCGGCAATGGTGGGACCCGAGACATGGTGATCCACGCCGTCCATGTAGTGGCGGATACTGCGGGCGCGAACCGGAATCCGGAAGTAGGTTGGGTGGTGACCCCAACATCGCCCAGCGAGGTCAGCTAGGTGGTGTTGGGCACTGTGGGCCCCACTATGATGTATGTGATTTATCCACGCCGTCCATCCCTTTTGCCAGCTCATTTGATGGCTTAGCTAAAAGATGAAGTTGTTCAAAGGCTCCAGTAGACCACATATCACCGGGAACAGAGGTGATAGAACGCCCACCATTATTTTTTGTTTACCGTACATCCATGTCCTTATGACCTTATCAATAGATTTGGATGGCAAACAAACATTACGGTGGGCCGTACGAAGGTTTCAATGGTAGTTGTCGTTATCCCATTGTTTCCTATGGAGTGGTCCACTTGAGATTCTGATCTACTTCATTTTCAGGCACTTACCCTAAAATAAGATGAAAAAAATGATGGACGGTGTGGATATAAAACAGATAAAAAAACGTTTAGCAGCACAGAGCCCAACACTACCTAGTTCGGTGGTGCATGGGTCACCACCGAATCCGCTCAGAAACCGGGGATCTCTGACCCGTCATCGCCCAATCCGATTTTACTTGATACTGGGGCATGCGTAATCTAAGGTGGGACCCACCAACCATAAGTTCCATATCCTCGACCTCGGTCCACATGCATCTTGTGACGAGTGCTCTTAAAACCGGCAAAATCCTATCCATGTGCATGGCACGTGCCGACGACTATTCTATAATTACAATGTAAAATCATCCGACGCTTTCCTACCCTTTCAAGTTACAGTGATCCTACCTACATCAGGATGCTTAGACTGTCCAATAGATTGATCCGTACCGTCTATTAAGTTCATCATACATCTCATGGGACATAATGAAAAAATCCCAACGATCAGATAATCTAATCAATTAATAAATTTCCTTTAATTTTTACAGCCATCCATTCTCCAAACCATGGAAGAGATGGTTATGATTCATTGAAGTTTAGAAATCCAAGTGCTCCAAACAATCGAACAGTTCAAATTGCAAACTACCCTTCTTTTCCACAAAAAGACCATAACCGCCCACTTCACACCAGCAATAGATCAGATCGATAGAACCGTCTGATCAGTGTTATTTTTTCATGATAGCTCATGAAACATCCATTGGATCCGGTGAACAATCCAGATCGGTCGATTGGACTGCTCACAAGCTTCTATAGAACTAGGAGCACCGTACTTGCAGTACCCGAGGACCACTGTATCATTTACTCATTTATATATTGCTCATCCAATCCGAAAAAGTTCAATTATAAGATTGCAGGAAATTTCCCAATCCATAGGCTTGTGATTTCAAACCTGTCATTATTCTAAGCGACCCAGTGCGTATTGTGCACTCATTTAATTAATCATAGTGGGGCCCACCAACATTTATGCGTTCGGATCTGGCCTCTGTTTTTACCTCAGAAGATATATATATGGAGCCGTGGAGTTGCTACCTGCGCACCATGTGCAAGTTTGATCCTCCCGTTGATTGCTTCATGCAGCAACTCATCAATCCAACCGCTGATTAATGTACGGACGAAAATCCCCAAAAGGGGAACCAAGCCCCGAGAGCGGATTAGGTGTGGCCCCGGCCAATACGGTGCGGTCTTTATAGTGGACCCCACCTTGACGTATGTAGTGTATATGTACCTGTTTATTATTAGGGCTGTACAAGAACCGAGTTAGCTGGGTTAACTCGCTTGACTCGGCTTGAAAAAACTCAATTCGACTCGTTTTGAAACTGAGTTTGACACGAGTTGAGCTGATTTATTGACCTCTAGAAAACTTCGAACGAGCTTGCCCAAGCTCAACTCGACTCGTATCAAACTCAGTTCAAACTAGTTTGGTGCCTCGATTTCTTTGATATTGATGTTGCTCACTATCATGTTTGATGGAATGATTCAATGAAGTGTTGGCTAGTGGCTAGGAAGGTATGTATATGATACAAATATCATTTTTTATTATTATTTGATGTTGCCTATAAGGTGTTCGATGAAATACTTGTAAATAGTTACTGTTGTTTTACAAGTAGTAAGAAATTGAAAGTTCATTTCATGTGTTTGCGAAAATAGTGTATAGGCTCGATCTTGGCTCGAATTAACCCGAGCCAGGCCGAGTTCGATCCAGGGTTACCTAGTGGTTGAGTTAAGTCAAGCTATATGTAATGCTCTGGAAATCCGGGGTCGTGCATACACTCGATTCTCGAATTCTCGAGTGTCGCTTATCATCAATTTTATGGTTTTATGATTAATCAAGTTTAATTGCACAACTTGAAATTACTTGGAGCATGAAACGCAACCACAACTAGTCTGCTGGAATGAAAGATATATATATATATATACACACACACACACACACACACACACGTTCAAAAGAATATAAATGGGTTGCCCAAGGTGTTGCCTGACAAAAATCACAAGAATATCATGTCCAAAAGAATGGGGCTGAATTTGCTACTAAGCGATCCAACGTCCTATCTACTGAGTCGACGGAGATTCGCTCATCATTTGGAAGTAGGAGAACTCGTCATCCTCCTTAAGACTTGTTCACTCCCCAAGTGCAGGGTTGTGATGTAGTAATAACTCGGTAAGACCAAGGTCGAATCCCAATGGACTGAAACTTGTACGTACTCTAAAACTAAATAGAATTAGAATTAGATTAAGATGAATTCTAAATCAAATCAATTTAAGGATTAATGATGAAAGTATTAATGTAAAATTTATAGAAATCAGAGGAAATGAGATTAGGGATTCAAAGGATCCACTTGTAAAGATCAGGGAGATCTTATGCTTGCATTAAAAATCATGAAAATTACTGAACTGCAGTTGATATAGTTTCAAAGAGATGAAAGGTATATGAATTAGAATGGATTCCATCACCAAACCATGCCCAAGAGACTATAGCAAACAACAGAATTAAACTAATTACCAACTAATCATATGTATGAAGGTTAGGAAGGGTACCGTCATTCGACCATGCCCAGGAGACTATGGTGAACAACAGGGCTTCCTGACGTCATAAACACAAAAGGAAAAATAAATATTTAAAGCCATTGCAAACCCACTGTAATTTCAGTCACAATAGACCATTAAAGACTAAAAATATTTCCATACTAATCAAGCTAAAATCAACTTTAATTCATATATTAAAATTAAATTAAAAGCATAGAATCACCCATCTCACTACAAGCTTCACCTCTTAGCCCTATCTAAGAGGTTTAGCCACTCATGAGTGGGCTAGATGTCTCATAAAAATAAAACAAATAAAAGAAAACCTTAAAAGAAAAGAACTCTCCCTGTCTCTCTCTCTCTTCTCCATGTTGAACCAGTCTCTCGCCAAAGCCGACCAAGCTTTCTCCCCTTACTGTCCAAACCGAGATGATGCTCCACGGCTGCCCTCTCTCCCCTTTTATAACAACAACCAGTCGGTGGAACCGACTCTCTTTACGCTTGGAAGTTGCCAAAAACGGTCTGCGCATACTCTATTTACGCAGCTTTCACTACGCAGCAGAACCGTGAGATGGGTCATGTTTGAGTGAGATTTGAAGTGGCTGACCGTCTAAAAATTTGGTTTTGGCTCCATGGTTGGAATCATGCCTGGCCTGGGCTCCACTTAGACGATTCGGATCGCTGATCCGATCATGTGCAAAATCACACAGTGGGCCACAAGAGTCGGTTTCACGGATGCAGAGCTACGAACGGCTCTTGCACGATGATGACGGTGGGCCCATTTCTTGGTGGCACTCACAAGATCGACTCCATTCATTGGATTGTGCACTAAAAACCATTCGGGAAGGGACAGTTTTGAATTCAAAACGTGGTGGATCATAAGATTTTTCTTCCACCGTCTATCTTGTATTTAATGGTTAGGATCTTACAATACATTGCATAGGATCAAACTGACATCTAGGCGACAACAAGAGGATTGGAAGGATTCCATCGGACGGTCCAAATTGACCTTCCGGACCATGATGATGGCCCACAGAGATCATGAGCAGTGCTCTGTTCAGGCGTTCGCAAAACAGCGTTTTCTACTTGCGCTGATGAATGGTGGGTCCCATGATCGATATTTTCTAAGAAATCTAATCCGTCCATTGGATGATGCACGAAAAACCATTCAGATATGTATGGTTTTAGATTGGGTTCGGTGTGGCCCATTTGATTTATCTTGCGGTAAAGATTCGGCCATCCATTCTGTGTTTTACAACATTCCATGTGCGTACACGTGCTTGGAGCCAAAAGGCGAGCTTGACGAAGGTATTGGCCACTCCATGGAGCAACTAGACTGTTCGGATCCTCGAAATTGATGATGATAGTGGTCCACTGGAATCATCCCTGCGAACTGCCGAAAATGAAAATTTCCTTTTTTAAAGGAAGGCTCGGTCAGCCCTCTATTTGACCGGATTCTCCGTCCGATGCATCTCTTGTAAACATGTACCCTATATACATGCAATATACATGTGGGGTCCTCTGTAATGCACATGAAAAATCTGTTCTGTCCATCTCTTTTCTCAGATTATTTTAACAGTTAGGACTAAAATTGAAACATATCCAGATTATAGGTGGGCTCAGAATCAACGGCTTATGGGCTGATATGTCAGTTGGGCAACTTCCACAGGGATCTAAGGGCTGAAATTCGACGTGTACAATTAATTTATGGCCCTCAGATCATGTATGAAGTTTTGTGCCGAACGGATGGTGGGAACCCTATGATCTTGCATTCTTGCTGACTTTTAGGCCACGTGAGCTTCAATTTCTCGATTTTCACGGATCCCTGACATGTAATTCTGTCGATCTTGGTCCCCTGGAGTCCGTCCCTTACCTTGGTGTATTCAGACCATTAGATCCATGCTTTAAGCACCCTTTTTCAGTTTATGCCCGTAAATACACTCTGCATCACAAACACGATTAAAGTGGCCCATCAAACAGTATCATGCTCGTAAATCTAAGAAATAAATAGGGTCTGATATGCAATATTTGACCCTCAAAAAGGCTCGCGTCACCAGGCTCCTCATACTCGGCATCATCTGCATCTACGGACGGGTCTGGTTGGTGTTTTAAAACACCGTCCCGGAGTGGGAGTGAGTGATCAACTCAATGGGTACTATTATTCTAGAGTTGTAACAAGCATCAGTTATATTAAAAATTTAAAGAAAAATAATCATTCATAAACACCTAACTAATCTTATTAATGCGGATGCATGACGGGTGATATAATACATGCCCTTGCCACAACACTCCCTCGAACGATTTCATCTAACGATCGTGTATGACCACACTCCCTCAGAGCAACCTTGACTGTCGAGTCGCCACCCTAGCTAGTGCGAAGTAATGCGAAAGTGTTAGTCAAGTTCTTAGTTAAGTCCTTTCATCTAGCAAGTTGGGAAATCTGATATACTCCACGTATCAATGCCCTGAGCTGGTTGTGAGGCAAAGGCCCCCCAACGTGTGAGGCGAAGACCCCAGGGTCCTTGATCTCGTTGGGTTTTCCATCCCCGACTCCAAGTACATGAGGAGTGCCGAGAGAAAGGGATCGCTCGCAGATATTACTGGGAGGCGTAACACCCCAACGTAAGCCGACAGCTCGGATACAGTGTCCCATTCCACCATGCCCTTCTCACGAGGCGGTAGACCAGTTCTAATTTGGTTATCGATGGGCTATAACAGTTGTAGGGTATTTCAGGTTCCATACATGTGTAAACAAACAAGGTTGGTCAGCTCGTAGACTAGACCGCACGAGTCCAGGAAAGTATGTGGCGGAATGGCATCGGGTGCAGGCGATCCATGTAGTCTAACTACTGTCGTCCACACACACTCTCCCAAATTCATGAGTTTAGCCTCAAGGTGGTCCTACCAACGGAACCACTTTCGCTCTTCTCAAGTTCCTGACCAACCCAAGGGTATGATGATGATCCATATCCTGCCAACTATCCAGGTTATCAACTATTATAACAATATCATGTTTTCATGCATCTCAATCATACGAATTAGATACTTCTAACAAACAGGCTATCATTATCATGAAACAATGTGCATGTGAGTTATGTGGGCTGGTGAGAAAGTTACGCACTTCCCTCATCTTAAGAAATCATGTGCACAAGAGTAATAAATCATACATATTAAGAAACAACACTATATGGGAAAATCAAACAAAGCATGAGAATGTAATCATCCATACACAAAACCATGTGAGAGGCAAGACAACATCATATGCGAACCAAACATACAATTTCATACCATTCCAACAAACATATGATTCCTAGATTTCTCAAGATTCTCTAAATATAGCATCCAAGCAATCAAAATCATTAAACTCATATTAAAATTGGTACTAGGCCACTTAAGAACAATAGTCCACACCTATGGATCGTTGAAGACTTCAAAAACGATTTAGGAATGAGGGCTTTGGGGTCAGACGATCGAAATCCCTAAAGCAAGTACTTGCATATTAAAAATCTATAGCAATCCCTTCTCAACACATGGGTTTCAAGAAAAAAGGATGATGAATCTTAGCTAGATGACCAACAGACGAATGGGCGGTCGTGGCAGAGGGTTTCTCCTTGGAGAAGAGGTAGGGAGTTGTAAGGTTTGATTTCCTCCTGCCCCACCTCGATCTAGGGTCCACCTTGCTCCTTTTTCCACCCTCTCTTTCTCCTCTTTACTCTCCTTTGATCTCTCTTGGTGGTGGTAGTTGTGGTGAGAATTATGAAATAAGAAGCTAGGATTTTATTTCCTAGACTTGGGCCTCTTGGCCTTAACTTTCCTCAAATTTTCAAATTAACCCTCTAGGACTCCCTATTGGTGTTGGGGCGGCCCTAACACCCCCTTGGCCACCAAATTTGGTATGTAGGTGCTTTATGGCCCAATGAGGGGTCATGCAAAGTTTGGGAACAAACGGATAAACGAATATGGGATTTGATCATACGATTCTGATCTTTAAGTGGCCTTATGGGGTTAATTTCGATTATTGGAGCGGTTTTGGTGGTCCCCTGGCCATGAAACCTATAGGATAAGTGGTCCATGACCCGATGAAGGGCCATGAAAAATTTGGGGACGATCAGATATGGGGTTTGGTCATACAGGTCTGATTTGCGATCAACGGTCATTGTGCCACGATCGGGTCTCACATTTTGTGGACGGGCGTAGAAAAATACATTAGACCTTCACCGTAAATTAAAAAGAAATCCGACAGCTGAAAATTCTAGAATCTCAGTTTCATTTACAAGTGTCAGATTTCAACTCTGGCCTTGGGTGAGTTACATTTGACAAGTGCCGCTGGAACTGCATAGATAGTAAATTCTTGGGTGTCTACTACGTCCGTGGTCCGCGATAGACCACAATCCCAGTGAGATCTATGGTCTTCTAAATTTTTATAATTTTCTGACCTTCTGTAGCTTCCTGAATTTTTGTTGTTTTGGATTTTCAAGAATCCTTGAAATTTTGTTTATATTAATTAACTTATAATATCATTTAATGACCATTAGCATTTAATGTTAGTTTATACCGGGGTGGTACCAGTAAAGAACTGCACCAGTCCGATTAATCAACCGTAGGAAGCCAACAAATCTAGCTGACCACTTGAGCATCAGGTGTAGTCCCATGATTTATTCACATAGGGCCCAAATCTAACTAACTCATCGCTAATAATCAAGACAATCATAACTGAATTAAAGATCCAATCGAAACTGAGTCAAATAAGGTCCAGATCTTGAATAATAGATCAAATCAAACCCGTTACTCTTTTAGTCTAAAATCGACGGTTTAGAGTAACCATGACCAAATCTTCACTTTCACTAGTTATAAATAAGTCATCCTATGAACGTAATTAATCCAAACCCTAATCATTGCCCATGACAAATCTCAAAACCTAATTCATTTCAGAAATGCTCTGAATTTTCAAACAAGCTCTAGACCGCTCATTGGTGGGCCACTAGTTCCAAAACTATAGAATAATGTCCATCTTACTGGGCTTGATGTCTATCGCAGGAGTCAAACCTAGGTAGTGTCCAAAATCGCTCAACTTAAGCCGAAGGACGAGTGCATGAGAAATGCAAATACTCTAAAAGAAGAGGCTGAAACTTAAGTGAATTGGGTCGTCTACTCTTGTACAAAGTTGAGGATTTTGGACTGTCAGTTTACGACCAAACTTTACACATGGAGTAAGGATATTTTCCTGCTCATATCCGTATATCCCCGGCCCCGATCGACTATCGGTGACCGTTGAAAAGACTTCTAATCATATCTGTCGATCGGCGTGTCCAAATGGCAAGCCAATTATTTCTGTGCGTAGATCATCACTAGGGCCAACTATCCAACGGAGGGTATCGACTCCTGCACCTTATAATGGGCCCTAAATCTTAGAAAGGCCCTCCCATAGATCTAATATAGTAAAAACCTAACTCTTGAGGCCATTTACACTAAATTTGACATTATAAAAGGGCCTCATTTGGGCACCCCCTCTCCTCATACGATTTTGCCCTAGTTAAAAGAAAAAGGAGAAAGAAAGAAAGAGAGAAGAGAGGAAAGGGAGAAAGAAAAAAGGAAGAGAGGGTGAAAAAGGGAGAGAGCGTTTGTGGGTGAGACAAATCTTGATGCTTGTAGGATTAATATTTCCTTAACCAAACCGGTGGCTACTACAAAACTTTCACCAAACCCACCCATACCAAGAAGTGGAGGTAAGAATGGTATATTTCCCTTCAATAGAGCAACTTAGTGTAGATTTTTAGGCATTAATGTTGTCTTTCTTATTTTTGATTTAAAAAATGGTGGTTTTACTCAAATCCCCAAACCCCAAGATCTCAAAGAATGGAAATCACTTCTTAAGGTGCGGACTATTATTCTTAGGTGGCCTAGCACTAATTTCATTATGAGCCTAATGATTTTGATTGCTTGGATGGTGCATTTGGAGAATCTAGAGAAACCCTAGGAATTGCTTGGTTTGTTTGAAATTGTATGAAATTGTATGTCTTGTTTGATTTCCTTTATATGATATTATTCTTGCCTCTCACATGATTTGGTGCAATGAATGATTGCATGCCATGTCTCGTTTGAATTTATATATGCTGTCGACTTATAGTTTGTATGATCCATTGGCTATTGTGTAATTTAATTCTATGAGACATAGAAAATGTTTAGCATCCTCACTAACCCACACATCACACATGCACCTTATTTCATTATTTTGTTATCTTGCTTGTGGAAAAATCTAAATTGTATGTGGAAAACACGGATGCATGATATCGCCTATGCTAGTTGGTAGTGTGGATTTTTAGCATGGTATGGAGGATCATCAACCCTTAGGTTGGTTAGGAAAATGAGTAGAGTGAGGGTGGTCCCGTTGGTAGGACTACCCTGAGCTAAACCCATAGGTTTGGGCGAGTGCGAGTGGCCGACAGTAATTAAACTACATATATCGCTCATACCCGATATCGTCTGTCACGTGCTTGCCTAGACTTGTACAGTATAACCTATTACTGACCAACCTTATTTGTTAACCGTAATTGCTCACATATGTATGGAACCCGGAATACCCTACAATCGCTGTAGCCCATCGATAACCACTTGAAGCTGGTCCACTGTCTCGTGAGTCGGACATGGTGGAATGGGACATTGTGTCCGAGTTGTCGGCCTACGCTAAGGTGACGAACCTTCCCTTAGTGACTGCGAGCGATCCAAGTTCTTAGCACTCCCCATGTGGTTGAAGTTGGGGATGGAGAACCCCACGGGATCAAGGATCGCGGTGTCATAGCCTCGGGCGTTGAGGTGCCTTAGCATCGCAACTAGTTGAAGGCATTGATACGTGGGGTGTATCAATTTCCCTAACTTGTTGGATGAATGGAATTAACTAAGAACTTGACTAACATTATCATCGCATAACACTAGTTAGGTTGGCGACTCAGTAGTTGAGGTTGTTCTGAGAGAGTATTGGTCATACGCGATCGTTAGATGAAGTCGCTTGATGGAGTGTTGTGGCAATGACATGCATCATATCATCTATCGTGCATATACATTAACACGATTAGTTAGGTGTCTATGAATGATTGCATTTAATTAAGTTCATAATATAATTGATGTATGTTACAACTTAAGACTAATAACACCCACTGAATTAATCACTTACTCCCACTCTGGGAGGTGTTTTAAAACACCAACCAGACTCTCCCATAGATGCAGGTGACCCAGAGTACGAGGAGCCTGGCAGCGCGAATTTTGATGAGGAGAACAAGCTGTCTTACTTCCCATTGATGAGCGGTTCTCCATCGGCTTAGTTAACGGGATTTAGATCGCTGAGTAATGGACTCAGTGCATCATTTTTTTTGATATGTTATTTTTGTGATTTTGTTGGGCAATGCCTTGTGCGACCCATTTATATTCTTTTGAACTGGTATATATCTGATCTCTTTCATTTCAGTATACTTGTTGTGATTATGTTTTATGTTCCAAGAAATTCCATAGTATGCATTTAAACTCGATTAAACGTAAATTAACAAAAATTGGCTATAAGTGACACCCAAAAACTTGAGAGTCGAGTGTATGCACGACCCCCGATTTTTAGGGATTTACAAGATGGTTGATTGCTTGCCTCCAAGTGTAGAGGTTCGTAAGTAGTATCCCGTGAATACGGGGTCGATCCCACGGGGAGATGAATTGTGAGAAGGAAAAAAATCAAATGCAAAATAAACTAAGTAATAAAACTAAACTGATGATTTGATTTTGGGATTTTGAATGGATGTAATTCAACTGAATAAAATAACACCCAAGCTTCAAAGTTCTATACATAGTTTAATGTTCCAAAATCATGATGACTTGGATAACACAACTAGGATCTGAGCACTATGGTCAGCCTAATCAGAAAATAAGATGGTTTAAATATTTTAAAAAGTGATATAAAATATTAGAAAATCATGAATTTGCATCATTGACATATGTTCTTAAGCGTCAGTGATTTTTAGTATTCAATATCTATAGGATAATGAATATCAAAGAAATATAACAGGTTGAGAACCTCTCGTATCTAGGAAATCTGATTGATCTAGATTAAGCCTATCCATCAATGTAGATCTCATATGATGGAAACATATGGATCTCACATGATGGAAACATATGGATCTCACATGAGGATAAAAAAAAATAAAACCTAAATAATCGACAACATGCATATACCATTTTTCTCATCATTAAAATAATCAATCATCATAATCTTAAAGAAATATTAAACCCATGTGCTTCCCTTCTAGCTTGGGCTAAAAAGAACTTAGAAAAACATAATTAAATTGTACAAATAAAAAGCAATAAGAAAAAAAATACAAATAGAAAATATCTAAAATAAAAAGCTTTAATAAAACTAAAAACTCTTTAAAAACCCTAAACTTTGCTTTATGATGCCTTGAATGATGTTTTGAAATGCCCTAGGAAGTCCTATTTATAAGTAGGGAACTCTAATTTTCGTAAAAAGTTGAAAACCCTAAAAACCACATCAAATATAAATTTTTTCCTAAAATAGACTCCTCGCTTTTAAAACAGACTTCCTGCAGCGCAGTTTTTCAGAATAAACTTCACAGCTTCAAAATACACTTTTTCAGGATGATTTCAGGATTCTTCACTTTAAATCATTGATTCTCTTCATCCGTCACTTGATTTTTTTAGATATTTGACATATGAATGCTTCAATCTTGGTCTCATAAGATCCAGCCATTTCCTTGGTAAATCTTGAGCATCAAATTCATACTTTTTAGCACATTGTTTCAATTTAAGCACTTGAATTCACCTTGCAACACATGCATGAGTAAAATAGAATATTAAGATGATTTATGTTTATAAAATCAAGAGATTAATGAAAAAATTATGCAATATTTGAGTCTCAACAATGGTATCAGAGCAATGGTTTGGAATTAATTGGTCCATGGGTTATGAACTCACTAACGCATTTGCTGACTTAGGAAGGGATGCAATAGTAATACTGAAACGATAGGAACTACCACAGATATCCGAATTAACAAATCTTAGATGGAAGGTAAGTCTTCCAACGAGTTAGAATCGGGGAGCGAGAGAGTTTAGCGTCGCTAGGAATCGGGTCCGAGAATCTTATAGTATATCGACTCATTGATAGGAATGAGATGAAAATTGAGTGATTGGTTGATCAAAACCATCATCATAGACCAAATGAGCTAACACCGGGCCAAATTTGATGGTTCCGACCCATTCCAGGAAAAGGACTAGCGGTGAACAACATTTTACCGAAAATAGTGAAATTATAGAAAAAATAAATTTTGGCCTATAACTAGGAGGAATTTCATAAAATATATAGTACCATTACATAGATCAGTTTCTCCTACCCCAAAATCATATCTAGCACTTTCTGAGATGCCTTACCAACACCCAGGAAGTCGTAAAACAAGGAACACCAACCAAAGACCCGGCGTGCCCATGCCCAAACATGCAATGGGTTGGCATGCCCACGCCCACCGGGCATCCTCACACCCAAAAATGCAGTGGCCCGGTGTGCCCACACCCATCGGGTGTCCCCACGCTCAGAATTCTAGTGGATCGGCGTCGCCACGCCAGAATTTTTTATAAAATTTGGTCAACTTCAAAATTTCATATCTCCTTCGTTACAACTCTGATTTAGGTGATTCAAAAATCAGATTGAAGATTGATGAGTCTAATTTTATATAAAAATAATAAAATAAAAATTATAATATAGTTAAAATTAAAATGTTCTATCAACTGTTCAAAAATTATTAATTTCGGACAACTGTTTCTCATAGAATTTTAATAATTTATTTACAACTCCAAATAAGATAAAATTTTGTGAGATGACTTTAAACTAAATGATAAAATATTATAAAAATTTAAAAAATAATTTAATTACTGAAAGTATAAGAAACCTTACAAGAAATAGAGACATTGTGCAATCTTACCAAAAAAAAAAAAATCGTTTGTTTCAGACAAACGTCACTTCTAGAATTTTAATATATATTTTTTCTACAACTCAAAATGAAATAAAAATTTGTAGAGTGAGTTTAAGCTTAATGATAAAATATTTTTTAAAAATAATTCTATTACTAAACATATAAGGAACGTTATAATGGCCACCGCCCAGGCGGCCAATGGGTGGCCCTTTGTGTTTTAAACATGTGTGGGGTCACTTGAAGACCCCTCTCCCAGCCCTTCTCTTCCTCATTCCAAAAAACCACAACCCACTTCTCTCAAATCCCTCTCCTCATCCATGAAACCCATCCCAACAACCCTTACTCAAATCCTTCAATTCCTCTCAAATCTTCATGAAAGCCCTCTTCTTCTTCTCAAATCTCATTTCCAAAGCCCTTTTCCATTTCTACATCAAAGCCCCCTTCCACTTCTAATCTTCATCATATTGGTTATATAAATTACTATATTTCAAGACTTAATTGTGCCATATTAAGTAAATTCAAAGGTTTTAGAAATGGGTTTACGCAGTAGCTTAATTGACAGTTTCACCAGAAATGTCATCAAAATTTATGATTTTTTTTTCTTCTTCTTTTTCCTTTTTCTTCGGTGTTTTATTATTATCATTATTAGTTTTTGGGTTTATGACTTTCCTAAAATCCCAACACATACTTTTTCAGCCGAGTTACCATCAAACTCGTCTGTGAGCCTAACTCAGCCATGACTTGGCATGACACATCCAGTCAACTACTTACGTGGTCAAGCTAGCTTGGGTTTTGAACCCATGACTTCTAACAGAGGTAGAAACACCACCAACAGGCCAATTAACATGCACATGCATTTGCGTGTCCTTGCGTTATTTTTATATTTTATTGATATATATATATATATATATATATATATATATATATATATATATATGTATGTATGTATTTTTTTTAAAAAAATTATAAATAGTGTTACTTCAATTATATTTGAATAGAGTTGAGTAAGACTAGTCATATGCCTCGAGTCAACCCAACCCAACTAGACATTGAGTCGAATTTTCATTTATTTATTTATTTCTAAAACATGTGATGGATTAGGCTAGATATTTGAATCTAGGACTAACAACCGGGTACATCTAATGGACGAGTTGGATGATACTTACATGTCATGGTGGGCCACACATAAGTTTTTTTAAAAAAAGGGCTGGTACTTATCATACATGCATGCTTGTTTTAAAAGACCTTGTAGACCTTCCTATATTAACTAATAAATAGTTTTCTTAGGTCTGATTTGAGTCCT
Organism: Magnolia kwangsiensis; assembly: GCA_037074715.1. Classification (NCBI taxonomy): domain Eukaryota; kingdom Viridiplantae; phylum Streptophyta; class Magnoliopsida; order Magnoliales; family Magnoliaceae; genus Magnolia; species Magnolia kwangsiensis. The sequence continues at coordinate 165,757,317 of CM073574.1, read as the reverse complement.
GTCTAGGTTGAGCTCATTATAATATTTGATAAGACGAAAACAAATGTGGTGACTTGTAATTCATTGATTGATGGATGGTGTGAGTTGGGCAAGACAGAAGTTGCATCGAACATTTTTCTGTTAATGGGTGAGAAGGGTATTTTGTCGAATGGGGTTAATTATACTTCGTTGATTAAAGCATACTGTAAAGAAAGTGAGATTTAAAATATATATATATATATATATACATGATATAGCTCGTTTGACTCTATCGCCTAACTTGCTTGCTCGGCTTCACCATTTGAGGTGTGCATGTAATAGTTGTGTTGTGTTTAGTACTGGATGAGACCATGTCAAGATGCGAGTGTAGTCAATGTGAGGCTCCGCCATAGCCGGCTCCTGGATCCTAGTGTCATATCTCGAATACTTCTCTAAGTGCAGACTATGAAGCACTCGCACACACCCTCGTTGCGAATGAGTCAGCCTACCACCATAGTGTAGTCATGATATTTTAGAGAGGAGAGTAACATAAGAGAGCCTTTAAGGAAAGCGAAATTGTTACACTAGAACTCAAGAATGAGGTTTATGTGGTTAGTTACAAATGAGGACCCGTCTTCCTTATGTAGACTTAAGATCTTTTTAGCTACCTTACATGGATAGCTAAGATAAGGCTTACGATGCCATCCTGTGGCTAAGAAAACTTTAGAAACCATTCAGATAATCCTACGTAGTCTCTACAATACATTCTTCTACCACTCTAAAATTTTTCATACGTGTAGGAACCTCTTAGCTTACAAAATGTGCCAAAATGCACAGCTTCATGGAATAGCCATCTTGAAATTTCTAGTATGTGCATGACACCAGTTAACAAGATGAAGATTGATGCCCTGTGGGTTGCCAATGAACCAAGTGTATTTTTTTTTTTTCATATTGGAGTTTTATTATTTTGTTTCTTTTTAGAAATTATTTCTAACCATGATAGAAATAGTCTTGTATGATTAAATTAGATTATTTTATTATATTTTTCTACTTCAAATACTTTTTAGTACGGTTGAACTACGACTCTTGAATAGGATGAGTTTGATTGTTTAATACTTTTTAAGTTCATATTCGATGCAGTCTTCACTAATATATTATAAATTTTTTTATTTTCTTATAAAATCAAGATTCATACCACATTGAGGAGATAATGTCTTCCTCTTTTCATTTTCACGGCCTTTCTAGGGTCACCATCCCTTCAAACCTCTTAAATATCCTAGAACTTTCGATTTTTTATTCTCTCTCAAAATTAACAAAACTCAAACACGATTTGCTCATAACCCACTAGCCATGAGATTGAAATGGTAATTCATATGAAAATTTTGTACATTTAAAAACTCTTTAGGATGATGTTTGACCATAGGCATAGTAAGAGAATTATTAATTACTAATTTAGACAAGAATTAAAATGAGAACTCTCTTGCACTAATATTCAAAGGTCGACCTTATAAATAGGAGATTTGAACTTTTTAATGATACGCATTCCCTAAACAATTAGATTGATCCGACTTTGGAATTACGGAAATATACATCTGCAAGCATTCGTGGCTTGACCCAATTCTCAATCCTGGGTGACAACCAATGGATTCACTGGTTGACCAAGCAGAAGACCAGGATCCATCAGGACGAAGAAGGGATACGATGAGCCTCCTACCCTGATCAGGTAGACGATCGACGTATCAGGTTCAAGCCCACTACAACCGTCTCTCTGTATTAGTCTAACATCGAAAATAAATATTTTTACTCTAAATAGAGAGAAATTGTCGTCATGAATCTAAATCTTTAAAAATAAATAGATAATTAAATAAATTGTACTAAACCATCAGGGGAAAAAGTTTTAAAGTGGGTAGACTAAAATGAGCCAGACTAGTATAGATAGTATACACCCTACCATACATATAAACTTGAAATCAACAAACTTTAAGCAAATGAAATGATAATATCTTTACTTATTACCCTTAGGCAATTTCAAAAATAAAATTATTTTTAAGGGAGGTAGATTGTAACATCCTGAATTTTTAAAAATTCTTGAAATTTTTTTTATATTAATTAACTTATAATATCACTTAATGACCATTATCATTCAATGTTAGTTTATACAGGAGTAGTACCAGTAAAGAACCGCACCAGTCCGATTAATCAATCGTAGGAAGCCAACGAATCCCCCGACCACTTGAACATCAAGGGTAGCCCCATGATTTATTCACATAGGGCCCAAATCTAACCAACCCATCGCTAATAATCAAAACAATCATAACTAAATTAAAGATCCAACTGAAGCCGTGTCAGATAAGGCCCGGATCTTGAATAATAGACCAAATTAACCTCGTTACTCTTTTAACCTAAAATCGACGGTTTAGAGTAATTAGGACCAAATCTCCACTTTCACTAGTTATAAATAGGTCATCTTATGAACATAGTTAATCCAAATCCTAACCATCGCCCACTACAAATCTCAATACCTAATTCATTATACAAATCCTCAGAATTTTCAAACAAGCTCTAGACCGTTCGTTGGTGGGCCACTAGTTCTAAAACTATAGAATAATGTCCATCGTATTGGGCTTGACATCCATCGCGGGAGTTGGACCTGGGTAGTGTCCAAAATTGCTCAATTTAAGCCAAAGGACGAGTGCATGAGAAGTGCAAATATCCTAAAAGAAGAAGCTGAAACTTAAGTGAATTGGGCCATCCACTCTTATACAAAGTTGAGAATTTTGGACCGTCGGTTTACGACCAAACTTTACTCATGGAGTAAGGATATTTTCCTGCTCATATCCATATAGCCGCGGCCCCGATCGACTATCGGTGACCGTTGAACAGACTTCTTATCATATCTGTTGATCAGCGCGTCGAAATGGCTAGTTGATTGTGTCTGTACGTAGATTATCACTAGGGACAACTATCCAAGAGTGGGTATCGACTCCTGCACCATATAATGGGCCTTAGAACTTAGAAAGGCCCTCCCATAGGTCTAGTATAGTAAAAATCTAGCTCTTGAGGCCATTTATACCAAATCTGGCATTATAAAAAGGCCTCATTTGGGCATCCCCTCTCCCCATACGATTTTGCCCTAGATAAAAGAAAGAGAGAAAGAGAGAAAGAGAGAAGAGAGGAAAGAGAGAAAGAAGGAAGGAAGAAGGAAGGGAGAGTGAAGAAGGGAGAGAGTGTTTGTAGGTGAGGGAAATCTTGATGCTTGTAGGGTTAATATTTCCTCAACCAAACTGGTGGCTACTACAAAACCTCCACCAAACCCATCCATACCAAGAAGCGGAGGTAAGAATGGTATATTTCACTTTAATAGAGCAATCTAGTGTAAATTTTTAGGCATTAATGTTGTCTTTCTTGTTTTTTATTTAGAAAATTATGATTTTACCCAAATTCCCAAACCCTAAGATCTCAAAGAATGTAAATCTTCTCTTAAGGTGCGGATTATTATTCTTAGGTGGCCTAACACCAATTTCATTACGAGCCTAATGATTTTGATTGCTTGGATGGTGCATTTGGAGAATCTAGAGAAACCCTAAGGAATTGCTTGGTTTGTTTGAAATTGTATGAAATTGTATGTCTTGTTTGATTTTCTTCATATGATGTTGTTCTTACCTCTCACATGATTTGGTGCAATGGATGATTACATGCTATGTCTTGTTTGAATTTCTATATGGTGTCAACTTATGGTTTGTATGATCCATTGACTATTGTGTAATTTAAGTCTATGAGACATAGGAAATATTTAGCATCCTCACTAACCCACACCACACATGCACCTTATTTCATTATGTTGTTAGCTTGCTTGTGGAAAAATCTAAATTGTATGTGGAAAACACAGATGCATGATATCGCCTATGCTAGTTGGTAGTGTGAATTTTTAGCATGGTATGGAGGATCATTAACCCTTGGGTTGGTCAGGAAAATGAGTAAAGTGAGAGTGGTCCCGTTGGTAGGACTACCTTAGGCTAAACCCATAGGTTTGGACGAGTGCGGGTGGGCGATAGTAGTTAGACTACATGGGTCGCTCGTACCCGATGTCGTCTGTCACGTGCTTGCCTGGACTTGTGCAGTATAGCCTGTTACTGACTAACCTTGTTTGTTAACCTTAATTGCTCACATATATATGGAACTCGGAACACCCTACAACTATTGTAGCCCATCGATAACCACTGAAAGTTGGTCCACCGTCTCGTGAGTCGAGCATGATGAAATGGGACACTGTGTCCGAGTTGTCGGCCTACGCCGGAGTGACGAACCTCCCCATAGTGACTGCGAGTGATCCTAGTTCTCAGCACTCCTCATGTGCTTGAAGTCGAGGATGTAGAACCCGACAGGATTAAGGATCGCGGTGCCTAGCCTCGCGCGTTGAGGGGCCTTAGCATCGCAACTAATTGAGGGCATTAATAAGTAGGGTGCATCAGTTTCCCTAACCTGCTGGATGAATGGAATTAACTAAGAACTTGACTAACATTATCATCGCATAGCACTAGTTAGGTTGGTGACTCGACAGTTGAGGTCGCTCTGAGAGAGTGTTAGTCATACGCGATCGTTAGATGGAGTCGCTCGAGGAAGTGTTGCGGCGAGAGCATGCATCATATCATCTATTATGCATATGCATTAACAAGATTAGTTGGGTGTCTATGAATGATTGCCTTTCATTAAGTTCATAATATAATTGATGTTTGTTACAACTTAAGACTAATAACATCCACTGAGTTGATCACTCACTATCACTCTGGGACGGTATTTTAAAACACTAACCAGACTCTCCCATAGATGCAGGTGACGCAGAGTACGAGGAGCCTGGCGGCGTGAATCTTGATGAGGAGAACGAGCTGTCTTACTTCCCGTTGATGAGCGGTTCTCCATCAACTTAGTTGACGGGATTTGGATCGCTAAGTAGTGGACTCAGTGCATCATTTTTTTTGGATATATTATTTTTGTGATTTTGTTGGGCAACGCTTTGTGCGACCCATTTATATTCTTTTGGACCGGTATATATCTGATCTCTTTCATTTTAATAGACTTGTTGTGATTGTGCTTCATGTTCTAAGAAATTTCATGCCGCGCATTTAAACTCGATTAAACGCAAATTAACAAAAATCAGCTATAAGTGACACCCGAAAACTTAGAAGTCGAGTGTATACACGACCTCCGATTTCTAAGGCGTTACACCTTCCCACGTCGCGGTATAGCCCACATGGGCTGTTACTAAGTGCAAATGGCCATCTGGCTTGGCGGCCCGTACTAGGTCCTATTCAGACCCGTCCAGTCTACTCATTTGGGCTAATTGTAGATTAATTTACTTACGGTATCTCACCATGAGTAGTTTAAACAAATGGTTTTACGACAAATCTTACGTATACACCTCAGGATACTGTGCTGGGTGGACGAGACGTTACGCTGTGCCAAGTTAGGCTCATATACAATCATTACAGGACATGAGTACCCAAACCAAGAATATCTAAATTTCTGATACAACGTTTTCATAAAAACCGGTGGAGATTGAACGCCTATTATTAAAAACTTTGAAAACCTCGTTGGAACGTTTATTTTCCACCTAAGTTGTTGATTAGCTCAAACAGGGAAAAAAAAAAAAAAAAAAACAAATATCAGCTTAATCTAATGCTATTGTGGCCCACATGAAGTTTTTAATGGTCAATCACACCTGTTTTCTGTCGTGTGGATCACCCGAGATTTGGATTTGCTTTATTTTTGGGTTCATGCCTTGGAATAAGCTGTCAAAATGAATGAACGGTGTAGATGTACAATGCATGTCAAGGTTGGCGCCACAGTCAAGGTAGTACTGTGTTGGGTGATGCCGGGCTGCATCTATCTGCTCCCCCATACCCCACTGTGGATGGACCGTAATTAAAATGTTAGACTGATTGGCTGATTCTAGCCATCTAATTAGTGGGCCACCTTATGGACGGGTTGGATTGCATTTAAACATCCCGGTAGGATTCCCTATCCCGACTGGTGCGGCCCACTTGAGTTTTCGATTTTCCTGGTATTTCTTAAGTCTGACATGAGTTCGCTCAACTAATGGATGGAGTGGATGTCCCAAAAACACCAACGTGGGTCCACATAGGATTTTCTTGCCCGGGTTCCTCGCAACATTGTAAGAAATTCGTGTCCCAACCAATCAATGCTCTAGATTCGTGCAACACGGATTATTACAGTGGGTCCCATCCAATCAATGGTCTGGATTTAAGCATGCAGAACACATGAGTAAAGGAGTCGTGCGTGGTAAGAGTTCTCAGTGCCGGATCCTTCCACCCGTCGTCTCCGGGGACCATCTGTTGCGACGTGGCAGTTAATAAATACGTCTGCGTACTACGGCGCTCGTCGCTTATCGCAAAGCGTATACGTAATCATCTTTAACAAGCTAGCTCCGCACGCACCTCCAAAAGCAGACACGTGCGTGTGACACCCGAGCCGTCTATGAGGTTGGATCCTCAAAATATCAGGCAGGCCACACATTCACGAAAGCGTCTGGGATTTAAAAGACGTGGAGCTGTTTGATACTCCGGCCGTGTATGACGTTTGATACGCAGAAACTTCGAAATGACACGTGTGCATCATTAACACAAACTAAATTCCAGTTACCACTGTCAACGAGTTACAATCCAAAAATCAGTTTTCTTGGATAATCCTAACCTTCGATTGGTAAAAGCCTGCTTGGTAAAATAAGACCATTTATATTTTTCATTTTTAACCGTTCAATAAAGGTACACCAATCGGATGGTCTGATAATTAAATAACTCTAAATTTTTTGTCCATGTTACATCGAAACTGGTGTCTGAAATTTAGATGGTTTAATTCGAATTAAGTACATACCATATATAGAAATTTTCATCAATTTTGAAGTCCCTGTTATCAAAGTTTTTCTCTTAAAAGATATACGTGTCGTTCATCATTTCTATACACGTGTCGTCTACCCGATGAACTGATGGGCCTTAAGTTTTTAACAAAGAAATCTGCCGTGTGGGTCCAGCCAATATGCGCCAGGAATGTACAGGACATGGAAGCGAATTGGCTGGTGTACCACACACCGGTTATATAGCTGGTGTATTGGCATGTGTTATATCAAAACCGTTTATCCATTTAGTTAGCTAGTCTTAAGGATTGAGATGTAAAATAAAACATATCTAAAGAACAAATGGACTACATTACAAAAAGTAGTGGGTATTGAATGTCCTACCAATGAAACCCTTTTGGGGTCCATGAAGCTTCGAATTTATATGAAAATTGTTTTTCCTTTTTATCTATGTATTTATGACCTTTTTAATGGATTGGATGAAAAATAAATGTTATGGTGTGCCTACAAACTTTTTAACCATGAAAATCATTATCATCACTGCTATTTCTGGTGTGAACCTCTGTATCAATGGTTTAAAGGATATCAAAGTTATATGGGCTTCACAATGATGTATTTATTATATACACATTGTTCATCCATTTTTTAAAGTCATTTTAGAGTATTAGTTAAGAAAAATTGAATCACATCCAAAGTTAAAATGATTCACACCAAAAATCACAGTGAGGATAATGATTTTCACCGTTACAAAATTTATAGGCCCACCAAAGCTTTCATTTTATATCCAATCTGCTAATAAGGTCAAAAATACATGGATGAATAGGATTAATAAATTTCATCTTGATCTGAAACTTCTTAAATTCCCAAAATGGTTTCAATGATAGATGTTCAATCTCTCTTTACTTTGTGCAGTGTGGTCCTTTTGATCCTTAGATCTATCTTATTTTAAGGCTGTTGAAGGAAAAAATATGACAAGTCCGGAGGCTCGATTATGAAATAGACCGACTCTACTGACACTGCTTGAGAATTTGAGGCAACAGGTCATACCAAGACAAGACGAAGCTTAAAGAAGAGACTCAGCTCGGATTGCAGGAAATAAATTCCGATTGAGACATGAAGAGTTAAGAGTTATAAACAAAATGTGTAAGACATATAAAGTTGACTCGGCTAACGACCCATCAACATCTAAAGGAAATCAAAGAACAAATGGACTACATTGCAAAAAGCAGTGGGGTATTAAATGTCTACCATTGAAACCCTTTTGGTTCCATGAACTTTAGATTAATATGAATTTTGTTTTTCCTTTTCATCTATGTATTTGTGACCTTATTTAGTGAGTGGAAGGAAAATAAGCATTATGATATACCTACAAACTTTTCAACCACAAAATTTATTATCCTCACTACTACTTTTGGTGTGAACTTATGTACCATCGATTTAAAGGAGATCAAAGTTATACCGGCCTCATAATGATTTATTTATTATATTTACACTATAAGTTTATTTTTTGAAGTCATCTTAGAGCATTAGTATATAAAAAAATTCAATCACACCTAAAATTAAGATGGCTCACGCCAAAAATAAGTGTGGATAATAATTTTTCCCATTAAAATATTCATAAGGTTGAATGTTTATTTTATATCTAATTTATTAATAAGGTCAAAAATACAAGGATGAATAGGATCAATAAATTTCATCCTGTTCTAAAACTTTTGTAATCCCTAAAAGGGTTTCAATGGTAGATGTTCAATCTCTCACTACCTTGTGCAGTGTGGTCCGTTTGATCCTTAGATCTATCTTATTTTTCGGCTTTAGCCTTAAGACGAGAACGCCAAATGGATGGACCGTTTGGATATAACACATACCTCATGATGGGACCCACGGAACTTGCTGACGTCAATCCGCTTTCGTAGCTGGCGTGTGGTACACCAGCCAATCCGCTTCCCCAGGACACGGCATGTCCGCGTGTAGGGCTCGCACCTCTATCTACAAGTCTTCTCTCGACCGTCTTAGTTGCGTATGCAATCGTCAATCTGGACGGTACATCTAGTGGCCATACCGTGCGTGGATGGTCCAGAGAATATAACCATACCTTGGGACAATCCGAACCATTATTTTTTCTGGCAGTCTGATTGACACTGATTGGATGGCTATTACCGTTCGATTGATGTAGAATTTCAACCATCTGCCATCTATGGCATGGCCCACTACATGGATGGTCCCCATTGATACATCTCCCTCCAGTCGTGCTGCAGCAACGTGGCATTTGCATTGCAGGTGAGAGTGTCCAAAACTCATGATGGTCTAGGCCACACTTGTACTTGGCAACACAGATTAATTCCACACTCGTGTAGAGCTCGTCACATCCACACGTAGGCACACGTGCAGATTGAAACACCCGTGTGGGATATAACCTTTCTCTACGGTCAGAAATGATGCGTAAATATTCTGCCTAAATAATCAAACAGTTACACTCTTCATGTGGGCCACAACATGAGAAGTAAATCGTCAGCTACAGTTGTTTCTAGCCATTCATTTGATTTGATATGCTATGGCCCATCTAATGTCTGAAATGGCCTGATTATCATGCCGAGATCTTCGGCAATAAATGGGGCCCTCTGCTTGATTTCGTCCACGTGTGACCTGGTCCCGCAAGTACGTGAGCAAGTCGCCAAAGCATTCTTCGAAACCGGGCCCGATTGGACGGAGCGGATTTGACATGGGCATCTCTGTGACCTAGTCCGGCGAGTACGTTTCAATTCCTACTGCTTCCTTCGTTGTGGCCCAAGAAGTTTTCAATGGTAGTAATTCAATACCCACTGCTCCTTGCGGTCTGGTCCACCTTAGCCTCCAGTCTGCGTGCTTTTTTAGCTTTTGTCCTAAAATGATCAACCAAAGTAGATGAACGGAGTGGATTAAAAATATATATTATGGTGGACCCACATATCCCCTTACAGGATCGTCCTTCTATAACTAGTTTCCAATCCGCGCCCGTTTGTCACGGGAATATCTGTGGGGGCACATAGAGTTGAACCGAGTCGAGCTGCAAACACCGGCCAACCTTTCCTCGAGTTGGGCTCAACTCGGTTCTTAAGTTTGACTTGGCTATCTCGGGTCAGTTAGGTCCACAGCTTGAGTCAGCTCGAGCCAAAATTGAGCTGAGTTTACCGTTTAGGTATTTCTATTTTTCACAGACACTTGAACAACTTAAAAAATACTTTATTTATAAACAGAAGTGGTAATTTTTACAAGTATTTTATCAAACACTTTCTAAATTAAAATAAAAAAAATAAAAAAAATATTTATTTAATATACGTACTTTACTTGCCACTGGCCAAGCCTTCCTTGCCACTAATCACATTTCTTCAAGTCATTTTATACACCAATTAGTGAGCAACATTAATAGCAAAGTAATTGAGTCATTAAACTACTTTGATCTAAGTTAGATCCAAGCTGAATTTAATTCGAGTTGAGTTAAGCTGAGCTGGGTCCTACTCGAACTCATTCTCGGGTATAAAAGTTCAGCTCAATTAGGCTCGTACTCAACTACGAACCAAGCTGAATCAAGTTTTTTAAGTCGACTCAGATCAAGTTAATCGAGCTAGCTCGGTTCGTGTACACCCTCACCTGTGAGGCCCCTACGTTGAAGCTAGGACGGGTCACAGAGATTTCTTTGATAAACCCACTCTGTCTGTCTAAAAATCAGGCATATCTAAAACTCATGTGTGCCCTGCCATAGAAAGTAATAGGGATTGAGCACCCACCGTTGGAAGCTTTGTGAGGGGCCGCAGAAGCTTATATCAGGACAATATTTGTGTGTATAGTTTATCTGAGTAGTAATAACACTATAAACGGTTTGGATAACATTTAAACATCAAGGTCAGCTCCTAGAAGGTTTCAACGGTGGAAATTTCTATTTCCATAGTTTCCTTTGATGTGGCCCACTTGAGTTTTGGATCTGACTGATTTTTAGATTCTTATCCTATTGTAGTGTTGAAAAAACTGATGGACGGATTTGGTTTGTCACGGGCATCTCGGTGGGCCCCACACAGCTTCCAAATACATGAACTTTCTGTGCCCCCACAAGACACGTTCTCACCCGCGCGGAAATTGGATTCGAATATTCCATTATTCTAATGCACAGAGGGTATACCCGATTAGCAACCTAGGCGATTCGCGGGAGGACAGATCGAAGTGGCTATTCGTAGCACGTGTGCCAACGTGTCAAAAAATAAAGATCGGGACCATTCGTCAGGTGGATAACCAGATGATATTTCCTCATATGAATTCCAAGATGGATCGCCAATATAGGTAGCACCAAATGCGATAAAATGGATTCTTATGAAAGAAAAGAAACCAACGGTCCATACACGTATTTTTCACCGGATAAGATAACCTAGATTATTTGAATTTTTCAGACTTAGAAAATTCCATGTAAGATAAACCATGTTAATGGTCTAGATCACTTACACATGTGCCACTTTGGCATGTACGTGCGTATCTTCCATCCATCTCATAGGCCTGCACGGTTACACCCTGCCTTAGAAATGCATTTCTCACATCTCAGTTCCATTTACTCGAGCGTCTTGAGGGTTGTTTGATTTTCTAATTCAGAGCTGTTTGATTTACTCAAGCGTCTTGAGGGCTGTTTGATTTTCTAATTCAGGGCTGCTTGATTTACACAAGCGTCATCAGGGCTGTTTGATTTTCTAATTCAGTAGTAATTCACAATAAATGGCTGATAATTTTTTACCTTTGAATTTACCGACTTCATTTATAGCACTCTCATGTAACATGTGGAAAAAACGTTACATTTATAGGGTCCACCATGATATGCGTGTCTTATCACCGTTAATCCCTTTAGCCAACTCATTTTAGGGTATGAGCCAAAAAATGAGGCAGATGTAAAGCTTAATACCATTGAAAGCTTTTTGAAGGCCTTATAAGTTTTGGATGAAGCTGATATTTTTGTTTTCCCTTTATCTATGATGCTGTGACCTTGTGAACAGGTTGGATGACAAATAAACATCAACATGGGCCCTAGTGAGAAAATAGTTTTCAATGGTTGACATCTTTACAATAATTGTTTTTCAAGGTGTGGCCCACTAAACGTTGGGATTTTCCTAATTTTTCGACTCATATGCTAAAATGTTTTTTTAAAAATGGTTGGATGGTGTGGATAAGTCGTATACATGACGAAGAGGCCCACAAGTTTAAATCAATAATAACATAATTTATTTAGACCGATTTTTCAAGAGGTAATTCGTCGCAGATTTCAACAGGTAAAGTTAATCATAATTACTTATTTTCACATAATTACTTTGAATATGCCAGATATAAGCCTATTTAGTACATAGCCTGAGATGTAATTTGATCCCTTTCAAATTACATGTAGGCATTTAGAATTGGGATTAGGTGGAATCGAATGCAAGTCACATATAAAAATTTTAGTAGATTTTGAAATTCAAACACATATAGGCCTCACATTGATGCATGTATTATATCCATGCCATCCATTATATATGCCTTTTACATGTGAAATTCTAGTTATACACATATACAAGTAATTGAAATCCACTATGAATTGGATTTGATGATTAAAATTTCAGTCCACCAAATGAAGTTTTGCTTAATCTAATATTTTTCTTATAGCAATAATTTTATCTCAAATATTGGCATTGGATGACCAAAGATACCATGAGAAATATTGATGGGAAGTGAAACAAAACAACAAAACAAACTTCTGACCCCAAAGCATGTATTTGATAAGTATAATTCTACTGTAGTCTATAAAAACTCTTAGGACATGACAAGCCCTAACAATTTTATGGATAACAATTACGAAGAAACTAGAATAGGAAGTCTGCTTAAGTGGTAGACTGAGTGAAAGATACCTCCTTTCAATATTAAAGTCTTGGCATCGATTTTCTAGTAGATGTGGCTAACAGTAAAGTGTTAATTGACAGTGGAGTGCACTGACAAGCTAACCAAAAAAATAAAGAAGAAAAAAGTCTGTCTTGCAAATTTATTTATTTTTTTCAATTATGATAAAATGTATTTTGTGAAGAGATAACCTACATCAAGTGCTTGTAAAGAGGAATTGATAGAGAATCAAAATGGACAATTATAACATTTGGAAAGAGCAATAAATGCATATTTAAACTTCTAATTTGGGCGAGTTTTATAGGGAATAAAAAGCTGAGTTAATTCACAAAAATGTAGTTTTGAACAGTTATTATGTTTGTTTATTTTGTATGCAGAGATGTGACTCAACTCGATTTTTTCGACCGACCAATGGATTGGCCAAAACTGATTGTCATGGTGACCAATATTTCTGCCAACGGATTAGCGTAACGACCAATTTCTACTGGCCAATTATCACAATGATCGATTTTTGTCGATCAATCTTCATGATGACCGATTTCTCGATGGACTTACTCATCATAACCGATTTTATAACAGGAAGTGCAAAGTGCATACGCAACATTGGAACACACGAGCTGGCCCACTTCTCTCTAAAAGCTCTCAAGTAAAAATCCTAAACAAGTTAATGCATATAACCCATATGACTTTTCTTGTTGAGTACCTAGGGGATTAAAGATTATAAAAAAGTTTTACTTTTATAAACCAAGTTTTAAAAGTAAAAGGAAATTCAAACATTTATTAATAAAAGAGTAAAAAAAAGAGTGCAAGTACGTGAACTCTAAAAAAAATTTCCTATTATATTAATTTAAACAACTCCAATTTAAATAAAATCTCAACACCTTGTGTGTCTAAGAATATTAGACAGTTGGAAAAAGATCAATTGTCTAAATTCAACATGCAAGTTTGATCACTTGGGTGTGTTGGCCCATTCATGGACCATATCATGGCTACTTGTGGGTTCTTCCAATGCATCTTGAAGGTCCTGTATCTCGTCAAAGGTTAACATGGCTCCACCAAGAGGTCTCTTCGTTTTGGGAATCCTGAGGGAGGGGCTTGGGCCTAGCATGTATGGCCCGATTATTTTTTAATGCTTGGTAGAATATTATGCTTGACATAAAATCACCTAAAATGAGATACTTCGCATGTATTAATTTAAAGGAATGTAAATAAAAGCAAGAACGGGACATAAGTGGGAGATAAACTAACATCAACACCAAAGAAGCAAACCCTTTACATCCTTTTGTTTTGTTAAAAACATTGTCCTTGAAAATGCTTTTCATTCACCTTTGAAACTTTTTGGATTGCAATCCCATAATGGGAAACTTTATTCACTCCTTTTTTATTATTATTATTTAAAATATGATATGACAGAGCAGTTACAACCATAATATGGTAGAGCCTTCTCTCCATTAGATGTGCTGGTCCACCTATATATTGGGACTATGGTGAATAGTTTTGGCTTTAAAAGAAATAAAATAAAACATAGGACAATCATACCTATTACTTTTTCTATCTAAGGACCCATGTATGGGTGGATATGATTTTCACATCATCTTACCATATGGCGATGGAAGACACTGTCATATTAGGGATCTCTGGGCTCTTCATCTACCTTTCACACATGGTTGTGATCTCCAGGACTGGGACACAAATTTCCTACAACTACAATTGTGGTGAGATCTGTACAGCAAAAAAGCATTGTGGGCCCACTGGTGATGCGCGTGAGCCATCTACCCCGTTTATCACTTGTGCCAACTCATGTTAGGACATGGGCTCGAAACCAACCCCAGTGCGGAAGTCAAGTGAGCCACACCATTTGTCAGCAAAACTTATCAAGGTCTACTTTGATTAGTTAATTAAGTAGCCTTTATTTTTTTCTAATACCTCTGACAGCTTTAGAAAAAAACTGTGGATGAAAATACCCGCGCTCTCTTTCTTTTTTTTTTTTTCCCAAAAGAAAGACAAATAAATTGCAACACCTTGTTGGGGATTTTGACCTGTGGAATCACACAGATCTAGATCTAGGATGACAATCCAATGGCACCAAGCACACAAGAGAATATAGAGAACACTCAAATTTAACGTGAAAAATCCTTGCGGAAAAAAACTACGGCACAAAGCGACAAATCTCCACTATGAAAACAGAAATTACAAAGAGAAAGAACTTACCCGATTCGAACAACCTCGAATCTCACCCTTGCTACACCCTTTAATTTCCCTGTAACCCCTTTAAAAAGTTTTTCCATACCCTAGAAAAGCCCTAGGAACATCTATTGATAGTTTATGCAACTTCCTTTTTGCATCCCAATTGCGAAAGGATTAAAATCCACAGTTTCGTACAAAATCGTAGAACAAACTGCGTAACCTACGACTAGTCGTAGCTCTCCTACGACTGGTCGTAGACCACCTACGACTAGTCGTAACTCACCTACGAATGGTTGTAGACCAAGGAGAAAAAACAGCACAAGTCGCTGGACTTTGAGTCGTACGAGCCACGACCAGTCGAACTATTCCTACGACCAGTCGTGGCTGACCCACGACCAGTCGTAGTTATAGTAAAAAACAGATTAAAGACTTTTTTCTCAACAATCTCCACCAAGTCTTCAATCTTTAACCGTGTAGCTCCTTGACCTCTTCTCTTATCTCCGCATCACATCATAGCTTCTTGTGCATATTCCGTCCTTTTTTTCTGCCATCGCCAAGCCCAGAGAAGTTTCACAGACAAAGATCCACGTGCTCAACTACTTTTGCTCCTGTCTTCTTAGAAAAGAAAAGACGTAGTCTTTTTATTATCTCACCACTACCCAATATTGCTTGCCGGGGTACTTACTCACAACACTGATAGCCTGTGAAATAACCGGTCTAATCCAGACCATGGCATACACTACCCAACGCCTGCGAATAAGGCTCATGAGATATCCTGCTTTTCCTCATCTGTTTTGGGACATGTCCTGAGGAAAACTTGAGGAGAGATACGTAGGGAACGCTCTCCAGCTTTACCTGACCCATCACATCCTAGATCAATACCTACACACAAGGTATTCCTCCTGTGATTACCAAAGCCTACTCCTCCTTCAGTCTCAACGCCGAGAACCATCTTTGCAACCCCGCAGATCCTTCATCCTGTATGTCCCACTTGATCGAGTCTTCAGTACATTGATTTCAGACATGTCACAATTGGCGATCCACACGTCATCAACATACAATACCTGACCCATTATGAAGGAATCAAACCACTGTCTAGGCGACAGGCCGAACAACGACCTCCTACAAAGCCTTTTCTCAACCCCTTTAACTTCGAACTACTCTGGTTGCTTCATGTAGATCTACTCTTCACTTTCCATTATAGAAGTGCAGACTCCATATCCTTCCTTCCAGCTCAAGATCACATTGGCCAACCAGCGCCAATCACTGATCTAATAGACACCTGTTATACTGTCGGCACAAATATCTCTGAGAAGCCGATCCCCTCTCCCTGACCATAACCCATTGCCACCAACCTCGCTCTATATCTATTCTGCATCCTCTTGAATATCCACCTGCATCCAACCACTTTTCGGTCCACTGAAAGCTCCACCCGCTCCCATATGTCGGTCTGGTACAACGAATCCATCACATCGCCCATAGTCACCTTTCACTTCTCAGCACCAGGCTCACCTATAGCCATCTGAATAGAAAATGAATACTCCTGCGATATTGGAGTCGTCCACGTACCTCTCCGATATCCCCCGATCATGCCGTGTGATTCTTCTCACAGGTCTGCTCCACCTACTCTGTATCCCTATCCATGCGTCTCAGCCTTCCTACCCTGCCCGCTCATGTGGCCATGCCTAACATGCCACACACGTGCAGAGGTGGAATTCGCTACATTCACCGTATCTCCACCTTTTGAAGTGCTCCCGATCAACTTGTACAAGTTACCGAGTTGTTGCGCTTTCATGATTACTCGTGCCCCCTTGGATACTTTAAGAGCACCATCAATACTTGTGTACTTGCATCCTTTTGCCTCAAGCACACCAAGAGAAATCAGATTCCTCTTCAAATAAGGAACGTGCCTCACATCTGTCAAGGTACGCTCCACCTCATCAAACATCCTGATGTGCACAGAACCAACAGCCATAATATTACAGGCAATGTCATTGCCAATAAATACTTGTCCACCATCGCACTCACTGTAGCTGGTGAACCAACTCCGATGAGGAGTCATGTGAAAAGATGCCCTTGTGTCTAGCATCCACTCATCCTTACGATCATCATATGACCGTCTGAGTGAAAAGACAGATAAAACATCACCATCACATCCACTCGATCCATCTGACGTGGCAACATTGGCCTCCCTGCATGAAGCCTTAGAATCTTCCCTCTTCGATTTAGTATTTTCACAATCCCTCTTCACATGTCCTTCTTTTCCACAATTCCAGCACTTTACCTTTTCTTTGCTCTTGCCCCTGAATTTGAATCTAGAACCAGAAGAACCTGTACCTTATCTAGAATTCCTACCCACTGTAAATAGTGCATCAGAAGACGTCCCGATGTCACTGTTTAGTTGTCTCATAGCCTTCCCTTGAAGGGCTGAGATAACTGTATCGATACTCAGGATTTTATTCATGCTGCACATAGTGTCCTTGAATGCCTCATAGGACGCCGGGAGAGAATTCAGCAACATACATGCTTGTTCTTCATCTTTCATCACTTCCTCTATATCCAGCAATTTGCAAACCAATTTATTAAAGTTGCTGATGTGAGCCTCCAGATCTCCACCCTCTGCCATCTTGAAGTTATACCACTGCCCCTTCAAGTGTAGGCGATTTTTCGAGGATTTCTTCGTTTATACATCCTCTAACTTCGTCCACAAACCAGCCGCGGTTTTCTCCCTCATGACATTGTAGATAACTTCACCTGTGAAACATAAATAGATCGATGATAAAGCTTTTTTATCAAGAGCATTCCAATCAGCATCATTCATAGTAGACTTCCGCTCCTCAAGAGCACCATCTTCGCCTTACTTGGTTAACAGGCTAATCATCTTAACCTTCCATAACTCAAAATTATTTTTTCCTGAGTACTTCTCAAACTCATACTTAGTGCTCTCCATTATTACTAATCCTTCAGATTCAGATCTGTGCCCCAATGATAGCTCTGATACCACTTGTTGAGGATTTTGACCTGCGGAATCACGCAGATCTAGATATAGGATGACAATCCAATGACACCAAGCACACAAGAGAATATAGAGAACACCCAAATTTAACGTGAAAAACCCTTGCAGGAAAAAATCACGGTACAAAGTGACAGATCTCCACTATGAAAACAGAAATTACAAAGAGAAAGGACTTATCCTATTCGAACAACCTCGAATCTCACCCTTGCTACACCCTTTAATTTCCTTGGAACCCATTTAGAAAGCTTTCTCATACCCTAGAAAATTCCTAAGAATACCTATTTATAGTTTAGGCAACTTTCCTTTCGCATCCTAGTTGCGAAAGGACTCAAATCCGCAGTTTCGCGTAAAATTGCGGAACAAACTGCGTAACCTACGGCTAGTCGTAGCTCTCCTACGACTGGTCGTAGACCACCTGTGACTAATCGTAGCTCACCTACGACTGGTCGTAGACCAGGGAGAAAAAACAACACAAGTCGCTGGACTTTGAGTCGTGCGAGCCATGACCAGTCAAACTATTCCTACGACTAGTCGTGGCTAACCCACGACCAGTCGTAGCTACAGTAAAAAACAGATTAAAGACTTTTTTCTCAACACACATTGGATATTGGGGACTGAGTAAATGCTTGGCTACCGAATTTATGGATTTTTAAGGTATGCATAGCTTGGTTGTTTCATAAGTAATAAAGAAATTGAAGTGGACCATGCAGCATAAATCATGACTAATTACTAAACTTAATATGAAACTAACAACATGGAACATGTCTAGCAAAATGAGATAATATTTGTAAACATACGGGACCGTGTCCCAACGAAATATAAATATGATCTAAAAATGTACAAAATCTCAGCCCTGGGTTCCAACGCTAGTCTTAAGGCAGTCTACAAGGATCCGCTAAAGATCTGAAAATAGGATAGTTCCTCCTCCTCGTCCACACTCGCCCCATCAAGCGCATCGAGTTCCGTAACTCCTGCATCTAAGAAAGGTTCTGATTGGTGTTTTAAAACACCGTCCCAGAGTGAGAGTGAGTGATCAACTCAGTGGGTTCCATTAGTAATAAGTTACACGTATTATCAATTTCATAGACGCAATTAGTGACATACAACCAAGCACGTAATTCTTAACTACTCTTGTTAATGCATATGTATGATATTATGATATGATGCATGCCATCACCATCTAACACTCCTTCGAGCAACACCACCTTACGTTCGCAATGCCCAATACCCTCTCAATGTGACCTCGACTGCCGAGTCGCCAACATAAATAATGTGATGTGATATAAATATGTTGGTCAAGTATTTAGTTACGTTTATTCATCCAGCAGCTTGGAGAAACTAGGACACCCTGACAGAGTTAATACCCTCATCTCGATCGCGGGGGCTAGGCGGCCCGGTGGCTTTGCACCCGTGATCATTGATTCTTTTGAGTTCGTCACTCCTAAATAACACATACGAAGGTGGATTGTAAGTTAAATCACTCACGGTCACTATGGGGAGGCTTGTTACCCCAGTGTAGGCTGACAACTCAAGCATATTGTCTCATTCCACCATGCCTAGCTCACGAGGCGGGTTTGTACCCTAGATTACTTGCGGTCATTATGGGGAGGCTCGTCACCCCAGCATAGGTCAATAACTCAAGCATAGTGTCCCATTCCATCATACCCGACTCTCGAGACATGTGGATCGCATCATACTAGTTATAAATAGGCGCATATGGACATAGGGTGACCCAGGTTCACAGGCGTGTGCATACATGGTTAACAGACATAGCCGACCAGCTAATGAGCCAATTTGTCCCGTCTAGAGGAATTTCGGAACACACAGCATTGAGAGCAAATGCCTCATGTAGTCCAACTATTGCCAACTATCCATATTCAAACTAACTGGGTCAGATTGGTCCTAGGATAACCCTACCGAAGGGGCTGCCCATACGGATTCTAAAGTTGCTAGCCAAATCGGAAAAAAGGGCAGTGCATTTTTGAAACATATAAAAAACGATTACGATCTATTCTAGTTGTGAGGAATTTTGTAACACCTCGGGTTTTCACGGGGCGTGTAGGAACTCGACTCTCAAATTTTCAGGTGCCACGGGTGTCCTAATGGGCTTCAAATTTTAATTATATTTGGATGATCTTATAAACAATAGAGAATTTAGTACGGCATGTGTTGAGGGTCAAATATTGCGTATTAGACCCCAAATATTGTCTAGATTTACGAACATAATATTGTTTAATGACCCATTTTAACCGTGTTTGTGATACAGGGTGCATTTACGAGTTTGGGTTGAAATAGGACACTAAAATCATAGATTTAACGCTCAGAATGCTCCAAGGCAAGAAAAGGACTCCTGGGGACCAAGATCAACGCCAGGGATCCACAAAAATCGAGGAACTGAAGCTCGAGTGGCCTGAAGGACGATCAGAATGCAAGATCATGAGGATCCCTACAGAAGTGGCCAATGGAAAGATCAGCCTATAAATCAGTGAATTGGGGCCCACCTGAGTTATGGATATGCTTCAAAAGTGTTCTGGACGGATAAAATGAGATGGTTTAAAGGATGGACAGAACGGATTACACATAAACATCACAAAAGACCCCACATGTATACTGCATGTACATAGGGTACATGTTCACAAGAGATGCACCGGACGGTCAGCCCAGTCAAAAGACGGGCTGACCCGTCTCTCCTTCTTCTTCTCTGATTCAAACGGCGGACGCACTGCGTCTGCCGGTTCATACTTGTGGGCCCCACTCGACGTCCGAAGTGATGATCAGAGCCGTCCAAGGCATCCAGAGGGGGGGTGTAATCCACACCTAGGTGACCTTTTTGGCTCATACACGTGTATGCACGTGAATCGTCAGTAAATCGCAGGATGGACGGCAGCGAGCAAAGTTCAGTGGACCGCATCTAAGTCAATCCAATCTCACCCTTCTCAGACGATTTTTCGTCCCGAAACCAATGGACGGATTGGATTTTACACATGCCGCCAATCTTGGATCCACCGATCATCACAGAGCTTCTGCGCAAGCTCTGTTTCACGTAAAAAGTTGCAGTTTTTGGTTGTGGGCCACCCCCGTACCACAGAAATCTAATCTGGACCGTCTATAAGTCTCACACAGCCCCTCTCACTCACACCTAGGTGACGGAATAGAAGAAGAAAACGATGATCAGTTTTTAACCGTTCAACCACGGGTCGGATGGTGTAACGAAATAAACTATGGGCTACCACGGTTTTAATACAAAGCCGATCAGTTATGAATGGTTTTTCATAATAAATCCAATGAACAGATCAGATCAGGCAACAGACTTTGTTTCGCTGAGATATAATCATGCCAAAAAGCGAGAGGAAGAGAGAGTTTGGGGGAGATCCTTGGCTTGGACATGAGCACAGGGGCAACCATCTATGGCTGGAGCTTGGGGATGTTGAAGGCAGCCACGAGAGAGAGGAAGTTTTGAGATCCTTTGTCTTTATTATTTATTTTATTATGTTTTTTTCCTTTTAAGATGATTAGCCAAAGCATGATGGGTTAAACCTCCTAACTAGGGCTAGGAGGTGAAGCTTGTAGTGAGACGGGAGATTATATGCTTTTAATTTAATTTTAATTTTTGAATTGATATTAGTTTTAGTATGATTTTAATGGAAATATTTTTGGTCTTTAATGGTCTGTTGTGACTGAAATTACAATGGGTCTGCAATGACTTTGAATATTTTCGTTCTCCTTTATGTTTATGATGTCAAGAAGCCCTGTTGTTCACCATAGTCTCCTGGGCATGGTTGGATGTCGGTACCCTTCCTAACCTTCATACATGTGATGGGTTAGTAATTAGTTTAATTCTGTTGTTTGCCATAGTCTTTTGGGCATGGTTTGGTGATAGAATCCATTCTAATTCATATACCTTTCATCTCTTTGAAAACTAGATCAACGGCAGTTCAGTAAATTCCATAATTCTTGAAGCAAGCATAAGATCTCCCTGATCTCTACAAGTGGATCCTCTGAATCCCTATTTTCCTTCTCTGATTTCTCTTAAGTTTAGATTAATTAATTCATAATTATTCCACAATTGTTACTTGATTTAGAATTCATCTTAATCTAGTTGTAATTCTACTTAGTTTTAGATAACGTACAGGTTTCAGTCCCTTGGGATTCGACCTCAGTCTTACCGAATTATTACTACATCACAACCCTGCACTTGGGAAGTGAACAAGTTTTTGGCGCCGTTGCCGGGGACTGTCGGCTACGTTTTTCTGAAATTAATTATTTTTGGGATTAGTTTAAGATTAGATTTTCTTTAGAATTTTAATTCTAGGTTTAGAAGTAGTTATTTTCCTTGTTAGAAATTTTTCCTGACGTTAGAAACTTGCTATTCTTCATTCTATCTGATTTTTAGAACTAACCTAATTTTTTTTTCTGTTTTGTAGGTAACTTCTAATTTAGTAAGCTCTTTCTAATTTCTCTTTCTTTGGAATTTCTTCTTTTTTCTATAAATTAGTTTACTCTTAATTAGGACTTTCTATTCTTAGAAACTAACTTATTTTGTTTTGTTTTGCAGATTCTTAACCTAGGATTTCAAATTTGGTAACTTCTTTCCATCTTTTCCTTTTATTTTTTAGTTTTCTTCTTCCTTTCTCTTAGGTTTAAGTTAGAATTTGAGGGCTGAGTGTGTTTTATGCCCCAGTGGGCACGCGACAACACTCGATGTCTCGTGACTGAAGGAGGATTAGTTAAGGGGTTGACTGTCCATCGCAGGACTAGACACCACTTGAATTATCCTGAGTCAGAGGAGGTTATGGCTGAAAATCAACCTCAAGCACTACCCCAACCTAGGGTTGAGGAAGTACATGATGAGAATGAGGTGCATCAGGCACCCCCGCATCGTACTTTATGAGATTATTTACAACCGGCGGGGGTGAGTACGCCCTCATGCATGATTTTTATTGAGAATACATGACATATGGACATCAAGCCAGGGGTTATCTAACTCTTTCCTAAGTTCCATGGGCTTCAGTCTGAAGAACCATACTTGCATCTGAAAGAGTTCGATGAAATCATAGGCACCTTATACTTTCCTAATGTATCTGAGGATACTATTAGGCTGAAACTCTTTCCATTTTTCTTGAAAGAAAAAGTCAAGACGTGGTTACATTCACTGCGTCCTAGATCCATTGGCACATGGAATGATATGCAGAGGGAATTTATAAAGAAATTTTTCCCACATCATAAGACAATTACCCTCAGGAGAGCAATCATGAACTTTGTCCAAAAGGAAGATGAAACATTCTTCCAATGTTGGGAAAGGTTCAAGGATCTGGTTAATGCATGCCCACAACATGGCTTTGAAATATGGCGCATTACGAATTTTTTCTATGATGGGCTAACATCTTCCATGCGCCAAATGGTCAAGACAATGTGTAACGGAGATTTCATCAATAAAAATGTCGACGAGGTATGAGATTACCTCGATAGTCTTGCTGAAAAAACACAATCATGGGACTATTACCCAAGGACGAACGCTACGTCTAGGCCAACTCATTCAAGGGAAAAAGGAGGAATATATCTCTTGAAATAGGATGATGATCTTAACGCTAAGGTGGCTAATCTCACCAGAAAATTTGAGGCCATGGAAGGAAAGAAGGAAAAGGTTAATGAAAGTGTTTGCGGCATCTGTGATTGCAACATTCATACTACTGAAAATTGTCCTTCAATACCTGCCTTTCGAGAAGTATTGAATGAACAATCTAATGCCGTCAATAACTATCAAAGACCTTTCAATGGACCACCCTCTAATACATACAATCCTGGTTGGAAAAATCATCCAAATTTCAGTTGGAAGAATGGACCAACGGCTACACCTCAAGGTTTCCTAAACCAAAATCCAACTCAAGAGAAACCTCAAGAGGATTTGGTTCTAAAATATTTTCAAAAGCAAGAGCTTTTCAATCAGGGTATGATGCAAGCCTTTCAAGACCTTAGAAAAGCAATACATGAACTTAAGGCTGAAAATACGATTGGAAACAAGGGGAGCTTCCCAGCTCAACCTCTTCCCAATCCTAAACCGCATTATGAAGTTAGTGATTCCAGCTCTTCCAATCAAATGGGGCATGCTAAATCCATCACCACTCTTAGGAGTGGAAAGGTTATTGATAAAACCCTTCCGGTTAGGCTCGAAAAGCCTCAAGAACCAGAAGAGGACAACAATGATAGATCTAGTGGCGCCCCACAAAAATTTGAACTGGAACCTCTAGAAAAGCCAGTTGCTTCATTTTTCCAACGGTTGGTTGAACCAAAACGTCTCTCTAACTCTCGGGATATCCTAGAGGTGTTGAAACAAGTGAAAGTCAACATTCCTCAGCTTGATGTTGTAAAACAGATTCCTTTATATGCTAAATTTCTAAAGGACTTATGCACTACCAAACGACGGAAAAGTGTTCAAAAGAAGATCTCCTTACTTGAGAAAGTGAGTACCATCCTGAAACAAGATGTGCCACAAAAATTCAAAGATCCCGGTTGCCCAACCATATCATGTGTAATCGGAAACTATCGAATTGATCACGCACTTCTTGACTTAGGAGCAAGCGTCAATCTGATTCCCTACTCGGTATACCAACAGTTGGGTTTGGGTGAATTAAAACCCACTCGAACCACACTACAACTTACTGATCGTTCTGTTCGTGTACCAAGAGGGATCATCGAGGATCTGTTGGTCCAGGTTGATATATTCTACTACCCTGTTGATTTTATCATCTTGGACACCGAACCCATCAGCGACACGAGCACTCAGATTCCGGTCATCCTTAGTCGCCCATTCCTGTCCACTTCAAATGCAATTATCAATTGAAGGAATGGTGTCATGACTATGTCTTTTGAAAATTTGACATTGGAATTGAATAGCTTTTTCAATAACGGCAGCAACTCAGAGGATGATGACGATTTTCAAGATGTTAACATGATTGATTCTTTTGTGGAAGATAGAACACCTCTCACCTTATCCTCTGATCCTCTAGAGACGTGCCTGACCCACTCCCATGATCTTGATGATGATATAATTAGGGAGACGTGTGCCATACTGGATACTGCACCGGTACTTGAAGTTAACCGGTGGAGGCCACAAATCGAAGAGTTACCCCAAACTGATGTAGTGCCTCTACCGTCTAACCTCAAGCCACCGAAGCTTGACCTAAAACCTTTACCCTCTGATTTAAAATATATCTATTTAGGTCAAGATGAGACATACCCGGTGGTGATTTCTGCCCACCTGGAGAAAGAACAAGAGATTATGCTCATATCTACTCTCATCGAGCATAAGGGAGCTCTTGGATGGACGATAGCGGACCTTAAAGGAATTAACCCATCGATTTGTACTCACCGTATATATCTTGAGGACAATGCAAAGGCTGTTCGGCAATCACAACGTAGACTAAATACAAACATGAAGGACGTGGTAAAGGCCGAGGTTCTCAAACTATTAGAAGTGGGGATCATATACCCCATATCCGATAGTCAATGGGTGAGTCCAACTCAGGTGGTTCCTAAGAAGTCTGGGATCACCATCGTAGTCAATGCCAATAATGAACTCGTGCCGACCAGAGTTACTACTGGTTGGAGAATGTGCATTGACTACAGGAAGCTGAATACCGTCACTAGGAAGGATCACTTTCCTTTGCCCTTTATAGATCGGATCTTGGAAAGGTTAGCTGGTCATTCTTATTACTGTTTCCTTGACGGGTATTCAGATTATAATCAGATTGAAATCGCCCCTGAAGATCAGGAAAAGACCACATTTACATGTCCCTATGACACCTTTGCTTACAGAAGGATGTCATTCGGGTTATGTAATGCCCCTGCCACCTTTCAGCGATGCATGATGAGTATCTTTTCTGACATGGTGGGGAAATATTTAGAGGTCTTCATGGATGATTTCTCTGTTTTCGGTTCATCTTTCAGCGAGTGCTTAGTAAGTCTTAAATGTGTGCTGAAAAGATGTGAAGAAAAAAATTTAGTGCTTAACTGGGAGAAGTGCCATTTTATGGTTCAAAAGGGAATTGTCCTTGGGCATATCATCTCGTCCAAAGGAATCGAGTTAAATAAGGCAAAAATCGATCTTATCTCTAACCTACCTCCACCCAAGAACATCAGAGATGTGCGATCCTTTTTAGGACACGCAGGATTTTACGGGCGATTCATAAAGGACTTTAGTCTTCTCTCTCATCCTTTATGTAATCTTCTTCAAAAGGATGCATCATACGAGTGGACTGAGCAATGCCAAGAAGCTTTCACTAAGCTTAAAGGCATGTTAACCACTGCACCTAACATGCAGCCACCCGACTGGAGTTTTCCTTTTGAACTTATGTGCGACGCCTCTGATTATGCTCTTGGAGCGGTTCTAGGCCAAAGAAAAGATAAGCAGCCTTATGTCATTCACTACGCAAGTAGGACTCTAAATCCTGCCCAAGTGAACTATTCAACCACTGAAATGGAACTCTTAGCCGTAGTGTTCGCTTTGGATAAATTTCGGTCCTACCTGATCGGATCCAAGATCATTATTTATACAGATCATGCGGCACTTAAGTATCTTCTTTCCAAGAATGATTCTAAGCCCCGCCTAATACGATGGATCCTTCTACTCCAAGAATTTGATTTAGAAATTAAAGATAAAAAGGGAGTAGAGAACGTAGTGGCTGATCACCTTTCTCGCCTTAATACTTCTGATTCTCTTGAGGCGACTCATATCAATGACATGTTCCCTGATGAACAACTGTTTAGAGTCTCCCATTCATCTTGGTTTGCTGATATTACTAATTATCTTTCTACAGGTGCCATACCGACACACTGGACGTCACAAGATAAGAAGAAATTCTTTACTACGGTGCGTAACTTTTTCTGGGATGATCCATATTTGTTTAAATATTGCCCAGACCAAATCTTAAGGAGATGTGTACCAGACGATGAGCATCAGAGTATCATCTCCTTCTGTCACTCACAGGCCTGTGGTGGTCACTTTTCTGTTAAAAAGACCACGACCAAGATTCTACAGTGTGGCTTTTACTAGCCCACTATGTTCAGGGAAACTCATGAGTTTTGCAAAGCTTGTGAGTGTTGTCAAAAATTGGGAGCATTGTCCCGTCGAAATATGATGCCTTTGAATCTCATCCTTATCATTGAAGCCCTTGATTGCTGGGGCATTGATTTCATGGGACCATTCCCCCAATCATTTGGAAATCTGTATATTTTACTCGCCGTAGACTATGTCACTAAATGGGTCGAAGCAATTCCATGTCGCAAAAATGACCATCGCACGGTCATTAAATTTTTAAAAGAAAATATCCTGTCGCGGTTCGGAACGCCTCGAGCCATCATTAGTGACGGGGGCTCACACTTTTGTAATAGACCATTTGATGGTTTAATGAAGAAATATGGTATCTCTCATAAGGTGAGCACCCCATACCATCCACAAATAAGGGAACAAGCTGAGATTTCCAATAGAGAGATCAAACATATCCTAGAAAAAATGGTTAACCCTAACCGTAAGGATTGGTCAATCTGATTGACCGATACCTTATAGGCGTACCGTACTACTTTTAAAACTCCTATTGGAACATCTCCCTTTAGACTTGTCTATGGGAAAGCTTGTCACTTGCCCATGGAATTGGAACATAAAGCATACTGGGCGATCAAAAATCTAAATTTCAATCTGGACAACGCTGGCTCGTTACGCAAACTTCAATTAAATGAACTTGAAGAAATCCGGAACGATGCATATGAGAACTCGAGAATTTACAAGGACAGGATGAAGGCGTTTCATGATCAACATATTCTACGAAAATCATTCACGCCAGGTCAGAAAGTCCTTTTGTACGATTCTCGACTCCACCTCTTTCCGGGTAAGCTTCGATCTCGTTGGACCGGCCCTTACATTGTTGTCACTGCTTATCCTCATGGGGCCGTCGAGATAAGAGATCCCGACAATGGCAAGGAGTTTAAAGTAAATGGACATCGATTAAAACCATTTGTCGAGACATTCGATTCAGAGGACATGTCCATGCCTCTGATTGCTCCTGTTTACCAGGACTGATCTCCTAGTCTGATGGAGGTATAGGTAGGTTTATCGCTTTCATAGGACTAGGGTAGTTGCTTTATTTGTCTGGCTGAAGATGGTAAATTTAGCGCTCCTGGGAGGTAACCCAGTCATTTTATTCCATTTCATTTCATTTTTTTTGTTAGATAGTTCAATGTTTGTGGGTAACATTACTGCAAACCCACACGAGACTACAACTCGTCCAATAGGGGTAACCTAGGGGTTTAAAGGCTTGTTACATTCGCTAAATGCAATCGAGAGCACCAGCGAAAGTGGTATAAGTAGGATTTTATTTGTTGTTATTTTTGTTTTGTTTTCTCTCTTGGCTGACCAGCTTTCATGCTGCAATCTCTTGGAAAGTCTCTCTCTTGATTCGTTATCAAGGTACTATCTTCCCATCAATTTACTTTTGTTATTCCATGTGCATTGCATGCTCATATCTTTTACATTGAGGACAATGTCGATTTTAGGTTGGGGGTGGGAGATTAGGTACCTAATCAGTGTTTTCTTGGTCCTGAGCAAAAATTGTGAAATTTTTTTTTAAATTTTTCTGAAAATTTCTGGGAATTCTTATGAATTCGAAGTGATTTTGATGGATATCTTGGATTTAGAAGTTCAAGATAAGTGATGTTGATAATTTAGGAATCTTGGATTCAGTATCTGTTAAATTTCGCAGTTAAGATCGAGTTATTAATCCAGAATTAGAGGTTGTAAACATTGATTGAGTCATGATTTCACATGTCACATCTCATGTCTACATTAAGATTTCAGTTTGAAATTGAAGGATTGACTTGGTAATCACTAAGCATGAAAGGAACCAGCCTGAAAAATTTGGTCGTCATGAATTATGAAAAAAAAAAAAAAAGTAAAAAAAAGAAACCTTCGGAAAGGGTTGGGCAAATGGCCTTCACTGTAGGTTTGCTCCCTACAGGTGAAGGTTTGATTCCCCAAGGTTAACATTCAAAACTTATTGGGCGACTGGTCTTTACCATAGGTTTGCTCCCTATAGGTAAGGATTCGATTCCCCTCCTAGGCATTACTTTTAAGAGAAAAATCAAAAGTTGAAATTTCTGAGGCAGGTTTGGTTCGGATTTTGGTTATCATGAATTCTTTTGTGGTTACCAATGCTATCATGAAATAATGAATTGAATTTTAATGACGATGAGCCGAGATTATCATGAAATACTATACACCCATGAAACTCAATGTTTAGAATTATTCTAATTGATGGATTAATACTTTGAACTTGATTATAAAGTTTAGTGTGTGCTTAAGTCCATGAGAAAATAATTTCTAACATTCACGAATCTTAGATTTCTCATGTCTGAATTATTTTTCAAGAAATCATTCGTGTACGCACGTGAATCGTCAGTAAATCGCAGGATGGACGGCAGCGAGCAAAGTTCAGTGGACCGCATCTAAGTCAATCCAATCTCACCCTTCTCAGACGATTTTTCATCCCGAAACCAATGGACAGATTGAATTTTACACATGCCGTCAATCTTGGGTCCACCGATCATCACAGAGCTTCTGCGGAAGCTCTGTTTCGCGTAAAAAGTTACAGTTTTTCGTTGTGGGCCACCCCCGTACCACAGAAATCTAATCTGGACCATCTATAAGTCTCACACAACCCCTCTCACTCATGCCTAGGTGACGGAATAGAAGAAGACAACGATGATCAGTTTTTAACCGTTCAACCGCGGGTCGGACGATGTAACGAAATAAACTATGGGCCACCACGGTTTTAATACAAAACTGATCAGTTATGAATGGTTTTTCATAATAAATCTAATGAACAGATCAGATCAGGCAACAAACTTTGTTTCGCTGAGATATAATCATGCCAAAAAGCGTCGATTCTTGTTTTTGTGCATGACTGCGAAAGTAGCTGCGGAAATTCCCTACCCTCTCCACCAATTTCCTTCTGTTATAAAAAGAAGAGAGAAGAGAGAGTTTGGGGGCGATCCTTGGCTTGGACGTGAGCACAGGGGTAGCCATCTACGGCTGGAGCTTGGGGATGTTGAAGGCAGCCATGAGAGAGAGGAAGTTTTGAGATCCTTTATCTTTCTTATTTATTTTATTATGTTTTTTTTTCCTTTTAAGATGATTAGCCAAAGCATGATGGGTTAAACCTCCTAACTAGGGCTAGGAGGTGAAGCTTGTAGTGAGATGGGAGATTATATGCTTTTAATTTAATTTTAATTTTTGAATTGATGTTGATTTTAGTCTGATTTTAATGGAAATATTTTTGGTCTTTAATGGTCTGTTGTGACTAAAATTACAATGGGTCTGCAATGGCTTTGAATATTTCCGTTCTCCTTTATGTTTATGATGTCAGGAAGCCCTGTTGTTCACCATAGTCTCCTGGGCATGGTTGGATGTCGGTACCCTTCCTAACCTTCATACATGTGATGGGTTGGTAATTAGTTTAATTCTGTTTGTTTGCCATAGTCTTTTGGGCATGGTTTGGTGATGGAATCCATTCTAATTCATATACCTTTCATCTCTTTGAAAACTAGATCAACGGCAGTTCAGTAAATTCCATAATTCTTGAAGCAGGCATAAGATCTCCCTGATCTCTACAAGTGGATCCTCTGAATCCCTAGTTTTCTTCTCTGATTTCTCTTAAGTTTAGATTAATTAATTCATAATTATTCCACAATTGTTACTTGATTTAGAATTCATCTTAATCTAGTTGTAATTCTACTTAGTTTTAGATAACGTACAGGTTTCAGTCCCTTGGGATTCGACCTCGGTCTTACTGAGTTATTACTACATCACAACCCTGCACTTGGGGAGTGAACAGCATGAAGTATAAGTAAGTTATAAAGAAATATTAAGAGCCATTATATATAAAAATATCCAAACTACAAATCCAAAATCATTTAAATAGGGAACTAGTTCCTCCTATACATGATCCAAAGTGACTAGAGCCCTGGCCTATACACCGCGGTAGCCCGAACTCGGACTAGAAGGATTCACCGAAAGTCTGAAAGCAGAAAAATACCTCTTCCTCATCTATGCTCATAGTGCTTAGCTCGTCGAGCTCCGCCTCTCCTACATCTAATGACGTGTCTAGTTGGTGTTTTAAAACACCGTCCCAGAGTGGAAGTGAGTAGCTAACTCAGTGGGCAGTATTAGTCATAAGTGACATCAAATAACAATTCCATGATGAATGTAATGAAAAGTATAAATTCATAAATCACTAACTAGTCTTTGTTAATGCATATACATGAGTTATGTATGATACATGATCTCACCCACAACACTCCCTCGAGCGACTTCGTCTCACGGTCGCGCATCACTAACACTCCCTCATTGCCACCTCAACTGTCGAGTTGTCAAATCCTAGCTAATACAATGCGTGAATAATGTATTAGCCGAGTTTTTAGTTAATTTTGTTCATCCAGTATGTTGGAGAAACTGGTATACCCTAACAATAGTAATGCCCCATCCATTTGTAAGGCCAAGACCCCTCAACGTGCGAGGCCAAGACCCCGTGATCCTTGATCCATCGAAGTTCCCACCCCTATTGCAAGCATGTGAGGAGTTTTGGGTAGTGGGATCGCTCGCGGTCATTACGGGGAGGCTCGTCTCCCCAGCATAGGCCGACAGCTTGAACATAGTATCCCATTCCACCATGCCCAGCTCATGAGACTGTGGATCAGTTCCTAACTGTTGTCAGTGGGCAAGGGGTGTTTCACATTCCAAATATGTGTGAACAAACATGGTTAACAAACATGGATGGTTAGTCGATGGACTAGACTGCCCAAGTTCAGGTGAGCACGCAATGCACGACATTGGGTAGAAGCAACCCATATAGTCCTGCTACCGTCGCCCGTTCGCGTCCGCCTAAATCAGTCGGACTAGTCACAAAACAGCCTAACCAGTGGGACTGCCCTCACAAGTCGTAGATTCCTGACCAACCCAGAGAATGGACTACATTCAATAACATTTCTAAGCAGATGAGATTCATCTTCAAGCACAGATGAAAATAAACATATAATAAATTAAGCATAATTTCAAGATGTTAAAATGAATGCAAACTACTCTTAGCAGCAAAAATTAGACGTGTGTATGCATGCGATGTCGGATTGCCTAAGAGACAAGAAGATCACAAGTCAACCATATAGCAGGAAAATACAATCATACATGCAACAAGGAAGAATATGCAGGAAATAAGATGCAAGAACGAATATACAACATAGTTTTCAGGTCCAAAACAAATTGAAGACTAATCTAACATCAATTTTTCAACACATGCATGTTAGGTAGGCTTATCAGACAGGATCCTAATTAGGTTTTCCTCTAAATTGTACATGCACATCAATCTAACATCCATAATCATTAAATTTATCTTAGAGTTGATATTTAGCCACCTAAGGATAATGGTCTGCACCTATTCCTAGTCGGAAGTTGTGATGTCGGGTCCACAAGCTTGAGGTATTGGGGCCTTGCATTGCGTAGAACGGAGGATAAGACACATGCATGTTGAAAAAATTTAGAAAAATGAGGTTTAAGATCCCAACTTACCTTAGATGGGTTGGAATTTCTCTTTTAACGGAGGAATGCGACGAAGTTTACCGATAGAGGAGAGGTGAGGGTGTAGGGATCTCCAAAATCCAAGCACCAAGCTCACTTGTACATCAAGGTGTCTCCCCCCCCCCCTCTCTCTCTCTCTCTCAAATTTTCTCATGTTGAAAAAACAACAAATGGGAGAGGGTTGGGTCATATATACTTTGGGAATTAAATCTCTTGGCCCAAAGTTTCATAATATCCCTCTGATGGCCCTGTAGGGCCCATTTTTTGCTATTGGGGCCACCCTGATGCCCCCTTGGCCATGAAATCTGTAGGATATATGCTCCATGGCCCGATAAAGGGTTGTATAAAGTTTGATGCTAAATGGAAGCGGGGTTTTACCATATCGGTCTGATTTTCAAATGGCCCTACGGGGCCAAGTTTTGGTTGTTGGGGCCACCCTGATGCCCCCTGTAATGTTCTTTCCAGCTAGCATAGTGTCCTGAGGCGTCCATGTAGGTTTTGCCGTAGGATTGTTCTTTTATACTACTCATGGTGAGGTACCGATAGTAAATTAATCTAGGATTAGCCCAACTTAGTAGATGTAAGACCCGTGTTCTAGTTCGTACCATTACATAGGCCACCTCGGTCCTTCCGGTCGAAATTCAGCAATCCTCGACCCGTTTCCGACGTTTGCGCACGATCCTAAGCCGAGTCCTGCATACCAAAGCCGGCTCAACCTGAAATATGTACCTTAACGACCGCGCCGTGGCCGCGGTTCTAATGCCGTGACTCGCACACCGACCCAATACCCAAGGTAGAAGATGTAGAGTCGCGTTCAATTTGAAGAAAACACTGCGCGTTGCGAATTACGAAGGAATCTCTACGAGATGTCCCATCAATCAATCAATCACTCATGTCAAGTACAAGTCAAGTCACTCCATACCCAAGTACAACAACCCATACATTTCTCTTACACAAGGAAGCCCAAGGTCAACCCTCACATCACTTCACCTCTTTCTCCACCCATCCCTTCTTACAACACACCACTCCACCCATCACCCATCACACCATATCACTCCATCACCCTTTTTCACCCATCACTCTCCTCTCTCTCTCATTCATTCTCAAAAAAAAATTCCAAGCAAAAGAGCTTCACACGTCCAAGCTTTCCCTATCCTAAACAAGAAGTGTGGCCCACTTTCCCCTACCCTCTCATCTCTCATCCCCACCGTCCAAATTCCATCAAGCACCGTCAAAAGTAAAGCAAAGGAGCATACAAGCCTAAAGGAGCAAGGAGGAGTTCAAGAGGTGGGTGATCTACTGTTAAATTCTTTTTAGGGACCACTTGTTGGTGGGACCCATTTTTAATGTATAATTTGTATTATGTGGGGCCCAAAGTGGCGGGGACCCACCATCACCGTTTATTGTTCCCTCTTTCTCTCTCTCGCTTTCTCTCTCCTTATCCTTTCCCTAAAATGAAGTGGGCCCCACCAATTCATGATAAATCTACCCCATCCATCAAATGGTGTGGCCCACCACATTTTAGGTTAAATAATATTTATTTTATATTAATATATATATGTATGTATATATGTATATGCGTGGTGGGCCACGATCATGTGGGACCCACCTTGGTAAGCGTGGACCACGTGCATGTGGGACCCACCATGATGCAGTGTTTATCCCGGTCGTCCAGCGTCCAGGGATGCTGGACGAGCGTGGTGCACGTGGGTGCGTGTACTGACATGGAGGTGTACTAACGTGCTGACAGAAAAAAAAAAGAGAAAGAAAGGAAAAGAAAGAAATGGTGGGCCACTAATGCAGGCCCCACCTTAATGTATGTGCTTAATCTAAGCCCTCCACCATCTTCCTCAGATTACTTTAGGCGTTGAGCCAAAATTTGGGACCAATCCGACTCTCAGGTGGGCCATACCATCTAAAATCATGTGGAGACATGCCTGAACATATAAAAGCACTTGGTGGGGCTACTTAAAATTTGGATACATCTTAAACTTGGACTGAACAGTCCACCACGTGGGACACACACAATAGATGGATTGGATCATCTTATTGTGGACCCCATATTTTTAAAAAAAAAAGAAAAGGGAAGGGAAATGGTGGGCTGCTCCAACATGGCCCCACCTTGATGTTTATATTTAATCCAAGCTATCCATTCTATTCTCGGGATCATTTTAGGCGTTGAGCCGAAAAATGAGACCGATCCAATTATCTGGCGGGCCGTGGCATTATGAATGCTAGTATTTTCCTCTAAAACTTGGAAAAATGATTGCTGGGGTCCACCAGAAGCTTGGACCCACCT
Source organism: Magnolia kwangsiensis (assembly GCA_037074715.1). NCBI lineage: Eukaryota > Viridiplantae > Streptophyta > Magnoliopsida > Magnoliales > Magnoliaceae > Magnolia > Magnolia kwangsiensis. The sequence goes on along the minus strand of CM073574.1, from coordinate 165,722,483 downwards.
GAAATTTGTTTTGGACCTCTGTTTTTATGGGACACATATAATGGACGGGGTAGATCTAGTTAACGTGGGTCCCACCTAGGATAAAAAAAAATAATTTACATTGACATGCCTTGGCTGCCAAAACGACTAGAGACGTCCAACGTTAAAAGGAGGGCCCCATTGGCCCCACTTGTAGACTCTACCATGATGTATGTTCTACATCCATACCGTTCATTTAATAGGTCTCCTTGAATGATGCGTTGACTTAAAAAATCAGTCACAAAATGAACTCAGGTGGGCCATACCATCCAAATCATGTGAAGACATGCCTAAATCATATAAAAATACTTGGTGGGGCTTACCTGAATTTTTAATGTGGATGAAACTTGGTCTGAACCCTCAAAAAGGTGGGACACACGTAATGGGCGTGCTGGATTTGTGAAAGACATTTCGGTGGGCCCCACACCCACCCCAGGTCCAAGTGACCTTATAAATAGTTTGTCTGACAAATAAACATCACCGTGGACCTTTGGCCCACGTGACCATCTGAACAAGTGGGATGACAAATACATATAACGGTGGGCTCCAGGCCCACCCCAATGTCCACGTGTGACCTTATGAATAGGTTGAATGGCTAATAAATATTACGGTGGGCCTCTGGTCCACGTGACCATATGAACCGTTTGGATGTCATATAAACATTACAGTGGGCCCCCACCCTCACCGTGTGGCCCTATGAACAGATGGATGGAAAATAAATGTTATGGTGGGTCCCACGTGGGACCCACTGTCCACGGATCACTTGGCAGCCGTGTGGAGGTACCCCGTTTCAACACTTGAGGTCTTGGCATCGATCCCTGGTGGGGGTGGCTGACTGGGGTGTGTGTCCTGGTTGGGTGGGACCCACCATGGTGTGTGTGTTTTATTCACTCCATCACCCATTTGGTGGGGCCCCTTGCCATATGTGTTTTATGTATGTCGTCCAACCATGAGCCGGACTGCTGGACGGCTAGTGGACCCACACTATGATGCATGCATTGCATCTAAACCGTTCAACCATTTTATAAGCCCATTTTATGGCTTGAGGCCAAGAATGAGTCAGATCCAGAGTTCAAATGGACCCATACTAGGATGCATGTGTTGCATCTAATCCATCTAACCATTTTGGAAGATCATTTCACAAAATGAGAAAAATAAAAGTTATGGTGGGCCTTGAAAATTTTAATGGTGGAAATCATTGTCACCACTATATTGGAAGTGTGGTCCAGTTGATCTTTTGATTCGATTCATATACTCATGATGCCCACCTTGGTATATATATAAGGCCCATTGAAAGAGGCCCAACTTAATGTATTTATGGCTGTTGATATATATGAGGCCCACGTAATATGGCTTTTAGATGTATTCAAGGTCCATGGGTCAAGGCCCATTGGAACTTGCACAAGTCCGTTGAATGTAATCCGACCATGGTTCATGCGTTGACTCTTATAGTGGGCTATGCCTTGGAAGCAATGTTGGTTTGACGTCCACATTGTAAGGATACTGTTGGTTAAATGTCCGCATTGTCACTCTCCCTAAGGCCCACTGATAGGCCCATACTTGTAGTAAGTAGGCCGTCTAGGCCCATTTCCGTTATACACAGAGCCCATCCCTATATACATGTTTAGTATAGACCCATGATTCATTATCATACGCATCATATGTATGACTGATATGAGAAGTGACTGATCATAGCATATGCCTTCGGACGAACTGTTTATGGACTCCCTGATAGGCGTAGTTTCTCCACATGAGTACATGGTACACGTAGGACTGTTGCATGGCTGGTAGTGTGACTCATGCACTTGCATTTGTGTAATTGTGATTATTGTATGCCATAGCGACATCAGGGCCATAGCCTCCCGATGGTACCAGAGGATGACTCCAACATCGAGACCGAGTGGATATTCGAGCGCGCGAGGGTCGTATACCAGTAGGCCGCGTCTCCCACTGTGTCGTGGTCGGTTGGAAAGGGGTGTGACCTTACCCGCCTGCGTGAGGGGGCAACTTCTAGGTTGAGTTTGACCAGCTTGAGGAATCGGTCCGCTATCGACGAGCCGGACCCGATATTGGCAGGCGGATAGTGAGGTCTCTTCCGCTCTCCCAGTTGTGCATTCGGATAGGGACGACAAGCTGGTGTAGAGTGTACTAGACCCCAATGATTATCCAAAATGAGAACTGTACTGATATATGATGAGGATTGACATGCCTGAGTTGCATCTCGCATCACATACTCTCGATATGGCCGATAGCATTCATATCTTGCACCGCACAGCCTTGGTACGGCTGATTGCATTCATAATACCCATCATCATATTTCCGCATTTACATTCCGAGCACGCTCATATTGCGCACACACTAACACCACCCTCTAAGCTTTATATAAGCTTATGCACGATTGATGCGTGCAGGTGACGTCAGGATGCAGCCGTAGCGTAGTAGCAGCAGGAGCGTGCAGTCGAGCTTTTGGAGTTTTGTTATTAGCAATATCTTGTATTTCCCTTTATACATCTTGTACTCAAAGTTTTTTGATCATAGTGGATTTTGTGATGGTGTTCTTATGGTTATTGTTCGTGGGTTATGCTTATGGTTATGCTCATTATGAATTAAATGGATAGTAGAAATCCTCCTTTTAGTATCCCAGGATCAAAACTTGGTATATGGTGCCGGGAGCTGAGAATGGGGTACTACGGAGGCTCTCAGTGTCAGATTCAACGATCGAGAATTTTGTGAGCCCGGTTTCTGAGTTCGGCGCGTGACAGTAGACCAGACGAGTCATGATAGGACTTAATGCGGGCCGCCAAGCCAGATGACCGGCTACACTTAGCATCAGCCCGTACGGGCTATGCCGTGACGCAGGAAGGTCGAAAAATTATAAAAGTTTAGGGAACCATATATCTCATTGGGCTTGTGGTTCATCGCGAATCACGGACTCATTGGACACCCAGAAGTTAATTATTCGAGCCATTCCAACACCACTGGTCAACCCATTCAAGGCCAAAGTTGAAATCTGACACTAGTAAATGAAACCGAGAATCCGGGCTTTTCAACTGTTGGATTTCTTATAAATTTACAGTAAAGGTCTAATATAGTATCCTACGCCCGTCCACAAACTCTGGGACCCGATTGTAGCATGACGACCGTTGATCACAAATCGGACCCGTACGACCAAACCCCTTATCCGATCATTTCTAAATTTTTCATGGCCCTTCATCGGGCCATGGACCACCTACCCTATAAGTTTTATGGCTAGGGGGCCACCAGAACTGCCCTAACAACTGGAACGGTCCCCACAGGGCCATTTGAAGATCAGAACCGTACGATCAATCCCACAGTCGTTGATCCGTTTGTTCCCAAACTTTGCATGACCCCTCATCCGGTCATGAGACACCTTCACATAAATTTTGGAGGCCTATGGGGTGTTAGGGCTACCCCAACACCAATAGTGAGTCCTAGTACGCTATTTTGGGAATTTGAGGAAACTTAAGGCCAAAGGGCCCAAGTCTAGGAAATAAACCCTAGCTCACTCCCTCATATTTCCTCCATTGTTCTTTTCAACAACCAAGCTCTCCCTCATAACTTCATACCTTCCCCAAATCATCAAGCCCTCTCCCTCATATCCTCCTCATTTCTCCAACAACAAATTCCCCTTACAAACTCCCCTTATCCACCAACAACTAACCTCTCTTATCTCATAACTCTCACTACCATAAAGAGAGAGCAATGGAGTAAAGAAAGGAGAAAGAGTGGGTGAAGAAGAGCAAGGTGGACCCTAGATCATGATGGGGCTGAGGAGATCAAACATTGCAACTCCCTACCCTTTCTCCAAAGAAAATTCTGCACCACCACCACAATAACCATTCCATTGAGCATTTAGGTAAGATCCTTCACTTCTTTTGCTTGAAACTCATGTATTGAGGAAGGTTTGGCTTAGAGTTCTCACATGCAAGAACTTGTTTTAGGGATTTCGACCGTCCGACCCGAAGCCCTCATTCGTAGGTTGATTTTTGAGTCTCCAACGACCCATAGGTGCTGACTATTGCTCTTAGGTGGCCAAATACTAATTCTATTATGAGTTTAATGATTTTGCTTGCTTGAATGCTATATTTGAAAATTCTAGAGAAACCTTAGGAGTGGTATGTTTGTTGGAATTGTATGGATTGCATGCTTAGTTCTCAAATTGGTGTTGATCTTGCTCTTACATGATATTATGTATGGATGATAGTTTGCTCATCGTTGCTTGATTCTCTTCCTTCATATGTGGTATTTCATTGTGTGCATGAATTATTACCTTTGTGCTTATGATTTCTTGAGATGGAAGAAGTGCTTAGCTTCCTCACACACCCACACACTCACACGCACCTTGTTTCATGATAATGCTCGTTTGCTTGGTTGGAGTACCTGTTTTGTATGGTTGAGATGCATGAGAACATGATATTGTTATATTAAGTTAATAACATGAATAGTTAGCATGTTATGAATCACCCTTACCCTCTTGGGTTGGTCAAGAACATGAGGAGAGACGATAGTCCCATCGGTAGGACTATGCTAGGGATAGACCCGTGGGTTTGGGCAGGTGTGTTCGGGTGGCTGTAGTTCGACTATAAGAGTCCCTTGTGCCTGATGTCACTCGTTTCACGCTCGCCTGATTCGTGCGGTCTATCCTACTATCTGACCAACCTTGATATTTAACCCTGTTTGCTTACATATGTATGAAACCTGGAACACCCTACAACCGTAGTGGCCCATCAATAACCGATTGTAACTGGTCCACAGCATCGTGAGCTGGGCATGGTGGAATGAGACATTGTGTCCCAGCTGTTGGCCTACGCTGGGGTGTCGTGCCTCCCTTTAGTGACCGCGAGTGATCTCTTCTCTCAACACTCCTCATGTACTTGAAGTCGAGGATGAGGAACCCGACAAGATCATGAACCGCGGGGTCTCGGCCTCACGCGTTGGGGGGCTTGGCCATGCAACCAGTTTAGGGCATTGATACGTGGTGTGTATCAGATTTCCCAACTTGTTGGATGAATGGACTTAACTAATAACACGGCTAACACTTTTGCATTGCATCGTACTAGTTAGGGTGGTGACTTGGAAGTCGAGGTCGGTATGAGTGCTGACATACGCGATCATTAGATGGAGTCGCTCAAGAAGCGTTGTTGTGAGGGCATACATCATATCATTCTGCATGTATGCATTTTAATAAGAGTTGATAGGTGTTGATGATTGACTGCATTTCATAAAATTCATATTATAACTTAAGATTAATAGCACCCATTGAATTGATCACTCACTCCCACTCTGGGATGATATTTTAAAACACCAACCAGACTCGTTCATAGATGCAGGTGATTCAGGGCATGAGGAGCTTGGTGAGGCGAGCTACGAGGAGGAGGAAGAGCTGTCCTACTTCCAGTTGATGGAAGATTCTTCGCCAGCTTGAGGGGTGGGATTGGAACGCTGAGCAGTGAGCTCGGCTCTATTCTTTTGGACACTATTCTTTTGTGATTTTGTTTGGTGACGTTACGTGCGATCCCCTTTATTCTTTTGGACATGTATATATATATATATATATATATATATATATATATATATATATATATATATATATATATATATATATATATATCTTTTTCATTTCAGTGGACTTGTGTGTTTATGCTTCATGCTCTCAAAAATTCCAAGTTGTGCAATTAAACTTGATTAATCATAAAACTATAAAATTGATGATAAGTGACACTCGGGAACTCGGGAGTTGAATGTATGCTTGACCCCTAATTTTCAGGGCGTTACACCCCCTTTGCCATGAAATCTGTAAGGTAAATGCTCCATGGCCCGATGAAGGGTTGTACAAAATTTTACGGGAAACGGACGCGGGGTTTTACCGCACAGGTTCGATTTGCGATCAACGATCATCATTCCTCGATCGGGGTCCAGACTCTACGGATGAGTACAGGGAATTAATTTCAGCCTTTGGTCTAAATTTAAAAGAGATTCGACGACTGAAATGCCCCATATTAATATATCAAGAAAAGAGCTAGTGATTTTGAGTTTCAAGTCTCAGGGCAAGATTATGGCGAGTCGCACTTGACAAGTGCCGACTGGACGACGCGATAATCTTAATTTTAGGCGTCATCTAAGTCTGTAGTTTGCGATGGACCACAAGCCCAGTGAGGCGGACATTACTTTAAAATTTTGGAGCTAGTGGCCCACTAATGGGTGGTCTAGATCTTGTTTGGGTAATTGGGACATTTCTGTAATAAATTGGGTAGGGAGATTTCTTAGGTACAATTGTTGAGGTATGAATTGAATAAGTTCATAGTATGGCCTACTCGAAATTAGTGAAATTGGTGACTCGGTCCTGATCACTCTAAATTGTCAGTTTTAGGCTAAAAGAGTGACTGAGTTGACTTGATTTATTAATTAAGGTTCGGGCCATAGCTGACTCGGCTTTGGTTAGATCTTTAATTTAGTTATGATTGTCTTGATTAGTTAGCAATGAGTCGGTTATATTCGGGCCCTATGTGAATAATTAATGGGGATAAACTTGATGTTTAAGTAATCGGTCGGGTTCATTAGTTTTATACCGTTGATCAATCTTATTTATACGGTTCTTTATCGGTTTCAGCTGTGTATAAGCTCACATCGAGCGTCAATGGTTCGTAAGTGATGCCATGGCTAGTTTTTTTAAAAAAAATTAAAGAAATTTTGGCATACTCAAAATGGCGAAAATTCGAAGTGTTACAAATTTAAACATACATAGCAATAGAATACAGTCAATCATCATCATAGAAGATCCTGAATTCTTTAATTTCAATGGAATTCTAGATAAGTATGTAAATAAGTCCTAAATCACTTAAAATCTTGGGAAAGTTTGTGTACAATTCCTAATTACAGAAATATCGAACATGCATGGAATGAATTTAGCTAATAACATTCTCAATTCATGTGCATAGGGGACATGCAGCAGGATTTTCCCCATTTACTTCAAATTTGGGGATGCGTCATGCTTAAATTCTCATGGTGGACAGAAAATTAGACAACAAAAGCATTAAGGTGGTTGAGAGTTAAACATTCCTTCCCTAATTAGAATTCATTAAGATAATACTATGTATCTACAATTATACCCCTTGCAAATGACATGCAAACCAAAAATTCACAACCATAATCACTAAATTCAACCTAGGTTTGATAAACGGCCACCGAAAGATAATGGTCCACACATAGGAATAATTTGACGGTTTGTGAAGCTGCTCTTAAGGTTTTAGTTCCGCGGGTTAGCGTATCGGAATCCTGTGCCAATAGAATTTGCATGTTAGAGTGCATGCAAGTGGCCTAAGATGCTGAAATTTGGAAAAAGGGACTGGATGGTTACCTTTCTATCACCGGTGGGGCGCTCTCTATGGTGGGGCGCGGTTACGGGGTCCGTTGTGGGCAGCGGCAAGGGAGATTTTCCTCAAATCAGCTCCGCCAAGGAGCACCTTCCTCCATTCTCCCCACTCCCTCTCTCCCTTGCAATAGAAAATTCATATGTGAGTGAGGGAGTGTGATTTTTGAGCTTAAATATTTTAAAATTTGTGTCCAAATGGCCTTGGGGGCCTTTTTTTTCTAACATGCATGCCCCTAGTTGGCTACATTTTGATCCTTAGGGCCATTCTAGTGTCCCCCTGGCCCATCCGTGGCATGGGGCAAGTACCCTATTGTCGAATGAGCGATTGATCCGAATTTGGCGGCAAACGGATAACTTAATTTATCACGGGGGCCCTATTTGCGATCAACAGTTGTCGGTGATCGATCGGGGCCACAATTATACGGATATGAGTAGAGAAATATTATTAACTCATGCCTCGAGTTTGGTTGCGATCTAACGGTCAGAAAGCCATAACTTTACCGTTTTAGTGGCGGGGGCCAACTCACTTAAGTTTCATGTTTCAAGTCCCGGAGAGTCGTGCCTTTCAAGCTCTACCTTCACATTCCAAGTTGTGCGGTTCGGGGCATTGTTAAGGTCCATCGTCCGCGTTGGACGTCAAGCCAAGTGAGAAGGACATTATTCAATAATTTCAAAACTAATAACCCACTAACGAGCGGTCTAAAGCTTGTTCGGATAATCATGGTATTTCTAGAATGAATTGGATACAAAGATTTTTTGTGTGCAACGGTTAGGGTCTGGATTAACTAAGTCCATAGTGTGACGTATTCGCAATTAGTGAAAATAACAATTCGGTCATAATCACTCTAAACCATCGGTTCTTAGGTTAAGCAGATAATTAGGTTGACCTAATTCGTTAGTTAAGATTCAGCCCATAGCCGGATCTGCTTTAGGTAAATCATTAATTTAGTTATGGTTGTCTTGATTAGTCAGTGATAGGTCGATTAGATTTGGGCTTTAGATGAATAATTTATGAGATTAGACTTGCGATTTAAGTGATCATACAGATTCGTTGGCATTATACGCTTAGTTAATCAAATTTATGCGGTTCTTTACTGGTATTATCTACGTATAGGCTCACTTCAAGCGTCAAAGGTCAGTAAGTGACGACGTGGGCTAGTTATAAAATAATAATAATAATAAAATATTAAAGATTTTTGAGAATCCAAAATATCAAAAATTCAGGATGTTACATAAATAAAATAAAATAATAAATAGAAAAAAAACATTCTTAATTTTTACAATTAAAAAAAAAAAACAAAGAGAAAAAATAAAAATCTAAAATAAATAAAACAACTTGTATCATGCTTTTCACTCTTCTCTATTTTTTTCTTCACTTTTTTTTTTTTGGAAAAAAAAAAGTATAAATAGATCAAAGAAATAACTAGCACATAGAAATGAAAAAATATTCATTAGCCTTCTAAAATATGAAAAAGAGAATGAATATAAAAATACCAAATAAATAAAACAACTGATTTTTTTAATTTTTTTATTTTTAGTATTCTTCTTGTTTTTGAAAAAAAAAAAAGACAAATAAAAAAATTAACTAATAAACAAAAATAATAATCCTTAATCTTCTTAGATTAAAGAGAGGGAGAGAGAGCGAAATTTAAGAAAAATGTACTAACAATGGTCCTTGCAATGTAAAAAAATGGCTCTGCAATGAACAGAGGTCGTTGTTGGCACACAGTGGATATTGTCCATCATTGGTGCAGTGTTGGGGTTGTTGTATGTTGTTGGTATATTTTTTTTCTTAAATATCATTCTCAATTCTATTTAATAAGATTAAGAATGTTCCGTATTTATTAGTTAATTTTCAAATTCAGTATTTTTTTTTTTTTCAGAAAAATAGGTACATTGTTTTATTTATTTGATATTCTTATTTTCATTTACCTCTTATTTTCTCTCTCTCTCTTTTTTTTTTAAAAATTAAAAGTAAAAACATTAAGTAACATAAAACATAAATTCCGTCGATAAAACGCTGAATGGTGCATTGCTCTTGTGATAGAAGTTGTGGGTAGCCTGCTTGAGTATTTTTGGGTTGGGCCCATCCAACGGAGTGGATATCACACGAACTACAAGGTGGGGCCCACCTTATGCATCGCTTGCATGTCCAGTACACGTGATAGAATGCAACAGTGCTGGGTGTAAAGGTGCGTGAAGGGCTGGCAAGCCTCCTAAAGTGCACCTAATCGCCGATCAGATCAGACAATCACGAGATCGAATTTAATCCGTAGATTTTCAATTGGAAATCCTATCACAGAGAGTCTCGACCATGTTATAATATCGTCACCTTTCGCTTACACGTGGAAGTCAGAACATTGGATCTAGACCGTCCATGATGTTGAAATTGTCATCGAAGGTATATATACCGGAAACTACAAACTTCAAAAGATCTTAGATTTAAATTCGGTAGCCTCCAAATGGACGGCTGGTAAAAAGTGGGGAACAGCTGTTACTCACCGTTGAAAATTTAATAGGTCTAGTCGAAAAAAATCGCAGGAACGCTGACTGTTCTGAGGCATGAGAAGGCCCAGTAGGTAGATGGTCCCGATCTCCTCCATCCACGTGTACGGTTACTGACCACCGACCGGAACGGCAGCGAGTTTTACCATCTAAGCCTTTTTTTGTCGTGTAGTGGCAGTTTGAAAAGTGGAAGCGCGAAATGCGTATTTTAGTCGACCCCGTCTTCGAATAGCCGGCGAACAGGAACAGCGTTACTTCAGAGTTTTTAATACTCTGGCAGAGTAAGAGGTTGGTAGACAGGCATTCTTTTACTATGCACGTGGCATGTAAGTAATTCAAATTAAACTGACTAGATTCTGTAAAATGCTGGATCTAAATGAAAACCCTAGAATAAGATTCGTTGAGTAATCAGAACCTCTGATTCTTGGGGAATTGTTTTAAGATGAAAATACCATCGGAAAAATTCAATTTCAACCGTCTAGTAAATGTCCCACCAATCCAAATTGTCAGATTGGCCTAAAAACGTAATTTCTCATTTATGAACTGTCATTCATAATTCAGACAGTTCAATTGAATTACTTTCCTGCGTATCAAGTATCACAAGCTGCCTGAGTATCAAAGTTTTTCTCCCGCTGCACAAAGGTGATTATTGTTCACCATCGATTTCAAAATTGCAGGGGCTCAGCTATCGTACACGTGATAGAGGCCTCTCGCAATCGAAACCTTCCAGACAGTGGGCCACGTTGTTCGTTACCATCTCACGCACATTCTGATTAAAGGTCTGATGAATATTTTACTTTCAGCCGTCCATTTTGATCGCTACGATTTGGATCGCCAGGATCAATGAATCTGTGTTTTCTTTTGTTACTATGAATACACAGACATGTACTCATGATTTGAACCGCATGGGCTGCGGTACTTTCATGCCACGTGTAGGGTGGACGCCTCATCCCCATCTAAATGATGGTAGGATATGATAGCTCTGTCATGAAACATTTTTATAATGGAAGCGGATTGCGCCCTGCCCGCCTAGGACGGACACGGCTCAGGCAAGTTCTCGTGGGGTCTTCGCTGTCCATTTTTTCAGATCATTTTAGGATTTGAATTCAGAAATGTGGCGATCAAAGGCTTAATTGGACCACACGATAGAGATTGAACGGCCACCATAAAAAGGTGCGTGAGAGCCTCATAAGTTTTGATCCGTTTATATTTGTGTTGCCAATCAACTAATAAATAAGTTGTACGGTGGGCTCTAAAAAGGTTTCAACATTAGTTATTATCACAATTGCTTAATTAAAATAGCCTTTCATTGTTATGTCATAGAATGCTATGACCTTAACATCTAACACTAGTGTATTTTTAGTCACGTAACTCATTTTTTTTTGTAATTGAAGTTAAAGTATTCTTTTGAAAATAAAGGTATAAGTTATATTAAATTAACGATTGAGGCTACCCCTCATCAAATCTAGTTGTTTTTTTTTTTTTTTTTTTTTTTTGTTTTACTTTTATGATACAATCTTAGACCTAAAGAGTCATTTCAAAAAATATTGAAGCTATATGACTCGTAGCTTCATTAGCGCTGTGCTTTAATTCCAAATCATTTCCTTTAGTTTTGTTCATATACATTGAGTTTTTCTCTTAAACCTTGGCAAATAACATAAAATTAAAATCCTTTTGAAGTGAATGAGTTGATTTTGCTTCAAGAAATTCAATGAGGCCCATAAAGGGCCTCATGTGTGTTAGAAAGGTTATACTAAAACATGATAAGGTCTTTTGACATTCTCTTAATTCTACTTTGGTCTTATTCTTTCTTTGAGGAGATTGCATTCCGGGCTGAAGTCTTTTTAACTATTGACAGTTGTATGGATGGACATTACACTCTACGGTAATAAAGTACAAGTCATAATGCCCACAACTACTCCAGTATAATTGATCATACCTGGGCTTTTATATTTTTATATAAGGTAAACATGAAACTTAAAATCAGTTGTGATTGAATTTGAGTGATTTTAGTAAATTATACCTTTGCGCAAGGGCCTATATGATTTTTTGGCTTAACAATAATTATCATTAAATGGATAATAATTATTTATCTAGATAATTAACACATCTTTCTCAATACAGATATGACAACTTACTTTTTTAATACTTAAATTGAGAAATTTAAAAAATCAATGTGGGGTCCATTATAATGTATGTGACTTATCCACACTGCTCATTTGTTATGCCTATTAAATTTAGGGCATTAGCAAAAAAATGAAGTAAATGTAAAGCTCAAGTCGATCACACAATAGGACATAGCGTGAATCAAACACCTATCATTAGAAACTTCTTAGGTCCCTTAAATTTTTAGAATTAAGTTAATATTTGTGTTCTTTCCTTATCCATGTTTGTGTGACCCTTTAAATGGGTTAGATGATGAAAAAATCTCAATGTAATGGGTTATATGATAAAAAAATCTTAATATGAGCTTAGTGAAGGAAATAATTTTCAACGGTAGACAAACTGGGGCTGCTATTTCTTTTCGTGCGAGTCATTTGAGCTTCAATATATCTCATTTTTGATTAATGCTCCAAAATGTTCTAAAAAAATAGGTAGACAGTGAGAATATATCATGTGCTACAATGGGTCCACAAATTTAAGTCAAAATTTCCGTATCCATCATAGAAGTGAAATTACTACCACGTTTTCAAACTAGTGAAAAAGTAATAATTACTTATTTATTAGGATTTACCTGATTACGGAAAATCAAACGGGCCCCAAATGAACCATTGATTTTTCCTGTTCACGGTCTATCCTATATCAGACCAGTGAAGGTATCATTTGGGTATATTTGAAATAGAAAACAATCTTGAATGAGGCCCACTGTCCGGATTGTGAAATTTGAATTGTTCCTACGCTGACTGTGCAATTTTTGAGTGGCTGCGTATCATCCATCACACTCTGCCAGAGTACCAACGTATTTGTTCGCGTAGAATCTCCTCTGTCCATTTAATATTAAGAGAAATTTACAACTGTATGATCACTATATGGGCCATTCCTGAGACGCAGCCCACCCCATTTTACTTTCCAATAATACTCCCCGGGTGTACGGACGCCCTGCAAAAGGTCGAAAATGCCCCTGCTTTTTCCTTCAAGCGTTGACGCTCGTCGAACTCCAAGTTGTACGAACGGTTCAAAGGAGATCAACGTTACATGGGCCCATCAGTTATGTATTTATTATATCCACAACGTTCATCCAAATTTTCAGATCATTTCGGAGCATTATCCAAAAAAAAAATCATATCCAAAGATCAACTGGACCACACCACAAAGAGCAGCAGAAAATTGATTTTCAACGTTGAAACTTTTGTAGGGGCCCACCATAACATTTATCTTCCATCTAATCCATTCATGAGGTCACAAAGACCCAGATGAATAGGAAAAAATAAAATCGTAATGATACAAAACTTTTGTGACACCTGAAAGGGTTTCAACGGTATACGTTTAAAGCAAAATGGCGTTAAAATTTGTTACGGTCAGATCTATGACTACGGATTATAACCGTATCCATAGATACTATAATCCGTAGCAATAGGGTCCGTCCGAGGTGGGCGCGCTGAACTAGCGGCCTTCTGCGCTACTTGCTGGCCTGTCCGGCGAGGCCGCACCTATAGGGTGGGCCTTATGGCTACGGATAATAACCGTAACTAAAGTCCGTAGCAACAGGATTTTTTTAATTATTTTTATTTTTTTATTTTTATTTTTTTAATGGAAAACTTTATTCGACGTATAATTTTTTCTAACACATATCGATATAAATATGTATATATAAGCATATAAAAATTTTTTTTTCTTTTTTTTTTTCCATTTCTTTCTTTATTCATTTAACAAGAATATCTTCTAAACTAAAATTAGTTACTTGATGTACCCTATATGATTTTGGGGTAGGAGAAGCTACTTTAACCAACCAACTTAGTTATTTTTCAAGATTTCATCAGCTCGATGATCGAAAATCCATTTCATTCACTTAGCAGTCAATTTTGTTCATTTCATTTACATGCATTTCACGGTCATTTCACTTCAATTCATCATCACTTTCATGCATTTCACAGTCATCCAAAATATTTTCGTGTTGATTCACGGTCGTTTCGAGGCATTTCACGGTCAAACTCCTTCACTTCACGGTCATTTGCACGCATTTCACGGTCATTTCGCTTCAATTCATGATCACTTCCATGCATTTTACGGTCATCCGAAACAGTTCCGTGTTGATTCATGGTCATTTCGAGGCATTTCACGGTCAAACTCCTTCACTTCACGGTCATTTCGCTTCAATTCATCATCACTTCCATGCATTTCACGGTCATCTGAAACAATTCCGTGTTGATTCACAGTCATTTCGAGGTATTTCACAGTCAAACTCCTTCACTTCACGGTCATTTGCATGCATTTCAGGGTCATTTCGCTTCAATTCATTATCACTTCCATGCATTTCACGGTCATCCGAAACAATTCCGTGTTGATTCACAGTCATTTTGAGGCATGTCACGGTCAAACTCCTTCACTTCACGGTCATTTGCATGCATTTCACGGTCATTTCGCTTCAATTCATCATCACTTTCATGCATTTCACGGTCATCCGAAACAATTCCGTGTTGATTCACAGTCATTTCGAGGCATTTCACAGTCAAACTCCTTCACTTCACCGTCATTTCCATGCATTTCACGGTCATTTCGCTTCAATTCATCATCACTTCCATGCATTTCACGGTCATCCGAAACAATTCCGTGTTGATTCACGGCCATTTCAAGGCATTTGACGGTCAAACTCCTTCACTTCACAGTCATTTGCATGCATTTCACGGTCATTTCGCTTCAATTCATCATCACTTCCATGCATTTCACGGTCATCCGAAACAATTCCGTGTTGATTCACGGTCATTTCGAAGCATTTCACGGTCAAACTCTTTCACTTCACGGTCATTTGCATGCATTTTACGATCATTTCGCTTCAATTCATCATCACTTCCATGCATTTCACGGTCATCCGAAACAATTCCGTGTTGATTCACGGTCATTTCGAGGCATTTCACGGTCAAACTCCTTCACTTCACCGTCATTTCCATGCATTTCACGGTCATTCCTAGCAATTTCGTATTCATTCACGGTCAATTCACTTCACTTCACTTCATGGCCATTTCCACGCACTTCACGGTCATTTCACTTCACTTCACCGTCATTTCCATGCATTTCACGGTCAATTCCCGGCGATTCCGTGTTCATTCACGATCATTTTGACGCACTTCACGGTCAATTCACTTCACTTCACGGCCATTTTCAAGCACTTCGTGGTCAATTCACTTAACTTCACCATCATTTTTATGCATTTCACGGTCATTCCCTGCGATTCCGTGTTCATTCATGGTCAATTTGACGTACTTCATGGTTAATTCACTTCACTTCACGGCCATTTCCATGCACTTCGTGGTCATTTCACTTCACTTCACCGTCATTTCCATGCATTTCACGGTCATTCCTAGCGATTCCGTGTTCATTTCACGGTTTAGGTTTTGGGATTTGAGAATGGGTTCGGGTTTAGGTTATAGGTTTTAGTTTCGGTTTAGGTTATAGGTTAACGGTTTAGGTTTAGGTTATAGGTTTTTGGATTTGAGAATGGGTTCGGGTTTAGGTTATAGGTTTTGGTTTTGGTTTAGGTTATAGGTTTTGAGATTTGAGAATGGGTTCGGGTTTAGGTTATAAGTTTTGGTTTTGGTTTAGATTATAAGTTATAGGTTTAGGTTTAGGTTTTAGGATTTGAGAATGGGTTCGGGTTTATGTTATAAGTTTTGGTTTCGGTTTAGGTTATATGTTAACGGTTTAGGTTAAGGTTTAGTTTTAGGTTATAGGTTTTTGGATTTGAGAATGGGTTCGGGTTTAGGCTATAGGTTTTGGTTTTAGTTTAGGTTATAGGTTTTGGTTTAGGTTATAGGTTTTGAGATTTGAGAATGGGTTCGGGTTTAGGGTATAGGTTATAGGTTTTGGTTTAGGTTATAGGTTTTGGTTTAGGTTATAGGTTTTGGGATTTGAGAATGGGTTTGGGTTTAGATTATAGGTTTTGGTTTTGGTTTAGGTTATAGGTTTTGGTTTAGGTTATATGTCATTGGTTTAGGTTTAGGTTTTGGTTTAGGTTTAGGTTATAGGTTTTGAAATTTGAGAATGGGTTCGGGTTTAGGTTATAGGTTTTGGTTTTGAGAATGGGTTCGGGTTTAGGCTATAGGTTTTGGTTTTAGTTTAGGTTATAGGTTTTGGGATTTGAGAATGGGTTCGGGTTTAAGTTATAGGTTTTTGTTTTGGTTTAGGTTATAAGTTTTGGTTTAGGTTATAGGTTATAGGTTTAGGTTTAGGTTTAAGTTTTGAATTTATAGGTTTTGGTCTTGGTTTTGGTTTAGGTTTAGGCTATAAGTTTTGGTTTTAGTTTAGGCTATAGGTTTTGGGATTTGAGAATGGGTTCGGGTTTAGGTTATAGGTTTTTATTTTGGTTTAGGTTATAGGTTTTGGTTTAGGTTATAGGTTATAGGTTTAGGTTTTAGATTTATAGGTTTTGGTCTTAAATTCTAAAACCTATAACTTAAACCTAAACCTAAACCAAAACCCGAACCCATTCTCAAATCCCAAAACCTATAACTTAAACCTAAATCAAAACCTATAACCTAAACCCGAACCCATTCTCAAATCCCAAAACCTCTAACCTAAACCTAAACCTTAACCTAAACCAAAACCTATAACCTAAACCTAAACCAAAACCTATAACCTAACCTGAACCCATTCTCAAATCCCAAAACCTATAACCTAAATCTAAACTAAAACCTTAACCTAAACCTATAACCTATAACCTAAACCAAAACCTTTAACCTAAACCATAACCCATTCTTAAATCCGAAAACCTATAACCTAAACTTAAACCAAAACTAAAACCTATAACCTAAACCCGAACCCATTATCAAATCTTAAAACCTATAACCTAAAGCAAAACCAAAACCTATAACCTAAACCCGAACCCATTCTCAAATCCCAAAACCTCTAACCTTAACCTAAACCAAAACCAAAACCTATAACCTAACCCAAACCCAAACCCATTCCCAAATCTCAAAACCTATAACCTAAACCTAAACCAAAACCTTAACATAAACCTATAACCAAAACCAAAACCAAAACCTATAACCTAAACCCGAACCCATTCTCAAATCCCAAAACCTCTAACCTTAACCTAAACCAAAACCAAAACCTATAACGTAACCCGAACCCATTCTCAAATCTCAAAACTTATAACCTAAATCAAAATCAAAACCAAAACCTTAACCTAAACTTATAACCTATAACCAAAACCAAAACCAAAACCAAAACCTTTAACCTAAATCCGAACCCATTCTCAAATCCCAAAACCTAAACCTAAACCTTAACATAAACCTATAACCTATAACCAAAACTAAAACCAAAACCTATAACCTAAACCCAAACCCATTCCCAAATCCCAAAACCTATAACCTAAACCAAAACCAAAACCTATAGACTAAACCCGAACCCATTCTCAAATCTAAAAATCTATAACCTAAACCAAAACCTATAGCCTAAACCCGAACCCATTCTCAAATCCAAAAACATATAACCTAAACCTAAACCTTAACCTAAACCGTTAACCTATAACCTAAACCGAAACCAAAACTTATAACCTAAACCCGAACCCATTCTCAAATCCCAAAGCCTAAACCTAAACCTTAACCTAGACCTATAACCTATAACCTAAACCAAAACCTATAACCTTTGGAATTTGAGAATAGGTTTAGGTTATAGGTTATAGGTTAAGGTTAGGGTGTAAGTTAAGGTCATTTGCTATAGGCTATAGGTTTACGTTAAGGTTTAGGTTTAGGTTTAAGTTTTAGGTTTTGGGATTTGAGAATAGGTTTAGGTTATAAGTATAGGTTTAGGTTAGGGTATAGGTTAATGTTTAGGGAAATGACCATAAATCAACACGAAATTGCCGGGAATGATAGTGAAATGCATGGAAATGACCGTGAAGTGAAGCGATTGTACTACGAAATGCGTGGAAATGACCATGAAATGCATGTAAATGACCATGAAGTGAAGGAGTTTGACCGTGAAATGCCTCGAAATGATCGTGAATCAACATGGAATTGTTTCGGACGACCGCGAAATGCATGGAAGTGATCATGAATTGAAGCGAAATGACCGTGAAATGCATGCAAATGACTGTGAATTAAAGGAGTTTGACCGTGAAATGCCTCGAAATGACCATGAATCAACGCGGAATTGTTTCGGATGACCGTGAAATGCATGGAAGTGATGATGAATTGAAGCAAAATGACCGTGAAGTGAAGGAGTTTGACCGTGAAATGCCTCGAAATGACCGTGAATCAACATGGAATTGTTTCGGATGACCATGAAATGCATGGAAGTGATAATGAATTGAAGCGAAATGACCCTGAAAAGCATGCAAATGACGGTGAAGTGAAGGAGTTTGACCGTGAAATGCCTCGAAATGACCGTGAATCAACACGGAATTGTTTCGGATGACCGTGAAATGCATGGAAGTGATGATGAATTGAGGCGAAATGACCGTGAAATGCATGCAAATGACCGTGAAGTGAAGGAGTTTGACCGTGAAATGCCTCGAAATGACCATGAATCAACACGAAACTGTTTCGGATGACCGTGAAATGCATGGAAGTGATGATGAATTGAAGCGAAATGACCGTGAAATGCATGCAAATGACCGTGAAGTGAAGGAGTTTGAACGTGAAATGCTTCGAAATGACTGTGAATCAACACAGAATTGTTTCGGATGACCGTGAAATGCATGAAGGTGATGATGAATTGAAGCGAAATGACCCTGAAATGCATGCAAATGACCGTGAAGTGAAGGAGTTTAACTGTGAAATGCCTCGAAATGACCGTGAATTAACACGGAATTATTTCGGCTGACCGTGAAATGCATGGAAGTGATGATGAATTGAAGCGAAATGACCGTGAAATGCATGCAAATGACCGTGAAGTGAAGGAGTTTGACCATGAAATGCCTCGAAATGACCGTGAAATGCATGCAAATGACCGTGAAGTGAAGGAGTTTGACCGTGAAATGCCTCGAAATGATCGTGAATCAACACGGAACTGTTTCGGATGACCGTGAAATGCATGGAAGTGATGATAAATTGAAGCGAAATGACTGTGAAATGCATGCAAATGACCGTGAAGTGAAGGAGTTTGACCGTGAAATGCCTCGAAATGACCGTGAATCAACACGAAAACGTTTTGGATGACCGTGAAATGCATGGAAGTGATGATGAATTGAAGTGAAATGACCGTGAAATGCATGTAAATGAAATGAACGAAATTGACCGCTAAGTGAATGAAATGGATTTTCGATCATCGAGTTGATGAAATCTTGGAAAATAACCAAGTTGGTTGGTTAAAGTAGCTTCTCCTACCCCAAAATCATATAGGGTATATCAAGTAACTAATTTTAGTTTAGAAGATATTCTTGTTAAATGAATAAAGAAAGAAATGGAAAAAAAGAGAAATGTTTTTTTATATGCTTATATATGCATATTTATATAGATATGTGTTAGGAAAGACTACCTGTAGAATAAAGTTCTCCATTAAAAAAAAAAAAAAAAAAAAAAAACACAAAAAAGTCAAAAAAATTCTATTGCTATGGACTTCAGCTACGGTTATTATCCGTAGCCATAGGGTCCAACCTATAGGGACGGCCTCGCCAAATAGGCATGGCCACATCGGACAGGCCAGCAAGTGGCGCGGGGGGCCGCTAGTTCGGCGCCCCTACTCCGGACGGACTCTATTGCTACGGATTATGATATCTATGGATACGGTTATAATTCGTAGTCATAGGTCTGACCGTAGCAAATTTTAACGCCATTCTGCTTTAAACGTCTACCGTTGAAACCCTTTCAAGGGTTACGGAAGTTTTAGATCATTACTATTTTTTTTTCCCTATTCATCCAGTTCTTTGTGACCTCATGAATGGATTAGATGGAAGATAAATGTTATGGTGGGCCCTACAAAAGTTTCAATGTTGAAAATCAATTTTCCGCTGCTCTTTGTGGTGTGGTCCAGTTGATTTGTGAATATAATTTTTTTTTTTGGGATAATGCTCCGAAATGATCTCGAAATTTGGATGAACGTTGTGGATATAATAAATACATAACTGTGAGGCACATGTAACGTTGATCTCTTTTGAACCGTTCGTATAACTCGGATTTCGACGAGCGTCTTTGCTCGTCTTCGCGCAGCGGCAGATCCGCTTGAAGGAAAAAGCAGGGGGCATTTTCGACCTTGGGGAAGGCGTCCGTACACCTGGGGAGTATTCTTGGGATGTAAAATGGGGTGGGCTTCGTCTCGGGAATGGGCCATATACTGGTCGTACAGTTGGAAATTTTCCTAATATTAATTATTAAATTATTTAAATATAGCGAGCAATACTATATTCGATCCAAAGGATATAGTTCTGTCCACGCAGCGGCATCTTAACATTTAAGAGGGACAAACGAGAAAGTAGTGGGCCCCACACGGGGGCATACGCGTCAGATCCATGTGAGACTGTAGCGTACACGACAAAACCAAGAGGATCGGGTGTCGACAGCGAGTGAAAGAGATAGGCTTCTCTCGTCCTAAGGAAAAGGCGACCGTCGGTAATGCTACGTTAGCAATTGACTTTCCAGCATGATGCAGGAGTAGAGGGACATCGTATTCATACACATTCCCCCGCAGATGCTGCTTTTATATACATCGATCTAAACCGTCGAATTCATAGACCTCAAAGGAGATTAAGGCAAAACGCAAAAATTGCATAGGAACAATGTAGATACCCATCCATCTGAGGTGAAAAGTTCATATTTTTTCTTAACCATCCGTTTGACAGCCTCTAAAGAACAGAGGGTTAAGATGGTACGTTGAAGATGATTTTTTAGCTCACCCATTGGCCATCTGCCTAGCTGTTTGAAATTAAGTGGATGCATGTGCATCATATGCCATACTCCCCCATAATGTAAAACTCTCGACCGTTTTTATCATCGAGAGCGGATTGCTAATGAGAAAACTCTGTAGGCCCACATGTGATGTATGTGTCTTATCCACGCCATCCATCCGTTTTACTAGCATATTTTAGATCACTATCCTAAAATTGATGCATATTCAAAGTTCAAGTGGACCATACCACAAAAAACAACAGGGATAACGATGTCCCGTTGAAACCTATTCATAAGGTCATGGAGACATGGAAGAAAGGAAAACACACATATCAGCTTGATCCAAAACTTCTGGTGTCTCTGAGAAGTTTTCAATGGTAGGCGTTAAATCCTTACTGTTTTCATTGGTGTGGTCCACTTGCATATTGGATATGCTTCAAGTTTGGGCTAGTGCTATCAAATTATCCGAAAAAACGTATGAGCAGCTTGGATAAGATACATACACGATAATGGCCCCCACAGAGTTTACTCACAAAAATTACATCACTAGCCTCCTTCACTTAGTTACTTTTTCTTTAGAATAAAAAAGTGAAAAATTAAAAGTTGTGGGTCCCACGTGGTATGTATCTCACATCCATCCCATAAAACAGATGCACACCAACATTATTAGATGAACTAAAAATAGAGTGGATCCAATTGTAATAAAGGTGAATTCATAAAAAAACAAATTATTCCAATTCAAATGTAGCCCAACTAATGATCCGATTAACCTTATGTTTTGTTCATGTTATCAGCATCGTGTGTGGTGAATAAGTTAAACGGTTGGATGTTATACACGTAACATGTGGGCCCCACAAGTATGGAATTTTTCTATTTTTAAAGAAAAATAAACGAGGCTTTTTTTGTAATTTCCTCGAAGGCTTTATTTGAGGAAATATGAGAAATTGACCACTGTAAATGCTACTTTTTGCCCGGCGTCTTTTGAAAGCCCTTCAAAACTTTACTTTCTCAAAGTAATCCCTTCTGTACGGACACACTGTTTGCAGACGAAAATAGCTTTGCAATGAAGGTACCTAAGCTACGGTTATAATCCGTAGCTATATATAATAAATGCCCTGGGTATTGTTTGTCCGAACAGAATGGTTTGCTCTGGGAAAATAATGTTTAGAAGCGCTCTGAAAAGCGCTAGGTCAAAGGTAGCGTGTACAGTGGTCAATTTCTCTTGAAATATCTTTATTATTTTTTTTGGGAAAAAGATCACATACGTCTCGACGTACGTGAGTTCGCATACGCTCGAGCTATGGTGTGGCCCACCCGGGATCTTGATCTGTCCCATTTTTTGGACCTAGCCTTTAAATGGTCAGGGAAAATGGATTGTCGGTGTGGAATTCACACATACATCAAGGTGGGCCCCAAGAGCTAGGCCATCTACATGGCTGCGTGGCCAACGTGCACCACGCTGTGAGGCCCCTACGTCTTGGATCAAATTGATGTTTGTGTTTTCCCTTCATCCTGGCCACACGCGGCTAGGGGACAGGTGACCTCTGTCAAACTTTTGGATGGCAAATAAACAACACGATGTGCGTTAGGAAGGTTTCAACGGTGGACGTTCAATACCACCATTTTCTATGGCGCGGTCCACCTAAGACCCGAATTTTTTCATTTTTTGGTCATGGGAATCTGGTGGACGGTGTGGATTAAACATATACATTAAGGTGGCCCCACGAGTGAGAATCTGTTAACGTCCAAAAAAGAATTTTGCCCGCAAGCGGCTGAAGTCCAACCGTTCTGAGCAGAACCGATTCTCACTCAGCCGGGTTTGCTCCAAACCCGCGTCGGATCAGCTGGGCCAACTCCCAACCCTCGGGTCCTTTGATTCACTCCATCCATAAGTTTGGCTGGGCATGAGGTGCCTAGAATCAAGCTGAAATATGCGATTTGTCATCATCTAAACCGGTGTAATATAATTAATATGTTGAATGGTAAATAAATATCATGGTCGTCCACATAAAGTGGTACACGAGGCAATAGCATGCAGGGCATAAACAGCGTAAGTCACTTGTGGGTCCCATAATATTGGAAAGACAAAGAAACACAGTCGCACTCTCGTGAGTGGGCCACCAAATGAAGGGAAAATACTCACTCAAGGTTGAATGGTTGAATTAGTTAAATTGAACATCGGACGGTACACCAAGCTCTTAAAGAATACCTAAGGATAACTGGATGAGATATAAGTGCGTTTTATCCCTTTAGGCTAAAGCCTGGGAGGGTACACATAAGGGTTCACAATAAGCTTTCTGATTTAAGTTAGGCTGGAGTGAATTGAAGCATATGATAATTCATTGTAGTCTAGGGATTGGTTCAAGTAGATTGGTTTGACTCAAAGCTAGTTTACCTGAAGTTTATAAAAGAAATTAAGGAACAACATTACCACATGCATGTGCTTACCCTAATTAGCTCGTATATCATAAAGGTTGCAGAAGATTTTTGATAATCAACCTTGGCACGTTGACATGTGTTGTATTTTGATAGGTAGTTGGCAATTTGATGCATAGTTCATTCCAGCCCAAAATATTCTCACTACATGCTTGATGATGTGGCTGCATGTCATATGATATATGACTTAACTCACACCATTGTAAGATAAAATGCCTTTCTTGCCTTTTGAAAAATTTGTAGGGATTTTGTTTTTTAAATTTTAAAACATCAAAAATACAACGATATTACTTGCGGGTTCTCCTTATACAGCTCTATGTTCCTGTATCTCGTCCAAAGTTAACATCGATCTGCACAGAAGTCTCTTGGTCCAACACAAGGGAAGCGTGGCAAGGTGGCCCACCGGGCCGGTCATCTTAATCTAGCATTCGACCAGGCTTGGACCTATTAGCTAATCTCATGGGAGGAACTTGCGCCTAGCATGCATGGCCTGGACCTTTTTTCAAGCATAGCAGAGTACTACGTTTGACATAAAATCACCTAAAATGAAGTAATTCACATGTATTAATTCAAAGAAATGTAAATGAAAGCAATGACTTTTTTTTTTCCTTTATTTATTTATTTTTATATAACCTTAGCTATATTCCCTTTGAAATAGCACGCATTCATCTCAGCCCATACTTCCCAAAAGATCAAAGAAGGGGTTAGGCCCCATAATAGGGGGATATAACATCAACGTTTTAGATCATTTTGAAAGAGTCCCAATATATTAACCGAAATCCCGTAGGGTACCCTATAATCTCGCTAGCAATGTCTAATAACTCCTCTCCTCAATGTGAATTGTCAATCGTTCATACCTCGCACTCTTGTTTCTTCTATCCACGTGCAAGTGCCAAGTGGTCTCAAGAGATATGCGGATTTGGAAACCCGTGATGTGGGGCCCACCGTGGGTAAAATCCACACCCTTCATTTGCATATTACGTGGTCGCAAAAATCAAGCGTGTCCAAAACTCAAGTGGACCACACAAAGGGAACCGTGGGGATGGGACACGGACCATCAAAACCTTCCCAAGACGCATTGTAATGTTTAATGCAATCTAATCCATCACCTTCTTAAGATTAGTCGATTAAGGAAAATTAAAAAAAAAAATTCTAATCAAAACTTTGGTGGGCCCAACAAGGTTTTAATTTTAGACATACCCATTTCTACGTTTACATTTGGTGTGGGCCACTTGAATTTTGAACGGACCTTATTTTTGGGTTTATATCCAAACACAAGCTGGTACAAGAGACAGGTACGGTGGATTCCCCACACGCATTAAATCACAACCATTTTAAAAAAAAAAAAATTGTATTGAAAAAGAAGGTGGGAGATGGAATGATCTCCCTTAAAAATCTGGCCAATCGTCTTGGGCCCACTTGATTGATGATAAATCTTTCTTATCTTCAAAAAATAAAAAATTTAAAAATATTTACAGTAGTGGATACACCACTCTGATCAGAGGAGATGATGCAGTAGAGATGCAGAACCAAAATATCATTAGAAAAATTGTACACATTACAAGTGGCAAGATATACCCAAGTGAGGACCGTCCAAATAGTGGGTCCAGTCATGCATGGATGGCCCTTGTTTAAGAATCACAACCATCGTACTTTTATTCACTTTCCAACTACTAATGTCGACCACTATCAGCCGTTGCTTTGAAGACCAATGATATGATGCCCGGAATCTTCCAATATAATTTTCTATTTTATTGTTTGATATCCAGAGCATGGCTCATTAGATGAAAGGTTCTTATTGCTCTACATACCATCCAAAGATAGAAACCAACGGAAACTTAGGGCCCGTTTGGCCGGGTGGATCGGAAGGGATTGAATGGTATTACGGTGGATGGCATAGATTCCCGTTTGGCCGGGTGGATCAAAAGGGATTGAATGGTATTACGGTGGATGGCATAGATTTCTAGGTAATGATGGTGTTGTCAATGGATTGTCTTGAGATCCGTGGGATTGCTATGTCTGAATTGCTATATGCAGTTTGTTAGGCACACCCGGCCAATCTTGGGATTAAGCCTTCCCATCCCTTCCAATTCCTTGGACCAAACACACACGTCCCAGGCAAATTTAAACATATCAGGGTGGATTGGATGAAATTTAAAGGTAATGATGGTGTTGTCAGTGGATTGTCTTAAGACCCATGAGATTGGGATCTCCAACTCTATTTGGCACGCCAGGCTAATTTCAAAATTTAACTTCCAATCCCTTTCAATCTGACCAGCCAAACGAACTTGGGCATGTTTGGGCAGTGGGATTAGAAGGAAACTGGTGGGATGGAATTACATCTGTTCCTGTGCTAACTTCACTCCATGTTTGGAAAGAATGGAAAAGCTGTAGATGTAATTTCATTCAGTCTTGTGTCAATTTCACTCAATGTTAGCAAGTTGTGTAGGTCTCATCATGATGCGTGGGCTATATTCACATAGTCCATCATTTTTTAAGATTATTTTAGATCATGGGCCAAAAAATCAGGTAAATCTAATGCTCAAGTGGACCCCACCATAGAAAGCAACGGAGATTGAATACTTATCATTGAAAACTTCTTTGGGCCACATAAGTTTTGACTCTATCTCGTTTTGAAGCTCATGTCATAAAATGAGGTTACAAAATAAATGGACGGTTTAGATATAACACATGTGTGTTATTCTAAGTAAGCTAAAATGATTGTGGATATATCCATCTAATGTACCACCCTATTACCAACAAAGTATGGCATTAATCTTGTCCCATGGCAACAGGGACAATCCCTGCCATGGGTAATAATTATATTTTTTTGAGACCCATCCCCACCTAATACCGTGGGAGCGGTCGTGCCAAACAGGCCCTTAGATGGATTGTGATGGATGATATGCATGCACTTGAAAATTACTTAAAAAATGCATATAAGGATACAACTAAATTAAATTAAACTATTCAATCATGATGTTTAGTTTAGTTTAAATGCATAATGAACCAAAAATTATGGTTATCTGATTATGGGAGTATAGAATCAGTGGACATTTATTGGACGGCTTAAAATAAAATAAAAACTCCAATGGTTGTTGAAATAATCCCCAACGAATCATAGGGTCATATAACGAATTTGATTTTGAGAATGCGACTCAATTTAAGTTAACGGGGGTCACGTTTATAATTTATGAGTGCCAGTCTATCAAGCTTCATAGGCTACCCGTGTATCATAGCTCTCTACCAATTTTAAAGAGAAAAACTTTTATACTCAGGAGTGTGGTGGGCTATATGCAGGCACTTGGAATTTAATTAAAATCACCCACTTGCACTTAGAAAATAACTAACACGAATTAAACTATCTAAATTACAAATTCCAGTAAGACATGTCATGAATAGAAAATTAAAATTACCTGATAATGTGACTATTGGATCAGTGAACATTGATTGGACAGTTAAAAGAGAAAAGCATACAATGGTCCTATTTTAATAAACAAATGTTTACAATTCAAAGGTTAGGATTGTTTAAGAAATCTAAGTTAGTTACGCAAATCAATGCATACAATTTCTGGGTGCCAGTGTATGAAGACTCATACACTGCCAGAGTATCATACTACTCCTTAAAAAAAAAAAAAAAAATAGAAATAAATAAATAAATACCATTCTAAAAAAGCCTTCTGTCATGTGTTCCCCATTATCCATGCGGAAGTCCTTTGCTTTCTTCGCCTCTTAAAAGCTCCCGAAGTCTCATCGTCTCCGGACAATCAAATGAGAAAAGCTACGGTGTTCTGTGGCTGACGATGACGCTTCATGCGCATGCACTACAAAATTTTGCTGAATTACATGTAAACCCAATGCGCCGCGGCTTCGGTGGACCGTAGGGCCCACCTTGACATATGTTCCTTAAATCCACATTATCCGTCCGTTTTGACAGCTTGTTTTAGGAATGATCCAAAAAACCGAAGAAGATCCAGATCTTAGGTGGACCACACCACGGGAAAAAATGCTGATTGAATACCCACCGTTAAAAGCTTCTTGGGAGTCACCAGGATGTTTATTTTCCATCCAACCTGATGATAACGTCACAAAGAACTGTATGAAAGGACCGCACAAATATCATCTTAATCCTTAACTTTCATGGCCCACAATAAGTTTTTACTGGTAAATCACCACCGTTTCCTGTGGTGTGGTCCACCTGAGATTCGGATCTTTTTTATTTTTGGGATCACACCCTAAAATGAGCTGTAAAAATAGATGGACCTTGTGGATGTAAGGCACATCACAGTGGGCCCCACAGTCAGGGATCCACCCACCCCGACAATCTTCAGAATCCGCGCCCAACGGAATGTAAACCGTCCAAAATTGTGGGCCCACTTAATAAGTGTCAGTAATAAAAAAAAAAAAAATTATACTAGAATTTTTTCCTATCTGCATGATAGGTTTACATCAATGTTCAGTTAAAAGAAAGAAGAAATCAGTGATCCCCATTCAAGCATTGTTTCTTCAATTCGAAATTTTGGTTGTACACGAAGTTATGATACACCCAATTTTCTTTACACCTATATATCACGTATAGAATATCCAACCCATTTGAAGGTGGGGCCCAATCGAAATGATGATATCTTGATATGAAAATCAGGCATATCCACTCATCAAATGTGCACCATCAAAATCAATGGACTATAATCCACTGTATCGGTGTGACCCACACTATGAGTGGATGAACGTGCTTGGACCACCTTTTGCACGGATTGGATATTCTACGCGTGTAGTCAATGCATCGAATCAAATATTCTTGATATGTGGCATCCTATCTGATATAATCTGTTTGTTAAAATTCGTTGACTAGTTTAATCCTGACCGTCAATTCAACTGTCCAGTTATAAATCAGTTCAAGTTTACAAGCCATCTAAGCTGGGACCCACAATTTGGACCGTCTAATTTAAGTTACATGCCACGTTTGTTGCTTCTTAGTCCACACACGTTATGAATTTTAGAGATAAACTCAAAAGAATTTGAGAAAATGACCACTGTAGACAAAACCTTTTACCCAGCGGTTTTTATCGCGGAATAGAAACTTAAGTTACCAAATTAGACTAGCACGTGCGGACAGCGACGTTGAGGACGAAACTACCCCTCCTTTTTACTGCGAAGACGAGAGCCGACGCTCCTCCAACTGAGAGTTGTACGAACGGCTTAGGAGAGATCAAAGTTACAGGGCCCCACAGCTATGTATTTATCATATCCACAACGTTCATCCATATTTCAAAATCATTTCGGAGCATTATCCCAAAAAAAATAAATCATATCCATAAATCAATGGACCACACCACAAAGAGCAGCGGGAAAATTGATTTTCACCGTTAAAAATTTTTGTAAGGCCCATCATAACATTTATTTTCCATCCAATCTATTCATAAGGTCACAAAGGCGTGGATGAAGAGGAAAAACAAATTCCATGATGATCCAAAACTTCTGCAACCCCTAAAAGGGTTTCAATGGTAGACATTCAATTCCCCATTACCTTTTACTGTGTGGTCCACTTGATAGCTAGATCTATCTTATTTTTCATCTCAAGCCTTAATACGAGTTCACCGAATAGATGGACGGTTTGGATATAACATATACCTCATAACGGGACCCACAAAAATCAGTGGGGATTACAACTAGGAAAGGGAAAAAAAAAAAAAAAAAAGTGAAAAGAAGACAGCAAGTTGGGGTCAACCGGGTTGCCCGGTCGACTGGCCTATGGCTACGGATTATAACCGTAGCCAAAACTACAATGCTATGGAATTTTTTTTTCTTTTTCCTTGTTATGTTTTATTTTTAATTTTTACATGGAGAATTTTATTGTACCTACATTTTTCTTTAATACATGTTTATATAAATATGTGTGTGAGTGTGTGTGTGTGTGTGTATAAATTTTTCTCTTTTTTTTTTCATTTCTTTCTTTATTCATTTAACAAGAATATCTTCTAAATTAAAATTAGTTACTTGACGTACCACATATGATTTTGGGGTAGGAGAAGCTATTTTAGCCAACCAACCTATTTATTTTCCAAGATTCCATCAGGTCGATGGTCGAAAATACATTTCATTCACTTCACGATCAATTTCAATCATTTCATGGTCAAATTAAAAATTGAGCAAGGCAAATATAAAATTGAGTGAGTAAATTAAAAATTGAGTAGGATAAGGTATGAATTGAGTGAGGGAAGCTAGAAATTGAAAGAGGTAATAGAAATTGAGAGAGGTAATATAGGAGTTCAGCGAGGGAATCTAGAAATTGAGCGAGGAAACTTAGGATTTGAGCGAGGAAAGCTAGAAATTGAGCGAGGGAACCTATAAATTGAGCGAGGTTTAGGCTACGTTGAAATTGAGCGAGGGAACCTCGCTCAAATCCTAAGTTGCCTCACTGAATTTCTACATTACATCGCTCAATTGATAGGTTGTCTCGCTCAATTCATAGGCTCTTTCGCTCAATTTATATATTGCCTCACTGGATTTCTAGCTTCTCTCGCACAATTCGTAGGTTGTCTCGCTCAATTCATATATTTTTCCATATCATTTTATAGTATGAGACCAAAAATGAGATATATCCAATTCTCAAGTGTACCACATTACAGGAAATAGTGTTGAATGAGCGTCAACCATTAGAAACCTTTAGGGGGCCCACTGTGATGTTTGTGAGAAATCCTCCTCGTGTAAGTTCATTCATAGGGTTAAAAAGACCTGAATGAAGAGGGAAAAAAAATTTCATAATGATCTAAAACTTCTGTAACCCCTAAAAGGGTTTCAATGGTAGACGTTCAATTTCCCATTGCCTTTTACAGTGTGGTCCACTTGATAGTTAGATCTATCTTATTTTTTGTCTCAAGCCTTAATATGAGCTCATAAAATATATGGACGGTTTGGATATAACACATACATCATGATGGGACCCACAAAAGTAACATAGCAAAAAAAAAAAAAAAAAAAATTCAGTTTGCCCCGCTCAATTTCCAGTTTGACCCGCTCAATTTCTAGTTTGCCCCGCTCAACTTCCAGTTTGCCCCGCTCAATCTCCAGTTTGCCCCGCTCAATTTCTAGTCTGCCCCTCTCAATTTCCAATTTACCCCGCTCAATTTCAAGTTTTCTCTGCTCAATTTCCAGTTTGCCCCGCTCAAATTCCAGTTTACCTCGCTCAATTTCCAGTTTGCCCCGCTCAATTTTCAGTTTGCCTAGCTCAATTTCCAGTTTACCCCGCTCAATTTCTAGTTTAGGTTTAGGTTTAGGGATTTGAGTTTAGGTTATAGGTTTAGGTTTTGGGATTTGAGAATGGGTTTGGGTTTAGGTTATAGGTTTTAGTTTCAGTTTAGGTTATAGGTTTTGGGATTTGATAATAAGTTCCGGTTTAGGTTATAGGTTTTGGTTTTGGTTTAGGTTATAGGTTTTGATTTAGGTTTAGGTTATAGGTTTATGTTAAGGTTTAGGTTTAGGTTATAAGTTTTTGGATTTGAGAATGGGTTCAGGTTTAGGTTATAGGTTTTGGTTTAGGTTATAGGTCTTGGGATTTGATAATGGGTTCTGGTTTAAGTTATAGGTTTAGGTTTTGGTTTAGGTTATAGGTTTTTATTTAGGTTTTGGTTATAGGTTTTGGTTTAGGTTTAGGTTATAGGTTTTGGTTTAGGTTATAAGTTTATGTTATAGGTTTTTAGATTTGAGAATGAGTTCGGGTTTATGTTATAGGTTTTGGTTTTGGTTTTGGTTATAGGTAATAGGTTTAGGATAAGGTTTAGGTTTAGGTTTAGGTTATAGGTTTTGGGATTTGAGAATGGGTTCGGGTTTAAGTTATAGGTTTGGTATTGGTTTAGGTTATAGGTTTTAGTTAAGGTTATAGGTTATAGGTTTAGGTTAAGGTTAAGTTTAGGTTATAGGTTTTGGAATTTAATAATGGGTTCGGGTTTAAGTTATAGGTTCTGATTTTGGTTTAGGTTATAAGTTATAGGTTTAGGAGAAGGTTTAGGTTTAGGTTTAGGTTATAGGTTTTGGGATTTGAGAATGGGTTTGGGTTTAGGTCATAGGTTTTGGTTTTAGTTTAGGTTATAGGTTTAAGTCAATTTCATGTTTATCCCGCTCGATTTTCAGTTTGCCCCGCTCAATTTCTAGTTTGCCCCGCTTAAGTTTCAGTTCGTCCCGCTCAATTTTCAATTTGCCCCGCTCAATTTCCAGTTTACCCCGCTCAATTTCTAGTTTGCCCCGTTTAATTTTCAGTTTACCCCGCTCAATTTCTAGTTTGCCCCGCTCAATTTCTAGTTTGCCCCGCTCAATTGATAGTTTGCCCCGCTCAATTTCCAGTTTGCCCCGCTCAATTTCTAGTTTGCCCCGCTCAATTGATAGTTTGCCCCGCTCAATTTCCAGTTTGCCCCGCTCAATTGATAGTTTGCCCCGCTCAATTGATAGTTTGCCCCGCTCAATTTCCAGTTTGCTTTGAGTGGGGCAAACTGAAAATTGAGCGGGGCAAACTAGAAATTGAGCGGGGCAAACTCGAAATTGAGCGGGATAAACTGAAAATTAAGCGGGGCAAACTAGAAATTGAGCGGGGCAAACTGAAAATTGAGTGGGACAAACATGAAATTGGCCTAAACCTATAACCTAAACTAAAACCAAAACCTATGACCTAAACCCGAACCCATTCTCAAATCCCAAAACCTATAACCTAAACCTAAACCTAAACCTTATCCTAAACCTATAACCTATAACCAAAACCAAAACCAAAACCTATAACCTAAACCCGAACCCATTCTCGAATACCAAAACCTATAACTTATCCCTAAACCTTAACATATAACCTAACCTAAACTTATAATTATAATTTAAAACTATTCCCAAATCCCAAAACATATAACCTAAACCTAAGCTTTCCCTAAACCTATAACCTAAACTCAATTTTCTAAAGTGAAACCTACACCTAATCCTAATCTCAACTCTCTAACATAAATGTAAACCTAAATTTAAAAACCCAAACTTAAACCTAATCCTGAACCTGAACCCGATTTCCTAAACCTAAACAATAACCCATTCTCAAATCCAAAAACCTATAACCTAAACCAAAACCAAAACCAAAACCTATAACCAAAACTCGAACCCATTCTCAAATCCCAAAACCTATAACCTAAACCCGAACCTATTCTCAAATTTAAAAACCTATAACCTATAACCTAAACCTAAACCTATAACCTATAACCTTAACCAAAACCTATAACCTAAACCAATACCAAAACCTATAACCTAAACCCGAACCCATTCTCAAATCCCAAAACCTATAACCTAAACCTAAACCTAAACCTTATCCTAAACCTATAACGTAGCCTAAACCTCGCTCAATTTCTAGCTTTCCTCACTCAATTCATACCGTGTCCTACTCAATTTTTAATTTATTCACTCAATTTCATATTTGCCTCGCTCAATTTCTAGTTTGACCATGAAGTGATTGAAATTGACCGTGAAGTGAATGAAATGTATTTTCGACCATCGACCTGATGGAATCTTGAAAAATAACTAGGTTGGTTGGCTAAAATAGCTTCTCCTACCCCAAAATCATATGTGGTACGTCAAGTAACTAATTTTAGTTTAGAAGATATTCTTGTTAAATGAATAAAGAAAGAAATTAAAAAAAAAAAGAGAAAAATTTATATTTATATATATATACACATACACACACATATTTATATAAACATGTATTAAAGAAAAATGTAGGTACAATAAAGTTCTCCATGTAAAAAATAAAAATAAAAAAGAAAAAAGAAAAAAGAAAAATAAGTGCAGAGCATAATAGCTATAGCTACAGTTATAATCCGTAGCCATAGGCCGGTCGACCCCAACTTACTGGTTTCTTTTTCATTTTTTTTTTTTTTTCCTTTTTCCTGTTGTAATCCCCACTGATTTTTGGGTTTTGGGATTTGAGAATGGGTTTAGGTTTAGGTTACAGGTTTTGGGATTTGTGAATGGGTTCGGGTTTAGGTTATAGGTTTTAGTTTTGGTTTAGGTTATAAGTTTTGGTTTAGGTTTTAAGTTTACGTTTAGGTTTGGGTTTGGGTTTTGGGATTTGTGAATGGGTTCGGGTTTAGGTTATAGGTTTTAGAATTTGAGAATGGGTTCGGGTTTAGGTTATATGTTTTAGGCTTTGGTTTAGGTTATAGGTTTTGGGATTTGAGAATGGGTTCGGGTTAGGTTATAGGTTTTGGTTTTGGTTTAGGTTATAGGTTTTGGGATTTGAGAATGGGTTTGGGTTTAGGTTATAAGTTTTGGTTTGGGTTTAGGTTATAGGTTATAGGTTTAGTTTTAGGTTATAGGTTTAGGATAAGGTTTTAAGTTTTGGGATTTGGGAATAGTTTTAGGTTATAAGTATAGGTTTAGGATAAGGTTATAGGTTTTGGGATTTGAGAATGGGTTCGGGTTTAGATTATAGGTTTTGATTATGGTTTTGGTTTAGGTTATAGGTTTTAGGATTTGAGAATGAGTTCGGGTTTAGGTCTTAGGTTTTGGTTTTGGTTTTGGTTTAGGTTATAGGTTTTGGTTTAGGTTATAGGTTAGAGGTTTAGGATATGGTTTTAGGTTTAGGTTAGAGGTTTAGGTTATGGTTTTAGGTTTAGGTTATAGGTTTTTGGAATATTTGATAATGGGTTCGGGTTTAGGTTATAGGTTTTGGTTATGGTTTTGGTTTTGGTTTTGGTTTAGGTTATAGGTTTTGGTTTTGGTTTTAGTTATAAGTTTTGGTTTAGGTTATAGGTTATAGGTTTAGGATAAGGTTTAGGTTTAGGTTATAGGTTTTTGGATTTGAGAATGAGTTCGGGTTTAGGTTATAGGTTTTGGTTATGGTTTCGGTTTAGGTTATAGGTTTTGGGATTGGAGAATGGGTTCGGGTTTAGGTCTTAGGTTATGGTTTTGGTTTAGGTTATAGGTTTTAGGATTTGAGAATGGGTTTGGGTTTAGGTTATAGGTTTTGGTTTTGGTTTTGGTTTAGGTTATAGGTTATGGTTTTGGTTTAGGTTATTGGTTTTAGGATTTGAGAATGGGTTTGGGTTTGGGTTTAGGTTATAGGTTTTGGTTTTGGTTTTGGTTTAGGTTATAGGTTTTGGAATTTTAGAATGGGTTCAGGTTTAGGTTTAGGTTTAGGTTATAGGTTTTAGGATTTGAGAATGGGTTCAGGTTTAGTTCATAGGTTTAGATTTAGGTTATAGATTTTGGGATTTGAGAATGGGTTCGGGTTTAGGTCATAGGTTTTGGGATTTGAGAATGGGTTCGAGTTTAGGTCATAGGTTTTGGTTTAGGTTATAAGTTTTAGGATTTGATAATCGACTCGGGTTTAGGTTATAGGTTTTGGTTTTGGTTTTGGTTTAGGTTATAGGTTTTAGGATTTGAGAATGGGTATGGGTTTAGGTTATAGGTTTTGGGATTTTAGAATGGGTTCGGGTTTAGGTTATAGGTTTAGGTTTAGGTTTAGGTTATAGGTTTTGGATTTGAGAATGGGTTTTGGTTTAGGTTATAGGTTTTAGAATTTGAAAATGGGTTCGGATTTAGGTTATAGGTTTTGGATTTGGTTTAGGTTATTAGTTTTGGTTTTGGTTTAGGTTATAGGTTTTGCTTTAGAATGGGTTTGGGTTTAGGTTATAGGTTTAGGTTTAGGTTATAGGTTTTGGGATTTGAGAATGGGTTCGGGTTTAGGTCATAGGTTTTGGGATTTGAGAATAGGTTCGGGTTTAGGTCATAGGTTTTGGTTTAGGTTATAAGTTTTAGGATTTGAGAATCGGCTCGGGTTTAAGTTATAGGTTTTGGTTTTGGTTTTGGTTTAGGTTATAAGTTTTGGGATTGGAGAATGGGTTCGGGTTTAGGTCTTAGGTTATGATTTTGGTTATGGTTTTGGTTTAGGTTATAGGTTTTAGGATTTGAGAATGGGTTTGGGTTTAGGTAATAGGTTTTGGTTTTAGTTTTGGTTTAGGTTATAGGTTTTATGATTTGAGAATCGGCTCGGGTTTATGTTATAGGTTTTGGTTTTGGTTTTGGTTTAAGTTATAGGTTTTAGGATTTGAGAATGGGTTTGAGTTTAGGTTATAGGTTTTGGTTTAGGTTATAGGTTTTGGGATTTTAGAATGGGTTCGGGTTTAGGTTATAGGTTTAGGTTTAGGTTTAGGTTATAGGTTTTAGGATTTGAGAATGGGTTCGGGTTTAGTTCATAGGTTTTGGTTTTGGTTTAGGTTATAGGTTTTGGGATTTGAGAATCGGTTCGAGTTTAGGTCATAGGTTTTGGTTTTGGTTTAGGTTATAGGTTTTGGTTTTGGTTTTGGTTTAAGTTATAGGTTTTTGGGTTTGAGAATCGGTTCGGGTTTAGGTTAAGGGTATGGTACCTGCAAATACAAATATAAACATGGCCTGTCCAAATTGTCAGGCCCTTCCAATATCGTCCATAGGAAATGGACAACTTCATCATAGTCATAACAGCGGTTCCCACCTTCTAGGGACCCCCGCTCTTCCGGATAGCTCCGATGCACATCCGGGTCTGCTCCATCAATTTTGAGTAAATACATAAACACGGTCTGTCCAAATGGCCAGACTACTCCAACCATGTGCATTCTTGAGTCAAGAGACGTACCAGATGCTTGAATCTGAAATATGCATTTAAACATAAAATGGCATTAGGAATCGCTTCTCAAAACCACAGACTGTTTTCTTTTAAAACTCGTTCATCTCACCTGAAAACCTGTCACATAATGAATAACTATAACCACAATGAGTGATGGCTCTTTGTAAACACGCACCTAAGAAAAAAAAGGAAAGAAAAAATTTTCTTATAAAAATATTTACACCAAAATTTGACTATCCATTCAATATAATGCCTTATATTTAGAAGTGAGCTGAATTCGATTGTCAATACCACAAAGAACTATTTGTCAAGATGCTAACTATTATAAAAGAATTTAAAAAAGATTGTACAAAGTGAAAATCACAAAAAACACTACGGAATAGAAAAATGAGAAATCTCGGTATATAAACAAGATATTCAAATAATCAGTTCTACCAAATGAAAAATTACAAAATCTGTTACCAATTAGAAGATACCTAACGAATCGGTAAGCCAGAAGTAGCTTGAAAAATCAGTAATCTTTTATGAGATTGAAAACAAACTAAGAGGAGTTATATGATCGTTTGTCTGATGACTGATGACATGTAGAGTAAGCTCACATTCTGATTTGCCACAAGTGGAAACCACAACTGGCGTAAAATTGAATGCACAATCTTTAAAATCACAAATGAAACATGTGATAATAGTCTCAAATTGAATGCACAACCTCAAGGTAGCAGCAAGGCTCCATTCAATTGAGTTGTAAAATATATGATTCTTACAAAATTTATAAAAAGAAGAATATTCAAAAAGTAATATTCCACAACAATGAGAAAGCGACAATAAAAATAAGGAAAAGGCAAGCAAAACTCTCAAAATGATACTTTCTTTACCTTGAAAATCTGAGAAGGATAATAGACAAGTCTATGAGATTCTTCTCCTCCTGATATATACTAGCCTGAACAAAGAAAACAAGCGTTGCACATGAATGAATTTGTCTCATGACTTGAACTCATTTAACCTAAAGAGCATCCAAGAACCAAGGCCCACAAGTCATATTGTTTTGACATACATCAGGATCCATAATTACATATCAAGTTCAATATTGTGCTAAGAGTGAAATCGATCAATTTTTAGACAAAACTAACAGTAAATTTTTTTTTTTTTTTAAAAGATCACTCGATCTTTCTTTAATAAATGGGAGATTTAATATTGTTGCAGCATTTTCTTAATGATCTGTTTGCAGCTAGCACATCTGTAGCTAGCTCAGATTAACAGTCTAGCTCACCAAACCAGGGACTGTTCTTGCATCTTTTTCCTAACCAACTGTTTTCTTAACCAATGGTTTGCAAACAGACGGTTAAGAAAAAGCTGAAACAACAATCGAAATTTGATAGAAAAAAGACAGATTGGACCTATTTACAATAGTCACTTGTCCATCAGTTGGGTCAGCTTAGCATTAAATTCCTTCTCCAGTTCCACTTCTTCTTCCAAATACCTCTACTTCAGCTATGTCTTCTTATCTTCATGCAATCGTATCAGCCTCTCTCTCTCTCTGCTTCAAACTCTTTAATCTAATTTGACTGGCTATCAATGAATCGAGCAATCTCTTCAAGCCTACTTTAAGGACTGTTTGGATTTGTGAATTTTTTCTTTTTTATTTTTGAAGAAAATGGAGTTTTTTGGGAAACTCCAAATCTAGAAAACAGTCGAAAATGAAAATTTGTTTCCCACGATTGTCTTTCAGCAAGATTTTCATGAAAAAATTTCTTCATTTACAAATCTATATTCATGGAAAATTTGTTGCCAGTCTAGGCAAGGAAACTAAAAGGGGGCATTTTTCAGGAAATGAGGGAAATGGAAATGACATTTTCAAGAAATTTATAAAAATAAACAAAAAATGAAGTCCATCCGATCAATTCCTAGGTTCCTTCGCTCAATTTATATATTGCCTCACTGGATTTCTAGCTTCCCTCGCACAATTCGTAGGCTGTCTCACTCAATTCATATATTTTTCCAGATCATTTTATGGTATGAGACCAAAAATGAGATATATCCAGTTCTCAAGTGTACCACATTACAGGAAATAGTGTTGAATGAGTGTCAACCATTAGAAACCTTTAGGGGGCCCATTGTGATGTTTGTGAGAAATCATCCTCATCTAAGTTCATTCATAGGGTCAAAGAGACCTAGATGAAGAGGAAAAAAATTTCATAATGATCCAAAACTTCTGTAACCCCTAAAAGGGTTTCAATGGTAGACGTTCAATTTCCCATTGCCTTTTACAGTGTGGTCCACTTGATAGTTAGATCTATCTTATTTTTCGTCTCAAGCCTTAATATGAGCTCGTAAAATATATGGACGGTTTGGATATAACACATACATCATGATGGGACCCACAAAAGTAACATAGCAAAAAAAAAAAAAAAAAAAAATCCAGTCTGCCCCACTCAATTTCTAGTTTGTCCCGCTCAATTTTCAGTTTCTCCACTCAATTTTTAGTTTGCCCCGCTTAATTTTCAATTTGCCCTGCTCAATTTTCAGTTTGCCCCGCTCAATTTTTAGTTTGTCCCGCTCAATTTCCAGTTTGCCCCGCTCAATTTCTAGTTTGTCCCGCTCAATTTGCAGTTTGTCCCGCTCAATTTCTAGTTTGCCCCGCTCAATTTTCAGTTTGCCCCGCTCAATTTCTAGTTTGCCCCGCTCAATTTCCAGTTTATCCCGCTCAATTGAGCGGGGCAAACTGGAAATTGAGCGGGGCAAACTAGAAATTGAGCGGGGTAAACTGAAAATTGAACGGGACAAACTAGAAATTGAGAGGGGCAAACTGAAAATTGAGCGGGGTAAACTGGAAATTGAGCGGGGCAAACTAAAAATTGAGCGTTGTAAACTGAAAATTGAGCGGGACAAACATGAAATTGACCTAAACCTAAACCTATGACCTAAACCCGAACCCATTCTCAAATCCCAAAACTTATAACCTAAACCTAAACTTAAACCTTATCCTAAACCTATAACCTATAACCTAAACCAAAACTAAAACTTATAACCTAAACCTGAACCCATTCTCGAATACCAAAACCTATAACCTATCCCTAAACCTTAACCTATAACCTAACCTAAACCTATACTTATAACTTAAAACTATTCCCAAATCCCAAAACCTATAACCTAAACTTAACCTTTTCCTAAACCTATAACCTAAACTTAATTTTCTAAAGTGAAACCTACACCTAATTCTAATCTCAACTCCTTAACATAAATGTAAACCTAAACTTAAAAACCCAAACTTAAACCCAATCCCGAACCTGAACCCGATTTTCTAAACATAAACCATAACCCATTCTCAAATCCAAAAACCTATAATCTAAACCAAAACCAAAACCTATAACTAAAACCTATAACCTAAACCCGAACCCATTCTCAAATTCAAAAACCTATAACCTAAACCTGAACCCATTCTCAAATCCAAAAACCTATAACCTTAACCAAAACCTATAACCTATAACCTAAATCAAAATCAAAACCAAAACCCATAACTTACCCATTCTCAAATTCAAAAATTATATTAACGCAATTATAGCTACGGTTATAATCCGTAACTAAAGTGTATCAAAAATTATTATCCTTAAACCTAAACTTACACCTTAAACCTAAATTTTCAAATCCCTAAACCTAAACTTACACCCTAAATCTAAATTTTCAGTTTGCCCCGCTTAATTTTCAGTTTGCCCCGCTCATATATGGACGGTTTGGATATAAGACATACATCATGATGGGACCTACAAAAGTAAAAAAAAAATATTTCGGTTTACCCTGCTCAATTTCTAGTTTGCCCCGCTCAATTGTCAGTTTGCCTCGCCAAATTGGAAATTGAGCGGGGCAAACTGAATTTATTTATTTTTTTGTTATGTTGCTTTTGTGCGAGGGAAGCTAGAAATCCATTGAGACAATATATAAATTGAGCGAAGGAACCTAAGAATTGAGCGAGGCAACCTAGAAATTGAGCGAGGAAACCTAGAAATTGAGCGAAGCAACCTAGGAATTGAGCGAGGTAATGTAGGAATTGAGATAGAAATCCTAGGATTTGAGCAAAGGAAGCTAGAAATTGAGCGAGGCAACCTAGGATTTGAGTAAGGTAACCTAGGATTTGAGCGAGGAAAGCTAGAAATTGAGCGAGGGAACCTAGAAATTGAGCGAGACAACCTAGGAATTGAGTGAGGCAATGTAGGAATTCAGCAAGGTAACCTAGAAATTGAGCGAGGGAAGCTAGAAATTGAGCGAGGCAACCTAGCATTTGAGCAAGGCAACTTAGGATTTGAGCGAGGAAAGCTAGAAATTGAGTGAGGGAACCTAGAAATTGAGTGAGGCAACCTAGGAATTGAGCGAGGCAACGTAGGAATTGATCGAGGAATCTTAGGATTTTAGCGAGGGAAGCTAGAAATTGAGCGAGGGAACCTAGAATTTGAGCGATGCGACCTAGAATTTGAGCGAGGCAACGTAGGGATTGAGCGAAAGAAGCTAGGAATTGAGCGAGGTAACGTAAAAATTCAGCAAGGAATTATAGTTATTGAGCAAGGGAACTAAGAAATTCAATAAGGCAACCTAGGATTTGAGCGAGGGGAGGGAAGCTACAAATTGTACGAGGGAACCTATAAATTGAGCGAGGCAACCTACGAATTGAGCGAAGAAGCTAGAAATTGAGCGAGACAACCTAGGATTTGAGCGAGGGAACATCGAAATTGGAGTGAGGCAACTTAGGAATTGAGCGAGGGAAGCTAGAAATCGAGTGAGGAAAGCTAAAAATTGAGCGAGGCAAGCGAGGCGACGTAGAAATTGGAGCTAGAATTGAGCAAGGGAACCTAAAAATTGAGCGAGGGAACCTAGGAGTTGAGCAAGGCAACGGAAAAATTTAACGAGACAATTGAGAAATTGAGCAAGGGAAACGTTAATTTGAGCGAGGCAAGCTTTAAATTGGGTGAGGCTAACATGAATTAGAATGAACTTTAAATGTAATTGACCTAGCCTAACAATTTGATTTGTTGAATTTGACCGATCAGTTAATGAAATTGACCGAGATTTACATGAAATTCTCTTCGGTGAATTTGATCGAGCAATTAATGAAATTGACCGAGCGGTTCATAAAATTTTCAGTACGCACTTATAGTGCTGAGTTAACTAAGTTGGGCACACCCAGATCCATAACTCAATTGGTAGACTGAGTAGAGATACCTCATATCAACACTTGAGGTCCTGGTATCGATTCCTAGCAGGGGTGGCTAACATGGAGTGTGTATTGACATGGGTGTGTACTAACAACCTAACCTAAAAAAACTTTTTTTAAAAAATTAATAGTAAAATATTAAAAAAATTAAAAAATTAAAAATATTAAGTTAGGCCCACCTTGAATGTATGTGGACTATCCATGACGTTCATCCATTTTTCCATCTAAAGCAAGGGTTTCAGCCCAAAATGGTGGCATATTGAAATATCAAGTGGATCACACCACAGGAAACAGTGTTTCCACCGTGGAAACCTTTTTATGCCCCTACAATGATGTTTTACTTGTAATCCATCATGTCCATAGGATGATTTTCACATGGATGAACCAAAAACCAAGATGGGAGCTTCATTCGGCATTTCAATGGCCCACAAAAAATTTACGCTGTTTAGGTAAATGTATATCATACCTGTCATGCGTACTGTCTTCCGTGAGGGAACATTTTCAGGAAAAATGAGATAATGTTGATGAATAAAGAGGGTGGGATTAGTGGTGTACATCGAGTCAAACCGAGTTGAGTTGGCCTCAGCTCGACTCGGCTCGAACAGTGGCTAACCTCAGCTTGAACTTGGCTGATCTCGGTCCTCGGGCCTGATTGGCCAGCTCAGCTCAGTTCAATTAACAGCTCGGGCTGAGTTCGAGCTAAGATCGAACCGAGTTTGCTATTGAGGCATTTCCACAAACACCTTAATTGCAACTTCAAAATCCCACTGTTTTACCTACAAAGGCAATGATTTTATAGGTATTTTCTCAAACACCTTCTAAATAATAATAATAATAAAGAGCAAAAAAAGTATTTGTTCCATGTACATACCTTCCTATCCACCTTGCCACTAGCCAAACCTTCATTGCCACCAGCCACATGTCGTTCAGTCATTTTTTCAAACAGTTGGTGAGCAACATTAATGACAAAGTAACCAAGCCACCGAACTAGTTCGATCCAAGTTTGATTCAAGCTAGATTTGATCCGAGTCGAGTTGAGCTGGCCTGCTCGAACTCATTTTTGAGCTCAAAAAATCAATTCAACCTTGCTTGAACTCAACACCGAACTGAATCGAGCTTTTTTAAGTTTGAGTAGAGCGAGCTAACCGAGCTAGCTCAATTCGTGTACACCCCTAGGTGGGATCCAGCTAGAGCGTGGTGCGATCCAAGCAACAGATGTAGCGGTGGAGTTTTCGTCCTTTTTTTTTTTAAAAAAAATGGAGCGAGAGAAGGGAGGGAGAGGAAAAGCAACGGCAGTAAAAAGGAGAGGTAGTTTCGTCCTCAACGCCGCTGTCCGCACGTGCTAGTCTAATTTGGTAACTGAAGTTTCTATTCCGCGATAAAAACCGCTGGGTAAAAGGTTTTGTCTACAGTGGTCATTTTCTCAAAGAATTTCAACACGAGGTCTGTGTGAGTGTTTATGGTGTTTGACTGCATGTGTATACAAAAAACGTGTATAATTTTGAGTGCATGCATATGAGCCATCGTGGGCCGAGCATCAAAAGGACCAACCCATTCCATTTCGAACACGGATTGCCTGGAGACCTCACCCTTACTTTGTGGGGCCCACTAAGATGCATATGTATACCCACGCCACCGTCGAATTTGCCAAATCATTTTAGGGCATGAGCTTAAAATGAGCTGGATCCTAAGTTCAAGGGGACCACAGCAGGCTATAATGACACTCACCATTAAAGCTTTCTTAGGGCTTACCAAAATGTTTATTTTTCATCCACGTCCTCATGAATTTATGATGACGCGGATGAAATAAGAACACGTATACCAAGCTTGATTCAAAACTCATATGACTTTTAATGAGTTTTCAACCATCACCGTTTAATTCCTACTTTAATTTTCAAGTAATGTGGTCCACTTGATCTCTGTATCTGTCTCATATTTTTTTTCATGCCCTAAAATGATCTAGCAAAATGAATGGATGGCGTGGGTCACACGGTGACCCAATCTCCTTGCAATCCCCACCTTTCAAATTGCCGAAAGCCCTAAAATGCGCACGGGTGGGCAAAGCGTGTGATCCGGTAATGGGATTGTGGGCCCCACAAGGGACATGTCTGCAACAGAAATGTACTGGCAAAAAAAAAATAAAAAAAATAAATGAAAGGTAAAAGGAAAGATATATGATCATACGAAGCATGTGATGCAATGATAGATTCATACGCCTCCACCATTTCACGTGTGATGTACTGATATTTGGCGCCCGCCGCGCATTGTAATATCAGTACTAATCCTGTACATGCCAGTGCACCTTGATCTGCGGTGCAGGTCTATCATTCCCACCAACATGCCACCTGTGCAGGACATCCGAACCCTTTAAACGATAGCCTCTACTATGAGTTTTGTTCATCTCGAAAATTAGGCCCACACCTGTTGTTGACTCAGACCTTCGGTTGTACGGAAGCGGATCGGCTGGTGTACCACATACCAGTGATACCACTGATCTAGCTAATGTGTTGACGTCACCAAGTTCTGTGGGTCCCATCATGAGCTATTTGTTATATCCCAACCGTCCTTCCATTTGGTGAGTATGTCCTAAGAGTATGTTAAAAAGGCAAGATAAATCTAAAAATCAAGTGGACCACGCTGCAAAAAGAAGTGGGGTATTGAACGTCTACCATTAAAACCCTTTTGGTGGTCATCGAAGTTTTAGATCAATATGATATTCGTTTTTACTCTTTATCCAGGTATGTATCAACTTATGAACAGACTGTACAGAAAATAAGTGTTTTGGTGGGCCCTACGAATGTTTCAACGGTGGCAATCATTGTCCACTTCTATTTGTAGTGTGATCCATTTAAACTTTGGATATGAATCATTTTTGGGGTCGTGCCTAAAATAATCTCGAAAAATGGTTGAACGGTGTGGATATAGTAAAGACACATTTTGGGGGCCATGTAACTCAGATCTCCTTTGAACAGTTCGTACGCTCGTCTTCGCACGGCACGTACCCACATCAGCCAGATCGGTGGTGTATAGTTCACCAGCCATTCCGGTTGCCCAGTGATTCCAACCGCGTACCCCACATAATAAACGATCCGGATTGATTTTTGTGAGAGGTGATCTTCGTGACGGGGGCTTTTATTTCCATGGCACGGATTTTTCGAACGAGTGGCAGTCTCGCAGGAAATATGTGACCGGATGAGAAGTTACGATGCTTTAGCCGTCTCACCATTTGCTGTACGTACATCCTCATCTAGACTGTCCAATCACTTTATCTTATCGCGCTGAATCATGTCCAAACACCCGGAAGCCGATTGGTTAGTGTGCCGCACACCACCGATCTGGCTGATGTGGGTACGTGTCGTGAGAAGACGACCGCTGCCGCTCCTCTAGCTTCGAGTTGTAAGAACGGTTCAAAGGCGATCAGAGTTATCTGGTCCAA
This sequence comes from Magnolia kwangsiensis, assembly GCA_037074715.1. Lineage (NCBI taxonomy): Eukaryota > Viridiplantae > Streptophyta > Magnoliopsida > Magnoliales > Magnoliaceae > Magnolia > Magnolia kwangsiensis. The sequence continues at coordinate 165,677,888 of CM073574.1, read as the reverse complement.
AAAATGATGTATTTATTATATCCACACCGTTCATTTATTTTGCGAGAACATTTTAAAGCATGAAATTAAAAATTATTCATATCCATTCAATTCCTTCTATTGATGGGTTGGGATTAAGTATTTATTTACTGAAGCATGAAACAAAAAATGATATGTATCCAAAGCTAAGGTAGACTACACCAGGAATAAGAGTGTAAACAATGATTCTCACCATTAAAATATTTTTAAGACTATTATAACATTTATTTTCCATTCAATCCTTCAATTTTTTACTTTTTTTAATGTAGTCCACTTGATATTTATATCTGTCTTAATATTTTTGATCAAACCTTACGACTTGCTCACTGAACAAAGGGACGGTTGTGGTATAACACATACCTCATGATGGGACCCGTAAAATTAGGTGACGTCAACACAGCAGTAAGATCGGTGGTGTGCGGTACACCTGCTAATCCGCTTTCCAAAAAGGGTCGCGGATTTCCTGCGAAAGCCTTTGGCACGAAGGTCCTGCGCAAGGATTCTTGATGGGGCCATTGTGATGTTTGTTAGAAATCCAAACCGGCCATCCGTTTTTTGAGATCATTTTAGGAATGAGGCCGAAAATGATTAGGATCCAAAAATCAAGTGTACCATACCATATGAAACAGTGGGGAAAGAAATTCCTACCGTTAAAACCTTCCTAGGATCCAGCTTGAAGTTTATATTCCATCCACACCGTTTATAAAGTCATTTTCACTGATATAAGGTGAAAAGGCCAAGAACTTAAACTGATATAAAACTTTCGTAACCATATAAATGTTTCAACAGTGGTCACTGAATCTCTACTATTTTCTCTCGTGTGGCTCACTTGAGTTTTTGATTATTATCATTTTTGGCCGCATGTACTGAAATGAGCTCAAAAAACGGATGGACGGAGTGTCTTTCTCACAAACATCGTAAAATCCTGCGCAGGAACTTCTTGCGAAAGCCTTTCGCAGGAAATCCGCGTCTGCCGCGCAGGCGGACATAGCCACTCAGTACCTTCTATTGGTGGGTTGGGACTAAGTATTAATTTATTAATAGCCGTCCAATGGGTTGCTAGGATTATTTCATCACTGCAGTATTCAGGCTATGGTCCATCCACAATATCTAGAGTTGACTGTGCAATCGGACGCGGATTAGCTACTTACATGTTGAGTAGCCAAACTCAGCTACTGAAGTGACGTCACCAACTTCTGTGGGCCCCACTATGATGTATGTTATGTATCCACACCGCCAATCCATTTGGAGAGATCATATCAGGACATTATCCAAAGAATGAGTCAGATCCAAAGATCGAGTGGACCCCACCAGACAAAACAGTAGAGAGAGTGACATCCACCATTAAAAACTTCTAAAGGCTACAAAAGTTTTCGATTAAGCTGATATTTGTGTTTTCGCTTTTTTCATATATGCTTTAACACATGAGCAAGTTAGATCTCAAATAAACGTCACAGCGGAAGTTAGGAAAGTTTCAACGGTGGATGTCACTCTCCCCGCTGTTTTCTATGGTGGAGTCCACTCTAGCTTTAGATCTGCCTCATTCTTTGGATCATATCCTAAAATTATCCTTGCAAATGGATGAACGGTGTAGATACAATACATACATCATGGTGAGGCCCACATAACTTGGTGATGGCACTTTCGCAGGAGTTTGGCTACTCAACCAGTCAGTAGCTAATCCGCGTCCTGTGCAATCCAACATTAGGCTCTATCCACCACGGCATGGATTCCTCTCCTTGTGTCGTTTATTATAGATGAGTGGTGCCATGGAAAGTAAAGTGGATGTTATGTAAATAACCTTAGGCATAGATAATAGTGTTCAAAAATTTTAGGTGGACATGTAATTGCACCATGGTTAATATATGAAATTATTTTAAAATATATTGTAAACGAATGAATTTATTCTAGTTATCTTTGATAGTTTGAAATTACATATAACAGTTATTAAATAAGGGATAGTTGTGTATTATGAATCTCAATATCTAATTATCTTGATGGATAAAATTGTAGTTGTTGGCATCATTATGACTATGGATGTAATCATTTTATGTGCTAAAACTGATAACAAGTTAATAAGAAAGGTCTGATTATTGGATAGGATGAGTTGGCTTATCCTTACCAAAGCTTATATAAGAGTGTGAGTATGACATTGATAAATGCTCTTGGGTAGATTTATTCAGCACTTACATAGGTGAATTGAGATTAAGTCTCTAAGCCAAGAGATTCATCATGCTTGGGATATAATCGATTTGAGGATGCAATAGATTTGATTAATTAAAAAATATAAGCGTTGTGCGGAAAATTGATATCGGCCCTCACACATGAAAGTACAATGGTCCAATTATGAGCAATGTGCCTCCAGGCTCATGTAGCCCCAAACTAAGGTGACAATAATCCAGGCGAAGGGCCATTAGAACAAGTTGTTGTACTAAGTTGTCATAATGTAGGGCATGGAGAAATGACGATGAGTTACTCTGACACATAGACAAGTACCCGAGTTAAGTTGTCTGAGGATAGAGCTTGGAGGGAGAAGACTCACATCACTATGAATGTCTATAATGCTGATGATGGGCTCATAAGGAAGGAGCTCAAGCCACTCATGAGGGATGGAGCTCGAGCTCTGAGCTCCTTAGCACTCTAAGCTGACTATGCCGACCATCACTAAAGGTGGTATGGGTGACCCGGAGAGGATTACGCCTTAGACTCAGAAGAGAAGGGCCAAACTGACCAAAGATTATGCTAACCGAGGCGGGCCTAATAACATCTTTGGATGTAGTTTCTCATCATAACATGGACTCTCCTGTGTATCTCATTAAGGCACGACAATTTTAAAACTACTCAAGAACTCTATATATATGACTACCTTAAACAAGGAGAAGTAAGTTTAAAATCCTAACTTTCACATTTGATTAAAATCTAGTAGCCTAACTTAAGCATCAAAGGGTGCATAGCCGGCCACCAATACCCCTGGCCATCCATATTTCCCTTGTCCTTTGCAAGGCCATTGGAGTAAACACTTTCATGTTGATCGTATTTATTGGTCAAAATCTTACAATAACAATAAGAATATGCAAGGGTTCAAAGTATTAATTACATGTGCTTTTAGCTCACTTTATAAAGTTGCCACATGTCAAATAAAGGTATGTCCATCAAGGCTTTTTTAGACTCACATGATCTATTAAGGTATCAGCCAATTATATAAGAATTTACTTATGGCTTAAAAGTTTAGATATCAAACATTTATTAAGTGATTTTTTTATTTTTTATTTTTTCTCACTGAGGCCTAGTATTCAAAAGGGTTTAAAAGGTTTTAGAAGCATTTTTTAGTGTTAAACTTTTGTTTTAATTGTTAAAATAATTTAAATCACATTTAATGATAATCTATTGTTTTACATGTGGAAATCTTTGTTAAACAACAATAAAAGTACAATGTATTCATTATATATAGATTCAGTCAAGAGAGCAGGATAATGGGGAAACGGATTGGCTACTCCCCCTGCCACCATCCAATGCTGGTGGTGGGTGCTCTGTGGGCTCAACCATGATGTATGTGTATCATCCATGCCGTCCATCTATTTTTGTATATCATTTTAGGTTATGAGACAAAAAATGAAGTATATCCCAATCTTAACTTCACCACATTACAGGAAACAGTGTTGAATGAACTTTGACCATTTAAAACGTTTTGGGGGGCCATAAAAGTTTTGGATCAAGATGATCTTTGTTTTTTACCTTCATCTAGGTCTGTATGACCTGATCAACAGATTGGATGTCAAATAAACGGTACAGTGGGCCTTAGGAGGATTTGAATGGTGGATATCCAATCGCTATTGTTTTCCTTTGGTGTGGTCCACCTGAGATTTATATCCCTCTCTTTTTTGGATCAAGACATAAAATGATCTGTAAAAATGGATGAACGACGTGGATGAAACACATACATCATGGTGGGACCCACAGATCACCTACCACCAGCCACCTGGCTAGTGACAGGGGAAGTAGCCAATCCGTTTCCAATGATGGGACTCCAATGCAACGACGCATATGGAAAACTATACCCTTGACCCTACTCAAGGCATGAGGTGTTTGCTCTCAACTATTCTTCATCTGGAATAGATTTAAGAGAGAATTCCTAGGTACGAATATTAGAGTTCCAAGGTACGAAGATCGGCAGTCCCAGATCAATAATTTCTAAGCATTGATAGGCATGTCCTAACCATTCATTTAGTACGTTTAATAATAAATGGGCCAACAGGCGATTGCAATAGTCAAATAATACTTTAAAATATTCCACGATAAAAATTCTTATTATTCAAATATTCACCATCAAAGGGAGGCCCATCATATGAACTGTCAGGATCATTGAAATATGACCTCAAATCCAAAAGCTAATGTCGCAATATATCCTAGAAATAACTTAGGATTGATCAAAACCATTTAAGTTAGAGGTGGACCATCTTCGAACACCACACGTGGTGCAAGATGTGGATGCACAGTAGCTCCAATGGTTTTGTGGACACTGAATCAATACCGTTGGTTCTGGGGCCCAGTGTGGTTCATGGATCTAGAAAAGATGACATGATGGATTAATCAGGGATGGCCCACACAATAAAAGAATGACTCTGATTGGAGAGCATATTACTGTGGAAATTTTGGCATGTCATTGGTTGAATTGAAACCATGGCTGTCTTTTCTTTCTTGAACGTTTCTTAGTGGACCACCCCGCTTTTGAGAGGTTTGGATTTTTCCATTTGGGAGATTTTTGGCTGATGGACCACTTAAAGAGGGTCCCACAGTACCAACAATTTAAATAATTTTTCAATGATCTCACACTAAAAGCATCAACAAGCCCACACAATATCCACCATTGTGTATGTTATCCACCTCGTTATCTAAAGCTCAAGTGGACCACACCACAGGAAGCTGTGGGGATTGAATGCTTACCGTTGAAAACATCTTAGAGTTACAGGAGTTTTCGATTAGGCTGATATTTGTGTTTTCTATTCATTTATGTCTGTGTGACAAATAAACATCACCGTGGACCCAAGGAAGGTTTCAACTGTAGACACCATTATCCCTATGGTGTGGTCCATTTGAGCTTTGGATATGATTGGATTATAGGCTGATGGCTTAAAATGAGGAGGCAAAATGGATACAAGGCAACATCATGGTGGCCCGACAGTGATGGCAGGGTCACCACGTAGCCGGCATCCCATCGGCAACCATCGTCCCATCTGCAGGATATTGTGTGCCACCACATGTAAAGCACATGGACCATCCCATCACTCCATCAGGTGGACCACAACGTTTAGATATTCAAATAAAAGATTAGGCTCAAAATGTAGCCTAATTCTGGCTGAGCCGAATGGGAAAGGAAACATGTCATTGCAGGAAAGATATATCATGCGCTGTATCTTCTGGGGAGTATTTGGAAGATATCTAGAAGCCAATTACGGCTCAGAATATGAGAGTTGGTGTGGTCGAGATATGAAATGCGGAAGGCGATTGAGAGAAGTATGGCCGAGTGAACAACAAACAAGTAAAAAGATGCAGAAAGCGGCCCAGTAGGGCATGGTCGAGAAGTTCAAGAAGCTGAGCCTATCTAAGAGAAGGGAAATAGTAAAAAAGAAAAAATATAACAAAAAGTATAGTTCAGATAGAGATTCTCCAGCTATTATAACTGACAAATTTAAGAGGAAAAACATCGGAAGAAAAATAGTAGGAAAAATCTTTAAGTATTAGAAGAAATCAACAAAAGTGTGTAACACCAATCGAACTAATCAATTTACTTCATCTTGGTGTATTTTAATGGCAATAGTTAGGCAATTTTTTCGAGAGACATTCTTACTATTTGTTTTTAGTAATTGATTGTAAGTTTTTTCTTTTGTTTGATATACGGTATATTAAAAGTCTTTTTTAGTGAAAGGTAAACAATAACCCACTTTTGGAGGAAGACTTCATCATCCAATTACCACCTGATCATTACAAAATTTGGCAAATGGTTGGGTAGGTGACCGCTCTTCTCAAATTATGAATATATACATTAATATTGAATGTATCTGCTAATTTCGACACTTAGGGTTAAAGTTGATCGATTTGAATCGAACTACTATATCAATTTTGGCATGCCCACATGTACCACACTTTGACAGAAACAAAAAGAGTACCAACAAGTTCATAATCAGATTGGTTGCAGCTTATGAAAGAAATACACAAGAAACAAGTATATTCATAGCCTTTCATTCATTTTATACACACAGTGGTCCCTTGATTTTGAAATGATGGTGATGATCCCATTTGTCAAACTTTCCTCAAAGCTGCATACAGATATATGAATGTAACATCCTGGATTTTTACTGTTTTGGATTTTTAAAATTCTTTATTTTTTTTAATTAGCTCATATTATCACTTATTGACCATTAGCACTCGATGTTAGCTTATACATAGGTGGACCAGTCTGGTCTTGATTGGACCGATTGCAGGCCGTCAAGTCGATAGGCCGTTTACACTTAGCAACAGCCCGTGCGGGCCATACCGCGATATGGGAATGTCAGAAAATTATAAAACTCTAGGAAACTATAGATCTCACTGGGCTTGTGGTCCATCGCGGACCACGGACTCATTGGACACCCCGAAGTTAATTATTCGGGTCATTTCATCAGCACTTGTCAACCCACCCAAGGCTAGAGTTGAAATCAGGCACTGACTAAAGAAACTGAGACACTGGGCTTTTCAGACGTCGAATTTCTTCAAAATTTATTGTGAAAGTCTAATGTGGTGTCCTACGACCGTCCACAAAATCTGGGACCCAATCGTGGAACGGTGACTTTTGATCACAATTAGACCTGTATGACCAAACTCTATATCCGATCGTTCTCAAATTTTGCATGGCCCTTCATCGGGCCATGGAGCACCTATCCTACGGTGTATATTATTATGTACATCCTATAGAGGACCCTAGATCTTAGAAAGACCTTCCCATAGGTCTAGTATAGTGAAAACCTAGCCCTTGGTGCCATTTATACCAAATCTGACATTATAAAATAGCCTTATTTGGTCACCCCATTTCCCCATACGATTTTGCCCTAGAGAAGGAAAGAGAGGAGAGAAAATGGAGAAAGAAGAAAGGAAAGAGAGAGGAAGAAGAGAGTGAAGGAGGGTGTTGGTGGTGGTGGGGACCAAGGAAACCCCATCATGCAACTCCCTACCTCTTCTACAAGGAACCCTTCACCACCACCATAAGAATCACTTCCGTCAATCGTCTAGGTAAATCCCTCACCCATTTTTCTTGAAACTCATGTATTGAGAGGGGATTGACATGGAATTCTAACATGCAAGAGTTTGTTTTAGGGATTCCGGCCGATCAACCCAAAAGCCCTCATTTTTAGGACATTTTCAGAATCTCCAACGATCCATAAGTGCAGACTATAGAGGTGGGCATCGGACCGAGTCGGATCGGATTTGGTCCAACTTGGTTGGGTCCGAAAGCTGCCTGGACTAATCCGAATCCGATCCTATCCGGGACCGGGTCTGGAGCATCTTATCCGAACAGATCCGTCATGTGGTTGGCCTGACCCAAACCGAGTCAAACTCGGTCAAGAAAACTAGTCAGATCGGATTTGGCAAGAATCGAATTTTTGAATGGTGAAAATCATTATCCTCACTGTTATTTTCAGTGTGGTCCATTTGAGCTTTAGATATGATTCATTTTTTTTTCAAATGCTTTCAAATGACCACAAAAAATGGATAAACGGTATGGATATAATAAATACATCATTGTGGGGCCCATCTCATGCAGATCTCATTTGAACCGTTCGTACAACTCGGAGCTCGAGAATGCAGGTGGCCTGTATTGGCATGCACGGCACGCTAGGGATGGGATTTCCTGCAGAAGCCATTCGCACAACGTTGTGCTAGGATCTTAGGTGGGGCCCACCGTGATGTTTTTCAGGAATCCACTCCGTTCATCCATTTTTTGAGATCATTTTAGAATATGAGACCAAAAGTGAACAGGATCTAAGATTTAAGTGGGCCGTATTGAAGGAAAAGGTGGTTAGGTAAATTCCTACCGTTGAAATCTCCCTGGGTTCGACGGTGAAGTTCACATGATATTCATACCGTTAATAACGTCATTCCTACTGGGATGAACTGAAGAAAAAAATATTAGCATGATTCAAAACAAATAAACACCACAGTGGGCCTTAGGAATGTTTTAATGGTGGAAATCAATCCTTCCACTGTTTCCTGTAGTATGGTCCACTTGAACTTTTGATATTTTTAAATTTTTGTCTCAACCCCTAAAATGATCCGGAAAAACAGATGGACGGCATGGATAAACTACATGCATTCACGGTGGGCCCAACAAAGTTTCCAAAGTACGATAAGAGCCTACTGAGCTCAGTACGCAATCCGATTCCAGCTAGCTGCTATATAGCTCTTACTGTCTTATAGGCAATAGCTCCTACCAGCTAAATGACTGCTCTATGTATGAGTGCAAACGGATTGGCTACTCCGGTCGGTGATTTGTGGGCCCCAGCATGATGTACGTGTTTCATCCATGCTGTTCATCAATTTTTACAGATCATTTTAGACTTGGTACAAAAAAGATAAGGATATAAATCTTAAGTGGGCCACACCACAGGACAAAATAATGAATGAATATTCACAATTAAAATCCTACTAAGGTCGACTGTACTGTTTATTTGTCATCCAATCTGTTGATTTAGTCACAAAGACCTAGATGAAGGGAAAAAATAAATATCAGCTTGATCCAAAACTTTTATGGCCCCAAAACGTTTTTAACGGTGAAAATTCATTCAACACTGTTTCCTGTAATGTGGTCCACTTGAGATTGAGATATACTTCAATTTTTTTACCATATCATAAAAGGATATATATAAAAAAAGATGGACGGCATGGATGATACACATACATCATGGTGGGCCCCATAGAGCACCGACCATCAACCAATGGCTGATGTCGGGGGAGTAGGCTATAGCTCCTACTAGCTACACAGCTGCTCTGCACGTGTCGTGCGAAGACGAGCACTGACGCTCCTCGAGCTCCGAGTTGTACGAACGGTTTAAAGGAGATCAAAGTTACATGGCCCCACGGTGATGTATTTAGTAAATCCATACCATTCAGCTGTTTTTAGATTTCATTTTAGAACATTATCCAAAAAATTGATCATATCCGAAGATCATCTGGACCACACCATAAATAGAAGCGGAGATAATGATTTTCACCGTTGAACAATTTGTACGGCCAACCATAGCGTTTATTTTCATCCAATCTATTCGTAAGGTCACAAAGACATCAGGGAAGAGGAAAAACAAATTTCTCATTGATACAAACTTCCGTGAACCCAAGAAGGGTTTCAATGGTAAACGTTCAATCCTCCACTACTTTTCATAGTGTGGTCCACTTAATAGTTAGATATGTCTTAATTTTGGTCTCAAGCATTAATATGATATTGGCAAATGGATAGACAGTTTGGATATAACACATACCTTGCTAACGTTACACCCGCAAATCCACATCGTATACTAGCAAATACTCTTCCGTCAACCAGCAGGAAAATATCTATATGCCAACCTTGCCAGCTACGGCTCTCTCTGTCTCTCTCTGTGTCTCTCTTCCTTACATAGCTATATACCAATTTTCAATGTATTTCCCTATCCGACATAAAAATCGATCTCCAAAACTCAACGGCTCTCCATGCATATTTCTCTTCCACAGAGAAATTCCATAAAAACTCCAGAACCCACCGCAAGATATCTAACTAGCTTCTTCTTACCTTTTTCTTCAACAAAAAAAAGAGAGATGGATATAGGGAGAGACATGTAAAGAGAGATACAGAAATAAAATTGGGGCTATATTGAGCTGGGTTTTTTGACGCCAAACGAAAAGTTAAGATGTGTGGAGAGAATTTTACAAAAAAAGAGGGATATTTATATCTCGGGTCGGGTCGGGTCGGATCCTTCTGGTTGGGGTTTTCGGATCGGTTCTGTTCGGATACACCCTTATCCGAATCCAATCCGAAAAATGACCGGATCTGGATGGACAGATTCGATCAGGCCGATGTAGGCCGTCAGTTCTGTTTGGAACGATACCGAGTCGGGTCGGATCTGATCAGATCTACCGGATCGGGTCCAACTTGCCCACCTCTAGCAGACTATTGTTCTTAGGTGGCCTAGCACCAATTCTATTATGAGTTTAATGATTTTGCTTGCTTGGATGCTATGTTTGAAAAATCTAAAGAAACCCTAGGGGTGGAATGTTGGTTGGAATTGTATGGATTGTATGCTTAGTTCTCAAATTAGTGTTGAACTTGCTCTTACATGCTAATATGTATGGATGATAGTTTGCTCATGGTTGCTTAATTCTCTTCCCTCATATGTGCTACTCCATTGTGTGTACGAATTATTACCTTTGTGCTTATGATTCCTTGAGATGGGGGAAGTGCATAGCTTTCTCACAGACCCACACACTCACTCGCATCTTGTTTTTTGATATTGCTCATTGCTTGTTAGGAGTATTTGTTTTGTATGGTTGAGATGCATGAGAACATGATATTGCTATGTTAGTTGATAACATGAATAGTTGGCATGCTATGGATCACCCTCACCCTCCTAGGTTGGTCAGGAACATGAGAAGAGACAATAGTCCCATCGGTAGGATTATGCTATGGTTAAACCCGTGGCTTTGGGCGGGTGTGTTTAGGTGGCTGTAATTCGACTACATGGGTCCCTTGTGTCCGATGTCACTCGTCTCACGCTCGCCTGACTCGTGCGGTCTAGCCTACTGCCTGATCAACCTTGTTTGATTAACCCTGGTTGCTTACATATATATGGAACCTGAACCACCCTATAACCGTTGTAGCCCATCAATAACTCACTTGAAAACTGCTCTACAGCCTCATGAGCCGGGCATGGTGGAATGAGACACTGTGTCTGAGCTGTCGGCCTACGCTGAGGTGTTACGCCTCCCCGTAGTGACCGCGAGCGATCCCTTTCTCTCGGCACTCCTCGTGTGCTTGAAGTCGAGGATGAGGAACCCGACGAGATCACGGCCCGCGAGGACTTGGCCTCACACATTGGGAGATCCTGGCCTCGCAACCCATTTAGGGCATTGATACGTGGGGTGTATCAGATTTTCCAACCTACTGGATGAATGAACTTAACTAATAACTCGGCTAACATGATCATATTGCATCGCATTAGTTAGGGTGGCGATTCGAAAGTCGAAGTCGCTTTGAGGGAGTACTGACATACATGATCGTTAGATGAAGTCGCTCAAGGGAGCGTTGTGGCGAGGGCATGCATCATATTATTACGCATGCATGCATTCTAATAAGAGTTGATAGGTGTTGATGATTGGTTGCGTTTCATTAAATTCATATTATAATTGATGCCTGTTGTAACTTAAGATTAATAGCACCACTAAGTTGATCACTTACTCCCAATCTGGGACGCTGTTTTAAAACACCAACTAGACTCTTTACTAAATACAGGTGAGGCGGAGCTCGAAGATTCGAGCAAGGTGAGCAAGGATAGGGAAAAGGAGCTTTCCTGCTTCCAGACTTTCAATGGATCTTTTTAATTGAGTTCGGGCCGCCATGGGGTATAGACCAGGGCCCTAGTCGCCTTGGGTCCTGTATGGGTGGGATTAGTTCCATATTTAGATGATTTTTAATTCGTCGTTTAGATATTTTTAATTTAGTAGTAATTGATACTACTTTATGATGTATTTATACTTCATGCCTTGTTAAATCCTTCATTGTTTATGAGATCATCCAAATGTAATCAAAATATGAAGCTCATTAGGACACCCATGACACCTGGGAATTCGAGAGCTGAGTTCTTACACGGCCCCTGAAAACCCGTGGTGTTATAATGAATGGGCTATTGATTACGCTAATAGTAGAATTTAGGTATACTTCTCTGTTGTTTTTCTTTGTTTCTATCATTTTTTTTTCCTATTAGCTTGTTAGTACACTCCACTGTCAGTTCACACTTGACTGTTATCCAACCCTGCTAGGGATTGATACCAAGACCTTTGTTGAAACGAGCTATCTTTCACTTAGCCTTCCATAGATGCTTATGAATGTCTCCTTTCATCAAAACTCATATCCATTTTGAATTCTATGGCCCTTTCTACAGGAGAAAACAAATGTCCATCCATTTGTATTTGATACCAGTAAAAAGGAAAAAAAGTTTCATCTCTTGTGAAAAAAGACCATCAATGGCCACATGTTCTGACAAATTGGGTAGTATTTTGCCCGTGCATCATGTGGCAAGATTTGTTTGGAAAAGATAGTGGATTGTGTCTATGGGGCCACTATGATGTATGTGTTTTATCTGCATCGTACACTACTTTTACCATATCATGATAGGTTATGAGCTTAAAAATTAGGCAGATCTAAAGCTCAAGTGGACCGCATCATAGATAGCATGGTGATAATGACACCCACCTTTAAAACCTTCTCAAGGGCCACTATAATGTTTATTTTCCATCTAACATGTTTGCAAATTAATATAGACATGCAAAAAGTGAAAACACAAATTTTAGCTTGATTCAAAAATTCTATGGAATGAAAACTTCTATGACTCTTATGATGTTTCTAATGGTGGCCGTTCAGTCTTTTTCATAGCTTTAAATAATCTGGAAAAGAAATGAATGGCATAGATAAAACCCATACATCATGGTGGGCCCCACAAATCTCTGCTTGGATGAATTATGGTCTTAATTGGGGTAGGATGCAATTTGCTTCTGCTTGGAAAAAGGGCTATTAATTAAATTTTGTTCTATAGAATATATAAGTCATTTCTAAAAGCAACCAACCATCCAATTAAATTAACTGTCATGCATAAAAATAATATCTAATCTCCACCCTTCAATTTCTAGGTGCATGCATATGAATATCAAATTGCACAAAATGTAAGGGCCCACCATGGTATGTGTCACACCATAAGATGGTTGGACATGAAGAGACTGTTCCTCGGCACAAAACATTCAGCAAGTCTAATAGGACCCATCTAACAAGTGGTCCACGAATTCACGGTGTAAGATTATTTTAATTACCTCACAATCAGATTATTGGACATTTGATTGTATGGTTAAAAATGAAAAAATAAAATAAAATCCAATAGTCCTATTTAAACAAACAATTGCCCCAAAAAATCAAAGGTTAAGATTGTTCAAGAAACTTGAATTCGGGACAGTAACTTAGTGTCAGGACATTGGTGCACTCAAAGATAGGTCCCCGCATCTCCGCATTCTACACATATGTTTCAGATAACGAAAAGTGGAGCCCATTGTTTCAGTAATCTGAACCGTTGATTTGCAGTGTCCTACTCTGGACGAGGCACGATAACCGAATCACCGGGCCCCACTTGTCGTAATTGAAAATGCGGGTCCACCACCTTAGATGTTAGAATATGCATGTAAGAGATTCCTATTCCAATGAGAGGCTCAGACAATCATTTAACCACATGGTTTTCCTCACCTTGGAAATTTAAATTACAATATATAAAAAGGCATATATATATATATAATTTTAAAAAAAAAATGGTGTCTACCCTTCTTCAACGGATGAGAGTTATCCACGCTCCGGCTACAGGAAGTCCATGTGGTGGGAGGCTACGTGGGGCCCACCAAGATGTGTGTAAGAAATCCACCATGTCTATCATTTTTTTTTCGGATCATTTTAGGCCATGATCCAAAACTCAAGTGGACCACATTAAATGGTACAGCAACCGTCAAAACATTTTGGGGACACAAGATTTGTATTCTCCTAATAATTGTGTTTTCAATTCATCTCAACTAAATTGGCCTTATGAACGGCTTGGATGGCATATATAAACATCGCGATAGGCAGAATGGATGATAACGACCACCATTGAAACCTTCCATAGGCCCACCATGATGTTTATTTGCCATCCAACCAGTTCATAAGGTCACATAGCCTGGATGAAGGGGAAATACAAATATCAGCTTAATCCAAAGCATTTATGACCTTAAAAAGTTTTCAATGGTAGATTTTCGATCCTTACCGTATGGTCCACTTGAGAATTGTATCTGTCTCATTTTTAGGCTTATGTCTCAAAATGATATGGAAAAATGGATGAACGGTGTGGATGAAACCCATACATCACGGTAGCCACTCAAACCCCAGCACTTGCAGAGATCGGGACAGGCATGTGTAGTACCCAATCCGCATCCCTGATTGACGAGGTTCACCGACATCTCGATGGGGGCCATGTACCTTCCGACCCTTCCGGCAGGGGCACATGCAACATGCCTCCCTCTTCAACTGTACATGTGACACAATTATAAGGTGATCCAATCCGTTGAAATCTCTGAGCCAGTTGGGGATGGAGCAATTTCAAATTTTAGGCAGAGAAGATGACAAGGACAATTTGATTTTTCCATATAAAGTTGGACCACTCGCTATTTCAATTTCAACCATTAAATTGACAGCTAGCTCATTAGCTGGACTGCTAGGATTTCTTGAACGCTGTGACTTGAACGGTCTGGATATCTGTGCACGTGTGCTCCATGTGAATATGAAGAGTCACCACTATTTTTAAAAATGCCCCTGACGCATCATAGGAGTCTAACGGAGGGACGGGGATTAGGTGCTACCAGGCCAGGACACGCCAGAGAGGGACGGTCCTTACAAGGGATCTGTGGGCCCACGGTAATATATGTGTTCTATCCACGCCGTTCATCCATTTTGAAAAATCATTTCAGATGATGAACCCAAAAATGAGGAAGATCAAATGCTCAAGTGGACCACACCTTAAGAAATAGCAAGGATTAAATGCTTACCGCTGAAATCCTCTTGGGGCCACCTAAGTTTTAGATCGATATGATATTCATGTTTTCCATTCATCCAGGTCTGTGACCTTATGAAGAAGTTGGATGGCAAATAAGCATTGAGGTGGGCCCTAGTATGGTTTCAACGGTGGATGTAATTGTGTGTGGTCCACTCGAGCCTTATATTTGCCCTATTTTTGGGATCATGAACAAAAATGATCTTTCAAAATATATGGACGGTTTGGATAAAATACATATATATCAAGGTGGGCCCCACAGAACCCCACACAGGACTGTCTTCTCTAGCTAGGTGCTCGTGTGTTTTCATATTGTATAAGTGGGGCCATGTTTCATTGATCCAAAACGTATACACGATGGGCCTAACCTTGGATGGCCCACATACCGAAGATTCCCAATATTGGAAGATAAAAACCATAGAGTATTAAGTTTTCTTTGTTTGACGAACAGAAAGAATTCCTCTCTTCCTTTCTTAATCGTTTCTTTGTAGGCCCACATATCAAACGTTTTAGAGTTTTCCATTTGAGAGATTCTGGTGCATTCGCCACTCACGGAAGGGTCCACATTACCAACGATTTAGATCACCGAACGATGGGACCCACTTTGTACGAACCAAAATCCCAAGTGCTGTTGGACAATCTCCGGGTCCATCCACTGATTGTACAATACCTGAAATCTCTGGGGACCACACTGATGTATTTGTTGTATATCCACGCTTTCCATCTGTTTTTCCATCTTAGTTTTGGACGTTATCCCAAATCTTAAGAAGATCTAAATCTCAGGTGGACCACACCACTAGAAATTGTAATAAATGACTATTAAAATATTTTTGTGGGCCAGAAAAGTTTTGGATCTAGTTGATCTTTGTACTTTCACTTCATCCGGATCTTATTAGTAATATCAACAGGTTGGATGGCAAATAAACATTACGAAAACTTTATACAAACCTTATAATGGGCCCTATGAAAGTTTTAATGGTGATGAATTTAAACGCCACTATTTCCTGTGGTGTGGTCCACCTTATAGATGAATTTACTTAATTTTAGCGAATATGTCCTCAAATGGGATGGAGAAACGGATGGATGGCATAGATATACAAAAAATTATAAAGGTGGGTCCTGCGGTAGCCGGATAGTACATTATCAGTGGGAGTTACCCCAACCGTGTGGGGCTTACCTTGATTTATTTTTTTATATATCCACTCCATCCATTTATTTTTTAATCTCATTTTAGTATGATATCCAAGACCAGATCTAAATCTTAGGTAAACCATACTTAAAAACTTTTTGTGAACCACAAAAGCTTTGGATCAAGCTAATATTTTTATTTTCTCTGCATCCAGTGTTTCGGATGAAAAATGAATATTACGAAAACCTTATGATTGGCCGTTTAGAAAATTTAATGGTGAGGCACTCAATCACTGCTGTTTCATGTGGTGTGGTCCACCTGAGATATAGATATGTTTGATTTTTTGGTTCACAACTTAAAATAGGCTGGAGAAACAGATGGAAGGCGTGGATATATAGCACATCATCAAGGTGGGCCGCACGGTAAGGGTACCATCGACTAAATTGTTACCGGATAACATCTAATCGGCTACGCATTTTCCAAGCCATATGCCAGGCTTCGAAACATCAAACTGCAAGTGGAACCCACATGTGAATAGCCCATATAAATAAGGCATGCGGTTTCTTTTTTCTATTTAAAGCTCGTGCGAGATTTCTAATTATAAAGGATAAAGACATCATTCAACTGAAAGCTTGGGAAGTGCGCCCCAACGGCTAAAATCCAACCTATTGAATTTAATGCGGATCTATCCATCACCTTCTCTCTCTCTTTTTCATTGAAAAATTCAGATCTAAAGTTGCTCGTGCGAAATCAGGTTTATTGAAGCACGCCGGCTGCAAACGTGTAGAAGACATGGTCTACTCATCACGTGTGCCCCAGCCTATTTTTGGTTGGGGTCCAAGAGGGGTAATCGTGGCAATTATGTGTGATTTGAGTTGAGACCATGGTGCGTTTGTGGAATCCAAACCGTACCTCTGGTGGGCCTCTTCATGTTAACAGTTAGAGGTGGGCATCGAGCCGAGTTGGGCCTAGTTAGGTCCAACTCAACTCGATCCGGTGTTTTCAACTCCCTGATTGGAATTTGATCCAACTCGAGATCAAGTCCAATAGGTTTGACTCGATTCGAATTGAATCTTGACTGGGTTAACTTGAACTAAGTTGGACTCAGTCAGAGAAGCCGAATGAAACTTAATTGGCTGCGGTTCAAATCGGATCAATTGGCAGGCCATGATTGAGGTCCCGATCTTGGCTGGACCATCAGTGGCTTGCACCTGATGTCTCGAGCTAGGGGCGGGCTACTAGTGGCCTGTACCCAAGATCCCGAGCTTGAAAAACACAGATTTTTTCTTTTTAATAAACATATCTGATGAATGAACGAGGATAACCGCTAAAGATCAGGTGCTGGGATGCTAGCTGGCTTGGATTCTGATTAGGTTCGGTGCAAGGGTAGGATTAGAGTAGATGAAATGGTAAAGGTATAAAAAAAAGTTTAATTTATACTACCCAATTTCAATATGAGTTGAGTT
Source organism: Magnolia kwangsiensis (assembly GCA_037074715.1). Classification (NCBI taxonomy): domain Eukaryota; kingdom Viridiplantae; phylum Streptophyta; class Magnoliopsida; order Magnoliales; family Magnoliaceae; genus Magnolia; species Magnolia kwangsiensis. The sequence goes on along the minus strand of CM073574.1, from coordinate 165,660,438 downwards.
TTGGATCGGATCAGATCCGATTAAATCTAATTTCGAATCAGGTCAAATCAAGTTACTATGTAACCCGAACTCAATTCCCCCCCAATCTGCTGCTCCAAGGGTCTGGGTCCCCATGCGGATGGGGATCCGCATGGCCCGTGAATTTGACACCTGTGGCAACGGCTGAGAATGCATCCCGATATTGTATTTGCGATCATTATGATAGGTACATTTCTTTTTTTTGTTAAAAACCTTGGATAATTTGAATCAAGTCTACACTCTTTTCCATCAAGTATTTTGAGTATGGTGTTCGCAAAAGCCATTCCTGCCTCCGTTGCTGCAAGCACTCCACTGTCCTTACAGTTCAAAATTCGGATTAGGGTGGGTCTACTCGATCCGAACCTGACCTTGACATACGGTTCGGGTTGAGTTGGATGAATCAGATCTGCCAGATCGAGTTGGGTCCTACCCAGCTCTATTAACCGTACATCCCACTAAACATCCCAACCCAATACTCAGGCGGGACATACCACAAGGAGAAATTCAATCCTACACAATGCAATTGACACCACTTCCCATCTAGAAGTTTCTACGGTGCGTGTCACCCTCCCAGTATTCCCCTTGATGTAATCCACCTAAATTACAGGATATATGTGAGTCCCATGCAGCTCGAATGTACGGCAGTTAGCGTACATTCCCACAAGGCATGTGATTGCTCCCCTTTCCAAGCAGGAGCACAGGAACTGTCCACAGCAAAATAATAATTACAGAGATTGAGGCAATCAGTCTGGGCGATTCATCAGCTGGCTGTCCACATGATGATATATTCTATTAAAACACACCTGACGAGTGGGCCCCACACGACGGATGGTCTGGACCCCACGCCTGTGCTGTAAATTGCCACTTCAATCCCTCATCTGACAGATAACCAGTAACTGAATCGAACAGGTAAGAATGAACGGCTAAGATCTAATTCACGAGGCCAACAACCACAACATAACCTAGCATGGCCCACATCTGACATCAGCATCTTTCATTACGTAGCCTTTTTAAAGTAAAGAAAGTGCAGATTACCGAATCAAAAGACTCCTCGAACCGTCCTATTACTATCTGGAGTCGGTGACCTACATCACCTTACCAGCTTCTTAATGACGATGGTAATGCCCTCCTACTTCTCCTAACGGGCTACCTAACTGTCACGGAAAGCGTGACCGTCTATAATAAAGAGAGCATCTTTAATACTCCGGTAGCCTGTGATGGATGATACACGGACACTAAGATATTAGTTAGAAATTGCATTGATCACGTACAAGTGAAATTCGATGGTCCAAAATTAATGTCCCAGTTCAGATGTATCATGAACGAAAACCAACGCTTATTAGATTATCTCATTATCAGATTGGTGGGGTATTTATTAGACGCTTACAAAGGAAAAAAATATCTAATTGTCCTTTTTCCACAATCTGATTTTGAGAATGCGACTTAACGATAGTGGGAGCTTTACAATTTAGTTAGTTTAATTTGAGTTGATGTAGTATAACATGTAAAGAATTTATGAGCGGTTGTGTATCAAGCGTCACAGGCTGCCTGAGTAACAAAGAACCCAAAAACAAAAACAAAACCCATTGGATGATCAGGCAATGTTTTAAACCGAGACGGTTGTTGATCTGAGGGTCCGGTCTGATCAGTGGTCCAATCCATGGCATCATCTTGGTGTGATGATTCATTTAATTAAAATTACTGAAAATCAGAAGAATTAAAGACTGACCTTTCAGATCAAATGGTCAGAGGTTGTCGCTAAATATCTGTCTGACTCAAGTGGTACTGGTCCAAAAAAGGTGCCATACCAACCCTACCCGGAACGGCTAGTATCCAGACTAGCCCGGGTTTTATGGCATTGAATCAAACTCTCTTTAGTGGGGTTGTAAATGGTAGGGGTGGCAATGGGTGGGCCAGGTCAGGGCAAGGATGAGTGGCCCAGGTTGTATCATAAATGGGCCACAGTTATTTATAAAAAAGAAAAGAAAAGAAAAGAAGAAAAAAAAAAAAACAGATGGCTTAAAGACACTCGTGAGTGGTTCCCATTCAATATCTGTGTTGTGTAGTTTATATACATTTATTGGCAATGCTTATATTTTAATAATCCAAACCGTTTATAGCATGACATGCTATAAATGGGATCCCTGACTGTGGGGCCCACTGTGGTGTATGTGAATTATATCCATGCCGTCCATCCGTTTTGAAAATTCATTTTAGGGCATGGTCTAAAAAATGAAGCAGACCCAAATCTCTGGTGGACCATAATACAGGAAACAGTGGTAATCCACCACTAAAAACTTCTCATGGGCCAAAAAATTTTGAATCAAGCTGATATTTGTGTGGTCTCTTCATCCATGTCTTTATGACCTTATCAACAGGTTGGATGGAAAATAAACATTCCAGTGGACCACATGAAGTTTTTAATGGTGGGGATTCAATCGTTATTGTTTCTAGTGATATGGTCCACCTAAGATTTCGATCTGCTTCATTTTTGGCATCATCCCCTAAAATGAGCTTTCAAAATGAATAGACAGTGTGGATGTAAGGCACATACATCACAGTGGGCCCCATAAGGGATGCAGCCAAACAGCGCCCTCTAACACTGGCCGTGTAGGTTTAGGGTCAGGGGCATGGCTTAGAGAAAGGCCAGCCTGGCCCATTGCCAGAACTGGCAAACGGACAGAACGGGTGAAGGCCTGGTCTACCCTGTCAGGACATCAGGATGCAAGCCTGGTCCAGCTTGATTGGTTATAGGATATAAATGTGGGAAAGGTCATCTGGTGGGCCACAGCTCAGATGGGCTATTACCATTAACAATGATCGGAATTAGGAGCTTCCTAACTATAAGATCCATGCAGCTTTGAACTGTTGAATGCTGATTTCTGCCCCTTTCTGTAACCGTCCATTCCCAAAACACAAATAACATGATAATCATCAGCACGCAGTGGGCCTATGCCTTTATACAAATCAAGATTAAATGCTGGGTTTGTTTGGGGAGCGAATTAAGTGTGGCCCCGGTGATCCCTAGGCCCACCTTGATGGATGTATTGTAGATGCATACCGTCCACCCGTTTAGACAGCTCATTTTAGGGCATGAGCCCCAAAATGAAGCAGATCCAAATATCTGGTGGGCCCCACCGCGATGCATCAAACACATACATCAGCTTCATCCAAAATTTGGTGGGCCACTGAAGTTTTTAATGGTCAATCAACACTTTAGTATAATATGGTCTACCTCATATTTGGATCTACTTCATTTTTGGGCTCATGCCCTAAAATGAACCGGCAAAATGGATAGCTGCATGGATATAAAATACATAACATCAAGGTGGGCACGGGGTCATGGTCACACCGTCTTGGGTGATGCTGGGGCCGCACCTAATCAGCTCCTGTTTGCAGGTGTATGGTGGCCTGGTGCATCAATGTTGGCTAGTTTTCACCCCTGGATTGCATCCTTAGATTCAAACCGTTTATGTTTTCAATACCAATGTATGGAAGCTATAGTCTCAACATTTCAAGCATTACTCTCCTTTGTGGAATGATGATATACAGTTTCGAATATCACCTATCCACGACGTGGCCCGTCAGATCAACGGCACTTATCACCACTCGTTTTCCACAATGATCCATGGGGGCCTACAACATTAGATTCCTATTATTTCTGCTAAGGGTGGCAAATGGCGCTGGGCAGGAGAACACTCCTGACCAAGCTTTCGGCTGGGCTTGAACCTTGCATGCATGGTCCGATCAATTTTCGGATTGGGCTTAAGCTCAAGTCATTTTAGCCAGACCCAACCCGATTTTATTCATCAGATGTCATACCCCACAAATTCCAATCCTTGGTTAGTATCCCATCCATTTAAAAAATGTACATTGAATTCATGCCACAATGACTATATATATATATATGGGAAAAGGTACTATGCGCTCGACCTCACGGGTCTGTCCCATGAGGCCAAGCTGTGTGGGCCCCACCGTGATGCGTTTCGAACATCTACCCCATCAGTCAGATGCACCATTCCATTGTGGGCCTAGGTCTCAAAAATCAAGTCAATCCGTGACTTGTGTGGGCCACACCACATACAGAAGTGGAGAGGGGCCGTGCACCATTAAAACATTCATAATCATTTTTTGGGCCCACCAAGATGTGGTTTGCAAATCCAGCCCATCCATTATGTGTGTCCCACTACGATTAGGGGTCATACCAAGTTTCAGCAGCATTCAAAACTCAGGTGGGCCCCACCAAGTGCTTTTATATGTTTTAACGGTGTCTTCATATGATTTTAGATGGTATGGCCCACCTGAGTTCCGTATACGGCTGATTTTTGGGATATCCCACAATTTAAAGGGGACCCATCAAATGCAGTGTTGATGGTCGACATGCATCATGGTGGGGCCCACACAGCTCGACCTCACGGGAGCTTATCGTGAGGTCGAGCACATAGTACCTTTTCCCTATATATATATATATATATATATATATATATATATATATCACAATAAAATATCAAATTTTTTGAAGCCGCCAAGATTTTGATAATCTCATGATATTATCGCAACAATATAGTTACCTGTATATTGAATCAGACTGTCTGTTGATTCCAACATTGTAGCCCACTGAATGAATGGATCATTGCTCTAATACCATGTCAAACAACTAGTTGGTCTAAAAGCTCGAGCCATCAGAGGATGGCCTATCAATGTACATCAATGGACTTTAACACTCAACACTTCATATGGTCAAGATGAACCCATATGGTCCACATTTCAAATCCTAGGAACCAGAGACAGAAGTGTTGTCTTGACGCGGGTGTGACACAATGTTCGAAGGAGCGTGCTACTAAAGTTCTGAACTCCCTTCTACTAGAGAGTGGAACAATCCCTAGTCAGTCATACATGTATCCGCTTGCTTCTTCCTGTCGAAATGGCTTAAAAATGGCTAGACAGTGAAACCAAAGCAAGCACACAAAATACAGGTGATCCCAGATAGCTGGCCCGGGGCAATGTTATGATGATCATGATGGTGATGCAAGGTCACAATCATGGTGAGTAACTGACCCAATATAGCTAGGGCAGCAAATATCATGATGATTGATTGATTTAGTTATAACATATAGAGACTTACACTTTATTTTATGCAGTAGTAGACATATTATATCATATATGCATGCAGGATCTGCGAATACGCCTTCTTTCTTTGGTTTCGGATATATATTTGATGGTGTAACGGGCCATTCTTTAGTAAGAATGTTGTCTATAGGGCAGTGTCAACATCACTTGTTAAAAGTCAACCAAATAAGCCCTAATTGGATAGAAATCAAGCATGAGATGGTGGATTAGGGTCCATTACATATGAAATAAAAAAAAGTAATGGTTTGCCCCTTCTTCCGATATTTTGCAAAATGGTCCAGTCCACTTCAAGCATTGAATACTGCTCAATTTTTAGTGTTTTGAACAGGGCTAGATCTAGTTTAAAATTAGTTTCTACGATTCCTTCAAAGAATCATAGTTCAAATAAAGACAGAAGTAGAAAAATGAGAGAAATGAAAATTAAAATTTCCAAAATGGGCTCTTTATGGCTGTATAAGCCTGTAACGGATGTATCAGCCTCATAACAATGCCAATACCACCCATTTTTTCATACCAGACCGATTAATCCGGTGTCACATAACAGGGGCGGCCGTTTCCCTCAACCATCAGCTGATACGGCTAATGAGTAACTGTTTTTTAATACCATGACTGGAGCAACCCGCATGATCCAATTGCTAGCATGCCACATATTGGAGAAGTAGCATACTTGTTCCCACATCATGTGCCATAGGGACCCCCAATATGGGTAACCTTGTGAAACATAGTGATTTCCAAAGGCGTAATAATTGATAGGTCATTCAAAACTATTGGCTACTAGAAGTGATTTTGATAAGGAAAAAAAAGAATAAAAGAATAAAAGAAAGAACCAACTGCCATTGGCAGCTAATAGAAGAAAATATGCATTCTGTTTACACTGATTTTAATTGATCCATGACTAAAGCAGAAGGTTACCTCTTATTGAGGCTAACATCAGGAGATGTCAACTTGATCAGGAATAACTGTTTCTTTCTTTTTTGAAGACTTCTTTCGTTTCTTGTCATTTTGAGGCTCTTTTCCCTTCATTTCATCAGCAAAGGACCTTAACGACGTAGCAACATGTTCATTCCTATGAGCTGAAAACAAAATGAAACAAGCTTACAATGCCCCACAATTTGAAATAAAGCATGCAGGTCCAAGAAATAGAAGCTCAGCAGATTGTCAAATCTGACAAAAACAAGAGAAATTGAAGGAGATCCTAGTGAAGACAGTCGAAGAGGAAGATTTCAGGTCACACCCGTGAGCATGATGGCATACGTGTGCCAAAATCAGACCATTTTTATCCCCGTGAACATGCCTTGGACCAAAAAAAAATGAGCTAGCCAATAATCATCTGGGGTACACGTGTATGAAAAGATAGACAAACACAACGCCAATAGACTATATTCAACACACACGTGGGCCACAGATTAGTGGATTATCCTATTTTTGGGCCGAGGCATGTTCATGTGGAACCCCCTGACGAATGGCCCAAACTTTGGATGTGTGATCACTGACACATGTGCCGTGAAGGTTCTCCTCACACTGATCTTCCAGCCATTGGCACCTAAGAAGGAATGATTCATTGCAGGTAAAAAAATATATCAAGTTAAACAGATTTCCACGATAAATAGAAACAAACCAAAATAATGGCTCAGATATAACCTGTTGTAACTCATAAAAAGGATAGGCTGGATTTGGATGCACAAGTAAACTGAATTGAAAATGTTCATTTTAATCAACAGGCATTCACAAAAATCAAAGTGGCATTTCCAGCAAGCAAGAATGAGGAAGTAGACTCAAGTTGCAGTTAAGATTTTTTACATCTAACTAGAGATTAGAAGTAGCAGCAATTTGGCTCCGGGGTCCTTGACATGAATGCTCCTTGTCTGGTTGCCACTTGAAAAATGAGTTCATCTCATTTTAGATAACATAATTATGTATTAGAGACCGATTATATTTATATCAAGCTCTCTAAAACATTATTACAGTTAACTTAAATGGGATGAAAATCATTTTGAAGTGGCAACCAAACAGGACCTAAGGAAACTTCGAAACTTAGTTACCAAAATACATAACTGTTGTTAACTAAAATGAGATTAAATCATTTTTTAAGTGAGAGCCAAAGAGGAACTAAGGAATCTGGAGACTTAAGTTATTTGCAAATGATTAGACCGATAATAATCCAAATTCAGTTCAATGGTGCATCCAAACACACAGCCTAAGGTGGAAATCAATCTACCTCCATAGCATGACCAAATTCACCTTGCATCATCCACATTCAAAACATCAAAACTCAATAAGCTTACCAGAAAGTATGACATCTTCCACATTCACAGACTTGCGATTGGCATGCCGTGCAAATAGCTCTAGGTCCTTCGCCAACTGCTCTGCTTTTGTAAGGGGTGAAACCCATTAACAAATTTTCTTTGGCATTGGCATAATAGAAAAAAGAAGCCAAGAAATTGAAAAAAACAGTTTTTCCCCAATAATCCACTGCCCTAGCAAGTATCATGCACCGAACTGGAGTTGGTAGCATTATACAGATGAACTATAGTTTTGTGTATCTGGGGCCCATTGTTCAGTAAAGTAGAATGTTAATCTGATGGGCCACACTGCAATGGGGCTATCCCAAAATTCTCCCACATAATGAGATCCCAACCCTCCAAACTTTTGACTTTCTATTAAATGCGGAACGATTTTTGTATTTTTTTCATAACCATTGATTTGTAGGGAACCAGTACAAGGGTTAGTATCTTCCAATCTGGGAACTTTCAGGAGTGGCTTCTATGTATCCCTGACTGTGGGGCCCATCTTGATGTATGTGCCTTACATCCACACCGTCCATCCATTTTGACAGTTCATTTTCGAGCATGATCCCAAAAATGAAGTATATCCAAATCTTAGGTGGACCATACCATGGGAAACAGTGGTGATTGAATACCCGCCATTAAAAACTTCTTGGAGGCCACAGGAATGTTTATTTGCCATCCAACCTATTGATTAGGTCACAAGCACCTGGATGAAGGGACCACATAAATATCAGCTTGCTCTAAAACTTTTGTGGCCCACAAGAAGTTTTTAATGGTCAATGTTTCCTGTGGTGTGGTCCACCTGAGATTTGGATCTAATTCTTTTTTGGGATCATGCCCTAAAATGAGCTGTCAAAACGGATGGACCGCGTGAATGTAAGTCATATAAATCACGGTGGGCCCCACAGGGATCAACCGTCCCTGGGCCAACCCTGCAGTGCACTTGCAATCAACATGGAATGTGTGTGATATCCAAGCCATTGAAAAGGTTGGCCACACCTCTAGGATCATTGATCACAAAAATCAAGCCGATCCACTCATTCGGCGGGCTGCATCATGTACACTGAATCAATCCATCGACTGTCGATTGCTCTCTACTGTGTGGGCCAGGTGATGAATGGACCGTCCTGATTCGGCCACACATGCAATTTAGACAGTAACATCATAGTAATATAAAATTTAGGGGCCCAAAATAGAATTCACCTAAATTAGAACAAGATAAAAATTAAGGTCCAAAAAACATATCATTTTACAATTTTGCCATCAGAATTAAAAAAGAAAGCAACAGGAAGGGTTTTTTTATTTCTGTTACCTGTGAATTTGAAAGTAAGGTCAGAAATGCATGTCATGACAGGTGCAGATATCTCCATACCGTACTTTTTAGCTGTAAAAATGAAATAAACAAAAAAAATAAGGGGCATTTGTGTAAGTATAGTGTTAAAGGGGGGGAAATTATAAAAAAAAAAAAATTGGTAGAGAGAAATGGAAAGAAGTGGAATCGAACCTTCGGATTCGGCAATAGAAATGAGAGAGAGACGAAACCGATCTTTGAGAATCTCCTTTCTTTCATCATCGTCTTCTCTTTCAAAATCGCTTTCTGCCCCTCGTTTCATTTCTAGGGCTTCTCTCTCTGAGCGGGAGTATGCAAAAGGGGCGGGAAATACATGGAAGGTTGTAGACTCAAATGTTAGTTCTGCACCGTTTAGAAGATTGTGGTGACACATCCTCTTCAGTGTCCTCACACAGCTATCTAGACCATCCGAACTGTGGTTCTTATTGTGTATTGATTACATCTCTAAAATTATACTGATCAAGAAATCCTAACCATCCAATTAATATCTATCAAATGTATGGCTAAAAGTAAAATAGTGAATTGTCCAAATTCAAAAGTGAAATATCATCTTTCCATTGGAATTTTTTCACCCCATACACGTTTGGTTCAGTGATTTTAACGGTCTGGATTTCCGTACAACTATGCCACGTATACATTTGTGGAGCCACCACCATTTTTTTAATAGAGCAAAACTAACACGAGTCTGCGACGCGGCTGGCCCCGCCCCGCAGGCAGGCCTGCCCGACTAGTTCACAAAAACCGGGCTTGAACCAACCCCGGCCGGTCTGTTGCGAGCCGGGGTTTGCTAGATTACATCCAGAGCTATTATTGTAGGATGTCCAGACTCTAGCCATTGGATCTTGGTACATCTTTCAGTAATCCAAACCGTTTATGTAATGGGCCTCATTTGTATGGGGATACCCACTGTAAATTGGAACATTTGACTCTCTCTTTAAATATGAATGGGTTAAAATACTTCAATTTTGAGTTTTTAATCTCTAGAATATCCAACCACAGCCCATTATTTTTGGGTATCTCCTTCCACGGTCAGGCCCATCAGATAAACGGCGTGGATCATTAAAACATAATCACATATTCAATAATTACAGCCTCAATGTAAAAGAGCAAGACGTCAGGATGTATTGTAGGCTTGTAGCAAGCCTCGGCTACAGTTTCACTTGCAATTGCAATTGAATTGGATTGTGCATCCAAACAGCTATTTTGTCAAATTTGAAGCCGGTGAAGTAGTCTAGACAACAAGCATGGTTATTATACATAGAGCATACAACACAATCAGAACTAATCAAACAGCAACATCACTTCATTGACACGATTCTCAGATTCAAATGGAGAATTGTAGCCAGCAACGGTGTAGATGGATGGCCCACCGTCACTAGTTGCAACGACGGATTCCCAGGGTGTGCCTTGGAGGCTCTTCTTCAACGAGGAAGCTTGAATGAGTATGCTCGAATCGTTGAGGAAACCTCCGAATCGCCTAACGGCTGCATAATGCTGTTTGGGCCACCCTTCTGGGTGCACGTTTTCAGCAACAGGTGGGTCATTTTGGTAATTTTGAGGCACGTAGAAATGTACGGTGAAAGATGAATTATAGAGTGGGCCAGGCGAAGGAAGAATGTCCACTCGAACGGGTGCGGTCATGTTGATTTTCAGCCCTTGATTGTTCTTCCCTTGAATGTATGCAAAGAGCCTGCAATGAAAGGAAAGGACCAAGGTTAACACAGCTGCTAGTTGTTGGCGTGAGCTGTTATGAGAGAGATTATGAGAGGAGCTGGAGTATCAATCCCTTCGTATAATGGTCAACCTTTATTCTAGCCCAAAAAAATAAAAAAATTAATATAGCCAAGAATAGATAGAATTTTCTTGTTATACACATGTATTCATTCATTGTAAAAGAATATTTTTACCATGAATTCTGTCATGGTATCAAAGCAAGTTCTGATCTCGTGCCCTACCTCCCTTCCTAGCCGATCTCTCATTTTCTTTTTCTTCGCCTCATCTCTTCCCATGGCAGCTATAGGCGATATCGATCATTCCATTGAATCCCAAAACCAACACCAATCCACATCCATTATCACCGAATTGACCAACCAAATGACAGAAGTCTTGACCAAGACTTCGGCTCCGACCCAGACCACCGAAACTTCCGCTCCTCCAATAGGCATCAAGTTGGATGGCACCAACTACGCTCTTTGGTCCCAGGTGGTTGAGATGTATATCTCCAGCAAAGATAAATTGGGATACATCAACGGCGATTTCCACCAACCTTCACAAACCGATCCATTCTTTCAAAAGTGGTGCACAAACAACGCCATTATCAAGGGATGGCTGATCAATTCCATGGACACATCGCTGATCAGCAACTTCATTCGATTCTCGACTGCGAAACAGGTGTGAGATTCTATTGCTACTACTTACTTTGATGGAATTGATACTTCTCAAGTATATGACCTCCGGCGGCGTGTGACGCGCGTGAAATAAGCCGGTGGTTCTCTTGAAAAATATTTTACTGACCTCTAGGGATTATGGTGTGAAATTGATTTTCGTCGTCCAAACCCCATGAAATGCATTGCTGATATTCAGCAATACAACAACATGCTTCAGGAAGACCGAGTATATGTCATCTTGGATGGCCTCGATGATCGGCTTGATAAGGTTTGAGGCGATGTATTACAGATGTGTCCGTTTCCCACAATTGAATAGGCGTATGCTCATGTTCGTCGGGAAGCTATCCGGCAAATTGTCATGACAACTGGTAGTCACACTGAAACTTCGGGAGCAGTTCTGGCCTCAAAAAGTTTCAGACCAAGGCAATCCATTCTACCCTCTACCAAGTCTCTATCTCTGGACAATGGAAAAACAGGTATGCCCTCCAAGCCGCGAGCCTCATCTGATGGAACCAAGTGTTCCCATTGTGTTAATCTGAAACATACTCGTGACACCGACTTTAAACTACACGGATATCCCGACTGGTGGAATGAACTTCAGGCTCGAAAACGCCGTGATGAAGAATCGAGTAAGGTTGCGGTGGCTACAGCAGAATCGAGTCTCTCTCGAGAGACCTCTCAGGAAAATTTACCCATCACCGATCTAGGTAAATATGGTACTGCCCTCTGTAGTTCTTCTTGCGATATTAATGACGGTGCTTGGCTACTTGACTCTGGAGCAACCGACCATATGACCTTTGACGCTGCTGATTTCACACAAACTTCCTCTCCACGACGCACCAGCATTACAAATGCTAATGGGGATCTCTCTCCAGTCACAGGGGCTGGCACTGTGAAGCTGTCACCCACTTTATCCCTATCTCATATCTTGCTTGTTCCCTCTCTTTCCCATAAGTTACTATCTATTAGTCAAGTCACCAAAGCCCTAAATTGTGTTGTACTCATATATTTTGCCTTTTGTCTGATTTAGGATATTCTTACCAAGGAGATCATTAGGTGTGGTACTGAGAGAGGGGGGATATATTGTGTAGAAGATTTCAGTATGGGCCATGCACATCACATGCATCCTCTGATTAACAAACAAGAGCGACAGCTTTGGCTTTGGCATTATCAGTTAGGACATCCATCTTTTGGTTATATAAAACATTTATTTCCTACTTTATTTTTCATTGTGTCAAAATTGGACTTCAAATGTAACACTTGCATTCTAATTAAGAGTCATTGAACTTGTATCACCTCGAGTCTTCAGGGGCCGTGTAAGAACTCAGCTCCCGAATTCTCAGGTGTTATAGGTGCCCTAATGGGTTTCATATATTTGATTGCATTTGGATGATCTCATAATCAATGAAGGATTTAACATGGCATGAAATATAAGTATGTTATAAGCAGTATCAATTGTTACTAAATAAAAAATATTCAAACGACGATTCCAAAATCATCTAAATAGGGAACTAGTCTCACCTATACATGACCTAACGCGATTAAAGCCCTAGTCTATACCCTGTGATAGCCCGAGCTCAACTAAAAGGATCTGTCGAAAGTCTGGAAGCAGGGAAGCTCATCTTCCATATCCTTGCTCACCTTGTTCGGCTCGTCGAGCTCCACCTCACCTGCATCTAGTAAAGATTCTGGTTGGTGTTTTAAAACACTATCCCAGAGTGGGAGTGAGTGATCAACTCAGTGGATGCTATTATTCTTAAATTATAATAGACACCAATTAAATTATGGATTTAATAAAAGGTAATACATTCATAAAAACTAACTAATCTTGTTAATGCATGTGCATGTATAATGATATGATGCATGCCCTCACAACAACATTCCCTCAAGCGACTCCATCTAACGAACACGTATGACCAACACTCTCTCATTGTGACCTTGACTGCCGAGTCACCACGCTAACTAGTACAATACATGCATAATGCTAACCGAGTATTTAGTTAATGTCGTTCATCCAGCAGATTGAAAAACTAGTACACTCCACGCATCAATGCCCTCAACTAGTTACGATGTCAAGGTCGCTCAATGCGCGAGGCCAGGGCACCACAATCCTTGATCCCGTCAGGTTCTCCATCCCCAACTTCAAGCATATGGGGAGTGCTGAGAAAAGAGATCGCCCATGGTCACTATGGGGAGGTTCGTGACCCCAGCGTAGGCCGACAGCTCGGACACAGTGTCTCATTCCACCATGTCTGGCTCACGAGTCGATGGATCAGCTTCAATTGATTATTGATGGGCTACAACGATTATAGGGTGTTCTAGGTTCCATACATATGTGAGCAAACAGGGTTAACAAACAAGGTTGGACAGTAAATGGGCTAGACCGCACGAGTCCAGGCAAGCACGTGATAGGCGACATTGAGTACGAGCGACCTATATAGTCTAACTATTGTCGCCCACGCGCACTCGCTCAAATTCATGAGTTTAGCCTCAGGGTAGTCCTACCAACGGGACCACCTTCACTCTCCTTATATTCTTGACCAACCCAAAGGTCTTGATGATAATTCATAACATGCCAATAATCAGGGTTATCATCTAACATATGCAATATCATGCATTTACACTTCTCAACATAAAACTCAAATTTTTCCTACCAAGCAAAGCTAACAATGTTGCAAAATAAAGGTGCATATGTGTTTGTGGGTTAGTGAGGAAACTTAGCATTTCATATACATCATGTGATCAAAATGCACATGGATTAATAAATCATACATACTATAAAGTACCACTATACACGAATCAACAAGACATGAACATGCAAACATCAATTTATACCCAATCATGTGACTAACAACAAACATTACATAACTATTCCACATTGATTGAAAGGATTAAGGTAAAGTCTTTCCTAAGTTCTCTCTAGATCCTCTAAATACATCATCCAAGTAAGTAAAATCATTAAACTCATACTAAAATTGGTGTTAGGCCACCTAAGGATAATAGTATGCACCTTAAGAGGAGATTTCCATTCTTTGAGATTTTAAGGTTTCGAGATTTGAGTAAAACCATCAATTCCTAAATCAAATTAAGAAAGACAACATTAATGCCTACCTCCGCTTCTTGGCATGGGTCAGTTTGGTGGAGGTTTTGTAATAGCCACCGGTTTGGTTGAAGAAATATCAATCTTACAAGCATTAAGATTTCTCTCACCCACACAAACACTCTCTCCCTTCCTCTCTTCTTTCTTTCTTCTTTCTCCCTTTTCTCTCTTCTCTCTTTCTCTCTTTCTCTCTTTCATTTCTCTAGGGCAAAATCATATGGGGAGAAGGGGTGTCCAAATGAGGTCCTTTTATGATGCTAGATTTGGTATAAATGACTTTAAGGGCTAGGTTTTTACTATACTAGACCTATGGGAGGATTTTTCTAAGCTCTAGAGCCCACTATGGGGTGTACAAGTCGATATACACCGTAAGATAGTTACCCCTAATGATGATCTGCATATAAATACGATTGGCCTGCCATTTGGATACACCGATCAACAGATATGATTAGAAGTCTGTTCAACGATCACCGATAGTCAATCGGGGCCACGGCTATATGGATATGAGTAGGAAAATTTTCTTACTCCACATGAGAAGTTTAGTCATAAACCGACGGTCTGAAATCCTCAACTTTGCATAAGAGTGGACGACCCAATTCACTTAAGTTTCAGTTCATTCCTTTAGGGTATTTGCACTTTTCATGCACTCATCCTTTAGCTCAAGTTGAGCGGTTCTGGACAACACCCAGGTTCAACTTCCGCGATGGACATCAAGCCTAGTAAGACAGACATTATTCTATAGCTTTGGAATTAGTGGCACACCAACAAGCAATCTAAAGCTTGTTCGAGAAATTAGAGCATTTTTAGAATTAATTAGGTATTGAGATTTCTCGTGGGAAATGATTAGGTTTTGGATTAGCTATGTTTATAATGTGACTCATTTGTAACTAGTGAAAGTAGAGATTTGATCATGATTACTCTAAACCGTTGGTTTTAAGCTAAAAGAGTAACGGGGTTAGTTTGGTCTATTAGTTAAGATTCGGGCCTTATCTGACTCAGCTTCGGTTAGATCTCTAATTTAGTAATGCTTGTCTTGATTAGTTAGCGATGGGTCGATTAGAATTGGGTCCTATGTGAGTCAATCATGGCGTTATACCTGATGTTCAAGTGATCGGGCGAATTCGTTAGCTTCCTATGGCTGATTAATCGGACTTGTGCGGTTCTTTACTGGTACCACCCCCATATAAACTAATATTGAGTGCTAATGTTCATTAAATGATATTATAAGTTAATTAATAATAATAATAATTCAAGGATTTTTTAGAAATCCAAAATAGTGAAAATATAGGATGTTACAGAACTACATATCCTTTAAGTATGAATAAAAGTGATGTTCCATTTGCTTTAATTCACTATGATGTTTGGGGCTCTTTTTGGGTTTCAAGTACTATGTCAGATTTCTGCTGGTTTGTGATATTGTTGATGATTGTACACTCATAACTTAGCTTTATTTGCTGAAACATAAAGATGAAGTATTAAGAGTGTCTTCCAGTCTTTTCACACAATGGTTCAAACCCAATTCTCAAAGAAGGTTCAGAGTCTTCGCTCCGATAATGGTGGCGAATATGTTAACCACCGGTTCCGTGCCTATTTCCACCATCATGGTCTTATTCATGAGACCTCCTACCCACAAACTCCTCAGCAAAATGGGGTAGCTGAGAGAAAAAACCGACATATCCTTAAAATGTCCTGGACTCTGTTACTTGGAGCTCATGTACCTCATAGGCATTAGGCCGAAGTTGTTGCCATGGTCGTGCATCTCTTCAATCGGATGCCCTCTAAGGTCTTGAATTTTAAGACTCCTCTTCAAAGTCTTTCTACTTATGTTTCCTTACCTACCATGCTACTGATTCATCCCTGAATTTTTGGTTGTGTCGCATTTGTCCACCTTCATAAGAACCCGCGCAAGAAGCTTGATCCTTGTGCCATTAGATGTCTCTTCTTGGGGTGTGTCATACATCAAAAAAGGTACCGATGTTATGATCTAGTCACCAACCGCACGTATGTGACTATGGATGTCACGTTTCTCGAAAATGAATCCTTCTTCTCTTCTTCATTATCCAATTCTTCTCTTTAGGGGGAGATCGGTAATAAAGAGCTAAATTTGTTACGATTTGATTGGTCGGGATTTTCTGACATCGAAATCCCAGTAAATGATGAACCAAATGCTGAGCTAAGTGTGTCTTCAAAAGCTGATACAGTTTCCAGAGAAGTATCTACACCACCTAAAGCTGACATAGAACCCTTTCATCTCTTAGTACCTGAAGACCCATCTCCTGAGAATATCCCTAAGGTAACCTCTCCTACTATACCTCCTAAATTCTGATGATATGGATATCACTGTTGGCTATACTCTCCCTTTTAGGCATAACCATGGCAAACCACCAAATAGATATTTTCCAGATATTGGAGAATGCAGTTCAAAATATCCAATTGCCAACTATGTGTCCACAACAAGGCTTTCCAAACCACTTCAGACATTCGTACATGAACTTTCCTCATGTCGTGTTCCCACCGACATTCATGAAGCTCTAACAGATTCTAAGTGGACTCAGGCTATGAAAAAAGAAATGGGGACACTACTAAAAAATGAAACATGGACTCTTGTTTTCTTACCCAAAGGAAAAACGACGGTGGGGTGTAAATGGGTGTTTTCCATCAAACACGAAGCAGATGGCTCAATTGACAGATACAAAACAAGGCTAGTAGCAAAGGGCTACATGCAAACATTATGTGTAGACTATCAAGAAACTTTCTTGCCAGTAGCAAAGCTGAACATGGTTAGGGTGCTGCTATCCCTCGCAGCAAATCTTGAATGGCCATTGCACCAGTTTGATATAAAAAATGATTTCCTCCATGGTGATCTTAAAGAGGAAGTTTATATGTATGTTCCACTAGGGTACACAGTAACTTCCAAGACTAAAGTGGTGTGCAAATTACAGCGAGCACTGTATGGATTAAAATAGTCACCTAGAGCGTGGTTTGGGCGATTCAACTTGGCAATGAAGAAATATGGCTTTCAACAAAGCAACTCAGACCATACACTATTCTTAAAGCATCAATGGGGCAAGGTAACAGCCTTAATAATCTATGTAGATGACATGATTATTACAGGAAATGATCCAGATGAAATCTCAAGACTCTAGGGCATTTGGCGACTGAATTCAAAATGAAGAATCTGGGAGGAATTAAATACTTCCTAGGTATTGAAGTTGATAGATCGAAGCAAGGGATATTCCTTTCCCAACGAAAATATGTCTTAGATTTATTATCAGAGGTAGGACTACTGGAGTGTAAGCCTGCAGACACAGCTTTTGTCTAAAACTACAAACTTGGAGTATATTCAGACCTAGTGCCAACAAACAAAGAGAGATACCAAAGATTGGTTGGGAAGCTTATTTATCTCTCACATACTCGCCCAGATATCGCTTATGCTGCGAGCATAGTTAGTCAATTCATGCATTGTCCAAGCGAGGATCACATGGATGCAATGATCTGAATTCTTTGTTACCTAAAGTCCTCTCTAGGAAAAGGGCTTATGTTCTCAAAAAATAATCATCTAAAAGTTGAGGGATATACAAATTCAGATTGGGCGGGGAATATATTAGACAGAAAATCTACCTCCGGATAATTCATGTTTGTTGGTGGAAACCTCGTTACATGGAAAAGTAAGAAGCAGAACGTGTTTGCTTTATTAAGTGCTGAGTTCCATGGGATGGCTAAGGGTCTTTGCCAAAAATTGGCTTTGCCCTGAAATGTGAGATGGACCTATTCTGTAATAACAAGGCCGCCATTGATATTTAACACAATCCAGTTCAACATGACCAAACCAAACATGTATAGGTGGATCGACATTTCATCAAACAAAATCTTGAGAGGAAGATAATTCGATTTCCTTTTATTAAGTCTGAAGGCTAGCTGACAGATATCCTTACAAGAGCTGTATGCAGCAGGATTTTTTACAACTCACTTGATAAGTAGGGCATCAGAGACCTGTATGCACCAACTTGAGAGGGAGTTTTGGCATGAGCTGTTATGAGAGAGATTATGAAAGGAGCCCGGAATATTAATCCCTTCGTATAAGGGTCAACCTTTATTCTAGCAAAAAAATTAATATAGCCAAGAATAGATAAGATTTTCTTGTTATATATACATATTCATTCTTTGTAAAAAATATACCCAAGAAATATAGAAAATATTTTTACCATGAATTCTGTCACATGTGGCCCACATGAATAGATGATCGGATTATCGGAACCGTGCATATATCAGAACCAATCCACTTGATACATGAGATGGATCATGCTCATCTAGACCATCTGAAATGTGGACAGGAAATAGCCCAAAGTTCGAAATGATCCAATGATCCTAACCGCTAGATTTTGATCATTGAACTGGGATAATCTATCATTTTCATTTTTAACCTTCCCCTGACGATGATCAAAATGGACAATCTGCATCGTTTGTAAGTAGGATTTTAGAGCCATGCTCCGTCCATGGCGACCTTGGTGATTCTAGGGTTCCATCCACGTGTAAAGTTGGTGGATTCACGAGTATGATCCATTATACTCTACCAGAGCATCTTAATATTTCTGTTAAAAAAAAAAAGAAAAAAGCCTAGAGGTTGAAAATGGGCCGGGCTAAGGACATGAATCCAGGCCCAGATGAACCCAAATACGCTCAGGCCGGAACAGACCCATCATCCAAATGGTCAAACACTCAGACCATTGCCAGCCTTAATCACTCTGCATCGATCCAAACCGTTTAAATGATGGGCCACAGTGGATCATCCATCCCAAAAGTGTTCACTCCCCAAGTGCAGGGTTGTGATGTAGTAATAACTCGGTAAGACCGAGGTCGAATCCCAAGGGACTGAAACTTGTACGTTATCTGAAACTAACTAGAACTAGAACTAGGCTAAGATGAATTCTAAATCAATTAGCAATGGTGGAATATTTGTAGAATAATTAATCTAAAACTTAGGAAACAAATCAGAGATAGGAAACTAGGGATTCAGAGGATCCACTTGTAGAGATCAGGGAGAATTTATGCTTGCATCAAAAATTATGAAAATTACTGAACTGTCGTTGATCTAGTTTTCAAAGAGATGAAAGGAAGATAAATTAGAATGGATTCCATCACCAAACCATGCCCACAGACTATGGCAAACAACAGAATTAAACTAATTACCAACCAATCATATGTATGAAGGTTAAGAAGGGTACCGTCATCCAACCATGCCCAGGAGACTATGGTGAACAACGGGACTTCCTAACATCATAAACATTAAAGAGAACGGAAATATTCAAAGCCATTGCAGACCCATTATAATTTTAGTCACAACAGACCATTAAAAACCTAAAACATTCCCATATTAATTAACTAAAATCAACGTCAATTCATGCATTAAAATTTAAATAAAATCAAATCTCCCATCTCATTACAAGCTTCACCTCTTAGCCCTAGCTAGGAGGATTTAGCCTGCCATGGATGGGCTCAATCCAAATAAATAAAGAAAAAAAGAAACGGTAAAGAAAAGGGAAAGAAAAAAAAACCAAGCTCCTCTCTCTCTCCTCTGCCCACGTTGAAACCCAAGCTCGAGCCCTCTGTTCTTCCTCCCAAGACTTGAATGCCTGCTCCCCACGTCCAAAAATCTCTTTTTATAGCTGCTGGAAGGCTGGAGTCAGTGACAGAGTTGTAGCAGGACATGGAGTGTAATTTTCGCAGCCAAGTTCGGTGCCTCGAAACACGCCACTTTCCTTGCTCAAATTCTAAAAAAACACCGTCCCTTAGTACTTTCTTGGGTCCTTTACATGATAGACGGTTCAGATCTGCCATATGATCAAAGATGGTGGGCCAAAACCGTCCGGAAAAGTCGGTTTTCGCGGATGTGCGAAACCTTTCGCACCATTTCGCTGTTGTGGTCGGTGGGCCCCACAGAAGCATTTTCTGGAAAATCCACCCCATCCATTGGATTCAGAACGAAATTTCAGTCAAGAATGGGTAGTTTTGAACGTCCATTGACGTGGCTCAGAGAAGAAATCATAAAAGAATTAGTTTTGAACGCTACCGAGCAGCCCTTTTGTGGCCTCTGTATCTCACACGTGTGCATGCATGGGTACAAAAATTTAGCATGTTTTTGTAGTATTCGAGCCCCTCTACACGGTGAACGGATCAGATTGGCCATACGAGCAATGGGTGGGGCCCACTACCGTTCGCAAAAACGGCCGCGGCCGTGCGTCCGCTGCAAAATTATTTTTTTTTTTCTTCATTCTTTCGGTCAATGACGGTCAAGCCGTCTCTGACACTTGCCATGCACGGTGAGTGCACCTGTGCACTGTACACGCTCATCTCATATGGGGTCCATTGCACTGTTTTGGAGAAATCTGTACCGTCCATCTGTTTTGACTCCTCATTTAAGGCGTCAATAATAATTTTGAGGCAATTCCAGATATCAGGTGGGCCCAGAATCAACGGTTTATGGGCTGATCTGTCAGTTGGGGCACTTTCCGAGATCTTCAATGGCTAAAATTTTATATGTACGGTTAATTTATGGTCCTCAGGCGACGTATGAAGTTTCGAGCCGAACGGATGGTGGGAACCTCGTGATCTTGCATTCTGGACGTCCTTCAGGCCACTTGAGCTTCAATTTCTAACTTTTCTCGAATTTCTGACCGTGTATATTTGTCAATCTTGGTCCCCTTGAGTGTGTCCCTTGACTTTGGCGTCATCAGATCGTTAAATCTCAACTTTTAACGTTCTTTTTCCATCCATGCTCATAAAATCACTTTGCCACATAAGAATGAGAAAACGAGCCATTAGACAGCATTATATTCGTAAATTCAGACAATATCTGGGGTCTAATATGCAATATTTGACCCTCAACAAAAAATACCATCAAGACTGAAAGATCCGTCCATAACCCATAATACAAACAGCTAGGAGAGAGTTAAACGATCAAACGTTTGAAGTAGTTTGATCTGAAAAATTCCTTTTGGTTATCCTCCATCATGGCAAGTCTAATCATATAAATGGCTAGGATCATTGAAACATATAAATGGCTAGGATCATTGAAACAAGACCCGTGTCTAAACTATACAGAGGGTGAATGGTAGCCACTCGCAAGTGTCTTTAAACCGTCCATTCTTTCGTACAATGGTGGTGATGATTTTAGTGGGTTATTTATCATTATCTCTAGCGGGACCTAGCCCAGACCCGACAACGGGTATATTTCAAGCCCGGGTCCGGTTCTTGGGCCAAGTGCTAGCCCCAAAACAGACCCATACGTCAAGCCATGCCCATATGTCAAGACCAGGTCCATGCTCCACCCAAGTGTTTGTTGGTACTAAACTCGGGCCCAGCTCCCACCAACTGGCATATGAGGCTCGGCGATGGTTTTAAGACTCGAGTTGCCTTGGCTCGGAATTGAATTCGCATCGAGTTTGAGCTTGACTCGACCCAGCTCAAACCCCAACTTGAATCGACTCGGCTGCTCAGTGACTTGATTATTTTGATCTTGATGCCGCTCGCTAAGTGTTTAATAAAGTGACTCGATGAAGTATTGTTTCTTGTACCGTGCTCATATTATGGTATTTTCAAAATGAACATTTGAGAAAAGATTAAAGAAATAAATCACTAAAAAAAATTTTAAAAAAAAACTTTAAATTAGTTTACTGCCCTTGTATCAGTCCAAGTTGCCTAGTCTTTAATCTATTAGCCCAACCCAAATCCCAACATGTGTGACTCATCCTAGTAGACTAGGAATAAGTCAAACCCAGTCCGGTTTGAAACCACGAGTCACACTTGACTCGGGCGAGTTATTCCGAGTCACGACTAGACTAGAGACCAGACGCCTCAGTTAAAGAGAGAGAACTCACATATTGAAACCCATCCCAGCTGCCTCTTTGTAGGAAGTCGCGTTAATAAGGGAAGTAGACATCCACAAAGCATTCTTGTAGCTCCGTACCTCAAACTCCTTTTGCTGGTCTACCACCTCATACGACGGGCACTCGAGAGACTCGCAGGTGGCTGGCTTTCCGTACCCCATGGCTTCGCCCTTGTCAGCACACAAATACAAGACCAGCAAAAGAACCAACCGTTTTGAAAACAAGCCCATTTGGCCGATGGCTCGAGACATGGCTCGGTTGGGCGTGAACCATGGTTCTTCGAGAACGGGTATATATAGATGGGCTCATGGGCCTTGTGTGGTGGTGGTTCTCTTGCCTTTTGCCTATGAGAATCCACCGCCTGCAAGGGATCGCACCACAAATTGTGCCGTCCCATCTTTATTCTCAACAGGAGCGGATTAAGTGTTACCGGGTAATACCTTAGTGGGTGTTACCCTTACCGTGTGGAGGCCGCCTTGATGAATTTTTTGTATATCTACACCGTCCATCCATTTTCCAGATCATTTTAGGGCGTGGTCAAAAAATTAAGAAGATCCAAATCTCAGGTGGACCACACCACTGGAAAAAGTAAAGAATGACCATTAAAAAATTTTTGTGGGCCAAAAAAAATTTGGATCAAGCTGATCTTTGTATTTTCCCTCCATCCTGGTCTGTTTGACTTTATCAACGGATTGGATGCAAATAAACATTACTGTGGGATCTAGGAAGTTTTTAATGGTGGCCGTTCAAACACCACTGTTTCCTGTTGTGTTGTCTACCTGAGATTTAAATATGCTTAATAATTGGGAAACTTCCTAAAATTGGATGTAAAAACGGATGGACGGCGTGGATATACGAAAAATTATCAAGGTGGCCCCAAAGTAAGGGTAACACCTAATCAACTCCCATGTCAACATGGCAATTTTTACCGGACATCCGATCCATGAAGACTGTAGGTCCCAACATGAATATCAAAGACATCTGATCCATGAATACTGTAGGTCCCACCATGGAGATCATCTGGAATAAAAATCAGGCCTATTTACTCATCTTTTTGTCCGTGCCGATGTACCTACGGTCTGGAAAAATGTACTTATTCGGCCCAGATAGTCAGTAGAGTATCCCAATCACCCATAATGGTCATCCATATGATGGGGACTTCCGTTTTAATGGTACGGATGTTGTACACGGATGGCATATTGACGGGAAAAATGGTACGGTATCACCAGTTGTGGTGCCATTGCATGTAGGTTATCATTTCTCCTCGTTGACCTTTTTCATAAAAATGCTTGAGAAATTTCCAACTGTACGACCAGTATAAGGCCCATTCTCGAGATGAAGCCCACCCCATTTTACGTCCCAAGAATACTCCCTAGGTGTACGGACGCCTTCCCAAAGGTCGATAATACCCCTACTTTATCCTTCAAGCGGATCGGCCGCTGCGCGAAGACGAGCACTGACGCTCGTCGAACTCCGAGTTATACGAACGGTTCAAAAGAGAACAACGTTACATGTGCCTTACATTTATCTATTTATTATATCCACAGCGTTCATCCAAATTTCGAGATCATTTTGGAGCATTATCCCCAAAAAAAAAATCAAATCCAAAGATCAACTGGACCACACCACAAAGTGCAGCAGAAAATTGATTTTCACCATTGAAACTTTTGTAGGGCCCATCATAACATTTATCTTCCATCTAATCCATTCATGAGATCACAAAGACCTGGATGAATAGGAAAAAAAATCGTAATGATCCAAAACTTTCGTGACCCCTGAAAGGGTTTTAACGATAGACGTTTAAAGCAGAATGGCGTTACCATTTGCTACGATCAGACTTATGAATACGGATTATAACCGTAGTCATAAATACCATAATCCGTAGCAATAAGGTCCGTCCGGGGTGGGCGCACCGAACTAGCGGCCCCCCGCACCACTTGCTGGCCTGTCCGGCGCGACCACGCTGTTTTTCTTCTTTTTTTTATTTTATTTTTTTTAATGGAGAATTTTATTCTACCTATAATTTTTTTTAACACATATTTATATAAATATGTATATATAAGCATATAAATTTTTTTTTCTCTTTTTTCCCGTTTCTTTCTTTATTCATTTAACAAAAATATCTTCTAAACTAAAATTAGTTACTTGATGTACCCTATATGATTTTGGGGTAGGAGAAGCTACTTTAACCAACAAAGTTAGTTATTTTCCAAGATTTCATCAGCTCGATGATTGAAAATCCATTTTATTCACTTAGCGGTTAATTTCGTTCATTTCATTTACATGCATTTCACGGTCATTTCACTTCAATTCATCATCACTTCCATGCATTTCACGGTCATCCAAAACATTTTCGTGTTGATTCACGGTCATTTCGAGGCATTTCACGGTCAAACTCCTTCACTTCACGGTCATTTGCATGCATTTCACGGTTATTTCGCTTCAATTCATCATCACTTCCATGCATTTCACGGTCATCCGAAACAGTTCCATGTTGATTCACGGTCATTTCGAGGCATTTCACCGTCAAACTCCTTCACTTCACGGTCATTTGCATGCATTTCACGGTCATTTCGCTTCAATTCATCATCACTTCCATGCATTTTACGGTAATCCGAAATAGTTCCGTGTTGATTCACGGTCATTTCGAGGCATTTCACGGTTAAACTCCTTCACTTCACAGTCATTTGCATGCATTTCATGGTCATTTTGCTTCAATTCATCATCACTTCCATGCATTTCACGGTCATCCGAAACATTTCCGTGTTGATTCACGGTCATTTCAAGGCATTTCACAATCAAACTCCTTCACTTCACGGTCATTTGCATGCATTTCACGGTCAAACTCCTTCACTTCACGGTCATTTGCATGCATTTCATGGTCATTTCGCTTCAATTCATTATCACTTCCATGCATTTCACGGTCATCCGAAACAATTCCGTGTTGATTCATGGTCATTTCGAGGCATTTCACGGTCAAACTCCTTCACTTCACGGTCATTTGCATGCATTTCAGGGTCATTTCGCTTCAATTCATTATCACTTCCATGCATTTCACGGTCATCCGAAACAGTTCCGTGTTGATTCACGGTCATTTCGAGGCATTTTACGGTCAAACTCCTTCACTTCACGGTCATTTGCATGCATTTCATGGTCATTTTGCTTCAATTCATCATCACTTCCATGCATTTTACGGTCATCCGAAACAATTCTGTGTTGATTCACGGTCATTTTGAGGCATTTCACGGTCAAACTCCTTCAATTTACAGTCATTTGCATGCATTTCACTTCAATTCATGATCACTTCCATGCATTTTACGGTCGTCCGAAACAATTCCATGTTGATTCACGGTCATTTCGAGGCATTTCACGGTCAAACTCCTTCACTTCACGGTCATTTGCATGCATTTCATGGTCATTTTCATGCATTTCGCGGTCCAATCGCTTCACTTCACGGTCATTTTCATGCATTTCACGATCATTCCTGACAATTTCGTGTTGATTCATGGTCATTTCCCTAAACATTAACCTATACCCTAACCTAAACCTATACTTATAACCTAAACTTATTCTCAAATCTCAAAACCTATAACTTAAACCTAAACCTTAACGTAAACCTATAACCTATAGTAAATGACCTTAACCTACACCCTAACCTTAACCTATAACCTATAACCTAAACCTATTCTCAAATCTCAAAGGTTATAGGTTTTGGTTTTGGTTATAGGTTATAGGTTTAGATTAAGTTTTAGGTTTAGGTTTTGGTATTTGAGAATGGGTTCGGGTTTAGGTTATAAGTTTTGGTTTCGGTTTACGTTATAGGTTAACGGTTTAGGTTAAGGTTTAGTTTTAGGTTATAGGTTTTTGGATTTGAAAATGAGTTCGGGTTTAAGCTATAGGTTTTGGTTTTAGTTTAGGTTATAGGTTTTGGTTTAGGTTATAGGTTTTAGCTTAGGTTATAGCTTTTGGGATTTGGGAATGGGTTCGGGTTTAGGTTATAGGTTTTGGTTTTGGTTTAGGTTATAGGTTATAGGTTTATGTTAAGGTTTAAGTTTAGATTTTGGGATTTGAGAATAGGTTCGGGTTTAGGTTAAAGGTTTTGGTTTTTGGTTTTGGTTATAGGTTATAGGTTTAGGTTAAGGTTTTGGTTTTGGTTTAGGTTATAAGTTTTGAGATTTGAGAATGGGTTCGGGTTAGGTTATAGGTTTTTGTTTTGGTTTAGGTTAAGGTTAGAGGTTTTGGGATTTGAGAATGAGTTTGGGTTTAGGTTATAGGTTTTGGTTTTGGTTTTGATTATAAGTTATAGGTTTAGGTTAAGGTTTTGAGATTTGAGAATGGGTTCGAGTTAGGTTATACGTTTTGGTTTTGGTTTTGGTTAAGGTTAGAGGTTTTGGGATTTGAGAATGGGTTTGGGTTTAGGTTATACATTTTGGTTTTGCTTTAGGTTATAGGTTTTAAGATTTGATAATGGGTTCGGGTTTAGGTTATAGGTTTTGGTTTTGGTTTTGGTTTTGGTTATAGGTTTTCGGATTTAAGAATGGGTTATGGTTTAGGTTAAAGGTTTTGGTTTAGGTTATAGGTTATAGGTTTAGGTTAAGGTTTTGGTTTAGGTTTAGGTTATAGGTTTTGGGATTTGAGAATGGGTTCGGGTTAGGTTATAGGTTTTGGTTTTGGTTTAGGTTATAGGTTTTAGTTTTGGTTTAGGTTAAGGTTTAGGTTTAGGTTAGAGGTTTTGGGATTTTAGAATGGGTTTGGGTTTTGGTTTAGGTTTAAGTTATAGGTTTTGGGATTTGAGAATGGGTTCGGGTTTTGATTTAGGTTTAGGTTTAAGTTATAGGTTTTGGGATTTAAGACCAAAACCTATAAATCCAAAACCTAAACCAAAACCTAAACCTATAACCTATAACCTAAACCAAAACCTATAACCTAAACCAAAATAAAAACCTATAACCTAAACCCGAACTCATTCTCAAATCCTAAATCCTATAACCTAAACGAAAACCAAAACTTACAGCCTAAACCCGAACTCATTCTCAAAACCAATACCTATAACCTAAACCCGAACCCATTCTCAAATCCCAAAACCTATAACCTAAACCTAAACCAAAACCAAAACCTAAACCTATAACATATAACATAAACCAAAACCTATAACCTAAACCAAAACCAAAACCTATAACCTAAACCCAGACCCATTCTCAAATCCCAAAACTTATAACCTACACCAAAACCTATAACCTAAACTAAAACCAAAACCAAAACCTATACCTTAAACCCGAACCCATTCTCAAATCCAAAAACCTATAACCTAAACCTAAACCTTAACCCGAACCCATTCTCAAATCCCAAAACCTATAACCTAAGCCAAAACCTATAACCTAAACTAAAACCGAAACCTATAGCCTAAACCCGAACCCATTCTCAAATCCAAAAACCTATAACCTAAACCTAAACCGAAACCAAAACTTATAACCTAAACCCGAACCCATTCTCAAATCCTAAAACCTAAACCTAAACCTTAACCTAAATCTATAACTTATAACCTAAACCAAAACCAAAACCTATAACCTAAACCCGAACCCATTCTCAAATCCCAAAACCTATAACCTAAACCAAAACCAAAACCTATAACCTAAACCCGAACCCATTCTCAAATCTAAAAACCTATAACCTAGACCTAAACCGTTAACCTATAACCTAAACTGAAACTAAAACCTATAACCTAAACCCGAACCCATTCTCAAATCCCAAAACCTAAACCGTGAAATGAACACGGAATCGCTAGGAATGATCGTGAAATGCATGGAAATGACGGTGAAGTGAAGTGAAATGACCACGAAGTGCATGGAAATGGCCGTGAAGTGAAGTGAATTGACCGTGAAGTTCTTCAAATTGACCATGAATGAACACGGAATCGCAGGGAATGACCGTGAAATGCATAAAAATGATGGTGAAGTTAAGTGAATTGACCGCGAAGTGCTTGAAAATGGCCGTGAAGTGAAGTGAATTGACCGTGAAGTGCGTCAAAATGATCGTGAATGAACACGGAATCGCCGGGAATGACCGTGAAATGCATGGAAATGACGGTGAAGTGAAGTGAAATGACCGCGAAGTGCGTGAAAATGGCCGTGAAGTGAAGTGAAGTGAATTGACCGTGAATGAACACGGAATCGCTAGGAATGACCGTGAAATGCATGGAAATGACCGTGAAGTGAAGGAGTTTGACGGTGAAATGCCTCGAAATGACCGTGAATCAACACTGAATTGTTTCGGATGATCATGAAATGCATGGAAGTGATGATGAATTGAAGCGAAATGACCGTTAAATGCATGCAAATGACCGTGAAGTGAAGGAGTTTGACCATGAGATGCCTCGAAATGACCGTGAATCAATACGAAATTATTTCGGATGACCATGAAATGCATGGAAGTGATCATAAATTGAAGCAAAATTACCGTGAAATGCATGCAAATGACCGTGAAGTGAAGGAGTTTGACCGTGAAATGCCTCGAAATGACCGTGAATCAACACGAAATTGTTTCGGATGACCATGAAATGCATGGAAGTGATAATGAATTGAAGCAAAATGACCGTGAAATGCATGCAAATGACCGTGAAGTGAAGGAGTTTGACCGCGAAATGCCTCGAAATGACCGTGAATCAACAAGGAATTGTTTCGGATGACCGTGAAATGCATGGAAGTGATCATGAATTGAAGCGAAATGACCGTGAAATGCATGCAAATGACTGTGAATTGAAGGAGTTTGACCGTGAAATGCCTCAAAATGACCGTGGATCAACATGGAATTGTTTCGGATGACCGTGAAATGCATGGACGTGATGATGAATTGAAGCAAAATGACCATGAAATGCATGCAAATGACCGTGAAGTGAAGGAGTTTGACCGTGAAATGCCTTAAAATGACCGTAAATCAACATGGAACTGTTTCGGATGACCGTGAAATGCATGGAAGTGATAATGAATTGAAGCGAAATGACCGTGAAATGCATGCAAATGACCGTGAAGTGAAGGAGTTTGACCGTGAAATGCCTTAAAATGACCGTGAATCAACACAGAATTGTTTCGGATGACTGTGAAATGCATGGAAGTGATGATGAATTGAAGCGAAATGACCGTGAAATGCATGGAAATGACCGTGAAGTGAAGGAGTTTGACCGTGAAATGCCTCGAAATGACCGTGAATCAACACGGAATTGTTTCGGAGGACCGTGAAATGCATGGAAGTGATGATGAATTGAAGCAAAATGACCATGAAATGCATGCAAATGACCGTGAAGTGAAGAAGTTTAACCGTGAAATGCCTCGAAATGACCGTGAATCAACACGTAACTGTTTTGGATGACTGTAAAATGCATGAAAGTGATGATGCATTGAAGCAAAATGACAGTGAAATGCATGCAAATGATCATGAAGTGAAGGAGTTTGACCGTGAAATGCCTCGAAATGACCGTGAATCAACACGAAATTGTTTCGGATGACCGTGAAATGCATGGAAGTGATGATGAATTGAAGCAAAATGATCATGAAATGCATGCAAATAACCATGAAGTGAAGGAATTTGACCGTGAAATGCCTCGAAATGACCGTGAATCAACACGGAACTGTTTCGGATGACCGTGAAATGCATGGAAGTGATAATGAATTGAAGCGAAATGACCCTAAAATGCATGCAAATGACCGTGAAGTGAAGGAGTTTGACTGTGAAATGCTTCGAAATGACCGTGAATCAAAACGAAATTGTTTCGGATGACCGTGAAATGCATGGAAGTGATGATGAATTGAAGCGAAATGACCGTGAAATGCATGCAAATGACCGTGAAGTGAAGGAGTTTGACCATGAAATGCCTCGAAATGACCGTGAATCAATACGAAATTGTTTCGGATGACCATGAAATGCATGGAAGTGATGATGAATTGAAGCGAAATTACCGTGAAATGCATGCAAATGACCGTGAAGTGAAGGAGTTTGACCGTGAAATGCCTCGAAATGACCGTGAATCAACACGGAATTGTTTCGGATGACCATGAAATGCATGGAAGTGATAATGAATTGAAGCGAAATGACCGTGAAATGCATGCAAATGACCGTGAAGTGAAGGAGTTTGACCGTGAAATGCCTCGAAATGACCGTGAATCAACAAGGAATTGTTTCGGACGACCGTGAAATGCATGGAAGTGATCATGAATTGAAGCGAAATGACCGTGAAATGCATGCAAATGACTGTGAATTGAAGGAGTTTGACCGTGAAATGCCTCAAAATGACCGTGGATCAACATGGAATTGTTTCGGATGACCGTGAAATGCATGGAAGTGATGATGAATTGAAGCAAAATGACCATGAAATGCATGCAAATGACCGTGAAGTGAAGGAGTTTGACCGTGAAATGCCTCGAAATGACCGTAAATCAACACGGAACTGTTTCGGATGATCGTGAAATGCATGGAAGTGATAATGAATTGAAGCGAAATGACCCTGAAATGCATGCAAATGACCGTGAAGTGAAGGAGTTTGACCGTGAAATGCCTCAAAATGACCGTGAATCAACACGAAATTGTTTCGGATGACTGTGAAATGCATGGAAGTGATGATGAATTGAAGCGAAATGACCGTGAAATGCATGGAAATGACCGTGAAGTGAAGGAGTTTGACCGTGAAACGCCTCGAAATGACCGTGAATCAACACGGAATTGTTTTGGAGGACCGTGAAATGCATGGAAGTGATGATGAATTGAAGCGAAATGACCGTGAAATGCATGCAAATGACCGTGAAGTGAATGAGTTTGACAGTAAATGCCTCGAAATGACCGTGAATCAACACGGAATTGTTTCGGACGACCGTGAAATGCATGGAAGTGATGATGAATTGAAGCGAAATGACCGTGAAATGCATGCAAATGACCGTGAAGTGAAGGAGTTTGACCGTGAAATGCCTTGAAATGACCGTGAATCAACACGAAAATGTTTTGGATGACCGTGAAATGCATGGAAGTGATGATGAATTGAAGTGAAATGACCGTGAAATGCATGTAAATGAAATGAACGAAATTGACCGCTAAGTGAATGAAATGGATTTTCGATCATCGAGCTGATGAAATCTTGAAAAATAACCAAGTTGGTTGGTTAAAGTAGCTTCTCCTATCCCAAAATCATATATGGTACATCAAGTAACTAATTTTAGTTTAGAAGATATTCTTATTAAATGAATAAAGAAAGAAATGGAAAAAAGGAGAAAAATTTTTTATATGCTTATATATACATATTTATATAGACATGTGTTAGAAAAAATTATAGGTAGAATAAAGTTTTCCATTAAAAAATTTAATATATATATATATATATATATATATATATATATATATATATATATATATATATATATATATATATATATATATAAACATAAAAAAACATAAAAAAATAAAAAAAAATTTTGTTGGTACGGACTTTAGCTACGGTTATTATTTGTAGCCATAAAGCCTACCCTATGGGCGCGGCCTCGCCAGATCGGCGTGGGCGCGCCGGACAGGCCAGCAAGTGGCGCGGGGGGCCGATAGTTCGGCGTGCCCACCCCGGACAGACCCTATTCCTACGGATTATGGTATCTATGGATACAGTTATAATCCGTAGCCATATGTCTGACCGTAGCAAATGGTAACGCCATTCTGCTTTGAACGTCGACCGTTGAAACCCTTTCAGGGGTCACGGAAGTTTTGGATCATTACTAATTTTGTTTTTCCTATTCATCCAGGTCTTTGTGACCTTATGAATAGATTGGATGGAAAATAAATGTTATAGTGGGCCCTACAAAAGTTTCAACAGTGAAAATCAATTTTCTGCTGCTCTTTGTGGTGTGGTCCGGTTGATCTTTGGATATGTTTTTTTTTTTTTTTTTGATAATGCTCCGAAATGATCTCAAAATATGGATGAACGTTGTGGATATAATAAATACATAACCGATGGGCCCATGTAACGTTGATCTCCTTTGAACCGTTCGTACAACTGAGAGCTCGACGAGCGTCAACGCTTGAAGGAAAAAGCAGGGGCATTTTCGACCTTTTGCAGCCCGGGGGGTATTATTGGAAAGTAAAATGGGGTGGGCTTCGTCTCAGGAATGGGCCATATAGTGGTCGTACAGTTGGAAATTTCTCAAAAAGCTTGATACTCGGTAGAGTGTTGTGGATGATACGCAGGCAGTTAGAACTTGCATACGTGAAATACAATTAAACCACAGTAAACTGTTCAGATTATGGGCTTTAGTTCAGATGTCTCATGAAAGAAAACTTACTTATTTGATTATCTGACCATTGGATTTTTAGGCATTTATTGGATAGTTAGAATGAAAACTATCCAACGGTTTTATTTTAACCAAAAAGTGCCCACGAATCAGAGGCTACGAATTCTGACTAATCTGATTTTGGAACTCTGACTTAGAGGAAGTAGGTTCTACAATTGAATCAGTTTAATTTGAGCCACAGATTTCTGAGGTGCCTGCGTATGGAGCTCCATACACTAGCAGAGTATTAAATCATTTCCCTCCTTTATTTGAGTGGCTGATGGAACTCCAACAGTTCAGGTTTTGTTGAAAAAGTCGCAAAGAGTACAGCAGAATAGTCTCCTTCTATGATGTAGCTGCTTCTCTAGTATATACGTGGAATGTATATCGAATCTGAACCGTTGAAACCGTTGAAAATACTGAAGATTGGTATCATCCCCGAAATCAGATTGCTTAGACGATCCTGACCATTGCTTCTTGTTTTTTTAGCGCAAACCAGAAAAAAGTAGCCATGAATCGAGATAATGGCATGCTACTGCTGGGCTCCACCGGTGATGAGTGCTGGCCCACAACATACTACCTATAAAAATGCTGGGCCCATTGATGATGACTTCGTGTCATTATTTCAGTATGCGATTCCAACGTTGGATTGGAGGTTTACTAGAATACATCTCACGTACTTCAATACCATAAGAAGTTAGGGCGCTATCCGTTGATCAGGCTCCTTTCCGGTGAAATCAGACCATTTGTACAATGGACCTTATTATGGATAGATATGTCCAAAATTAATATTAAATAAAAGTATTTCAACACTTTGATTAGTTGACAGTGGACTATTCATTTTTTAAGTTCAAACGTTATAAGAATCCTGAATCCTATCCATACAAATAAATACCGACATGGGTCTTTTTGGATTGGGTTGTGACACCTCCATTGCTCGGGATGTCAACCGCCAAGTGGGTTCGAATCGTAACCTCAGTAGTCGACTCGAAGGAGTTTCAACACAAGGTCTTGGGTTCGATACCCATATGTGATGAAATCCCACTACGGCATGCGTGGCTGTGCCTATCAGGTGCATGTTAAAAAAAAAAAAACAAAAACTGCCGAGTTAGGAGCAAGCTCTATTTAAATCCAGCCTGCATTTTTCAACGTAAGCCCAAGGCCCTGGCTAATAGCAAGCCAAAAATAGTCTTTGGGTAGTTGTGTGCCCACAATGTTTATATAGGGTTTCGATTGATTGCCTGAGCCTAAAAATAGTCCAGCCTACTTGTTATATCTTTAGGTAGTTGTGTGCTCTTTGTTAGCCCACTTAGTTATTTGGTTCAAACCAGGAGTCTTGTGGCTTAATGGAGTTTGTACTTGGGTTGGGCTAGATAGAGCTGCTTCACCCAGCACAACCTAATTTTCAGCACTTTGGCTAAATTAGGTTATACTTGGGTTGGGCTACACTCAGCACCTTGTGATCTAGCTTGGTAGGGCCTCTCATGAAATGCGTTGGTAGAAAAGTTCCATTTATCTAAAAGTCTTAAACATGGATTTATGGACCTAGAAATGGATTGTAGAAAACATTATCAACCATTGATATGCCAACTTTGTTTATCAAGAAGATGAGATCCAACCGCTTGATTGCATCCTTGATCCGTTGAATCCCGTCCATGAGATCACCAAAGAAGTCATTGACCACGCTCTTGATTTAGGTCTTGCCAAACTTGGACTAGGTGCATTGGAGACTTCCTTGACCAGATTGAGGCCCTTCTTGACTAATTTAAAAACGAATTTATAATCACAATATTGCAAAATAAATGAATAGTTATGCATCAATAACAGAGATCCTACTTTTAATCTTAAAAACATATTTGATTGAGGAGTTATTCCTGATGTTGCGATGTAGTTGAGAGGAATGCTTGGTCTTTCATACTTTATACCTTATGAGAATTTCTTGATTGGATTAGAATTTTTGTCTTGTAAGGCTTAAAGAATTAAGACATGTATTTATAGAAAAGATGACTATAAAATTTTACTCATCACATTCTTTCTTTTAGGGTCTCAACACCATAAGTTTTCATATCCATCTTAATAACCATATATAGGGGCCACGGTTCAAGCATCCCACCTTATACATATATGCATTGATCACAACTATAATGTGATCCATTGAATTGCTCAATTTAAATAATTTAATGGTAAGATCTAAACTGATATTCACGTGTGGCTCACCTAATAGATACCTTACAAAAGTTTGATGTTGTCAGTGGGGCCAGTGCCAAAAGTCCACGAGCCATAGTTCTTAAGGTTCTCGACAATTATGAGGAAGTTAACAAAGACTCATTTGAGAAAGAATAGAAAGAATTTGAGGAGGGAGAGGATTCCGAGAGATGAGAAGAATCCAGGTGGGTTCGAGACAGAGTATGACAGAAAAGGCTAGTGGATTGCCATGGCTCAGTAACATCACGATTTTCTATCCTCCAAACATTTATAATTAAAAAATAGAATAAAATAAATGGCTTGAATCTTAAACTATTTTGGCAATGAGTAAAAAAAAAATCCCAATTGAAAACTAACATGGAAGCAGGCTTAATTATCTGGTATGTCAATTGTTTTGGAGATTTTCAGATTTTGACATTTTTTTTTTTCTGATTATGATATGAAAAACCTTGGTAGAACTAAAATATTTAAATATAAAAATTCAAAAAATAACGGAAATAAAAAAATGTAAACCTATTGGTACAAAACGAATGATTTTAACTTCAATGCGATTTATTCAAGCTAACTGTTTGAATTATGGGCATTAGTTTAAATGTACCACAAATAAAATATTATCCATATCTGGCTGTCTAAGAATTGAATTGGCCGCAATTTATTGGACAGTTAAAAATGAGACTTTTCCAATGGTCTTAATTAAAATAAGTGCCCACAAATCAAAGGTTAGGATGGTTCGATCAAGCTAATTTTTAGAATGTAACTCAGCAGCAATGGGTTACACAATTTAGTCAGCTTAGCTTGAGTCAATGTATGCCACATGTACCAGTTCTATGTGCTTGCGTATAAAGAGTCTAGGCAGCCAGAGTATCAAACTATTGATCCATTCATGTGTGGCTTCTTGATTTGATTTGATTAATTGTAAGTTATATGATTTAATTAGATTAGTTGAGGAAGTGGACTGTGTCGAACGTGATAATGTTTTGTGGTTCAGCCCTGATGTATATGTTATATCTATGTTAGTCATCCATTTTCGAGATTATTTTAAGAAATTAGTTGGAAAAAATTAAGGTAGATCCAAATTAGTTGGAAAACATTAGGGGGGGTGTTTGGCACATGGTATGGGGAAGGATTAGGTGTGATGAGATTCAAAAAAATGTAATTATTATATATGACAGGGATTGTCCCTGTTACCATATGATAAGCTTAATTCCATATTATGTTTGTAATACGGTGGGATTCACTCTTTGATTTGTTGTGTATTGAATAGATATATCTACCATCATTTGAAACTATTGAGAATAACATATAAGTGTTATATCCAAACCGTTTATCTATTTTGTAACCTCATTTTATGGCATGAGCCTGAAAATGAGGTAGATCCAAAACTTACATGGCCCCAAGGAAGTTTTCAATCGTAGGTGTTCAATCTCCACTGCTTTCTATGGTGGGGTTCACTTGAGCTTTAGATCTATCTGAATTTTTAGCTCATGCTTTAAAATGATCTTGAAAAATGGATGGACGGTGTGGATATAGCCCACACATCATGGTGGGACCTAGACAACTTGCTAACATTGTATGAAATTGACACAGGACCAAATGCATTTCCACCTAATCTAATTCCAAGATTTTTCATTTTTTCCAAACATGGAGTAGAATTGGCCTAGGACCAAATACAGTTCCACTCCACCCCCCCAATGAAACACAGTTAAGAAGTACAAAACAACATTTTCCAAATTTTCTTTCTTTCTCCAAATTTCCACCAAGAAGTCAGGGATTATACACTTGGCATATGTGGAATACAATCGAACCATCCAAGCTGCAGGACCCACAATTGATTGATTTATTTATTTATTATCACAAGGTCGGATTGGGATTGTGCAGTTGGCATATGTCAAATCAAATTACACCATCCAAGCCAAATCGTCCAATCAAATCACACCGTCCAAGCCACATGACCCACAGTGGATTTTATTTTTATTTTTTATTTTTAATCACAGGATCAGATTGTTGAACGGTCCCATCCTTTGAAAAACACATACTACATGATATTAATTTTACAAACAATGCTTTCATATTTTTAAATATTGTAGTGATCTTTTTAAAGTTGAATGACTAAAATGCTTCATTCATCGTGTTTTCATAAAGATGGGTTCAGAGTCCATGCATTGTGATATGAACCCTTCAAATTTATGGGTGGCCGACTACATGATTGGAGAGCAAGATGATTTGTAAGTATATCATGGCGGGATATGAACCTGCTGGACTTGTTGGATGTCTTTAACATAGCACGTAGGCTTGCCATACTAGACTCTATTACTTTGTTTAAGAAAAACAATAGCAAGGTTATTTTAATCATTTTATTTGAGTAAGGGTCCATTTAGATTTTTAATTATAATGGTAAATGACAATAAATGAGTAATGATTATTTACTCTTGTAATTGTTCGGTGACATTACTTATATTTGATTACGATGATAATTTTACTATATTATTTTTTTACCAATAAATAAATAGAAAAATGATAATTTTACAATGTGAAAATATAATTCATATTTAAACAAACACAAGAAGTGATAATGATGGCTCACTTACTTTACATTTCTTAAGAAATTAGTAAACTAAATGGGCCACAAAAGTACTCTAGTTTTCGAAAGGCTAAGGCATTGCTTGGTAAATTAAAAATTGCTTAGGAGATAGACCCTTAATTTCTTTGTGGGACAGCTGTAGCAAGCCTAAACTTCATGGGCCATTGTGATGTATGTATTATATGTTGTTAGATGTCTTCAATCTGTACATAAAATAGGGGTTCACTCATTCGATCACCCTAGTTGATCCATTGAGCGAGCTCCAATTATATAAATTAGTCTCTGAACAATTTTGGATAATTTCAATCAATTGAATTGTTGGATCGATCGTTCGAACTGTCGGGTTGGTCAATCAATAATATTAGGAAATACTTGTAATCTCTCTAAACACTTTTGAACATGTTCGAGCGATCAAATATGTGGTGCCTAATTAATGCTTAGATTAATGATTCATAATTTTAAGTAATTACGTGAATTATTTTCTATTTTGGTTGTTATGTTATAAATATGGATGTAATATGTGATTGGGGTATTTTAAATAATCAAGAAGCTTATTTCATTGGGGACTTAAATGTTTCTAGAGTTTGGAGAGGAGAAAATGAGGATTTTCTGAATTGTAAGTTTTTATATCTATTGAACTTGTTGTTTTCATAGTGATCATTGCTATGTAATTTTTATTTATTTTTTTTTTTTTTCCTACAAGAATTTTTTCATATAAAATTTGTGTGTACTTGTGCATGTTTTGTTTGCATTTGCTTATCATTGTGTGATCCAAATTTAGAATTTTCTTATATAATCTCCCAACATTATATCTATGCCATTCATTATTTTGGTCAACTCAACCATCAGGCATATCTAAATCTCAAGTAGACCCCGCAACATGAAATAGCAAAATAAATTCCGCCCACTAGTGAAACCTATCGTGATGTTTATTGCCATAAACTCAGTCATAAGGTGACTCGGAGCCATATGGAAGGGAAACCACAAAAATCAGCTTAAGTGCCCTAGAAAGTTTTTAATGGTGCGCATTCAATCCCCACTATTTCTTGTGACGTGGCCCACACTCGAGCTTTAGATCTTCCCCAAATTTGGGGCTCATGCCCTAAAATAAGTTGGCAAAATGAATGAACGGATTGGATATTTTCCTGAGTCGGAGCCCAAAGATGAAGCCTACCCAAAACTCAGGTTGGTCATGCATTTCATCTTGTTTGATAGGATCTTTTAATCAGATTGGATGGCATATACAAAAAATATTAATAAATAAATAAATATAAAATAAAAATGGTGGGATGTTTCACACTATGATTTAGAAGGTTTTTAATGGTGGGCACATCCATCCCAACCGTTCCCTGCAGTGTGGCCCACCTGATTTTTGGATTGGCTGACTTTAGGGAGGCAATGCAACCATGATAGATGCATTAGCTGTCATGGACACATCACGGTGGGCCCCACATTGTAGGTTAAGCCTGACCATTTATCTACTCTGCAAATTAGCTATTAATTATATAGGTGGATCCATAGTGAGCAAAAACGCAATAAATGCACATATTAGCATATTTCCATTTTTTTTTTTAGTATTTATTTCCATTTATCTCACTTGTTTTTAAAAATAGGACCATTGGATATTTTGTTTTTAACTGTCCAATAAATATCAACTAATCCTTCCAATAAATGTAAATTTCCATGCATGATACATCTCAATTAGAACCCATTATTTTGAAAAGTTTAATTTCTGTATGTAATGTATCATCTATCACACTCTACCAGAGTATCAAATTTTTTCCCAAGAAGTCAGGGGGCATGTATTAATATATTTAATACTCTGGTAGAGTATTAAGCTTGATAGGCCGGCACTCAAAACTGTATACTTGTAGCTACTAACTCACACTAGAACTAAGTTGTGTAAATCATTGTCTCTAAGTCATATTCCCAAAACTAAGATTTCTTGAGCAATCTCAACCATTGATTAGGCACACGTTTGTTAAAATAAGGATGTTCGATTTTAATTTTTAACCGCCTGATAAAGGTTTCCCCGATGGTTAGATGATTAAATAAGCATGATTTTCAATACATGATACGTCTAAACTAATACTACTAACTTGGTCGATTATATATATATATATATATATATATATATATATATATATGTTCGTTGTGGGCCATGTTTGTAATTTCTAAGAGTGTGTGTATCTATTACACTTCAGAGTATTAAAGATTTTTCTCCTACTAGCGAAGGAGTTCCAGCATGTCGCAGTCCACTAAGCTCACATGATGAGTTGTTCAATGATCGAATCCATCCATGACGTTGAATCTTTTGTTTTTGGGCCACCTTAAGAAATTTATGCTGAACATATCGATGAGACTGACAATCTTTAAATAAATTAAGAACAATTAAAATTTAATTTTCAGTAAAAAATTAAAGGTCAGGATAAGGTGTGGTCATAGAAAAATAGATTAACAATGTTGGTATTGGAATAACATGGAAGATTCAAGTCATAGTATAATATTTGAAAGTATGCTCCAGTGTCAAGACACTTGGGAAATGGAGGCCAAACAAACACTTGCTATGTTTTGTTTTATTTTGTTTTTTTTTTTTTTTTATTACACACGCACACATACCCCCACACACTCACGCCACACGCACACACTTGCTATGCTTTGTTTTATTTTATTTTATTATATCCCTCCATGTCTCATGTGGAATGCACTTGTCCCCACATCTTGTGCATGGCCACCTACTTGTTTGTATGGCATCTGGCCTACCATGAAAGTAGAACACTAAAAAAAATTAGGCTGATCCAACCATCATGTGGGCCATGGCCATCATAGGAATTTAGAGGCTTAGGGTGGTTTTCCGACGGCGTCTATGGTGCTGCCCACCTAATGAGTAGATATGCCTAACTTTTTAGTCATTATTAAGTCATAGCTTAAACTTATAAATCCAATATCCTCATCTCAAATTTCTTAATTTTTTTAATTATGTATTACTTTCTTTTTCTAACATCCCTTTCAATTGCTCCACATATTCTCTATGGGGTTGTCCATCTTTTTTTTTCTTAATTCTTTTTTTTTTTTCTAAGATTGAATCCTGGGCTGTGAGTTTAAATATAAGAGGGCATATCTATTAGACGGTTGCCCCAGGCCTCCATGGACTAAGGAATCCAAGCTGGAAAGTTTGTTTATGCAGTTAAGTTAGGCGATGATAACTGGGCTTTCAAGACTCTCAATTGGATTTGATCTAGTTGGGTACCATAAGTGCATGTTTAGATACCACCAAATAAGTTACTTTTCTTACTTACAACAACAGTAGTAGATAAATAACTTATTTCAAATAAGTTTGGTTTATAAGTAATTATAACAATTTTTTATGTAACAGTATCTAATCAGTTCAATTAAATTTCTTTTTAGTTTTTATACCTTTTTATAAGTTGCCGAAGAGAAGTATAGGGTAGACAAGAGAGGAGAAGTAGATAAGTTTGATCTTTACCTAACATTGTTATCTTCTTAACAAGTAAAAAATAAAATAAGCTACTTGTGGAATAAGTAATTTATCTTAAGCAATGTACAATCCAAACGCACCCTTACGGCCCATCGGGACAGCACCAAATAAGTTACTTTTTAACTTATGCTAAATAATTTATTTTTTTCTTTTAAGTTAGGTGGGTAAGGAACATGATAAAAATAACATTGGTGCCAAAAGTTACTTATCACAACAAGTAATTATTGTTAGTTTTTTAACCAATGATTTTTTTTATTGCTCTTTAAATGTGCACACCAAAGGAGGCTCCCTCTCATGGTCCATATCAAAGGACGCCTCACATGGTGGACTATCCACATTGAAGGTGAGGCTCACAGGGTGGACGGTCCACATAAAATGTGGGCCCCACATAATGGATGACCCCTTGTAATCGTGAGTTCACATATGGATGGTCTACGTCAAAGGTCGGCTTATAATAATAAAAAGCTCACATCCAAAGTGAGCTAGTATGATGGATGACCTACTTCAAAGATAGGGCTTACATGATGAACAGTCCACATCAAAGGTGGACTCCATATGATGGCTAATGAACATTGAAGTTGGTCCCCAAATGATGAATGGTCTATATTGAAGTGGCCCCACATGATGGATGGTTCATATCAAAGGTTAGCCCCTAATGATGAATGACCCACATGCATGGCGAACCCTGCATGATTGCATGATGGACAAGAGACATTAAAGGTGGGGCCCACGTGATGGATGGTTCACATCAAAAGTCAACCCTAATGATAAGTGGCTCATATCCATGACAGGCCTAGTCAAGGGTTCTAGTATCCATAGGTGGTGAAATCCCAACATGGCGTGAGTGTGTGGGGGTGTGTGTGCGTGTGTAAACATAAACTATCCATAACGGGCCCCACATGATGGACAGTCCACATAAGAGGTGGGGCCCACATGATAGACGATCCAAATTAAAGGTGGACTCCACATGATGGGTGGTGGATATTAAAGCTGGCCCCACATTATAGACAATTATATTGATGGTCGCCCCCACTTAATAGATGACCAACATTAAAGATAGCCTTACATAATGGATGGTGTACATCAAAAGTCAGGCCATAATAAAGAATGACCCACATCCAATGTGAGCCTGTACATTGAATGAGTCACATCAAAGGTGGGGCCCACACAAT
Source organism: Magnolia kwangsiensis (assembly GCA_037074715.1). Lineage (NCBI taxonomy): Eukaryota > Viridiplantae > Streptophyta > Magnoliopsida > Magnoliales > Magnoliaceae > Magnolia > Magnolia kwangsiensis. Next base: position 165,618,523 of record CM073574.1, on the reverse strand, counting down.
GAATAGCCCACATCAGAAGTTAGTCCCAAATAATAGATGATGGATGTGAAGGGGACTGAACAATCTTTAGGAATAATTACTTATGATATTAAGAACCATAAATGTTGTTCTACTTTTTAGTTGATAAATATGTTAATTGCTAAACGTAATTATTGGTTGAATAAGTAAAAACTAAGATAAGTTACTTATAACATAAGTAGCTTTCCAAAGTAATTTACTATCAAGTGCCTCTTAGATTATCCACCCTTGACTCAAATGAGTCAGGCCAATCCATCAACTAGGGCCAGACAAGACTCAACTTGAGACTGTTCAAGTGAGTCAAAAGCCAGGTCCTTACTCTTACTCGGGTGGTAGACTCTCATGAGTTTCAACACCTGGTCGAGGGTTCGAGTACCCATAGGTGGTGAAATTCCACTATGGCTTGGGGGGAGTCTTAAAAAATTAAAAAAAAATAATGATAATAAAAATAAGAAAGGTTGGTCAAAAGTCAGTCTTTTAACCATGAAGCCAGCCCATCGAGCCATCTCCCAAAGTTAGGCCGAGTCTGACTCATTTAGCCAAGAAGGCTGGAAAACAGGGCCATGAAGCTATAAGGCCCGCAAGCCCATTTCCATCCCCTTGAATTTGGACATCATTGAGGTAAGGTCCCTGCCATGTCATCAATGCCAATCAAGTAATCTGTCCATGTCATCGATGGGATGGGTCAGCTTGGCCTAACGTTCCAACCCACGAAAGGTAACCGGCTGACAGTGGGGTGACCAGGACCTGCTGAAACGGGTCGAGCCAGTCACAAATGGACAAAAAACAGACGGCGGTGGCGCCATGTAGAAGGGTCCCAAATGCCAGGTGGCATCTCTAAATTGCGTGACCCCCCTCCCTCTTCTCAGGCATCTAGCATTGCTACCCACAGTAAGATTGTGACCCTTGATGAGCCTATCATCTCACGAGACATTTGCCTACTCTCCTAATCCTCTTTTTTAAATACCCAATCGGTAGGGGAAATTTTTTAATACTCTTGTAGACCATGATAAATCATACACAGCCACTGATGATTTGTATGGTGGCATACAAAGTAACTCAAATTGAACTGCCAATTCTATAGGTAGGTGAAGATTAGGTGAGGCCCAAGTAACAGCTTAGTAGGTCAGGATATGATTGTGGGGCCCACCTTCATTTATATGTTGTATATCTACGCTGTCTATTAATTTTAAAACTCAAGTGTACCACATGATAGAGATTGAATGCCTATAATTAAAAACTTTTTGTGAGGACCTTAACAATGGGTTAGATGGCAAATAAATATTACAATGGACCTTATAAAATTTTAAAGCCAACCGTCCAATGATCAAAATTTCTGCCATGAGGTTCACTTGAAACTTGGATATACTTTATTTTTGGATCATATATTAAAATGAGTTAAAAAAACTGATGAATGGAGCAGGGATATATGTGGTTCCTACAGTCAGGGCGTCACCTACTATGCTGTTACCATGGCCTCACCTAACCTGCTTCCCTAATTCAGATGAATCATGAGCTAAAAATTGAGGTCTCTAAGTTTAGTCGGCTGAGGCAAACCTAATAGATTTATCTAAAAGATAACTTTCAACTTGTTAGGTGCATGTGAAATCCATCCCTTACCATAGGTTGGGCCCACCATGTGGATTATCTAGTGCAAAAATCAGCCACATCAGTTCATCAAATGGGTCACACCATGTAAAATAATTCTTATCTATTGATAAATAGGTAAAGACAAGTGTAGTCAACTCAATAAATGGTTGTTGATCTGTTTTCTAAACGTTGATGGGCCAACCTATTGGACGGTTTGGATGTAGTGCATACATCGATGGTTGGAAGTTATCTACTGGTTGGACTGTAACTTATATTGCAACGAGTTGGACTTGATATCTTCTACCAAAATTATACATAGCTGTTGGATTGGTAGTCCTTCATTGGATGGTTGTGTAAGGTATTAGTGCCTGCGTACCAAGCGTCATACTCAGCCAGAATATCAAATGACTCTCTTTTGGTGGAGTGAAGGCAAGAAACTCTTTTCATTCATGAAAGAGAACCGCCGTTAGATAGATTAGTTTCAGTACACATGCATGAGATCCTGTCCATTCATTAGGTGGGACCGGCTATGAGCATGCTCTAGACCGTAAATCAGTCCAATCACTACCCTTGCACTAGAAAACCAGACCGAAAATAAGAAAATTGCTGCTGGATATATTCAAACACTAATGTTTTCCGGTCTTACAATCAGACCTGCCTGAACTTTCAGAAAGCCAACATTTATGTGGGCCCCACTTGATACATGGTTCCGATCTTTCATACGTGTGCCATGAATTGTGATTTACTTATTGGATATCTCCTTTGCGAATCCCTCTCATACTTCATTTTAATGAGGAGATTAGAGATAAGAGAAAATGTAGGGTGGTGGTGCCTAATCAATCCAAACAAAGAAAGGCATCTCTTTTTACTTCTTTTTACTGGAATGAGACATCGGGTTTCTCAAATTGCGCCTAGTGCACAGGTTAATTATCCTACTCCCACTGCTCAAAAATGCATCATAGTATACTGGCCCATCAATCTACACCGTTCATCTGACATTTTCGAATATCAGTGGACCACAAGGCGAAAATCATATATATTGGACAAATCTAGCTCATTGATGAGTGGGATTTTTTTTAACATCTGGAGTCATCAGTGAGCTACATGGACTACACGATGGTTTAGCACCATCTTTAAATGGTGGTGATTCTTCAACCGTGCGTATGTATATGGCAAAGTTGAACGGTGATCTAGACCGTCCAAATCTTTAAACCATTTGTTGATGGAGCATGACTCAAAAATTACAAAGAAGATGGTAGTAAAGATCTTATTTTGGCCCATCCAATTCAATCGGCTGTTGCAAGCCATCAATTGGATGGGTAAGATTTCTTAATCACTGTAATTCAAGACACATGCTCCGTCCAAGACATGGCCCACAATTTGGTCAGTCTAGATATCATTACATGTGTGCCACGTGTTCAGAAGATGAGTTGCCACCATTTTCAACATGGTGGTGAACTCGGAGTCTGGAGAATCCTACACACGGACGCGGATTGCCTGCAGGGCCTGTCTCTAGACGAGCCCCAAGTTGTGGGGCCCACCATGGTGTATATGTTTTATCCGCGCCGTCCATCCATTTTTCCAGGTGATTTTAGAGTATATCAAAAAGTTCAAGTGAACCACTCTACAGGAAAAGGTGGTGATTTAACTCCCACCATTAAAAACTTCTTGGGGCCATAGAAGTTTTGGATCAAGCTGAAATTTATATTTTACCTTCATCTGGTCTTTGTCACCTTATGAACAGTTTGGATAGAAAATAAACATAATGGTGGGCCCTAGGAATGCTTCAACGGTAGGTGTCACTATCCTACTGCTTCCTGTGGTGTGCTCCACTTTAGCTTCAGATCTGCCTAATTTTTGGGCTGAGGTACTAAAATGAGCAGGCAAAACGGATGAACGGCATGGATAAAACATATACCTCACGGTGGACCCCACAAAGTGTGGGCCATGTCCTCCTGGGATACTCTCGGATACGTTCGCTGCCGGCAATCCGCGTCCCCGGATACATAATACACCCTTAAACGGTGGGCCCCACCAAATGGATGGCTTGTATCACAAGACCGCATGCCACGCGCCCGAAATTCAATAAGGACACGATAAAAAAAGTGAAAAAGAATTACAACCGTAGAAAAAAATAATACTAAACAAAACAACAAAAGCAAAATAATCTTATCATAAAAGCGCAGATTAGAGTCTACTTAAGCCACCAAAACCCTTCATCTACTCTCCTCCACCGAGGACACATGCCCTCCTCTCTTCCTAAAACGGACTTTCTGTCCAAACGTCCGTTTCCTCACGTGATCCTCCGTTAAGTCACGTGACCTTAAAAAAAGCCCCTTGCTAGTAATGCCCGTTAACTCCCCAGCCTCCGTTAACGGAGAACCCCGCAGCCCGGCTCCGTCAACTAACGGCCCTGTTAACGCCGTCATCGACGACCTGAATCGTCCGCCACGTCTGCCGCGCTGGACGCGCCAGGAGATCCTCGTCCTCATCGAAGGCAAGAAGGTAGCGGAGAGCCGGGTCCGTCGCGTCGGACGGGCTAACCCCACCAGCGCCGGCTCTTCTTCGGCTACCGTCGAGCCCAAATGGGCGTCGGTCGCGTCGTACTGTAGGCGGCATGGCGTGAACAGAGGGCCCGTGCAGTGTAGGAAGAGATGGAGCAATCTGGCCGTTGATTTTAAGAAGATCAAGGAATGGGAATCGAAGGCTGTGGATGGATCCGATTCGTTCTGGATCATGAGGAGCGATGTGAGGCGGCAGAAGAAATTGCCGGGTTTCTTCGATCGGGAGGTTTATGAGATTTTGGACGGTGGGGCGGCGGATAAGGCGAAGATCGAAGACGAGGCGGGTTTTGATGATCACGGGCACGACGCTGGGAACGGTGAGGATGAATTGGTTTCGGAATTCGACCGATCCGGGCGGGATGAGGTGGTGGGGGAGGGTGGTGTGGCAGCACCGGTGCCGATTTCAGGTAATCGGTGGAAGGATTTTGATGGGTTTTTCTTTTTCTTTTTTCCTTTTTGAATTTTGTGTGGATATGGAATTTGGAGATGTTTTTAAGAAAAAAAATTAATTTGGAGGGAGATTTTGAATTGGAGTGGGTATTGGTGTGGATTGTGGAGATGGAATTTCTTTTTCTTTTCTTTTCTTTTTCTTTGTGGAAGGAGAAATGTGAATTGGAGTTTCGGGGTTTGATTGTGGAGATGGGATTTTATTTTTTTGGAATGGGTTTTGGTTTTGATTGTGGAGATGGGTTTTTGGTTTTGGAGGGAGATCTTGAATTGGAGTGTTTTTTGTTTTGATTTGTAAAGATTTATTTTTTTATTTTATTTATTTTTTTTTTTTGAGGGAAAATTTTTCAATTGGAGGTTTGCGGTTTGACAGTGGAGATGGGTTTTTCGTTTCTTATAGTGAGGATTTTGAATTGGAATGGGTTTTTCTTTTGATTGTGGAGATGGATTTTTTATTTTGAAGGGAGATTTTTTATTTTTGGAATGGGTTTTTCATTGCTGAGATGGGTTGGTTATGTTCTTGAGGTGGACTTTTGAATTGGAGCAAATTTCGAATTTGATTGTGGGGATTGGTTTGAGAAATGTTGTAAACTTGTAATTTGTATAGATGCTTTGTTTTCCTGTCCTGGCCAACGTCTCACTTGTCTAGAACATCTGAGTGGTGCTGGTGGGCCACAGCATAAAGATTGGCAGGGGCGAGAATCAGACCAGTTGACTAAGTGGGCTGCATCCGTACATTGAGTCAGGCCAACGGCTGTCTGCTGATTTGGACGGTGTAGCACACCTGATTACTCTGGTTTTCGCACTTTGTAACCTTTATGTTTTTGACCACCATTTGCATGGCTTGGATGTTCCATGCAAGTGTGGCAGGAATGAACATTGTATGTTATTTTGGAATGCTTAAGAGAATTTTCAGCAACAGTCCACATTCAAGGAGGAAATGGCAAAGGATCCAAGGGTTAGAATCTCCTAATCCAACAAAGGGCCCACCTGATCAATGATCTGAGTCATGGAAAGCCCCTTTTTTCTTTTCTCTTTTTTTTTTTTAAAAAAAACATGGTTTTGTGGTTCTAGAGCTGCAAATGTGTGTTATATGAACCTGTGTAGAATTGGAGTGACTTTGAAAACTTGAATGATTTTAATGAGGTTTTTCTTCTTCCTCTTCTTCGTCTTCTTTCTGGGATTCGAATTTCCTTGATTGGTTTTGGATCTGTGATTGAATGGTGCAAGAATTTCCAGAGAATAGTGGTGACTTTGAATTGGATTTTGTTCTGTTTGGGTGTTTTCTATTGAACTATTGAGGTTTGTAGAGAGAGTTTTCTTGTGTAGTATGTAACTTTGTTTGGGGATTGGGATTTCTCTCTTCCTGAGGTGTGTTTGTTGAGAATTGTTGTTTTGATTGATTTTCATTTTCCTTCCTTGGGTGCAGAAAAGCAGTATGAACCAGAACAAGGATATTCAGATCCAGGTATTATCGTAGAGCTTTTTCTTCTCTTTTCTTGATTTTAATTAAAGAATGAACTGTTAGTGATGTAGCATGAAATAGGGGAATGATCACATAGCTGTTTGGGGCTCACCGTGATGCGTGAGTGCCATCTAACCTATCAATTATATGCATGACCCAAAAATCTAGCCTGATCCACAACTAAGGTGGACCACACAAAGGGAACAATGGAGGACATTTGAGGGGGAGCCAGATGGAATGTGGGGTCCACCATGTTTTTAAAGCAAGCCAGTTGAGAGAGTAGATGAGCCTTCCCCTGTTTACAGTAAGGGGAGGCGAGTGGCTAAACCCCAAGCTGGTGATGATTATAGACAGATTTAGGGGTCAGGTCTTGATGAAGATAACAGAAAAGAGCTGTATGCAGGGAGAGGTGGAAATGCCAGGTCTTTTCATTCAATGGCGATGATATCATCCAATCCACTCTTCAGTTGCAACTCACTCACCATGATGAAAGGGACAATGAAACGAAAGCCACTCCAAAATTTGGTTAGGCCACAACAAGTGAATAAATAGACTATAGGCGTGAGTTACGTGATTGTTCACAGCCATTCATAATTGCCCCAATATCACTAAACTGGGTGATCACAGCCATTCAATTAAGGGCCTGAAAAATGGATAATATGATGGTAATACCCTGTTCACTCCTTGAATGTCATTTCTTGGGCCAGCGAGGCTGTAACGGACTCCATGTTTGATGAGATTCGTAAAATTCGTTCATCTTGAATCTAAAGTGAACATTTGTTCGCCCATATTGGAAGAAAGACAAATGCTTTGGCTGATTCTTTAGCTTAGGGGAGCTCATCAATCCTTCATTTGAATAGGAAACTCCCTTTCATCTCAATGTATTTGTTTCACTCTTTTTCACTAGGAATGGTCACATGCCTTCGAATGCATAGTAATTACGTTATGTTGGAGCTGTGTATGGACCCATAAATCCCAAGAATCATCTCCATCAAAAACTCAAGTGGGACGACCACACAAAGCAATGTACAGTCATGCACTGCCCATATATTCACTTGTTGCAGCCCACCTAAACTTTGGAATGTTTTGAGTTCCAGTGCATCCCTTCTGGTGTAGTGCACCTGAGGTCTAGGTTGGATGACATATACACAACATGGTGGACCCCACATTCCATCTGGAAGTTTATGTGGCAGCTGTCCCCTACCCATTGTTTTCCCTATAAGAGTGCCCTTCGTAAGTTACGAGTCAATCAAGCTGGATTTTGGGATCTAGGCCTCAAATGGATAGGTTCGATTCACCGGCACATCACGGTAGGCCCCACGCAGCTTGAACTTACTGTGAGTTGCGTGCAATTCGAATGCATTTGATCATATCCATTCCAAATGAACAAGAAAATGGATAACCAAAACCATACAATTGCATCAAAAACATAGAATTCACCGTCACTAATTTGGAAACAAATTGGGCTCTCATTTTTGGAAACAAATTGGGTTCCCATGTGTATACGGGATCCTGTGAAGGCAATATCGAATATCCATCACCATATATTTGGGCATACGTGAAAATAAGTAGAGAAAGAGACACAAATGTACATGATTCATCACGTCGTGATTTGATCCACATAAAACCATAGATATATCATTCCACTAGCAAATAAAGATATTACAACAATGAGGTATTGGTATCGATTCCTACAAATGGGGGTATGTACTAACAAGCTAACCCAAAAAAAAAAAAATAATAATAATAAATTATAGGTATGTACTAACAAGCTAACCCAAAAAAAAAAAAAAAAAATTTATAGGTATGACTAACAAGTTAACCCAAAAAAATAAAATTTACAAGATATAAGAGAGGCAATGTCCAAGTACAACAAACATATAAGAAATACCTTTCACCTCTCTTCATACACCAACAAAACCTTTGGGAAAATCATCCCACCTTTCGTCTTCAGAAAGCCAAAAGAACCTTTCGAAAGATCATCTCAACTCTTTCTCCACCTTTGCCAATACCTGAGAAAAAAAATCCTTGGAAGAAAACTCTCCTTGAGAGAAAACCCCCATCTCTCTCCTATCCACCTTGCTAGCCCAAGGAAAAACCACCGAAATAGCCCACAGAACACTAGAAAATCCGCAATCTCTCTGTACGATGCTCTTGGAACCTGTTTCAGGCCATACAAGTAGCTTTTATCACATTCCTTAACTTGAAAACATAAGTAAAAATACAATTTTGCCTATGAAAAATGCCCCTTACCTAAAGACAAGGTTACAGAACATTAACCCAATTTTTTCCAAAATATCCATGCATCCAAACAGACCCCATTCGATAATGAATTGTTCAATGAAATTTGTAGCGAAAAAGGTCAAAAAAAAAAAAAAAAAAAAAAAAAAAAACAACCTGCTGAATCTATATTCTGATGAAAGTTTAATTCCACAGGCAGGACGAATGAGAAACAACCAGACCTTGATCCTGAGAAAGAGTCTACCTCCCAGGAAGGAGGACAGAAGCGGAGGCGAGTGTCGCCGGAAAGAGGAGGTAGGGTCACCAACCTGCAGGAGCGTTTGATCAGCGTACTAGATCAGAACAGCAAAATGCTGACGGCCCAGCTCGAAGCTCAGAACATCAATTGCCAATTGGACAGAAATCAAAGGGCGGGCCAAGGCGAGAGTTTGGTGGGTGTCCTTAGTAGAGTGGCGGATGCTCTTGGAAGAATCGCAGACAAGTTGTAGCGCTAGTGTATAGAAGAAACATGCCCGAGTAAATTATTAGTATGTTATTTGATCCCGACTCATCATTTCAATGTACAGTTATTGAGAGATATACTTATGTGGCCCACTTTGGCTAGTTGATCTGATGGTGAGAAATCATAGCTATATTCAATGATCTTTTACTAGGATATATGAATTTAATAAGATGGTCGTACCTCTTTCCATGTGAAGATCAATTGGTTGGCTTTGATTTGATGGTGACGAAGTAGATAATGAACGATTCAGATCTTCTCTTCTTCTTTTTTTCGCAAGGTTTTATCAATTCTCTATCCGGCGCTCTCTCAGAGCTTCTGACATTTGGACGGTCCGGTAGATTGATCTGGACCGTCTACCATGTTGAGCATGCAGTCATTCGGTTGTAGTCTGGCACCGATTGATTTAAATTCAATCTCTTTTTCGTAGCCATTGATGATATGCCTAGGGTTTTATGAATGAAGTCGTTCTTTAGAACCATAAGCAATCCATGATGAGCCAGAACAAATAGATGGCATGGATTGTCGATAAGACATTTTTTTTTTTCAATAATTGATCTTGACCGTACATTTCTTAGGCTATTATCCGAACGGTTATGATTAGACCAGTTGGTGGGAGTTTTAACATCGTGGTCCTTGAAATATATGTTCTGGACCTAGTGTGAAGAAGCCCATATGAAATGAGGCCACGGCTCTGAGAGTCTATAGTGAGACAGCCCACATCCAGTCTGCAAGATCCAACGGTCCAAATTAAGTCTTCTCATAGGTAATCATGAACAAGACTGTTGATCTTAAGATTGCTTTCACACCATTAAAAATAATAATAATAAGATCAACTAATCCAATGGCAAGAAACCTTAACAACGATGAGCCACCAGCCGTTAATAGTAATTAATCCCAAAGTGGCCCAGATGGAAGGTCCAAATCTTACTCTTCAGCCCTTCTACTATCATTGGATGTTGAGCCTGGATCCAATGCATAGCTTTGTATATTTACAATATGCATCCAAGTGTAAATTAAAATGCCTTGTATATAGGCATCCACACATTTAGATGCACTGAAATGGATTTTTGTACCTAGGGTTAATTAGGGGTGGCAATGGACTAGGTTCAGATTAGCCATTGGTCTTCGTTATCATTTAAGCCTTATCCTAATTAATTAGCGTCGGCTACATGAATCTTGTTTGACAATCGACTTTATCAAAGGCTATATCCATCAATGGACATTGCGTCCATACCTGCACACATATCAGGCTCGAAAACGACACACATACTCACAAGGGTGTTGAGTATCTATTGGGGTGTTGGGTATTTATTAATGATTTAAAATTTTCAAAAATAAAAAATCTAATATTAACTTAAATTTAAATTTTATTTTAAAAATTAGAAAAACTATGATTGTGATAAGGCTCAAAATCTTGTCATGATCAGGCATCTACTTTGGAGCGGCCTTATTGAATGAGTTAGATGACATGCAAACAGGACAAATTGATGGCATATACAATGCACATTCCATGTGGGCTCCACGCATAAGGTTGTGTAGAATAAGTGTATATTAGTATGTGGTAAAAGAGCCCACGTCCATTTCTTTTATTTTCTTTTTATAGTTTGTGAATATAAAATTATTATTTTATTACTAATTATTAAATATTATTTATAAATTAATTCAAGTATTGGGTGTATATAGAAAGATAAGTTCTGAAGTCCAATTGGTTGGACTGTAAGTTACCATCCATCCATTCATTGGATAATCCAAAACCTTAGAATAGGCCGCCCCACCATGAGGATCACCTATTGCAAAAATCAGACCTATCTACTCATCAAGCAGCCACCCCCATGGAAAACAATGTCTAATCATCGCTGAATAGAAAAACACTACCTTACAAAGATTCGCAAGTGGACAATCACCACGTTATATCACCACGAGGACCATATGAATGGCTGCGATCATGGAACAATAGGAGTTCAAAGAACAGTCTCGGCCAAGAAATTGCATGTTCCAACGTTGTACATTTTCTCAATTTTACAATGTCAATGCTAGGGTTGTACTGGAAAGGCAGGCCGAGAAGCAACTTCTACTGTTCAAAGGAATCTGAGCAAGCAGTCTGAACAAATATTTCACAGAGGTGCAGTAAGCAGTGTCCTTGATTTCCTTGAGGGAGAAACTAATTGTTATGAATTCAGCAACTGCTTCCTTCCTCCCTCCATACAGAAAGGTAATGTTTCATCTATCCAAACAAAGATGGCCCCCACCATGGGTGGAGGACGCTCAAAAAACATCTCCTAGTTCGGATAATCCCAACTCTTAGATCAACAATGGGCTACTTCCCGACTCTTTTGATCAACAATGAGCTACTACCAATGTTTGAAGCATCGGTTTCGTTACAAGTTTCACTGGCCAGGGATATGAAAACAATATCGATATTGTCAATAATATCACTGATAACTAGAAATGCGGGGAAACATAGAAAAAATGGTGGAATTTTCATCGAAACTTTAGGAGATGTTAAAATGTACATATTTATATATTTAGAATATATATATATATATATATATATATATATATATATATATATATATATATATATATATATAAGCAAAAAGAACACACACATAATAATTTTCCATTTAATGGGGCCTTAAAAGCATGTGCTAAAATCAGTCCAACCATCCCCTTTGGCCAATTTAACCATCCAACCTTTTATCCAAACATCCATCGATATTGCAAAATATTAACAACACACGATATTTCACTAAGAAATCATCAACAATTGGAAAGAAAACAAAAGATTATGGTCTCAATATCTCACATGTTGCGATATTGATAATATCAAGATATTATCAATATTATCAGTGACAAATTTAACACTACATACAACCATGTGCCCATCAAAAAAATTTGAAATAAATTTTTTTTCTAATAAACAAAATTTTGATGATATCAATACGTTGGCGATATTATTGAAATATTGTCAATACACTTATGATACAAGCATTAACTAGAATTTACATAGTCGAAAATGTTAGCGATACATTGGCAATACTGATGCATTGGCAATACAAGCGACGCCTAAAATTTACATAGTTGAAAATATTGACAATTACATTAGTGATATTGATACGTTGGCGATAAATTGCTAATACTTGGAATTTCTGATACTACCAGCATTATCGGTATCGTTCACTAGAAATAAAGATAATATCAGAGATATTTTGATAATATCAGAGATAATTGGATCACTGGCTACTACCATATCAACAGCCAAACATTTGAATGCAAATAGGACGAAAGATTGAATGATTGTGATCTTTCAATCTGCTAGATTCTATCAACAGTCTGGATCATGGAAAAAGGGGCCCCACACACAGAATCCTAAGCAAATTCAGAGCCCATTGACCTCTCTTACATGAACAATCATATTTGCGTTGGAGAATTTGGATATTCGTATGACAAACCATGTGTAAAGAAGATTCTTTATATTAAAAAAATGCATACAGAAAGTTCAAGCACAGAAGACCACAACACAGACTAAGCAGATAATTCTTACCTTTTTACTCAAACATCGAGCCAGTCAAGATTCAAGAGGTGGAGTCATCTGAACTCACCTTCGATCGATACTGGCGGTCCACTTTCCTAAGTCCACTGCTCACTTCTAGTTTGGATGTTTTCACATCATCTTCCTCCATCGCACATGCTTCGTCATCTTGGCCATCCCCAGCTGCAATGTCCGCAAGATAAGCTGCCTGCCTCACGGGCTCCTTACAAGCATCATCTTCATGGATCTGCTTAGCCTCAGATCTATTGCTCATTCCCGTTGCATCACCTGCCTTCTTTCTAGGAGTGAAAAGTACTGACTTTGGAAGACTAGTGGTGGTGCAGTCCAGCTCTGGCAGCAACTCTGCATGAGTGGACGAAGCCTTCACCATATTTTGGAGGTCTTGGAAGGCATGCAGGTTAGATGCATCATCATCTTCACTTGATGTATCGAATGAGTACCGAGTGTACTTGGAAGGATTCCGTACGTAGTCTGGGACCCCAGGAGCATCTTCAGGTGGTGGGCCACTCGCTTCTGCGACTGTCGCTGCCTCCATGGATTGAGTAACCATCAAGAAGTCATGGGCTTGTTCACTGTCCAGCTCGTCTTTGCATCCAGTGTCGAACCTGACCCGCTTCTTTGACCTCGAGTCTATCTGATTATCTTTCCTTTTCAGAATCGATTTCACATTCCTATAATCTTCGGCTGCTTTTACTTGAGATTCCACGATGACTGGCATCTCAGAATCAGAGGCCTGAAGGGAATCAAACCTTCCAGCTGCTTCGTTGTTGTCTTCTTGGAGCCTGGCTTTTGCAGCAAGGTGATCCGCATGTGGGTCCTTACCAGCACTCTTGATTTCCTCAAATGAATCAGGAAATATGTTATGGGAGTTCAAGTAAGGCCCATAATCTGTGACGTCACGCATGTACACACGCTCACCAGCATTTTCCCTGCCCACGGCCACCTTGTCATATTCATCTTCCTCATCCTGTAGAATCAGATAAGTTGGTGTTCAAGATCAGAAATGTATCTACTACTTGCAATGTGGTAATATAAGCAGGTTGACATGTATCAATTGTGTGGGCTTTCTTTCAAGCACCAGGTTAATTCATCCAGCTTGAAACCGCCTTTGGAGAAGGGGGGAAAAACAATTTAAGCAAGTGCATTGCTAGTCACACAGATGGAGTGTGAGAAAAGGGTGCCCGCAGACTTTTGATTGGTCACATGGGCAGTCAACCAGAGTAACACAAGGGTGTCATACTTTATCGTGTGGGTCACAGGTCCCAACCATGGATTGACAACTCATCCAAGTCTGATGGGACTTGTCTGAGCCAGGTTGGACTTGACTAAAGTCCAATCTGGTTCCAATGAGTCGGACTCCACTGAGGAATAAATGAGTCAGTCCGAGTCATTGTCTCAAGACCATGATCCAGAAGCCTATTAGGGCTTTCGATGCACTGTGTTGACCTAACAACCTGTATGATTAGGTACAATGTGGATCCGGTATGGCCCCATATCTCCAATCTCTAGGATTTGTAGGATCCAGCCGGTAAGGAATGAGTCACGTCCACCCACATACAACCAGTTTATATAGGACATCAAAAAGTCAGTCAGCCCTGTGGTCTTGGTCCAACACAGATCCAAGTTTGGACCCAGATGTGAGTTTGACAGGTCTGGTCTGCATCTTGACTTAGGGGACTCGACAAATAATTGGAGCAGACCCAGGTCAACCCTGACCAACCAAATCCAACTCATTTATAGCCCAACTACCCATCAGAACCCATCAAAGTGCAAATTGGCACCTTTTCCTAGCTAGTGTGTGCGAGCTTTGCATATTTCTTCAAGCAACATCTGAATTTCAGGCTGGCTCTGCAAACTTTGGCACAAAACAGCAGTCTGCTTGGTGATGTTTCATATGTTGAGAAGGCAAAAGGGAACAGTTCTCAACCAGGTATTCAACTTAAGAAATTGAAGCAAAACCATGCCAACTGAAGAATGAACTATAAGGTACAAAATTACAAGTAATACATTTTGAATTGGTTCAGATTGTGGTGCGGTAGAACAGGCATTTGCCCTTTGGGAGAGAAACCAGAGTAATCTTACAATTTTTTTTAAACCATTTTTTTGGTGGTTTGGATTGGTTCAACCAATAAAAATACAATATTTCAATACATGCATTCCTCTTTTCACGAGAGTAATTATAAGATCCCAATGCATCAAGATAGTGTCTTGATGCAACATTATACACAAACTGGAGATCCACTCTATACAAATTTTTACCCCAAGAATAACCCAATGCTGAGATTTCTTCCTATTCTTGAAGCACAGATCATTCCTTTCAAGCCAGAGGATCCAGATGACCACATGGAGGGCAACCTTCCACCGAGAGGACTTTTCCAGCCCTGACGAGAACCAAGCTTGATACAGGATGTCCAAGGAGAAAGGCATCGCCCACTGAACCATGAAAAGATCCATAATACTCGACCATAACTCCTAAGCAAAATCACAATGAATGAGAATATGATTCACTGATTCTGCATCCTTAGAGAGGATAAGGCAAACATCGGAAAGCATGTCTTTTTTCATAAATTGTCTAACATCAGAATTCTGTTCCTACCGGCGAACCAGGCAAAAGCTGCAACCTTGGGGGGAGCTCCACACGACCAAACAACAGTTGTGAAATGCCGAGGGGCCTGGATAGAAAGGCCTGATATCTGGGAGAAAAAAGATCTCACCGAGAAAATTCCTGCGTTGTCCAGCCTCCAACCAAAGAATCCTTCTAAGCTAGGTTTGGCTGAATCCCATGCAACTGAAGAAAAGGCTAGCCAGCTTGACAATTTCCAAATCCAGAAGGTTTCTACAGCAAGGGGGAACTCGAACAACACCTTCCCCAGAAGGAGAGAAACAACTGACAACTGCAACTTCCGGATCCAGACTGAGCCTAGGAAAATCTGGCTTAAGGATAGATTTCCCATACCAAATTGTAAGTGCCTCGGTTTTTCAATGACGTGTGCTAGGGTGTCTTGAGTCGGATGAGCTCCTATTGGAAGACATTGGAACATCAAAGACTTGCAGCATCAAGGCCTGAATACACAAGTAAATTGAGATGCCTTGGTAATCCTAGCCCTAGACCCTTTTATGTTCCAAAACAACCTTCCTCTAGATAATACACTCCAAATAGGAAAACCTTGTTTCTATCATCCCAAACCTTACGCATTAAATGAACAAGATAAGTTGGGCTTGTAAGGGGTTCAAAGCTTCTGATGGTTAGAAACCAAAAACCACAGAAGTCTGAAGACTATCTATCGAATCGACAGCTCATCAATTCAAGTTGATTGACTCAACAGGTCTTGGCGATCGAATCAACAGTCCAATCGAGAACAATGAAACTGTCCAGCGGGTAAACTGGCCAATTCAGTGAATGTTCGATCAAATTGAAAGTTCGATTGATTCGATCGAACTAGCCATTATGTGTCCATTGGGGCTTTTTCTCTATGAAAATAGCACTCAGACTTTTGCAATTAAGATGGTTTTTGGTGATTTAGAAGCCCTAGTGCATCCCACTCCTTCCCATTATTCCTAGGCTCTATCCCAAAGAAATTCATATCATCTTCCTTGTGATTCATCACTCTAATAAACACTTAAGCTCCCTTTGAAGATGAACATGTTATCTTGCATTCTCTAGAGATTAGAAACTGACCTTATAGGTAAACCCTTTGTCTATCTTTCTCTAAAATGCCCATGTAAGTGAATCCCTTCTTGGAATCATCCCATTAGTTGTACGAGATCCAATCCCTCTCCCATTACCCTTGGCATCCTCATAGGAAGATCATTACAAGGTATCTGATCCGAGGAGCTGAAGAAGATTCACCTCAAAGATCGAGGGAGCACAAGAGAAGTCGCATCAAGATTGATCAAACATCTCAAGAAGGCGCTATTAACATGGCTCATCCAAAATGTGCAATGTTTTAATTAGAGTCCATACAGTTTGAAACTCAAACTTAAATTGGTCCGTGTAGGGCCAACTTCAGCGGGAGTGTACATAGGTCCTTGTGTTGACCGCATCGGTTCTTGGTTAGCCTATAGAAAATCTTGTGAGTCTCCGAGAGAGCTATTGACATAGGCGCAAACGTGTAAGTTATTAGTGAGTCTAAAGAAAACCTTTGCAAGTTTCAGTGGGAGCTACTGACACAGGTGTGTACGTGTAGGTTCTCGTGTAGGATTGCCACCAACACGGGTGTGTACTCGTAGGTTCTTGTTCTTGTATAGGACTGTCACCGACACAGGTGTGTACGTGTAGGTTCTTGTGTAGGACCGCCACCAGCTCGGGTGTGTACATGTAGGTATTTGTGTAGGACTGCAAAGGTTTGCAATGAACCTATTGAAAACCATTGAGACAGTGAAATCCAAAAAAACTAGAGTTTAAGTTCATCATCCGAGAGTGGAGTAGGAATTTATCCGAACTATATACATCATTGTGTTTGCGATTGTTTATGTATTTACAATTTTATTATGCTTATGTTGAGATTTGTTTAATTCATATGGATGCATGATTAGATTGTATGTTAGGCACTAAATGCATTGCACACTAGATATAGCTATCTCACATCATTGACTTGTTACACATATAGTTGAATATTTTATAGTCTATGATTTTAGAGTTAATTCACATTGTGGATTAAATTTTTTTAAATTGATAAATATTTTAGAAGATCATATTTTGGACTTAATTCACATTGTGGATTCAAAACTTTGGAGGGCCATGGCAAAAGAGAGGCAAATCAAGGGAGGAAACTATTTCGTTTTTCCATGGCCCACCAAAGTTGGCCCTGGGGGTTTCGTGGGGTGTTGCATCACGTGGACGGTTCAGATTTTGGGCTCATATCACGGGAGATGAGTTCTCAAAAAGTTCTCACGAGTTTTCGTGAGAACTGGTGCGCATGTGAGCATTCCTCTCTCTCTCTCTCTCTCTCTCTCTCTCTCTCTACACACACACACAAACACACACACACACACACACACATTAATAGTAATGGAAATTGGACCCCATACATGATCATAATAAATTTAAAAAAATTTATATTAGACTCTCTAAAGGAGGAATAAATAGAGTTATAATGTTTAACTAAAACACAAGCCTCGCATTGTAAATTCTTGACATCAACATACTCAACTAACAAAGGCAACAAAGGTTATAGGACTAAATTAGAAGGATGAATAAATGGCAATGTTAAGTATAAAGTTTTAGGTTAAAAATAATTTAATATTGGTATATTAGCACATTTATAATGCAAAGGAATATCTTTCCAATTCTATGATGTGTTATCTAAAGGACAATGGTATCAATTCTCAAATCACTTGTGCATATACCCCGCAACAAAATGAAATTGCCAGGAAAAAAAAGAAAAAAAAAGAATAAGTATTTACTGGAAGTAACTTGTACTCATTTCATTGATACATCATATCTGAAGTACTTTGGCTAGATGTTGTTCTTATTGCTTGCTATTTGATTAATTGTTTGCCCACTATGGTTCGATCAGGTCAATCTTATATTCAATATTCTTCAGTATTATACTTTTATCATATTCCATTATGCATCTTTATGTGTGTTTGTTATGTTTATAATACTAATCATCGTCGAAATAATCTGTCAAATCAAGCTATCAAATGTATTTTCTTGCGATACTCATCTTCTAAAAATGGGTCTAATCCAGTTACTAAGAAACGTTTTAAGGCGCTCCATATTTTTACAAGTGTCCGGAAGAACACAATTCTATGATTTTTCATGTACCTATTCTTAAGACTAATCCGATTAGCTCTGTTTCGCCCAATCCAAGCCTTTTAAACACTATAATGTTAAGGATAGGGTTGTTCCTTATTCATAATCAACTAAACCAAACTTAAAGGTGTATGAAAGAAGAAATGTTTGTATTTTCTCATATTTTTAGATTTCCTTTATTACAGATTGTAAGGTTTAATTATATATAGGGCCTATGGCCTATGGAATAAGACAAGCCGATTAATATTCTCTTTATGAAATTCTATTATTTTCTCTACAGTGGGTGTTGAAGGGAGGGGGAGTGGTCTCTAGTTCAAGACTAGAGGACTGTTGAGCTTGCTCACAGTCTTGCATTTGTGATCTCTGGCATTCAACTAGAGGATTGTTGGGTCTTTTCCCACAATCTCTTTCTTTTCTTATTGATTTATTTGCTTTCCCTTTCAGGTTTGCATCACAGGCCAATCAAGATGGCCAGCTGGTCCAGATCCTAACTGATAATGATGCTTGGACGGGCCTGATCTTCGATTGGCCAGTGTGTGTGGCCTAAGTGCATCATCTATCAAGTCAACCTACATAAAGACTCGACTACACATTTTGTGTTTTGGAGTTCTTCAACTATGGCATCAGATTACCTACAAAAGCGTGGAATTTACTTATGCAGGCACATAACTTATGTGCAAGCTGAAGAATTCTTCAATTCCAAGTGTGGCTCCATCAGAAGAACGGTTCTGATCACCAAGGCAGGACCCTGTTTACTATGAAACTCAGGCGGACTACTGTTTTGTGTGGTCCCGCAGACAACCATACCAGTGCTTTTAAAAAAGGAAAAGAAAAAGAAAAAAAAGAGGGAGTGAGAGAAACCCTAACCTCGTGATCCAGAGTCGAATCCAAACCAACAGAGTTCCTAATCTCCCAATCCTCTCTCTCATAATCCCTTCCATCCTGAGCCGTACTATCATCTCCTTCTTCATCATCGTTGTCGAAATCATCAAGATCGTCCTCGAAGCGCTTCTTCGAATTTCGCAAGAAATTGGAATTTCTCTTCTTCTCGTTCGAAAAGAAGCCATCGAAGGCGGAAGAGCAAGGGACATCTTCTCTATCAGGGCTGCTGCTGCCGCCTTTTTCTCGAATCCATTCCTTCCGCTCGACCTCGGCGTCGGTAAGCGTCCATGGAGATGGTGATTTTGAAGGAAGAGAGCCGAGAAGAGACCCGAACACCTTATCAACCCGAGCTTTGAAGCTGTCTTCCATGTTCGGGCGCTGGAGAAGATGCTGTAAAGGAGGAATGGAGAGAGATTTCCCACAATGGTGACGGGATAACCCTTTTAAAAGGAGGACGACACACCGCCTTTCTCTACAACGCCTATTCTACTCAGTTCGTACAACACCCGGTGGGGTCCACCGGTTGCGTGTGTAAAATCCACTCCGTCCATCACGTTCTGCACTCGATTCCAAAGCAGAGGCAGGACACTGCGGGGCCCACTTTAATTATTTGTTTTATCCACGCCGTCCATCCATTACGCCAGCTCATTTTAGCCAATGATTCG
This sequence comes from Magnolia kwangsiensis, assembly GCA_037074715.1. Classification (NCBI taxonomy): domain Eukaryota; kingdom Viridiplantae; phylum Streptophyta; class Magnoliopsida; order Magnoliales; family Magnoliaceae; genus Magnolia; species Magnolia kwangsiensis. The sequence goes on along the minus strand of CM073574.1, from coordinate 165,598,838 downwards.
AAAATTGAAGTATATTCAAAGCTCAAGTTAACCACACCAAAGCAACAGTGGGGATAATAATGTCCACGTTGAAACCTTTATGACCCACAGTGATGTTTATTTGTCATCCAAACCGTCCAAAAGGTCATACAAACTTCGATGAAGGGAAAACACAAATATCAGCTTGATCCAAAACTACCGGCCCAATAAGTTTTGTATGGTAAGCTTTCAATTTCCACCGTTTCACATGGTGTGGTCCACTTTAACTTTGAGCATGCTTTACTTTTGGGTTCATGTGCCTATAATAAGCAGGAAAATGGATGGACGGCATGGATAAAACACATACACTATAGTGGACCCCTCAAAATCTTGCCATTATGGAGACCGATGGTGGCACCCTCACCACCCAAATCCCGTCCCTGTATTCTAGGGCGCGGATTGGATACCGACAAGGTCAGTGGCCAAATGGCTACTAAAATGACGTCACTAGGCTTTGTGGACCCACCATGATGCATACGTTGATGCATACGTTGTATCCATACCGTCCAACCATTTTTGGAGATCGGTTTATAGCATTACGAGGAGTATGAGATAGATCTAAAGTTCAAGTTAATCCCACCGTAGAAAATAGTGGGGACAATGACATGCACAGTTCAAAACTTTTTAAGGGCCACGGTAGTTTTCAATGAAGTTTACTTCATCTACCTCTATGTTAACTTATGAATAGAATGGATCTCAAAAATACATCACCGTGGGCCCTATAAATGTTTCAATGGTGGGTGTGACGGCTCCCACAGTTTTCTGTGGTGGGTCCACTTGAAATTTAGATTTATCTTATTCTCTATGTAATGCTATTATCTCTACGAATGATTGGACAATATAGATACAACACATGCATTATAGTGGGGTTCACAGAGCTTGGTGACTCACTTCAATAGCCATTTGACCTTGTCCATGAGAAAAAAAATCAGGCCAACCCATATAAAATTGGATTGCGTACTTAAGTAACTTAGTGCGCTCTTATCATACCGAGTAAACTCTGTTGAGCCCACCTTGAATATATGCGCTCTATCCACACTGTTAATCCGTTTATCCATTTAATTTAAGGGGCTAAGCTCAAAATTAAAGCATATTCAAAGATGAAGTGGATCATACCATTGAAACAGATGGGATAATGATTTCCACAGTTGAAACCTTTCTAGGCCCCATAATAATGTTTATTTGTCAACTAGCGTGTTCAATAAATCATGCAGACATAGATGAAAACATAAATATAAGTTTGACCCAAAACTTACATGGCCTCTAAAGACTCATTTGACCGGGTGAATTGGAAGGGATTGAATGGCATTAGGGTGGAGGGCATGGATTTCTAGGTAATGATGGTGTTGTCAGTAGATTGTCTTGGGATGCATGGGATTATTATATCTTGTACTATTATATCCAGTCCGTTTGGCACACCCGGCTAATCCAGGGATTAAACCTTCCCATCCCTTCCAATCCCACCCACCAAAAATGTCACGGGTAAATTTGAAAGGATTAGGGTAGATTGGTTGGGATTTAAAGATAATGATGGTGTTGTCAGGGATAGTGGATTGTCTGAAGATCTATTGGATTGGGATCAGATCACCGACTCTGCTTGGCAGGCCAACCATTCCTGAGATTTAACTTTCAATCCCTTCCACTACCATTTAATCCTTTCCAATCCAACCGGCCAAATGGGCCCTAAGAATTTTTCAACAGTATAAATTCAATTCAATTGCTCCCTATGCTGTGGTATATCTAAACATTTTATACAGTCATTTTCAGCATCTAGCTCTAAAATTATCGGTAAAAAATGGAAGGATGTGGCGGATAGAATACATAAATCATAGTCAACTTCACAGAGTTTACACAGTTACTGAGTTACTCACCACGCAATCCGCTTCCGATCCACAACTCCATTGGGTCGCACCCGAAGGAAGAACGGCGATGAGATGCCAGCCGTAGATTTGCTCATGGAAACCACCAAGTAATCAAAGCCAATTCACGGGATGAAGTGAAGATGCAAAAATCAACCCGATCCAAAACTCAGGCAAGCCACACCCGTGTACGGAGAGGATTTGATAAAAAATTTACAGTGATGCCATTGGTGTGGCCCACTAGAGTTCTTCATCAGGGGAGTTATTATTTGATTCTCGCCCTGTCGATGACGCTTCATACGCAGCCACTTGAAATCATACACGTGGATTACGTTACCTTGAACTAATGCGGCTAAATGGTGGAACCCACTATATTTCAGCCATGATCACGAAATCAGGTCCGTCGAGCAATCCTAACCTCTTATTCGTGAAGACTTGTTTGTTCATTTTCAACCGTCCAATGGAGCCCCCCTAATAGTCAAATTGTTAAATAACCGTAATCTTAAGTTCATGGTACTTGTATGAACCGTAATATGGACAGTCTAATTTAAATTATTCATGAAAAATGATTTAATGTGAAAGTGGTCCACTTGAGTTTTGTATCCGCCTCATTTTTGGCTTCATGCTTTAAAATAATCTTGCAAAATAAATGGACAGTATGGATATAACACATAAATCATGGTGGGGGCCACGGAACATTGCCACGTCAACATACCACCCAGGAGAATAGAATACATCCATTTGTATGGTATCAAACCTCGTGGGAGAGGGAAAGGAGGGGACACGATAGAGCTGGAATAAACCGGTTCGAGTCATCTGTACCAAGTAAACGTGGCATCGTGTGTGCCGGACGTGTTCGTGAAGTGGGCCCATTGAGATGGGCCAAAGATCACATCAGATAGTCATTGTGTTGGCCATTCGTGTATGGAACGTTGAATTGGTGATAAGGACTTGATCAATGGCCCGAAGTGTATGTACACGTATGGCTCAGCTGATGGCTTGAACGTGTTTATGTTTGACCGTCTACCTTGCACGAAGGTGCCACGTGTGAGCTAAAATATGGTGGGAGATGGGTAGACCAACCCATACCTCTTGAATATAGACCGTTGATTTCTTTCCTCTTAAATATTTATTTCGTTGTGAACTTCTGGGCCTTATTAACGGATAGGTTAGGAACATTAAAAGGCAATTACGGATTTCATCAAATTTTAGGCGGGCACCATAATTCCATCGATTTTCAGGTGGGCCCAGGCCCAATAAGAAATTTTAGGCTCAGGTTTGGACCTGAATATAGGCCATGTTGCAATTGGGGTGGGCCAGATCTAGCCTGGCCCGGCTCATTGGCCTCTCTTAGTCACTAGAGTTAGGCATCGAGTTGAGTCGGGCTGAGTTAGGTCTGACTCGACTCGGTCCAGTTTTGAAATAGGCCTGACCCAAATTTAACCTGACTCGATACTAAGTCCAACATGTCTAATTCAATTCGAGTCCGGTCTAGCCTGGAATGATCCAGACTGATTCCGATCCGATCAGAAGTACCAAGTTGGGTCGAGTTGGCATCGAGTCAGATTGAAAAATAAGAAAGGGAGAGACCTAGAGAGTGGAGAGGAGACTGAGGAGGAGGAGGAAAAGAAGGGTGATGGGGGTGGGTGGTTGTCAGGGTTAAAAGATGAGGAGGATGAGGGAGGGAGGGAGAAGAGGCTAGACTTGGAAGATTAGGAGGACGAGGGAAGGAGAAGGAGATTTTGGGATTGGGTCGGGGTAGGGTGCGGCAAGTAATGTTAGAGATGATAGAAATTATGTATTTTATTATTATTTTTTTTAAAATACCCAAACCTGAGTTGAGTCGGGTATTGGATCGAGTCGAGTCTAACCAAAGTGAGTTTCGGGTTGAGTCGAGTCGAGTTACTAAGTAACTTGAACTCGACTCAGTTTGAGTTCGGATTGGGTGAAACGTACTCGGTTCGGACTGACTCACCCATTCGGTTCAGGTCGAGTTGGATTTGAACGAGTCGGACGAGTCAAGTTAGCCAGATCGAATCGTCCCATTCCTACCTTTATTAGTCACATTAAAAAATGAGGTTTGAACCCTATGACTGAGTTGAGGTAGACAATGGCCCACATTCAGCAAGCAAGTGGTCCATTGATCAGATACGTCAGCCCTCAAATAAGTTATAGATTGAGATACCTAATTAAGTTATAGATTACGAATTTATGTTTGTAGCGTATCAAAAATTTTAATTGAGGTTATCTTAATTATAAGAGAATAAGTGTAATAGATTATGATTTTATTTTATTTTTTTGCAGTGTATTAGAATTTTAAATTACGACTGTTTTTTTTATAACATCATGGATTTTCACTATTTTGAATTTCTAAAAATCTCTAAAATTTTTTTTCATATAATTAACTTATAATATCACTTAACGACCATTAACACTCAATGTTAGTATATACAGGGATGAAACTAGTAAAGAACCGCACACGTTAAAATAATCAACCGTTGTTGAGGGTTAAATATTGCATATTAGACTCCCGTTATTACATGGATTTACAAACATGACACTGCTTAATGGATTAATTTAATCGTGTTATTGTTGCAGGGTGTAATTAGGAGCGTTGACTGAAAAAGAGTATTAAAAGTATTGATTTGATGCGCTAGAGGCACCAGAGCTGGGGGACGTGCTTGCACAAGAGAGAGTAGTTAGAGTTTTTATTTTTTTTCTTTTATTTTTATTTCTTTAAGAGTTAGTGATTCATGCCTGTGGTTTGCTAACCTCCTAGCTAGGGCTAGGAGGTGAAACTTGTGGCGTTATGGGGTTGATCCTATGGCTTTGATTCATGTTGAACTGATTTTGATGCTAGTTTTATTTGAAGGAATTTCTTTAGTTTTTAATGGTTTATTGTGACTTACATTACAGTAGATCTATGATGGCTTGAGTATTTCCTTTTCCTTTTTGTGATTATGATGTCAGGACACCTTGTTGTTCACCATCATCTCCTGGGTGTGGTGGGATGACGGAACGTCTCTCTAACATTCATACATCACTCAGATTGGCCGTGAATTGGTTTAATTCTATTGTTTACTTTGTCTCATAGGCATGGTTTTGTGATGGAATCCATTCTAATTTACACATGTCTGATTTCTTGAAAACTAGATTAAATGAAGTTCATAATTGATTTTCAGGTTATATCTTCCAACTGGATGAAGATGGGACTCGAAGTCCAGTTGAGTTCATGAATCGACCATAGATTTTCCTGATCTCCACAAGTGGATCCTCTAAATCCCTAGTTTCCTACCTCTGAATTCCCTGAATTCCTTAAATTTTAGATTCGTATTTCATCATTATTCTTCAGCTTACACTCGATTTAGATTGCATCTCATTCTAGTTCTAGTTCTAGTTAGTTTCAGATTAAGTACAGGTTTCAGTCCCTTGGGATTCGACCTCGGTCTTACCGAGTTTATTACTACATCACAACCCTATACTTGGGGAGTGAACAAGTTTTTGACGCTGTTGCCGGGGATTGACGGCTATGTTGTTTGAGTTTAACTAGTTTTGGGATTAGCTTAAGATCAGGTTTTTTTCTAATTTTTAGGGTTTAATTTTAGGAATTTTCTATTTCCCTTCAAGTAACTTTCTATTTTCTTTAGTTTTGGATAGTTTTTCCTTTTATTTTTTAGAAACTAACCCAACTTTCTTATTTTGTAGGATTCTGAGATAGGTTTCTAATTTGGTAATCTCTTTTCTTAAATTTCTTCTTTGCTATTTCTAAATTAGAATTTATCTTCCTTTTTAGCAAGTTTCTAATTTTAACTCTTTTAGAATCGAACTTTGTTTCCTATTTTATTTATTTATTTATTTTTTTTTAAATTTCCTATTTGTAGGCTCTTGTTTAGAAACTAACTTTCCTGTTTTGTAGCCTTTTAAGATAGAAATTTCTAATTCGGTAAGCTCTTTCCAATTTCTACCTTCTATTTTTCAGATTTTTTTTTTAACTTTAGGACTTTCCTAATTCGTTTTAGAAATATTTCTTCTTTCTCTTTTAGGAATTTCTCCTTTTTCGGAAACTGGTTTACTTATATCCTTCTTTTTTAGGAAATTTCTAACTTTAGACTTACTATTTTTAGAAACTGTTTTGTTTTGTTTTGCAAGTTTTTTAATTTAGAGACTCCAATTTGGTAACTTCTTTCCAACCCTCTCTTTCTTTCTAGATTTTTATTTCCTTTCTTAGGATAAGGTTTAGAACTTGATTGAGGGCTGCGAGTGTTTCATGCCCAAGTGGGCTCGTGACAACACTCGACGTCTCTCGACTGAAGGAGGATTAGTTGAGGGGTTAACTGTCCATCGTAGGACTAGACACCGCTCAAAATCCCTTGAGTTAATTGAGGATATGGCTGAAAACCAACCTCTTCTAACCCAACCTAGGGTAGAGGACATTCAGGATGAGAATGAGGTGCATCAAGCACCCCCGCCTCGTACTTTATGAAATTATTTACAACCGGCGGGGGTGAGTACGCCCTCATGCATGGTTTTTCCTGAGAATGCAGGACACATGGATATCAAGCCTGGGGTGATCCAACTTCTTTCTAAATTTCATGGGCTTGAATCAGAAAATCCATATTTGCATCTAAAAGAGTTTGATGAGATTATAACTACCTTATACTTTCCTAACGTGTCTGATGACACGGTCAGGTTGAAACTCTTTCGCTTTTCTTTGAAAGAGAAAGCCAAGACGTGGTTACATTCACTACGTCCTCGATCTATTGGCAGATGGAATGACATGACAAGAGAGTTCATCAAGAAATTTTTTCCATACTATAAGACGAACACCCTTATAAAGTCGATCATGAACTTCGCCCAAAGGGAAGATAAAACATTCTTCCAATGTTGGGAGCGGTTCAAAGATCTTGTCAGTTTATGCCCAGAACATGGTTTTGAAACGTGGCGCATCACGAACTTTTTCTATGATGGACTGACATCCCCCATGCGCCAATTAGTCGAGACGATGTGTAATGGGGAGTTTATGAATAAAGGCATCGATGAGGTGTGGGACTACTTTGATAAACTTGCTGAGAACACACAATCATGGGACATCTCCCCTAGACTAAATACTACGTCTAGGCTAACTCATTCCAAGGAAAGAGGTGGAATGTATCTCCTGAAAGAAGATGATGATATTAATGCTAAAGTGGCTAATCTCACTAGAAAACTCGAGGCCATGGAATTAAAGAAGGATAAGACTAAGGAAATTATTTGTAGTATTTGTGGTTGCAACATTCATACAACTGAAAATTGTCCAACTATATCTGCCTTTCAAGAGGTATTGAATGAGCAATCCAATGCTGTGAGCAATTACCAAAGACCTTTCAGTGGGCCCACCTCTAACACATATAATCCTGGCTGGAGAAATCATTCCAACTTCAGTTGGAGGAATGGCCAAAATCAAATTCCAACTCAAGAGAAACCGCAAGAGGATTTGGTTCTAAAACACTTTCAAAAGCAAGAGCTTTTCAATCAGGGTATGCTACAAGCCTTTCAAAACCTTACAAAAGCGATACAAGGACTTAAGGCTGAAAGTGCGATTGGGAACAAGGGGAGTTTCCCAGTTCAACCTCTTCCTAATCCTAAACCACGATATGAAGTTAGCGACCCAAGCTCTTCAAATCAGATGGAGCAAGTTAAATCCATCACCACTCTTAGGAGTGGAAAGACCATTGACAAAACCATTCCGGTTATGGCTGAAAAGCCTAAAGACCCGGAAGTGGATAAAGAAGATGGATCTAGCCATGTCCCACCAAAGTTAGAATCGGAACCTCAAGGGAAGCCGGTTGCTCCATTTCTCCAACGGTTGGTTGCACCAAAACCTCTCTCTAACTCTCAGGATATTTTAGAGGTGTTGAAACAAGTGAAAGTCAACATTCCTCTACTTGATGTCATGAAACAAATACTTTCATATGTCAAATTCTTGAAAGACCTATGTACGACTAAAAGGAGAGAATATTCAAAAGAAAATCTTCCTGACTGAGAAAGTGAGTGCCATCCTAAAGCAAGATGTGCCGTAAAAATTCAAAGATCCCGGTAGCCCAACCATATCATGTGTAATCGGGAACTATCGAATTGAGCACGCACTTCTTGACTTAGGAGCAAGCGTTAATCTTATCCCCTACTCGGTATACAAACAGTTGGGTTTAGGTGAATTAAAACCCACCCTAACCACACTACAACTTGCTGATTGCTCTGTTTGTGTACCAAGAGGGATAATTGAGGATGTGTTGGTCCAGGTTGATCGATTTTACTACCCAGTATATTTCATCATCCTGGATACTGAACCTATTAGGAACATGAGCACTCAGATTCCTGTTATTCTTGGTCGACCATTCCTTGCCACCTCAAACGTAATTATTAATTGCAGGAATGGTGTCATGAGTATGTCTTTCAGGAATATGACATTAGAAATGAATATCTTTTTCAACACAGGCAGACGATTAGAGGATGATGACGATGCCCACGACATTAACATGATTGACACTTTCGTTAAAGATAAGACACCCTTTACCTTATCCTCTGATCCTCTTGAGACATGTCTGGCTCACTCCCATGATATTGATGATGACATGATTAGGGAGATGTGTGTCATGCTTGATACTACACTGGTACTTGAAGTTAACCAGTGGAGGCCACAATTTGAAAAGTTGCCCCAAATTGATGAAGTGTCTCTACCGTCTAACCTTAAGCCACCGAAGCTTGACCTAAAACTTTTGCCCTCTAATTTGAAATATGCATATTTAGGTCAAGATGAGACATACCCGGTGGTGATTTCTTCCCACCTTGAGAAAGAACAAGAGAGTATGCTTATATCTACTCTCCTTGAGCATAAGGGAGCTCTTGGATGGATGATTACGGACCTCAAGGGAATAGACCCTTCGATTTGTACTCACCGCATTTATCTTGAGGATAATGCAAAGGCCGCTCGACAATCACAACGTAGACTAAATCCAAACATGAAGGAAGTGGTTAAGGCCGAGGTTCTTAAACTATTGGATGTGGGTATCATATACCCTATATCCGATAGTCAATGGGTGAGTCCAACTCAAGTGGTTCCTAAGAAGTCTGGGATCACCATCGTAGCCAATGCCAATAACGAACTCGTGCCAACTAGAGTTACTACTGGTTGGAGAATGTGCATTGACTACAGGAAGTTAAATACCGTCACAAGGAAAGACGACTTTCCTTTGCCCTTCATTAACCAGATCTTGGAAAGATTAGCTAGTTATTCCTATTACTGTTTCCTTGACGGGTATTCGGGCTATAATCAGATAGAGATCGTCCCTGAAGATCAAGAAAAGACTACGTTTACATGTCCCTACGGCACCTTTGCTTACCGAAGGATGCCATTCGGACTATGTAATGCCCCTGCCACTTTTCAGCGGTGTATGATGAGTATTTTTTCTGACATGGTGGGGCAATATCTAGAGGTCTTCATGGATGATTTTTCTGTCTTTGGTTCATCTTTCAGCGAGTGCTTGGAAAGTCTTAAATGTGTGCTGAAAAAATGTGAAGAAAAGAACTTGGTACTTAATTGGGAGAAGTGTCATTTCATGGTTCATAAGGGAATTGTCCTATGACATATTATCTCGTCTAAAGGAATCGAGGTGGATAAGGAAAAAATTGATCTTATCTCTAACCTACCTCCACCCAAGAACATACGGGACGTGCGATCCTTCTTAGGACACGCTGGGTTTTACAGAAGATTTATAAAGGACTTTAGTCTTATCTCTTGTCCTCTATGTAACCTACTTCAAAAGGATGCACCATACGAGTGGACTGAGCCATGTCAGGAAGCTCTCACTAAGCTTAAGGGCATATTGACCAGTGCACCCATCATACAGCCACCTAACTGGAGTATTCCTTTTGAACTTATGTGCGACGCGTCTGATTATGCTCTTGGGGCGGTTTTAGGTCAGAGAAAAGATAAGAAATCATATGTTATTCATTATGCAAGTAAGACTCTAAATCCTGCCAAAGTGAACTACTCGACTACGGAAAAGGAACTCTTAGCCGTAGTGTTCGCTTTGGATAAATTTAGGTCCTACTTGATCGGATCCAAGATCATTATTTACACTGATCATGCGGCGCTCAGGTATCTTTTGTCTAAGAATGATGTTAAGCCCCGTCTGATACGATGGATCCTCCTACTCCAGGAATTTAACCTACAAATAAAAGATAAAAAAGGAGTAGAGAACGTAGTGGCTGACCACCTTTCTCGCCTTAATCCCTCTGATTCCCTTAAGACAACACATATCAATGACATGTTCCCTGATGAACGGTTGTTCAGAGTCTCTCATTCACCTTGGTTCGCTGATATCGCCAATTATCTTGCCACAGCTTCCATACCGACATATTGGACTGTGCAGGATAAGAAGAAAATTTTCACCGAGGTGCGTAACTTTTTCTAGGATGATTCATATTTGTTTAAATATTGCCCAGACCAAATCTTGAGGAGATGTGTGTCAGACGATGAACATCAGAGTGTCATCTCCTTCTGTCACTCACAGGCCTATGGTTGTCACTTTTCTGCTAAAAAGACTAAGGCCAAGATTCTACAATGTGGCTTCTACTGGCCCACTATGTTCAGGGACACTCATGAGTTTTGCAAAGCTTGTGAGCGTTGTTAGAAATTGGGAGCATTGTCCCGTCGAAATATGATGCCCTTGAATCCCATTCTTATCATAGAGGCATTTGATTGCTGGGGCATCGATTTCATGGGACCATTCCCCCAGTCTTTTGAAAATTTATATATTTTGTTTGTCGTAGAGTATGTCACTAAATGGGTCGAAGCGATTCCGTGTCGGACTAATGACCATCGCACGGTCATTAAATTCTTAAAAGAAAACATCCTTTCTATCATTAGTGATGGGGGCTCACACTTTTGTAATAGGTCATTCGAGAGTTTAATGAAGAAATACGGTATCTCTCATAAGGTGAGCACCCCATACCACCCTCAGATAAGTGGACAAGCCGAGATTTTCAATAGGAAGATCAAACACATTTTGGAGAAAACGGTTAACCCTGACCGTAAGGATTGGTCAATTCGATTGACCGATGCCTTATGGGCTTACCGTACTGCTTTTAAAACCTCTATTGGAATGTCTCCCTTTAGACTTGTCTATGGGAAAGCTTATCACTTGCCTGTGGAGTTGGAACATAGAGCCTACTGGGCGATCAAAAATTTGAATTCCAATTTGGACAACGTCGGCTTGCTACGCAAACTTCAGTTGAATGAACTCGAAGAAATCCGGAATGACGCGTATGAGAACTCGAGAATTTATAAGGATAAAATGAAGGCATTTCATGACCATCATATTTTACGGAAATCATTCACGCCTGGTCAGAAAGTCCTCTTGTATAATTCTCGATTACATCTCTTCCCGGGTAAGCTTCGATCTCGTTGGGCCGGCCCTTTTACTGTTATCAATGTTTATCCTCATGATGCTGTTGAGATTCAGAATCCAGACAATGACAATGAGTTTAAAGTGAATGGACAACGACTAAAGCCATTTGTTGAGAAATTTGATTCAGAGAACACGTCCATGCCTCTGACTGATCCTGTTTATCAGGATTGATCTCCTAGTCTGATGGAGATATAGGTAGGGTTACTGTTTTCATAGAGCTAGGGTAGTTTGCTTTCTAGATTGTTTTAGGATAGGTTGCTTCTGTTGGTTTCTCTCTTGTGCTGACTTGCTTTTATGTTGAGATCTCTATGGAAAAGTCTCTCTCGATTCATTATCCAGGTACTATCTTCTCATCACTTCTCATTTACTTTCGTTGTCCCATGTGCATTGCATGCTTGCATCTTTTACATTGAAGACAATGTAGATTTTAAGTTGGGGGTGAGAGATTAGGTTTCATAATCAGTGTTTTCTTGGTCTTGAGCAAAGATTGTGAAATTTTTTAAATTTTCATGTGAATTCAAAGTGATTTTAACGGCCATCTAGGGCACTTAGAATTTCAAGATACGTGATGTTGGTAATTTATGACTCTTGGATTCAGTTTCTGTTAGATTTCATAGTTAGTTCGAATTGTTAATCTAAAATTGGAAGTTGTAAATATTGATTGAGTCATGATTTCACATGTCACATCTCGCTTTCACATTAAGGTTTCAGTTTGATATTGAATGGTTAACTTGGTAATCACTAAGCATGTAAGGAATCAGCCTAGACAATTTGCCCATCATGATCAATGGAATAAAATACCTACAGATATCTTAGGAAAGGGTTAGACAAATAATCTTCACCATAGGTTTGCTCCCTATAGGTGTAGATTTAATTCTCCATGGATGATATGTCAAAAAAGGTTTGGGTGTACAGTCTTTACCATAGGTTTGCTCCCTATAGGTGAGGATTTGTTTCCCCTTTTTAACATTACTTTTACTGAAACAATCAAAGGCTGAACGAAAATGAAAAGATAACCTGTGAGGCAAGTTTTGGTTTAAAGTCTTGGTGATCATGAATGCTTTTGTTGGTTACTAAGGATATCATGAAATTGACGATTGGATCTCTTAATAATGATAAGTCGAGATTATACTATACAATCATGGATCTCAATGTTTAGGAACTTTCTAATTGGTGGATTAATACTTTGAACTTGATTATGAAGTTTACCGTGCGCTTGAGTTCAGGAGAAGTAATGCTAAAGATTCATGAATCTTAGACTTCTAAAATATAGATTGTTTTCAAAAATCATTCGAGTTTAGAGAAATTGTCCTATAATTCTCAACTTCTTTTTCACATACCTTACTCAGGACTAGCAAGGTGGATTTACATGGACTAGCAAGTTGGGGGTTGTGTTGAGGGTTAAATATTACATATTAGACCCCCGTTATTACATGGATTTACAAACATGACACTGCTTAATGGATTAATTTAATCGTATTTTTGTTGCAGGGTGTAATTAGGAGCGTTGACTGAAAAAGAGTATTAAAAGTATTGATTTAATGCGTTAGAGGCACCAGAGTTGGGGGACGTGCCTGCATAAGAGAGAGTAGTTAGAGTTTTTATTTTTTTCTTTTATTTTTATTTCTTTAAGAGTTAGTGATTCATGCCTGTGGTTAGCTAACCTCCTAGCTAGGGCTAGGAGGTGAAACTTGTGACGTGATGGGGTTGATCATACGGCTTTGATTCATGTTGAACTGATTTTGATGCTAGTTTTATTTGAAGGAATTTCTTTAGTTTTTAATGGTTTATTGTGACTTACATTACAGTAGATCTGCGATGGCTTGAATATTTCCTTTTCCTTTTTTTGATTATGATGCCAGGACACCCTGTTGTTCACCATCATCTCCTGGGCGTGGTGGGATGACGGAACGCCTCCCTAACATTCATACATCACTCAGATTGGCCGTGAATTGGTATAATTCTGTTGTTTGCTTTGTCTCATGGGCATGGTTTTGTGATGGAATCCATTCTAATTTACACCTGTCTAATTTCTTAAAAACTAGATTACATGAAGTTTAGAATTAATTTTCAGGTTATATCTTCCAGCTGGATGAAGATGGGACTCGAAGTCCAGTTGAGTTCATGAATCGACCGTAGATTTCCCTGATCTCCACAAGTGGATCTTCTAAATCCCTAGTTTCCTACCTCTAATTCCCTGAATTCCTTAAAATTTATATTCGTATTTCATCATTATTCTTCACCTTACACTCGATTTAGATTGCATCTCATTCTAGTTTTAGTTCTAGTTAGTTTCAGATTACGTACAGGTTTCAATCCCTTGGGATTCGACCTCGGTCTTACCGAGTTTATTACTACATCACAACCCTATACTTGGGGAGTGAATAATCGTAGGATGCCAATGAATCCGCCCGATCACTTGAACATCAGGTGTAGCTCCATGATTTACTCATATAGGATCCAAATCTAACCGACCTATCACTAATTAATCAAGACAATCATAACTAAATTAAAGATCTAACCGAGGCCAAATCAGATAAGGCTCAGATCTTGACTAATAGACCAAATCAACATCGTTACTCTTTTAGCCTAAACCAACGGTTTAGAGTAATCATGACTAAATCTCAACTTTCACTAGTTATAAATAAGCCACACTATGAACATAGTTAATCCAAATCTTAATCATCACCCACGAGGAATCTCAATACCTACTTTATTTCAGAAATGTCCCGATTTCTCGAACAAGCTCTAAACCGCTCGTTAGTAGGCCACTAGTTCCAAAATTATAGAGTAATGTCTATCTTACTGGGTTCGACGTCCATCGCGGGAGCCAGACCTGGGTAGTGTCTAGAACTGCTCAACTTGAGCCAAAAGACGAGTGTATAAGAAGTGCAAATACCCTAAAGGAAGAATCTGAAACTTAAGTGAATTGGGTCATCCACTCTTATGCAAAGTTGAGAGTTTCAGACTGTCAGTTTGCAACCAAACTTCACACCTGGAGTAAGAATATTTCCCTACTTATATCCTTATAGCCACGGCCCCGATCGACTATCGGTGACCGTTGAACAGACTTCTCATCATATCTGTCGATCGATGCATCCAAATGGCGGGCTGATCATGTCCATACGTAGATCATCATTAGGGCTAACTATCCTACGGTGTATATCGACATGTACACCACATAGTGGGCCCTAAAGGTTAGAAAGACCCTCCCTAGGTCTAGTATAGTAAAAACCTAGCTATTGGGGCCATTTACATCAAATCTTATACTATAAAAGGGCCTCATTTGGGCACCCCCTCTCCCCATACGAATTTGCCCTAGAGAAAAGAAAGAGAGAAAGAGGGAAAGAGGAGAAAAGAGGAGAAAGAGAGAAGGAGAGAAGGAAGAAGGGAGAGAGGTGGGCCTACGGGAGGTGAGATCTAGAAACCTCTCTTCCCTTTCCTCAAGAAATCCCTCATCCACAAATACAACCGATTTTCATCCGATTGGGGGGGTAAGCACCTATCCTTTTTGTAATCCTTTGTGTTGAGTTAGGATTTGTATGAAGTCCTAACATGTAAGTCATTTAGCTCAAGATCTCTACGAATCGACCCACGAGTTTGGCAATCCTAGATCATTTCCTAAAGTCTTCAACAATTCATAGGTGCGGACTATTGCTCTTAGGTGGCCTAACACCAATTTTAATATGAATCTAATGATTTTATTTTTTGGATGATGTATTTGGGTAATCTAGCAAAATCTAGGCAAGACCTTACAATTTAGATCCCCCGAATTAATGTGGAATGATGATGGAATGCTTGTTGTTTCTCAAACATGATTGGGTATGTTAATGATGATTGCTTGTACATTCCTTGCTTGGTTCATGTATGATATTTTTTTTCATAACATGTTTGATGTACTAACCCTTGTGTATATTTTAGTATTAGGAGATACATGAAATGCTTGCCTTCCACACTAACCCACACAACACTTGCACCTTTATTTCATGATATTGTTAGCATTTGCCTTGTAAAAATCTAGATTCTATGATGGGAAGTATAAATGCATGTTATTACTTATACTAGTTGATAACCCATATTAGTCGGCATGTTATACATTACCACCAAACCCTTAGGCTGGTCAGGAATACAAGGAGAGTGAAGGCGGTCCCGTTGGTAGGACTATCTTGAGGTTAAACCCATGAATTTAGGTGGGTGCGCGTGGGCAACAGTAGTTAGACTACATGGGTCGCTTGTACCAGATGTCGTCTATCACATGCTTGCCTGAACTCGTGTGGTCTAGCTTACTTACTGACTAGCCCTGTTTGTTAACTCTATTTGCTCACACATATATAAAACCTGGAACACTTTACAACCGTTGTATCCCATCGATAACTAAATTGAAACCGCTCCACCGCCTCGTGAGCCGGGCATGGTGAATTGAGATACTGTGTCCGAGCTGTCAGCTTGTGCTGGGGTGACGTGCCTCCCCGTAGTAACCGCAAGTCATCCCTTTCTCTCGCCACTCCCCATGTGCTTGAAGTCGGGGATGAGGAACCCGATGGGATCAAGGATCACGGGGTCTCGGCCTCACACATTGGGGGACATCGGCCTCATAACCAGTTAAGGGCATTGATACGTGGGGTGTATCAGTTTCCCCAACCTACTGGATGAATGGAATTAACTAAGAACTTGGCTAATATTTTCATCGCATCGCACTAGGTAGGTTGACGACTCGGCAGTCGAAGTCACGACGAGGGAGTGTGGTTCATATGCGATCGTTAAACGGAGTAGCTTGAGGGAGTGTTGTGGCGATGACATGCATCATATCATATATCATGCATACGCATTAATAAGATTAGTCAGGTGTTTATGAATTATTATGTTTTAAAACACCAACCAGACTCTTTACTAGATGTAGGTGAGGCGGAGCTCAACGAGCCGGGCGAGGTGAGCAAGAATAGGGAACAGGAGCTTCCATGCTTCCAGACTTTCGGTGGATCCTTTTAGTTGAGTTCGGGCTACCACGGGGTATGGACCAGGGCCTTAGTCGCCTTAGGTCATGTATGGGTGGGACTGGTTTCCTATTTAGATGATTTTGAAATCGTGGGTTGGATATTTTTATATTTAGTAGTAATTGATACTGCTTTATGCCTTACTAAATCCTTCATTGTTTATGAGATCATCCAAATGTAATTAAAATATAAAGCCTATTAGGGCATCCATGACACCTGGGAATTCGAGAGCCGAGTTCTTACGCGGCTCTTAAAAACCTGGGGTGTTATACTTTTAATTATAAGATAATAAGTATAAATGAAATTCATCCATTCCTTTTGCTTATATCTTTTTTCTATTATTCTAACTCTTGACTTTTCAATGAAATCATTTTACTTGCTACGTAAGGTGATGTTTGGATGCTTATGAATGAAGCAAGTTATAAATGATTGTCTCATTCATTGCCAAAAAGATGAAAATTCATTTACAAGCTCTCTATTTAAAGCCTAACCACTATATTTTTAAAATTTTACTTCCATGACGCAGGGAAGGATGTGAGGTTGAGCACCGTCTTCCTCAAGAGGATAATTATTCCGAATCCACAGAATTTCTCTGAACTCCTCACAAAGACTTCTCGAATCCATGAGAAAAGAAGGTAGAAAATAGATATAAATTCTAATAAATTTGAAATTGATTAATGAATGAACAAAAACGAGTTCACAACCCTTTAAATAAGGGTACCAAGCAATAGGAAAGAAATCAGAAGCAAACTACAACTAAAACTCGTAGAATTTGTGACTTACTATAAATAGTAAACTTACTATTTATAGACGGTCGTGATGTCTACTACTGCGCAAGGTTTTCGACCAAAAATAGTAAGTGTCCTATTTAGCTTCAGTAAACCATTCTCCTAATTATTCTAAGCACTTTTCATGTTGGACACAATTCCTAAAGCCCAACGGATGAAGAGTTATAATTAAACTAAAACTTACTATTTATAGTAAAAACGAAAATAAAATAGGGAAACGACCATTGATCCAAGGGTTTTTCACAAATTCAGCTTGGGCAACCCGGTGTGGCTGGGTTATTTGGCTAAAGTAGCTTGTTCTACCTCAAAATCATATATTTTACGTCAGATAACTCATTCCGGATTGTGAGATACGCCCGATCTAAGGTCCGACGGTCCGAATCACTTCTATCATCGACCGGGCCTTTTCTAATCCATTTTAGCCATGAAACTGTCAGCGACCCGCTCTACATCATTCCACTTATGAGACATAAATAATTTACAAGCTATTCAACACATAAACAATCATTTATCTGTAAATAATTTATAACATATAGCCAAAGAAAATAAGCCATAAATAATTATTTACATCGATCTAAAAATTATTTACCACTTAAAACTATCTACAGCCATCCATCTTCTAAGTATTCCACCTTTCGCTTAAGGTTTTGAACTTGATTGGAGGCATTCCAATATCTAGGCACCCCTAGATAAGCTAAGTTAATGGCATTGTCTAGTGTCTCCTTTAGAGCTGGCATTAGAATATGTTATGGCTTTGGTGAAGGGGAGCAGATTGAAGGCGAGTGGAATGGGTACGGCTCCCATGCTCATCTAAGATGGTGCAGCCTTTATCGTCGGGCCCACATTGATGCATGTATTCTATAGTTATGCTATTCATCTGTTTTCCAATCATTTTATGAGATGAGCTCAAAAATGAAGCAGTCCTAATCTCAAGTGGACCATACCATGGGAGACTCTGGTGATTGACTATTAAAAACTTATTATGAGCTATAAAAGTTTTGGATCAAGTTAATATTTTTCCCCTTCATTCAGATTTGTGTAACCTTATCGACCGGTCAGATGGCAAATAAACATTACCATGGGCCCTAACAAGTTTTTAATAATGGAGCGTTCAATCACCATTATTTTGTATAATATAGTCCACTTGAGATTTGAATTTACTTTTTTTTTTTTTGTCTCATAACCTAAAATCATCTTGCAAAATGGATGGATGACATAGGTATATAATACATACATCAAAGTGAGCCCCACGGTAAGGGCCACACCTAATCTGCTCCCTCACTATTGCTATTAGTTTTTTTTTTTTTTTTTTCTATCATTTTTGTTTCAAAATCAGGATCAAATCTAATTATTGTCATGATTTTCTCAATTCCACATAATAATTTGGTTCTATATTTTTTTTGTACCATTGAGATTATCTTTTTTAGACATGCCCAAGGGTTAGATAAGGTTAAGGACTGTGATTGAACAAGCCTTCTATATTTTTTATCAAAATAAAAAATGAAAGATATCGCTGTAAATGATTAGTACCATTAATTCTAACTTTAAGCTCCATGAAAAATCTCATTCTCAACAATTTTTTTATTTTTTTTTCTGTTGGATAAATTATTTGGGGAAATTTTCAAATTATGTGTTTTCCAGCATATAATCAGGAAAATTTTGGTAGAAGTATTTTTTTTTAATTTTTTTATTATAAATTAATAAATAATTTTGAAGTATAAACATATATCTATACATTATATAATAGCAATAAGTACTTGGGCATGGACTTGAAAACCCCCTATTAGCCAATAGACATGTTGGCGTACTTCCACACCAAATGAATCAAGTAACCGAATATAATAAAAAATTTAATTTCAACATATTTTTGTGATAAAAATTTTAAAATAAAGCAACATTAATAAAATCAGAATTTTACCGTTAAAATCTAGAAATTTGCATTTCCAAAGAATTTAAGTGGAAATGAAATTTGAGCAAATGCTTCATTTTTTATTTTTTATCTTTTTTGCTATAAAGTTGGTGAAGTCGAGAATTGTGAGGTCCATATGGTATGTATGTCGCATCCAATTCATTTAACATATGAACCCAACGTGGTGTCCAAACCAGAAAGAATCCGGTCAATTAAATCACCATATGAGCTACAGATGGATCTAAATAGTTTTGAGTGGTGTATGTTAGTTTTTATAGTTTAGCCCATCTTCTTATCTGATTTTGTCGGCTTTTTTATCCACACGGTCATCATTCTACGGGGACATTTGTTAGACGGGTTGGATGTCAGACATTTACCTTGTGGAGTCCACAATTCATAATGCACCACTTTTTTAAAAAAAGGTAAAAGAAGATGCACCACCTTTTAAAAATGTATGTAATCTTACTCTTCAAAAGGCATTGTTTGGTGGTTTTGATGCAATAAGTCATTAATTAGTAAAATCCCAATTTCTAGAGGAGTTTTGCCGTAAAAATCTGTATAAGATAATACCATTTGTTCTCTGTTGATATTCATTCAAATGTCACAATATATTTCAGTAAAATATATAGGACTCGTTGCATATCGATTATCATGCTTTCCCAGAGTATGAGAATTACCTCCCTTGTTTGAAAAAAAAAAAAACAAAGGAATTTTATTAGAAAAGTTTATGAAGGCATTTTTTAGTAACACTCCATGGGCTTATTATGATACATGTGTCTTATCCATGATGTTCATCCCTTTTCGGGATCATTTTATGACATGAGGCTAACATCAATGCATATCCAAAGCTTGAGTGAACTGCACGCGTTACATAAAACAATATGAATTGAACACCTACCATTGAAAACTTCCTAGGGTTCACATAAGTTTTTAATGAATATGACATTATATATATATATATATATATATATATATATATATATATATATATATATAAATTTACACAGACTCATGCAGTAGTGGGATTTCACCACCTATGTACTCATACCCTCAGCCAGGTGTTGAAATTCCTTAGATGAATATGACATCCATGTCTTTCCTTCATCCATATCTTTATGACCTTATAAATAGGTTGGATTACAAATAAACATTGCTACAAACTGCACGTAGGTTTCCCATGATGTGGTCCACTTGAGTTTTGAATATATTTATTATCCCTCGGTTTCTTATGGTGTGGTCCGCTTGAGTTTTGGATATGCTTCAATCTTTGGCTCATGCCCTGAAATTACTGAAAAAAATGGACAGACGCGGATAAAATGCATACGTCCATTGTGAGCCCACAGAGTTTAGTCAGTACATATTCTGCTTCATGTTGTACAATACTCTGAAAGGATATGACGCTTGACGTGCAGGCAATCATAAATTGCAGACGTTTCATACTTAAGTTAAAAGGACTGAATTGCAGAAACCAATGTACCAAGCTGCAGTCTCGAAGTCAGATTATTGGAATAATCCTAAGTTTTGATTCATGGCCACTGGTTTATTGAAATCAGACCATATGGGATATTTTTCATTCTTAACCGTTCAATAATTTGCCACTTATCTTATAAGTCTTTCTTTTTTCTTTTTTTTTTTTCTGAAAATTCATGTAAGCCCACTTTTATTTCACCACACACATAAGCTTAAAATCATGATCTGAATACCTTAATTTGAACTACTTCTACTTGTATTCCACTTGTACACTTCCTCGTAATCTGCAGGTGCCTGCCTATCATCCATGCCTTTACAGAGTATCAATGCTTTAACATCAGCCAAGAGGACTCAAATCCAACTGGTTGGACGATAAGATACTGTTCCACCAATTGTATAATTTCCAAGCCGTCATATGTGTGGGATATATATCCAACTCATCTTGCAGGTTGCTATCACTGTGCAAACCGGGCCCATCTATTCATTATGCGTTGTAAGTTTATGTTGTTACAAATAGTTTACGAGTATGAACACACACACACACACACACATATACCTAACCAAATGTAAGAAAACCTTTAATTTCAACATATTTTTTATAATAAAATTGTAAGAAATTAAGATAAACTAAATTAAACGCACAAGACTTCTCATGCCTTGGTGCACGGTGGACTTACATGAGTTTCAACACGGGGTCACGGGTTTGAGTAACCATGTGGTGAAATCTGATTTTGGTATTAGTGCATGTGTTTTAAAAAAAAAAGAATGTATATGAAAATAAAGCAACATTGATAATATTGGATTTTTATGGTAAAATTTTAGAAATTTGCATTTTTCCAAAGAACTCAGCTTCTCATGAGAAGAAACTACAAAAATACCTTTATTTATTTATTTGCTATAAAGGTAGGGAGGTTAAAAATTGTGGGGCCACATGGTATGTGTCACGTCCAATTCATCTATCCAAAATACAAAAAATCTGCCAATTAAATCACCATATGGGCTACGGATGGATGTGAATAATTATGAGTGGTGTATGTTAGTTTTTATAGTCTGCCCATTTTATCATTGAATTCGTCAGATTTTTTGTCAGCATTGTAATATTTGTGTGTGTGTGTGTGGGGCGGGGGGGGGGGGGGGGGGGGGGGGGGCATATGTTGGATGTCAGACATGTACTTCATGGGCCTTATACTTCTCCATGCACCACTTTTTAAAGAAAAAGAAAAAGAAGTGTATTTATATAATCTTTCCCTTTAAAAGGCATTGTTTGGTAGTGTGCATGAAAGGTAAGCCCCTCTCTCTATGTTTATGAAAGATATTAGTCTTGAGTATTATCATCTAGATGGCATTAGGTGGTAGGGAATTAAACAATGTAATTATTAATGTGATAGGAGATTGTTACCTATTAATATTATTATGGGATATCATGGGACAAACATATAACTTCATGCCTTGTGTTGTCATGGCATTTAGCTATTTGTTGGTTTGCCACTCAATAGAAATACTCTCAACATTTAGAACCATTGAAAATAACATGTGTATTATATCTATATTGTCAATTTATTTTGCAACCTCATTTTATGAGGTAGGCCTACAAATGAAGAAGATCCAAAGCTTTTATTTATTTTTTTTCTTTTTTTTTTTACACACACATTCCCACCAGACACTCATGCCATAGTGGGATATCATCACCTATGGATACTTGAACCCTTCACCAGGTGTTGAAACTCCTGAGAGTCTACCACCTAAGCAAGAGTAAATATCCAAAGCTTACGCCGCTCACAACTTATAAATCAATGCTAACTAGGGACAGTGCTGCCCATTGAAATCTTCCCAGGATTCAAGAGGTTTATTTGCTATCTAACCCGTTGGTAAGGCCAAATGGACCTAGATGAAGAGAAACCACAAATATTAGCTTGACCCAAAATTTTGATAGCCGTGGAAAGTTTCCAATTGTAGGCATTAATTCCTGACGCAGGGAAGGACGTGAGGTCGAGCACCCTCTTCCTCAAGATGATAAATATTCCGAATCCACGGAACTTCTCTGGACTTCTCACAGAGACTTCTCGAATCTACGAGGAAAGAAAGTAGAAAATAAGAATAATTTCTAATAAATTCGAAATTGATTAATTAATTCCTAAAATCGAGTTCACAACCCTTTAAATAAGGGAACCAAGCAATAAGAAAGAAATCAGACTTAAACTACAACTAAAACTCCTAGAATTCGCAACTTACTATAAATAGTAAACTTACTATTTATAGACGGTCATGATGTCTACTAGTGCGCAAGGTTTTTGGCCAAAAATAGTAAGTGTCCTATTTGGCTTCACCAAACCGTTCTCCTAATTATCCTAAGCACTTTTCGTGTTGGACACAACTCCTAAAGCCCAACGGATGAAAAGTTATACTCAAATTAAAACTTACTATTTACAGTAAAAATAAAATTAAAACGAGGAAACGACCATCGATCAGGGGGTTTCTCATAAATCCGGGCTACGCAACCTGGCATAGCAGGGTTGGTTGGCTAAAGTAGCTCGTTCTACCCCAAATTCGTATATTTTACGTCGGATAACTCATTCCGGATTGTGAGATACGCCCGATCTAAGGTCCGATGGTCCGGATCACTTCTGTCGCCGACCGTGCCTTTTCTGATCCATCTTGGCCATGAAATTGTCCGCGACCCGCTCTACATCAATCCCCTCCACTTGAAAAAAACTCGTCCTCGAGTTCTCCTCCTGTGCTGGTTCATGATACTCGGTCAAGTCCGCAACGTTGAAAGTCCGTGAGATCGCCATGTCATCTGGAAGATCAACAACATAAGCATTGTCATTAATCTTTCGGATGATCGGTACCGGTCCAATCTTCTTATTCTTCAGCTTGTTGTACGTCCCGGTCGAAAATCTTTCTTTTCACAAATGGACCATTACCTGGTCGCCCACCTCGAACACCTTTTGTCGACTATGCTTGTCCGCTTGTTCCTTATACTTTTCGTTCGAGGCATGTAGCTTAGTCCGCACCTCCGCATGAATACCCATGATCCTGTCTGCCATATGTTCTGCTGCAATACTCATGCCTGGGAGCTTGGGCAGAGGGACCAAGTCTACTGTGTGGCGAGGTACTTGTCCATAAATAACTTGGAACAGGGATTTTCCTGTCGAGCGGTTCACCATGTTGTTGAATGTAAACTCCGCTTGAGACAAGGCCAAATCCCACTGCTTCGATTTCTCTCCTGAAATACATCGAAGGAGGTTTCCCAAAGTGCTATTCACAACCTCAGTTTGACCGTCAGTTTGTGGGTGGTAGGCGCTGCTGAACTGAAGTCGTGTATCGAATCGAGTCTACAAAGTTTGCCAAAAGTGGCTTATGAATTTTGTGTCACGATCAGAAGTAATAGTCTTGGGAACCCCGTGTAGCCGCACAATTTCTCTGAAGAATAGATTAGCTACGTGTGTTGCATCGAGAGTTTTCTTACATGGAATAAAGTGCTCCATCTTGGAGAAACGATCTACTACCACGAACACCGAATCCATGCCACGTTGTGTTCGTGGGAGACCAAGCACGAAGTCCATAGATAAATCCTCCCAAGGGCCATCAGGCACGGGCAACGGGGTATAGAGGCTCGTATTATGAGATTGCCCCTTGGAGGTTTGACAAATGTAACAACGTTGGACTGCCCTTCCCACATCACGTACCAACTGCGGCCAGTAATACTGTTCTTCCACAAGAGCTCGCGTCTTATCTCGCCCAAGGTGTCCACTGAGGCCACCTCCATGTAGCTCTTGGATTATCTGCTCCCTTAGTGAACTGTTTGGGATGCACAATCGATTTCCCTTGAAAAGGAACCCGTCTTGCATATGTAAGTCGTCGGAGTGACCTTCTTGGCATCTAACACATGCGTCCCTGAAGTCGTCGTCATCGGCATATATGTCTTTGAGGCACTCGAACCCGACGACTTCGTTGCTCATAGTTACTAACAAATTTGCACGGCGACTCAACGCATCGGCTACCTTGTTCTGTTGTCCTGACTTATGTTTTAGCACGAACGTGAATTCCTATAAAAACGAGATCCATATAGCATGCATACGGTTAATGTTAGCTTGACTATTAATAAATTTGAGAGCTTGATGGTCCGTGTAAAGTATGAATTTCCTTTTAATCAAATAATGTCGCCAATGTCGCAGTGCCTGGACCACCGCGTATAACTCGATCTCGTATGTAGACCACTTCTTGCGTGCATCGAAAAGTTTCTCACTGTAGAAGGCTACCGGCCTACCTTCTTGAGACAATACTTCCCCAATTCCGACATATGAGGCATCACATTCGACTTCAAACAGTTTGTCAAAGTTGGAAAGTATAAGAACCCGGGTCGTAGATAATCTGCGCTTGATTTCGGCCAAGCTCTTGTTGGCTTCGTCAGTCCACTAAAAATGCCCTTTCTTCATGCAATCTGTGATTGGTGACACAATAGTACTGAAATTTCTCACGAAGCGACGATAGAATGTCGCCAGTCCATGAAAACTTCGCACTTCGTGAATATTTGTGGGAACTGGCCATTCTCTGATTGCCTTCACCTTTTCCTCATCCACTCAAATGCCCGTGGACGTTACGACAAAACCCAGAAACAATAGGCTATTAGTCATGAAGTTGCACTTCTTTAAATTGAGATACAGTTTATTTTCAGTAAGCACTTGAAGGACCTTCTTGAGATGTTCCATATGAGTAGTTTCATCTTGACTGTATATCAAAATATCATCGAAATAAACCACAACGAATCGTCCAATGAAAGGTTTTAGAACTTGGTTCATCAATCTCATGAACGTGCTAGGTGCATTCGAAAGACCGAAGGGCATGACCATCCATTCATACAATCCTTCCTCGGTCTTAAAGGCCGTTTTTCACTCATCACCAGGTCGTATTTGAATCTGATGATAGCCACTCCTTAGATCTGTAACACCCCAGATTTTGGCCAACCTGGGATTAGACGTCCTTAGGCAATGAGTCAACTAAAACACCTGAAAAATCGCTCAGATCCCAATTCCATAGCCAAAGAAACCACTTAGGATTAATTCCATTAGAAACTAAGCATAAGTTAGCTAACGCAACGCTAGAGTAGCTGAGAAATAGTCCCTAATCGCTTTAAACACGTTCTACAAGACCCAAAACTTGTAGAATCAATGGTGCTATAATACTCTAAAACCTCGAATCAAACTCTAAACCGGTTTGTTCTCTGGACCTCTTTGAAACTTTATATTGGATCTAGACCGCGCGTCGAAAGTCTGATACTTACTATCTTAGACCGTTAGAACCGCCTAGATGGACTTGACAATCATTTCGAAAATCAAGCCCAACTGACATTCGCAGGCTATTTCATTGAGCCTGGACTGAAGAGAGTGAGAATAGGGCTAGATTTAGAATTTGAAATTCAAATCTGGCACACGACTTGACGCTTCAGTATTAAGCGTTCTGACCGTCAGAATTCAGCCAATTACACCCTCGGATCAGGAAAAATTTCTATTTCATATCATGAGACTTGTAGACCTGATCTACGTGCGGTGACTGCTGAACAGAAACTGGACCGCCACGTACGATCTGGAAATTCTATGTAAGACCCGTATCTTGGTCCGTACCTTTCCGTACACTTCCACGGTCTTACCGGTCGAATTTTGACAACTTTCGACCCTTAACCAGTATCGACACGTGACCCTGATTCATGTGCCGACAACCCGAGTCGACTCAACCCAAGACCAATACCATAGCGACCGCACCGTCGTCGCGGTTCCGATACCGCGACTCGCGCGCCGAGGCGATACCCTGGTCAAGAGTTATGGGTCAACGTTCGGTGCGAGAAAACGCCGCGCGTTGCGAAAACCAAGGAAATCTCTACGATGTGTCATATCAATCACATCAATCCCATCAATCCATCACATGTCAAGTACACATCACTTCCATCTCTTTTCTCAAGCAACCACAAAAGTCTTCATCTCCCATACCTCTCTTACACAAAAAGCCACAAAAGTCTTCACCACCCATACCTCTCTTACACAAAAGCCTCAAAAGTCAAGCTTTTCTTACACAACCATCACTCACCCATCCATCCATCACTCTCTCTCTCTCCCTTTACATCACTCTCTCTCTTTCTCTCTTTCCCATTTCAAAAAAATCCCAAAGCCAAAGAGTCCATACGTATGGAATTTGCAAGAGCTCTTAAGCTCCAAGTGGCCCACCTTCTTACCCCAAAATCTCTCATCTCAACCCTCCACTCTTCATCTTAACCATTGAAGTTGAAGCTAAGGTGCCAAGGAACCCCTAGAAGCGAGAAGATCGGACGGTGGGTGCCTCTATAGGGTAGATTTATTTGTTTTTATGGTGGACCAAGTGAGGCCCACCGATCAATGGTGTGGATCTCACTTGGGACCCTAATACGTGGCCGATGGACCACTTGGATCATCATGATCATTCCATGATGGGGCCATTCTCCATGGACCCCATCATTATGTTTATTTTCATTTGGAAAGGTCATCTAGACCATACATATTGGTGAGGAAAGGATTTCCACCGTTGATCTTTAGTTTTGAGGGTCACATGTGCAAAATGACCCATTTGATGTATGATTTCATGTATGGGAGGGCCCATAATGACGGGGTCCTTCCATCACAAGCCGTGTCCCACTCTCCATGTCTTTCTCTCTCTTCTATTGCTTTTATTTTATTTTATTTTATTTTATTTTATTTTTTATGCTATAGGATTGTGGCCCACTTGAATGGATCCCACCTTGATGCAATTTTTTATTCAAGTGGGGCCCACCTTATATGTGTACCCATGACAAATATCCGTGGTGACTCACTTCATCAGGGCCCACCTTTAAAACAAATTTTTTTTTTAAAGAAAACCGTCCAGCGTCTGGGCGTTTCTAAGGAAGAAAAAAAAAAAAGAAGAAGGAAGAATAGAAGAGCTTTGGTGGCCCCCTTGCATAGGCCCCACCCTGATGTTTATGTCCGATCCAAGCCGTCCATCCTCTTACCCACGACATTTTAGCCATTGGGTAGAAGTTTGGAGCTGATCCAATCACCTGGTGGGCCATAGCGTCAAATATTGCATTCCCACCATTCAAACACTAATTTCTTATTTTATTTCGCTGCTAAGCATCAAAAAAATTCAAACTCTAGACTCATTTGGACGGCCTCGAGCCGCTGAACGCTATGGTCGGGTCAGATTTTGACGAAGCGGGCCCCACGCATGAAAAACCCCAGGAAAAACGATTTTTCCAAAAAATCAAAATTTTTGAGGCAGAGCCTTTGCCTCTGCCTCATGCGTCAGCGGGCAGCGCCTGCACGCAGGCACATGCAGGCCTTATAACGGGCGGACGTGGGGGGGGCCCACGGCCCTGCGTGTGGGCCCCATTATAATGTTTTTTTGTCATCCAACTTGGTCATGAGATGGGCCACCCCAGTGGCGGGCCTCCCTCCAAAAATGAAACAGATCCAAAACTCAGGTGGCCCACACCAAGTGAAACAGTGTGAATTGAATTTTACCATTAAAGTCTTTTTGGGGCCCACAGAGGTATTGGAAGCTGAAATTTATGTTTTCCCTTCATCCAGGTCCAAGGGACCTTGTGAACGGGTTGGATTTTGAAAGAACATTACAGAGTGGGCCCCACATGGGACCCACAATTATGTATGTGTTTTAAGGCACCGTCCACGGCCGTGGACGGTGGATTCCCACCTAATGTTGCATGGCCTCCACCGTCCAGCGGACGGTGGGGCCCTGTGTGATGTATGTGTTATATCCGCACTGTCCACTGGACAGTGGGACCCACCATGATGCATGTGGTGCATCTAGACCATCCCTCCACCTAGTGAGATCATTTTAAAGCATGAGTTTTTGATGGGTGGTCCACTCATATGGGTTAGGCCCATTTGGTTGTAACAGGCCTATGGGCTAGGCCCATTTGAATTTTAAAAGGGCTATGGGCTAGGCCCATTTGGTTTATGAAATGCTTATGGGCTAGGCCCATTGGATTCATTTAAGGCCTAAGAATTTAGGCCCATTTGATGTGTTGCAAGTCCATGGGACTAGGCCCATTTGATGTACTTCAAGGCCCATGTACTTGGACCCTTTTGTTGAAATTTTAAAGCCCATGGAGGTAGGACATTTGATATATTGTAAGGCCCATGAGACTAAACTCATTTGATTATAAAAGGGTCCATGGGATTAGGCCCACTGGATTTATTTGAGACCCATGAGTTAGGCTCATTTTATTTGATCAAGGCCTAAGGGTTTAGGCCCATTTGACTCATGTTAGTTCTATGGGTTGAGGCCCACTTGATCTACATGTGGGGCCTAATTGGTGTGGCCCATTTGATACATATTAGACTCATATGACTAGGTCCAATTAATGCAATCCAAGGCCCACGGGTTTGACCCATTACAATGCACATAAGACCCATTGGTGTGGCCCATTTATGTGGCCCGACTGATGAATAAAAGGCCCATAAGCTATGGCCCATTTGATATATATGTAAGGCCCAATGGGAGGAACCTAAGGTCCATTGCAATGTGTAAACCCAATTCCTATTATGTAACGGTGTTTAAGAAGATCGTACCTGGGATGCAATGTTGGTTTGACGTCCATATTGCGAGCGTAATGCTGGTTGGATGTCCACATTACGACTCTCCTTAGGGTCCATTACCAGGCTGTACTTACTGTGTATACACCATCCAGGTCCATCTGCATTGTAAGATAGTTCATTTTATTATAACATGTTTAGTACGGTTTCACGACTCATGATCATACGCATCATATGTACGCTTGACGTGAGAATGGTCTTATCATAGCATTTGCCTTCGGGCAGGTTGATTATGGGCTCCCGGTTAGACGGTGTTGCCCTACATGAGCGCACGATATGCGCAGGATTTGATGCATGACTGGATAGTGTGAATCATGCATATCGCATTTGTATGACATGGTTATCGTACGCCCTAGCAACATCAGGGCCGTAGTCTCCACAGACGCATCGTGGTTGGCAGGATTGGATACCGAAAATCTTATTTTATATGGGGTACTATAGATATCCCTAGGTGAAAGTTCCTAAACCCTTATGGTACCAAGAGGTTGCTCCAACGTCTAGACCGAGTGGGTAGATGAGCGCTGAGTGCCGAATACCAGTTGGCTGTGCTCTCCACTGTGTCGTGGTCGGTTGGAAGGGGGTGCGGCCTTACCCGCCCGAGTGTAGGGGGCAATTGCTAGGCTGAGTTTGACCAGCTCGAGGAATGGGTCCGCTATCGATGAGTCGCGCCCGATATTGGCGGACGGATAGTGAGGTCTCTTCCACTTACCTTATTGCGCGCGATGTGGCGGCAATCTGGTTTAGAGTGTAATAGACCCCAGTGATATCCCATATTTTGAGCTGTATTGATGTGTGGATATAGATGAGGACCTGTATGCTTGAGTTGCATTATACATCGCATGGCCTTGGGATGGCCGATACATTCATGTCTGGCATTGTATAGCCTTGGTACGGCTCATGATATCATGGTTCCATTTGCATATTCCGCATCACTCTGACACTGCATGTACATATTACTACCTTGCGCACACACTTCCACCACCCTCTAAGCTTTCTGTAAGCTTATGCACGACCGTTGCGTGCAGGTGACGTGGGATCGCAGCAGCGCTGAGGCAGGAGCACGTTGCTGAGCATTTTGGAGTTTTTGTACTTTGCCATTGTATTTCCCTTTATGTTCATTGTACTTGTAAAGTTTTTTATCATAGTGGAAATGTAATGGAGTTCTTGGTTGTTGTTTGTGGGTTATGCCTTTGGTTATGCTTATTACGAATCAAACTGATGTTGAAAATCCTCCTCGTAGCATCCCAGGATCGGAACCTAGCGAATGGGAGCTAGGAGCCGAGAATGGGGTTCTACGGAGGCTGTCGGCACCGGATTCGGCGATCGAAAATTTTATGAGCCTGGTTTCTGAGTTTGGGGCGTGACACCCTACCGGTCTAAAAACTTGATGTGTGCTAGATCCAGTATGCATGAGCTTAAGTCCGATCGCGTTCGGCCAGGGGACCACCAGAAATGTTCTTTTGGACCGAAACAGCCCCGATTTGGATATACCTCAAGTATACTTTGTTCCTAAGCCTATTTTGGGCACTTTTGGGCTTATAAAAGGGGTTGAAACCCTCATTCCTCTCTCCCATCCAAATTTGAGAAAAACCCTAGATTTGGAGAGAGAAAAGGTGAGAGTTTGTGAGAAAGAGTGGAGGAGAATTCCTTGCCGCTTGTACTACCTGTTGTAAGTGCCTAAGCAACACACCTCAATCACTTATCCGGTGATTTCTCCGCATTTCTAGGTAAGAAAATACCCTAGATAGTCATTGATTTAGTGTTATTTCATTTCCATAACATGTTAGCTTATGGATCTTATAAATCAGGTTGTCTATTCGCCGTAGACGAAGCGTATACGCTCCGTTCGAAACGATACGCTTCTAGGAGATAAGGTGCAGATTTTAGACGCTTTGATTGACTGTTTTCAATGCTTTCAATGTCGTTTAATAGTAGATTATCGACAGCAACGCCGTTTGACATGTACAATATGCTGTCCGTTTCTTGTTTCGTAAATAAACGAAGAATATGAGATTTAGGACATTTTAGTCATTTGTAGGAAGTACTGTTTTCATTCATATTTTGCTGATGTGATTGACATGGCTTCTTGTCACATTAGAATGTTAGGAATACGTGCATAATTATTTTGGCGAAGAGATTAGCCTAAATGCCCACTTTGAGTCGACATACTATATGTAGACTTAAGTGTGTAGTGTAAGTGTTTGTATGAATGCTTGTATTAGTATGTATTGAATTAAATGGTGTTATGAATTAGTTTGAGATTGATTTCTCAATTAATATGCTGATGTAAATGATTTCCTACATGTTAGCTATATGCATGATTTCATTGTATGTATGAAATGCATGTGCTTGGTGATTTACTTAAGTTGTATATTATAACATGTGTTAACATGCTCACATGGTTGTGTTTCATTTCCAATACTCTTACGTGATTTGCTGATGTGCATTTATCATTGATTGAGACTATACGTAGTCCAGGCAGTCGGCAACCGAGCAAGTTCGTAGTTGGCCTATCTTTGTACGAAGGACGCGTCGATGAACGTGAGTCGTGTTTGGAGTTGGCGGCAGTGGTTAGGTCACGCGAAGTGTTTCACGCACTTCATGTCGTTCGACTTGCGATGTGCTCGTGCTAGTCGAGCTCGTCAAGTAACCCGACTGGCCGTTGTATGTTCACCCTGCATGAGTCATAACTGCTTGAACCTAAGGTACTGAACTTACCATTGTAAACCCTGTCAACCATGGTACCTTGATCCATGAAGACTCATGAGCCGGGCATGGTGGTATGGGACACCGTGGTCGAGCTGTCGGCTTACGCTGGGGCCACAAACCTCCCCGTAGTGACCAGTGAGCACCTATATCTCGTGAGCAGATTATGGTGGTATGAGACACTATATTCTTGCTGTCGGCCTACACTGATCAGGTGACGAGTCCTTTATAGTGACCGCGAGCGTATTCTGAGTCTACGGAAGGCGACGACCCTTCAGTAGCAGTGAGAGTAAAGTAGGCCTGTATTGATAAGGTGATGGGGGAGCGGTGCAACGAGTGCGAGCAACAGCCCTGGTAGCCCTTGCAGCGACCTACAAAATATACATCGTATGAGATTACTAGGAGTGACGACCCTAGACAGGATCTGTGTTGGGATTGATATAAGCAAAGTACCTTAGTTTCCCAATCCTGCTGTTTGAATGGACTAATAACAACTCGAAAATCATATCACCATTACATTGCATGTGCCTGGAAGATGTGGAGCACTTGAGGGAGGGTGGCATGCCGCGGGCGTAAGATAGTGCCATACGAGGGAGATCGTCGGTGAGGGCATCCATCATGTCATGTCATATTGCATTAATAACAGTTTTAAGATTGTTTGATTTACTGCTTTACTATTATCGCATGATTGATTTGAGAACATGTTAATTCTTGCTCTATTATTCCACTGAGTTAGCTACTCACTCCCACGTTACGGGATGGTGTTTTCAGACACCCACCAGTCTCTATTTTTGTTGCAGATGATGGCGCTGCTTGAGAAGCGGAGCTGGACTTGATGAAGATGAGGAGGATCCCTCCTTTATGCGTGTTCTGATTGACGGGATTACAGGAGGTTGATTAGATACATTGACACTTGTCATTTTATATTTTTAGAGCACTCATGTATATTCTTTCTGTTTATTTTTGGAGTATACAGGTATGTATATAACCTGGTAACATGTTCACACTCTGGAGACATACAACAGTTTATATATGTTATACAAACTATCACAGTCTTCCGCTGGTGAATTTAACTGTCTCTAGAGCATGATACGCTGTTCTGGCTTAATCTCACTCATGTTTAATACACTTGCACAGACAACATTCAACCATACGCATTTATGTTGCATAAGTGATGTTCTGGAACTCGGGAGTGGAGTTTATACTCGTCCCCCCGATTTTCGGGATGTTACAAGATCTAATTTAGAAAATATTTTGGCACCCTCTAACATGTCCAGCATATCGTCCAACCGGGGTATAGGAAATCTGTACTTTATGGTGATTTTATTGATGGCTCGGCTGTCAACACACATGCGCCAACTCCCATCTTTCTTTGGAGTTAACAGAGCTGGTACAGCACATGGACTCATGCTTTCTCGAATAAGACCCTTATGGATCAACTCTTCCACTTGCCCTTGAAGAATCTTGGACTTATTCGGACTCATTCGATAATGAGGCCGATTGGGTAGACTGGACCCGGGGATAAAGTCGATATGGTGTTGGATATCTCGCATGGGAGGCAACCCATCGGGAAGGTCATCGGGCCAGATTTCTTTGAATTCATGTAGCAAGGGCTTTAGTTTTTCAGGGATGATGGTAGGCTCGAGTTCTTTCCCTTTTACAATTAATGCATAAGCCTGTCCTGTTTCTTTAGATTCTTCCACGAAGTCCTGTATGGTTAAGAGAAAATGACCCTCCACTTTAGAAGTTTCAGGTGGTCCATCTGGATCCATAGGGGCCAATATGATCTTCCGGCCATCCTTGACGAAGATATATATGTTATCTCGCCCTTTATGAGTGACATCACGGTCAGATTGTCAGGGTCGACCGAGTAGTATGTGATATGCTTCCATGTCAACTACATGGCATACTACTTCATCCTTATAATGTTTACTAATTGAAAAGGATATGGTGCACCGTTCAGTTACCTTTATTTCACTGACCTTCTTGATCCAACCGATTGTATATGGAGAGGGATGACGCTCTGTTTTCAATTGTAATTTCTCCACCATGACCTTGGAGACGATATTTTCGCTGCTGCCACTATCAATAATCACGTCACAAACCTTTCGATTCACCGTACACCTAGTGCGGAAGATGTTATGCCTTTGTGAATGCACTTATTTTCTTTGCGCATATAATAACCGCCTCACGACGAGTGACTCACCGCGATCTTGCTGAACCTAACTTGATTCATCTACCTCGTCCTCGGTGGTATGCTCCTGCTCTTCATCATCTGGATCTTCATCGGCGTTATCAGCACTACCATCATTGAGGGTGAGGTTCGCCACCTTTCGCTGGGGACAAGTATTTGATAGGTGGCCCGGTTGGCCACAACGATAGCAGTTGTCAGGCCGGGGTCGAGCGTAAGGGTTCGGGATTCTACTTGGACCAGCAGCAGTCGATACGCCCCTTTGGGGTCTAGCTTGTCCGCTTCCCTGATCTCGGCTCTCAGACGTAGGAGGTTGAGTGCGTGCTCCTACAGGTTCCTTCCCCTTAGACTGTGGAGCTCCCTGGGGTGGACCCGCTGTAGTGATCCTTGCAGTAGAATAGGGTCGTGTGGTAGAACGTTCAAGTTGTGCTTCTGCCCGAGTAGCCAACTTGATCGCATCATTCATCGTCTAGACGGGCTGCATCTAGACCCGATCCTGGATCGTCATACGTAGTCCACCGTTGAATCGGGCGATTTGCTACGATTCAGTCTCGACTAAATCGTTACGCGCCGCCAGGTGGTAAAATTCTTCTGCGTATTCTCTCACCGACCGACTACCCTGTCGACAATTTTGGTATTGTTGAAATAATACCTGATCATAATCGCTAGGGAGGAATCGGACACGTAATAACTGCTTCATCCGCTGCCATGTGCGGATTGGTGCTTTCATCTGTCTAGTTCGTGCGAGTTGCAGTTGTTCCCACCAAACTGAAGCTCCTCCTTTCAACTTGTAGGCCACAAGCTTGACCTTCTTTGCTTCAGGGATATCCATAAAGTTGAAAAATCGCTTAACTTCAGAAAGCCAATCGAGAAAATCCTCAATGTGTAGTTGGCTATTGAAGTTAGGAATATCAACCCGCATCTTAAATTCTCGATCTGTCCGATCTACTCGATCGCCGCCTTGTCTAGGGTGTTGAAAGATTATGTCATCAATTTCCTCCTCACTGGATCCTCCTTCCTCAGGAATGACCCGTGGATGCATTGCTGGTACTATCCTACGATCAGGGTGATTACGAGTTTCAACAATTGGCGGTGGAAGATTACCACTAGGAACACGGAGTTGCCCTAGGGTTTCCGCCAAGAGATTCGTTATACGGTCCATAGAAGCCTGCAGCCCTTGCATGGCTTGTCGATTCTCTTGCATGGTTGCTTCGAAAACTGCCGCCGTTAAAGGTAAATTCCCTGGGGCACCGCCCATGGGATTGTTGCCCGACCCGTCGTTAGAAGCCATCGATCCGAGGAGAAACCTCGCTCTGATACCAAACTGACGCAGGGAAGGACATGAGGTCGAGCACCGTCTTCCTCAAGATGATAAATATTCCGAATCTACGGAACTTCTCTGGACTCCTCACAGAGACTTCTCGAATCCACGAGGAAAGAAAGTAGAAAATAAGAATAATTTCTAATAAATTTGAAATTGATTAATTAATTCTTAAAATCGAGTTCACAACCCTTTAAATAAGGAAACCAAGCAATAAGAAAGAAATAAGACTCAAACTACAACTAAAACTCATAGAATTCGCAACTTACTATAAATAGTAAACTTACTATTTATAGACGGTCATGATGTCTACTAGTGCGCAAGGTTTTTGGCCAAAAATAGTAAGTGTCCTATTTGGCTTCACCAAACTGTTCTCCTAATTATCCTAAGAACTTTTCATGTTGGACACAACTCCTAAAGCCCAATGGATGAAAAGTTATACTCAAACTAAAACTTACTATTTATAGTAAAAACAAAATTAAAACGAGGAAACGACTGTCGATCAGAGAGTTTCTCGCAAATCCGGGCTGCGCAACCCGGCATAGCGGGGTTGGTTAGCTAAAGTAGCTCGTTCTATCCCAAATTCATATATTCTACGTCAGATAACTCATTCCGAATTGTAAGATACGCCTGATCTAAGATCCGGTGGTCCGGATCACTTCTGTCGCCGACCGTGCCTTTTCTAATCCATCTTGGCCATGAAATTATCCGCGACCCACTCTACATCAATTCCCCACTGCTATCTATGGTGGGTCCACTTGAGCTTTAGATCTGCTGATTTTTGGGCCCGTGACGTAAAATGACCTCAAAAAAATAGGTTAAGCAGCGTGGATATTACTCGGACATAATGATGGATCAACAAAACTTGACAACATCAACAAACCTCGTACAAAAATTTCCAAATAGAAGGATCCGAAGCAATGCTACAGTGCTCCTAATTTAAGAGGAACTATATGTGATTCTATTTAACCTAATTCCATCGTTTTTCCATTTTTCCAAACGCTAGCGATTTCTACCTAGCGAATATCCATTGTTTTTTGTGGTGGGACCCACAAAATGAGTATATGACGCTGATTATCGTAAGAAACAATCCTCATGATGGGTCCAACCTATTAGTCGGGTTGGATCTTGTATATACATGACAGGTTTGAAGTTATTTACTGGATGGACCGTAACTTTCAGTCCAATCGGTTGCACAGGAAACCTACTATGCAGAACACTCCTACCGACAACGATGTCGTCTTTTGTCCTCGTACTCTGCAGCTCAAAGCAAAAACAATCGCTACAGGACAAGAAATTACGATTCTGCCATCGTATTCTCCGATTCGATCTCATCTGTTTCCCCGCCTCCGATGCTTTTTAATTTCTTTTTAAGCGAATACACGCAATCCACGGAAAACTCTACCTGCAGAATCAATGGCGATTACGCCGCTGCTGCTTCTGGTGTACTTCTCGGCGTTACTCTGTACGGAGGCGAAGTACATTGCTTACAATACGTCGCAGTGGATCGTGCCTGGGAAGATCAACGTCCATCTTGTCGCGCACACGCACGATGACGTGGGATGGCTGAAAACCGTCGATCAGTACTTCGTCGGATCGAACAATTCTATCCAGGTACGCAGCTTTTTGTTTTTATTTTTTATTTTCTCATCCAACTCGATGGACCAGAAGGTCATCGAACGTATACATACAGCCGACGTGTAGCATGTGTAAGTCGCCCCTGGCGCAAAACTCAAGCTGATCCATTCATTTGGTGGGCCTCATCGTAGACTACACCATACAATGTACGGCCAATGGATGTACCTGACGTACAAGCATGGCTCACCTGCAAGGTGGGTCCACCTTTTCAGCGACTCAGATGTCTCCTACGTGAGACTCGTCAGCTTACATCTGGGTGCGTGTGGGACGCGGATTGTGTAGTAGCTCACCAAGCTATAGCGTGAGTAAATTCCGTGGGGTCCACCTTGATATATGTGTCATTATCCAGGCCATCCATCCGCTTTTCCAGATCATTTTATGTTATGAGCCAAAAACTGAATCATATCTAGAGCTCAAGTGGACCACACCATAGGAAAAAGTGGGGATAATGACATCCACCGTTGAAACCTTCTTAATGCTAACAGTGACGTTTATTTGTTATCCGACCTGTTCATGAGGTCTCACAGACACGGATGAAGGAAATCACACAAATATCAGTTTGATCCAAAACTTTTGTGGGCCCAACAAGTTTTCAATTTTGACGGTTTCCCGTGATGTGGTCCACTTGAGCTTGGGATATGCTTCGATTTTGGGCACACGCCCTAAAGAGAGCTGAAAAAATGGAGGGACGGCGTGATAAGATGCATAGATCACGGTGGACCCCACAGAGTTTACTCACTTCCCAATTGGAGTCCATGAGTGTGTAGTCTGCGTTCCGGTTCATCGCTATTAACCTATCTCTATACATTACATCTCGCACGTGGCTCTACGTGCCATGCACCACCCACATACTGGGGAACGGATTGGCTACTCCCCCTGACACCAGCCATTGGCTGGTGGTCGGTGCTCTGTGCTCTGTGGGGCCCACCATGATGTCTGTGTATCATCCATACCGTCCATATGTTTTTATATATCATTTTATGGTATGATAAAAAAAATGAATTATGTCTCAATCTCAAGTGGACCACATTACAGGAAACAGTGTTGAATGAATTTTGACCATTAAAAACGTTTTTGGGGCCATAAAAGTTTTAGATCAAGCTGATATTTATTTTTTCCCTTCATCTGGGTCTTTATGACCAAATCAACAGATTGGATTTCAAATAAACAGTACAGTGGGCCTGAGGAGGATTTTAATTGTGAATATCCATTCATTATTTTTGTCCTGTGGTGTGGCCCACCTAAGATTTTTATCCCTATCGTTTTTTTTTGTCAAGCACTAAAATGATATGTAAAAATGGATGAACGGAATGAATGAAACATGTACATCATGGTGGGGCCCACAGAGCACCGACCACCAGCCACGGGGCTGGTGTCAGGGGGAATAGCCAATCCGTTCCCCACATACTGGGCCATATTGTTGTTGGCCCGCGGTAGCAAAAAGAAAACGCTCAGGCAAACATGGCCGTCGATCTGTGGCCATCAAACCAACGGTGCGGATAAGAAAGGACGTGGTCCACTTTGATTGTGGAAATGCACAGAGTCGGTTGATTAGTGTGGCTTTCGTTCTATGGGCCACCTGCCTCAAGGTAGATTAGATGGACGGTCCGGATTCACTGACAGTGCAGCCCCGTCTGCACGACAGAGGGTGACCATGAACCAACACAGCTTCATACTTATATACCGTCCCTCACCCACACTCGGTGTGCACCGAGAGCCACTGTGCGCACGTGTCTCCCTCCATTTTAAAGCATTCAGACGGAATCTAGAAGCATTTCAATATAGGAATCCTCACAAGCACATTTTGAATTGCGCGTTAAGATTCCCACCAGCCATTATTGCTGGTGGGAGATTTTGTGTGCACCAACTCTCGGTGCACATAGCACACACATACTTCCGTAGACAACCAGCGCAAAGACGGTGGTAGCTCCACCATTTTTTTGCAAAGACGGCGCTCCTATAGCGTTTTGTCTCAATTATATATGCACTCCAACTCTGAGTGACTTGTGTGCTGGACCAATCCTTAATTTACACTTATTTACACCGCTTCGGTTTGCTCGGGCCTGACATTCATGCCAAAGCCCAAGCCTGAGAGAACTGAGCCTGCCCAATCTTATCCACTCAGCCTTATGTGTCCATATCCAATTGCTTATAAAAGGGACCCAACAGTCACAATTTGAGGAGGGAGAGCACACAAAGTCTAAGATATAACTTGAGGTAGAGAAGTCGAAATAGAGGTTTTTGTTCTTCGATTTCTCTTCAATCGATTCTATTTTAATTTCAAAGCCAACATTGTATTCTCAATCTATCAATTTTCAATATATATATTCTAACCCCACTACTTTGAACACCTGAGGTAGTAAGCTTTGTTTTGACTTTATGTAAAATATGTTCTACAGTTGCCTCTCTTGAGGATCTTCTATATCAGAATATGTGACTTAAATAAGTAACCTTAGACTCTATATTCCATTTCTTTTCTATACTACAGTTAGAAAAACCATTTTCCTATAATTTCCATTTCATCTTTAGTTTATCTTTTGTAATTTAGACATTTAAATCTTAGCATCTTATTAGAAGTTCATTAAATTTTCTTTGAACGCATACAATCCGGCAAAGTAAAGATTGTGTTTTACATGGGTGGTAAAAGTGTGCCCAAACTATTCCTTTTCCATAACCAAGATCCTTAAGCAGAATCTATGGTGCAAACCTATCTAAGAGTTACTCGAGTAAGGAATTCTTTGATTTTTCCAATATCTAAGCAATTCCATGGATTGTAACCAACCGTGAATTTTGAAGCCTTCATTTTGACTAAGAGGAAACTCCTACAATGTTGAAAAGTCATCTTGTCGACCTTGTGAAAGCTAGTACAAAATCAAACCAAAATTACAAATTAGTCACACCCCTCAAGGCTGAACATCCAAAAATACGATCATATTGCATAAAGTGTTACGAGCGGTGTAAGTATAATTATTAGCTTCTCTTCTCAATCCCTTCGCGAGGTTCGGGTATGAAGGTCTTAACTATGGGTTTTAGGGATCTGATTAGATTTCGGATCTGGGCCTTCATAAGCTAATGCCCATATTAGTCAAGCACCTAAAATCATTAACCTTCTCTTCTCAACTCTTTCACGAGGTTAGGGTATGGAGGTCTTAGCTATGGCTTTCCCTGGATCTTAATAGACTTCGAATATGGGCCTTCACATGCTATCACCCGTATCAAATGAGCATATAGTGTTTTTTATGTTTACCAAAGACGTATGCTCTGTGATTGGCCAGGTATCCAGAATCTGTTACATCAGAAATTTGAGTAAATTCTAGTTTTATGTCAATCACTGCACACACACACACACACACACACACACACACACACACACACACACACACACACACACACACATATATATATATATATATATATATATTAATCATTCAAATTCATGCAACCATCCGACGGTCCAATCCAGGCTCCTAGTGGGCAACCCGAAGGAAGATTTTTTGTTAGTGTCCACAACTTCCTTTTGTATTTCTTCAATATCTTTGCCCTATTTAAATTGAATTTTGCATGAAATGCAATGTATGTATGTTTATGTTGGCAGGGAGCATCAGTGGAAAATGTGTTGGATTCTGTTGTTTCTGCATTACTGG
The DNA here is from genome assembly GCA_037074715.1 of Magnolia kwangsiensis. Lineage (NCBI taxonomy): Eukaryota > Viridiplantae > Streptophyta > Magnoliopsida > Magnoliales > Magnoliaceae > Magnolia > Magnolia kwangsiensis. The sequence continues at coordinate 165,558,227 of CM073574.1, read as the reverse complement.
CAGATAAGAATCGAAAATTCATCTATGTGGAACAGGCAAGATTTTCTTCTTTCTTATATGAATTTCATTTCATGCCTGAACGGCATTGAGCTAAGCTCACCCATTCGGCGGTTTTGTTGGATGGATGCAGGCATTTTTCCAGCGATGGTGGAGAAAGCAGAGCGATGCAGTCCAGAACATAGTGAAGAAGCTCGTAGATTCGGGACAATTCGAATTCATGTATAGTATCTCAGGTTCTTTCGATCATTTACTTTCCGCCGACTCCGGTGTTGATCCAATGCACTTTGAGGCATGAGATGTTCTATGATTCCATGTCATTGCCGCATACGTGGCATACGTGGACTAGATCGGAACCATTCTTTTGGTAGGTCCAGTAATGCATGGTTCGTAGACCAAAAATCAAACTGGACAATTTTATTGATCGATGGACCCCCTCATGGACCCCATTCACATGGGTTCCACTTCACACGGGTGAGGCCCGCCTCACACGAGGTACCTGCCTTACATCCAAGTGTGCCCTTACATCCCACAGGCCACCCCACTCGAACCCCGTGTGAAAATGTCACTACATTAGTATTTCTTAGCTATTTGATATGCATTATCCATCGTGTGGGCCTCACGTTCAATGTGGGTTGTCCATCATGTGGGGCCTGTTTTAGATGTGGGCCATTCATCATCAGGGGGACTGCCTTCGATGCGGGCCATCCATTATATGGGGCCCACTTTTGATGTTGACCGTTCATCATGTGGGCCCCAACTTTGATGTGGACAACCCGTCATGTGGAGCCTCCTTTGATATGGACCATTCCTTGATGGCCAGCATTGCATTTTACTGCAAGCACATGGTGACTGAGATTTGTGTTTCATCATCATCTTTATTTGATTTTTTTTTATTTTTTTTTTTGTTGGATTTGCAGCAATGGCGGTATGTGCATGCATGATGAGGCGGCACCTCATTACATTGACATGATCGATCAAACTACTCTTGGGCACCGATTCATCAAGCAGGAGTTTGGTAAGACTCCGAGAATTGGTTGGCAGATTGATCCCTTTGGACATTCTGCAGTACAAGCTTACTTGTTGGGGGCAGAGGTATTCATTTTCTATGATTGAAGAACTTGTTGGATCTAGTGATTTTTGGGGTCTTGGTTATTTCTCTTTTTTCATCTCCCAATCTATTTAAGACTCCAAGAATAGGTTGAAGATAGATCCCTTCATATCCAAACATGTTGTTAATGCATTTAGTACATGCAATCACAGGTCAGGAAGATCAATTGCATACATGCCTAAGCAATTGTCTGGATCTTTTTCGTGAATGTATATACACATACCCACATAGACAGTTGAAAAGAAGATAAGGGAGAGCTCTAGCTGCATTGAAATAAAGAAGAAACATAATGGAATCAAAAGAACGAAAAACTCCCGACAAGGTCTTTTGTTGGTCTCTGGGCTCGATATCTCAAATGGGGTTGACCTGTTTGCAGGTCGGATTCGATTCTCTTTACTTTGGTCGGATTGATTACCAAGACAGAGTAAAGCGTAAAGACCAGAAGAGTCTTGAGGTTGTATGGCGTGGATCAAAAACCTTTGGCTCGTCTGCACAGGCAAGTGACTAATACTTTTGTTTGTTTGGCAATTCAACTAATGAAATGAGTGAAAACTCAACATCTTAAGTATTAGTGTTGTTATGTGGCTATACATTAAATCACTCGTGTGTTTGAATTTACCACCAAATCAAGGTTGGCAGGATTTTCAAGCCAATAAGGTAGACTTGGTATTTGATGCAGCATGTAAAAATGAAATGTGTGTGTTCACGTGCGCATTTGCGCAATGTAGAACCTGTAATGCAAGGGCCTTTTAACACCAGGCTCAAGTGGGGTGGCCTGTGGGATGCAGGAGCACACTCGGGGTGGGTGGCCTGTTTGAGGCAGGTGGCTCGTGTGAGGTGAGCCCTATTTGTGTGAGGCAGGTGGCTCGTGTGAAGCGGAATCCATGTGATGTGGGTCCCACGAGGGGGTTCAGCCGATGACCTAACCTATGAGATGTAGGGCCTGGGCTATGAGATAAAGGGATTGATTCACCATACTCTATCAATTCGAGCTTCTAGAGCAAGTGGTTAATTGTCCTGCATCAATGTGGTATCAGAGCGGGAGTCTTAGTGTTCAAGATTCCTCACTAAGGGTGATTAATGCAGGGGCATTTTCACACCAGCCTAGAGTGGGGTGCCCCTAGGATGCAGGGGCACGGATTGATTCAACATGCTCTATTAGTTCTTGTTGGTTTTTATTTCCATTTCTCTTTTTTCTTTTTGCAGATTTTCACTGGTATATTCCCTGAGGGTTACGGTCCTCCTGATGGTTTCTCTTTTGAAGTTAATGATGACTCCCAAATTGTGCAGGTAAATACCCAGATAAGACCTCTAAATTGATTTTAAAAATACATTCACGGCTTCATCGTTTTGTTTCTTTTCTGCACTGAAGGATAACAATATTCTGTTTGATTACAATGTCCAAGAGCGAGTGAACGATTTTGTGGCAGCAGCATTATCACAGGTAAGCATGAACTGTTGTTTCTTCACTCTATATGTTTGGATTTCTGACTGCCTTTCAATTACTTGAGGTTAACCTTGCTGCTATCCTACCTAACTGGATCTATCCAAGGTAGTTTGGATTTGTAAAAATGTTGTGTGGATGGGACTCTTGTCCATGCAAATCAGCATCTGAAATCCTTCAGGTGGAATGAAGAATCATCTTCCCCACCATATGCCCAAAAGGTTGCTGTATGGTGGGCTATGTGAACCCTTCCATAGATGACAGGCAGATGGATGATTAAAAAAAGATAAATGTTGATCCATATTCCATGGGCAAACATGACGAAGATTGGATGGCTAGAATCTTCTAAACTTCGGGGCATGTCCGTCCACTGCAATTTATTCAATGATCTGGATCTTAATATGGGCCCCACATGTATGTATCCAAAGACCCAAGGACACCATACACCTGCTTAGGCTAAGGATCATGTAATTTTGAATCATATCATCTTTCTCTAAACCTGAAATATTCCAACAAATTGCCTTTTGTTTTCTTCAGGCTAACATAACTCGCACGAATCATGTCATGTGGACTATGGGGACTGATTTTAGGTATCAATATGCTAACTCATGGTTCAGGCAGATGGACAAGCTCATTCATTATGTTAACCTGGTATGTGTCTCTTTCAAAAATTCCTCCTAAAAATCACTTAGACTAATGATTTATAGATTTAAAAATCCTTGGATATAATTCATGTTCATGGTGCCAGTGAGGCACATGTGTTCGATATCTGTAACATTCATAAGTGGGTCGCACTGTTTATGTGCCATGACCCGAAAATAAGCTGTCCAACCATCAGGTGAGCTTTACATGTATGGAAAAAGAAAAAGAAAAAAAGAAAAAAAGAAAAAAAAAAGATAGCTTAAAAAGGGACTGACCATACCAGCCTGGTTTTTGGACAACAACACATGTATCGTGGGCCATGTGATGAATGGTCACTCAGATCTCTTACATGGCATGTCTGTGCCTGTGTTTATGCTTTTTTGCCTTCTTTCACTTTATTGTTTCAGAATTCTTCCACATATTACTGAAATCGGTGTTTTGGATGCTTTAAGGACGGGCGCGTTAATGCCTTGTATTCAACCCCATCCATTTACACCGATGCGAAGTATGCAATAAATGAGTCCTGGCCATTGAAGACTGATGACTTCTTCCCGTAAGTGGTATATTTGGAAAATGTTGCAATTTTCATAATGCCTAGAGAAAGAAAAGGACGGGAAGCATAGGATGTTAGTTTACCATGCTTAAGATAGCGATAGTAATGGTGAAAGACAAAAGACAGCGACCTCATGAAGAGTAAAGCAACCTGCTAATTCTCCTTTATGCTCGTGATGTTTCTTTTTGGTGTCATTTGGCTTTGCCATTTTAAAGCATGACAATGCTGCACCATGGATGGCCTCAAAAGAAAAAAGAAAAAAGAAGAAGAAGAAGAAGATTCATATCATATCATCATCATCATTTAAGCCTTATCCCAACTAACTGAGGCCAGATACAAGAATCCTTTTTTCCAGTTTTACATGAAAAACAAGAAGAAAATTCCAATCATATATCAGTTAAATGTTGAAATTTACAGATATGCAGATAATCCAAATGCGTATTGGACGGGATACTTCACGAGTAGGGCAGCCATTAAAGGCTATGTTAGAATGATGAGTGCTTACTGTTTGGTAAGTCTTTCCTTATCTTTCAATCCATATCAAGAAATAATTTTTCTCACTCTCCCTGTAATTGTGGAATCTGCATTGGTTTATTTGTTTCCTGTCTATAATCAGGCAGCAAGGCAATTGGAGTTTCTCAAATGGACAAATAGTTCAGGGCCCAAAACAGACACTTTGGCTGATGCTTTGGCAATTGCTCAACATCACGATGCAGTTAGCGGAACAGAAAAGCAGCATGTAGCTGATGATTATGCAAAGAGGCTGTCTATAGGTTATGCAGAGGTGCAAGTTTAGCTTGAGAAATGTCAAGGCTTCTCATGACCTCACATCATGAGGTGGCCCCACAGTACTATGGCATGAAGAAAAAAAGGCTGGTCTCCTCATGAGGTGGGTCACATGTGCTTGGAAATGGATGGTTAAAAGCAATTGACCAGTGGTCCACTTTCGCAATACATGTGTGGCCTACCTGCCTATTTTGGAGCCAAGTCACATACATGTGGGTCCACCTAATGAATGGCTCACGTGCCACATTGGCAAGTGTTGGGAGAGTAGCAGCTTATTCAGCTTGGGCATTACAATATTCTTCTAATGTTTCTTTCAGGCCTTTTAAGCTCAAAACTGTCATCTTTCTACAACAATAATTCTTTTGCAGGCAGCGGAGTTGGTGGAATCTACACTTGCTTGCTTGACAGAGAAGACACCAAATATTGGATGTGACAAACCATTGACTAAATTTGAACAGGCAAAAATTTTAAGACTCTTTGCTAATGATATTTTTCCCACTTTGCATATAGCATTTATCATCCTGGTCAGGCTAATCACATTAGATATTCCTAGGCAATGAAGAGTAAAAAAAGAAGCCGAAAATGAAGTCAAATATAATTAGAACAAGTTCCATAAAATGCTAAGGAAAATTTTTAGGGTTGTTTGGGGTGAGGGACTTGGGTCAGCGATCTGTGAAATCCATGGATTTGTTGTTGGGATTTGCCAACTCAGTGAATTTCCCAAATCCACACCTCCATAAATCATGAGCTTAGGGAAAATCCAAACCCCTCCCCAAAAAAGAAAAAAAGAAGAAGAAGGCATTTCCTTTGCAATAATGCTCTACCATTACAATAAATGCTCTCTGCTTCCCAAACGGTGGAGTTTGGAATTTGCCATATCCAAATCCAATTGAAATCCATGAATTTTACAAGTTCATGGATTTACCAATTGAACAATTTGTCGTTTTTTTTCAAAGTATGCTTGGAATTTTGGTTTTACGTCAGGATGTTCGTTGAGCATATGTGCCTAAAATATCACCATATATGCATTTTTCTTCACCTTTAACTATGAGCCACTTGGCGCATGTGTGAGCGGCATGTGTATGTCATGTGTCATACACCTTGACATGTGTGCATCACATGTGGACAACATGTCAGTGCCACATGGCATGCCATGTGGCAATGTATGTCCATACATGTGGATGACATGTATGCAGCCCATGCAGCATTTGGCTATTGGGGTACATACCGTACATGTATCTCTCCTTAGAATTCAAATGAAAGCAATAAAAAAGAAGAGGCAAGCATCTTAGGATAAAAACGTGTGATGAGGTGTCTCTTTATTTCAAAAAGCTGCCTTTATTTAGTCACACTCTCTCTCTCTCTCTCTCTCTCTTAAAAAATATGGGAGAGTATTCCACCATAGCATTCATTCCAGAATTGATTCTGAGACTATCTCCCTCTTTTCTCTCTCATTCTATAATCATAGAGCCTTCCATCATACTAGCAATGAGAGTACTTGAGAGTATCATTCTCAAGAGTGGTGTATCTAGCGCTTGCATTCATTTTATTTTGGCACATTTGTTTCAATATGTTTGGGGTTGCCTTTAATGGTGCAGAGTTATTGTTCACCATTGTGACCTCAATTTAACCTGTAGGCAAAATTTCTGCTACTTGTTCGCAGTCTATGGATTCGACTATAGAGGGTGCAATTATTGTCTTAAAGATAGCAATTTTCCAGTGATTCAACCATGATAGCTCTATATTCTATTCCATTTCCATCCTCTTCTTCTAATTGAATGCTAATGGATGAGTTTCCCTTTTCAGTGTCCACTTTTGAATATAAGCTACTGTCCTCCATCCGAAGTAGATTTATCTCATGGGAAAAGTTTGGTGGGTTCACATTTCTTCTTGTTTTATTCAATGCTAATAGAAGAATAGAAATTTCTATTTGCTTTTGAGTTTGTTGATTTTCTGTAATTGTTCTTTTATAGGTTGTCATTGTCTACAATTCCCTTGGTTGGAATCGAGAGGATATAGTTCGAATACCTGTACGTATTTCATGTCACCATGACTACTGCTACAGTCAGTTCATTTCAAAAGAGTTATTGTATGGTTTATAATTTTTGTTCCATCTAATATTTCAAGTCTGCACAACAACCATGCTCAACTTCTTAGAAATAAGATATGTTTACTGACCTAAATTCTCTCTCTCTCTCTCTCTCTCTCTCTCTCTCTCTCTCTCTCTCTCTCTCTCTCTCTCTCTCTCTCTCTCTCTCTCTCTCTCTCGTCAGTGATTTTCACCAAATTCAGCCGCATGCAACCTTTGAAGCCACTGCTCACAATTGTTGGCATTTAACCTACTTCTTTTCTCGAATCTAGAGTTTTTTTTTTTTGTTTGGGGGCGGGGGTTAGCTTGTTAGTACACACCCATGTCAGTACACACACTCCATGTTAGCCACCCCCACTAGGGATCGATACCAAGACCTCAAGAATCTAGAGTTTTACTCCACCGACATGTGCCTATAACCATACATGCCAACCTCAAAACCTGTGGAATATCTGGTTGACTTGTCATGTGGGCCACACATGTCAAAAATCCTGCAGACAACATCCAATTCATGTGTGGTCCATGGTCCACCTAATGACTGGAATAGCCTGATTCTTGGTCCCACTAATTGACACTCTGGGCCCACCTGAAGCACAGCTTGATTGTCCCAAACATGTGCTGGGTTAGCACATGTGGCCTTGTTTAGAAATTCATGTAGTGTTATTTCTTACAGAGTTGTGACACATCACACCTTCTCCTTTTCTCCATTCTCTACATTCTCTACCCTTTTACCATCAGGGTACAATAAAAAAGTAAAATTACAAGCCCCTGATGATAAGAAAATAAAAGACATGTATCCTAACTTGCAGGCTTAGCAAAACTCTTCTTTTTCTATGGTCACAGAGAAATACATAAATCAACTTCCCTTGTTCTTTATCTTGTAGGAGAGACAACTTTGCATTCTGCAAATTTAGATCAACTTAGTTCTTTTTCGGACTTGACCAGAGTGTCGTATTAAAGATAACGTGAAAATTGTTATCTTAAGACTGATACCAAATGGCTAATAACAAACACATCCTTTTCTATTGGTCATAAGATCGACATTGACAGTGTGCGTTACAGTCACACAGCTTTAACACTAGATACATGCTGATTTTGTACCTCTAACAACACAAAGTTCGAAACATCAATTTCAATTTCATTTGGGGATACCAAAATATGCCACACATTATTACTATCAATTTAAGTATGAAAGTTTTTAAATAAAACCTTGCCAAATAGGACAAGCAGTGACTTTTTTAGCAATGGTGGTTTGAGCATTTGGCTAGCAGGCTAGCCTATCCCGAGCCTCATTCCTTTGCACACAGGTTAGGCTGGGCCTGGATTCGTTTTGTTAGCTCATGGCAGTTGGATATGTGTATGCTGAAAGCAATGAGAAAACAAATCTCCTTTGGTTTTCTGTATTTCAGACAACTCTAAAAGGTTGAATATATAAAGATATACAACATCTATACAAGGAAAAAGATAAAATCAGAATCAATTATCTATACATGGAAACAAGACACGTTTCCTGTCTAACATCCCCCCATCAAACTGATGCTGGTCATTAACAAGTAATGGTTTGCCAATGAGATATGAGTGACGTGCAAAAGTGAGGGACTTCGTGAGAATGTCTACAATCTGATCATGGGATGCAGCATGAGGAAGAGAAATGAGCCGAGACTGAAACTTCTCTCGGATGAAGTGACAGTCAACTTCAATATACTTTGTCCGTTCATGGAAAATGGGGTTAGAGGCAATCTGAATGGCACTTAGATTATCTACATGGAGTAAAGTAGGATTGTGTAGATGAACGCCCAAGTCAGAAAGAAGTCCACATAACCAGATAAGCTTACTACATGCAACTGACATCACTCGATATTTGGCTTCCGTGCTTGATTTGGAAACAGTGGCCTGCTTCTTACACTTTTAAAAGATGAGAGAAGTGCCAAGAAAGAACAATAGCCAGTGGTAGATATGCGTGTGAGAGTACAACCGGCCCAGTTAGCATCCGAATAAGCACGAAGGTCCAGAGTAGCCGTGGAGGAGAAGAACAATGATCGATCCAGAGTTCCACATAGGTACCGTAGGATGCGCAACACCGCGGTCATATGAAGAGTGTGAGGAGCAAAAATAAACTAGCTGACAACGATTCTCCTTTGGTTTTTTGTATTTCAGACAACTCTAAAAGGTTGAATATATAGAGATATACAACATCTATATAAGAAAAAAGATAAAATCAGAATCAACTATCTATACATGGAAACAAGACACATTTCCTGTCTAACGTATACACCCAACCCCTTCTGTTGCAAGTTGCAACCCAACCTTGTAGGAAGCATGCCCATTCATGAGTTTTTTTTTTTTTTTTTTTTTTCCATGGTAAAAATTGATATCATTGAAGTATCTGAAGCCAGCTTGGTAGGATCCTACTTTCACTGTGAAACTTACTGCAGTTTGTTATTGAATCTGTTGTCACTCAGGATTTTGTTATTGGGGGACTCTAACACTAGTCTTTAAGAATTCTGCTCACACAGTCAAATTCTGCTGCAGGTAATCAGTGAGTCTGTTATTGTTCGGGATTCCATAGGAAGACAAGTTGAATCACAACTTCTGCCTCTGGCCAATGCTTCAGTGGGCATAAGAAACTTCTACGTTAAGGCGCACTTGGGTGTATCTCTGAGTGCTACGCCAAAATATTGGCTGGCATTTCCAGCAACTGTACCACCTCTTGGTTTCAGCACTTACATAATCTCAACTGCAGAAGGGGCAGGTATAGCTATCTGATTGTGTCTTTTTGGTATTATCGGATTTCTAACTGGCTTGAAACTATATGTGCTGCTGCTTTTTGTTACAACTTCAGGCTCTAGTTCGACAGTATCAACAACGCATACAACACAAGGGAGTGAAAATGGTACCATAGAAGTTGGGCAAGGAAATCTACAGCTTACGTATGCTGTAGATGGCGGCAAACTTACTCATTACTTAAACAAAAGAAGTTTGGTATGTATCATTGATAGCACTTCTTATCTATGTTTTTCTGTTTTATGTGTTTCTCACTTGTCTCTCAGTAAATTTACTTTATCCAATCTGGATTTCTCTAAACAGAAAGTAATTATTGTTGTTGTTATCATTATTATATAATGCAAGCAGCTTTGGACATTTTTCCCCTCCAATTAGTCCTAGGAATTTTGTTTATTAGAGGGTAAAACCATCATAAAAATGTAGCTTCCCTCACTTCTACACGACACTCATTTCTAGTTCGCAAACTATTACTTGTCGATAACTAGCATTAGTTTGAGGGGGGATGTTGATGGGGACAACATGTGCACACGCGCATGCACACCACCCCCCCTACGCATGTACGTAAGCAAAAGGAGGACCCCATCATCGATCTAGCTCGATGGAGATGTCCAAGGAGGGCCTCTTAGTTAGAAGACAACTTTTGGTTCAAAAGGGTGGGCCCGATAGTCAAGAAAAGCCCATCATGGGATCTCATGATCGTGGCCCACTTGTCGGATTGATGTCATATTTTAGGTTTTACTTATTGTTATTATTTAGAACATCGTGAACGCTTTAGATTTCTTTGTTTGATTTTAATTTTAGTTTACTTCACCGCTAAGTAATAGGTTACACACATGGTGCGAGTTTTGGGGTATAAAATTTTTTCTATAAATAGGCACCCCTTGTAGTTCTTTTCATTGATTGAAGATTAATAAAAATTCTGCATTTTCCTACTCTCTGAGTTGTGAGGCCTAAGTGGGTGCGAAGCCCTCCCTTTTCAAAAGGCTAACTACCGTGGTGCGAAGCCACATCGACCCCGATTCATCCCCATCCTCCATCATCTTCTTTTCCATCTTCCCCCATCATCCATACTTCGAATTCGTTCCTTTTGTTGCATCAAATTTCTTCATTACAGCAGATTTTCAGATTTCGACCCGTCGGCGAGCTGAAACTTCGGCGGAGCACCACGCACAAACCATACATCAGATCGAGCTGATATTTGGGATTTTTGGAGTCCATCCCTGGCTGACCAGGGCCAAGGTGACCTTTTTCTGAATAGTGGGCCCCACACATATGTGGCCGTGATCACACGCACGTGTATCTGGGCCATTGTTGCTGTCTACACGCAGGATCGTCTTTTGGTTCAGGTTTTTATCTTCTTTTATCCTCTCATAGCTGTTTTTTCATGAATCCTAGCCTTATATTACGTTTTCCCTAAGCTATTTGCCAATTTTCTTACCCTAGGGTTCCCCGAATTGGAATTTCTGAATCCCTTGGATTAGGGGCTGATTACTATGCATGTGTGGGTGATTAATTCTTATCTTTGAGTGTCGTTTGGTTTATAATTTTTATTGATCCAGCCCTATCATGTGTAGGCCTGGACCCGCATAGATTCCCCTTAATTGAATGTTTGGACTTTCGTGTGGGATATGGAATTTGTGTAATTGTTTATGAACTAACGTGATCTTAAGCCTGAAATCTTGCATATCACATTTAATTTTCATGTCCTGCATCAGATGTTAGACAAGCCATATGCCTTATATAGCCTATTCTATAGATAGACGATGTATAAGTAGAAGATTTTGTATTTATCATTTTACCTTGTATAGTCATTGTAAAGCTCTATATATTCAACCCTTCAGGGTTATCTCAAACACACAGAAAAGAATAGGAGAATCATTTTCCTCAAAGCCTTCACCGTTTTCTCTTTGTTTACACAAATTTCACCCGCAATGAACCTTTAAACAGCTTAGATTCTTAGATTGTACCCACGAAAGCAAACTGAATTTCATATGAGTAGCCCACTCTTCTTTGTGTGTAGCTAGCCGTGATGGTACTGCTAGGAATCCGAGCGACGGAGGCTATGTGGGGCCACGCCATGATGACTGGATGAAATCTACTTTCTACATCTATTGTGCCGCCTCATCATAATAAGACTTCAGCCCAAAAATGAGGTAGATCGAAACTTGAGTGAGCCAAGGCACCAAAAAAAAGTGGGGATGGGTCACCCATCGTTAAAAACATTCTTCTTTCTCTCTGTGGAGTGTGTATCCGTGCCCTTTCCATCCATGCATCTCTCCTTTTTTCTTTCCCCTACTCTCCCTACCCCTAATTATTAAGAAGATGATTTTATACCCATGTTTTTATTTTTATAACCTTGTTTTGTACTTGTGGTATTATTCTAGTACCAATAGTAGAAAAGGGGTGTGTGTGTCAAAAGGTGAGGGTGTGAATATCAGTTCCTCCCAATTGTTTTTGTTGCTCACATAATGTTGCAATTTAAATGTTCTTTCTAGCAGCTCATGGTTTTTCCAGAAGCTCATGAAACTATCTTCATGTTTTTTTTTTCTTCCATATCAGGATCTAATACATGTCTAATCTGTTTTCTATGTATGGTTCAAGGTTAACACATTTCTAGAACAATCATTCAGTTTTTACCCTGGAGATGATGGAAGTGGTAGTGATTCTCAGGTACTTGTTCTAACTTCTCCCACCGTGTTTTTTTCTTCTTGTTCTTATTCCTCTCTCTCTCTCTCTCTCTCTCTCTCTCTCTCTCTCTCTCTCTCTCTCTCCTTTTTTAAATTTATTTTTATTTTTATTTTGAATTGCTTGCATTATGTTGTCCAAACAAAGATCAGTTATATTGTAATGTTTGTTTTACTTGTTGAAGGCTTCTGGAGCATATATCTTCCGTCCAAATGGTACATTTCCCATAAATCCTGAAGTACAGGTAAGTCATCCCCTCTAAAATGATAAGCAGCATGTTTGGGTGTCGATGATTCTGAAGACTGACAGATTACGTTGCCAATTGAATGTTGGTTGAGCTTTCCAAACTTCCGTGCTCTAAGTTTGCTTGGCAAACGCTGGCAGTCATGATTTGGCTGTAAACACACATGCAACCTAGCTATCCTCACAATATTATATTCTTAACGATGATTATCACTGAAGAACTGCTAGAACATCTAAGATTTGGTTAATGTCAAGAAAAATGTTTATTTTGCAGGTGCCATTGACTGTTTTAAGTGGACCTATATTGGATGAAGTACATCAGAGAATCAGTCCTTGGATATATCAGGTGCTTTACCTGTGCTACAAGAACCTTACAATGTTTGTATGTGTTGAACTTCATCTTGACACCCATACATGGTTCTGCAAATCAGAATCATACTGTGAAAACCGAGAGGAGCTGAAGCTTTTCTGTATTTGAGACAACCCAAAGGGGTTGAATATATAGAGATTACAGTCATCTATACAAGGAAAATAATAAAATCAAAATCTTCTACCTATGGAAACAAACTATACAAGTTATACTAGCTATACAAGGTATGTGAGCATGTCTTAGATACTGGCCAATATGGCTGTATCATATCCATATCAGCTTGATAAAATATGCAATACAGGGCTGAATCAGCCAAGGCCCAAAAAAAAAAGTCCATATCAGTGCAGGTACAGGCTTGATATGGGCATAAAGGCCTAAATTGCTTTTTCTTTTTTCCAAAATTTCTGTCTTTTTTTTTTTTTTCTTTTCTTTTTTTTACTAAAACCATGGAGAAAACTTAGCAAGTCATTTTAGACTAGATTTTGGCCTATTTAGGGAATTAAAATACAAGATTTGAATGGGATTCAATAAATTGAACTGGAATGGACCATTACGGGAAAAATCCATAGTTTTTTCCCGTATTTCCTCCTTTTTAATGTAATGGTCCCTAAGTCACCAAATCATGCTTGATTTGTGACCAATTATGGCCTATTTGGTTGACTTTCAGCAGGTCAAGTTGGTAGAAAACTTATCAAAGAATGGTCTGAGACACCATTATATACATGTCAAATCACAAAAAAGAACGATACTCTCTCTCTCTCTCTCTCTCTCTCTCTCTCTCTCTCTCTCTCTCTCTCTCTCTCTCTCTCTCTCTCTCTCTCTCTCTCTCTCTCCCCTTTTCTCTAATAGTTTTACACTAAATTTTTCACATAAAAAATTGACCATAACAGGCGAACAAGGCCAGGCTGATACACCCCCTGATACCAATATTTGGAAGCATGCACCCATATTCTGTACAAAGAGTGCATACTGAAGCTACTATCCAAGGGGCCACTGCCGTTACCGTTACGATATGGGCCGTAACAGCAGTTATGGCCTCTCTTTAATTTATTTTTTAAAAAAAAACCTAATTCGGGCCAGTAGCGGATTGTTACAGGTATGGCCAGTCCGGGGCCATTATGGATTGTTCTTTCCGTAACAGGCATTCTCAGCCCCATAATGAGTAACAATTCCCACTGTTATCATTACAAAAGCATTTTCTAATAATTTGCCTCTGTCATCTTAAATCTTTCAATCTACTAAAAAACTTGATTGTGAAATTTTGCCAACAGTGTTCTGAAAGTCAAAACAAGTGCTCAAAAATAAACAACTGATTCCATATAGTTTCTAGCAATGAATGTCTAAGACTGATACTTAAATTATCAATTATCTAACTTAGCTGGCTAAAGATATGAGCTTCAAAATTATCTGTCTTTCAGCAGTCTACTTCAAACGTAAGGGGATTGCATTCAATTGGCCATGGCTCTTACTACTAGTAATTTTGTGCAGTCTTACATTCAATAAACATCAAGGGTCCAATAAACTACAAATACCAATGAACTTTCCACATCTCTTGGTGACTGATCAACCTCGATTTTTGTATCCTAGCTGTCTGCTAATTGTAGCTGATATGCTTGCCCTGCCGGGTGTAGAATAATCTTTTAACGATTGAGTTCCCATTCACAATTGAGGATTTCACTGGCTCTTTCAATGGAAATTGTTGTTTGGCCACAGTGCTTGGAGTTTCAAGATCAGTTAGTTAGGAGCATATGCTGTTCAAAATTTATTTATTTTTAAAAAGGAAAAAAGAAAAAAGGTAAGACAAAGGAAAAGGTCAGAGGTGCATATTTCAAGAGGTTTCCCCATTTGCTAGAACAAACATTCTAAATATTTTTCTTTCCTTCTTTTTTTAACTGAGATAACACGGGGGTGTTTGGACTCATTTCCACTACAAATATACTTTGGAACCTGTGTTCAAGATTGAGAATTGTCCATGATCGTCTTTGGAGCCATTTCCCCACCATAAGTCCATTGTTCCCATAGACAAATCATTTCCGTTGTGTAAATAATTTTTAATATTGGTTGATATGTGTCGTATTGGCCGATACATAGTGTATCGGTAGTCACAGATATGATAATAATACTTATCATGTTTCGAAGGAAAATCACAAGAAAAAAAAAAAAAACCTTATTTATTTAATCCTTGAACTCAAACCTCATCATATATATATATATATATATATATATATATATATATATATATATATATATATATATATATATATATATATATATATATATATATAGGATAAGATAAACAGCATTTAAAAAAAAAAAAAAAAAGCAACGAAAGAGAAATTCATTAAAAGGGAACAGAGGAACAAGAAAGACTGTTGAGATAGCAGCCACGGAGGAAAACTAGAAACCTAAATACATCAGATCATGATCTTTCAAACCCATTACATAAGAAACCCATTTGACAATCAGCCTTTTAGCGTGGGAACCCACTAATTTAGGAGACTTGTGCATATTGTTAAAGACTCTATCGTTTCGTTCCATCCAGACTGCCCACCAAATTACAATAATCGCCTTTCTCCATATTTTGGATTTCACCTTTCCGATTTTGTGCCCATGCCAAAGGCGAAGAAGAGACGCTGCAGAATAGGGACAGCAACCCATGAAACCGAACCTGGGTCATAAGTCCCAGTATATGAGACTGATGAAAGGACAGTGGACAAAGAGGTGATCAACAGTTTCTTCACTTCTCAAACAACAGCTGCAAATATTGACGATCTGCATCCCACGCTTTCTGAGATTATCGATCACGAGGATCCGATTCATGGCAGCAAGCCAACCGAAGGATATGAATTTAGGGGGGGCAGCATGCTTCCATATAAAACCACGTGTATAAACTGCTTGAGAGATCAGATGGTAGTGCATGATAAGTCAATTGTATTGGTGTCACCGGTGCAAATATGATACCTGATACTTAAATTGCATGGTAGTGCATGATAAGTCAATTGTATTGGTGTCACCGGTGCAAATATGATACCTGATAATTTGAACCATGGGTGTAAGATAGCTGATTTTTTTATCCACTTCTCAGTTTCTTTATTTATTTATTTTTTGTCTTTCTGTTTGACTAACACAGCAACCGTGTGCAGATAACCCGCGTATACAAGGGAAAGGAGCATGCTGAATTCGAGTTCACTGTAAGCACATATTTTTGAACCTGTGAAAAGCTATGTTCACTCACAAGAGTAGGATTTTGAATCTCACTCTTCTGACATGTGCCGCTATGGCATGAGTGTACGAGATCTGTTTTGGGCCATGTTATATCAGCAGCTCCTGCATCTTACACACACTTGACACATTGGCATGCGACCGAGAAGAGTAACATTTGAAATCCTGCTCTTCTTGCAATTATTCACTAAATGTTCCTTCCTTGCAATAATTTTGATAACACTGATATGATATCCTCAATTTAGGTTGGGCCTATACCCATTGATGATGGAATTGGAAAAGAAATAGTCACCCAAATTACAACAACGATGATGACAAATAAAACGTTCTACACAGATTCTAATGGACGCGATTTTATTAAAAGAGTATGCTTCATACTACATTCCCTGCATTTTACTTGGATGAATGAGCAATGCACTAGCAAGATGTGGACAGTTTGATATTCCGAGGGTTATTGCTCTGCATTTTTTATGCTGGTACTAATATAATTTAGCTGAAATCTTATTTGATCTGCAGATTCGGGATTATAGATCAGACTGGGACCTGCAAGTGAACCAACCTGTTGCTGGAAATTACTATCCAGTAAGTTTCCTTTATAAGTGAGATTTCTATGTAAGGGCTTTAATGAAATGCACCCTTTCTACGGTGGAAACTTGACCATCTGTTAGGAAGGCCGAGGCAGAACTTGAGATGGAGACCTGTTAGAGTATAGCATCCACTGATATGTAGAGCACTTCTAGGGAAATTGGAACAATTGATTTGGGGGAGAACGATGTGAAGGGGCTTATATATAGGAAAAATTAGAACAGTCGGATGGACTATCTAAGCAATCGAATTAGTTAGTTATCTTGGTTTCATTTCTTTCTTATCTTTAGAAGTGATGAAATTTCAAAAACAGAACTTTTCCGTAATCCATTTGTTTCAGTCTTGCTCTCCTTGAAGTTGCATTTGGATGCATTATCAAATTGAATTAAGGTAGAAAATCACATATTTGTAGTTTCCTTAGCAGTCATAATGATGGTTTGAGCTCCAAATTATAATTATATTGCTTGCAAGTTTGACACGATAGAAACACAACCACAAGCTTGTCATGTCCTCTTGATTAAACTGAATATTTTGCAATTCAGTTCACTTGTGCATCCAAACACGACCTACACGTGGGACAAATGATGTTTGATGGAATGGAAAGTCTTGTGTTGCTACTTCTTCTTCTTCTTCTTTTTTCCTTTACTGTATATGTCTTCGGCCTGACTTCTGAAGTACATTCTTTTCTTTTCATGTGGTCTTTTAGACCTATTTGTGGGCCATAGTCACTTGCAACATTATATGAAAGCTCAACATGTAGCTATTTTAGAGGATGACAAACAAACTTAATATAGTTTCCTTCTTTCAGATTAACCTTGGAGTTTACATGGAAGACAACCAGACAGAGTTCTCCATACTGGTAGACCGTTCGGTGGGGGGATCCAGCATATTGGATGGTCAAATAGAGCTGATGTTACATAGGTCTTTTCTTTGCAAATGCTTGATTCATTTCTTGGAGCTTTGTTAAATTCACACACATGTAGAGCCCACTCCCTCTTCATGCTGACACATGCAAGATCCAACCATTCAATCAGGTGCAACCCACCATGTAGATGCCCCTGGCCCAAAAATGAGGTTTCTGTGTCATCGAGTGGGCCAGTGTACGAAACAAATGAACAACTAACGAAAACTCGGTCAAATTTTTATCTGTCCATTTGTTCCATATGTTGTGGCCTACCTGATTGGTGGACCCATCTATTTTTTGAGCCAGGGTTTCTAAATGGTGAGACCCACCACATGGACAACTTGGGTGTTCCAACTTTCACGCAAATGCCAACTTGATACATGAGGCGGCATATATAGGGACCGGGCTGTCCACACATGTGGAACCAGCAAGCCTCGACTTCTTGAATTATGATATTTTCTACTTGCCAAGAGAATTTGTGATGGTCAAGTTTATCATACAACATATTAACCAAGGTCTCTTAATTTTCATTTTATTATACAGAAGACTTCTTCATGATGATTCTAGAGGTGTAGGAGAACCACTGAATGAAACGGTTTGTGTTGTTGATGAATGCGAAGGACTAACGGTAAGTTCATGTTACACAACCCTCAAATCGCAAGCTTAGATGCTGCTGTAACCTGTCTATTCCATGAATCAAAGGCTGATTTAGTTGCATGCTTTAGAGCCAGTTTGTACAAAGGTATCCGAAGGAAGCGGTCAGCAAACCTCACAGAACCCACTCACATTGCTTGGAACAGAAATCCTTGTTACTGATGGAAGGAATACTGCAAAATGACAGTGTTTTCCTAGCTGGCAGAGTGGATTCGGCAAGGTTTGCAGACCTCTTCTTTGAGAAACCTCCATCCAAATAAGGTATTAATGTTATTTATAGATAATCCATCCTGTTAACTCTAGAACCATTGATTAATTTATTTTTGTTTTCACGGATGGCCCATATGTCTTGAAACCATGTGTCGATTATTTGAACATCTCAATAGGTCTTCAGTCATACTTAAACATTGGATTTCAAAAAAGGGTGTAATCCAAGATTTTATCTACATTGAACATATTAGTGGTTAGAAGTATAGTTCAAAAACTTGACTTGACTCGATGTTCAGCCAGGTCGGATTGACCTGAAGACTCCAACTCAATATTTAATACTTAAATTAAAACGTCTTTAGATTAACAATACATGTTTGAAATAGTATGAGTATAAAAAATGGTCTGCCTTGACACAAAACAGCAAATGGCAGTGGTAATGATGTCCATACCTCATTCATGAGGTTGGTGTTCTCTTGCCACCTCCCCCACGTTCATTTTTTTAATAAAATGCCATTCACTCAGTAATGACTTGGTTCAAGTCAGACCAAGTCGTGTCGAGTCAACCGAGTTGATGAGCCCATTCAATGTATCATTGAGTTGAAACCGAGTCTTGCTCAACAGCTAGTTTCTCAGTGACTCAGCTCGAAATCTCGTTGAGTCGAGTTGACTCAGCCGAATTTGAGTCGAGCCCCTGAGTTTTAGAGCCATGATTAGAGGCATGGTATGATGCTTTATCAAAAGAAATGATGTTTCTTTGTTCAGCCCAGAATTGGTATAGGTTGGGCCCACCGTTTGGCAGGACCCAAACAGTAGGGCCCACAATGGCAGAAGCTGTTGGTCTGCTTTGGCCTTGTCCGAATTTAATGAGAGCCTGGTCAGATGGCTAGAACCATATGATGGCGAAGATTTTTGTGGTATCTACTATCCATCATCTTCACTCTAGATGAATGATTTGGACATCCAAAAGGTAACCCCACAATTACAGTTTGTTAAATGTGGATGTATGTGTCATACCAATTCCTGATTGTCATTATGTGGAAGGGAAAAAAAATGTGTTGCTGCACCCAAAAAAAATAAATAAAGCAGAGGCAATTTTAATTCTGATGGTGTTGGTAATGTTTTGACAGGTTCAAGGAAAATTCTATCTTAGAATTGACCCTCTGGGTGAGGGTGCAAAATGGCGCCGGACGGTTGGCCAAGAGATATATTCTCCACTTCTTCTAGCATTCACACAACAGGTTAAAGACAAGTTGACTTGTTTCAAGTGTTACTAGTTATGGATTTGCTAAAGCTGTGTTTGGAGATCAGGAGTTCTTTGGGTGGGCAGGATTCTTTTCTGCCCAAACTGATCTTGGGAATGTTTGAGGTTGGACTTGAAACATTCCAAATATTCATTTGGGAGGAGAAGTTGAAAAAACAGAATCCATAATGAATTGCAATCCGTTCCCAAAATATTGTTCTGTCAGTCATGGTATATGCACATGCTAAACTTTAGTGTTGTAGGATGGAGATAACTGGACGAGTTCTCATGTAACAAATTTCTCAGCAATGGAGCCCTCCTACAGCTTACCCGATAATGTTGCAATGCTCACCCTCCAGGTATGTGTCTTTTCATCAAACATGAAAATCCAGTTCCCACATGGATGTTATGTTGAATGTTGCTAAAGCAAAGAAAAAGGTATTATAAAATCCTCAGGCCATAACTCGACAGGTTGTGCAGTACCTACGTTTTGGGTTTTTAGTTGGGCTCATGGTTTAATGGTCAGCCACTGATATGACGGGCCTCATGCTAGATAGCCCGTGCACCAAAACTCCCCAGGTTGAATGCTCTCAACTCATTAGCTACTTGTCTAGAAGGCCCCCTAACATAAGACATGACAGCTATAGCTGCTCGCAACAGAATAGCTATGCCCCTATCCTTTAAAGGCACCAGCAAGCAATGCTAGCAGGAAAGGGTTGCACTCGGGCTGTATAATATTAAGCCTTTTTCTCTGTTGAATGTGAACCATTGACTCTATTTGTTGACTGCTTACAAAGGGTAAGGACTCCTATCCCAGGGATTTTTGGTGCATGGACCGCTACAAGGTGGTCAACTTGTTGGATCACTGGATCTGGGTCCCACTTGACCCTACTTTACAGAGTCTACAGACTGAAAGCCCAAATGAGACTGTACAATCTTTTGGTCCAAGCATTCTATAATACCTCAAAAAAGTTGAGGATGGTGCGATGAATGAATTATCATGGTTAATGCAATTGGTATAAACCGAAGTACTAAATATAATAGCTGTAATGAACTTAAGTTCTTAGATGGAATGTTCAAAACCAATGAGTAACTGCAAGTACACAAAGACTAAAGAAACTAGTAAAATTCTAATAGAATCTTAAATAATCATAACACAGCAACCAGAGATAGAACACCGACCAACTATTCCTCTTCTCCAATAGAAAACAAAATCAACAGTATTTAAGGGAAAATTGACCATCTTGACCCTTTCAGGTAATAGTTTCTGGCCGAAAACACAGGACACTCCGCACCCAACATAGGTGTCTTTATGCCAATGTTAGTGGTTTTGGAATTTTGAGTATTCATGATGTTGAGGTAACTTTGTTAACAGATATAGATTAAATCATGATGTGGCCTGTTCAACTGATATTTTTACTGTTTTATAGTTGCTACATTTTGACCATAGATCTTCTCTTCTGCATTCGAATTACAGGTACCATACTTTTAAGTGCATGTCCATGGAGCACTGATGCATCAGGACACAAGCAGGATATGAATTCGTGTCCTGATGCGCCAGTGCATACAAATGGGACCCATGGTTTGGTGTTCCATGTCATTGGTCTGATGAGCCCCTACGTGTATGGGGATGCCCCAGAACTCCTCCAGATAAGATGATCCTAACCCTTTGATTTGTAGTGTACAAAAAGCTGTCTAAGAAAAAATACAGCAAGAATTCAGGGTAAAAAAGGAGGTCTAAATTGAGACAATTTCCATCCACAATGGATCCCATCATAGTAATGGCCTGGATCAAGGAACATGAGGGCCAATTTTACTACATATACACTGTTCATGTCATGATGCATCAGGACCTGTAATTCCTCCTACCCAAATCAGTTGTAACGAAGAAAAAAAAAGAGTCTGAATTGGATGGGTTGATCTGGGTGTTTTATGGGACGTTTTCATCCACAATGGATACCATCATATGCTAATGGTCTGGATCATGGAACATGAGGGCTTACTAAGTTCACATATCAGGACCTGTAATTTCTCCTACCCAAATCAGTTGTATTTTTGTCAAGTCCAAATCATGCCAATCCTACATTTCGATCCTGAATGCATGGACCCTGTGTGGATGGTAAAGCTATTGCTGTTGCTTGCTAATTAGGTTGAATGCACAACCTGATGGCCCTTATTGAGTTTTGGGATATTTTAGCTAACCTTCATTTGTGTAGAGCATCGAGTCCACTTGCTCAAAAAAAAACTTAGCTGACTACATGGGAGAGTTTTTTTTTTTTTTTTCCTTTTCCCATTTGAAGATGTGGATCTAATCTTTCTCTAAAACCATGTAACAAATCCAATGGTGGAGAGAGAGAGAGAGAGAGAGAGAGAGAGAGAGAGAGAAGCTTGTTTAGAGATTAGGTTCATCTCTCACATCCAAGCCTTTTTTATTATGAAACCATAAACAAAATAGTATGGTTTCCTGAGGGAACACTAAAATACCCATGCACAATAAAATACTCTCACCCATACATCCATACACATCCACAAATACACAATCTCCTACAACTACTAAAAAACACACTGCACAGGCTTTTTAAAATTTGAAAAACTCAAATGAGTACTGAATCAAATCAAGCTTCAAGTTTCTAAAATGTTGGTATAGGCATGGTAATGGTGCTCATCCTGCTCGAGCTACAACAGTTGCTATTCAAATCTTTAATTTTCAAAGCATCCCGATGAACGGGAAATGGAACAGAACACTGCTTGATATCAATCCTTTTCAAAATATCTTTTTTTCATGCTACTCATAGTTCATCACATTCTGGGTGTTACTGCAGGAGCTTGAAGATGGAAGCACTCTTCTTCGATTGGCACACGTATACGAGGTCTCACTTCCTCTCACTTTCACTCAACTAACCATTAGAAACTGCTGTTTTGTCTATCATTTTCTGCCATATTTAAAAAATTTCAGTGACATTGTAGTGCAATATGTTTCTATGATCTGGGTCTTCTCAGTATTTTTGAAAAACTGCCATCTTTGTGTTTTTTTCGCCTGATTCTATCTTCTGCTGATTGTGTTAAAATGCAAGATGGGAGAGGACAAAGATCTTTCAGTTATGACGAACGTGGATTTGCAAAAGCTGTTCCCAGGCAAGAAGGTAAAGAGAATAATGCACCCAGGTGAACTTGAAGCATATGCATGAGATGTCACGTATGGCAACATTGGCAACATGCCCATCTAATTTAAGACATGCACCGTAAATGCATTTTGGATGCATGTCCAATGTGTCTCGGGGCAGCGATGGGTCAGCCCGTGATAGGCCGATCTATTATTGGGCCCAAATTCAGGCTGTGCCAAGCCCATTTACTCATCAAGCCTGGAATTTGGGCTGCGGCTTGTCTCGTAGATGGACATGAACTGGAAAAGATGTCAAAACTAGATTCACGTCTGGTGTGTTTCTTCAGTGGGCGATTATCAGGCCCAGTCTAGCCTGTTCATGGGACTACGCTCATCAGCCCAATGTTCCAGCCCTGAACCTGTCTGACATGGTTATTTCCATTTTTTAAATCTGAATGTCCAATGTATGACTGAACTTGAACCCCTTTTTTTTTTCGTCTGATTTGAATTTTTCTTCAGATCATCAAAGTAACAGAGATGAACTTATCTGCTAATCAAGAAAGGTCAGAAATGGAAAGAAAGAGACTAGTATGGAAAGTGGAAGAACCACACAAGGAAGAAACCAATATGAGAGGTGGGCCAGTCGATCCATCTAAGCTGGTGGTGGAGCTGGGTCCCATGGAAATCCGTACTTTCGTTATAATTTTCGATCACAATTCGTTTGTCAAGACGGTTAATCACTGAAAGGTATTGAAGAAAAATTCCATGGAATTCATACAAAATTTTCAATGGAAATCCACATCGAAAGCTCACCAATCTATATGAAACCTTTCATGTGCAGCCACTATCATAAGCAACCAGAGCAGTGTTTTGATGAGGTTTGATCTTGAACTAAAGTATAAGAGCACATTTGGATGCTCCATTGAATTGAAATCAAATCACAATTTCTGCCTGTTCCAAATTAAAACTATTTGAAAGAAATATAATGCATTTCAACGGCTACTTAGTCATGATGAATTCTAGGAAACATCAATGACTATTGTCATTACCTACTAATTGAATAGAATCTCACAGTTCCATTTAACTTTGCATCATCCAAACACGGCCCAAAGATTTCAATATTTTCAACACTAGATTCTACCTAAAACTACCACTAAAGTAGTGAGACGGTGGTTGTGATCTTGAAATTTAAACAAGAATGTGTTTATATTTGCTTTGCAGGTAATCAGAACAATTTTTTAGGAATAAGAAGTGAATCTTAGGAGTCGTTTGGCACCTTGGATTTGGAGGTAAAGGGAGTGTGTTTCAATTCCAGGTAGCTACTTTTTGTGTTTGGAAGCCTGTGGAATAGGAGGTTTTTCAAATAAATTGATGCATTTTGAAAATGCAAGGATTCCAGAGTAATCTATGCTTTTTGGCTCCTTTTGAAAGGCAAAAGAGTCTCACTTGTAATAAAAGTGTAGCTTGCATGCTGCTTCAAAATAATCTAATTGTCAGCTGCATCACTAAAATCTTTGTGATCTTTATGTTCGTGGCTCATCCAAGGCCTAAAATTATCTCATTTTTAGCCCAAGAATATATTTCCATAGGCTTATTACTGTCATTCCATCAAATATTATATACACACACACACATTAATTTGAAATATGAAAGCTTATTTTCATATCCAGGTCTGTCAATATACGAAAGAATTCAAATGTATTCTAAATACAAGCTTTCAAATGAAAGATTTGGATTCCAGAGCATTTCAACCAGGATTCAAAATCACCTTAATTTTAATATAATTGTGATTTGGATTCTAATGAATTCAAAATCAAAGCTCCCGAATAGACCATTAGATTGATCATTCATGAAAATGAAGAGGTTGAGAAGGATGTTACTCATAGAAACAATGCTAGGTGATGGGACCCAGTTAATGGGCCAGGCCAGCTCAATCCACTGAGTACAGGGCCACATCCTATTTGTTATGTTGTGAGGGATTTTGGTAATTTCACCAATGCCTGTCTATATCTACGAGATTTGCCAAGCCCAAGTGTATGGGCCATAGAGCTCATGCACACATGACCCACGTGCCAGCATGACACGATTGGCCCAAGATCTAATCCATCCATCATAACAGCATCATGATATTGATGCCCTAGCCCAAGAATCATCTTGATCCACTGGCCAGGTGGACCATTGTTTGCAAAACAAACGTACATATCTGAGTGAGTAAAAGTAGAGTCGGACGTCTTGGTTATGTGCGGTCGAAACTAAGGATTGCAAGGCTGTAAAAAGCGGACGCGGATTTAGGAAGTTCCTGCGCAAGGATGTTGGGTGGGGTCCACTGAGATGTTTGTGAGAAATCCACCCCGTACATCCGTTTTACGAGCTCATTTTAGGATGTTTTACTAAAAATGAGTTGTATCCAACACTAAACTGGTCCACATGAGAAGAAAGAGTGGGGATTCGGTGATCACCGTTGAAGCATTCTTAAGGCTATAAAAGTTTTATATCAGGTTATATTTTTGGTGTTTTCACTTCATCCCATTTGGAGTGACCGTATAAACGGTTTTGGATAGCATATAAACATCAAGGTGGAGCCCATAAGGTTTCAACGGTAGGAATTTCTTTCCCCAATTTTCCTTCTCGTATGACCCACTTGAGTTTTATATCACCCTCATTTTTTGCCTTTCGTCCTAAAATGAGCTCTCAAAACGGATGGACGGAATGAATTTCTCACATACATTGCAATGGGGCCCACCCAGCATCATTGGGCAGAAACTTGCTGCCATGAAATCCGCATCCATTAAAAGCAAATGAAAGCGTAGAAGGACATTGGCGGAGGCTTATGCAATAGGACGAGGCAGCTCAATCAACACTCTTTCTTATGGTGTGGTCCACCTTAGATTTGGATTTACTTCGTTTCTGGAATCAACACTATTTCCTATGGTGTGGTCCCGCTGAGATTTGGATTTACTTCGTTTCTAAAATCATCCCTAAAATGAGCTGGAAAAACGGATGGCTGACGTGGATATGCAATACATAAAATAATGTGGGACCACGGTCAGTGCTGCGGGTGTTGGACGCGGATTAGCTACTGACAAGTTCAGTAGGTAATTCGCTACTGAAGTGACGTCACCAAGTTCTGTGGGTTCCACCATGATGTATTTTTTGTATCCACACCGTCTATCCATTTGCAGAGACCATTTTAGAGCATGAGCCAAAGAATGAGTCAGATTTAAAGCTCCAATGGACCCCACCAAAGAAAACAGTGGAGAGAGTGACGCCTACCATTAAAAACTTTTAAGGGCCACAAAAGTTTTAGATCAAGCTGAAATTTGTTTTTTCCCTTTTGTAATGTATTCTTTAACTTATTAACGGGTTGGATCTCAAATAAATATCACGGTGGACCTTAGAAAGGTTTCAACGGTGGATGTCACTCTCTCCACTGTTTTCTGTAGTGGGGTCCAATACGGCTTTGTATCTGCCTGATTCTTTGACTCATTCCCTAAAATGGTCTCTCCAAATGGATGGACGGTGTGGATACAAAACATACATCATGGTGGGACCCACAGAACTTTGTGACGTCACTGCACTAGCGAGTTTCGCTACTCAACCTTTCAGTAGCTAATCCGCGTCCGCGCGTGTTGGGTCGAGGTCTCCCATGCTAGAATACAGCCTCACGTATTGCAATATGATGCGTCGGATCTTTAGCCGTTCAATCTGGTTTATCTTCCAATGATCTAAACGGTCCATACGATGGGTCTCTGGTTTATCTTCCAACATCATTTCAGTACTTCGATAATTTGGTCCTGTTGGTTTGAACATCAACGGCCATTATAATTTGGCTCTAGCATAGAGTGGCCCACCTGATAAGTTATACAAGCTTGAATTTTGGATTGGTAATCTTCATCTGATTAGTCAACACGTGTGCTGCGCATGGTGATGCGTGTCTGCAACCAAGTCCAGATAGATTTATGGTGAGCACATGGCATGTCATGCCATCCTCTACCAAATGAAGCGACCTTTCTTGTGTTTCGCCGAAGAAGATGAGTTCTGTAACATGCCGTACCACCCGAAATGGTAGTTCTCCGTAATTCCTCTGCACGTGTCACGTTTTGCATCCGCTGGGAACGTACCGTGGGCAGAACTGCTTAAAACGTGCACCGATCTGATGAACAATACAGAACGTTAAGACAGCAAGAACCAAGGGTCCCTGTTCAACGAGGGAAATGCCCATTGATTGAATGGTCCAAATCATCCCGCTTCTACGACTTTTAGGCCGCTGCCACGTTAGGATGGATATCGGGTTCGGGCCTACTTCTAGAATGAAAAGAGGAGTTTTTCACAGCTGAGAAAAATCACACGGGATAATCGCATGATATCGGTGAGGTATATGGATGACTCCAATATTGAAGGGGATTCATCTTCTATTCAGATGGCTCTATATGAGTCTGATGTTGAGAAGTGAAAGGTGGCTATTGGCAATGTGATGGACTCGTTATACCAGATCGACATATGGAAGTTGGTGGAGCTTTCAGTGGGTTGGAAAGCAATTGGATGTAGGTAAATCTTCAGGAAGATACAACATAAATGCAGAGTGAGGTTGGTGGTGAAGGGTTATGCTCAACAAGAAGGGATCGGCTACTCAAAGATATTTGCACCGACGGTATAGCAGGTGTCTATTAGATCCGTGATTGGCGTTAATTGGCCAATGTGATCTTGAGCTGGAAGGATGGATGTGAAGTCTGCACTTATATACGGAAAATTGGAAGGGCAAATCTACATGAAGCAACCATAGCGGTTCGAAGTTAAAAGGTCTAAGAAAAGACTTTGTAAGAGGTCGTGGTATGACCTGTCGCCTAGGCAAGTGGTTTGATTCCTTCATGGTGAGTCAGGAATTATACGTTGATGACATGTAGATCGCCAATTATGACATATTTGAAATCAATGTACTAAAGATTCGGTTAAATGGGACATTCAGGATAAATGATCGGGGGGGCTGCAAAGATGGTTATCGACATTGAGACTGAAAGAGGAGTAGGCTTTAGTTATCTCAGACAGAATACCTTTGGTAGGTATTGATCAAGGAGGTGATGGACCATGTAAAGTCGGAGAGCATTCCCTACGCATCTCTCCTCAAGTTTTCCTCAGGACAGTCCCAAAATAGATGAGGAAAAACAGGATATCTCATGAGTCTTATTTGAATGTCGTTGGAAGTGTATGCCATGGTCTGAATTAGACCGATTATTTCACAGGTTATCAGTGTTGTGAGCAAGTACCCTGACAAGCAATATTGGGTAGTGGTGAGATGGTAAGAAGATTACGTTTTTCCTTTTGAGAAGACATGAGCAAATGTGTTTGGGCACGTGAATTTTGATCCGGTAGACATGCTCACTTAGATCGTTCCTGCAGAGAAGTTCAAGTTCCATGTAACTTCTCTGGGCTTGGTGATGGTGAAAAATAAGGACGAAAAGGACGAAATATGCACGAGAAGCTATGATGTGATGCAGAGATAAGAGAAGAGGTCAAGAAGCTATACAGTTAAATATTGAAGACATGGTAGAGATTGTTGAAAAAGATGTCTTAAATCTGTATTTTCGCGTTGCTCGACCGGTCGAGGCCTGCTCGACTCAAAGTTAGCGAGCACATGTTTTGGGTGTCTGGGATGCTCGACCAGTCGAGGGTTAAGCTCGACCAGTCGAGGGTGCCCTTTGACCAGTCGAGGACTTGACTCGACTAGTCAAGGGTTATGCAGCCGATGCGCGGACTGCGTAAATTTGAGGCGGTTTCTGGACTTTTCCAAAGGAGGTGCGCAAGTGGAGTTTCCTAAACTATAAATAAGGGTCCCTAGGGCTATTCTAATGTATTTTAAAGTTTTTTAAAAGTTTTTCAAGAATTCCTAAAAAGGTTTTAGGGTTTCTAAAGGGTGTAGCAAGGGTGAGATTCGAGGTTGTTCGAATCGGGTAAGTCCTCTCTCTTTGTAATTTCTATTTTCATAGTGGAATTATGTCGCTTTGTGTCGTGATTTTTTTCCAAAAAGATTTTTCACATTAAATCTGCGTGTTCTCTTGTGTGTTCTTGGTGCCATTAGATTGTTAACCTATATTTAGATGTATGTGATTCCGCAGCACAAATCCCCAACACAACCAACCCACCACCACTGACAAAAAAAAAAAAAAAAACCATCTTCCTCAACCAACAGCAGCAAATCCAAAAAAAAAAAAAAAAACAAATAAAAGAAGGGAAGCAAGTTGTGCTGCCGCCGCCGCCGCCTAAGGCAGGCAGGTGCGGCACCACCGCGGGGCAGGCACGCCCCCATCGCCCTAGCTCAACATGAAAGTGGTGCGGCCTCGCGACTACCGCGACACCACCACCGGATCTGCGCGCCGCCGCCGAAGAGCCTTGCTGTCCAAAGTGGTGTGGGTGTGTGGTCCCTTAAAACCCTCAAATCCCTTCCCATTTCACCCAAATCTCCCTCATTCCCTTCATACCCCACCCCTACCTCTCCAAAACCTCAATGAAACTCATCCCGTCTTCCTAAATCTCATATTCTCACATCACAACTTTTTCATTTTCTTTCTAAATCTCTACAACCCATTCTCAATCTTTCAATTCCTCTCAACACTTCGTCAAAACTCTCTTCTTCTTCTCAAATCTCATTTCCAAAACCCATCTCTACAATCCATTCCTCATCTAAATTTTTTTCAAGAAATCATTCAATCCCTACCACCCATTCCAATCTAATCCATCTTCTCAAATCTTCATAACCTCATCATTCTTCAATCCTTTTCTTTTTCCATTTCGACAACCCATTCCAAACTCTACACCCCTTTTCACATCTTCACATCTCAACCATCCATAGCTCATCTCAACCATCCATTGCTCATCATTAACTATCCATCACTCATCTCAACCATCCATTGCTCATCATTAACTACCATCACTCATCTCAAACATCCATAGCTCATCTCAACCATATCCAAGTCCATTTCTTCAAACCAAACTCCGAAACCTTTCATTTTCTAAACCTATTTCAATTTCATCCCTCCAACCACACACTTCAAAGCCTAATTCAGGTGTCCAAGCCCCCAAAACATAGAGAAGATGGCCCTAGTTTGAGCCATTGTTTCATTCTTTTCCTTCTCCTTGATCCTTTCCCTTATAGGAAAGAGGAAAGCAGTTGCCGATGAGGCGGGGGCGAGCGGCGGTGGGCGGACAAAGAAAGGGAACAAGCCGAAAATGACAGTGGCTCCCAGTGAGGCGGGGCCAAGCTGTGAAAGGCGCTCGAAACGGAGTCACGACGAACAAGTTACAATAGCTCCTTCCACACAGCCCGAAATCAAGCTAGGAAGATTTCAGAATCGAAAGGTTGTATTCGAAGTTTCTGTCGAAGACAAATAATTCGGCTAGTTCAAACTGCTCGATCACCTCCTCCACAACGATTAGGCACACATGTTTAAGGGTACTTACTGCTTCGACGCAGGCTTGGTAAGGTCATTTTACTCCCTAATTCGTAGACCAAGTCTCGACCCCTTGGGATTCAGCATCCCTTTTGGCAGATGAACAGTCCGTATTGATGTAGAGGCCATCTTGAAAATCCTCGACACGCCGCTGGGAAAGGTGCATATTGATGTTAAGAACATGAAGAAGATGCGGAGCCGGGATGAGCGCATTATGCACTTGTGTCGTAAACTTGTTGAGTGGAGATGTGATATCAGTATGCATGCTTTAGACTTGATCACGCCGTACCAGTTGCTCCATCACATTTGCACGTACAATGTATATCCAAGGACGGGCAACCGTACTGAGTGCAGCCGTTACATGATCGAGTTTCTCTAGCAAGTGAGCCAAGGAGAGCAAGTATACCTCCCCACCATCGTACTTGCCCAAATTGTGAAAACGACAATAACAACTTTGACAAATGTAGGACTTCCATTTGATCATTGGATTTGTAGGATTGCTTGGCAGTACAAGGTCAGAGGATCCAATGGGGACCCCAAACCAGTGAAAGTCATCGACGAAAACATGCTCAACCGCATGAAAGTGGGTCCAAAGCAGAAAATGGCTCGGTTCGAGGAATTTGGGGATGAAGAGGATGAAGAAGAAGAAGAAGAAGAAAAAGAAGAGAGTGAAGAAGGAAACGAAGACGGAGAATAAACTGGAGCTGAGGGCGAAGGGACAAGCAAAGAACCCCTTGCCCCGCATGAGATGCGAGAGCTAGGGCTAAAAGTCGGGCGGGTTGGTGCTCAACCCTAGCCCAACCCAAGGTTCTTATACCTCAACCCTAACTCAACCCAACCCAACCTCAGGTTGGGAATTCTCAACCCAAGCGGGTTCGGTCGGGTTGGTCGGGTAAATATATGCTAATATTTTCATTATTACATTAGCCCATTATATTTTCAATACAAGTTTTATTTTTTATACCTATAATTTTATTAATTATATATATAGTTATTTGTCGTAAAGAAAATTTTTTCTTAACAAACGAGCTAAAATATAGGACAACTACTCCTTTAAAACTCGTGTTGTGTATCAACCAATCTATTTGGGAGAGAGAAATCTGGTGTATCTTGTTAGCTTGAGTCATTGGAAATGACGTGGACCAATGAAACCTAACGGCATTGGAATTTCTTGTGCATTTAACATAGACGATCCGCACTTAATTATAATTAATTTATAAGGAATTTATGTATTGATCAGGTTCGGGGTGGGTCAGGCAACCCGAGACCTCAACCCGAGCCCAACCCAAGTTTTATCGGGTTGGCATTTGTATGGCTGTAACGTCTCAAAAAAAATCGTACAAAGACTCAATACCGCCTCAGGAAAAAATCGCTAAGGACCAAATCCTTTAGAAATTAGACGAGAATTAATTAAGTATTAAACTAGATCATCTGTGAAATTAGCTCTAACGGCTTTAAATGCGAACTGCAAGATCCAAAACTAGTAGAATCATTAACGCTACATTACCTAAAAACTTATGATCCATCTCAAAACTTAGTTACTCTCGGGAAGATCAGGAAACTCCGTATTGGACCTGAACCGAGCGTCGAAATTTCGATTATCCCGAAACTATACGGTTAGGACTGGCTTGCTAGACTTAACAACCATCTCAGAAATCAAGTCCTAAAGGTATCCAGAAACGCACAACTTGAGCCCGGAGCGAAGTGTGTGAGAAACGTGAATATCATTAGGAAATGAACTGAAACTTAAGTGAATTGAGTCATTCGCTTGCAGGCCAAATCTAAGGAATTAGACTGTCAGAATCTGACCCAATTACACTCTCAGATCAGAAAAAATTTTCAACACTTGTCAGAGTACTTGTGGCCCTGATCGAGTACTGGTGACCGTTGAACTGAAACCGGTCCCCCGCAGCCGATTCATTGATCCGATCGGGCCGAGATCTTAACCTGACCTATATCCAATATCAGGAAGCTTAAGTCCGACCGCATGCAGAAAAAGGGCCTCTAGATTAGCTTCGTTGGACCGAAACGGCTAGTTTTTAGTTATAACCTAAGTATACCATGCCCTGGGGCCATTCCCATCAGTTCTGGGCCTATATAAGGGCCTTAAACCCTCTCTCTCCTTTCACATACGAATTTGCAATCCTAGGAGACAGAAGAGAGCAAAGAGAGAAGGAAAAAGAGAGAAAGTGAGAGAGAAAGTGGGAGACTGTCCCTGGGATTCGATCCCATCGCTCCACAAGCTGAATCAGTCTGTCTGTATCGCTATCCCGGCAATTCCGACTCCATTCTTGGGTAAGAAATCCTAACCCTAATCTGTTTTAGATATCCAAATAGAGAAAATGATAAAATAGTTAACTTATTTCATACTATAGGTTGCCATTGTGCCGTAGACAAAGGCTTAGTGTTTAAACTGAGTTCGTTACGAGTCTACCGACAAAAGGTGCGGACTATAAATGTTTAAATTATGATTTTCAAGGCTTTCAATGTCAGTAATGATTTATGACTGACTTGATTGCTGTCACGTGTGTGTAGATATGACATTTTCCATATATTACATATATATGTAGACTATGTTGATTTTAATGCATTCCACGTGTTTTTTGAAATGTTTGAATGATTATGGAATTAAGATTTATGCTTGCCATGTTCATTGACTGAGAATACATGATTGTTGTACGTATGGTGAACCCCTTATAAAGGAATTTTCTATAATAACTGTTATACCTACTTTATTATATATATGTATATGATATGTGTAGCCTAAGTGTTTGATAAAATGCCTGAATGTGAAAATACTTTTTTAAATGCATGTAATGAGGGTGTTGAGATGTGATTCTTAATCACCTTGGCTATATGATTTGATTCCTTCTGGTAGTGTACATTTGGTTATGTGATTCATGTATGAAATGCCTGTGTTTGACAACATGTGCATTATGTATTTATTACAATGCTCAAATGGATGTATATGTGATTCAATTGTTAAATGTTGTTAGGCAGTCATATATGAATGCTTATTTCAACCGAGCGTGTTTGGGGCTACGACGTAGTCCAGGCGATCGGTAACAATATTTGAGTTAGTGGTTGAGGTCGTTTCGCCACACGAGATAGGTTTGAGGAATTCGAGTCGTACGCTGCTTGTCGACAGTGGTTAAGCCACGTGGAGTGCTTATGCACTCCATGTTGATCAACTCGACATACGCTCATATCAGTCGAGCTTGTCAAGCAACTCGATTGGCCTAATATATGTTCACCATATATGGACGCTACTGTTTGAATCTAAGGTACCAACTTACTACTGCAAAGCACATTTAACCTTGGTATCACAATCCGCTAAGACTCATGATCCGGGTATGGTGGTATAGGACACCGTGGTCGAGCTGTCGGCCTACGCTGTGATAACGAGCCTCCCCGTAGTGTCCAGTGAACAACCCAAACTCATGAGCCAAATACGGTGGTATGAGACACTATATTTGAGCTGTCGGCCTATGATCAGGTGACGAGCCCGTAGTGACCTCGAGGATACACTAGAACTACATTGAGGTGACGAGCCTTTCTGTACTAAACTAGAGTATAAACCAGGCCTACGCTGAGGTGACGAGCCTCTCCGTAGCGACCTGGAACTATCTATCATATGTGACTAACTAGGATTGACGACCCTAGATGGATTATTGTTTGGGTACATGATATAAAGGGAGGTGTCTTAGCTTCCCAATCTTGTTGTATGAATATGTCTAATTAAGAACTTGGCTAACACGACCATGCATCGCATTGTACAGTGCTTTCGTGAGGAAGTGTACAGAGGAAGGGGTGCATGCCACGATCGTAAGATGATGTCGCAGAGAGTGTGTAGGCGAGAGCATGTATCATTATAACATATGATTCTTGCATTAACCAGAGCACCTAGGAATGCTTATTGTACTGTTTTATCATTACTGCTTGACTGAATTGATAACATGTTAACCTTTGCTTCGTAGCTCCACTTAGTTGATCACTCACTCCCACGTTCTGGGATAGTGTTTAAACACCAACCAGACTCTATGTTAGATACAAATACTAGCGCGACATATGAGGCCGAGCCAGACTTCTACGATGATGATGAGGAGTTCTCATATATGCAGTTATCAGGCGAGTTTTTGTAGGCCACTCTGATTGACGGGATTATAGGGATATATGATTAGTGAGACATTCACATTTTTATCATTTTGTATCTTTGGAACAAATATGTATTTATTCAGCTTAGTAATGTCATCATACTCTGGAGGTTGGGAAACACGTCTATGTACCTTATATATCTATTACAGTCTTTCGCTTGCATAAATTTAAATATCTCTAGTGTATGATATGTTGTTTTGGTATAATCTCACTCATGTTTAAGGCACTAATACAGACAATATTTAATCATCATTATCTATGTTTCATAAGTGATGTGTTGAAACTCGAGAGTTGGGCTCCTGCTCGACTCCCAATTTTTAGGGTGTTACAATGGCCCAAGCCCAAGACCAAACCCAATATATCTTGCCCAAGCCCAACCCAATGTCAAGTCGGTCGGGTTGACCCGACCAACTTTCAGCCCTAGCAAGAGCGCCTAGATGCGCTTGGGGCCAGGCTAGACAGGTAAGAGAAATTGAGCAAGAAACTATACCGCACAATGAAAGCTATCTTGTGCTGTGTATAGAAAGAGTGAGCATCCCCTCCTTCGCCTAACTCCGAAGGCCAATAGGCCCTGGTTTTACTTATCTTAGTCTTATTAGAATTAGGGAAGTCTATAACTCTTTTCCTTCTTTTTGCTTATATGTGTTAGTACCTTGAAATCGAAGTCTTACTTCTTATCTATGTTGTGTGCGTTAGAGGTCTTTGTTACGTTAATTTTGTCGACCGATGTAATAGAATGCCTCATAATATGAATGAAATATTATAGTTAACAATTTTGTATGAATGGATGATTGAGCATGCTAAAACTTGTGGTGATTAATTACCTCATGAAAGTAAATCACATATATGTTGTCGTGCGATATCATGTAACTCCTTAGCCATACCTAACGTGCCCTATGTTGAATATAGAGAATGCCTCTCAAGAGTAATCGGACCATGATACGTCTTGCACATGGGGGATTGGTCGACGAGGCCCCTCCCCAGAACGATAGCCAATAGGGCCCTGGCTTGGGTCTAGATAGCGAGACAATACCAGACTCACAACCGGCCACCGACACTACGAATGGGTCAATGCCAAATGTGTCACCGGTTCTAGGGCAGAACCACATCTCATCTTCGACACCGCCTGTGCCTCAGGCAACCCCACCCCTAGATATGATGGGGCAGATGTTGCTCTTGATGTAATAACAACAACAGGTCCTAGCGACAATAGCGGGGGCCATTACGCAAAGCATGAACGTGGCCCCACCGGCGCAACATGTACTGGCTCTTGGGATTACGGCCGCATGTGGGTTGTTTGAACGTTTCCAGCGCCTCCGTCCTCCCACATTTGCAGGTACCCATCGGCCTAAGGAGGCCGAGTATTGGCTCAACTGAATATCCAAGATGATAAGACCATTACACTGCTTTGAGGCAGATCAAGTAGAACTAGTCACCTACAGGTTCCAAAAGGAGGCTGACATATGGTGGGACAGTGTTCTAAGGACTATTCCCATGGGATTTGTGTGGACATGGGACGATTTTAAGACACGCTTCCACAAGAAATACTTCCCTCCCACTTATCGCAATGAGAAAGAGGGCGAATTCCTCTGCCTCAAACAAGAAGGAATGATGGTGGGGGAGTACGAAAACTGCTTCACGGAGCTATCTAGATATGCTCCCCTGATCGTGGTTAATGAGTTAATGAAAATGCGATGATTTTCTGAGGGTTTACAGGCTAACATCCGCACCAAGATGTGTTGTGCTAGCATCCACACGTATGGCGAGCTGGTGAACATATCCCTGCAATCTGAGCAGGACGGTGAGTGGGTGTCCTGAGCACGCTTACTAATGGGCCGGAGGACTAGGATCGAATTGCACACTCAGTTGCTTCTCGACAAGAAGCCGCGTGTGAGCTCACCTCCAAGGCTAATGGCTTCGCAGGCCCAACAAAGGCGGTCCGATTGCGTATGCATCCACTGCGATAGAGTGGGCCACATTGCCACCTTCCGCTTCACCAAAATGCGGGATAATGGCTGTGTCGCCCCAACAGATCAACTGCCAACCCCCGCACACTATTTCGTCTCCTCCTTTGCAAGTCATGGCACCAATAAGCCTCCTGCATTCTAAAATAGGTCACCCAAACAGCCTATGACCACACCGCCTAACCGTCTACAACAGGCTCGTGTACATGCACTTGTCGCTGAGGCAGCCGAATCATCAACTGCGGTACCACTAGCATTCGAAGTCACGACCCACATTCAAGGTACACATGTGTTTCTTTTAGTGGACACCAGGTCCACGGTTTCTTTAATATCATGCTCCACGGTCAAGCATATAGAATTGGATACCACCCCTATGACTAGGGTGAGGGTCATCGCCGCAGCCGGGACCTTCTTGGACGCCACTAAACTCTGTAAGAGTTTCCATATAGACTTAGGGAGTAGAATGGTGCATATTGACCCGATTATAACCAAGACCTACCATTACGACGTCATCCTCGGCATTGATTGACTCAATAAGATAAAGGTAGAGATTGACTACAAGACTAGATTGGTGACCGCCCATGGGCCCGAGGGCACATCCTTCACCTTCCCAATTCAGGTCAGTCATCCCTTCTGGATCTGTTGTTGTGCTTCCTTGTTAGAGGATTATGATGGTTCATCACTTGGGGCCACGCCAGTTGTAAGGCCCATATCCTAGCCCATATTGTTCTGTAGGTTCTTGCGATCCTCCCAGTCGAATTCCGGTGACCCGCGATCTGTTATCGGCATTTGCGTGCAATCCTGAGATGTGTTTCATATAATCAGAGCTGGCTCGACCCGAGACTCGTATCAGTGCGACCGCACCATCGCCGCGGTTCCGACGCCGCATATTACGTGCTGAGGAGATACCTGAGCCAGGAGATGTGGGCCCATGTTCAATTCGAGAAAAATACCGCATGTTGCAAATACCGAGAGAATCTCTACAATATATCCAATCAATCAAGTACACATACCCTCCATCACTCACCCATCCCCAAGTACAACCACCTTTCCCTTAAAGTCAATTCTTTCTTAAATAAAGTACTCTCTCTTACACAAGTACACCTCAATCATTTACACCTCTCTCTCTCATCTCTCTCTCATTCTCCAAACAATCCCAAGAGCTCCAACGTCCATGGCTTCCATGGAGGAGCTTAGTGTGGCCCACTCTCTACCACCCAATCCCACCCTCCATGACCGATCTCAACCGTTGAAGTCTATCCATTGGAGCTCTAGAGGCTATAGGCGGAAGAAGAAGATCAGATCATTGTGGGTCTCTCTCTCTCTCTCTCTCTCTCTCTCTCTCTCTCTCTCTCTCTCTCTCTCTCTCTCTCTTCTGTGGTTGTTTAATGGCTCACCTGATGTGTGGTGGAGATGCGGACATCCATCATGGTGGATTCCACCTTGGTATACGTGAGAGACCCACACCGTCCATAGATTTGAACAGTGCTGGACACCATTCTCGACGGTGTTGTGGCCCTCCAGCATGATGTATGTGTATTCCCACACCTTCCGACCATTTTCCATGAACGTGGCCACCTCACACGTGTGGTTCGTGTGAGGGTGGGGTCCACTTACGTGTACGTGGTTTAAATCCACACCATCGATCTTGAGCGTCCAAAGAGTCTGGACGCTGGATTCCTTCGTTCTAATATAATATTATAATATATTTTATTTATATATGTGTGTAATATATATATATATATATACATGGATGTATATGGTAGCCAGCATATAGCTGCTGTACTCAGCAGGTCTGTGGCCCATCATGACATATCTGAGCCGTCCATCTGTTGGACGCTGGGCCAGCAGCCCAGCGGTCCAGCAGTTGGACGCTACAGTGTGGGCCCCACCATACGATGTATGTGTTACATCCAAACCATCCACCCAATGGCGAGCCCTTCTTAATGCTTGAGACAAAAAAATAATAAATAATAATAATAAATAAAGCAGATTCAAATCTCTGGTGGGCCCTTCCATGATGTATGTAATACATCCAAACCGTTTGTCCGTTGGAGGACTTGGACCCCACCATGACA
The DNA here is from genome assembly GCA_037074715.1 of Magnolia kwangsiensis. Lineage (NCBI taxonomy): Eukaryota > Viridiplantae > Streptophyta > Magnoliopsida > Magnoliales > Magnoliaceae > Magnolia > Magnolia kwangsiensis. Next base: position 165,519,963 of record CM073574.1, on the reverse strand, counting down.
CACGTGTGGGGCCCACAGGGATGTATGTATTTGTTGCTACATCATACGTTTCTGGACAGTGTACGTGGAGCATGTGTTTTATCCATGCCGTCCAATCCAAGGATGTGAATGGAAGGCATACCTCACCAGCAGTCCTTACTGCTGCTGCGTTTGACGTCAGCAAGCACTGGTGGGACCCACATGAGTTGTGTGCTTCATCTAACCGTCCATTGGATGAGCAGCAGCAGCATCTGCTGTGCAAACGTCCTCAATGTTTTATGGGTCTGACCATTAAGTATGTATTATATCCTAATCGTTCAAACAGGTGGGACCCACTGCTATGATACGTCAGCAGGTTCTGTGGGTCCCACGTGATGTACGTGTTACGATCAACCGTCCATCCAAGGCTGCTTCAAATCTCGGGTGGAGCATGATAACCCTAGCACCCGGACGTTTTCATTTAAATAATAATATAATAATATTATATAATATATACACACATGCATATATGTATAGCTGGTGGGCACACGTGGGACCCACCAGATGTAGTGTTTCACCCCTCTCATCCACCGTACAGTGGATTAGACAGTGGGTAACCCACCTTGCTGTACATATTCTGTATGCACACTGTCCGTCCGTCCGTCCGTTTGAGGACGTGGACCCCACCACCTTAATGTATGTTTTTTTTATATATATATTTTATATATCCACCCCGTCCTTGCATGGGAAGTAGGGTCCACTTGATATCATGATGAGTGCACACGTGGCACTAAGCTGATGCATGTGATTTGCCACACCGTCCAGACCCTGGACGGTGGGGCCCTCATCAATGTATGTGTTTTTGCATCCACCCGTCAGTGTGGAACGATGCTGGATGCACCATGGAGTATAGGTGTTATCCACACCTCCCATAGGTCCCACGTGCCATGATCCTAACTGCCCGGATCATGTGGGACCCACCAGATTAGGTACTGACAGGTGGGCCCTGTAGTGACGTCACCAAGCTATGTGGAACCCACCGCTGGTATACTTTTAATCTGACCGCTCATCCGCGTGAAAATCCCACACGTGAAGCATGTGTTGTGCATCCACACCATCCCGTGGTTTGGACGGTGGGGACCACCATGATATATATATGTTTTAAATCCAGGCCGTCCGTGCCTGGATGGTCCTGTGGGACCCACTCATGAAATATGTATTTTAATCCAAACCGTCCAGCCATTGTACAGGCCCTTCTTGGCATTTTTAAGAGAATGAGTTCGATCTAAATCTCATGTGGGACCCACCCTGCACGTGTGAAGGGTAGGGTCCACCCTAATGTAAGCATTCTTCTCCACACTTTCCAGTGGATAGACATGTGCGCCACCATGATGCAGCGTTGTACCTGCACCGTCCGTGCAGTGGGCCACCACGAAGCAGTGCTTCATCTGTACCGTTTATCTATGGACCCCGGTAGATGTATGTGTTGTATCTGCACACTGTCTATACTCAAATGTAAGTGTTCTATCCAAGCTGCTCACCTGCTTTGCCAACATGGACACCACCATGATATATTTATTTCATCCACACTGTCCAGATTGAGTTAGACGGTGCTGGACAATGTTTGGACAGAGCCGATCATCATTAGTGGGTCATGTTCCCCATGAGGTGACAGTGTACAATGATACACATTATACCCATAATTAGTAAAATGATTTCGGTGTGGTCCAAGCCTATTTAAGGCCCATTGGTGCGACCCACCCATGAGGTCCATCATGATGTATTTTGGCCCATGTGCGGGGACCACCTATTTGTATTTTTGGCCCATGTGATAGGGCCCACTGTGATGTATATTAGGCCCATGTGTAGGGCCCACCCATTAAGTATTAGGGCCCATGGATTGTGATTTATTTTCAGCCCAGATGACAAGACCTGATGTTATGTATGAGAAACCTAAGAGATGTGGCCCATTACGATGTGTTCGGGGCCCATGGATATGGTCCATTATACTATACATGCGGCCCGTATATGGGGACCATTATAATGTTACATATGGCCCTGTGTGAGGACTAATGTGGTACATGTGAGGCTTAGGTGATAAGGTCCACTTTGATATACTTATGGCCCATTAGTGCGGCCCATTGATACGATTCACTTGATGTATATGAGGCCCTTGATCGAGGCCCATCGTGATGTATTCGAGGCCCATGTGATGCGGCCCATAGTGATGTGTATGTAACTCTTGTATGAGGCCCATGATATTGTATATTAAACCCTTGTGTAAGGCCATAGGCCCACTGTATGTTTGACCCTATATAGGCCACTGCTTGGGAGCAATGTTGGTTAAATGGCCACATTGATAGGACGTGATCGATAAATGTCCACATTGTGACCTTTCCTTAGTTCTGGTTGGGTCCATTCTCATAATTCTCTAGTGGGTTAACCCAAACGAATGGGCCCCATTGATATTATTTGGTTCATCATTGGTCGTTCATCTATAGACCCCGCCTTGCGTCGAGGCCGATTACCGATTTTGATTTGTCATGGTCGATTGTCGATTCCGATTGTCGGGGCCCAATGTGATGTACATGCGATCCGTATTTGAGGCCCGATGTGATGTGTATCCAGCCCGTGTCTAAGGCCCAATATGATGTATATGAGGCCTACCTGATGAGGCTCATTGTAGTGTATTTGGGGCCTATGGGCAAGGCCCATTGTGGTGTATTTGGGGCCTATGGGCAAGGCCCATTGTGATGTATTTGAGGCTTATGGGAAAGTCCCATTGTGATGTATTTAAGGCCCCTGGGCAAGGCCCATTGTGATGTATTTGAGGCCTATGGGAAAGTCCCATTGTGATGTATTTAAGGCCCATAGGCAAAGCCCATTATGATGTATTCGTGGCCCGTGGGCAAGGCCCATTGTGATGTATATTAGGCCCATAATGCATAGCCTATTTGATATATTTGAGACCCATGTGCAGGGCCCACATGTCATGTACTTGAGACCCATGAGCAGGGCCCACCTATTGTGTATATATGACCCTTGAGTAATGTCCAATGTGTCGTATATTAGGCCTTTGTGTGAGGTCGTGGGCCCATTATAAGTTTAGATCTATGTGGGCCATTCCTTGGGACAATGTTGGTTAAATGTCCACGTTGTCGAGGCCGATTATTGATACCGACTATGAGTATGTGACAGCATAACATCATGATACATGCCCATACGCATCATCTGCATGTTTATTATGAGATGTGATTGACCATTGCATATGTCATTAGGTAGGATGATATAAGACTCCCTGATAGGCGGAGGTTATCTCACATGAGTGCACGACATGCGCAGGATTGATGCGTGACTGGATTGTATAACTCATGCATCTTTCATTGTGTGTTATAAGCCCTAGCGACATCAGGGTCATACCCTCCACAGGCATATCGTGAATGGCCAGACGGGACACCGAAAATCTGTTCGAGCATCGGGCTGTCATAGATGACCCTAGGTGAAAATCTCTAAACACCCTCTTGGTATCAGAGGATGCCCCAACGTCGAGACCGAGTGGATACATGAGCGCCCGAGTGCCGAATACCAAGAGGCCGCGTCTCCCACTGTGTCGTGGTCGGTTGGGAGGGGGTGTGGCCTTACTCGCCCGAGCACAGGGGGCATTACTAGGCTGAGTTTAACCAGCTCGAGGAATGGATCCGCTATCGACGTGCCGGATATGTATTGACAGACTATTGGTCAGGCGGATAGTGAGGTTTCTTACCCTCACTTGGACCGTGCGGCTAGGGAGAGCGACGGTGCCATTTGGAGTGTAATAAACCCCGATAATTTTCTTAGAGAGTAACCGTACTGATATGTGGACTTATTGAGTAAGAATTACATATCCATTCATTCATTCATTCACTATCCACTCGGGCTGGTGGTGCACAACTAATTTTTGTGTACCTTCGTTATGGCAAGGATTTTGGTTGGGCGCGCGACCAACCTGAGATCAGGAGTTTACCACATTGAGTCCAACTATCCAAATTTAGGTATGGGACTGGTTTGGATAGAAGTCTCTTGTGATGGACCCCATAGCCTACGATACTATGTACTATCATCCCGACTTCACACTTCAGCATGGTCATTCCATTCGCACAGCATATTGCATTACATTCGTAGCATATAGCATTTTGAGTTACTGTGTTCCTGCATTTATATGGTCTAAATACGGCTGATGCTATTCGTGAACTCATCAGGAATTACGTACTGCATCGCATCTTCAGCATCTGACATTTAGCTCTTTGTGACTCCTCATTTGCATAGTTATTCTATAATGCGTATTCTGATATTGATTAACTTTTGAGCTTGTCCGTATTTTCGCTTACTCTGTTATCATATGATTTATGATCTTGTCAATATTCTGTTTACTATGATAATTCATGCTCTTGTCAGTATTTCTGCTTATTCCGACATTATATCATTTATGGATTACCAATGTTCCGGTATTGTATGATTATGGCTTTGTATTGAATACTTAGCACTTACCTTGTGCATACACAGTTACACCACCCTCTAAGCTTTCTATAAACTTATGCACGATAGATCCGTGCAAGAGATATTAGGTTGCAGTAGCATTGAGCTTGGAGCGTGCAGCTGTTTTCTGGAGCTTTGATTTTGACATATGTATTTTCCTTTCAGCATTGTATTCAAATGATTATATTAGCGGATATGTGATGATGATATTGCGTTTATGTTTTGGGTAAACTTGTGGTTATGCTTCTTACGAGATAAATGTACATTGAAAAATCCTCCTTGTAGGATCTCAGGATCAGAATTTGGCGTATAGGCGCTGGGAGCCGAGAATGGAGTACTACGGAGGCTGTCGGCACCGGATTCGGTGATCGGGATTCCTGTGAGCTCGATCTCTGGATTTGGGTCGTGACACCAGTGGTCCAAGATTTCATGGATGTCTTCAAGACTATCCCTTGATTACCTCCTTAACGAGATCGACTTTACTATCGACCTCGTGCCGGTGTAACACCCATCTCCTTGCTGACATATCGCATGCCTCCATGTGAGATGGAGGATTCGAGGAAGCAAATCGATGATTTGTTGGACTCGAGTTTCATATAACTGAGTGTATCTCCTTAGGGAGCTCCGGTATGGTTCGTAAAGAAGAAAGACGGATCACTACGACTGTGTATCAATTCTCGCAGGCTAAACCACATTATAGTGAAGAACAAGTATCCTCTGCCCAAGATAGATGACTTGTTTGACCAATTGAAGGGAGCCCAGTACTTGTCCAAGATAAACTTACAGTTTGGATATTATCATTTGCGTGTCAGGAAAGAAGACCTGTAGAAAACAACTTTTAAGACTAGCTTCGGGCACTATGAATTTCTTCTGATGCCATTTGGACTCACAAAAGCACTGGTCGTATTCATGGATCTCGTAAACTGAGTGTTTTGGCTATATCTTTACTGATTTGTCATCGTGTTTATAGATGACATTTTGATATACTCAAAAAGTCGGGAAGATCACGAATAACACCTACGAGCAGTCTTTGATACTCCACAGCAGAGTCAGATGTTTGCGCAATTCTAAAAATGTGACTTTCGAAAAGAAGAAGTCAAGTTTCTAGGACAAGTAGCTTCGAAAGAAGGAATCATCATGGACCTCGCCAAGGTAACCGCGGTATAGGACTGAGAGCAGCCCAGTTCAATTACAGAAGTGAGGAGTTTTCTCAGACTTGCCGTATATTATCGTCGATTTTTTAAAGATTTCTCTAGGATAGCCCGACCGTTGTCCCAGCTTACTCGGAAGGACATTAAATTCGCTAAGAATGAGAAAGCGGAGGCAGCCTTCTAAGAATCGAAGGACAAGCTGATGTCCACGCCCGTACTAGTGTTGTTAGAGCAAGGGGTCAAATACACCATCTACACCAACACCTCTCGAGTCGATTTGGGGTGTGTGCTTATGCAGAAGGATAGGACGATCGCCTATGCCTCTCGACAGTTGAGAAAATATGAAGAAAATTACCCCACTCAAGATCTAGAGTTAGTGACGTTCATCTTTGCATTGAAGCTTTGGAGGCACTACCTCTATGGAGAAGAGTTTGAGCTCTTTTACGACCATAAGAGCCTCAAGTACATCTTCAAACAGAGGGACCTAAACATGAGGCAGCGCAGTTGGATGGAAATATTCAAAGATTTTAAGTTTGAAGTCTCCTACCACCCTGGCAACGCCAATCTTATAGCCGCAAGAAAGTCATAGAATTTACCACCCCATTGATGATAAGAGAGTGAAATATGGTGGAGTTCGTGCGAGATTTCAAACAGAGACTGACAGTGGAAGAGCCATTCGAAAGCGTTGCGCACCTCCATGTGCAACCATTAATCAATGATCGAATTATTGAGGCCAAGAAAGAAGATGAGCTATTGTTGAGAATGAAAGAGTGGGCGGGTGATGGTGAAGAATTAGAATGGAGGATTGGTTTAAATGAAAATTTGCGATATCGTGGCCGCCTATTCATCCCAAACCTTTAAAATTTGAGGAGAGAGGTTCTAAACACCACTCACAGTTTCAAGTTAGTGATGCACCTGAGTAGTTCAAAGATGTATCAGGACATGAAGCGTTCATACTAGTGAGACAATATGAAGGCCCAGATAGCAGATTATGTGTCTCGATGCCTTACATGCCAGCAAGTAAAGGCCGAGCACCGTCGACCCCGGGTCTACTTCAACCCATGCCCGTAGCCAAGTGGAAGTGGAATTTCATATCCATGGATTTTATTTTCGGATTACCAAGGACAAGAAAGGGGCATGACTATATTTGGGTGATCGTGGATCGGTTGATGAAGTCGGCCCACTTCCTTCCAATTCGGGTTTCTAATTCTGTAGATGACCTAGCCAAGCTATAAATCAAAGAGATAATACAACTGCACAGAGTTCCTCTAGAGATTGTGTAACCGAGACACACAATTCATGTCTATTTTCTGGACCTGAATCCAAGAAGCGATGGGGGTGAAGCTGAAATTCAGTACTGCGTTCCACCCTTAGACTGATGGGTAAATGGAGCGGGTGAATCAGATACTCGAAGACATATTGCGAGCGTGCGTGCTTGACTTCAAGGACAGTTGGGATGACTATCTCCCTTATACCGAATTTGCCTATAACAATAGCTTATAAGCAAGCATTGGTGTGGCTCTTTACAAGGCTTTGTATGGACGCCCATGTCGAACTCCATATTGTTGGGCGGAAGTTGGTGAAAGGAGCTTAGTTGGCCCAGACCTGGTTCAGGTGACATCGGAAAAGATAGATATTATCAGGCGTCGACTCCTAGCGGCCTAGAGTAGGCAAAAGAGTTACGCCGATACAAGACAAAGACATTTGAAATTTGAAATTGGGAACCATGTATTCCTTAAAATTTCTCCAATGAAGTGAGTGCTCCATTTTGATAAGAAAGGAAAGCTTACGCTGAGATTCATTGGACCTTTCCAGATTTTGTACCGAGTGGGTGTTGTAGCATATCATCTCGCCTTGCCTACGTCACTCACAGGCGTGCACAATGTGTTTCACGTGTCAATGTTGAAGAAATATGTTCCTGACCCTACTCATATCATCAAGTGAGAGCCAGTACAACTAAGGGAAAATACTACCTATGTATTGCGGCCCACACATGTTCTAGACCGAAGGGAATAAGTGTTGTGCAGCAAGGTCATCCTACTCGTGAAGTGACAAGATGAAATAAGTGTTAGATTCGCATATTGAAGAAGTGTTGGCATGTGAGAAACAGGTGGTCGGAGTTGCGTGTTGAGGGAGTATCGATGGGTGAGAGCATGCATCATTCCTTAAACATCATTTTCGCATTAAGAAGAGTAGTTAGGAAGTGATTGTTTTACATTACCTTATCATTACTATATTGATTGACTTGATAACATGTGTAACCTTTACTTTATAGAACCACTGAGTTGATCACTTATTCCTACTCTGGGACAGTATTTTAAAACACCAACCAGACGCTAGTGTAGATACAGGTACCATTGATGCCGATGCACTGGAGCAAGTATTCATGGATGAGGAGGAGGAATTCTCCTATTTTTAGCTCTCGGATGGGTCGATGTAGGCCATGTACCTCTAGCCAAGGAGCGCTGGACATATGGGCTTAGCAAGATGTTACATTACCACATTTTGTTTATTATTTTGAAATTATATCTATATACAAACCCAGCTGTGGACTCATACTTTGGAAGAAACTTCACGATACATATGTTTTGATTTACACATCTGCTTTAATTATATTAAACCTGGAGTATGATACGTTGTTTAGTATAATTCTATGCATGCTCAAATGCTCAACATGAAAGTAATCTGAATATTGGCTTCCGCAAAACATAAGTGATGTTCGGAATCTCAGGAGTCGAGCTTTACTCGACCCTCGAAATTCAGGGCATTACAGTTCCATAGGCAACTTGTCCCTTGAAAATCTGACATTTACTATTAATTTTTGAGAAGGGACAGTCCCTATTGATCGCCACCTGATTTCAGGTTTGCTTGACATAAATGTTAATGATGATTGTCACGCCCCAAACTTAGAAATCAGATTCACAGGAATTTCGATCGTCGAATCCAGTGACGACAGCCTCCGTAGTACCCCATTCTCGGCTCCCAGCGCAGCATACGCCAGATTCCGATCCTGGGATCCTACGAGAAGGATTTTCCAACGTACATTTTATCTTGTAATAAACATAACCACAAGTTTACCCAAATCATAAAGGCAACATGATCATCACATATCCACTAATATAATCACTTGAATACAATGCTGAAAGGAAAATACATATATCAAAATTAGAGCTCCTGAAAATCGCTACACGCTCCAAGCTCAACGTTGCTGCAACCTAACGCCACCTGCATGCATCTATTGTGCATAAGCTTACAAAAGCTTAGAGGGTGGTGTAAGTGTGTGTAAGGTAAGTACTGAGTATATAATAGAGTCCATAAATCATATATTATCGAGATAAGTAGGAAAAATGACAAGGTCATGAATTATACGATATCAGAGTAAACAGAAATATACTGGTAAGTCTATGAGTCACATAATATCAGAGTACACAATGTAAATCATAATGAGCCAAATATTATATACTGCAGATACGATACAATATGTTGATCCTGTCAAGTCCTTCTAAGCCATATAAATGCAGAAACGTAATAATCCAAAATGTCATATGCCGTGGATGAAATGTAATATGCGATGTGAATGAAATGACCAAGTCAGAGTGAAGTCGGGATGATAGTACGTAGTATCGCAGGCTACGGGGTCCATCACAAGGGAATTCTATCCAACCCAGTCCCATACCTAAATTTGGATAGTCAAACACAATCTAGTAAACTCCTGATCTCAGTTTAGTAGCGTGCCCCAACCGAAATCCTAGCCATTGTGAAGGTACACGTAACAAATAGTTGCACACCGCCAGCCCGAGTGGATAGTAAATGGATAAATGAATGACTATGCAACTCCTACTCAGTAGCCTGTTAGCACAGTAGCCTGCCAACCGCTGGTAGCTCGCCCAGGCCTCAGCCCCGCCCACATCAGCGTCCGCCCACATGTACAACAGTGACGGGGTGTCATAATATCATATCAATCCTCATATCAAGTCCACATATTAGTACGGTTCCTCTCTGAAAAATCACCGGGGTCTATTACACTCCACACTGACTGCCTCCTCCCTAGCTGCACAGCCCTGCGAGTGGAAGAGACCTCACTATCTGCCTAGCCAGCAGTCTGCCAATACATACCCGGCTCGTCGATAGCGGACCCATTTACGAGCTGGTCATACTCAGCCTAGCTTATAGCCTCCTCACTCGGGTGGATAAGGCCACACCCCTTTCCAACCGACCACGACACAGTGAGAGACACGACCTCATGGTATACGCACCGGCGCTCATTTGTCACTCGATCTATACGTTGGAGCATCTCCTGGTACCAAGGAGGTTTGGGATTTTCACCTAAGGACATCCTACGTGCCCATAGTGCTAGAACCAAGCATTTTTGATATCCCATCTGGCCATCCACGATGAGCCTGTGGAGGCCACGACCCTGATGTCGTTAGGGCATACAATGATTAAGTCACATATATGCGAGATACATGAATCACACTACCCAGTCATGCAGCAATAATGTGCGTACGGCACGATAATGCAGGCACTCCGTCTCATAAGGAGTCCCGTAAATAGTCTGTCTAATGGCATATGCTATGATCAAACATTCCTCATATCAGGCATACATATGATGCGTATGGGCATGAATCATGGAGTTAAACTAAGCATTTTATATGATTATGAAATATCCTCACAACAAAGATGAGCCTTGATGGCCTACACACAACAAGTATGGGCCTAAGCCTTAGGGAAAATTATAATGCGGACATTTAACCAACATTATTCTTACAATGTGGACGTCAAACCAACATTGCTCCCAAGGCATGGCCCGCCATAAATGTCATTATATAACTCATGGTGGAATCACACTACAATGGGCCTCAACCCATGGGTTATAAATACATCACACTGGGCCTCAACCCATGGGCCCTATACACATCACGGTGGGTCTCAACCCACAGGCCTTTATACATCACAATGGGTCTCAACCCATGAGCCCTAATGCATTGTAATGGGCCTTAACCAATGGACCTAATACATCACAATGGGCCTTAACCCATGGGCCTAATACGTCATAATGGGCCTCAACCCATGGCCCCAAATTCATTACAATGGGCCTCAACCCATGGGCCATCAACACACTAAAGGTGGGCCTCAACATCGGGCCTTAAACATGGTAAGTGGGCCACATCACATGGGCCATATGTGTATCAAATGGGCCACATCACATGGGCCATATGTGTATCAAATGGGCCACACCAATAGATAATTAGTGGTAATGATTTCCACCATTAAAATTCCTAAGGCCTCCTGTTAAACGAGCCTAAAAACCCATCCAGAGTGTAAGATTACGGGGTTGCCACCATCCAATCAGCTCAAAACTTTATATGTAACCTTGGGACCACAAATTAGCCGTACACGTCAAATTTCAGCTCCTGGATCCTTCTGAAAATGGCTAAACTGATAGATCAGCCCCTGAAATCATGATTTGGGGCCCGCCTGATATCTGGATAAGCTTCAAATTCAGTCTCAATGCTTTAAATGAGCTGACAATGTGGATGGATGGAGCAGATTTCTCACGATCATCACCATGGACCTATATGTACATTCTATACACATCATGTATATACATGCATGACATTTTCTCATTTACGTAAACATACTGTGCATTTAAAATTTTTTTAGTACGGCCTACTCCACATTTAAATCATCGATCCGTACCGTCCATTGTGTTCAGAAGGAAGATTTAACCCTTGCCAAAGTGGCATTCTGAAACCATGTGGGCTGTTGCAACATCCTAGCTATTAAATACAAGATGGATGACGAAGTAGAAAAACCCATGGACTGCACATATTTTACTCCAAAAACAATCCTTTTCGGATGATTTTTCATCCTGAAATCAATGGATGAAGTGGATATAGAACAAACACATCATGGTAGGCCATACCCGTCTAGCAAACATAATAAATGAAATGGCTGAAATCACATACATCAGGTGTGTTCCATGGTGCACCCTCCAGGGACAGACGACTTGGATATACAATGCATAAATCAAGGTGGGTCCCATTGTCCAAACAGTGGACAGTGTGGATAAACACATACATCATAGTGAGCTCCACCGTCTACTGGACAGTGGAAATACAACACATACATCAGCGTGGACTCCACCGTCCGCCTGGACAGTGGGAGTACAATACATACATCATTGTGGGCTCCCATGTGGGGCCCACCATAACATATACTTTCCATCTAATCTATTGGCAAGGTCATACAGACCTGGATGAAGGGGAAATACAAATTTTAGCTTGATCCAAAACTTCTATGGACCCAAAAACATTTTCAATGGTAGGCTTTAAATCACCATTGTTTCTTATGGTGTAGGCCACCTGAGCTTTGGATGTGCCTCATTTTTGGGGAGGGTCCACTTAAGAAAGTGGCCTACCTGGTGAACGGGTTAGATGGAAGATAAACATTAAGGTGGGGCCCACGCACAGGGCTGTGGGACCCTGCCCACCGTCCGCCAGCAATGTTGACAACAGCAGCAGCAGCTGCTGTTGTTATCTTATTTTTTTTTTAATTTTGAAAACCCATTTTTTTGAGGTTTTTCTCGTGTGGGGCCCGCATCTGATGAATCCACTCCAACCATTGGATTCCACAGCCCACGACAATTTCATCAAGACCAATATTGGGCCTCGTTCAGCTCGTAAGATGAATTTTTATGAGATTTCAACGGTAAAGATACAGTTTTCAACGCTAAGGCCCACTGGATACTCCGATCAACCTCATTTTTTGGCTCAACGCCTAAAATGAATCAGGGAGTAAGGTGGATGGTTTGCATTAGAAACATACATCAGGGTGGGGCCTGTACATGTAGCCCTTTTCCAATGCTAAAAAAAAACACTCATATTTGTGTTTCTTTCCAGCAATCGTCCAGACGCTGGACGTTGTTGTTTGGACGTGGTTGGGCTTAACAACCATTTAAGGTGGGCCCTATTTAGATGGGCCACCACATAATAGATGGTGTGAGTACAATATAAATAAGATGGGCCCCACTTTTAGATGGTTTGGGTCAATACATACCTAGTGGTGGGGTCCATCCAAGTGGGCCACATGGCCATTACATCACACATAAAAAAAATTAAATAAATGAAAAGAGAGGGAGAGAGAGATAGAGTGGGACACGCGTGATAGAGGGACCCCGGCACTATGGGCCCTCCCTTAAGATCAATCATACATCAAGTGGGCCCTAATACAAGTGGGCCCACTAATTCAAAGATCAACAGTGGAGATCTTTCTTCACTAAAAATGGATAGTCTAGATGACCTCTTTAATGCAAGAAAAGTAAACATCATGATGGGGTCTATAGAGAATGGCCCCATCATGGAATGATATTGATGATTAAGATGGGTCATCGGCTACATCTTAGGGTCCAAAGTGAGATCCATACCATTGATCGGGTAGGCCTCACTTGGCCCATCTTAAAAATTAAAAAAACTACCCTATAGAAGCACCCCACCTATCGATCTTCTCGGTCCGTTGGATAGCCTATCTCTTTAAGCTTCACTTTGATGGTGGAAGGTGAAGAATGGATGGCTAGGATGAGAGATTTGGGATGGGAAGTGGGCCGCCAACATGCACTCTCTCACATGGAAGAGAGCTTGGATGAGGGATGCTCTTGCTTAGCTTGAAAATTGTTGAGAAATGAGAGAAATGGGATGGTTGAAAGAGAGGTGATGGATGGGTGTGATGGGTGAAAGGGTGAGTGATGTGTGATGTGAGTGATGGGTGAGGTGAGAGTTTGGTTGACTTTTGGGTTTGCTTAATTTGTGGAGAAAGAAAGCATAGGTGTGTGTACTTGACATGAGAGGTGATTGATGGGATTGATTTGACATATTGTAGAGATTCTCTTGGGATTTGCAATGCACGGTGTTTTTCCTCGAACTGAACGTCAGCTCACATCTCTTAGTCAGGGTATCAGATTGGTACATGAGTCACGGTGTTGGAACCGCGGCGACGGTGCGGTCGCAATGCTACAAGTCTCAGATTAAGCCGACTCAAATGTATAGGATACGACTTACGGTCGTGCGCAACGTCGATTATCGATTGCAGGTTGTCGAAATTCAACCGGGAGGATTACGAGAGTTGACGGAACAGTACGAACTAGGATACGGGTCTTACAATGATCTTATTGCCACTCTCACTGAGAAAATGACATATACTGAGCGATAGGCTATTACTCACAAATTATGTCGCTTTGACACTAAATGGAGTTCTGGCAATGCCCTCCGTGCCAACTAAATGCTTCCTAAATATAGAGTCTTACATCGCATTTTCACATCCAATGTGTATTCACAATTTAGGAATAAGTTTAAATTTGCTCCCTTCATGACTCGTGTCCTTCACTCTATTGTGTCTGGTATTCCTATTTATTTTCCCTCCTTGATATGTTATTTAATTATCCAATTTAGTATCCATCCTGGTCATGGGTCAATACATTTTGCCTATCTCATGACATGCATTGCTGTTTATTGCAATGTTGTCATTCGGTCGACTGAGGCACCAGAGTTGGCTCTACCATTTGATAATACAAATACACATAAAATGAACATGACATTTCTTCCCGGCCAACGAGATGATGGAGAAGAAGACAAAGCCGCTCATATACTAGAGGACACATCCATGGACGACATATTTGCCGAGCTTGATGAATCGGATGATGAAGTTGATCTAGACTATCAACCTTCTTAAGTTTATGTTCAATTCAAGTCATTAGAAGAGAAAGTTGTTGAGTCGAAGGTATCCTAAGATAATTTTGCAGAAAGTCGCAAAGCATCTATGAAATATATGCGGAAATATTTTCATCAAATTACCAAGAGACTTCACCAGATTGATCATTCCATACCTCCTCCATCTTCCTCTGGACCCGATTAGGCTGATTTACATTCTTTTAAAAATATTTTTAAGTTGTATAACTTTAACTTTGTGTGTGCTTGCTTATCACTCTCAAACTCTACTCTCTTAATGCTTCTTAATGACGTTTTGATAACCCCTTTAAATGATATGTTTATATGCATCTCCTTCTTATTATTCTACTAATTCTGTGTGGTTAATTGCTTATAATCACATGAGTGATATTCTCTTTGTCATTTTGTGACAAAAAGGGGGAGAGGATTGATAATTACTAACTGAGTAGAATAAATGAATGTTGAAACGCATTATATGAATGTTGATATATGCTTGGAGTTTTGCATTGGAATGGAAAATGTATATGTCATAATACGGGGGAAAACTCACATTGAGGGGGAGTAGTAAAGTTTTTTTTTTTGGACATTCATTAAAGCTGCACCAACTCTTCTACAACATGGAATACAAGATATCATTCTAGTTGTTGTAATAATAAGTCTTTTGTTTCGAATTTGACAAAGGGAGAGATTGTAAGTGCTATATTGTATAAAGCACACCTCTGTTTGTAAAATTTCGTTTATACAAAACAATTTATGAAGTGTTCCATCAAATGTGGATCATGATGAAAAGTTCAAGTCAAGTAGTGGATCAAGATGGAAAGTTCAATCAGTTCAAGTTCTACTCAAGATCTAGTAGAAGATGAAGCTTCATCTTCAACTACAAGCTCTATTGAAGAATCAAGTAGAAGAACAAGTTCCATAAAGTTTAAGCATCCCATCTACTTCAAAGTTCAGTCCTTTCAGGTATAACAAACCTTAGAAAGTCCTTAGGCCTGGGTTCTTTCAAAACATAAACTTAAATGAGTTTCTATACTTGTGATAAGCTAAAGTTCGACAAGTCTAGGATAAGGTTCGACTAGTCTAAGTTGTGGCTTGACCAATCTAAGAAATCTTCGACCAGTCCAAGTTTAAATTACTGGAAAATGAATTTTTCCATTACTTCTTTGACCAGTCGAGCAGACTTCTTGACCAGTCAAAGAGGGGCATTCGACGAGTCGAGGGTTGCTTAACTCGAAGTCCAGCAACTGAATCAGTTCAGATTTTTGGCACTCTTGACCAGTCGAAGACCATGCTCGACCAGTTGAATAGGGCCCTCGACCAGTCGAGCAGGGCCTTCGACCAATTGAAATTTTATTTTATCCGATTGCGCTCAAATTTGAAAATTTGTTAGAATGGAGTCTGGTTCTTAGACGAGTCGAAGAATGTCTTAGAAGAGTCGAAGCAACAACTTTTCTACTTATAAATAGAGGGTTTCTCTCAATCCTACAATTCAAGTACATCAAATCCATCATCAAGAGAGATAGAAGCCCCTATTATACTCAAGTTATTGCATGGTATTTATAAATTTTTAAATAGCTTATTTGTTTTAATTCCTATATCTCTTATTCTTCGAATTTCATTTTATGAAGAGAGTAGACACTTTTTTCTGAGATCTTAAGGAATTCAAACAAGTAGCTTTTGGTTTGAATCTATTTAAAATCAATCTAGAACTTTGAACCCTTATCTATGTGACTGAACATTGAACAATTTACGACAAGAGATGCGGTTCTACGGCTACATCGAATGATATATCTTCAAAGGTAAAGATAAGTATATTTTATCTTTTGTAATTGGGTTTTCTTGAGATAGCTAGAAAATCTCATTTGTTGGTTTGTCCAAGATAGCCAGAAAATTCTTAGAGGAGTTTTTTTTATTTATGATAGCCCTTTAAAATCATAACTGTATGGGTTTTAAGGTGACCCCAGGAAAACCTTGTTTATAGTGAAAGCCAATATCACGTGGATAGTGGTTATTGGGAGTGGAGTATGTGTGACTGTTTGAGAACAGTTGTTGTATACACTGAACTGCTATAATTCTTGGTGTTGTGGTGTATGTTTACTTTTTGCATTTGTGGAGAATGTTTGTAATTTCATTTATGCAGAAGTGGTGAATGTTTATAGTAGACAGTTTGTTTTCTTTTTCTTGATTTGAGATCTTGATTCTTACAAATGTTCGTAAAATAAAGTTGCCCTACCTAAACTTTTTTTTGAGTTTAGGTTGTCATAAGAACTAGTTTGAATTAATTTTTCAATACTAGTGCGATTGAGATTTCTAATTTATTTATTATTTCAGCACCTTAATTTTTATTTGCATAATCTTATTCACCTCCCCCTTTAGGACTTCTTAAGCTCGCCTTTTCACTATTTTGTAGGCCCGCTGACCCATCTGTGTCATGAGGCAGGTGTCGCATCGCTGGATGAGTGATTGGTCCGAATTTGGTGGCAATCAAATGTCTTGATTGACCGTGGGGGCTTTATTTGCGATCGATGGTCACTGATGTTTGATCAAGGTCCCAGTTATATGGATTTGAGTATCCTTAACTCATACCTAGAGTTCGATCGCGATTTAATGGTTGAAAAGCCACAACTTCACGAAATAGTGGGAGGTTCATTTCACTTAAGTTTCAGATTTTAGCCTTGGGTATTTGCACATTTCAAACACTCAACTTCTGGCCCAAGTTGTGCAATTATAAGTACTATCTTGATTCGCCATTCGCGATGGATGTCAAGCCAGTGAGACGGATATTATTCTATAATTTTGGAACTAATGGCCCACTAACGAGCGGCATAGAGCTTATTCAGATAATCGAGGCATTTCTATAATGAATTAGGTAGGGAGATTTTTTGTGCACAATGGTTAGGGTCTGGATTAGCTAAGTCCATAGTGTGGTCTATATATTCACAATTAGCGAAAATGGTGATTCAGTCATAATCACCTTAAACCATCAGTTCTTAGGTTAAACGGATAATTGAGTCACTTTGGTTTGTTAATTAAGATTCACTCCTTAATTGTCTCAGCTTTGGATAGATCTTTAATTTAATTGTTGTCATTTCGATTGGTCAGTATTAGGTTGACTAAATTTGATCTCTAGATGAATAAATCATGAAGCTAGACTTGAGGTTTAAGTGATTGGGGGATTCGTTGGCTTCCTATGATTAATTAATCAGATTCATGTGGTTCTTTATTGGTATCCCTTATGTATAAGCTCACCTCAAGCATCGAGTATTAGTAAGTAACGACGCAAGCTACTTATAAAAAAAAAAATTTAATTAATTTTTTTTTCAAAATTTCAAAATAACGAACCAAGTGGATTATTTCCATCCTTCAGGTGTGTGCGACATCTAACTCGTCTAACAGGTTTCTCGCAGCACAAGAATTATCCTCTGGCAAAACCCGGACCATCCATCCATTAGGTGCATTATACGTGTATGTTGTTACTTACCAGCGAATATCTATTGTTTTCTGTGGTGGGACCCACAAGATGAGTATATGAAGCTGATTTTTGCAAGAAATAATCCTCATGATGTGTCCAACCTATTAGTCGGGTTGGATCTTGTACATAGATGATAGATTTGAAGTTATTTACTCGATGGACCGTAACTTTCAGTCCAATCTATTGCACCGGAAACTTTTTATGCATAAAATACTCGTACCCACAATGATATCGTCTTTTTACCTCGCATTCTGCAGCTCAAAGCAAAACCAATCACTACGCTTTAACTCGTATTAATGCTTTTACTGCAGTCAAAAGGACTAAGTCCAACCGGTTGGACGATAAGATATTATTCAACCCAGTGAATTATTTCCAACCTTCACGTGCGTACGACATCCAACTCGCCTAACAGGTTTCTTTTACCACAGGAATCAAACTCTAGAAAAACCCAGACCATCCATTCATTAGGTGCATTGTACATGTATGTTGTTCTTACTAGTGAATATCCATTGTTTTCTGTGGTGGGACCCATAAAATGAGTATATGAAGTTGATTTTAGAAAGAAATAATCCTCATGATGTGTCCAACCTATTAGTTGGGTTAGACCTTGTACATAGATGAAAGGTTTGAAGTTATCGACCCTGCCGACGACGATATCGACAATCACTACTCTTATCTTGTATTAATGCTTTTACACCGCTCAGGAGTACTACGTCAATAGCAATGCCAAGCCCAAAGTGCACGCCAAGATGCTCAGAGTGCACGTCGAGTTTCAAACAGTTGACCAAGTCAATACAACAATACCAAGCCCAATGTGCACGTCAGGATTCAAGACAGTTGGAGCCCATACTTATGCGCTGTGCACGTCAACTGTGCGCCTCTGAGTTGTACAAACGGCCCAAATGAGTTATTATATCTATACTATTTATTCATTTTTCATAATTATGTTAAAGTATTTGAAAAAAATTTTGAATCATATATAAAGCTCAAATAAATACATCGGAAATAGCAGTGAGGGTAATGATTTTCACCATTAAAAAATTCCATCTGAACCGCCCTCAACCCGATCAGACTCGGTTTTCTTAATCGAGTCAGACTTAGTTTGGGTCAGGCTAACCGTGAATCAGATCGGTTTGAGTCAGATGTCTCAGACTCGTTTCGTACCGGATCGAGTTTTGATGAAGCCATTGAGATTTCAGATCGGATCGGGTTAGACCTAATCCGATTCGACTCGGTCGGATGCCCAGCTCTAGGCTCAAGCGGACTAAGTCCAACCGGTTGGAGGATGAGATATTGTTCAACCGAGTGAATTATTTCCAACTTTCAAGTGCGTGAGACATCCAACTCACCTAACAGGTTTCTTGCACCACAAGAATCAACCTCTGGCAAAACCCAGACCATCCATCCATTAGGTGCATTGTATGTGTATGTTGTTACTTACCATCGAATATCCATTGTTTTCTGTGGTGGGACCCACAAGATGAGTATATGAAGCTGATTTTTGCAGGAAACAATCCTCGTGATGTGTCCAACCTTAGTCTGGTTGGATCGTGTACATAGATGACAGGTTTGAAGTTATTTACTGGATGGACCGTAACTTTCAGTCCAATCTGTTGTACCGGAAACCTTTTATCTGTTGTACCGGAAACCTTTTATGCGAGTAACAACGATATCGTCTTTTTTACTCATATTCTGCGGCTCAAAGCAAAAACAATCACTGAGAACGCTACCTTCAGCATCAATGACGATTACGCCGCTGCTTCTAGTGTATTTCTCGGCCTTCCTCTGTACGGAGGCGAAGTACATTGCTTACAATACGTCGCACTGGATCGTGCCCGGGAAGATCAACGTCCATCTTGTCGCGCACACGCACGACGACGTGGGATGGCTGAAAACCATCGATCAGTACTTCGTCGGATCGAACAATTCTATCCAGGTGAGCAGCTTTTTTGTTTTCTTTTTTGTTTTCACATCCAACTCGATGGACCAGAAGGTCATCGAACTTATACATCCAACGTGTCGCACGTGTAAGGCGCCCCTGGCGCAAAAATCAAGCTGATCCGTTCATTTGGTGGGCCTCACCGTAGACTACACCGAACAGTAAATGGATACAATGTACGGCCAAAGGATGTAGCCGATCTACAAGCATGGCCCACCTGATTATTTTCACAATGATCTGCAAGGTGGGTCTACCTTTTCAGCGACTAGGAAGCCTTGTACGTGAGATTAGTTAGCTTACATCGGGATGCGGGTGGGACGCGGATTGTGTAGTAACTCACTAAGCTGTAGCTTGAGTAAACTCAGTGGGGTCCACCGTGATATATGTGTCATTATCCAGTCCATCCGTCCATTTTTCCAGCTCATTTTAGGTCATGAGCCAAAAATCGAATCATATCCAAAGCTCAAGTGGACCACACCATAGGAAACAGTAGGGATAATGACATCCACCGTTAAAACCTTCATGACGCTTGCAGTGACGTTTATTTGTCATCCTACCTATTCGTAAGGTTTCACGGACACAGATGAAGGAAAACGCACAAATTTCAGTTTGATCCAAAACTTATGTGGGCTCAATAAGTTTTCAAGATAGGCATTCAATTTTGATGGTTTCCCATGGTATGGTCCACTTCAGCTTTTGATATGTTTCAATTTTGGGCTCATGCCCTAAAGAGAGCTGAAAAAATGGAGGGATGGTGTGATAAGATACATACATCACGGTGGATCCCATAGAGTTTATGTTGGGGAGTGTGCTACAAAATCACACAGATCTAGATCGAGAATAACAATTCAAGAGCACCAAGCAAACACAAGAAAACACAGTGATTTTACATGAAGAATCCTTGCAGGAAAAAACTACGTCACAAAGCGATAAAAATTCACTATGAAAGCATAAATTATAAAGAGAGATGAATTACCCAATTCGAACAATCTCGAATCTCACCCTTTGCAAACCTTAAAACCCTTTCGAAACATATAAAAGCCTTAGCATTTTTTTTTTTTTTGAAAAGCTCTAGGGACTCCTATTTATAGTTTAGAAAACACCCTTTTTTCCACCAACTTGGAATAATCCGGAAACCGCCTCAAATTTACACAGTCCGCATGTAGTCTGCGTAACCTTTGACTAGTCGAGCCGACTAGTCGAAAGACCCCTTTGACTGGTCAAGCCTGTCCCTCGACTAGTTGAGCGTCCTGAAAATCCCAAATAAATCGTTGCTGGACTTCAAGTCGAACTATCCTCGACTGGTCAAAGGGATCTTCGACTAGTCGAGCCCGCCCCTCGACTGGTCGAGCATCCCGGACTAAGATTCAAGACATCCTCTTTAACAACAATATCCACCATGTCTTCAATCTTCAAACTTGTATCTTCTCTATCTCCTCTTTTATCTCTACATCGCATCATAACTTCAATCAACGCTTCTCGTGCATACTCCGTCCTTCTTTTACGCCATCGTCAAGCTTAAAGAAGTTACATGAAACTTGAACTTCTCTGTAGGAAAGATCTTGGTGAGCATGTCCGCTAGATTCACACTGGTGTAAATCTTCTCCAGTGTTACACTTTATTCTTTAAGCACCTGTCTAATAATGTGGTGTCAAATATCATTGTGTTTAGTACGTGAGTGATAAACAAAATTTTTATCCAAATTGATAGCGCTCTCACTATCACAGTTAACCGACAGGGCCTCTTACTGAAGTCTCAACTGATTTATCATGTCACTGAGCCAAACACCTTCTTTAAACGCTTCCGTCACTGCCAAATATTCTGCTTCGATCGTGGAAAGAGCTACCACGAACCGAAGCTTCGACATCCAACTGATTGCTCCACCTGCTAGTACAAACGAGTATCTTGAAGTAGACTTTCTGAAATCCACACTACCTGCGTAGTCTAAATTCACATATCCTACCAATTTTGTTTTTTATCTTCTTAAAAGTTACGACACAGTCTTTTGTACCTCGAATGTATTGAAGTAACCATTTCACTACTTCTCAATGTTGCTTACAGGGGTTTGACATATATCTGCTCAAAACACCGAATGCATGTGAAATATCCAGTCTCGTATAGACCATGATATACATTAAACCATCACCATATTTGAATAAGGCACACGAGACATAACTTACTTTTTCTCATTTGATTTAGGACATTGTTATGAGAAAAGCTTGAAATGTGTCATGTGGGGAACGCTCGGTAAGTATTCTGCCCGTGATAACCAAAGCCTGCTCTTCTTATTGTTTCTATGAATCTCTATGCCGATAACCCTCTTTGCAACCCACAGATTTTTCATATCGAATGTTCTTGATAACTGAGTCTTTAGTACGTTGATTTCAGACATATTATGACTGGTGATCAACGTATCATCAACATACAATACCAGGATAATGAATTTATCATCACTCATTGTCCTATAATAAATATAGTGATCATATTCACTCTGAGTAAATTTTTGACTCAACATAAAAAAATTAATTTTTTTATACTACTGCTTGGACAACTATTTCAGGCCGTTCAATGACATCATTAACTTGTAAACTTTTTTATCTGCCCCTTTAACTTCATAGCCCTCTGGTTGTTTTATGTAGATATGCTCTTCCAACTACCCGTGCAGGAATACAATACCAGGATGATGAATTTATCATCACTCATTGTCTTATAATAAACATAGTGATCATATTCACTCGAAGTAAATTTTTGACTCAACATGAAAGAATTAATTTTTTTATACTACTGCTTGGTCAACTATTTCAGGCCGTACAATGACATCATTAACTTGCAAACTTTTTATCTACCCCTTTAACTTAGTAGCCCTCTGGTTGTTTTATGTAGATATGCTCTTCTAACTACCCGTGCAGGAATATAGTCTTGACATCCATCTGTTCCAGCTCGAGATCAAATTGGGTAACCAACGCCAACACAAATCTGATAGACTCTTGCTTAATCACTGGCACGAATATTTTTGTGAAGTCGATTCCTTCTCTTTGAGCATAACCCTTCGCTACCAACCTTGCTTTATATCTATTATATTTCCTTTTGAATAACCACTTGCATTTGATTACTTTTCAGCCCATTGGAAGCTCCACCAGCTCCCATATGTGGTTTTTGTGCAACGAGTTCATCTCATCGTCCATAGCCGTCTTCCACTTTTTTACATCAGGCTCAACAAGATCCTCCTGGATGGTAGACGGGTCTCCATCATCTGTAATAAGGACATGTGCAATATTAGATTCGTCTATTTATCTTGCTGGTAACCTGCAATCACGCGGTGGATTCTTTCTCACAGGTGCCTACTCCGCCTGATCCTAAACCTCTATCTGCACATTTGTCTCTCCCTGAGTATTATCTGTGTCGAACAAGACGTCTATGGTTAACCTTTCTGGTTCCTCCTGCTCCTTTTGATCATTCTTGTGGAATATGGAGCTTTCATCGAATCTGACGTCATGACTAGTAATGACCTTGCATGTGACCTTGTCGAATAACCTGTAACCTTTCATACCAATGTCATAGCAAACAAAGATGCAATTTTTGGCTCTATGATCTAACTTATCTCTCTCAACTGACGATACATGAGAGTAAGCCTCACAACCAAATATGCGTAAATCTGAGTAGTCGATTTTTTGACCACTCCATACGTCTTATGAGATTTTACATTCAATTGTCGTTGAAGGAGACCGGCTCACCAAATAACAAGCTGTATTAACTGCCTCTATCCATAGGTTCTTACCCAACGCATCATTACTTAACATGCATCTAACCTTCTCTAAGAGAGTCCGATTCATTCATTTAGCCACACCGTTTTGTTCGGGCGTGTGACGTAACGTGTTGTGCCTAATGATCCCTTCATCTTTGTAATATTTATTAAACTCAGTGGAAGTAAATTCTCCACCATTGCCAGTCCTCAAGACCTTTATTTTTCGCTCTGATTGTTTTTCCACAATTGTCTTCCATTGTTTGAATATGGTGAAAACTTTGGATTTACGTTTCATGAAGTAAACTCAAACTTTCCTGGAATAGTCATTAATGAATGAAACAAACCATGACGATCCCCCAATGGAAACTTCTGGCGATGACCCTCATATGTCAGAGTACACATAATTAAGCACTCCCTTACATACATGTTTTCCAGTTTTAAAAGATAATCTAGATTGTTTATCATATATACAGTGCTCACATATATCTAAATCAGAAATTTTAAAAGTTGAAATCAAACAACGATCAGATAGTACCTTCATACCCCTCTCACTCATGCGGCCTAGACGAGCATGCCACATACATAGAGACGTGAAATCTGCAATGGCTACTACCGCTCTACCTGATGATGTGCTTTTGATAAACCTGTAAAGGTTTTTGTGCCTTTACGCTCTCATAACCACCGGTGCCCCTTTTGAAACTTTAAAGACACCATCAATACCAGTGAACTTACACCCTATAGTCTCGAGTACACCGAGAGAAATAAGACGTTTCTTCATATGAGGAACATGCCTGACATTAGTCAAGGTACGCTCTATCCCATCAAACATCTCAATGCTCACTGTACCAATAGCCAGAACATTACAGACATTGTCATTGCCCATAAAAACCTATCCACCATCGCATTCCTTATAACTAATGAACAACTCCGATGAGAAGTCATGTGATATAATACTCCTGTGTTAAGTATCCACTCATCTTTATGATTATTATGTAAGTGACCAATCATGGAAACAGACAGAACATCACCACCACTTGTTTCTTCATTAGATGTGACAACATTGGCCTCCTTGGAAGAAGCCACTGAATTTTCTTTATTTGCTTTGGGATTTCTATAATCTTTCTTCATGTGTCTAGACATCTCATAGTTCCAACACTTTAATTTTCCTTTGCCCTTGCCCTTAGATTTGGATCTAGGTCTTGAAGATCTTGTACCTCGCTCAAAATCTCTACCCCTCGTGATCAGTGCATCAGAGATGTCCCCATGTTGCCATTTAGCTTTCTCATGGTCTTCCCTTAAAGGGCTGAGATAACGGTGTCGACACTTATGATTTTATTTGCGGTGCACATTGTGTCCTTGAATGACTCATATAATACAGAAAGAGAATTCAACAATATACATGCTTGTTTCTCATCTTTGACCGCTTCCTTCATATCCAGCAATTTATACATCAATTTATTAAAGTTGCTGATGTGGGCCTCCAGATTTCAATCCTCTGTCGTCTTGAAGGTATAGCACTGTAACTCTAAGTGTAGGCGATTTTCAAATGACTTCTTGGCATAGATGTTTTCTAATTTCGCCTACAAACTAACCGCAGTTTTCTCCCTCAAAACATTATAGAGAACCTCATCCGTGAGACATAAGTGGAAAGAAGCTAAAGCATTACTATCAAGGTTTTTCCATTATTCATCTTTCATGGTAGATGTTCGCTCTTCAAGAGCCTTAATCTCACCTCGCTTGGTTAATAAGTTAATCATCTTAACCCTCCATAACTCAAAATTATTTTTGCCTAAAGTACTTGTCATGCCCCAAACTCGGAAACCGAGCTCACAAAATTTTCGATCGCCGAATCCGGCGCCGACAACCTCCGTAGAACCCCATTCTCGGCTCCTAGCGCCCATTCGTCAGGTTCCGATCCTGGGATGCTACGAGGAGGATTTTTAACGTCAGTTTGATTCCTAATAAGCATAACTCATAAACAACAACCAAAAACTCCATTACATTTCCACTATGATCAAAAACTTTACAAGTACAATGAGCATAAAGGGAAACACAATGGTAAGGAACAAAAACTCCAAAATGATCTACAAGTGCTCCTGCCTCAGCGCTGTTGAACCCCAACGTCACCTACACGTAACGGTCATGCATAAGCTTATAGAAAGCTTAGAGGGTGGTGAAAGTGTGTGCGCAAGTAGTAATATGATCATGCAATATCAGAGTAATGCAGAAAAATGCAGATGGATCCATAATATCATGAGCCGTACCAAGGCTATGCGATGCAAGATGCAAGTCAAGCATACAATCCTTATCTAAGTCCACATGTCAATACAACTCCACTCTGGGATATCACCGGGGTCTAGTACACTCTAAACCAGATCGCCGCCACATCGCGCGCAATAAGGTAAGTGGAAGAGACCTCACTATCCGTCTGCCAATATCGGGCTCGACTCGTCGATAGCGAACCCATTCCTCGAGCTAGTCAAACTCAGCATAGCATTGCCACCTACTCTCGAGCTGGTCAAACTCATCCTAGCATTGCCCCCTACACATGTCAATACAGCTCCACTATGGGATATCACTGAGGTCTAGTACACTCTAAACCAGATCGCCGCCACATCGCGCGCAATAAAGTAAGTGGAAGAGACCTCACTATCCGTCTGCCAATATCGGGCTCGACTCGTCGATAGCGGACCCATTCCTCGAGCTGGTCAAACTCAGCCTAGCATTGCCCCCTACTCTTGGGCGGGTAAGGCCGCACCCCCTTCCAACCGACCACGACACAGTGGAGAGCGCAACCGTCTGGTAATCGACACTCAACGCTCATCTACCCACTCGGTCTAAATGTTGGAGTAACCTCTTGGTACCATAAGGGTTTAGGGACTTTCACCCAGGGATATCTATAGCACCCCATGTAGAATAAGATTTTCGGTATCCAATCCTGTCAACCACGATACGCCTGTGGAGGCTACGGCCCTAATGTCGCTAGGGCGTACAATAACCATGTCACACAAATGCGAAATGCATGAATTACGCTATCCAGTCGTGCAACAAATCCTGCGCATATCATGCACTCATGTAGGGCAACACCGCCTAACCAGGAGCCCATAAACAACCTGCCCGAAGGCATATGCTATGATCAGTCAATTCTCATATCAAGCATGCATATGATGCGTATAATCATGAGTCATGAAACTATACTAAACATGTAAATAAGTGATGAACTATCCTTACAATGCAGATGGGCCTGGATGGCCTATACACAATAAGTACGGGCCTAATAATGGGCCCTAAGGAGAGTCGTAATGTGGACATCCAACCAACATTACACTCGCAATGTGGACGTCAAACCAACATTGCACTCAAGGTGCGATCATTACATAATCCGAGTTGGGGTCACACATTGCAATGGACCTTAAATATATTAAATGGGCCACATTCAATGGGCCTTATATTCATCAAGTGGTCCACACCACGGGGTCGCACCAATGGGCCTTAAGTGCATTGCAATCGGTCATAACCCGTGGGCCTTAGATTGCATCAAATGGGCCTAATCTTATCGATCTTATATGTAACAAATGGGCTATACCAATTGGGCCTTATGTATATTACGGTGGGTCTCAATGGATAGTCGCAATAAATCAAGATGGGCCCCATAAGCATACCAAGGTGGGGTCCACCTGAGCTATAGATCTATACCTTATTTTTAGTCTCAAACTGTTAAGATAAGCTCGCCAAGAGGTTGGACAATCTTGGATACAGCACATGCATCAAGGGTGGGTCTCATAGATAGATGGCGTGGATAGAACAAGTGGGACCCACGAAACTTAATACTGTGCACAACAGCTAGTGGTGGGGTCCACTTGGTACCGTACACAACAACAATTAGAGTAGCCGCTGCTACCTAAAAGTGGGAGAGGTGGGTTCCACGTAAGGCCACCCACAACATATATTTAAAATATATTATAATATAATATAATATAATATATATTCAAACACCTCAAACGTCCAGGCCGTGGATGGCCTAGACGGTTACAACCATGCACAAGTCAGGGAGGGCCCCACCCGTCG
Source organism: Magnolia kwangsiensis (assembly GCA_037074715.1). Taxonomy (NCBI): domain Eukaryota; kingdom Viridiplantae; phylum Streptophyta; class Magnoliopsida; order Magnoliales; family Magnoliaceae; genus Magnolia; species Magnolia kwangsiensis. The sequence goes on along the minus strand of CM073574.1, from coordinate 165,492,392 downwards.
GAGTGGGTCCCACAGCCGATCAGAATGGGTGGACGGTGTAGGTGGTACCATGGACCCCACCGTACACTGCACGGTTAGCCACCCCCTGCTAGGGATTGATACCAAGACCTCAAGTATTGAAACGATCTATCTCCACTCAATTTGCCAGTTGAGTTGTGAATGGGTCCCACCGTCTGGACGGTCTGCATCACACGTGGGACCCATGGGACCGCTAATGTGAAGAGGCAATGGGTCCCACCACCTGGCAGATGGGTGGCATGAATAGAACACATGCATTAGGTGGGCTCCACTGTCCAGTGGACGGTGGAAGTAACACATACATCATTATGGGCTCCATGTGGGGCCCACCTCAATGTTTATTTGAAATCCAACCCGTTCATAAGGTCACTCAGACCTGGATGAAGTGAAAACATAAATTTCAGATTGATTCTAAACTTAGGTGGGCCCAGCGATGGGTTTCAATGGAAGAGGTTCAACCCCACTGTTTCGTGTGGTGTGGGCCACCTAAGTTTTTGGATCCGGCTGAAACTTGGAGAGGGCCCACCTGAAGAGGGGACCCACCTCATGAACGGCGTGGATTAACATATACATCATGGTGGGGCCCACGGCAGCAGCCGTGGTCCCTGGCTCGACCGCCCGCCCGCCGTTTGCACGTAGCAGCGTGCTGCGGCCGCTGTTAGAGGCAGAGGCTCTACCTCTTGCTTTGTTATATATATATATATTTTTTTTAAAAAATGCTGATTTGAGGATTTTTGGGTGTGGGGCCCATATCCAAGAAATCCGCCCCAGCCATGAGACTCTACGGCTCCTAACAAGCAAAATAAGTCCAAAGTTTGGGATTTTTGGGTGCATGGAATCATCAGAAAATATTTTTAAGGGTAATCACTAAAGTTCCTTATGCAATGGCCCACCAGATGCTCAGATCAGCCTCATTCTTCTACTCAACGGCTAAAATGATGTTGGTAAGAGGATGGGATGGCTTGGATTGGATATATACATCAAGGTGGGGCCTATGCAAGTAGCCCACCCCAAAAGCTCCCTTTTTTTTTTTATACAGGAACGTCCAGCGTCCTAGACGCTGGACGGTTTGGTCCTTAAAGAAGTACATTGTGGTGGGCCCTGATTAGGTGGGCCACCACTGATGGATGATGTGGGTACAACATATAAGGTGGGCCCCACTTGAAGAAAGCTTGAACAAAATAAATATTTCAAGGTGGGGTCCATTCAAGTGGGCCACACAAACACAATATGATCAAGAAAAGAAAATGAAGTAGAGAGAGAGAGATAGAGGGTTGGACACGCTTGTGATGGAGGGCTCCGCCATTATGAGCCCTCTCTTGAAGAAATCATACAATCAAATGGGTCCCTTTACACATGGCACTACCTAAATCGAAAATCAACGGTGGGGATCCTTTCCCCACTAATATGGACGGTCTAGATGACCTTCCTAATGCAATAAAATAAACATCATGATGGGGTCCATGGAGAATGGTCTCATCATGGATGATCATGATGATCAAAGTGGTCCATCGGCCACAACTTAGGGTCCCAAGTGAGATCCAAACCATTGATCGGTTGGCCTCACTTGGTCCATCTTAAAAGCATGAAAAACTACTATTAATTAACACCCACCGTTCGATCTTTTTGCTCCTATGGGCTCCTTAGCACCTTAGCTTCAATCCTAATGGATGAGATGAGGAATGGATGGCAAGGATGGGAGATGATGGGGTAGGAAAGTGGGTCACCTTGGAATTTTGGGAAACTTGGAGAGGCTCATACGTTTGAAGCTTTGTTGCTTGGAATTGAGGCTTTGAGAAATGAGAGAGAGAGAGAGTTGTAAAGGGAGAGAGAGATGGGTGATGGATGGATGGAGTGATAGATGTGTGTAAGAACTTTTTGACTTTTGTGGCCTTTTGTGTAAGAAAGGCATGGGAGTGTAAGAGAACTTTTGACTTTTGAGGCTTGCTTGGGAAAAGGTGAAAGGTGATGTGCATTTGACATGTACTTGACATGTGATGGATTGATGAATTGATGGATTGATTGATTGATGGGATTGATGTGACACATCGTAGAGATTCTCTTGGGTTTCGCAACACGTGGCGTTTTCCTCGCACCGAACGTTGGCCCACATCTCTTGACCAGGGTATCGCCTCGGCGCGCGAGTCGCGGCATCGGAACCGCAGCAACGGCACGGTCGCTGTGGTAATGGTCTTGGGTTGAGTCGATACAGGTTGACGACATATGAACCAGGGTTGCGGGTAAATATTGGTTAAGGTCGAAGGTTGCCGGAATTCGACCGGTAAGACCGCGGAAGTCTGCGGAACGGTACGAACTAAAATACGGGTCTTACAATACTTCTTAATATCAAACTTGCCGTTTCCTATTATTATTAATCCCGCATATTCAAATATGTGCCTCAACGATATCTCTGATACCAATTTGTTGGGGATTGTGTTGTAGAATCACATAGATCTAGATCTAGGATGACAATTCAAGAGCACCAAGCAAACACAAGAGAACACAGCGATTTTACGTGGAAAACCCTTGTGGGAAAAAACACAGTGACGGAAATTTATTGTGAAAGCATAAATTACAAAGAGAGATGACTTACCCGATTCGAACAGTCTCGAATCCTATGCAAACCCTAAAACTATTTAGAAACCTTTAGAAAAACCTTTAGAAGCCTTAACATTTTTTTAAGAAAGGCTCTAGGGACTCCCATATATAGTTTAGGAAACACCCCTTTCGCACCGACTTGAAATAATCCATAAACCGTCTCAAATTTACGCAGTCTGTACGCAGTCTGTGTAACCTTCGACTTTCCGAGCCAGGGCTTCGACTGATCGAAAGACTCCTTCAATTGGTCGAACCTGTCCCTCGATTGGTCGAGGTCCTGAAAATTCCAAATACATCATTATTAAACTTCAAATCAAATTATCTTCAACTGGTCGAAATGATCTTCGACTAGTCGAGCCAACCCCTCGACTGATCTAGCATCCCGAGAGCCAAGATTCAAGACATCCTCTTTTGTAACAACAGTTTACTCATTTCCCAACAGGAGTCCATTCGTCCAGGTTGGAATCCAGGTTGGCATTCCGGTTCATAGCGATTAACCTATCCTTATACATGGCATCTCTCACGTGGCTCTACGTGTCATGCACCATCCACATGCTGGGCCATACTGTTGTTGGCCTGCAGTAGCAAAAGGATACCGATCAGGCAAGCATGGCCGTTGATATGTGACCATCAAATGAACGGTGTGGATAAGAAAGGACGTGGTCCACTTTGAATATGGAAATGTACAGAGTCGGTTGATTCACGTGGCTTTCGTTCTATGGGCCACCTGCCTTAAGATAGATTAGATGGACGGTCTGGATTCACTGACAGTGCAGCCCCGTCTGCACGACAGAGGGTGACCATGAACCAACACCGCTTCATACTTGTATACCCTCAACCACACTCGGTGCGCACCGAGAGCCGTTGTGCACACGTATCTCCCTCCATTTAAAAGCATTCAGCGGGACTCTAGAAGCATTTCAATATAGGAATCCTCACAAGCACATTTTGAATTGCGTGTTAAGATTCCCACCAGCCATTATTGCTGGTGGGAGATTTTGTCTGCACCAACTCTCGGTGCACATAGGCCATAGCTCACGCATTCGTCTGTAGACAACGAGCACAAAGACCACTATTTTTTTTTTTTTTTGCAAAGATGGCGCTGCTATCAGGTTTTGTCTCAATTATATTTGCACTCCAACTCTGGCTCAACTTATGTAATGGACAAATCCTTAATTTACACCGATTTATACTTTGCTTTGGTTTGCTCGAGCATGACATTTATGCGAAAGCCCAAGTCTGAGAAAACTGAGCCTACTCAATCTTATCCATTCAGCCTTATGTGTTCCTTTTCAATTGCCAATAAAAGGGACCCAACAATCACAATTCAAGGGAGGGGGGAGAGCCCTAGAGTAATCAGACCCATACAAAGTCTGAGACAAAGCGTGAGGTAGAGAAGTCAAAATAGAGGCTTTTGTTGTTCGATTTCTTTTCAATTTCAAAGCCAACGTTGAATTCTTAATCTATCCTTTTTCAGTTTGTGTATTCTAACCTTGCTACTTTGAACACCTGAGGTAGTAGACTTTGCTCTGACATCATGTAAAGTATTCTTTACAGTTGTCATTCTCGAGGATTTTTTGTATCAGAATACATGACTTAAATGAGTAATATAAAGCTCTATGTTCCTTTTCGTTTCTATACTACATTCAGAAAAACTATTTTTTCTATAATTTCAATTTCATCTTCAGTTTCTGTTTTGTAGTTTAGATATTTAAATCTTAGTATCTTACTAGAAGTTCATTAAATTCCCTTTGAAAGCGTATAACTTGGTAAAGTGTTTTACACGGGTGGTAAAAGTGTGCTCAACCTCTTCCTTTTCCATAACCGAAGCCCTAACTCAGAATTTATGGCACAGGCCTATCTAAGAGTCACTTGAGTCGGAAATTCTTCAGTTTTTCAATCTCTAAGCAATTTCATAGATTCTAACCAACCGTGAATCTTGGAGCCTTCATTTTAGCTAGTGGTAACTCCTATAGTGCTGATACGTCATTTTGCCAACCTTATGAAAGTTAGTACAAAATCAAACCAAGTTTATAAATCAATCACACCCCTAGGGCTCAACATCTAAAAATACAAGCATATTGCATAAAGTGTTACGAATGGTATAAGTATAATTATTAACTTTTCTTATCAACCCCTCTGCAAAGCTTGGGTACGAAGGTCTTAACTATGGATTTTACTGGATCTGGATAGACTTCAGATCTGAGTCTTTATACGTTAATGCCCGTATCAACCAAGCACCTAAAATCATTAAAATTCTCTTCTTGACCCCTCCGTGAGGTCAGGGTACGGAGGTCTTAGATATGGGTTTCACCGGATCTGAATAGACTTCGGATCTGAGCCTTTACATGTTATCACCCATATCAACTGAGCATATAATATTTTTTAGGTTTAAGAAAGACGTATGCTTTGTGATTTACTGGGTATTCGGATTATGTTACATTAGAAATTTGAGTAAATTCTAGTTTTATATCTATCACCATATATATACGTATATATTCATTGTTCGACTTCAACAACCATCAGACGGTCCAACCCAGGCCACTAGTTGGCAACCCGAGGGAAAATTTTCTGTCAGTGTCCACAACTTCCCTTTGTATTTCTTCATGATCTTTTCCCCATTTGAACTGAATTTTACATGAAATGCAATGTATATATGTTTATATTGGCAGGGAGCATCAGTGGAAAATGTGTTGGATTCTGTTGTTTCTGCATTACTGGCAGATGAGAATCGAAAATTCATCTATGTGGAACAGGCAAGATTTTCTTCTTTCTTATATGAATTTCATTTCATGACTGAACGGCATTGAACTAAGGTTGCCGGTTCGGCGGTTTTCTTCGATGGATGAAGGCATTTTTCCAGCGATGGTGGAGAAAGCAGAGCGACACAGTCAAGAACATAGTGAAGAAGCTCGTAGATTCCGGACAATTCGAATTCATGTACAGTATCTCATGTTCTTTCGATCATTTACTTTCTGCCAACTCCGGTGCTAATCCAATGCATTATGAGGCATGTGATGTTCTATGATTCCATGTCATTGCTGCATACGTGGCATACATGGACCAGATTGGAACCATTCTTTTGGTAGGTCCAATAACAAATGTCCTATAGACCGAAAATCAAAGTGGACAATTTTATTGATGGACCCCCTCATGTACCCCACTTCACACGGATTCCGCTTCACACGAGCCACCCACTTCACATGGCTGGGGCCCACCTCACACGAGATATCCGCTTCACATGGGCCGCCCACTCCAATTGTGCCCCTGCATCCCACATGCCAACCCCACTCGAGTCTAGTGTGAAAATGTCCCTTCATTAGTATTCCTTAGTTATTTGATATGGACTGTCCATAGTGTGGAGCCCACTTTTGATGTCAACCGCTCATCATATGGTCCCCACCTTTGTGGACGGCCCATCATGTGGGGCCTCTTTTGATATGGACCATCGCTTGATGGCCAGCATTGCATTTTACTGTAGGCACATGGTGACTGAGATTTGTGTTTCATCATCATCTTTATTTGATTTTTATTTTTTTTTTGGATTTGCAGCAATGGTGGTATGTGCATGCATGATGAGGCAGCATCTCATTACATTGACATGATCGATCAAACTACTCTTGGGCACCGATTCATCAAGCAGGAGTTTGGTAAGACTCCAAGAATTGGTTGGCAAATTGATCCCTTTGGACATTCTGCAGTACAAGCTTACTTATTGGGGGCAGAGGTAATCATTTTCTATGATCGAACATCTTGTTGGATCTATTGATTTTTGGGGTCTTGGTTATGTCTCTTTCTTTTTCATCTCCCAATCTTGGTAAGACTCCAAGAATCGGTTGAAGATAGATCCCTTCATATACAAACACGCTGTTAATGCATATAGTACATGCAATCACAGGTCAGGAAGATCAATCGCATACATGTTTAAGCAATTGTATGAATCCTTTTCGTGAATGTACATACACATACCCACATAGAAAGTTTAAAAGAAGATAAGGGAGAGCTGTAGTTGCATTTAAATAAAGAAGAAACATAATGGAATCAAAGAACGAAAAACTCCCAACAAGGTCTTTTGTTGGTCTCTGGGCTCAATTTCTCAAATGGGGTTGATCTCTTTGCAGGTCGGATTTGATTCTCTTTACTTTGCTCGTATTGATTACCAAGACAGAGTAAAGCGTAAAGACCAGAAGAGTCTTGAGGTTGTATGGCGTGGTTCAAAAACCTTTGGTTCGTCTGCACAGGCAAGTGACTAATACTTATGTTTGTCTGGCAATTCAGCTAATGAAATGAGTGAAAACTCAACATCTTAAGTATTAGTGTTGTTACACGGCTATACATTAAATCACTCGCATGTTTGAATTTACCACCAAATCGCGGTTGGCGGGATTTTCAAGACAATAAGGTAGATTTGGTATTTAATGCAGCATGGAAAAATGAAATGTGTGTTTGTGTGCACGCATCAATGTAGAACCTGTAATGTAGGGGCATTTTTTCACCGGGATTGAGTGGGGTGGTATGTGGGATGTAGGGGCACACTCAAGGTGGGCGGCCCATGTGAGGCGGAATCCATTTGATGTGGGGCTCACAAGGGGGGGTTTGGCCGAGGACCTAACCCATGAGATGCGGAGCCTGGGCTATGAGATAAATGAATTGATTCACTATGCTCTATCAGTTCGAGCTTTTAGAGCAAGTGGTTAATTGTCCTACATCAAAGTGATATCAATAAAAGGATTGATTCACCATGCTATATCAGTTCGAGCTTTTAGAGCAAGTGATTAATTGTCCTGCATCAACCTGCCTGCTTTGTATGCATGCAATGTGGCACTAGCCTATTTTGTTGTCTCTAGGAACCGGGAACTTTCAAGTTCAGTCTTGGTTTTTTTTTTCATTTCTCTTTTTTTCTTTTTGCAGATTTTCACTGGAATATTCCCTCAGGGTTACGGTCCTCCTGATGGTTTCTCTTTTGAAGTTAATGACAACTCCCAAATTGTGCAGGTAAATACCCAGATAAGACCTTGATTTTAAATATACAATCATGGCTTCATCGTTTTGTTTGTTTTCTGCACTGAAGGATGACAATCTTCTGTTTGATTACAATGTCCAAGAGCGAGTGAATGATTTTGTAGCAGCAGCATTATCACAGGTAAGCATGAACTGTTGTTTCTTCACTCTATATGTTTGGATTTCTGACCGCCCTTCAATTACTTGAGGTTAACCTTGCTGCTATCGTACCTAACTGGACCTATCCAAGGTAGTTTGGATGTTGTAAAAATGTTGTGTGGATGGGACTCTTGTCCAGGCAAATCAGTATCTGAAATCCTTCAGGTGGAGTAATGAATCATATTCCCCACCATATGCCCAAAAGGTTGCTGTATGATGAACTATGTGAACACTTCCATAGATGACATGAAATGGATGATTAAGAAAGACAATGTCAGTCCATATTCCTTGGGAGAACATGACGAAGATTGGATGGATAGAATCTTCTAACCTTAGAGATCTTCGGGGCATGTCCATCCACTGTGATTTATTCAATGATCTGGATCTTACTATGTGCCCCATATGCATGTATCCAAAGGCCCAAGGACACCATACATGATCTGCTCAGGCTAAGGATCATATAATTCCGAATCATATCATCTTTCTTTAAACCCGAAATATTCCAACAAATTGCCTTTTGTTTTCTTCAGGCTAACATAACTCGCACGAATCATGTCATGTGGACTATGGGGACTGATTTTACGTATCAATATGCTAACTCATGGTTCAGGCAGATGGACAAGCTCATTCATTATGTTAACCTGGTATGTGTCTCTTTCAAAAATGCCTCCTAAAAAGCACTTAGACTAATGATTTATAGATTTAAAAATCCTTACTTGGATGTAATTCATGTTCATGGTGCCAATGAGGCACGTGTTCGAGATCTGTAACATTCATAAGTGCGTCTCACTGTTTATGTGCCCTGACCCGAAAATAAGCTGTCCAGCCATCAGGTGAGCTCTACATGTATGAAAAAAAATAGATTCTTAAAAAAGGATTGACTATACCAGCCTGGTTTTTTGGACAACAACACGTGTCGTGGGGATCTCTTACATGGCATGCATGTGCCTGTGTTTATGCTTTTTTGCTTTCTTTCACTGTATTGTTTCAGAATTCTTCCACATATTACTGAAATCAGTGTTTTGGATGCTCTAAGGACGGGCGTGTTAATGCCTTGTATTCAACCCCATCCATTTACACAGATGCGAAGTATGCAACAAATGAGTCCTGGCCATTGAAGACTAATGACTTCTTCCCGTAAGTGGTGTATTTGGAAAATGTTGCAATTTTCATAATACCTAGAGAAAGAAAAGGAGGGGAAGCATAAGGTGTTAGTTTACCATGCTTAAGATAGCGATAGTAATGGTGAAAGAAAAAAGACAGCGACCTCATGAAGAGTAAAGCAACCTGCTAATGTTCCTTTATGCTCCATGATGTCTCTTTTTGGTGTCATTTGGCTTTGCCATCTTAAAGCATGGCAATGCTGCACCATAGCTGGCCTCAAAAGAAGAAAAAAAAAAAAAAAAAAAAAAGGAAAAAAGAAAAAAGAAAATTCATATCATATCATCATCATCATTTAAGCCTTATACCCAACTGAGGCCAGCTACGAGAATCCTTTTTTCCAGTTTTACATGAAAAACAAGAAGAAAAATCCAATCATATATCAGTTAAATGTTGAAATTTACAGATATGCAGATAATCCAAATGCATATTGGACGGGATACTTCACGAGTAGGGCAGCCATTAAAGGCTATGTTAGAATGATGAGTGCTTACTGTTTGGTAAGTCTTTCCTTATCTTTCAATCCATATCAAGAAGTAATTTTTCTCACTCTCCCTGTAATTGTGGAATCTGCATTGGTTTATTTGTTTCCTGTCTATAATCAGGCGGCAAGGCAATTGGAGTTTCTCAAATGGACAAATAGTTCAGGGCCCAAAACAGACACTTTGGCTGATGCTTTGGCAATTGCTCAACATCACGATGCAGTTAGCGGAACAGAACAGCAGCATGTAGCTGATGATTATGCAAAGAGGCTGTCTATCGGTTATGCAGAGGTGCAAGTTTATCTTGAGAAATGGCAAGGCTACTCATGACCTCACATCATGAGGTGGCCCCACAGTACTATGGCATGAAGAAAAAAAGGCTGGTCTGCTAATGAGGTGGGTCACATGTGCTTGGTAATGGATGGTTAAAAGCAATTGACCAGTGGTCCACTTTCGCAATACATGTGTGGCCTACCTGCCTATTTTGGAGCCAAGTCACATACATGTGGGTCCACCTAATGAATGGCTCATGTGCCACACTGGCAAGTGTCGGGAGAGTAGCGGCTTATTCAGCTTGGGCATTACGATATTCTTGAAATGTTTCTCTCAGGCCTTTTAAGCTCAAAACTGTCATATTTCTACAACAATAATTCTTTTGCAGGCAGCGGAGTTGGTGGAATCTACACTTGCTTGCTTGACAGAGAAGACACCAAATGTTGGATGTGACAAACCATTGACTAAATTTGAACAGGCAAAAATTTTAAGACTCTTTGCTAATGATATTTTTCCCATTTCGCATATAGCATTTATCATTCTGGTCCAGGCTAATTGCATTAGATATTTCTAGGCAATGAAGATTTTAAAAAATGCTGTAAATGAAGTAAAATATAATTAGACCAAGTTCCATAAAATGCTAAGGAAATTTTTACGGGGCTGTTTGGGGTTAAGGGACTTGGGTCAGCAATCTGTGAAATCCATGGATTTGTTGTTGGGATTTGCCAACTCCGTGAATTTCCCAAATCCACACCTCCATAAATCATGAGCTTGGGGAAAATCCAAACCCTTCCCAGGGAAAATAAAAAGACATTTCCTATGCAATAATGCTCTACCATTACAAAAAATGCTCTCTACTTCCCAAACAGTGGAGTTTGGAATTTGCTAAATCCAAATCCAATTGAAATCCATGAATTTGACAAGTTCATGGATTTACCAAATGAACAAGTTGTCGTTTTTTTCAAAGTATGATTGGAATTTTGGTTTTACATCCTGATGTTCGTTAAGCATATCTGCTTAAAATATCACCATAATTGAATTTTTCTTCACCTTTAACTATGAGCCACTTGGCGCATCTGTGGGCAGCATGTGTATGTCATGTGTCATACACCTTGACATGTGCGCATCACATGTGGACAACATGTTGTGAGAATATTGTGTGTATGGGTTATTAGTTGTAATATAATATATATATAAAGAAGCTCTAAATAAGCTTTCTTGTATAGTCTTGTAGAGTGGTTATTTAAACCCACCTTTGGGTTGAAGAAATACAGAAAAACATTCTCCAAATTCTTGAGTTTACATGGTTTCAGAGAGAGGTTTCTGAATCTGTCGCACAACCGACGCTCCTCCATTGATTTCGGCGGCACATCATCGATTCTGGCACTCCCACATCGAGATTCCGGCGGCCCCTATCGAGATTCCGGTAGCCCCCATCGACATTCCATTGACCTCAATCGATTCTGGCGGCCCCCATCGAGATTCCAGCAGCCCTCATTGAGACTCCAACGGGCCCCCATCGATTTCAGCGGCCCCTCCAGATCCATTGCAACAGATTCAACAACAACTCCCAATTTCTCAGATCCATTGAAACCCATCTCTGGCTTGCTACTTCTGTCTTCACATCTGGATCCATTGATCTGAGATTTGTTGAACCCATCAAGTCGATTATTCTCCATCAACGACAGAGAAGCTCTAAATAAGCTTCCTTGTATAGTCTTGTAGAGTGGTTATTTAAACCCACCTTCGGGTTGAAGAAATACAGAAAAACATTCTCCAAATTCTTGAGTTTACACATGTGAATGCCACATGGCAATATATGTCCATACATGTGGATGACATGTATGCAGCCCATGCAGCATTTGGCTATTGGGGTACATACTGTACATGTATCTCTCCTTAGAATTCAAATCAAAGCAATCAAAAGGAAGCGGCAAGCATCTTAGGATAAAAATGTGTGATGAGGTCTCTTTATTCAACAAGCTGCCTTTATGTGTAAAGGGATGTCTAGAAGTCACTCACTCACTCTCTCTCTCTCTCTCTCTCTCTCTAAAAAAAATACGGGAGAGTATTCCACCATAGCATTCATTCCAGAAATTGATTATGAGACTATCTCCCTCTTTTCTCTTTCATTCTATAATCATAGAGCCTTCCATCATACTAGAAATGAGAGTACTTGATAGTATCATTCTCAAGAGTGGTGTATCTAGCCCTTACATTCATTTTATTTTGGCACATTTGTTTCAATATGTTCAGGGTTGCCTTTAATGGCGCAGAGTTATTGTTCACCATTCTGCTACTTGTTCGCAGTCTATGGATTCGACTATAGAGGGTGCAATTATTTTCTTACAGATAGCAATTTTCCAGTGATTCAACCATGATAGCTCTATATTCTATTCCATTTCCATCCTCTTCTTCTAACTGAATGCTAATGGATGAGTTTCCCTTTTCAGTGTCCGCTTTTGAATATAAGTTATTGTCCTCCATCAGAAGTAGATTTATCTCATGGGAAAAGCTTGGTAGGTTCACATTTCTTCTTGGTTTTTTTTTTTTTTTTTTTTTCAATGCTAATAGAAGAATGGAAATTGATGTTTACTTTTGATATTGTTGATTTTATGTAATTGTTCTTTTATAGGTTGTCATTGTCTACAATTCTCTTGGTTGGAAACGAGAGGATATAGTTAGAATACCTGTACGTATTTCATACCACCATGACTACTGCTACAGTCAGTTCATTTCAAAAGAGTACTTGTATGGTTTATAGTTTTTGTTCCTTCTAATATTTCAAGTCCGCACAACAACCATGCTCAACTTCTTAGAAATAAGATATTTTTACTGACCTAAATTCTTTCTCTCATTCTTTTGTCATTGATTTCCACCAAATTCAGCCGCATGCAACCTAAGGAGCCACTGCTCAGAATTGTTGGCATTTAACCTATTTCTTTTCTAGATTTTTACTCCACCTACATGTGCCTATAACCATAAATGCCAACCTCAAATCTGTGGAATATCTGGCTGACTTGTCAGGTGGGCCACACATGTGAAAAATCCTGCAGACAACATCCGATGCATATATGTGGTCCACCTAATGAGTAATGAGTGGAACAGCCTGATTCTTGGTCCCATTAATTGACACTCTGGGCCCACCTGAAGCAGAGCTCGATTGCCCCAAACATGTGCCAGGTTGGCACATGTGGCCTTGTTTAGAAATTCATGTAGTGTTATTTCTTACAGAGTTGTGACACATCAAGCCGTCTCCATCCTCTACACTCTCTACCCTTTTATCATCAGGGTAACATAAAAAAATAAAATTACAAGCCCCTAATGATAATAAAATAAAAGACATGTATCCTAACATGTAGGCTTAGCAAAACACTTCTTTTTCTATGGTCACAGAGAAATACATAAATCAACTTCCCTTTCTCTTCATCTTGTAGGAGAGACAACTCTGTATTCTGCAAATTTAGATCAACTTAGTTCTTTTTTGGACTTCACCAGAGTGCCATATAAAAGATAACATGAAAACCGTTATCTTAACACTGATACCAAATGGCCAATAGCAAACACATCCTTTTCTATTGGTCATAAGATCGACCTTGAAAGTGTGCCTTACAGTCACAGATTTAGCACCAGACGCACGCTGATTTTGTACCTCTAACAACACAGAATTCAAAACATCAATTTCAATTTCATTTTTGGATACCAAAATAAGCCACACATTATTACTATCAATTTAAGTGTGAAAGTTTTTAAATAAAACCTTGTCAAATAGGACAAGCAGTTACTTTTTTAGCAATGGTGGTTTGAAATGCATATACTTGCAACCCCTCCTGTTGCAAGTTGCAACCCAACCTTGTAGGAAGCATGCCTATTCATGAGTTTTTTTTTTTTTTTTTTTCCATGGTAAAAGATGATATTATTGAAGTATCTGAAGCCAGCTTGGTAGAATCCTACTTACACTCTGAAACTTACTGCAGTTTGTCATTGAACCTGTTGTCACTCAGGATTTTGATCTTGGGGGACTCCAACACTAGTTTTTAAGAATCCTGCTCACACAGTCAAATTCTGCTGCAGGTAATCAGTGAGTCTGTTATTGTTCGGGATTCCATAGGAAGACAAGTCGAATCACAACTTCTGCCTCTAGCCAATGCTTCAGTGGGCATAAGAAAATTCTACGTTAAGGCGCACTTGGGTGTATCTCCGAGTGCTACGCCAAAATATTGGCTTGCATTTCCAGCAACTGTACCACCTGTTGGTTTCAGCACTTATGTAATCTCAACTGCAGAAAGGGCAGGTATAGCCATCTGATTGTGTCTCTTTGGTATTCTTAGATTTCTAACTGGCTTGAAACTATATGTGCTGATGCTTTTTTATTACAACTTCAGGCTCTAGTTCGACAGTATCAATGACGCATACAACACAAGGGAGTGAAAATGGAACCATAGAAGTTGGCCAAGGAAATCTAAAGCTTACTTATGCTGTAGATGGCGGCAAACTTACTCATTACTTAAACAAAAGAAGTTTGGTATGTATCATTGATAGCACTTCTTATCTATGTTTTTCTGTTTTATGTGTTTCTCACTTCTCTCAGTAAATTTACTTTATCCCAATCTGGATTTCTCTAAACAGAAAGTAATTGTTGTTGTTATCATTATTATATAATGCGAGCAGTTTTGGACATTTTGCCCCTGCAACTAGTCCTAGGAACTTTGTTTATTAGAGGGTAAAACCATCATAAAAATGTAGCTGCTTGGCAAGGAATGGTTCAGATTTCACTCGCAATGAACCTTTAACAGCTTAGATTCTTAGATTGTACCCACAAAAGCAAACCGAATTTCATGTGAGTAGCCCACTCTTCTTTGCGTGTAGATGGCCATGATGGTACTTCTAGGGAGCTGAGCAACAGAGGCTATGTGGGGCCACCATGATGACTGTATGAAATCTACTTGCTACATCTATTGTGCCGCCTCAAAATAAGACTTCAGCCCAAAAATGAGGTAGATTGAAACTTGAGTGAGCCAAGGCACCAGAAAAAAGTGGGGATGGGTCATCCATTGTTAAAAACATTCTTCTCTCTCCGTGGAGTGTGTATCCATGCCCTTTCCATCCATGCATCTCTCCTTCTTTTTCTCTCCCCTATTCTCCCTATCCCTAATTATTAAGAAGATGATTTTATACCCATGTTTTTATTTTTATAACCTTGTTTTGTACTTGTGGTATTATTCTAGTACCAATAGTAGAAAAGGGGTGTGTGTGTCAAAAGGTGAGGGTGTAAATATCAGTTTGATGCAGGACATGAAATTCAAATATGATGTGCAAGAATTCAGGCTTAAGATCACGTTAGTTTAGAAACAATTACACAAATTCCATATCCCACATGAAAGTCTAAACATTCAATTAAGGGGAATCTATGCGGGTCTAGGCCTACATATGATAGGGTTGGATCAATAAAAATTATGAACCAAAGGATACTGAAAGATAAGAAATAATCGTCCACACATGCATAGTAATCAGTCCCTAATCCAAGATATTCAGAAATTTCAATTCGGGGAACCCTAGGGTAAGAAAAGGGGCATAAAATTGGAGATTTGAGTAATTTAGGGTTATGTTTAGGGATTTTGGGTGAAAGCGGAGTGAAAGAGAGGAGAGACGAACAAAGAAGTACCGAATGCGTGGAGAACAACAATGGCCCAGACGCACGTGCATGTGATCCGGGACGCATGTGTGTGTGACCCACTATTCAGAAAAAAGCCACCTTGGCCCTGGTCGGCCAGGGGTGGATTCCAAAACCCCCAAATCTTAACTTGATCCGATGTACGGTTTATGCATGGTGCTCCGCCGAAGTTTCGGCCCTCCTGTTGGGCCAAATTCTGAAATTCTGCTGTGGGGAGGAGAATTGTTGCAATAGATGATTGATTTGAAGTGTAGATGATGGGGTGAGATGAGAAGAAGGGATGGTAGAAGATGGGGGTAGAGATAGCGATGGATGGGGGCGAATCGTGATAGATGTGGCTTCGCACCACGGTAGTTAACCCTTCGATGAAGGGAGTGCTTCACACCCAATAAGTCTTCACAACGCAGAGAGTAGGAAAACACAGAATTTTTATTAATCTTCAATAAATGAAAAAAAGGCTACAAGGGGTGCCTATTTATAAGAAAACCCTATACCCCAAAACTCGCGACATGTGTGCAACTTATTACTTTGCGATGAAGTAAACTAAAATAAAAACCAAACAAAAAAATCTAAAGCGTTCATGATGTTCTAAATAACATAAATAAGCAAGACCCAAAATATGAGATCAATCCGTATAATGGGCCACGATCATGAGATCCCATGGTGGGCTTTTCTTGACTGTCGGGCTCACTCTTCTGAATCAAAACTTCGTCTCCTAACTAGGAAGCCCTCCCTGGACGTCGTCATCGATCCAAATCGACAGTGGGGTCCTCCTTCTTCTGAGTGTACGTGTGTAAGGGGCGGCGTGCGTGTGCATGTGCGCGTGATGTCCCCATCACAGTTCCTCCCAATTGTTTTTGTTGCTCACATAATGTTGCAATTTAAATGTTCTTTCTAGCAGCTCATGGTTTTTCCAGAAGCTCATGAAACTATCTTCACGTTTTTTTTTCTTCCTTATCAGGATCTTATACATATCTAATCTATTTTCTATTTATTATTCAAGGTTAACACATTTCTAGAACAATCATTCAATTTTTACCCTGGAGATGATGGAAGTGGTGATTTTCAGGTACTTGTTCTAACTTCTCCCACCGTGTCTTTTTCTTCTTCTTCTTCTTCTTCTTCTTCTTCTCTCTCTCTCTCTCTCTCTCTCTCTCTCTCTCTCTCTCTCTCACTCACTCACTCCTTTTTTTAAAATTTATTTTTATTTTTATTTTGAATTGCTTGCATTATGTTGCCCAAAAGAAGATCAGTTATATTGTAATGTTTGTTTTACTCGTTGAAGGCTTCAGGAGCATATATCTTCCGTCCGAACGGTACATTTCCCATAAATCCTGGAGTACAGGTAAGTCATCCCCTCTAAAATGATAAGTGGCATATTTGTGTATTGATGGTTCTCAAGACTAACAGATTGTGTTGCCAATTTAATGTTGGTTGAGCTTTCCAAACTTCCGTGCTCTAAGTTTGCTTGGCAAACGCTGGCAGTCGTGATTTGGCTATAAACACACATGCAACCTAGCTATACTCACAATATTATATTCTTAACGATGATTATCACTAAAGAACTGCTAGTACATCGAAGATTTGGTTAATGTCAAGAAAAATGTTTATTTTGCAGGTGCCATTGACTGTTTTAAGTGGACCTATATTGGATGAAGTACATCGGAGAATCAGTCCTTGGATATATCAGGTGCTTTACCTGTGCTACAAGAACTTTACAATGTTTGTGTGTGTTGAACTTCATCTTGACACAAGTATTTGCTAATACGGCTGTATCATTACAATATCAGCTTGATACAAATATGCAATACGGGGCTGAATCAGCCAAGGCCAAAAAAATTAGTCATATCAGTGCTGGTACAGCCTTGATATGGGCATAAAGGCCTAAATTGTTTTTTCTTTTTTCCAAAATTTCTCTCTCTCTTTTTTTTTTTTTTTTTTTTAAAAAAAAAAAAATTTACTGAAACCATGGAGAAAGCTTAGCAAGTCATTTTAGACTAGATTTTGGCCTATTTGGGGAACTAAAATACAAGATTTGAATGTGATTCAATAAATTGAACTGGAATGGACCATTAGGGGAAAAATCCATCATTTTTTTTTCCCATATTTCCTCGTTTTTAATGTAATGGTCCCTAAGTCACCAAATCATGCTTGATTTGTGATCAATTATGGCCTATTTGGTTGACTTTCAGCAAGTCAAGTTGGTTGAGAACTTATCAAAGAATAGTTTGAGACGCCATTATATACATGTCCAATCACAAAAAAGAATGATACTCTCTCTCTCTCTCTCTCTCTCTCTCTCTCTCTCTCTCTCTCTCTCTCTCTCTCTCTCTCTCTCTCTCTCTCTCTCTCTCTCTCTCTCTCTCTCCCCTTTTCTCTAATATTTTTACACTAAATTTTTCGCATAAAAAATCAACCATAACAGGCAAACAAGGTGTGCGTTACACCCCATATCGTATCGGTTGTCAACTGGGCTGATACACCCCCTGATACCAATATTCGGAAGCATGCACCCGTATCTTGTACAAAGCGTGCATATTGAAGCTACTATCACGGGGCTACTGCTGTTACCATTACTATATGGACCGTAACTGCAGTTATGGCCTCTCTTTAAAATTTAATTTATTTTTATTTTTTTAAAAAAAAAAACACTCTATCGGCCCAGTAATGGATTGTTACAGGTATGGCCAGTCCAGGGCTATTATGGATCGTTCTTTCTGTAACAGGCATTCTAATGAGTAACAATTCCCACTGTTATTGTTACATAAGCGTTTTCTAATAATTTGCCACTGTTAACTTAAATCTTTCAATCTACTAAAAAACTTGATTGTGAAATTTTGCCAACAGTGTTCTGAAAGTCAAAACAAGTGCTCAAAATTAAACAAGAACTGATTCCATATAGTTTCTAGCAATGAATGTCTAAGACTGATACTTAAATTATCAATTATCTAACTTAGCTGGCTAACGATATGAACTTGAAAATTATGTGTTTCAGCAGTCTACTTCAAACGTAAGGGGATTGCATTCAATTGGCCATGATTCTTACTACTAGTAATTTTTTGCAGTCTTACATTCAATAAACATCAAGGATCCAATAAACTACAAATACCAATGAACTTTCCACATCTCTTGGTGACCGATCAACCTCGATTTTTGTATCCTAGCTGTCTGCTAATTGTAGCTAATATGCTTTCTCTGCTGGGTGGAGAATAATCTTTTAACGACTGCGTTCCCATTCACAATTGAGGATTTCACTGGCTCTTTCAATGGCAATTGTTGTTTGGCCACAGTGCTTGGAGTTTCAAGATCAGTTAGGAGCATATGCTGTTCAATTTTTTTATTTTTTATTTTAAAAGGAAAATGTAAAAAATTAAAAAAAAATTAAAAATAAAAATAAAAAGGATAAAAGGATAAAGGAAAAAGGAAAAGGTCAGAGGTGCATATTTCAAGAGGTTTCCCCATTTGCCAGAATAAACATTCTAAATATTTTTCCTTCTTTTTTTTAAACTGAGATAACACGGGGTGTTTGGACTCATTTCCACTACAAATATACTTTGGAACCTGTGTACGAGATTTAGAATTGTCCATGATCTTCTTTGGAGCCATTTCCCCACCATAAGTCCATTGTTCCCATAGACAATTCATTACCATTGTGTAAAATTTTTTTAATATTGGTTGATATGTGTCATATCGACCGATACATATTGGTAGTCACAGATATGATGATAATACTTAGCATGTTTCGAAGGAAAATCACAAGGGAAAAAAAGAAGAAGAAAACTTATTAATTTAATCCTTGAACTCAAACCTAATTTATGAATATATAAGGATTTTTAGTTGAAGAAAAAAAAAATACACATGCGCACACACACACACACACACACAAGGATAAGATAAACGGCATATTTTTTCAATATTTTTTGACATTTCTCCCCAATACGTCTGATAAGTCAATTGTATTGGTGTCACCGGTACAAATATGATACCTGATAATTTGAACCACGGGTGTAAGATAACTGAATTTTTTTATCCACTTCTCAGTTTCTTTTTTTTATTTCGTCTTTCTGTTTGACTAACACTGCAACCGTGTGCAGATAACCCGCGTATACAAGGGAAAGGAGCATGCTGAATTTGAGTTCACTGTAAGCACACATTTTTAACCTGTGAAAAGCTATGTTCACTCACAAGAGTAGGATTTTGAATCTTACTCTTCTGACATGTGCCGCTATGGCATGTGTGTACGAGATCCAGGCTGTTTTGGGCCATGTTATATCAGCAGTTCCTGGATTTTACACACACTTGACACATTGGCATGCGACAGAGAAGAGTAACATTTGAAATCCTGCTCTTCTTGCAATTATTCACTAAATGTTCTTTCTCTGCAATAATTATGATAACACCGATATGATATCCTCAATTTTAGGTTGGGCCTATACCCATTGTTGATGGAATTGGAAAAGAAATCGTCACCCAAATTACAACAACGATGATGACAAATAAAACATTCTACACAGATTCTAATGGACGTGATTTTATTAAAAGAGTATGCTTCATACTACATTACCTGCATTCCACTAGGATGAATGAGCAATGCACTAGTCAGATGTGGACAGTTTGATATTCCGAGGGTTATTGCTCTGCATTTTTTATGCTGGTACTAATATAATTTAGCTAAAATCTTATTTGATCTGCAGATTCGGGATTATAGATCAGACTGGGACCTGCAAGTGAACCAACCCGTTGCCGGAAATTACTATCCAGTAAGTTTCCTTTATAAGTGAGATTTCTATGTAAGGGCTTTAATGAAATGCACCCTTTCTACTGTGAAAACTTGACCATCTGTTGGGGAGGCCGAGGCAGAACTTGAGATGGAGACCTGTTAGAGTATAGCATCCACTGATATGTAGAGTACTTCTAGGGATTGTTTGCTTTTCCGGCTCAAGTGTAATTACCATGTAAATGGGTAATAATTATTTACCTAGGTAATTACCACATCTTTCCCCATGCGGATGTGACAACTTACTTTTTTAACACTTTAATCGAGAAATTCACAACATCAATGTGGGGCCCATCGTGATGTATGTTACTTATCCACACCGCTCATTTGTTATGCCAGCCGAATTTATGGCATGAGCAAAAAAATGAGGCAGATCCAAAGGTCAAGTGGACCACACCACAAGAAACAACGGGAATCAAATGCTTACCATTAAAATCTTCGTGGGGTCCTTAAAAGTTTTGGATCAAGCTGATATTTGTGTTTGCCCCTTATCCACGCCTGTGTGACCTTATGAACGGAGTAGATGATGAAAAAAACCTCAATGTGGGCCTAGTGAAGAAAATAACTTTCAATGGTGGACGTATTAAGGCCACTGTTTCCTTTAGTGTGGGCCATTTGAGTGTTGAATCTGCCTCATTTTTCGGTTTATGTACCAAAATGTTCTAATAAAATAGATGGATGGTGTGGATATATCATATACATTACAGTGGGGTCCCCATATTTAAGTCAACACTTTTGTTTCGATTTTCGAGGTAGAATTACTCTCATATTTTCAAACATGGTGAAAAAGTAATAATTACTTGTTTACCCTGATTTACACAGATCATGGAAAATCAAACAGGCCCCTAGGGAAATTGGAACAATTGATTTGGGGGAGAACAATGTGAAGGGGCTTATATATATGAAAAATTAGAATAGTCGAACGGACTATCTAAGCCATCGCATTAGTTAGTGATCTTGGTTTCATTTCTTTCTTATCTTTAGAAGTGATGAAATTTCAAAAACAGAACTTTTCTGTAATCCTTTTGTTTCAGTCTTGCCCTCCTTGAGGTTGCATTTGGATGCATTATCAAATTGAATTAAGGTAGAAAATCACGTATTTGTAGTTTCCTTAGCAATCATAATGGTAGTTTGAGCATCAAATTATAATTATATTACTTGCACATTCACTGAGGGTCTGAGCTCCAAATTATAATTATATTACTTGAAAGATTGTCACGATAGAAACACAACCACAAGCTTATCATGTCCTCTTGATTAAACTGAATATTTTGCAATTCAGTTCACTTGTGTGCCCAAACACAACCTACATATGGGACAAACAATGATGTTTGATGGAATAGAAGGTCGTGTTGTTGATTTTTCTTCTTCTTCTTCTTCTTCCTTTACTGTATGTGGCCTCTGCCTCACTTCTGAATTACATTCTTTTCTTTTCATGTGAGCTTTTAGACCTGTTTGTGGGCCATAGTCATTTGCAACATTATATGAAAGCTCAACATGTAGCTATTTTAGAGGATGACAGAAATATAATATAGGTTCTTTCTTTCAGATTAACCTTGGAATTTACATGGAAGACAACCGGACAGAGTTCTCGGTACTGGTAGACCGTTCGGTGGGGGGATCCAGCATATTGGATGGTCAAATAGAGCTGATGTTACATAGGTCTCTTCTTTGCAAATGCTTCATTCATTTATTGGAGCTTTGTTAAATTCACACACATGTGGAGTCCATTCCCTCTACATGCGGACAAATGCAAGATCCAAGCATTCAATCAGGTGCAACCCACCATGTAGATGCCCTGGCCCAAAAATGAGGTTGCTGTCTCATCCAGTGGGCCAGTGTACGAAACAAATGAACAGCTAATGAAAACTCAGTCAAATTTTTATCTGTCCATTTGTTCTGTATGTTGTGGCCTACCTGATTGGGGGACCCATCTATTTTTTGAGCCAGGGTGTCTAAATGGTGAGACCCACCACATGGACAACTTGGATGTTCCAACTTTCTCGCAAATGCCATCTTGGTACATGAGTCGGCATTATAGGGACTGGGCTGTCCACACATGTGCAACCGGCAAGCCTCAGCTTTTTGAATTATGATATTTTCTACTTGCCAAGAGAATTTGAGATGGTCAAGTTTATCATACAACATATTAACCAAGGTCTCTTAATTTTCGTTTTATTATACAGAAGGCTGCTTCATGATGATTCTAGAGGTGTTTCAGAAGCACTAAATGAAACGGTTTGTGTTGTTGATGAATGCGAAGGACTAACGGTAAGTTCATGTTTCACAACCCTCAAATCACAAGCTCAGATGTAGCTGTAACCTGTCTATTCTATGAATCAAAGGCTGATTTAGTTGCATGCTTTAGAGCCGGTTTGTACAAAGGTCTCCGAAGTAAGCAGTCAGCAAACCTCGCAGAACCCACTCACATTGCTTGGAAAAGAAACCTTGTTACTGATGGAAGGTACACTGCAAAATGACAGCGTTTTCCTAGCTGGCAGAGTGGATTCGGCGAGGTTTGCAGACCTCTTCTTTCAGAAACTTCCATCCAAATCAGCTATTAATGTTATTTATAGATAATCCATCCCAATAACTCTAGAACCATTGATCAATTTATTTTTGTTTTCACGAATGGTCCATATGTCTTGACACCATGGGTCGATTATTTCAACATCTCAATGGTTCTTCAGCCATACTTAAACATTGGATTTCAAAAAACGGTGTAATCCAACATTTTATCTACATTGAACATATTAGAGGTTAGAAGTGTAGTTCAAAAACCGGAAAACTCGACTTGACTCGTTGCTCAGCCGGGTTGGATTGACCTGAAGACTCGATTTGAATCAACTCGCCGTCTAATAATTAAATTAAAATGTTTTTAGATTAACAATACATTTTTGAAATAGTATGAGTATAAAAAATAGTTTGCCTTCCCACAAAACAGCAAATGGCATTGGTAATGATGTCCATATCTCATTCATGAGTTTGGTGTTCGCTTGCCACCTCCCCTACTTTCAATTTTTTAATAAAATATCATTCACTCAGTGAATGACCCAGTTCAAGTCAGGCCAAGTTGTGTCAAGTCAACCGAGTTGACGAGCTCACTCAATGTCTCGTTGAGTTGAAACCGAGTTTTGCTCAACAGCTAGTTTCTCAGTGACTCAGCTCGAAATCTCATTGAGTCGAGTTGACTCAGCCGAATTTGAGTCGAGCCCCTGAGTTTTGGAACTATGATTAGAGGCATGGTATGATGCTTTATAAAAAGAAATGCCATTCCCTTGTTCAGCCCAGAATTGGTATAGGTTGGGCCCACCGTTTGGTATTCTAAGCTTTTGTTTGGACCCGAACAGTAAGGCCCACAATAGAACAAGCTGTTATCTGCTTTGGCCTTGTCCGAATTTAATGAGAGTCCGGTCAGATGGTGAGAACCATATGATGGCGAAGATTTTTGGGGTATCTACCATCCATCATCTTCACTCTTGATGAATGATTTGGACAACCAAAAGGTTGCCCCACAAGTACAGTTTGTTACTTGTGGATGTATGTGCCATACCAATTCCTGATTGTCATTATGTGGAAGGGAAAAAATGTGTTGCTGCGCCTTTTAAAAAAAAAAAGCAGAGGCAATTTTAATTTTGACGGTGTTGGTAATGTTTTGACAGGTTCAAGGAAAATTCTATCTTAGAATTGACCCTTTGGGTGAGGGTGCGAAATGGCGCCGGACAGTTGGCCAAGAGATATATTATCCACTTCTTCTAGCATTCACACAACAGGTGAAAGACAAGTTGACTTGTTTCAAGTGTTACTAGTTACGGATTTGCTAAAGCTGTGTTTGGAGATCAGGAGTTCTTTGGGTGGGCAGGATTCTTTTCTGCCCAAACTAATATTGGGAATGTTGGAGGTTGGACTTGAAACATTCCAAATATTCATTTGGGAAGAGAAGTTGGAAAAACAGAATCCATAATGAATTGCAATCAGTTCCCAAAATATTGTTCTGTTAGTCGTGGCATATGCACATGCTAAACTTTAGTGATTGGTTCCCATTTTGTAGGATGGAGATAACTGGATTAGTTCTCATATAACAAATTTCTCGGCAATGGAGCCCTCCTACAGCTTACCCGATAATGTTGCAATGCTCACCCTGCAGGTATGTGTCTTTTCATCAAACATGAAAATCCAATTCCCACATGGATGTTATGTTGAATGTTGCTAAAGCAAAGAAAAAGGTGTTATACAATCCTCAGGCCATAACTTGATAGGTCGTACAGTAACTACATTTCGGGTTTTTAGTTTGTAAAGGTGGGGCTCATGGTTTAATGGCCAGCCGCTGATATGATGGGCCTCATGCTAGATAGCCCATGCACCAAAACTCCCCAGGTTGAATGCTCTCAACTCATTAGCTACTTGTCTAGAATATCCCCTAACATAAGACATGACAGCTATAGCTGTTCACAACAGATCAGCTATGCCCCTATCCTTTAAAGGCACCAGCAAGCAATGCTAGCTGGAAAGGGTTGCACTTGGGCTGTATAATATTTAGCCTTTTTCTCTGTTGAATGTGAACCATTGACTCTATTTGTTGACTGCTTACAAAAGGTAAGGACTCCTATCTGAGGGAATTTTGGTGCATGGACCGCTACAAGGTGGGGTGAAAATATCAACTTGTTGGATCACTGGATCTGGGTCCCACTTGACTCTACTCATACAGAGTCTACAGACTGAAAGCCCAAATGAGATTGTACAACCTTTTGGTCCAAGCATTCTATAATCCCTCAAAAATGTTGAGGATGGTGCGATGGATGAATTATCGTGGCTAATGCAATTGATGTATAAACCGAAGTAATTAACAGATTGGCTGTAGTGAACTTAAGTTCTTAGATGAAATGTTCAAAACCAATGAGTAACTGCAAGCACATAAAGACTAAAGAAACTAGTAAAATTCTAATAGAATATTAAATAATCATAACATAGCAACCAAAGATAGAACACAGACCGACTATTCCTTTTCTCCAATAGAAAACAAAATCAACAGTATTAAGGGAAAATGACCATCTTGAC